>CM059015.1:23629028-24887794 GCA_030272315.1 Paspalum vaginatum | reverse complement strand
GCAAATTAAAGGTATGCTAGATACCAAATGCTCCACTGTACTTACTGAACTTTGTAGGATACCTATATATTTTCCTTTTGAAAAAGACATGCTAATTGCTGCTTTTTTTTCATACTCAGCTAAAAGGACCTAATCATCAAGGTAGTTCGGTCATACAAAACTCAATATTCCAAATAAATGATACAAGGAGGTTTGTATCATCAAAAGTATCAAAACCAATGTCTAATCAGGTTTGTACAGATATACTACTATACATAGCTTTCCCTCCTTTTTTGGTATCATTTTTATCTGCACAAGCAACATTGATGGATTAGATAGGCAACAGTGCAATCATTATACAGAGGCAATATAATGGATTAAAGATTCCCCTCCTTTTTTGGTATTTATTTTTATCTGCACAAGCAACATTGATGGAGTAGATAGGCAATACAATCATTACACATAGGCAATATAATTGTTTTTAAAAAGGCAAAGTGTATGCTCATGTGCTCTCCTTTTTTTTCTTTTTTTTCAGTCAGATGATGTATAGGTTCTGTGTGTTTCACATTTTAATTAAGTGGTACCATTTTTCTATTCATAATTGTTCTTCCATTTCTTCAAATGTAGAACAAAAGTAAGCTATCAGATGCTGTTGTACAGTTTTTTGCTACTGTCATGGATGCAATGGGCAATTTCTTAGAATGAGCATCTGATGCTGAACCATCTAGTCTTGAACCATCTAGTACTCAAAAACAGACAAGGGAAAAGCGTACCAAAACAAGTACAGCAAGGGCAAAAAAAGTAAGATTTAGAACCCATTGAAAATTCAGACTCAAGCGGCGACTCTGATTATGTTGTGGATTCTGGACATGAGTATGATGACAATGATGGATGGGAATCTTATAGCTTAAAAACTGTTGACAGAGAAGATATGGAAAGTGTCTTGGGGGATGCTATGGATGGGATGGGAGACGGTAGTGACAAAGATGCATCTTTTTGTGGTGGTGCAGATGAGGTTATCCAGAAGATGCTGACAAAGATGGAGAAGTTAAAAAGAAAGAAAGCAAAGATGGGTCTGCAATGACCACAAGTGTACGCATTCCCCAAGACGGGGACATAGATAAGGACAAGTCTGGTCATATAGAAAAAGCTGAGGAAATTGATGAACAAGACAATGTCACGCTAATCACAAGGATTCAGATGATGAAAAAGGTGTCAGAGTTGATGAAAGGCATATTGATGGTAAAGCCTTACAGCCTATTCCCCTAGAGGTTATCCCATCTGAAGCAGGCAAAGATGTCACTGATGACAAAGTATCACAGCCTATTGCCATGTAGGTTGTAGCAGCTGTTGTGACAAATTGACCAAAGAGGACAGAAAGGCAAACTGAAGCTGCCATCTAGGAGTGTCCAGGTTGATGAGGCACATGTCCATGCCTCTATTGGAATCAAGAAGAATAAATCCGATGATGACCATACTGCATTGAAAAGCAAAGGCACTGTACAGCACATACAGAGGTCCAAATCACTAGATTTCACACCTCCGTGATGCGATATCATTAGGTTCGTAGATGGTGATGATGCCAACAGTCAACCTAAAGCTTCGGCCCATTTAAATCAAGCAAATAAGGGAGTTTACATAGAAGTTGAGCTAGTCTCTGCAATTTCAGCTGATTATATAGATTTGGATCTGGTAAGTGATTGAAGAATATTATGTACATGGAAAATTACATGCTGAATAGGGAAGCAACAACAAGGGGGACTGCACTGCCATTGCAGAACAGCTACCATCAACATTAGCAACAACAACACCATCTGTCCCGCAACAGGATGCAAGTGAAAATATATCTGAGCAATAGGATGCTAGTGCAACCAGATCTGTCACACATACTTATCAACCCTACCAAAGAGGCATAACAAGAAGCCTACTATCTTGAGATCCCTATTTATTGACTTCACAAGAAAGAAGGTGTTCAAATTGCAGCAAGGAGGTTTGCTAGTTGTACGATGCAGTGTATGCATCTGCAAGAAGATCAACTAGGTCATCGAGCCAATCCCCCTCCAAAGAGTATGTGTTCTACTGCAGCTTTTTCATTTTCTTGGCTTCCTTTCTTGCTTCCATTTTTCAGTCACAACATGCATTTTATTTTCTCCTCCTAATGTGTGTCTTTTCCGCTGCTTTTACCATGTGCATGCAGCATCATTATTGTGAACTACCATCAAGTTTATACAACGTTGTAAGAGCTTGCGAGCTCAGTTAAACCAGGGGGAAGCTTTTAAACACAGTTGCTGAAGTAGGTCTGTTTGCACTACAACCAATGTACAGGCACTCTAAGAAACGGGTGTTCCCTCTACGCATCCCGGTGCATTTTATGCATTTTTTTCTCTGAACTCAATGAGCGCGTAAACTTTCAAAATCAACATGCATGTTTTGCATTACTGATAGGCAATTACATCACAATCAACCTGCAAGTTTTGCATCACTGATATGCAAATCTTTCCTTTTGACAATGGAAATATTATATGTATTGTCTGTTACCACACAGTGCTTCATGCCACTCAATATTATTTGCTATCTTTCAGACTTATTTGCTCGTAGGGCAGACCGAAAAGAAAGAGGTTAACTGGGTATTCTCAAGTGCTAGAAACCACCTAGACCACAGACACCTAGTGATGTTTCCAATACTTCAAGAGATTGAAAAGAAAGATCTAGAAAAGGTCAGGCATTATTTCTTGCTTGTCTTGAACCTGCTCAACAGGAGGTTCGAGGGGCTGTTGCAATACACTTGTAGCTGCAATCAAAATTCTTTGGAAAACTCACTACTTAGATTCAGACAAGGATATAGACAACTATGAGATTGTTGGCATTGGGGTCCCAATCCAAAATAACAAGTATGTCCTATGCGTCCATACAAATTCTCCTTTTTATGTGGGCTTATTATTAAATCGCACATGACGTCTTTGTGTTGTTTTTTTCTGCATTGATAGTCATGATTGCGGTTTTCACATGTTGGTGCACGCTGAGCATTGGAATGGGTCTTCAATGTACAACTTCACCGAGAAAGATATGCCTAATATATGAAAGCCGCTCACGTACAAATGGTTTACGCATTCAGAGAACAACACAGAATGAAAGAAGTTACTAAATTTGCAATAGGTATGTGTTCTAGAGCATGGCCCCTGCATTTTGTATACTTGTAATTATGGTTAAAAATGCACCAGATGCATATTTTTGTCTAACTAACTTTGACATCAGTAGAAAAAAATGCAAATAGAAGGTGAATATGCAGATACCATTACAGTAATAAACCAGAAAACATTTTTCTTCTAGCAACACCCAAATGCATAGATCCAACATGACAAGAGGGGTTCATGTGTTTGCTAAATACATATTAAAAACCCAATAGGCACCAAGAATAATAGACGCCTGAAAATTATCTTCATTGCTCCTCTTTTTCTCATGAGTAAGATCCATCTTCGGTCCCTAAACTTGTCTTGGTGTGTCAATCCGGTCCCTAAAGTCTCAAAATGACCATCTCGGTCCCTAAACTTGTCTTGGTGTGTCAACCGGGTCCTTAAAGTCTCAAAGTGACCATCTCGGTCCCTAAACTTGTCTCGATGTGTCAACCCGATCCCTAAAGTCTCAAAGTGACCATTTGTACCGGGACCGGGTTGACAAACCAAGACAAGTTTAGAGACCGGATTGAGACACCGAGACAAGTTTAGGGATCAGGTTGACACACCCAAACAAGTTTAGGGACCGGGATGGTCACTTTGAGACTTTAGGGACCGGATTGACACACCGAGACAAGTTTAGGGACCGAGATGGTCACTTTGAAACTTTAGGGACCGGGTTGACACACCAAGACAAGTTTAGGGACCGGAGATGGATTTTACTCTTTTCTCATACACACAACTCATGGAAACAACCTCAGCTCTTGATGCTCAATATTTTTCTGGGTTTTACAAGGACACCTCGCAGCATTGTGATTTGCACAAATGCTGCAATGGTTCTTCCTTTTTGCTTTCGCATTTGCACCCTTTGTTAGCCTCTTCTCTTTGTTGCCCTTTGCATTTTGATCTTGGTGGATTCAATACCCCTTCTAATGCAGCACCATCAACCATAGCAATCATTTGTGAAGTAGCAGTAGTAAGGACACCATCATCTACGAATTTTAGGCATACAATTAAATCTTTTTTTAAAAGGTATATAATACTGCCATTACAAAGTAACCCAAACAAGCAATTGCATGGAATTGGATATGCAAAAATGTTGCATTGCTTATGCAGAAATGTTGCATTGCTTAGGCAAGAAAAGAATACACCGCATCAAAAAACATAGAACTATCATTCTACCATTACATACTAAAGCATTAGGCAGTTACATGCCATTTTTACAAGCAAAAATGTTGCAGTCCCTAGGCAACAAAACTTTGTTTATCAGGCAAAAAAAGTTTTGCTGGACATGCAAACAATGCAGTAGGGGAATATGCATGCAACAAATATAATTTCCTCCAGACAATGTAGCAATGTTTATGGGAAATGCAGTAAACTATACCAACAGTAGTAGATGGACTAGTTGTATGATTTGTAGGTGCAGAAGTTGGTACTGTATTGGTGCTAGTTCATGGTTCAACTAGGCCCTTTTTTGCTTTTCTTCTTCTGTGTATCCTTCTTATTCTTCTTTATCTCTTTAATTTCCGTCCACATCATCTCAATGTGCCTTCGGACAACTGCATCAGTTTCATCTGAAGCAATACCCTCTACAGCCAATTATAAAAGTGCAGTAGATAAGTTTGTGTATCTTAGGGGCTGTTTGGCAGCCGCGCCAAGCCCCTAGCGCGGCCTCTGTTTGGGCGGGCTGGCCAGCTGCGTAGCCAGGCCCCGTGAGGTTACCCCGAGCCCGTTAGCCTAGTTCCGTTGGGCTCTCAAATTTGGTCGGCCTCGTCTGGCCACCCTTGCGCGAGTCTTGCCGAGGCCATCCTGCGCCAATCTAGGCCACTCTGTGGGCACGCCGAGGGTGCCCCGTTGCTCTCCCGAGGTCGCCTGCCGCCGCTCCCTTCTCCGTCATCGCCGCCCCTCTCCTTCCCCTCTCCCGCCGCAGAGATCTGCTCCCGTGGCAAGGAATTGAAGCACGACGTGGCGAGCAAGCAGATAGATGGTGCGTGGTGTGCAACGGTGATGGCCCATTGGTCCTACGTGGCGTACGCTCGGGAGGTCACGCTGGCGGGGAAGCCGCACCACCAGAAGTTGGGCATGGGCGCGACGAGCGCGGCGCGGCGAGCCTGCCATGCCGGATGTGTCTCAGGCATGCCCACACAACCTGCACGCCTCAGGAGAAGCCGAGGACATGGAAGGTGTCCTCGAGGCAGAGCGCGTAGGTCCGCGGCGTCTGGGACGGGTGCGGGTCGCTCTCACCGTAGCCCGGGCGGTCGTAGGAGACGAGGCAGACGGAGAGGAGGCACAGTAGGTCCGGCGAGGCCACGGGCACGTCGTGGACGAAGACCACCCTGTGGGCGGCGGACGCCCTGGTCTCGAGGTAGGCCCCGCCGCGGAGATCCGCTCCCGCCAGACGGAGCTCGTCCCGCCGCTACCCTCCCCTGCCTCCACGTCGAAGTCGAGGTCACGACGGCAAGTAGGCGCGATGAGGCGAGGCACGGTAAGCAAGCGCGGCGAGGCGCGATGATGGCGCGGCGAGCAAGCAGACGAGGGCACAGCGCAGCGCGTACCAAACAAACTCTACTGCTGGACGGGCCACTAGAAGAAGGTAACCAAACATGAGCTCAAGTCCAGCTGCAGCCAGGGCGGGTCTGTGGCCTGGCCACATGCTGGAGGCAGGCTACGCCTGGAAGATGTACCAAACAGACCCTTAGTGTTTTTTGCTTAGATAGAAGCATGCCACAAGCTACCAAATTAGCTGGCACATTCATGGCATCACTCTCTCCATTCAGAACTGCTTTTGGTGTCCATCTTTTTAGTATTTATCGATCTGGGATGGTCTTGACACATAGCCTGGTCAGAATTTTCATAATGTGACAGCATATGATACCATCTCTGTCAAATTTGCTACATTCACAATAATAACTCTCTTCTTCTTCAACTGCTGTCACAAGATAATGCCTTTTTCCATAGCCATAAACAAAATCACTATTAGGAACTAGCCAAAACTCATATTGGCCACTGGGCTTCACATCATATTCTATTGTCTTCGCAAACTCTTTTGAGAATCTGTAGAAAAGATTCTTGGTGTAAACAGTGGCAACATGTTTCACAATTCGGTATTTAGACCACCTCCTCCTCTCATTCTCATCTGTTTTAAAGTCCTGCCCATCCTGCGCCATTAGGCATGTCTCTTGAATCTTCTGGTACTGGTTAACAAAGTGCATGATTGGTAGGTTTGGGTTCACATATTTCTTCAAGAGTGCATTGAACCCCTCACTCCGTTGAGTTGACTGCAAGAAGGGAAAGAAACAATGCTTATAATAGGCTGGCACAAAACTCTGACGTAGGCTATAGAGGTGCTCAAAATGTGTGTTGCCATAGAGCCCATGTTTCTGTATCATTTCTGCCCATTTTGTTTCAAAATCTGATGGACTAACAGTGTAGTTCATACATTCTTTGAAGTCATCCTCTAGGTCTTTACTTTCATCTAGGACAGGACCTATTGTACTAAAAACTTCTTCATTATGTGCCAGCGGCAATTGCGATGAGTTGCATCAGAGAATACAGTTGCAATAGCACTTCTCATCGCTACATCTTGATCCGTGATTATGTTCAGTGGGGCTTTCCCTCTCACTGCCCCTAGAAATGTTTTAAATAACCAATTATAGCTAGAGGTTTTTTATCCCTTAGGAATGCACACCCTAGCTGGAATGTGTTGCCATGCCTATTGATTCCAATGAATGCAGTGAAGGACATGTCATACATGTTGGTCATGTATGTTGCATCAAAAGAGACACAATCATGATAGGCTTCCATATAAGCATGTCTTGCCGCACTGTCCACCCAAAATAAATTATGAACTCTATTCTCAGCATCCAACTTGATCTTGTAAAAGAAATCTGGGTCCACTTGTTTCAACTCTCTAAAGTAGTCCAACATTTCCTGCAAATCCTTAACCTTTTATGTATTTCTAATGGTTGAACGAAAGTTCCCCACATGTTTAGCCACATATGGAACAGCTTGCGCAGACCCATAAAATTCAGACATCAGCCGCATTATTTGCCATGTGCTCAAGTTGACAACATGGAGAAGAGTAATGAATTGATTTTCCTCACTGTAAGGAAAACGGGCCCTAAGCCTCGTGTTTAGTTCTCTAATGTGATTTTGGTAGTTGAGTTGACAACATGTAACATTTGGGATTAATGTGTATGCAGGTGTTTTTTTGTTTAAAATCCTAGGGTGCAAGACATGGACTTGGGGTACAAACACCCCAAAGGAAGACCTAAAAGGCACAAGTGAAGACCCAAGACCCAAATCTCTGTGTCACCATCGTGTGCCATCGCCAACATTGCCATCGGGAGTTTGCATTCTCTACCTATCTTTTAGCTTCTGCATTTATTTTCTTGCAATTGTGTGCCTACTTTTCTAGACTAGGTTGCAAGACTTGTCCATCGTAGATTTAGCAACACTTAGCAAAACCTTAGTGCACATAGCTAGATTTATCTTGCACAGGATTTGCTTAGTAGTTGTAGTTTTTAGGAGTCTAAGTTTTTAGAAATCCTAATTCACCCCCTCTTAGGCGTCGATCCAACCTTTACTCATGAGGTATTCCCTTGTGAGACCTTAGAAATTTTTTAGTGAAGGTTTTAGAATAAGGTCATGATTGTGATCTGGCACAAAGTAAATCACTTGCCACATTGAACCAATGTCTCTGATAACCATTCTCGCTTTGCAGTTTTGTATACTTTATATTTTCCCTTTTCCTTTTCTTTCCGCCGTCAACCTTTTTCTTCTTCTCTTGTTCGTCTTCACCATCACCTTAATGTTCAGATTCTTCATCACTGCCAGATTCAAATTCATCATCAGATGCGGGCAACCCTTCAAGCGATTTTTCACCTCTCCTCTTCCTCTCTTTCCCCTCTTTGTTACAAACAAATTGTATCTTCTGCACCTCATCTTTAACAGTAGAATCCAATTCTCTTTGCATAGTCATTGTAAAAGGCTCTAGCTTCCTTTGGTGTTGCAAAGGTCTGCCCATTGTACGGCACCAAAAGTGTAGGCCAGACTTCTTCAACGCACTCATTAGAGCCTCCCTGGTTTGTTGGATTATCAGCAGCATATTGGTTTCTACCACTTGAAACTTGCTCGGTATCATCCAATCTTGCCTTTTCTTGATCAGCATCATCCAATCTTGCCTCTTCAAGGGACAGCCTCACTTCAGAAACACTAGGGACATATGGGAGTAGGGTGGGTTGCGGCTATGTGCAATAAATGGGATTAATTGCATCTTCTCTTGCATTAGCCACATCTAGGAAATCGAAATCAAATTCTGGGGGGAGGGGTCGCTTCAGGTCCATAATCAACGCCTAGAAGATGAAGTATAGGAGGTCTATCGGCCATTGTTATATAACTCAAAAACAGGTGCCAAAACCAGATAAGCAAATAAACCCAAATTTGTGTTTCAAAACTGCCAATCATCCCTGTGTTTTTTTATCACAGCAACATGTTTCAAAAAAGATTAGATAACCAAATTTTTGTAATACTCAGATGATACTACACCAAGATCCTTTTTCTAAACTAGCAAGTTAGTTTTGAAATACATTGTGTTCATATCGTTGCGGTATAAATCCTTTTTTAAGCTAGTTCACTGCAAAATGCTAGCTGATGCAGTAAAATGCAGTGAGAATATGAAAACAAACACAACATATAGAATATGAAAGGTAGCTAGGATGATCCTACATTGATGCATCATGACTAAAGGCTAATCATAGATGTCAACATTTTTTTTTGGCAAATATGTTTTCCATTTTTTATTCAGAATGCAAATACTACATGCCAGCACTACTATTTACTAACCACATATAAGGATTTTTGTTACAAACCCATTTAAGAATACAATTCAAAGGGAAGCAGAAAATGAATTAAGCACAACAGGAGCGGGTCATGGAATGGAAGGGGAAGAATCACAGCATGCATGAAACATGAAACCCGTATAGACATCTTTTGTGTTTTTCGTATTTTTTGCTTGCCTGGATCTTTGGGGGATTAGGGGTGGCAGGATGATCCATGTACCTTTTAGTGCCACTGTGTTGCTCTTTTCCTTCTGGGAGCCTGGCGGCGCACCGAGGGAGCTGTGCTCCCGGGGGGTTATGACTTTCGTATGCTACCTGACAGGGAGGAAACCCTGTATCATGTATGTCTGTTTGGCCTGATGATTAACGCCTAGAGATATTTTGCTTCGTGGGCTTCGCTATATGTGCGGGGGCTGCATGTGCGGGCTGAACGGCCGGATGGGAGGCATTTTTTCCTAATTAATGATTGCCAACTTGAAAATTGCCTTACCTGGGTGTGCGTGTGAGGGGACGTTTTTACAGCCGGCCGTAATTTAGTGGCGTCCATATATATATGAAAATTTCTTTCTACATGCGTATGTAGCTACACTCACCTGTGTATCTCAAGATTTTGAGGGTATCTGGTCGAAGAAAAGATACGTACACAGAGTATGTAATCATACTAGACCATCTATGATGGTATATACGTGAGGTATGATGTATGTGGACATACCTCATAATATATACTAATATAAATGTATTATCATAAAAAATTAAAATCAGAGACTGTTTTGTAATTTTTTCGCGTGATGACATTTGAGGTATCTTAAAATAAGTATGTGAACATACTCAAACTAATAAATGAGTACGCGAACATACCTTTGTTTACTGAAAATGAGGGTAGCTACATGCGCATGTAGATAAAACTCTTTCTATATATATATATATTACACGTTTTATCCAAGAAAAAAAACAGCCAACCAAAAACGAAGACCAACCAAATCACATCGTAGTACCACGGGTCCACGGCCACGGGCAACATAGCTCCGTCAGCAGCCCATTTCTTACTCGACGCGCGCGCGCCGAGCGAGCGCCCAACGCTCGGTTCCCCCTTTCCTTTCCAAGACAACCACGTGTGCATCCAACACTCTTTTTTTGACACCTGGACCCACCTGGACGGATAGAGCGAGGCGTCGGAGGCACTAAACTTTTTTTTATTTTCGGCTCCCGTTGGCGACCAGGCGGCGGAGGCGGCGAATAGGCGAAAGGGTATCTCAGCGACCTCGTCACGCGGCTGGGCTCATCACCGTCCAGGCGTCCAGGCTCGCCACCCAGGCTCCTTTTCGAGCCGATCCATATGTCTTCAACCTCGCATCGCTGTGGGGAAGGGGCATCCGGCGACGGGGACGAGCTCCGCTCAGGTGCGCGCAGAGTCCGTCGGGGAGGTTCATTTTTCTCGGTGTGTAGAGTCCCAATGCTGCTTTTCCCAGCAAATGTGAAGGGGGGGGGGGGGGTTTCAGATTTCGTTGATTTGGGTCATCTGCTCTAGCAGATCTCGTAGCTAGTGAGGGGGGCTATTTTGTTTCTCTATTCTAGTGCTATTTCTTATGCTTTTGCAGCCGCATAATCACCATTCTACACGGTAGTTCTGTTTTCAGCTCCTAATTTTAGCCGCAGACACATGGAGATGAACTATAGGATTAGAAAACAACAAAAACAATGGTGATTAGATCTTCTCTGCTTTTTTTTTTGGCATGCCCCCTGTTTGCAACTCATTAAGGTATGCTAAAGTAAAAAAGTGCAGTTCTGATGGTACAAGGGTTTATGAAAATTAGTTTCAGATATGGTTATGTGTATTTTTGCCTCAACGCTGTCCCAACTCCCCTCCAGATATATTGCGTTTCTAGTTTTTAGGATGCCAAATCCATATAGAACCAGATTTATTAGACTATAAAATATTAATTGGTGTACCATAATTTTTTTTACAATTTTGAATGGATTCAGTGAGGGCAAAAAACAGCTTGGTGTTATGCATGAGTAGAAGAGGCTTCCTGCTTTTTTTTCATAACTATTAGGTGCTTTCAAGTTTGGGACCCCATTTTTTCATCAAGCTTGACAACAAATCCTACGTTTTTTTCTCCATTTATGCTCTGGATATCATTCAAATGGCTAACATCTATCTGTCCAAAACGTTGCAAAATATTTTTATCATGTGTTTTTTAATCATAGTATAATTCTGTTTTGGACCAAAGGTCGGGTAGGGGGGCTCGGTTGCAGGAGTCTTTTTACTACGCCGAAGGAGGGGGGACAGTGAGTGGTATGTGATGTACAAATCGGGATCATTACACATTCCTTCTAGCTTCTGCATATGTTAGTAGGTAATATTTTTGCTTCTATTTATTGATTTTCAGAAACACATCAAGTGCAAAGATTTGGGGGTCCTCTATCTGATTCATAGCACTTCAGGGAAGTATTGCTTTCATCTCTATTCCTCATTAATCTAGCTCCTTTTTACTAGTTTTCAGCATGTCGTAGGTTTTCTCTCATATCATATCATGTGTTTTGTTTTCACTACACAGTTGGAACTTCGTAACCTACCTAAATCGAACCAATAGTTTCTCCTGAGTTCAGTGAATTTTTTTTATACATAAAAAATCTCTCTTGTTTGATAGCTTTCAAAACATTTTTTTCCTAATAAGCTTGTTCCTGCAATATATAAACTGAAGTGCATATGGTCCTCCCAAATAAATCAATCGTTATTTTTCTTGAAGCTAATTGAAATGATCATATCAAAAGTTTTCTTAAGATACAATTCAAACTTTTCTGAATTTACCATTCAAAGTAATTATTCATTTGACCCCTAGTTTTCATTTATGGAAACTTTGAACTTCATTGTTCATTCTGAAATCAAATATTTTCCATTCACCCTCTTTTTTTGATATAATATTTTCCTCATTAATCCAGTAATGGTTACATGAAACTGCAATGCAATCTGTAAATTTTTATAAAGGTTCAAAGTTAATAGTTTATGTAAGTTCTATGCACTTTATTAAAAAAGAAATCTATCCAAAATCGAATGCAAAGTTATTTTTTTGGTGATCGTGCAATGTGCAAGTTCAGTGCAACATGCAAGTTCAGTAGTTTGATCTGAAGTTCATCCATTGTTAAAAGTTTACATAAGTAAAAGTATATAGTTTATATGAAAGTTTGCATCCATGTGTAAATGTTTTTCTGGTGCATAATTGTTTGAAATAAGTCTTACCTGAATGTAGGGCAAAGTAACATTGTTTTTATATAACAGTTCTTAATACACTAGTATAAAAGTTTATTAAAATAAATTACACATATTATTATAAAAGTTTTCAATACTCTACTATAAACAAAGTTTTCTTAAATATGTTATGCATAGAGTAAAATACGTCTCCGGTCCCTAAACTTGTCAAGGTGGTTCATCCCGGTTCCTAAACTCTAGGACTGCACGTTCCGATCTCTAAATTTTTTGCTCTTTTTTTCCATATCTCTTTTTTACATTTATTTCTTTGTTATGGCTTTCTCAATTCTCATTCAATATGTTTCACTTTATTTTTGAAATTATTTTTCAGGGTTATGAGTGTTGATTCAGATCATCGTGCTACATACAAATTGTGTGGTTCCAGACTGTTCTTTTAGTTTTTTTAGATGCCTCATTTTTCGCCCCCATACCTGGATTGGGTTAATTTATTCATCTACTGATCTACATGTACATGTACGAGTAAAAAAAAAAACATTGTTTTGAAGTATCGCTATTGCCTATGCTGTGGCTGATCTAGAGATTTTAAAAAATGATGGTATATTTATATTCTGTTTCCTTCAATTTTGACATCCACTTGTATTTTAAAACAATCACCCGCCCTTTTATCTCACCCTCGCACCCCCAATCCCGAACGAGGGAAAAACGGCGTCTCAAACTTTGCTTTGGAAAAAACGATAAAAAAATTCTCGTAAGTTGCTGTGGATAAAACGGTAGAAAAAAATGCTCGTAGGTTTCGGAAACAAGCACCCGGTCGGAAAAACGGAAGGCCTATCCGTGGGAGGCGGGGGCGGGTTAGCGAGCGTCGCAACGCGCGCTTCTGCCAATCAGAACGGAACCGTGCGATAGAGGGGGACACGAGCGCGCGCACGGCTCAACGCGCGTTCGCCAGGGAAGAGCCCCGTCTTCCACCGATCACTCCTCCGTCCTTCCCCACTTCGTCTCGCGCGAGCAGCAGCAGCAAGGTGAGCGAGCGGAGCTTCCTCCTTCCCGAACCCAATTGCTTCTCTGTTCTCCCCCAATTACCCCCCTCGTGCTTGGATTGCCCAGCCCCCATGCGCGCGCGCACCGCAGGGCGGCAACGGGGGCTCCACCCAATGGCGCTCGTGTCGCACCGTTCCCCCGGGCGCTACGCTGCACCCGTCCCCGTCGTCCGCTTGGCCGGGAATTTGGCGCCGAACCCTACCTCCCTGCTGGAATTCGGGGCAGCGCGGCTCCGATCGGGTGGGGGGGAGCTGTAGTGCGCCCCGAGCTGGGGGATTAGTTTTAATTTCGCCCTGTTGCCGTGCCCAACTTTGGTACGCGTTAGGGATTTTTTTTTTTTTGCTTTTTACCTCGCGTCCCATGAATTTCGTGTTGGGAAAATGGAGCTCGTTCGTTGGGTTTTGATTTCGATCGGGGCCGAAACCCTAGCTTGGGCTCTCTCGGTCGCTTGCATCGCATTTTGAATCAGCGGGCGTCACCTTTGTGTGCTTGTGGTTTTGGTTTCGAATCTTCTGCTGTGGCTCCCTATGATCTCGCCTCTGAGTGTGCGGTCCCACGGTTTCGGGATCTCTGCACACGTTTACTTCGTGGGTTCTCATTAGATTTTTTTTATTTTGTCATTGCATGTTCGGTTTTGCTGTGCCCATTGACCTCACAAGTCTTTGCTTTGGTTTATGCATAAAAGGGCGGGCAGGGTTGCACAATCGGATTTAAAAGGATTCCTACGGTTTTTACTATTGCGCTACTAGTGCTTCCTAGCTTCCTGTTTCTTCAGTTAACAACTGATCCAATTCTGACGACATGAGTTTGTCCTCGAGCTGCTGCTCTGCTCCTTTAGATGCCACATCAACTTGTAGCATCTGGGGATGATCAGATTTTTTTTTTTTTTACAAAAGTGGAAACAAGTTCCAGCCTCTGTAACACATTAGCTCTAGGCTGAGACACTAATGAAAGCAAATCATATTGCATTTTTCCAAGCGCTAAGCCTATTGCTAAACTTCCACAGACTATTAGTAAACAACTCCACAATGACAACCTCCGAGGCTCCAATTCATGGCATGCAATCATCTTCTTATGTACTTTGACCAAGCAGCACTTTTTGCCCCTGTTATATCCATTTCTAAAACATATTTTGTTGTCAACTGCAGTTAGTTCACTTGTCGGTTGATTGTTGTGTACTGGGGCATATTGGATTGCTGGAACCAGAAAACTTGAAAAACCATAGGGTTACCTTGAGCTTAAGTTTGTTCTAATTGTATGGAATCCCACTTCTGAAAGATGCCATCATCGACACCACCACAAAATTTGCTCCCACTACCATCACCGGTGGATGGGCAGAGCACTCGTGTTAACCTTGGGGAAATAAAACTGAAACTAGTTAAGAGGATTGGTCCAGAGCAGTCGAAAAAGTACTTTGAGCACCTGCAGAGGTTTTTGTCTTTGAGACTGAGCAAGACTGTGTTTGACAAGTTATGCCTCACAACACTTGGTCATGAAAACATTCTACTTCATAACCACCTCATTTACTCTATTCTTCACAATGCCTGTCATGCAAGTGGACCACCAACTGTCAGTGCACCTAAATCAACTGGAGTTGCCAAGGATTCAAATCATGTCTTAATTCCTACAGTTCTGATCTCCGACAATGGTGATGTTCGACGTCAACATGTGAAGGACCACTATACACAAAGCAAAAATGTAGATGTCCTCCAGGAGAATGATGTTGTGCACTCGACCAATCTGAAAAGATTTACTCAGCCTCAACAAAGTGAGCTTCTGGAACCACTGTCCAAACGATTACGTGTGGAAAATGCATACTCAAATTTATCTGACTCCCCAAATAGCAACTGTCCTGGTGTCGCTAGCAGGGAAAATATGGAAGCCATTGCAGAGCATGCTCAAGATCCAATAACTGCCCCACTAGGTTTTACCTTCTGTTCTGGTCATTTTGGTTGGAATTGGAAAACTTTGACACTTTCCTCTACTGCAGGCAGTGATAGCTCTCTTTGTTGTTATGACCTTGGTCAGCTGTGTGATACTTCATCACTGAGACAGCGGATGGGGAGAATAGCAGAGACAGAAGGGTTGGATGGTGTGTCATTAGATTGTGCTAATTCATTGAATAATGGAATCGATTTTTTCTTGAAACAGCTTATTGGATCTTGTATCGAGCTAGATAGGGCGAGGTCACAGCATGATCGAATAAATCATATGGTGCTAAAACAACGTTTGAGTCAAAAGCTAATAAATGGTGTCCAGCTGCAAAATCAGGTGCACGATCGAAGTGCCATTACATGTCCACAAATCAGCTCGATTTCATTGCATGACTTAAAGGCTTTGTCAGTGCTAAATCCTCAGTTGCTTGGAGTCAACACATCACTGCTACGTGAAAAAATGAACTCATATGACTAATCTTTTAGGATCTTGAATGAGTTCATCTTTCTACAGAGCTTAATCTTTGCCTAACAGGCAATAGGATTGCAAGCTCGCAATCCTATCTTGGTCACATGCATCATCAGCCAAATGGTATGTTGACTTCTGCTCATTTTCTCAAGGGTCCCTTTTCTCAGTGTGAATTGTAGCACCACTCAGAAAATGCATCTAGCTGAGGGTGGAGTACCAAACACAACAGTGATGGAATGTTAACCTCATCAGCTCGCGTGCCTCTCCACAAATTTCCTGGCCACAGCAATGTCCTGACTAGCTCCATGCATATCTGCAGCTGAAGTGTTTCTTCCTGTTTTAGTTCTCTTCCATTGCAGCAAAGTACAAGCCTGCCTCTATATACCTACTGCAGCTGAGATATTTGCTTCCTCTTTCATCTCACTACTGAAAGGATGTTTTGACATTTTTATCTAATATGTAACAGACAACAAATCTTCTCAACTTGGTGAATATCCTCTGATGCCTGCTATATTTTCATAATTTACTGACAGGAAGGGGAAGATGCTAGAACATTTTACGGTATCCTGATGGTGAATTCCACAGCTCACTGTTAAGACTAATCCATCAAAATAAGTGAAGATCTCATGATTTGGAGACTGTTGGTTGTACAAAGACAACAATTTTCTGCATCTGTGCACCATTGAAGAGCAAGATTGCACACACAACTGTTGTGATGCAGGATGACATAAAAGTGGTCTGTAAGTTCTAAGTTGTTACATTTGTACTTCCGAGCTACTACATAAATTGATGAATGTGGTGCAATCAATTTTGATTTAGAGTTAGATTGTTATGTTTCATCTCTGATCTCTGAGTCCATTCGTTCTTTCTTTCATAACTGAGTAAAGCTTATAAAATATAGTATGATAAGCCATCCCCGGAATTTTTTTTCTAGCTGTTTATTTATTGTACTCCCTCTGTCCCAAAGTGTAAGGGGCTCTAGGCATCTACTAGATTCATTCATTACTCCGTGAACGTATCTCTACGCCCTAGCTGGTGGTGGTTGTGTGTGGTTTGTACTCAGGGTTCCAACCCTTTTTTCTTCTTTAATATAATGATACGCAGCTCTCCTGCGTATTCGAGAAAAAAATTCATTACTCCGTATATGTATTCAATATGTGTCTAGATTAATCATCATTCATATGAATGTGGACGGATAAAAGGAGGGTTTGAACCCATTACAATTTGGGACGGAGAGAGTAATTAGCCCATAAACTGTCAAGACAACTATTTCCAGTCTCCTTTATATTAGGTTATGTAAGTAGAAAACATTTAATCCATACATGCGGGAGAGCTGCCTATCATAATATTAATAATTAAAAAAGGCTATAACCGTTACAAACTTGCACACCCACACACGCAGAGAGAGGAAATTGGAAAAGATTCACCCTTGCAAAATTGAGATCATCAACCCAATCAAGTGTAAAGACCTTCCACTACTCCCCCCATCTGGCATAAGGGCAATAGGGTGAGGAATTCCCCTTGTCCCAACCAGAGTATCAAACAACTCCTCTTAAGCAAGTAAGGCTCCACACTAGGAGAAGCACCATTAAAAAACACACCAAGTGCGATGTTTACAGATAATAAAAGCTCCAAGAATGATAGTGGAATTAAGCAGCTTTTTTACCTGATCATTAACCAGGATTTTGACCCCTGACCACCAATCATCTAGAGATTCGTTGATATGTGGGAAGTGGGCTTGAAGACCGATCTTATGCAACAGGTAAAACCAAAATTTTGAAGCAAAGATACATGATATGAGCGGTCGATTGTGTTAGAACATGTAACTAGGGTTATTTGGGCTTGTGTAGCTACCCTATTAGGCCTGTACAGATTGCCTGTACGCCTGCCCTGTTGGTGCCAAGCTCCTGTATGGCTGTGGCATGGGCATTAGAGAGGATTAGATTATGGTCTGTTCGGGTTGTTGTCTTTGGCAAGTGTGTGAGGTTTTAACCGATTCCTTGCCTAGGCAAGGGATCAGTTGTGTATGGATGGCTTTCTCTTCTCTATAATATAAAGAAGCACAGTTTTCCTGCACATTCAAGAAAAAAAAGAAAAAAAAAGAGAAAGGATCAAGCATAGCAAAAATCCAATGGATTTTGCTGGATAGCATGGTCAGCTCGATGCAACATAGGGACAACGAGGTCTCTGGCACCATATTTTGGGGTTAAGCACAGAAAAAGAAATTTCAAACATTGTGGAATTGAGAGATGCAATAGATTTGGGTTGCGAAAACCATATGATATGTAGGGATGCTTATGGATAAAATGTGTGGAACTGTGGCGATTAAAAGCATGTTGTGCTAGTGGCTGGTTGCCTTTGATTAGAGAATTGAGAAAATTCCTTATATGCCATCAAAAGCTATATCTATCCCTTGTATGCCATTCAAAATTAGTCTCACTAATTTTAATTCTCTTTACCTCATGTGCCACTGCCCACTGCCATCATTTTTATGAAGCATTGCATGGTAATGGTGTTAACATGCTGTCGCATCTGCCTCGTGTACCCCTGCCCAAGGCTTTCTCTATCCAAACAGATGGCCATAGTTCTGATCGTCCCCAAATTGAGTGTGTCACCACCCACCGCACTCCCTTCCTTGATCCCACCCGCCTCGAACGCGCCGCTTCGGTTCACCCCGCAGGCATTGAGCCACCGATACCTTATCTCGCTAGGTTATAGCTGCATCAAGGTGCCCAACGCTCATGGCGCCTGCCCCTTGTCACCACCATGGCGTCTTCCTCGGCACATGGTGGGCAATGGGCAGTAGAAGAGGGGGGCATGGCAACCCTTACCAGAGAGGCAAAACAAGCAGCACTACTTGCATTTTGTTCTCGGCCAAAAACGAGCAAATGAACTACAGAATCCCAAAACTTACCCACCTCGTGGCTGTTCTTTGCAATCCTGTTGTTGCTACTCTCAACGAGGCCCTGAAATCGGAGCTCCTGCACCTGATTGTAGCAACAGGCCAGATGGGCAACCAGATGATGAGCTTTGGCAGCCTGGCACACCTGTTTAGAGGGAAGTAGCCAATATACCACCCAGCCAAGCAATGCCGACTTTTCTGGCAATGCAGCAACGGCTGTTAGAATAATCAGGTTGCTCTTCCCTGTTTCTAGTCAAGGAGCATTGCTCCATTTCACATTTGCTGGCTGTAGTAGTAAAAGGCCATGCATTGCACATGGCAGCAGGTATGAACATGCTGACTAGCAGCAGCAGCCAGAGTTAACAGCAGTAGGTAGTAGTTGTCACAGTAATAGCTTGTGTAACTTGCTCCCCCCTGAACTCTATAAATAAGAGGAAGTGATATGGCTGCAGCAGTTCAGCAGCACTAATTTGAATGTCTGAGTTCTCCCTTCTACCACAGCAAGTGTGTCTGTGTGTAGGCAGCGACTGCTCTTGCTGCTGCCTGGGTGAACCAGCAGCAAGCTCTAGTGTGTGTGCTGTGCTCTCATCTTATTCCCAGATTGCTGTGAGTGTGTGTGAGTGATCAGAACTGTGCGTGAGCTAGAGGCTGGGCTAACAACAGCAACCACACCACCTGTTGCAGCATTCTCTGCAGACCCAGCCATGGTCAGAGAGCAGCAGCTGATTCTGTGGTCTGCTGTCGTCGATTAGTCGGATTAATCGGTGCCTTACGTCTGACTAGGGCCACCGAGTTGATTAGTCCGACCAGAAAACTAGTCTGATTAGTCGTCGACTAATCATGATTAGTCGTCTGATTAGGAGAGGGACGACCACGGTGTGGGCTTGTGCCTATTAGGGTTGTATCCAGGCACCAAAAGTTGTCCTCCTTTACTCCTCCCGGGCAGAATCACGCTGCAGCCGCTCCAGTTTTTCACTGTGCCTGTGCTGTGACGCCCGCCGCGGTCCTCCAGCTCTCTGTCGCCGCCTGCCAGCTCCTACCCACCGCCTCCTGGTAGCAGTCAACCCCTATCTACATCCACCGCCACCCGCCAGGTCCGTCCGCTGCTGGCTTCCATATATAGTCTGCCACCAGCAGATCCTTTCTGCAGCTTCAAGCACCAGTGGCAGGACGATTATGAGCTCGTCCTCCTTGGATGGTGAGTGTGCTCCACTGCATTCTTTGTCCTTGCTCTTATTTTCTTGTTGCTCTGTGGCCTGTGCCCCTTCTTTGCTTGCTGCTCTGCTTTGTGTTCCTTTGCTTGCTGTTCTGCTCTCTACTTGACTGCTGTGTTCATGTGGCATTGCTCCCTACTTGACTGCTCTGCTCCCTACTTGAATTGTGATATAGTTATATACATGTCCTGAAACATATGGACGACTAGCCTCAATTAGTCGTTCTGGTTGACGACTAATCGACTAGTCAGCACCTGTACGACTAGGTTCGACTAGATGACTTAAAAACATTGGTCGTCGTCACATGTCCTGGCCAAGCCTGTCGCTCACCGGTTGCCCAAACATGTTGAGCACACAAGTGTCAGAGGCCAAGGTGAGGTCGCAGAGGCATGCTGAAGCAGCAGCCAGAGCTCATCGTGGGTATGCAGCGCTGATGCAGCTCCTGGTTTCAGCTTCAAGACGGCTGTTGTCAGCCAGTATCAAATGTGTTTTCATGCGCTCTTGTGAGTTCTCGTCCTTTTCGTTTCTTGGAAGGAATTCTTCGTTAGTTCTAGGGGAAAATTTTCTTCTCCTCATTCACGTAACAGCAATATGCTTGGCCTATAACGGCTAAACGGCCATGGCACTCAGGGTATTAAAAATTAAAACCAATGGCAATCAAGGAAAGCTTTAATTTTTATGGCCCACAAGGGATGTGTATATCTTTTGATGACATACTAGGAATTTTCTCGAGAGAATTTGGGTTTTATCTTATGTTAGACTGTCCCAAACTGTCTTTTGTTTTCATCACATGTACACTGGAGCTTGAATAAGTTACAGGTCCTGGATTCCGAGGTGTTACTCCCTCCGGATTTTTATATGCCGTCCGTAGTAAAAAGCACAAGAAGTGAAAATATATGTCGCACTAGTTCAGGAAAAAAGTGGGATGCCATTTTTGCCCCTGGCATCAGTCTTCCTCTCCCTTGGCCTCTGGCCAGTCGTCCCCGTGACAGTGCGACCCCTGTCGGCCTGCCTCCTCCGCTCTTCCTACACCGCAGCCGTCCTGCCTCCTTCGCTCTTCCTACACCGCAGCTGTCCCCGCCGGGACGTGTGTACACCTGCATCACGGCGGTGCGCTCTGTGATGCAGGCGCTCTTCTCGGAGCACGCCAAGCTCAACCGCCTCGCTGAGCTGAGCGCCTCCTTCAGCGGCCAGCGGAGCACCAACGGCACTGGAGCTCCCCGGCAGCTGCCCCTCCAAGCGCGAGGTCCTCGTGCAGCACCAGGAGGTGCGCCGCCTCATGCTCCCCTCATCCCTCGCTCGATCTGTCACTGCCTCCAGCAATCTTGCTCAACTCGGCGTCCACAACCGCTGCCAGCATGGAACCAGGAAACAACCTGCAGTCGCCTTGAAGATCTACCGCACGGTGTCTGCAGTGTCACCAGGAACGCTAATCTCTGTTGTACTTGCACAAGATACTCCGGTTTGAGAAAAAAAATTGGTACTCCTACAACATCAGTTGCCAATTGGTTCCACCTCTGTGCAAAAATCATTACTGAAATTGGTTCCTTTTGATGTGAGTTGTACTATATGATGATGGATTTTCATGACCTGTTCTTGTTTCAAGAATATCACCATTTCTTAGGACTAGTTTGCCAATCCCATTTCCTCAAGGGATTTGGGGAAATGGAGAGGAAATTAGTTCATTTTCCCCTCCATTCCCCAAAATCCCCCCAAATCCCTTGGGGAAATGGGGTTGCCAAACTAGCCCTTAAGTGAAAAATTGATACTCCCTACTGTTGTGACTCCAGTGAACGCATCCAAGAAACGTGGCAGACCAGCTATTGTTAAGATCACTCATCTATGTATTAAAATGAATCAACTGCAGTCTGCAGGGCATATGGATCCTGAATTTGTGGTTAAGTCAAGAGTTGACAGAGCATCTTGTAGTCCTGAATTCTGTGGGTGCGATAACTTATGATTTACCATGCTTTGCGTTCGGCATTTCAGCATCGTTTTGCTTTGATCGACAACTGAAACAATAGCTTCTTCCATTCCTTTTGTTGGCAGGTTCACATCTCTAGGCAGGTGCTTAGCGATGCATGTCATGGGCACCTCAACCAGCTGTTGTTTGCAGACCTGTCTCATGCTCACTTCGAGTCCAGTTCAAGCTTGAAGTTGGACACACATTTGCTCTTTTCCCTGGCACACTGCTATAAAGAAGCGTGTGCAGGGGCGCTCCAGCAGCTATGAACTCCTTCCAACCAAGCCAGATGCCCAATATCTAGTCTGCACAAGACCTTTTACTCTGGACGCTGAGGTCACCGACAGCCTCGAAGCTTTAGCCATTTGCAGTGGGTGCAAGATGACTTTGCTTAGAGGCATCAGGGATGACACAAAGCAAGGAGGCCGACCTCACACAGCTGCCAACTGAACTCCAGACCAGACCAAAGCAAGGAGGATCTGATCTGTTAGGTTGTGAGTAACATGAATGCCTTACTTTTGAAGCAGTTCGGCAACTGCAATGCCAAGGTGCTGTTCACCAAGAAGAAGATATCAAGACAACTGCAACTACACACCAAGGAAAATGGCGACAGTTCCAGTGAAGGAAAGGCAAGACAGAGTAAATGTACAGAAGTGCAAAAGGAAATGTATTTTTTGTTTTGTTTATAGATGTACAGAAGTACAAAAACAGATATATTTTTTGCACTCTATTTATTTCTGGATCACTTGGTGTGCTATTGTGACAATAAAAAAATGTGAATTACTTTTGACCATTTGTAACCTCTTGAACTCAAGTGGAGGTATTCATTGATACATGAAAGAATAACGGCAATGCTAAAATCATTAATACTGTCCTGTCCTACTTTTATACACTAACTGATGTATATAAACCAAAATCATTAATATTATCTCAGTAACAGATATCAATGCAGTACCCTTGCCATTGCTCAAAGCAAAATAACCATGACAGACTCCACTGTCTCAGTAATAAGTGCACATAAATAAAAATTACGCAATCTTCTTCATTCGTTGGTCTGTGCCAATAACATATATGCGTCCAGAGGCAAACAACACAGCTAGTAGTTCCAATCAATTAAATTTCTAATCTCCGTATGTAAGTACACATGAATATAAATTATACAAATTTATTCATTCGTTGATATGTGCTATAACATCTTGCACCAATGAAGCATCACACTTCAGTTGCAACGGAAGATGCCCTTGCCTCTCAAGTATTCCTTTTCGGACGTGTGAAATGTCATATCCATTGCCACCACCAATTCTCATCACTTCATGCATCCGTGAAGAGTTAAGAAAATTCTATTTGATTGGGCCACCGAATACTCTGCAAAGGCGTTTTCAACAATGGTTACCGGCTCTTCAGTTGTTTCGGTTGACAAACAGTTCTAATGTCAAACCCGTCTTGCTTAGTAGCCTCACAAAATAGTCTATCACAACATGTGGCTTGGCATTGTCCTATTGTATGTAAATGGGCTTACCAACATCTTCGCGTGGACACTTAGCATGAATTGCAGGCAAGACCTTTTCGATCAAGAAAGATCGTATGACATCTTTTGTGATTGATTCGATTGGTTTCATCTCGATAGTCCCTACAGGCCGGTTCACACTTGACCTTTGGCTGGTTCATATTTCACAAAGGTTCATATTTCAAATATGCAATGACCTTCACTATCAAACGTTGGCCTACTAACGACCGTGAAAATTTGGATCTTTGGAATATAATTCTTGTTTTTGAATGTTCGTGTGGGCTCTACTTCACCGAGAGCGATATAATACCGCAAAGTCTTTCTAGTGATGAACCACCAATTCTCTTCAAAGATGACATGGTCAAACAACCCTTTGAACTCAGGATCATGAGGTAAACTCAATGGATCAAGCATTGACAAACACCATTTCAGCTGGTCCTTTTTATTCTTTGTTTGATGATAAAAAAAAATCATATAGCAATATTACACATGATTTTTTTTCAAGCTATGCATTATCAATATGGGTTGATCCTATGAGAAACGGGTCCTACAATATTTGTGCCACTATTCGGAGGAGACGATTGTATTAGTTTGCTTATATTTAGCAAGGCAAATGGTATATCACAATTTAAATCGGAGTTCAGCTGTGGTATAAGCCAGCATTCATATTTTGCGTATATGAATGAGATCGAGCCGTATATGTCAAGCCATGTTGATCGTATACAGCCTGGATTCTATTTATTAGAGATCAAATAATCAAGCTTGCCGTGAGTTGGCGAGTCTTGGGAAAGAAGGCTGGCCGTGATGGAGTCCAAGACGAGCACGTTTTCTTTTTCTCCGAGAGTCCAATGCATGACAAGAGATAAGCTCGAACACATTAATCAAGAAGCTAGCTGGCCTGTTGGAGATAGAGTCTGGTACCTTAAATCTTGGAGTTTGTTAGGGTTCACGGACGATCGCAACTAACTCCAGGGCTGCCAGCCTCTACCTATATAAACAGGCTCCTATGCTACGTCGCGGGAGGTCATGGCCCTTCCGCCAGGCCGCTGCGCTTGCAC
Source organism: Paspalum vaginatum (assembly GCA_030272315.1). Classification (NCBI taxonomy): domain Eukaryota; kingdom Viridiplantae; phylum Streptophyta; class Magnoliopsida; order Poales; family Poaceae; genus Paspalum; species Paspalum vaginatum. The sequence goes on along the minus strand of CM059015.1, from coordinate 24,863,503 downwards.
GATGGATCTCACGTGCCATACCGGCTGCTCTCATACCCGCCTCCATGGCCGGGCGATGCATGAACATATACGCTGCCTTATAAAAGCCTCTCCAGGGTCCAGGCTCATGTCGCCGCCATCGCCAAGCCATCAAACAAGCTGCTGAGGACGCATCTGACGACGCCGGCGAATGCGTTGACCATGCTGCCGGAGACGCCGTCGATGTTCGCCGTTGCTGACGGGCTGCCGAAGACACCGACTCGATCGCTGTGCCATTCCTGCCCTGCGAGTTCAACATGTCTGCCGTCACGTTCGCTGGTGAATTATCAAACTCTTGAACTCCCTGATCCGTTTATAAGATTAGAGTAGATATATATCTTATTGTTTTAGAGTTTAGTATGAGCGTACTGTTGGAGTTAACAGATGCATGTGCTACGTCGTTTTAATCTGCTGCTATAACCCCATGGGTTTAGAAGTTTGCATGCCCTTTTGGCCTACCCTGATTGAGCTGTACGTATTCATTGGTCTGTGCCGAACAAAGTTAGATCAGATATATATAATCTGCTCTGGGAATACAACAAAGAGTGTAGATCGATTTGCATGCTTGTGATCTGCTGTGATAAGATTAGGATTGCACGAGTTTATGGGAGTTTAAATAAATAATAGAGCTCTGATGTGATATACCTCTGCATGGTAAGATTAAAATATTTCTATGTCTAGTTAATCGGCCGGAGATTAGAATTAATTAACCATATGTTTGCATGCCTGCAATCTGTCATACGGCGAGTTTAGGCTTAAACAGGAATAAATTTTCATGTGTTTTGACGCATGTACGTCGAGAATGCTAGGTGCATCCATGTGCCTTTAATATTTCCTGTATGAGCATATCTGAGTAGAAATGCTTTTTGCTCTAAGTCTAATTAATCTATAATCATGAGGATGGGAGATTGGTTTAAGTGATTTAATTGTTTTATTACCTATTTATATCATGCGCCAGAGGGTTTTGATATTAGAAATATATTCATGTGCTCCACAATAAGTCCAAGATAAAATAACATAGCTACACACTTGCTAGGTCGTTGTGCTGATATCATGAGTTTAAAATAAACATGTGTATGAGCTTCTATATTTTAGTTATGTTGCCAAATTATTCTCCATGTGTTCTATTATTGGGTTCACATCCACGAGATATGGCGAGGCTCAAACTTGCTGCCGGGCTCCCGTCATCGTATTCCAGCAAGATACGAGAGAATTCGGACCGTTGCCGAGTTCCCGTCGATTAGCGCAGTGCATCGATGCCTTGTTTCGAGATTATTACTGAAGCTTACTCAAGATTACCGTCGAAGCTCTGAGTTTGTACCAAAGCTCCGAATTACTACTGAAGCTCCGAGTCTGCACTGAAGACTCCGAGTCTGTACTAAAGCTTCGATTTGCACTGAAGGTCCGATTTTGCTGTGAAGCTCCGATTTGCACTGAAGCTCCAAATTTGCTGTGAAGCTCCGATTTGGCCGTGAAGTTCTGAATTTGCCGTGAAGCTTTGAATTGTCACTGAAGCGCCGAAATTTACCGAGTGCCAACCGTGAGGTTTATTTATGAGAGAACTTGCAGCGGTATCGAGTCTCATTGCAAATTTGCATAGACATGTTTTGAGTACGTACAAGAGCATTCCGAACTATACCGAGTGCTAACCGTGAGGTTTATTTTGAGAGAGAACTTGCAGCGGTATCAAGTCTCATTGCAAATTTGTATAGAGGTGTTTTGAATATGTTCTAAGAGCGTTCCGAACTGTACCGAATGCCAACCGTGAGATTTATTTTGAGAGAAATTGCAACAGCCATCAACTCTCGTACACAAAGTTGCATAGGCGTTTTAATTATGTTCGCCGCCGGCAGGCTGGAACCAACACATTGTTGTGTACACGTCTATGGTCTGGCTCACGTGCAAGCAGGATTGTGTTAGCATCCATGATGTTTTGTTTGTTAATCGATCATTGCTTGAGAAATGCTACGGCACCTCTGACCTCTTAATCACATCTATTGCCGGCAAGGCTCGATGAAATTTTGGACGAGTGCCTGATGATGCTAGGTTACTGCTCCGCCGACCCATCCCAAACGATGGGATCATATGCATACAAGCCGTCAGTGCTTAATATTTTACATCTTGAAGCTACGGCCACATGAAATACAAGCTATACAGAGCTAATTAAATACCTGCTATGTACTATGTGAGCATTGGTATTTTGCCAATGTCCATAAAAGCAAATGGCAATTATTTGCTTTTTTATTGACTAAGTCTTTGATTATTCTACAAGCCAAAAAGCCATCAGAAAATCATTCGTAAAGGCAAAAGGCAATTATTTGCTCTTTTTATCGACTAAGTCTTTGATTATTCTGCAAGCCAAAAGGCCGTCGGAAAATCATTCATTCTGCAAGCATCGTCATGTGTTTCCGCAATTTGTGGTCTACATATGTTTTACTCCTAACACGTCCAGTGCCGACGAGGCCAGACGAATTTCGGGCCAAGTGCCAATGAGGCCGGGTCAGTATTCCACCGACACGTCCCAAAAAAAGGATCGGATACATCGTTGCTGGGCACCGACGAGGCAAAGGAAACACTTACATTCGTGTTTGATGAAGCCGGACAAGCATGACTAGGCACCGATGAGGCGAAAGTCACTCCCCTTTATCAACAATTTATTCCGTTCACTGCGACGTGGTGATGGACAGCGTTGACTCGGTTTCGGTGATATCAAGCCACCCATGTCACATAAGTTCCACCCATAAATTTCTACACCGTATATCGCATATGGACGATGAGCAGATGATTTATTTGACGACGACCACTCAAGCCCAGCTTAATCGGAGGTTTTCCGCAGACTCGCTCTGTGGATGTAATTAACCGGTCGCGCCAAATTTATAGGCCCCGGGAATCAGCGAACTACGCAATCTCTACAATACTACAAGTCAGATATCTCCTTAAGCATGACGCTGATGAAGACAAGCGAAGACTTAGTCTCGATGATCATGTATTTTGTAAATTCAAGAAAGAATTGATGAAATATATGGTTCTCGGATATGTGTGCCCCTGTGTGCATTTATTTATTATTTTTTCGTCTTCGACGTTTGTTTTCACCGAAACATTCTTCTCCGTCAAAAATGGCTTTATGGTGTTTGACACATGGTTAATGGCACCTTCCTTCTTCATTGATTGCACCTTGCTTTTACTAACACCAAAGTGCATAGCTACATCGGCCATTGTTGTATGACTTGAAACAGCAACATCGTTAAGTGTTGACACATTCAGCTCAATCTTTTTGTGGCTAAAGGTTGGACCGACACCTAAGTGGGGGTGAATTAGGATTTCTAAAACTAAGGCTCTCTAAAAACTACAACTATTTAGCAAAACATATGCAAGATAAACTAGCTAGCTATGTGCACTAAGGTTTTGCTAAGTGTTGCTAACTCTACCGTGGCCAAGTCTTGTAACCTAGTTCTATCTAGAAACTAACCTATCAAGCTAGTCTAGTAATATAAGCATACAGTTGCAAGAATGTAAATGCGGAAGCTTAAGAGATAGGTAGAGATATGCAAACTCCCAATGATGACGGTGATGGCACCAGATGGAGACACGGAGATTTTTCTTAAGGTTCGGGGAGACTTGTAAGTCTCTACCCCCTACTCCTCGTTTGGTGCCCCCGTAAGGCTTTGCTCTCGCGTAGTCCTCAAAGGAATACGGCCTCGCCCATGCAAGGGTAGATGATGGTAAGGCCGTTGGGGTCTTCCGCAGGGCTTCTCACAGACGCTCTCTGCTGTCTCTAGTAAGGTGAGCTTTTGGCCAAAATGCCGAGGACCTCCCTCTTTCTCACAAGGTAAGGTGGCGGCCACTCCACACTCCAGAGGGTCTCGCAAGACTACAGGACGCACACATAAAAAGGCGACGTGTACGCAGGCACGGGTATGCTGGGATGTGTCTCTTTAGCTCTAGTGATGGTTGGGCTCTAAAATGTGTTCTCAACATTACAAATAGGCTTTAGAAATGTGTCTCAACACTATAATAAGCTCAGGAGTCACCAACCATAGAATAGAGGCCAGCCAAGTGAGTATTTATAGCACAATCCTCAAAACTAGCCGTTGGGTGCAACTTGATCTGCACTGTCTGCGACCACCGGACTGTTCGGTGTTGGGGGAATGACATTGCATCTCAGTTTTTCAAGACTAGTGGGAGCCCTACGGCTTCGGAACCCGAAGAGGCCCACGCTCCAGAGGCGGCCGGATCCAAAACCTACCTGACAAGTTGAGGGGCTGAGGCTTCAGAGGACGGACCACCGGAGCAGCAGCTTCGGAGCGAAGATCAACGTCTCCGCCGTGGGGAACCACTTTCCGAAGATGGCGTGGCCTTGCTCGACCACTTTTCGGCGTGAGGGCCAACATCTTCGGTGATGGAAATAACAAGTCCTGAAGGTGCATTGAGTCGGGTGACCGTCGGTGGACCCGCCTTGTTCTTCTAGCATGCAAAGACGAATGTGCCCCAGAATATTCTAGGAATCTAGTTGTTAATAAGGTACCCTTGTAATTTCGCCTTCGGGCAGTTGGAGTCCCTATAAATACCCCGTGGGGAGCTCGTGTACAGAAGAGAGAAATAAGAAATCCTATCCATATCATTGTGCATCTACACTGTTGTGAGTATTGAGCATGGGCCTTTGGGTTTTCTCCCCAAAAGTTTGGCGCCACCATGTCCGAGCCCATGGCAATCACGAAGAGAATGATAGCAGTAGCGGCAGCAGCACCTTCAACTACGGGAACCGCTTCGGCAAGCGAAGATCTGCCACAAACCATACCGCAAGATCCCCCAAGGAGTTCTAACATGGGGACATTGTAAATCGAAGGAAGCCACCTGAAAAACGAAGACCAAAGAACGAATCAACACCAGCCAACATTCACCGATGAAGAAATAGAGATATACTAGAGAGTGCACCAAGCAATGGCACAGAAGGGCAAATCCCATATCGAAGCAAGAAATACAAGAACGAGGAACGAACAGGAAGAGGAATTGGCAAGATACAAAGAAGCCCAATGTCAACTGCAAAATAAAAGGTAGCATTTATAGCTCCTCATAAAACAGAAGGAGCAAGAAGAACTCTGGGATAAAATGAGGAAACTACAGGAGTTGATGCAATCAATACATCGTGAAATCCAAACCCCAGAAAATCGGCCACACCAAGAGGACCATCACGAACAAATTGACATCAAAGATGATGATAACAAGAACCGGTATGGTCAATATGGACAACAATACCATGAGCCTTACTAGCAAGACCATATGCCTCGCAACAATTCGAAGAGGAACACTAGCATCCTCACATCTCGCCTCAGAGCTAGACCAAATACCATGGCCACCGAAGTTCAAGATACCAGCTCTACTCTCACAGTATGACGGAGACTCAGACCCAAAAGAGTTCCTCATGAGATATGAAGCAGCAATATCTTCGGTCAGAGGCAACAATGCAGTCAAAGCGAAGTCCTTCATCATGGCTCTCAGAGGACCAGCTTAGCAGTGGTTCACTTATCTCCCGCACAATAGCATCTACTCCTAGCAACAGCTCAGGGACAAGCTACTAGCTAATTTCTGAGGTTTCCAGGCAGAAATATACACAGTAGGAGACCTACATAACTGCAGGCAGAAACATGATGAAATCTTGCAGCAGTATCTCCAGTGCTTCGTCAAGTTGAGAGTGCAAGACCCAAACGTAAGCGAAGACACAATTATCGATGCAATGATCGAGGGACTAAAAATGGGATCCTGCACAGAATATCTCGACAGAAACAGACCAAGCAGTGAGAAAGAGCTCTTCGACATAGTCCAAGAATACTGCAAGTCTGACAAAGGCAAAAGAAGAAGATTAGATGCCATTGCGGCGCAACGCGAAGCAGAACGAGGACAGAGCTCACGCCGAAGCAATTGGTGCAGACAAGAAAATGAAGACCAAAGGCACTCTCAACAAAACACACAGCCATCTCAAGTAAACTCCATTGACACCAAAGATGACAGGCAGCGAGAGAAAGACCAAAACACTAATTCCTACAGAGAAAGAGGGGGCAGAGGCCATAGAGGCCAAGGGAGATTTGATCGTTCTAACAAAGCCCTATGCTATGTTTTCCACGCCGAAGACAAAGGACATACCACAAAAAACTGCCCAATCACTCAAGAAGCCCAGCAAAAGATGCAAAGCCAACACCACTCCCAAAATCATAACCAAAGTCAACATCCGACACAACCAAGGACAGTCCATTACACAATAGCGATAGAATACGCGGCAATGTATAGACCAATGAACTACTTTGTCCTAAACCTCCACCTACATAGCTCCCAGATACCCCCAGTGCATACAACAATGCAACTACCTCCACCTCCACATATACATCTTCTACCACCACCACCACCACAACAACAAAGCCTCACACCCTCACCTCACCAATAGAGCCAACAAACCCACTAGCAAGCCTGGCCAACAGCCACTCAGTCCCAACATTGCGATGCCATTCCACAAGTACACCCCAAAGCCAAAGAAACAACATCCCAAAATCCCACGAACGACCAAAGCCAGCAGCAACAACATAGAGTCAACGTCATTAATGCAATCATTGGCGGCTCCGGAGAGCCACGGCATGAAACAAAGAGACAAAGAAAAGACTATCTTTGGCACGTCAACCACATATCTGAAGGAACATGCTTTAGAACAAAATGGTCGAGTATGCCCATCACTTTCACCGAAGGTGACCTCAAGTTGAAAATTTACCCTCACAAAGACCCATTAGTCATAAGAGCATTGGTGGGAATCAATTCAGTGCATTTCATGGGAAGCAACATCGGCAGAATACTAGTGGACAATGGTAGCACGACAGACATAATTTTTAAGAATTGCTAGTTCGCTATGGGCTTCAAACTCAAAGACCTGGACATAACTGACCAGCCACTGTATGGCTTCGGGGGCAAAAAGATAGAGGCAATTGGTAAAAAGAAAATCAATGTAACCTTCGATGAAGGCCAGTTCAGAAGAACTGAACAAATACTTTTTGACAACGTTGACATCGATTATCCATACAACGCCATCTTCGGCAGAGAAATAATGAATAAATTTCAAGCCGTCATTCATCAAGGATACTTGTGCATGAAGATGTCCATGCCAGCAGGAGTATTAGCAGTCTAAGGAAGCCAAAAGGATGCGAGAGAAAATGAGATGAACGCATCCATGTTGCAAAAAAATATCCATGCCATCAAATCAACTTTGGAAGATTCCGAAGACAAAAGCGTCGAAGAGCAAATAGAGACAAAAACACCAGAGAAGGCGCAACCCCATGAATACACTAAGATAGTGCCTCTGAGCGAAGATGTCCCTGATAAGTGCGTGACAATAAGCGTAACTTTTAGCCCCAAAGATGAAGAAAAACTGTTGCAATTCCTCCGCAATAACCAAGATGTCTTCGCATGGAAGCCCTCGGACCTGCCAGGAGTCAGCAGATCCATCATAGAGCACAAATCGTGTGTCAACCCAAACGTGAAACCAAAGAAACAAACACTCCAGCAAACATCAGAAGAAAGAGCAGAAGCCGCCAAAGCAGCAGTGCAAAAACTACTTGACGCATATGTCACAAGAAAAGTGAATTCACGAATTGGCTGTCCAATGTAGTTATGGTCAAAAAGAAAAGTGGCCAGTGCATGATGTGCATCGATTTCACACTCCTCAACCAAGCATGCCCCAAGGACAATCATCCCTTGCCAAGAATTGACAGCTTAATCGATTCCGTAGCAGGTTGCGAGATGTTCAGCTTGCTAGATTGTTTCTTCAGCTACCACCAAATTTGGTTGCGCAAAGAAGACGAAACGAAGACATGCTTCATAACACCCTCAGGCACGTATTGCTTCAAGAGAATGCCAGAGGGGCTGAAAAATGTGGGCTCAACTTTTAGCAAAATGATAGCAATTGTGCTGGCAACCAAAATTGGAAGGAGCATTCTAACTTATGTCGACGACATAGTTGTAAAGAGCAAAAGAGGCACTGACCACATTGCAGACCTAAGGGAAACCTTCACAAACTTCAAGAACTGTGCACTCAAACTCAACCCCAAAAAATGCACCTTCAGAGTGAAAAAGGGAAAGGTATTGGGATGCTTAATATCAAAAACAAGAACCAAAGCAAATCAAGAAAAGGTATTGGCCATCAGAAACATGGAGGCCCCAAGGAAATGAAAATAGATGCAAGCATTAACAGGCAGAATCGCAGCTCATTCATATCAAAGACAGCAGAAAAAAGTTTGCCTTTCTTCCAAATCCTAAAAAGTGGCACAACAAAGCATTGGGGCCACGAACAGCAACAAACATTCGAGGATCTGAAGCAATACCTAGAAAACACCACAACATTAACGAGCCCAACACCAGCTGCAGAACTCCTATCGTACATTGCAGCTACTAACGCCACTACCAGTGCTGTCTTGGTTGAAGAGAAAGAACAAATCAACGCAAAACAACAATGCCCAATTTACTTCGTATCAGAGGCACTCTCCTCGTCGAAGAGGAACTACTCTGAAATTGAAAAGATGGAATATGCAGTCCTAATGGCATCAAGAAAGCTTCGACATTACTTTCAGAGTCACAAAATAAAAGTGCCAACTTCATACCCACTACTGGACATCTTCGAAAACAAACTGTCTTTGGGTTGTATTGCGAAGTGGGCAACAGAATTGGCAGGATACGGAATTGAATTCGTTGCAAGAACGGCAATCAAATTCTAAGTCCTCACAGATTTTGTCGCAGATTGGACACCTTCGACAGCCGAAGATAGAGCAGAAACAACTAAACAAGAATGGATTATCCAATGTGATTGATCCTACAGATCTAGAGGATAAGCAGCAACGGCAATAATAACCTCCCGGCAAGGAGCCAAATTCAGATACATTGCCAACCTGAACTTTGAAGGAACAACAAACAATGTAGCAAAATATAAATCATTGCTGCTGGGACTTCGCAAAGCAAGGTCGTTCTACAGTGTCAACCGATTCAAAATTAATCATGGGCCTGTGGATAAAAGTTACAAAGCCCGAGACCACTGATGAACAAATACCTACAAACAGTACGTCAGATGGAAAACCACTTCGCCGGAGTTATAGTCAAAAGCATAGTACGCAAAGAAAATGAAGAAGCAGACTCTTTAGCGCAAGCAGCCACGAATCAGCACCCTTTGCCACCAGATTTCTTCATCGAAACGCTAACTCAAAGTTCAATTGATGACAAAACAGCCAGCACTAAGCAAATCAGTGCAATTCATGTCGAAGACTGGAGAGCACCCATAGTAGCAGTACTGCAAGGCCGAACTGAAAATCTAACGCCAGAGGAAAAAGCAAAGAGCACTAATGAGAGTGAAGTGCTATTACATGCTGAACGGTGGCCTGTACCGAAGTGGAGTATGCGCCCCGCTCTTCAGATGCATAACAACAGATGAAGGAAAACTACTACTAGAAGAAATACATAACGGTTGGTGCTCTTCGCACATAAGCACAAGGGTACTTGTATCAAAGGCCTTCAGGCAAGGTTTCTATTGGCCATCGGCGGCATTGGATGCAGATCACCTTGTCCGAACCTGCAACAATTGCCAGAGATTCTTGAAGTACAACAACTATTCTCCCCAAGAAATACAATTAATCCCCCCAATTTGGCCTCTAGCGAAGTGGGAATGGATATAGTGGGCCCATTGCCTCCGACGCAATGAAACTACCGCTATACAGCAGTCACAGTAGAGTACTTTTCAAAATGGATCAAAGCAAAGCCACTGCAGAAGATTCATTTTTCAACTCTGCAGAAGTTCTTCTAGCAGAATATCGTCTATTGCTTCGGAGTCCCTAGAGAACTAACGGTTGACAACGGAAACAGTTTGATAGCACAAATTTTAAGGAATTTTGCTCCGAAATAGGAACCAATCTATGCTTCGCATCCGTTTACCACCCACAATCCAACGGCGCAGTCGAAAGACCAAACGACATGATCTTTACTGGCATCAAGAAGAACATAACAGAATTACAGAAGTGTAAATGGGTCGAATAACTGCCCAAAGGTGGTGTGGTCCCATAACAAGTTCACACAATTCCGCCTCTTATATAGCGAAGAGGCGGTAACCCCTGAATAAACCAAGCTCAAGTCTTACAGGGTTAAACATCTGGGAAGCGATGAAGACCTCATTTATCTACACTATAAAAGAGCGAGTTTTCTGCAAACCTTTTTTACCTGAGATGGACAAAGTATACTCCTCACACTGGTCCCATTGCGCAGAATTAAGAGGGTCGGAAAAGTGTAGAAAGGCTTAAAATTGATATAAGCAAATTGTTTCTGCCATTAGAACCCTACTTTTTTCACCGTATGACGGCACCTACCCACCCACCATACCCACCCTCCTCCGCACAACAAATTTTACATGTAGAATTTAAAATGTGAAATTTGTAGCATATTATAAAACAGGTAAAACTAATTAGGAGTTATCAAATACCACAAGCGACCATGCCAAACATGTAGTCTATACAATTCACAGTATATTAGAAGGTGTTAACAAATTTGTTCTAAAATATAGTTCACGTCATTCCCCAGTGCAAGGTGAATGAACATGTTGTACATAGAATATACATGGTTTGCATAACATATTAATGAAACAAAAGGCACCACTTAATTACAACTCAACACAAAAACAAAAACAAATAAAAAAGGATGGGTTCAACTCCGCTTAGAGCATGGGATAATCAACTTCGGATAACATCATCAATCAATGACTAAGTGTTTCTTCTTGCCACAAGGCCATTAACAATCCGTGCATGGAAAGGAATGATTCGCATGTTGGAGCCAAAGTATTATAAGCATGTTTCTTCTTTGTGAATCAAGATGAAAGCCCCTTTGGAGGAGGCCAACAGTGCTTTGACATCTTCTCCTGAGCTGCCATTGAAATCTAAAACCACTCAGAATGGCAATGGTGGCACTGAAGCTCATTAGTTTAATCCGTTCCCCTCAATACAATAGAGTTTCTAACAAGATATCCTTAAGCTGTTTTGATCATGTAGGATCAGGGGTCAATGGAGCTATGCACCCAGAAAGTAAAAGTAATAATTTTTGTGAGCCACGGGGACCTACAAAATTATATAGAATTCCATATGATACTGTTGTGGAAAATAAAGGAAAATATTTCCATTTAGAAATGGTAGGTATTAAAAGAATATGAAGGGACTGAATTTCACTTACATATTCACTTACCTACCATGTAATATCTTATTTCCTCTTATAATAAAATACGAAGTGAGCAAAACATGAAGTATAGTACATTACCTTTAGAACAAAATAATTTTCACAAATCTTCATTCCTTATCGCAATGGACACCATGTTGTAAAAACAACTGGAATAATAACTCCTCTAGCTGCTCCATCTAGTAGCACACAATACAAACCCAGCTTGCAGCTAGAGTGAATGGATCCTAGCCACCACATTGGAAAATAAATGAATGTCTGGTTGGTTGCTGTTATTAACAAATCAACAGAGGTAAGGTCAAAGTAGCATAAACTTCAGTATCTGTGGCAGTAAATTGTGCCGAAACTATAATGACCTGAAACTGAAAAATGGTCACCCTATATTTTGTTCAACTAAAAAATCTAAGAGAAAATTCCTACATTCCAAATGGTTACAGTGGAAAAGTTGTTAAATAAAAGTTCAGCATGAAATTATAATGAAACTTGAAAAAGGGATTTTCTACGGGTAAAAATAAGTAGGTTTGTTTCACTTTCATATTAAATATCAGGGTACCAAGTTCATTTCCACATGAGAATTTGTCGTCAAAGGAATATCGATCTTTGACTATGATTAGAGTCACACAGCAGCCTGTAAGATAAATACAACGCATGCGAGATGGCTTACCAATGATCAATGTGGTCAGATAGCTTCTGTTTCTTTGAACCTTTATACAAACAGGCTGCATAGAAGTAATTGATGTTCATGTTAGTATCACTTGAACCTAGTTAGCTTAGAATCACCATCTTCTTGACAAAGATTGTCAACAAATCACAGTCAGTGATACCTTCAAGTGTCTACTCATGAACGCTCATTCATGCAGCAGATGCAAAAAAAAAAAAAACTTGTTAATCTCATCATAACTATGATAACTGATGCTACTGCCGGGATCAAGCTTAAGATAACTCTAAATTCTGATAAACAATATCAAAATGTAAGATTTTTTTAAAGTCCCAGGCACATATCGAAATATCAATCCAAGGCTTGCTCACCTTGTTACACTCAGATTAGCCATTTAAACACTAATATGTTGAAGCTAGGATTCTTTTTTATAAAATTGCAAAACCACATTTGCTGCATATGCGTCTTAGGTTTACTGGGCTAAAATGCTTGGTATATCATATAGCGGGGTTGATTGATCTAAAGTCTGAGAGAGACTCAAAAGTCAGCATAGCTGAACCATCATCAGAAACATAGCATGATACTTTGTGACAGGATAATCTGCAGAACGGATGGACAAAACAGTGTTGGCTGTGACAGTGGAGGTTCCTTCAATGGATCCACTGTACTGACAGCGACATCAATGGGAGCCAGCTACGACAGCTCTCCCTCTATCATACATGCGACATTATGCATATCAACATGCAAAATGTCAACATAAAGAACATTTCAGCAGACAAAATCTTGAAGAACCGTGTGGAACATTGTAGCGTACCTCAATGCAAGCATGTAAAGGTACGTCTCACGGTTGATTGGATGCCATTTTGGCAACTGATTCAGAAGCCAAGACAAGGCAAACCAAACCTGACAGATAACAGACACGAGCCACAATCCATAAGCATTGTGCAATGGATGAGTAACACGATATTGAAAGAAGCACAAGATGATAAGACAGAGAATAATCACTATGCGGTAAAGGTTGAGATGTTTTGAAGGAAGCAGCACAATACGGCTCAAAGGTAGCCGTGCATCATCAACCCTGCCACAATGGCTCAGATCACAATGGTAAACTGAGGTGGGCTGGACTTGGATGGTTTATCAGCTAGGCGAAAAAAGAACCACGAAAAAATTGTTCATCAGAGTAATTCAGAACACTATCAATGTAAGGATCCAATATTTATATTTGTAGGATATATGCTTTGGATAAATGTCCTAGTTAATATTTCAAAAAGGCATTGCATCAAAGTTGGCCTTACCTAACTGTAAAATGGAACTTTCCTCAGATGTTAAAGCCTGAAAAATACAAAAAATTACATAATTTTGCCTAATAGATATCTTGGTGATTTAAGACAGCAAATAATAAAAAACAATGATACTATTTAAAGTTTATGCAGTTTCAATTTCTTTCTTATGCAAAAGTATCAAGTTTTTTTTTGAACGAAAAGGCAGGAGCTCTGCCGATCAATTAAGAGGAAAGCAGTTTAGAGAACAAAAAAAGGATCAGGGGGTCCTAGCACCACCCTACACCACAGGGACAAACGGCCCTGGGCAAAACACGCCTCTACAGCACAAACACGAAGCCACACCCACAAACACACGGATTAAGGTGGGAGAGAAAACGCTCTCCTAAAGGAAGCAATGGCCTCTCTAGACATGGCTGCCACCTGAGCTGCAGGAAGCGAACGTCCCTCGAAAATTCTACGGTTTCGCTCCTTCCAAATGTTCCACATGACGTAGATGGCAGCACCATTGAATTCACGCCTTTGACCCTTAGGGAAGGAGGCAGCGGCAAACTTCCACCAATCTGCGATGTCGGGGAATAAAGTGAAGTCGGCCTGTGGGGGAAGGGTCAAGTTTTCCTGCGCCAAAACCTGGTTCCATACCTCATGGGCAAACGGACAGTGCAGGCAGAGGTGCAGTCCTGTTTCCAGAGGGCCGGAGCACAGGTTGCACGTCTGATTGTGAGGCCAGCCGCGAGCAACGAGGTTGTCTGCTGTGAGGATTTTATTTTGAAGCAGAATCCAGGGCAAAAGTATCAAGTCAGTCCAAGATATTCCACATGTCACAAAAAGTGATGAATCAGCCAACAATACTGTGTGTTTTGCTTTGAATACCTGAACTATGGAAACATCTAGCCTGAGAAAACACAAACACATCTCTCACATCCATTAAGAGTGAACATCATTAATCTCGTTGTAATGGAATTGTGCAGTTTCAGTATTTTTCCCTCTCTCTGTCATGATTGGTTGCACATAGCATTCGATTTTTATCTTATTAGAAAATGTTCAGTAAAGATACGCTACATCCAGAGATGCATCTTAGTGGGGATCTCATCAATGCCCAAAGGAGCAAGTTAATTCCCTAAAGCTTATTTCAGACAACATGGTAAGGTATCTTAGAAATTAATTGGCAGGGAAATAGGCAGAAGCTGTAGGGGAATGGAAAATGCATCCAAACTAGCAGGTAGAACGAAAATAGTTGGATGGTGGATTCACAAATGATACAACATTATAACCTCACCTCCAACATGATCATCAGGCCATCAAACCATGCAGGCACTGGTGAGGTTGCACCAGTAGCACCTGTTCATGGGGGCACTGTGCATGATTCTTACTGTACAGATGAATGGGAGCAGAGAACTCAGCCTGATAAGATCAACAAAGACAGTTAATCACTTTTGAAAAATTTTACAAGCATACTGAGCAGTATACATAAATCGGCTGATATATGAAACACTGTTGCATAGCAGATAAAATCGGCTGCTGGTTGAAAAACTGTACATTTGATTAAAATGGGAGGCATAGGTTGGAAACTAAATCTGAACGTCAATTCTAAAACCTAAAAAATCTGAAAAGCATGCACCAAATTAATCCTAGATCCTGAAACCATGCACATATTTATGTTTTTAGAAGTACTCACCAGCTTGGATGCAGGGAGTGATTGAGCTCCTCTGAAGATGTTTGCTTTCACACCTTAACGACACAAGTATGAAGCCGACATACCCTTGCCATATTGGTAATATATAGCTCTCTTCTGGAATCGATCAAAACCTGAAAAGCAATTATCATTTAACTATTTATTTGCTATACTAGCTAATTTACTGAATGTGAAGGCTTGCAGATGCTATACCAGTTACCAGCTAATTTTCGGTATGACCAAAGAATGATACATAAATCTATCTTCAGGAATGTAAGAACCATCTAAACTTTAAACTCTATATTTATTCAAAACTATGTGGCCCAAGAGTAGAAAAATCTAGAAGGCCTAACAGAATAAGAAGCTAGATGATTTTGCAGCACCATTTCACTATTCAAAACTTTTCATGCCCTATTTCATCTAAACCTTGTACCTTCAATGGCTGTACTCAGCTAGGTCTGGTAATTATTTTGTGCTCCACTTGTATCTGTCATACATATACATTGTCTATTATTGTTCTTTCCTGAATAGAACGATAAACATAACCTACTGATGTTATCCAACCTAAGCCTCTCTGCTGCTAACGGAGTCTTAGCCTCTTAGGTGAGGCATGTGCTGTTAACATACCCCCTGTCTAAATGTCTCCGATATTTGAATAAATTTTTATTTATACAAACCACCTTAAAGCTACAGTTCTGTTCAAACTAATAATGTCCATTCTAGTAGCAAGTTGTTGCTTTATATTAGAAATTAACCACCATCGATTTCAGTCTAACCAGAAAGCATTAAGCCCTTGATTCCTTACGGGCATATGCACGGAAAGTCTAAGTCTGAAACACAGATATGAAAATGAGTATCCAGAAAAGGTAAATTAGTTACAATTATAGCCTTTTTAACCAGCACAATGCTTTCAGTATTCAAAAAGAAAAAACCAATCACAATACAATGGTAGCAAACATGAACAAGAGAGATCCCACTCACATGATAAATTTGGTTTCTGAACTATAACCCTTTTAATCAGCACAATGCTTGAGACCGATTGTGAGAACTCAGCCGTTTTTAATCAGTTTTTCAGTGTCAATGAACAAATCATATGCAGTGGAGACAGAGCATCGGGTGAATACAGATGAGAGAGACAGCGAGGGAAGTGGTACCTCACCATCGACCATGCCATCGAACCTCACGGGCAGGGACTCCACGAGGAGGACGAAGCCGTTGGCCTTCCCGAGCACGAAGCACGCGCTCGGCACGCGGGAAGAGCGCTCTGCGCGATGGCGAGCTGGCGCGCGGTGAACGTCGCTCTTTTACAGTGTGGATGGTATTCTTTTCCTCACAAGGCAACCCCTCGTTAGACACCAATTCCGTCAACGAGGAGGGTGAGGTTTTTAACGAAACAAGTGCCATGAATGAAATACGATAGCCCAAAAAAAGAAACGTGTCTGTGTCAAAAAGAAATAAACCGAAGCATAGTAGAAACCTTTTTTATGTAAAAAGATTCCCTACATTACCTTCGGTCGCACTAAGTTCGCGGCGAGATAAACAAGTACGCAAACGCAAATTTCACAAGGGATATTATGCACCTGCGTAACTTAACTTGTGGAGATGTCACAAGGACGCGCTTCTATAAAAGAGATAGCGCGAAGATAAAATAAATATCCTTGACCAAAGATCAAAAACGCGCATCTATAAAAGGGATAGCGCGAAGATAAAATAAATATCCTTGACCGAAGACCAAGGACACGCATCTATAAAAGAGATAGCGCGAAAATAAAATAAATATCCTTGACCGAAGATCAAGGATGCACATCTATAAAAGAGTAGCGCGAAGATAAAATAAATATCTTTGACCGAAGATCAAGGACACGCATCTGTAAAAGAGATAGCCTGAAGATAAAATAAATATCCATGACCGAAGATCAAAGACACGCATCTATACAAGATATACCGTGGAGATGAAATAAATATCCTTGGCCGAAGATCAAGGATGCGCATCTATAAAAGAGATAGCGCGAAGATAAAATAAATATCCTTGACCGAAGATAAAGGACGCGCATTTATAAAAGAGATAGCGCGAAGATAAAATAAATATCCTTGACCGAAGATCAAGAACGTTCATCTATAAAAGAGATAGCTGTTGGTGGATCTTAGCCTACCGGATTTTACTCCGCAAGCGCACGGAGACCGCTGTATCTTTTTTCCCGGAAGTATTCCAAGGTATCGTATTTATCCACAGATAAGCATAGAGATAGAAATATCAAACTATCATTCAACCAACTGTTACTACTCATTCCTGTCAACCGATAACTATGAAAGGTTGACACAAAAGACCATGAGATAAAAGCCAAACACCGTTGACAAGAAAACAGGTAAAGCTAGAGCACAACAAGTCAAGATCTACGGTATGGTCTTCTATCTCTGCTAGCATACAAGAGCTATCCGTGCTAAAGATAAAAAAGATCTCAACAGAGTTATGAACTTGCGTCGAGCGAAATTCTAGAGTCTCGAGGGTACGAAGGGTAGATAGTTTGTCCTGAAAGAGAGTCTAGCTAACACCTACGGGCCTCCCGAACGACGGGCCTGGACTACACAGGCACACTACACGCTGTCACCTAGTGGGGCTACCAAGCAAATCTACATGGAGAGGATGGCACGCTACAAAAGTGTTCAAGCGAAGCTTGAACAATAATAGTTCGTCCTTAGCTAGAGGAGAGGGACTAACCAGAGCCTAGCGTATAAGTCTAGGGTTGAAGTGTAGCATCGGCAAGCATAACAATGATAAATCGAATCTAGCTTAGCACAACTCAGGCCGAATACGGTGGAACAAAAGGAAAATGCAACTACACCAATCGAATTACTAATAGAGACGAAGATAGGTGCATAAAGTAGTAATATAAAGTACTTACACTTGTCAATAATCGGGAAGTAATGTTTAAGATATGAAAATAGAATTCATTACCGAAGATTCCGACCGACTACGATATGGCAGACTCTTCTCTAACTCATAACCAAACACTATTTTTAGAGTAGAGGCACCACCCGCGGGGCGCCTCCTAGAGAGGGAGAGAGAGTTACATGGTGAATGGTACAAGTTGGAAGTGAGGGGGTGCCATCTATTTATAGATTGAGGTGAGGGGATCTTCCATGGATTCCAAAGGTGGGATTAACCCCCAAACCGTTCTTGGGCCGCCACATGGGCCGAGTGATGGGCCGGGCGGCCATTTGAGGTGGCCGAGCAGCCATGTGAGGTGGCCGGCCATCATTCCAGCCTTTCAACCATTTTTTTGGCCTATGTGGTGGCCTTCCGACGTCAGAATTGACTTGGGCTTGTTCCTCCATGTGTATTTGGGGTCTTGGTAACTTCTTTGGATGAATAAGATGAAGGGCAAGGAATTTTGGGAGAGTGCATGGCCGGCCGGCCATGCCTTTGGCCGCCCGGCCATCTCTCACAGCCCACACGTGTTGTCAATCTTGCAACGGCCATAACTTAAGCGTCCGGACTCCAAACTGAGTGAACCAAAACTCCATTTTGATTATCTCGACGAGCTCTTTGAAATGGTTTGGTCCATGAGGGCATTTGAAATACTTCATAGTGATGTTGTTTGTAATTTATTCTCAACCCCCTTTATGTGCTGATTCTCTCTTACTCCAAATGATGTTCTTTTGCTCGGACTTTGAGCATCTCCCTGTGATACATCGAAAACCCAACAAAACTCATGGAATTCGTTAGTGCTAGGTAAATAATGCACATAACTTTATCTATACCCCATTTATTCACCGAGGAATTAACAGTCGAAATGGTGAAATAACGACCGTCAACAATAGCGCAAAGATAAAATAAATATCTTTGACCGAAGATCAAGGACATGCATCTATAAAAGAGATAGCATGAAGATAAAATAAATATCTTTGGCCGAAGATCAAGGACGCGCATCTATAAAAGAGATAGCGCGAAGATACAATAAATATCCTTGATCGAAAATCAAGGACACGCATCTACAAAAGAGATAGCATGAAGATAAAATAAATACCTTGACCAAAGATCAAGGACGCACATCTATAAAAGAGATAGCGCGATGATAGAATAAGCAACCTTGACCGGAGATCAAGGATACAAATACAGAGAAAACATCCGCATCATAACAAGTGATTACATTATATCTTTCCATAGATCGTACAAACAAATAGTACATTTAAACCGAAGGGAGCTCGCATTACAATAGAATGATGCAAAATAAAACAAAAGAATAGCTAGCAACACAACAAGGGACAAATAAGCAGGTTCACCCACAACACGCGGGTCGCCCACCTAAGCAGCAACTGTCGGTCAGCGAGCTCGCTTGCGTCGCCGAAGTCGACGGGTGAGCCCACGTGCAGTACATCGGCCAGCCAGCAAGCTCGCATGCACTGCATCTCAAGGATCTTGGCACAAACACCATCACCGTTCACCCTGAAGAAACATCAAAGCCACCGACTAGGCATGGCGACAATATCATCTATCAGAACCGCAAATCTCGCACGCCAAAGCGCCAATCGCCAAAAGCAATAAAGTACACCGTAATCACAACACGGCAATCAAGCAACCACTCAATCATTCACCGGTACCAAAAGAAGAATTTTATTGCACAAATCAAATGGCACATACACAGCATCTTTCATTCATTTACAATGCTGCGAGCTACGTCCGTAGACATTTCATCAAGTACACCATCAACGGTGTTATCCAATATTACATCAATAAATGCACAAAACTCTCCGAAGGACATAACTTCGCTATCGTCGCTATATGTGTTTACAATGTCTCTACAGTAGGAGGTCAACATTTCAAGGAATCGCGAAGCATACTGAGGTTTAATCTGCTTGGATTCCAGGAGCTTAAGCAAGTCCAAAGAAAAATCCTCTTTGACACAAACTATCTCCTTCCTAGAGGAAGGAGAGCAAGGAGCATGAAAGGCATAATCCACGAGATCAATAACACCCTCATCAATGGGCCCTGGCTTTGGCTCCAATAACCCCAGTGCGGGAGTGAAGAAACCACGCTGCATCAACTTAATTTCCCAATGTGTGTTCCACTCTGTCAACACTCTATGGTGCTCCAACAAGTCTTCGCAAAAAGCTCAAAAGAAACTTTTTGTCTTCACATTGCGAAAATCGTAACACCTAAGTTTCCAGTACCAAAAATTAGAAAACTCGCATTCAGGAAATTTCACATGATAGTGTTCCCAAGCAGACCCAGAAATAAAGAAATCTTGGTAATTCATCATCACGGGAGTTACATCTTCGATCACTTGCGTAGGCCTGAACTTCGAAACCTGTGCAAGGATCCCAAAAATTAGCATTGTCTTCCAGAAGAGCACCACTTACTAAGTTGTCATGTTCCAAATTTACAAAACTCAACACAACCCATAAACTATATTCTACACCTGCTCTTCGACCGGGCCGCTAGCATCACCATCATCGTCGCCATTCCCATGCTGACCACCTGAAGTAGGCTGCTGCGAAGAAGCCCTGCTAGTCCCGGAGCCATCCCTTGCCTGCAGCAAATGAAGAGAGTCATCAACTTGATGACAAAACTCTTCGTGTCGCTGCCAAAAACAGTTTACACTGAGTTAAAGCCTATAGCAAGCCAAAACAAAACGAAACAACAGCTTCAACATACCTTCAGCGTCAAGCGCTGAGCCTCCAAGAAGGCAAGTTGCTCACAGCGAGTCTTCCAAAAGGACTTAAGAAAGTAACTCGCTATGCTCTTAGCTAGCTCGGGAGTTTTAGCATAGTCGTCGACCGAAGGCCAAGAACGCTGGGGATCATGCAGGTCTCGAAGTTTGTCTTTCTGATTACCTAGCAACCCAAAAACTTCGGTCATGATGATATGAAGAGCAACACCCGTGCTAACTCCACCGAAGGCCCTTTCGGCATCCCCAAGATCGGTAGCGTGACCAAACAACCAGCTAAATATCTCCGAAGCGTGGGCCTCGTCGAATTCAAACTCGCCCGGTAAACAACCCAAGGATCGAAGTGCCATAGACATAGCATCCTTAGCCTTCTCAGCTCCATCCCTCACGGCAACCACAACTTCTTCCTTCTCCTTCTTGAGATCCATCACCTACTGCTCCACCACCAGCTTAGCTTCCCAAAGCTCCAAAACCTCTTTTTTCCAAGGAGATCTCCTCGTTCCGAAGTGCCTCAAGCTCTTGAAGCTTCAGAGCATCCTCTGCGATGACCTTTTCAAGCTCAGAGCAGTGGGTCTTCGTGTTCTGTGCTTCTTCCATCAGGGTGTCCTGAGCCGCAATCTAAGCCTTAAGCCTCTCCTTTTCCTTGATAAGATCTTCATTCCGCATACGACTAGATTCATGCAGCTCTTGCACTTTCCTCTTTTTAGCTTCGCTCCTCTCGACGCACCACAAATGCAAATTGGCCTTCCTCTCCTCCACTTCTCAGTCGCTCAAGGCTGACGCACGGCAAGCACGAGTAGCCAACATCGTCTGCGAAGCATACCAACAAAAATGTCAAGAAATATGTAGATAAAAAAGGGAAAGAAAAAAGAGAAAGATAAAAGAAAGAGGAAGAAAGCAAATACCTTCATGGCAAGGTTCTCAGTAGCTGTGAAGAGGTCTTTGACTCTGTCATTAGAAAAATCCTTCTTCATGATAGGAAAACAAAAAGACCTCTTTGCTTCAGCTAGCAGCTTCTCCTCATGGCCATGGCTGTACAACATGATCCCGCTCTTCCTGTGCCCCCCAAGAATTTTCGCATCTTCAAGAAACCCCAGCTCTTAAGCCAAAACCACCGAGTCCTTGATACTAACAAGATATCCACTGCTATCTTTGGTGTCAGAACTAGAATCGTCCCTGTTGACGGTCGTTATTTCATGATTTCGACCATCAACTATCCTTCAAATGAAGCGAAACATGTGACTTTATTGGACTAACCTTTTCTACTAATGTGTTCCAATAGTTTTGTACAAATATTTGGTTGTAGGTATGAAATACACATGAAAGTGAGGTAAAATGGCAAGGAAATGGACTCTGGCAGCCGACGGTCACTAGAGCATGGCCGCCCGTCCATAGGCATGGCCGACCCACCATGTCCACTGCCGCCTGGCCGAAGGTGGCCCCCCGGTCACTCACAAGCAGGGCCAAGCAACTAGCATGGCCGCCCGGCCACCCGACCAAGCCGAAATGCCTCCTCTTTGATCCTGCATGCAAGAACAACATGTCAAGTGTATAAACTCAAGTGTGGGCCAAGTTTCCAACATGTTATGTACCGAAAGGCCACCACGTCACCGATCCACCCCATGGATTGGTGAAGTCAACAATCCGTGTGACTTGCATCCAATGGCCAAGGAAGAAACACACTCCAAATCCAACGATCAAAGAAGAAACACACCAAGTTAACAGTCAACCGCCATCCAGGAGGCATGCAAGGCGTTGGATCACCACAATTGGCAAATCCAATGGCCGCCCGGCCACCCTTTGGACCCGTTTTGCACGTGCGTCAACTACTTCAACTGTCAACCAACTTGGGGAGCATTATCAAGCATCGGATCACCTAGGTCGGTGGATACTATGGCCGCCCGGCCATAGGAGTGGCTGCGCGGCCACCGACTTGGCCATCCAGCCACCGACCTACCCCCCTCACCGACCTAGTGTGCTACAAATACCCCCCTCACTCGGTTGTACTATAAATAGACCCCTGGAGCTCACTTGTAAGGTGTGGAGTTGAGTTCAAGTTCTATCTTAGAGTGCTACACTATTCCTTAGTAGATAGGATAGTCCTGGGAGTTAGAGTTGAGTCGAGCTTTGCCTCGGAGTCTCCGGAGTTATCTTCGAGTCTGTGGTAAAGCTTTGTATCTTTTGGATTCAGATTATCTTCAATATAATTTCAGTTATATTTTACTCAAAGTTATATCTCCCGCGAGTGTGGTGTACCTTTCTTTGCACACTTGCAAGGCATAGGTTGTGTTTAACTTTGTTATTCAATTCTTGTTATTCTTGCGGGTGCTATGACTCAACCCTAGACTTAGACGCTAGGCTCTGGCTAGACCCTCTCCTCTGATCAAGGACGGTCTATCATTGTTCAAGCAAAGCTTGAACACGTTTATAGCGTGCCATCCTCTCCACGCAGCTTTGCTTGATAGCCCCACTCGATGACAGCGTGTGGTGTGCCTGTGTAGTCCAAGCCTGTCGTTTGGGAGGCCCGTAGGTGTTAGCTAGACTCTCCTTCAGGACCAACTGTGATGCCCCTGGCATCTCAAGTGCATTACATTGGCATCATTAGCTTAATTGCATCATTTCATGAAGATTTCATGTCTAAGGATGAGGGGGTTAAGTGGTTTGAAGTAAATTAAACCCAGATTTCTTGAAACTGTATTTGTGTTTGCTTTATAGCTTTAATACTAATGAGAATTGGGAGAAACTTTATATACCAAATATGTAGGAACTTTCTTGTTTAACAACTTTGGTAATTGGTTCTTTGACATGCACAAGCGTTTGCTAAGAGTTTTGGGCCTTTTTCTGTCAATATGCAAAATCTGTCTAAACTAGGCCTGTCAAGCAAATTCAAATTTCTGGCAGATAGATTCACTCTCATACAAAACTTTATATATGAAAGTTGTAGTTTATGAAATTCTAAACAACTTTGGTATATTTCACCTTACATGAAAATGACCCTAAAATGGACTTATAGAATTTTTAATTTGCTGAGTGCTGTTGGTCAAAGCTGAGTTAGAGTGTTCAAATTCAAATGTCTCCAAAAATTTCAATAGAACTAGGTACCAAGCTTTTTGACAAATGTGTAGATCATGAAGAGAGCTTCAATTCATCTAATTGGGATTTTCCCTAATTCGGAATTTAAATGGGTCGAATTCGCGATTTTTAGAGACAAACAAAACCAGTCAAAGTGTGTTTTCTCTTTTTTCCTAATTTCTCCTTTTTTTCCTCACTGACATGCGGGCCCGCCAATCCGGCCGGCGTGGCGCTGCCAAGCCGGCAGCCGCCGCATGGCCACCGGTGTACGGCACTACCCCACGCGACGCGGATCGCGCCTCCCCCGGCTACGCCCTTAAGTGGACGCCACGCTCTCCTTCCCTCTCTTTCCGTTCCTTCCTAGCTCGTCGTTCCCTGTTTTTCGACCGCCACGTTCCCTATTTTTCGACCGCCATTGACAGAGCTCAGGGCGAGCTCGCTCCTGGCCGCCTCCACTCGCTCCCGCCCCTCCCCATCACTGTGCCGGCCATCCTTGACTTCTGCTCCACCATTCCGTGCTGGTCCGGGCCGCCGAAGTCCCTCCGCCGATGCAGATTGCGCCGCCGAACCCTGCCGCCAGTGAAGCTCCACCGCCGCACCCTCTCCGCTCCTCTTTCGGTCGACCAAGGTAGGGGGTAAGAGTGCCCTTGGCCTTCTCTCTCTCCCTGAGCCCCCGCAGCAGGTCCCCGCGCCCCGTAGGGCCACGAATCTGGTGCCGCCGGTCGCCCTCTTCCCCTCTATTGAGAGAAAGAAGAAGACAGAGGAGGAAGACGACAATTTTTCTGTTTAGCCCTTGGAGTCCTATCAATTTTCTTTTAAATCCGCTGTACTACACAATGAGTCTTACAGATCTTGCAAGCTAGCCCCCGAAATCTACGTTTAATTATGTGAAGGTCCTCAGATCTGGGGTTTTTCCATTTTAAACATTTTATTTCGGCTGAGACTTTGAAAAATAACTATAAATCACACGAAAATGCTAAAAATACAAAACCAGTTGCATTGTACTCTTGTTGAGTAGATCTATCAGATGGGCATGATGGTGAAATGATGAATGACATATTTACCCCTAGAATGTTGCATGCATGCTAAAACTAAATAAATAGTAAAAAGCAGTTAAATGGATTCCAAAAATCATGAAATCTTGTTGGTAGAACATATGTGATATGTGGATCTATGGAGGTAATTTTGTAGCCCTAGCACTTGCTGCCAAATGCTAGATCTACCCCTAGGGTTGAGTTTGTGCAATAAAAATGCAAGGAAAATACTTATCATATAAAATTTGCTCTAAAAATTAAGCTGGATTTTATGGGAACACTTTGTGGTATATTTAGTTGGTAGAAAAAGTTTGAGGGTCTGCATGTAAGATTTGAGGTGTGATTTGGAATTTAAAGTTAATGCTTATTTAAATAGACAATAGAAAAAAGTGGACTTAAACTGCAAAATAAATTCCAGGAAAAATCATGGTGCTTTGTAGTTAATTTTAGGTTCTAGAAAACATTTTTATGAATTCTATTGCTATTGTTTTCTGTTGCAAGCTAAATGAGCTAAAATAAGTATATGGAAAATAGATGTTCCATGAAATCTTAGATATTTTGCTTGCTAATTTTTGTACATGAAGTTTGTACCCTATTATGCTTACTGTTAAAATGGGAAGGTCAGAATCATTTTCTGCTAATTATAACAAATCTGAGAATTTAATAGCAAGGAAAATTGCTGAAATTCTTGTAAATTATCTACAACACGTGGCTGAAATTTGGCCAGTGACCTTTTATTATAACGGTCTTGATTTCAAAAATTGTTTAAGTGCATTTGGAACTGACTAACATCCAAAACCTAACTTGAGAGATTAAAACTAAGGGTGAATAAAATTTGCTTAACTAGGGTATGTCCACTTGCTGTGAATCCTTGTGTTATCACATGCGATATATTAACCTACATTAGGTGATGGTTTATACGATTCCTTAGTATTGAATAAGATTTGACATGAAAATACATAACTCCACTTGTTGATTACGGTTGATTACATTTCATCTGCACCATGTGCATGCATTTGCATTTGCATTTACTCATATTGTACTATGTCATGCATATAGATCCCGCGAGCGAGGAGCACCTGCGGGAGCAGCCGATAGTGGAGGAGCCACAAGAAGAGCAGCACTAGGAGCAAGAAGACTAGTAGCTGGTACCCCACTACACTCCGGAGGCAGCTACTGACCCTAGTGAAGAAGGTAGGCAGGACCATGATTCACCCAGATAACACAATGTTAATTGATTGATATTTACGCATCCGCATTAGGAGTTGATTGAAAACACTTGCATTAGATTCCCTGGCTGCCCTAGCCCTAGCACCCGTACATAGGGTTCGTAGGACGAGTCTGCCTAGAATTTGCTAGGTACGAGTAGACACGGGTGAATGGAGTCACTCGTCACGTAGGTGATTTCAAAATGACAAAGATATTACTTTTATGGCAATTATTACTTATGCTCATGATTAAATGGAGACCGGGCGAAGATTTTATTTCAGTATTTACTTTTCATGATGTCGCACTATGGACTCCACCCGAGTCGTATAAGGCCCGTCCGCTGTTCGTCTGCTGATCGGCATAACATTGCTAGAATGCTTAACCGGGTCATGGGACCGGTGAAAGTCTCACCTGTGCTCTCTGAAGTTTTTGAGGTGCCGCCCATCCGCTTGCAGGAGGCCGATGGGCCTAGTGGCGCTAGTACTCGAGGGAGGGCTGACCCAAGGCACTATGGTATCGCTCCTAAGAGGGCACAACCCAGGAGTTAGGTTAGGGCGCTTTGAATCTTTGGACAAGACAGGTGGAGATGGGAACAATATGTGGGAATGCGATGGCTAGTAAGCATATACCCCTGGCATGATAGTTATTCCTGAGAATTAAAATCGATTTGAATCGCTGATGCCCACCAGGTGTGGGAATGCCAATGTCACTATTGGGCAACGTAGTAACTACATGAATATGATATAACTGTTACTCATGATTTCAAATATCACATGTTTGTATCGTACTGCTTACTTTCCTGCAATTTAATATTATGTTGATGATTATATGCAAATGATGGAAACTTGTTACTTTATGTTGTTTATATCACTGCTTAAAATCAATGGCTAAGGATCCACTTGTTAGTAAGCAAGCTTTGCGTCAGCCGTAAGCCAATCCATTAAGTCCTACTGAGTAATTAGTACTCAGGGTTTGCCCCGCACATTTGAGTGCAGGTATAGAGTTTCTCGTATGCACTTGTGTTGGAGGCGGTGCATGTATGCATCTGGGTTGAGAGTACTCATGTGTGGCACAGGAATAACATCGGTGGGCTCGATGTTGTTTCTTTTAATGCAAGTTTTTTTGATGATATCATGAATTCTGAACTTTAGATTTCGGCTGCAGGATGCTTTTAAACTTGCCATGTGACAGCTCTATCTTGGAACTTGTATTTTATTTCGAACTGGTTTGTAAATTAAATATACTTATACTTTATTTCAACCGCATGTGATGATGTAACTGTTGTGGCTCCATCGAGGGCTGGATGTGTGTGATGTCGGTTCCTCTGGGTTAAGGTAATATCAGGAGCCTTTTTGACTCTCAACGGACGACCAGGTTTATTTTGGCCTAATCATACTGCAAGCCAAAGGTGGTAGGTGTGCTTAGTCCGGATTAAATCGGCAGTTCCGCCACACCAACCATCTACCCCTGGTACCCTCGAGACTGTAGAATTTCGCTCGACGCAAGACCCTAACTTGTTAATTGAGTTTCTTAGTCACGAATAACCTTTGCAGCTGATTAGAAATAGAGTTTGGTGACTTTATCTCACTCGTTGTCCTCCTAGGCAACTATACCTTTCTACGGATATCTTTGATAGGCTTATCATCCCACCATACATATATCTTTGTCACGTTCACCCCTGTTACTACTAGTTGGTATAATTTATCTAAGTTTACAGTTATTTCGACTTGAGTATATTCAATTACACTCTCTCACTTGCCACTTCCGTGTGGAAATTTACGATACTCGGAATACTCTGGGTGAAAGGCTACAGCGGTCTCTGTGCGCTTGTGGAGTAAAACCTGTTAAGGCTAAGAGATGCCAACAGTCCCCAGAAGACGTTGACCTCCATTCTCCTGACTTGTCTTCACTTGTACCAGCGCGAAGATCTGAATGTGGAATCAAAGCTATCACTTTATCGGCCTTTGTAGGACCGAGATGTACGACTAGAGGGGGGTTGAATAGGAGCACTTGAAATCTCAAAATCACAATCCCCAAAAAAATGCTCTGCAAAGCTCAAGAGAAACAGAGCTAGGCACCGTCCACTGAACAGATACGTGCCTAGCAGCGCAAGGGTGCCATCCACTGAAAGTATACGCACCAATGCGGGAAAACTCAAGATCCAGCCAAGAATGGCATCGAGGCAACGAAACAATGCAAATCCCGCCACACGACACTCACCGCACCAAGGTGCGTCTCACTGACAGACAATGAGCAAAGATAATGGTCTTACAGTGGGGAATGCACAAAACCAGAGCAGAAACACAGTGGAAAAACCAAACTGGGAAGAACAGAGCAGCTCCCTGGCTGGACCGGACTGTCCGGTGGCCAACACCGAACTATCCGGTGCCTGCTGCCGGACTGTCCGGTGGCACGGCCCGGACAGCGCCTCACGCCGGACTGTCCGGTGGGTGCTACCGGACTATCTGGTGGAACTGGACTGTCCGGTGGCCTCTGCCGGATTGTCCGGTAGAGTCACAAAAAGGGCGTTTTCAAACCCAAACTTGATCAAACCTTGTCCAAACTTCACGAAATTTTGTACAGGCTATCTGGACCCTATTCCAAAGCTTTTCCCAAAAGATCAACTCAAAGTTACCACGGAATCAGCGGCAATTTCAGATCTCATGAAATGACAATCCTTGGGCAAGAAAGGGGAAAACCCACATGAGGCTTGCTCGTGGCAATCCAGCAGGATTGAGATGAACTAAGTCATGATCTCCACGTCCTAGCAAGTCCAGAACATCAGCAAGGAAAGGGATTCAAGCTTGGCCAACAAAAACACCCAAAAGCCAAGGATTGAACCCAAAAACCAAAGAGAGAGGAGGAGGAGAAGAACACAAGGTTGCTGCACGAATTTGCTTCGATTAAGTGCCCAAGAAGGGTCTAAAGATTCAGCATACAAGCAGAAATTCGTCCCAAGCAACCACCCTTACCTTCCCTCAAGATTAGGAGGCTAAATCCTACTCTAACCTCCCTAACGATGGAGCTCAAAGCTTAAGGACAAAAATCACCAAGTGAAGACTAATCCTCGCAGCCAAGAGGCCTTCTAATGACCTGCCTTAGACCTATTTATACCCGAGTGCTATTTAGACAGTTTTGCACTTAGGTCCCTACAGCTAGACAAACCCTAAGGACTCAAACGAAAGATTACAGGATATTTCAGGATGGACGACCATGATGAAGTTTTGATCTTCGTAAGTTCCACGCAATCCTCGGATGTTCTCCACGTGGCCAGTAGTCCAATCCGCGATCTGCCCCCGGTTTTGAAGTCAGAAACCGGGAAACTTTAGGAAGTCTCCGGGCCGGATTTGGCCCATCTTCTCTATCTTGGCGAGTCGTGGCCCAACTCACCAAGGCTTGGGTAGCTTGGGTGGCGGTTTTGAGCCGAAGCCGCCAAAGCCTCCCTCGCACACCTTCGCACCACGCATTCGGGTTGGAGCACCGCGGTGGCGCCCGGCATCCCCTGCCCATCGGGGCAGCCTCGCAGTCCTTCGAAGGACTTACTCCTGCTATCGCCGTGCCGCTCCTCCGTATACCAAACTCCCATGGTCGATAGACGCCGAGCATGCCTCCAGCCCTTCGGAGGACTTTCCTCTACCTCTAGTCCATCGGAGGGCCTCCTGTCCATCGGTGGTCTTGTGCCCAAGTCCTTTTGGGTCTTGCTACTGTTGACAATCACTCATCACTCCAGAAGCAATGGAGCCGGTCCATTGGCTCTCAGCCTTAAGAATATCTATCATCTCCGCACCCTCAACTTTATCCTCACCATCACTAAAGTCAAGGCTTGCAACAATGGCACAGAGGTAGACACCCTCCTTCACAACACCAATGTTGTCTTCGCTTATCATGGCCCAAGAAGCAATTCCAATCGGACCCGAAGGAACAACTGGGCCACTAGTAGCACTGCGCGCCCCAGCATTAGCCCCCGTGGACTCCTCTCCCGCCGTAGCAAGAGTGCCCCCTTCCGACATGGCTCTAGCGGCACTGGCCCTTGGCTTGTGACATCCAGTCTTCTCTCCAATGGCAACAATGGCAGCTCGAGCAAGAACATCGAGACCACCAGGACTCGAGCCATCGCCAATAGTTTCCTTAGCCCGAGGAGAACAAACCTCCTCGAACTCTTCGGGGCCAGCATCTCTAGTCGCGTTTTCCCTAGCTTTGTCCTCTTCGAGGACATCTTCTTTCTGACCGCCTTCTTGGATGAAGGACCACCCACCACCACCTACGCCTTCTCCTCCTCCCATGATCTTTTCTTGATGGCCTTATCCACACCCTGAGCACTGGGACTAATCCCGAAGAACTGGAACAAGCGATTATTCCTTCGACCATCCAAGACCTCAAGAATTTTCTTACACTCAATCGAGGCTTCCTTATCAAGAATGCAGTTCGTTGCCTCCTTTATCTTCTTCCCATCTATCTGATCCTTCGATAGACTAAAACACTTCGCAAAGTTAGGAACCTGGATCAGTATTCTATACTCCACCTGCTACGCACGGGAAAAATATTGTAGCCGCAATATTCCTCCACCAGATTGTGAGTGCCATATACCTCAGCAATCCTTTCAAAGGCCATTGTGAAGACCTTGGAAATGTCTGGCCTCTTCGGTTTCAATGAGAAATGAGCAGGAAGAGATCCAATCTCTAGGGTGTACAGTGGATGGGCAACATCGGCAGCTAGCTTGTCTAGCTTCACATAAAACCAAAACTCGTGCCAGTCCGTGTCCCACTTGTTTCGATAAGCAACAACTGGACAACCCTGCTCCACCACTTTTCGGCGTGAGGGCTAGCATCTTTGGCAATAGAAATAACAAGTCCTGACGATGCATTGAGTCGGGTGGCCGTCGGTGGACCCACCTTATTCTTCTAGCATGTAAAGACGAATGTGCCTCGGAATATTCTTGGAATCTAGTTGTTAATAAGGTACCCTTGTAATTTCACCTTTGGGCAGTTGGAGTCCCTATAAATACCCCGTGGGGAGCTTGTTTACAGAAGAGAGAAAAAAGAAATCCTATCCATATCATTGTCCATCTACAATGTTGCGAGTGTTGAGGAGTGGCCTTCGGGTTTTCTCCCCAACATCCGGTGCGTGCACCCGTCTAGCCATTGAGTCGACCGTTGGACTTTGGAATTCAACCATTGAGACCACTGGACGGTCCAGTATTACACCACCGGACTTTCCAGTATGTGTTGGCGCATGGGTCTTCGTGTTGATTTATCCTTAGTACAGAATGTCTAGTGGGCTCACCAGACTATCCTGTGGTAAACCACCGGACTGCCCGGTGCATGGAGTTTGCACCGGTTCTTCGCCCTCTGTCTTGGTTCCTTGTGTGCATCAGACTATACGGTGTTGCACCACTAGACTATCCAGTGCATGGATTTGCTTCTGCCTCGAGCCTTTCCTTGATCCTTTTGCTTTCTCTTTTGAGTTGTTTATTCCTTATATCTTCTCTTTTGCATCCTGGGACTTAGACAAATATTCTAACAACCAAATTAGTCCCATGGCACGTGTTATCACTTCAACCACCAAAATCACTTTAGGGAACTAAACACAAGGCTTAGGGCCCATTTTCCTTACAGCAGGCACACTTGGACTTCTCACTGTTGACATCAACTAAAAGACCTCTATCCATACAACTTTTTCCTTTTTTCCAGATACGCTGTACTGTCTGAATTTGTACCAAGAATTGAATTGAAACTTCAGCTTTCACATGACTCGAACACTTCTCCATCTGTAGCCCTTGCTAGCAAAGCCTCAAATATTGCTCTCTGGTCCTAATTGGACACAACATTCCTGTGTGCATTCTGCCAGGTATGTGAATCTCCATCAAGATTAGAACCATTCTCTGGTACAAGTGAAACATTTTCTGCATTCCTTATTACATGTGAAACACTTTCAACATTCTTTGGAATAGGTGAACCACTCTCTGTATTTTCTGGCACATGTGAACCACTTTCAACATTTTCTTGAGAATCTTCCGGTTCCACATTCAAATCAATATCGTGGATTGTTGTCTCATGCCTCACTGATGTGGACCTCATCTGTGTTCTTGGTAGTTGCATCCTTGGTGATAGCAACATTCTGCTCAATGGAGATCTGAAAAATGGCATAGTCACGGAAGGGGATTTCCTCTTTTTGCTCACTTGCTCACCTTGTGACACTCTGCAATCAGGTCAAATAAATTGTAAGCACCAATTAGTTGAGAAGGGCATTTAGTTGAGAAGTACATGAAAATAAATCCAAACAAAAAAAGGTGCAGGCAACAAATGACAAAAACTGCAAGCATGCAAATCAGAGGATATAGACAGAACTAATGCTAGGGATATTACTGATATATTGCTGCATGCATGTTACTTGTGTCAATATTTGATTGTTTCAGATATGAGACACATGGAATTGTTAAAAACATTTTTCTATGAAAAATGTCTCTCTCTTTCCTTTTTCATGCCAACCACATACTTCTAGATGTTTAGTGAAGGCTTAACATTGACTTGTAACAATCTGATCGTCTGATAAAACTAGGCCTGGACAAGCATGCAACCTGTTGTCGCCTGAAACTAAGCATGAACATTGTACTACAGCTTATGCCAACAAGCAGCTTAGCAATATATTCCTTCAATTGGCCTTATTTATCACTATCAAACAATAATGTTGGAATGTAGGTCAACAATGCAACCTAGTTATCTAGATTGATCAGGTCAGGATCAAAACCATCAAGATCTTCGGGCCCAATATGTCTACAACTCAAGCACAACTCAAGGACAAGGAAGGTTGATTTATTGCAGTACCTCGGGGATGGAGTACAGGATCTCCTGCGATGGTGCCAGCCTAATCTCGGCGATGCAGACGAGCGTGAAGACGATTCGGCATTGGCACGCATGGCCATGGCAGATAGACACGCAAGCCGGTCCTCAAGAAATGGAGGACAGGGCCTAATGCTGGCCTGCGGCAGGGATAGGGATGTCACCTCTGATGACCATTCCCACCTGCATCATGCTATGTCGCCGGCGCTTTGATCAATAGCCAAAGGGTAGCCACAACTCATGCCCTTGATGCTCCTCTCCATGGCCAGCAGATCCACCCCGCCATCATCCACGGACGGCAGATCCACATTGTTGCATCTGATGGTCCGCCAGTCCACACCGCCGGCATCGACTCCGAACCTATTCCCAATTCCAGCTAGCAGCAAAGCTTTCGGTTGAAGCATAGGTGGCGCAGGTCGCGGCGGCATGGTGGTACAGGGCAGCAGCGGTGCGGTGACATCGCGGCCTCGGGCTGAATTGGGAATGGGCATATAATTGAGAGGAACCAAGAGTAAAAGAGGCATTTCTCAGCTTCCTTAATTTTTCCAAACCGGTCGGAAACAACATATATAATAATCCGGAGGGTCATTAGCAATTTTCACCCACTTCTAGAAAAATAAAAGTCACAAGAATGAAATGAAACATATGAACTATCTACTCTTCACAATTGAGGACATATTCTCATCAACTGGAGCAGTTTTTTACTTTGCTATACAAGAAGGATGTCTGTTACTAGTGCGCCACCAGTGCCTCATGTTCAATCTCAATCTCGGCCAGACATGGCAGTCTCAAATCTGCCCACCAAGGCCATTACCTTGTTCTTCCTCTCCTGAGCAGGCTTGCTCCTGCCTTCCTCTGTTGCTTCATTGCCTCTCCCATCATCCTACATCCTCCTTTGTGTCAATTCCATGGGCTTTGCTGGCACCATTATCTTCTCCTCTTTAGTTTTTGCCTCTTCTTGTACTATTAACTCAG
This sequence comes from Paspalum vaginatum, assembly GCA_030272315.1. NCBI lineage: Eukaryota > Viridiplantae > Streptophyta > Magnoliopsida > Poales > Poaceae > Paspalum > Paspalum vaginatum. The sequence continues at coordinate 24,829,836 of CM059015.1, read as the reverse complement.
ATTCAGCGACAGCATCCCTTGAATCAATCTCATTGGCAGCTTCTTTTAATGCCGCTTCACATTTACCTTCTTTTAACTTGGTTTTATCAATAGCTTCCTTTGCAGTTTCACTGACAGCTTCATTAAGTTCGGTATCATTGGCAGATTTCTTTAGCTCAGTTGCACTGGCGTCTTCCTTCAACTCAGTTTCATCAACGACTTCCTTCAATTCAGTTTCACTGGTAACTCCTTTCAAGATGTTTATACCGCTTTTGATCCCAACGTCATCATTGGCACCTGCATTCAGTTCATTGTGTTTTCCATCTTGTTTGTCCTCTAAAAGTTCCTGTGCGTTATCCTCATTCTTGTATTCCTCCTTACTGGAGGCTGGCTTGCTAGTGACATCCATAGATTGCAGATCAATAGGGTCAGGGAGCCATTCTTTCAAATGCTCTTCTATGGAAGAGGTGCTTATGCTCTCTGTCTCATTAAATTCCGTCAACAGATCAACATCCTTCTCAATTTTTGGTGTCTCTTTTTGTCTTGCTGGCACACTTCTTGTCCTCTGGATAGAGACAAAATTTTCAGCTCCCATTCTTTTCTTTGTTATAGCATCAGGAGCACGAGTTGATGACACAGCTTGCATTTTTCCAACTCCAAGAGGTCCCGCCACTGTTTTATGAGTTTTTGGCTTCACAGAAGATGTTGTCAGCTTCTCAATACCAGGCCTTGTTGAGAGATTACTCCTCTTCACGGTGGACGGTGATTTTGCTGCCCTGGTCATGTCCTTAGATGAGGTATTCGGTGTTGCAAGGGCCGGGGCCCACACTGACGTGGCACTAGGCTTTTCTGCTTTCTTTCTCATTGTGTTGATCTGCTTTGCACTAGCCATGTATGAAGTTGAGTGCAATGTCTTTTCGTGAGTTAGAGAAGCAGCTGAGCCAGATGTGGACCGAGATGAGGTGGTGAGAGTGTTGAACGATGATGAGGGTCGACAGGCAACGGATGAGCTTGAAGTGGGGGATGGGGATGCTCTGCAATCAGGAGATGTTGGGACGGACCTTGCACGCCGTAATCCTTGTTCAGACTCACTGGGTTTGAGCCTAGGGGACATGTTCCGAATGCCCCGGTTGGCCCTAAAATTTGGTTGAAGCTCCCTCCTTGATGTTGCCATTGCGTAGTATAATCTCTTTCTGTCAACAATAAAAAAGGTGCTAAAATTAATGAGGCATTTAGTAGTATCGCTCTCTCTCTCTGCTGGGTTATGAACTGCAACCATTTTTGACGCCATTGTCTGAAAAAAGGACTAGATTTGTTGTATAGTATTGGGCTGGACGAATAGCAATTCAATATCCAATGCTTTTATGTCTTTTCATGTGCTCTTACATCTAAGAGAGGAGCCAAATAACTGTGAACTATTGACCACAAAGCACAAAGAGGGCATGTACAGACAGAAAATGAGGTTCAAGGCAAAAACTATGTTGATAACCAGATGGAACAACATAATAGTATTTAGAATGGCCCCTCATTAATTAAGTTCTACTTTGCATTCCATGCATCACACGTCATCCAATGTCTATTCACGTCTAACATCTGTGCTTTTTAGATGCAATAACCAAGAGAACATTTGGCAACCACAGGGATCCAAATTATGATCTGCTCCTGCCAAGAAAGAGGCATACTTCGGCTGACCTCTGAACTGCTCACATGAACACTGAATGTTGATCAATCTCTGCAATTCGTGGTTACCAATAGAGCAGAGAGGAGAGTGCTTGCTTGCCCACATTTGATGCCCTACCACCTACTCCTGGAGAATCCAAGTGGTTGCTGTGTAGAAATAGTCGGAGGAAAGGCACCAACACTTTGTGAAACGTTTGGCCCTTGTGCTTCCATTTGTTGGATTCGGTGGGCGTTCCATAAATAGTGAGGAGGGACGTCCCTCCATTCATGGTTTGGGGTATGCTACCTGTTCTAAGGGCTGCGCACGGATCTGCAATTGTGTTTCTAGCCTAAAACAACAGGCACGGTTACATGTGTGCCTGACTCTGAACTTTGTTGTTCGTACACATGTGCCCTACTGCACATGTTGCATGTTTTGCAGTGATTGTATTGTGTAGTCATTTGACATTTGTTGACACTAGTAATTGGCCCCTGCGTTGCTACGGGTGTATTATGTTTAATTACGTAATAAATATTGTAACAAACTTGTAGGATTGAGACTTAAAAAATTGATAACTTGCATGGACCACGGATAAGATGTGTACTCATCCAAAGCTTATATAAAGATCCAAAAAACAAATCACAAATCTGCATGTCACCATTAAACACAATGTCAAGTTCAATTGCCGATCGATGCATAGTATCTGCACAAATCACAACATACTGTCATGTGCTGGTATATGCGCAAATGACAAAAAAAAAAAAAGAGAAATCAGCTGGTATATTGATTCAATACCTTACTTATAGTGTAAGAACCTCCTTATAAACGATGTTCATAGTACACGTCCCACTCTGTTTGTGGTTTTTTTGGTCTTGTCTTGCCTTGATTTTTTTGTTTTTCTTATCTTTATTATCAGCTGTAGCTAGGACCTTGATGTTACTCCATGATAGGTGTATGTATGATCTTTCAATAGATAAGTCGGTTTAGGGTTAGAGAACTCGACGTTAGTGAAGAAGGCTCTGAGCGAAAGTTCGAATCCTTGCGATCACTGTTGACGTGGTTTATGTACGAAATTTATGCATCATTTTATATGATTTATCATTGATTTTATGCGTCAACTATATCTTTCACTAACATTTATCACCAATAATTGTGGATTTTGCAATATTGTCTTGGAAATATGCTACATGTGATTTTTACACGTTTTAGACCAATTTTTTGCGAAATTCACCATCATCCACTTCGAGTAAGAAAAGATCGCTAGATGACATGGATTGCAGATGACGAACAAGGAAGACTTGGTGTACTCATAGCCCCTCTGTGTAGATCAAGGCTCCCTAACCAGAAGATTCAATGAAGTGACAAAGAGCTAAAAAAAATAAAGATATTTATTCATTAAAGATGATGAATATGACAAAGGCCAGAAGAATTCATCGAAGCTCGGCCCATTACGAAGATTCCAAAAGCATAAGAGTCCCGAAGTCCCCGCACAAATATTACTTAAGCATTAAGTAACTACTCCGCGAAAGATGGAAAGGAGAAGACGCAGGAAGAGTCCGGATCGGCCGACCCTGACCCTCCTGGTCGGCCGACCCCACCTCTCCGAACATCGGTTCGACTTGCCTTTTTACCCACGTCATCCTCAGGGTATAAATAGCGAGTCTAGGCCCCGAGTCGAGGCATCCAATTCATTATCAAGGCGACAAGATGCAGAGAAGAGGGACAACAACTAGAGGAGAGCTGAGGGTCGAGATTCTAGGCTAGGATTAGAGTTCTTCTAGTTCGTAGAGGTGATTAGAGGCCTTACATGGTGCTCTAACTACCTAGCTCCAGAGGTCTAATTGTATCATCAAGGGAGGTATGGCCATGGTTGTAAGTATGATACAATTTATTAATGAAAGCATTGTTCTTGTCTAATTATCATGTTCTTGTTCTAATTATGCATGTTCTAGCTCTAATTAGATTTAGATCTAGATGCTTGCTGATTAGACCATGTCTTTAAGGGTTATATTCATCTAGCATTCTTGATTGTTGATCTAGCTTACTAATGATATAGTTGTATGTCTAGTTCTTTTGATCATGGAGATTAGAGGTTCTAGTTGTGCTAATTATGTTATTAGACCATATAAGGTAGTTGGAAGCTAGTTCTCTGATTACGTGCCTGTTGAAAGCTTTTCGTCGATTACCTGGTTACCAGTGATAGTGGAGCCCGGGGAAAGGTTAAGCCGATTTAGGGGATTAGGTTGATTGATCTTGATTTAACTATGCTATGATGAATATGCTTGAACATGCTTGTGTACCTTGAGCTACTTGTTATCTCGTTGCTTTTATCTAATTGTGGTATCCTTATCATACTTGTTTTGGATCCAATTAGAGCTTGATTAGAATCTAAGTTAATACCCCTTAATTAGTGTTCTAGTTCTGTTCTAATTGTTTATCTTATATATTAAGTATAGTTTAGACGTAGATTAGACATAGTTTAGAGCTAGTTTAGAGGTAGATTAGAGCCTTGCTTTTTACCTTTAGTTTTCCATAAACTCTTGTTAATTAGTTCTCAATTAGTTCATTTCCTAGGATTGACAAAACCCATGATACTCATCCTGTGGAAAAGCTACCACGATATTGTCGCTTGCAGTATAAGGTTTGGCGTGCTTAATTGCCGTCAACGAGCTTTTCTGACGCCGTTGCTGGGGAACTAATTAATCGAGTTCTAATTAATTTGAGTTTATGTTCAAATCTAATTTTGTCTTTTACTACTAGTTTGTGTTTGCTAATTATGTGCTAGTCTATTCTAATTGTGTGCTATTAGTGTTTCTAATTGTGTTCTAATTAGTTAGTATGTTGTTTAGTTTGTGTTTAGTCTTTATGTTCTAATTTTATTCTCTAATTGTTTAGTGTGCTCTAGTTACATTCTTATTCTCTAATTGTGTTCTTATGTTCATCATTCGTTTTTGTGTTTAGAATAAGTTTAACTCTTTTATTAATAGTTTGTGTTTTTCTTAACTAAGAGTTAGTTTTCTTATAAGTTTTATTTCATATCTCTCTTATATATATATTTTCTTTGACTAACATTACAGAAAAAAGGGCCTCGGTCCAATAAAAAAAATCCTTTCCAACCTAACTCTTTAATGGTAGGTGCTAACACTTTTAGTGACCTATGATCTGTTATTGAGTTTTTCTATAGCTATCACACAGGAGTAACTATGGTAATAAAGGTATGTCTGCTATGTCAATTAATTTTTAAGACTAATGTTCTGTGGAGCTTGTTTGTGCTAAGCTACAGATAATGGAGGCAAGGATGATTAGCAGAGAAGGTCTCGGAAGCTAAGGATTGCTTAAGGATAAGGAAGATGAAGATACGGAAGGTTTATCTCAAGACCAATCCAAACTCCAACCAAATCTCGAGATGCTCTCGAAATTCAGAACATCAACACCTAGTGGGGCCGATTCGAAGACCTTAATGACGTCGAATGAAGAAAGTCTGAATACCAAAGTTGTAGATATTTTCGAGCTCTTCAAGATAGAGTCCGAATTTGCATTATTTGAACTCCAGATGATGAAGTTATGCTTCGAAATACTAAAAGGTCAGAACAAGGAAAGCTGAGTTTCGAGAAAGACAAGAAGTTTTCTTCTCTAACACTTGAAGGTGCATACAATCATGGTACTCTAAAGAAGAAGATGAAGCCACATAGAGTCAATGATGAGATTTGAACTTCACTTCTTCAGGACTTATGTAATTATTGTTTTTAATCATAATAATTAAAGTTTGCCTATGTTTGATTAGAGTTGTTCCACAATGATCATTAAAATGTTATTTGGTTGATTGTGATCCTATCCCTTCTTGTGTTTTGTTTTAGTTCTTTTTGTTAAACCTTTGTTCCCTTAATTCAAACCTTGAGAATTGTTTAGATTAGCTTGTTGATCCATAGCTTTGCAATGTTTTATCTCTACATGTGATCTAGGTAAGTTGATATATCCACATGTCTTTTAGTAGGTCTTTTTACTTTAATTAGTCGATTGAATCTGCTTATGCATAGAGATGGTTAGAGTTTGCTAGTTCATCAATTCTCAAAGTTTAGTGTTTAGTGTTAGAACCAACTTTTTGTTTATAAATAAAAACTTGAGAGCCTAGGTTTGTGTAAAAGTAGAAGGGGATCGATCACTTGTGCCTCCTTTGAGTAGTTCGGTCCAGGTTTATTTTTGTGCAAATTACTTTTGAAATTTTTTTTAACATGAACATGTGCATGTTTTTCATGACTATTTATGTGTGCACAATATTATCTTTGAAAATTTAAAATTTCAAAACATTTTGGTCTCTCTACAAAAAGAACCTTCGTTAGAATTTTATCTAAGCCTAATTTTATTTCTTTCAAAATCATCTCTCTAATTTGGCCAAAATCATTAGGAACCCATCGTTTTGTTTATCCCTTGTTTGATTTTATGAATCAAGTTCATCTATGAGTTATATATGCCTTAGTGCTTTGCTATGTGATTTCAATTTGAATTTATAGCTGTCGTTGATTTATGAATGAAATGTTTGTTTAAACCCCAGTCAACCATGTGACTCCACTTTTATCTCTAATCAAAACCATGATGTTATTATATTATATATATGTGTGCACTGTGAGCTAACCATGTAGAGAAATTCACACTTCATTTGAAACAATGAGATCAATGTGGTGGAATAGTACAAGATAAATTCATGATGATTGATGCAAAGATTTGACAAGGATTTGAAGACATCATCAGAATTTGCAAAAGTTTGATTGAGTTTCGAATTGAAGAGTGAGTGGACTGAATGGATGAGGAATTAAAGACAAGAATCAAGCGCATGAAGCTTCAAGATCAACAATAGGTGGACTCAGACAATTTCCACCAAAACCCAAGTCCAAAAGGTTGAAGATTGTCAACATTGGGAGAGCTGAAAACGGAAGCTGAAGATGTCACCAACATGGAGCTCTACCTCAGAAGGCAAAGACAGAATATTTTCTTATATTTGGAAAGCCTATGAAGTCCTCTTTCCAACGCAGCAAGAATCACTCAATTTGGAGATTTCTACGAGGAGCAATGTGCAAATCATTGAAGGCTACGCAAGCTGAATCAAAGTGTGGACAGAACGCAGTGCTTGAATAAAACTGGGCATAACTCCTTCATATGGAATCAGAATTTAACGCATAGGTACTCTTTGGAAAGATAATTTCAGAGGCTACCCAATGGACCTATTATTTGATGCATGTTCTGCTCGAGACCAATGAATTATACCATGAGGAAGGAGGTGGCAGCGACAATGGTGATGACTACTTAAGGAAGATGGAGACAACAATGATGAAGAAGGCTTGAGCAATGCTTACATAAGATTTTCATGATCAAGTTCAGTTGCAAGGAGATTCAAAGACATTGGAGCATGAACACACAAGCAGAGGATTGTGCACACAAGTGATACTATGATCAAGACACGATGAAGCTGCACAATCAAGTTATCAAGCTGCATGGACACTTTGGATTCTTACTACAAGGACATGGCTTCACTTCAACGAAGGTAAGTAAGAAGTCTAGCTTTATGACTATAAATTAAGCGCTTTTTGGGAGGCAACCCGTTTAATTATTTGTTTTTAGTGTTAAGAGTCTTAGAGTCTTTTAATAGAGAAATGGGAAGCATGACACCACCCTTTGAATCTTTTGCTTGTGGCTAGTTAACTTAATTTTATGTTTTCTACCTTGCATTTGCATTATCATTTGTTTTTCCACACTTGTTTTATTAGTATTGAAATTTTCATAAACTTCATGACGAATGCTTTATTGTACTCGACGGATTTTTCTTGATAAATTAAATGTAAACATGGTGTTTAGATTTAATTTGAGACCATCATCATTAAGTTTAATTGAAAGTTTTTTGTTAATCATGTCTCTTGTGGATAAACTTTCCGCATTTATTTTTCATATTTCATGCATAAACCACCCTTTTACATTTAGATTAAATTGTATGTTTTGCATTATAATTGGCTTGGTTGTTTAATTAACTCCATAATGTATGCTTTCATTTTATGATAACATTACTAGAATGTTTTCCTTAGCAATTTTTATGTAAGCATGGTGCTTAGATTAAATTGTTGATCATCATGATGAAGTTAATTAATCTGGTTAGTTATCCATAATTGCATGTGATTAGTTTATAAGCTTTGCAATGTGCTTTGGTTTTCTTGTACTGTTATGAGTTAATAACCTTGAATAAACATGGTGTTTTAATCTTGGTTAATTAAAGTTTTGATGGCTATGGAGAGACTTAGCAATCATGTTGTAAACATGGTGTTTAGAACTTGATTTAATCATTGTCTTTGTTTATATGCTTATCTTTTGCATAATTACTTGTTTGCATTCACACACACCATTTAGTTTTTCTTTTAAGATTAACTAGGCCACGAGTTAAAAATCATTGGGAATATTATTAGATTATTGTAAATTGCTTCTACTCCCGATTGTTACCTCGAGAGTAGTATGTGCACTTGAATTGTTTTGCAGGAAATTATTCGATGATAAGAAAATTGAAGGAATATACGGTAACATATTTCAAACACCTTCTCTTTTTCTTTTTTTTTTAATTCTGCGAATTATTAGCTATATCTATCAATTTGGTGTTACCTTTGTGTTTCTCTTGTTTTTGGTGTGGTAGTTTAGATTTATTGTGATTAATACTACAACCATGATCTATGCTAAATAAATTAATTATAACATTGTTTTCAAGAAAATGATGAAATTTGCCGCTTTATCTTTATCATGCTTTGATTTTGATTAATCAAAAATACCGCCTCTCATAATACATGTTTAATTGAACTAACCAGCAAATTTGTGATTGATTATGATTGTTCATAAAGACCCATATGATTTAATTTTTGCAAAGTTTAATCTTTATCATGATCATCTCCTTGTTTATTTTTACTGCTTATAAATGCCATGATCAATTTTATAAGATTATCTTGCAATAGCCATTCCTACCTAAAGCCATATATTTTTAACCTTAGATTTATCAACTTCGTTTTTCAAATGAGTTGGATCAAGATTGTGATATAGGGTATGAGACTTAGAAGCTGGTCATTCTGCGTATCTTTTCGTTGATAGCCTTTTCTATCCATGCATTGTGTCTCTCTACAATGGAGAGATTGCAAAATTCGCTGGATATCCATCCTTAAACCAAAATTATCTTTTTGTGTATCCTCCTTGACCACAACCCATTATTTTCTGTAGTATTTAAGGGATTAAATATTATTCTTTTAATTAGACAGCTCCATCCTCCAAGTTAAATTGTTTAGATATATACTAAGGGCGAGGGTGAGTATTATTCAAGAGTAGGGATGGAGAGCTTCCATATATAGTTTTTTTTATATAGAGAAAGGTTTTTGAGGGGGCACAGGCAAAAAAAAAGGAAAAAAAAGAGACCAAGTGGTCGTCTAAAAATAAAAAAATATATATATATATATTTGGTATCGGATTGCACATGGTTGGAATATTTTCTGGAGTATATATACAGGATATCACTTGCTAATACTAAAAACAACTATATATAAAACTCTCAAAAATACTTAGAAGATTATTGAGGGGTTATATATATATATATATAGAACGTTTAAGCTTAGACCATGTGGCAGGTCTTGATCACGTTTAACTAAGCCACTCCACCAAAGTATAGCGTAACTAGTAAATTCACTAGTGGTATATCGAACACGATGATTGGCAGGAATCATATGAGAGTTAATTTTTTGTTCAATAGTCATCTTCCAATCTAAGTAAGCATCAGCATCATATGATCCATCAAAAGGAGGAATTTTAAATTTGACCATAGCAAACTGGTTATCATTATCACCTTTCTTGCCGCGACGTGGAGGTGGTTTGAAGGGTCATTTTCCTTTATTACCTTTATCACCAGAGCACTAGTCTTGTTCCGTATAAACATCACCATCATCTTCATCTTCATCTTCATCTTCATGATCAGATCCCTAGGACGCCTCATATTCCTTGAAAGTTGAAGAAGCAAGACTATGGGCAGCAACCTTGTTCTCAATAGTGTCGAGTTGCATCGATAAATCATCCATCACAGCACGCATATCGTGCACAACTGGAGCAAGTTCCTTCTTGAAATCACTAATAAGCTTGTTTTGGGTAGCAATAAGTTTGGTTAGCTCATCCTTGGAGACATATTCATTGGCCCCTTGAGGGGGATCATCTCCTGCCATGGTTAGTGAAAATAGAACAGAGAAAACAAAACAGGATTATCTCTATCTAGAAGGTAGGTGGGATCTCTCGCGCTCAGAGCGTGTACCAAGCACTTGTAAATGTTCTTACCGTGCACAGCAAAAGATGATGGCGATCCGAAAGAGGTGATGGCGGCCAAGAGGCGATAAGACACCTAGAGCATGGGATGATTGCATGACCGACCTGTACTGTTCAAGAAAAAAATATAGTGGAGCTTCGGAGGCCTCAATATATATGTGGCTAAGCAAAATAATATCGTAACAGATTAACGAAGCTGAATAATGATCCAAAGTAGGTATTTGTTGCTAGCCAAAAGCTAATCAAAGTCAAAGCACCCAAGTGTAAAAGATATAACAAGTCAATGGTGGAACTAGAGGAGGTGAAAATAGCAACCCAAAACAATCTCCTTCCCTGGTGCAAAACTCTCTCTTTTTTTCTTGTTTTTGTTCTTTTATTTTTCTCTATTTTTTATTTTATTTTTTCTTTCTTTTCTTTCCTTTTTTAACTTTGTTCCGTCAGAGGAAGTGCCATGAAAAATTTCAGGACAAACGGAAGCCTATGGATCAAAAACTGCATGAACAAGCACGTCAAACACAAGCGTGTAGAAACTTCAGGTGCTGAAAACTCGATCTTTCTAGATGATTTTTGCAAAATTAAATTCAGCAAACCCAGTGAAGCTAGAGATAATGAGATGCGAATTTTTTTGCAGATTTTCAAAATGTACTTATTTGCCCTATTCAAAGTCTGAACGAGAAAGTTATGGCCGTTTTACTGACTTCATATTAGGGGTTGATTGGCGGTTGAAAAATGCAAAAGTGGTGTGGAACGACGTGGTATGGAAACTATGGATGTGGATGGTGATGGAAACACAAGCACTATGACGAAGAACAAGTTCAACCAGCAACGAAACTCAACCACTACGGATAAAGACTCAACAAAGCAAACTGAAAACGAATATTGTGGCACTATGGGTTATGGGACAGCGGATATTTTTTTGGCTTTGTGTGCACTCTAGGTATGAAAGCAAAAACTAATCTAAAGGGATAAATGAAGTTAACTAATGGGCAACCTAGAATCTGATACCAATTGATTGGTGTATGCTAGATCTTCCAATAGATAAATCAGTTTAGGGTTGGAGAACTCGACGTTGGTGAAGAAGGCTCCGAGCGAAAGTTTGAATCATTGCAATCACTACACCACTGCTCCGATGGTTATCGACCACGTGATGCATGCAATCGATCTTGCCAAGAAGGCTATCATCCCTGCCAATACAACCGAGAGAACACAAGCAAGAATGAGGAAACGCAATCAAGAACTGAATTGCACAATTTGGGGGTTTCACAAACCGATGAGGACGAAACTGTTCGTGGACAGAATAATCTAAGCAAAACTCAAACCCTAACTTGGGCAGCGTCTACTATTTATATAGTGCATAAGGTCGACCATCAATCCCTAGATGTGTCCATAATGGACTCAAACAAGATACATGGGCTAACAGCCCAGGAGGGCGGCGTAGCACCCTGGACAGATTCTTTCTGCCAACTTGCGATGTGAATTCCTATCGACTCTGAAGTCCAAATGAACTCAAACTGATGGCATTGGAAAGTTTATCTTCTTAGATTTCTAGGCACATGTGGATCGTCGAAATTGGAGCCCGTTTGTGGCTTGGGCGATGATTTTACTAAAGACTGGTCCTGGAGGCCGAGAAAGTCGACTCCGAGTAGAATTGGGCCTCCAACTTGATTTGGACGTCCTTCTTGCCCTCCTCTAAGTCTGAGATTGTTCCCAAGGACTTCATGGTCCTCTCCTAAGTTCCTAAGTACAATATAATCAACAATATCATTAGGTATCATACCATCCTCATAAGTATACGTGCGGGCACTTAGGAAATAGCTCACCTGTTGGTTGAATTGCTGTGCGCGTGCTCTTGTAATAGGTCCTTGCATAAGCATAGAAGTGATGTCCTCATCACTCCTAGTGGGGGCTCTAGACAATGGCATATAAATCTGGCCATGGGAGAACACACGCTCAGGCAAGTACACACTAGCATGTAGAATTGTCTGTCCTTGTGCCTTATTTATCATCATTGCAAAGCTAAGCCTTATAGGAAACTGCTTCCTCTTAAACCTAAAAAGGAACATCTCATCGTCTAAGGGGCACAATGGGATTCGGGGTGGGAAGACCCTCTTCCAAGCATGCTGCCCCAACACAATCTCTACATCGATAGCATTTTTCCAGAAACCTCGGACCATGAGCCTTGTCCTATTACAGAGCCCATTAGCAGGAGCAATGTTTCCGAGCAGTATGACTAGACAATTTATCTTCAGCCTCAGAACATGGGGAGGCAGCCCGTTAGGGGTCAAAGAGTTGAGGAACCCTGAAGGATAGTAGTTGTGGGGGTCATCATCTGCCCGATTGAAGCTATGGTACACCATCTCCTCCCCTCAGAAACGATGGATCATCCACACATTTATCCTGTCCACACAGTCATTCTCTATGGACAAGATGGATCTTGATGTAATATAGTCTAGATCATTCATGTTATCATCACGCATTGGAAATACATTCTCTATTAGTCTATGTAGGTCTATATCCTCTCCTATGTAAGGCACACATATTTCATCAAGCAAATGTTTGCACCCATCACCATCGACCTCCTTAGTCCCATTACCGACTCGCAATAGGTATTCTGTGAACCATAAGTTACTCTGCATCCTCATGTTGCGTACCAACTTTAGGTGATGCATGCACCCTCAAAGGCATGACCTATGTAGGGATGCGTCGACTATCTAAGCCCTTGACCCTTTTTGATAACCGGGAGGCCTTGCCTAAAATCTCCTCCAAAGACAATTGTCTTTCTGCCGAAGGGCCTATCCGGTGTGTTCATTATGTCCCTTATACTATTGTTGACTGCCTCCACCGCCTGTCTCCTAGTCATAGTGGCTTCATTCCATATGATCAATGATGCTTCCTTTAGAAGCTTAGCTGTACCACTCTGTTTTGTGAAACTACATGACAACCCATCATAGATAGTCAAAGGTATCTTGAACCTTGAGTCTGTGATCCTTCCTCCGGGCATTATGGAAGTAGCAACACTAGATGTAGTTGTTGCCACAGTAATGTTACCGAGGCCTCAACTGTGGCCAATAACGCCTTATATAGCAAAGTCTTGCATGTGCCTCTAGGGCCATCAAAAAAGAACATGCCTCCTTTGCTGCTATCCACATAAGCTAGATTCTCATCATAGGTGAACCTCTACTCGGCATTGAGTGAGGTCGCTAGTATTTCATGATCAGGGTCCACCTCAATAATTGATTCCTCATATATCGAGTCATGATCCTCATTGATATCAAGAGGGTAAGATCTAATGTCTTTGCCCAATGATTGCAACATGTTCCTTATATCTGTGAACACCATATACTAGACCACTTGCATGGACAACCTTGTGCGGCAGCATTCCTCTGACATTGCCTCTCGATGTTTGTTCCACAGGCCTCACACATCAGAAGCCCCACAATTTACAAGTATCATCACAAATAGCCTTTTGAGCATCGATGGCATTTGGAATGTCTCAGCCTTTGTTGCCACAGGACACTAGTGGGAAGTCGTCCTGCAGCGGAGACACACGAGGAGCTAGGAGATTGCACTGCTACTATGGTCATCTCTCCTCGGTGCGGCTCCAATTGGCTCTGGGTGGAGCCGACCAGCGGTGGTACAGGCGTGCCACCTGGCTTGACCTACAGCCAGGAGGGATTGGTGGATGCAGTGTGGCGGTTTCCTTCAGTTCTCCCTAAAAAGCATACACAATAGATGTAGACATTAAATTCTTGCCTGATCGCTCGGATCCACCACATGTCCCTTGCAACTCCATCGACAGATATGCCAATGTCTATATATATATATATATATATATATATATATATATATATATATATATATATATATATATATATATATATATATATAGGAAGAGTTTTATCTACATGCGCATGTAGCTACACTCACCTTCAAAAAATCAACAAGGGTATGCATGAATACTCATTTATCAGTTTGAGTATGTTCACATACTTATTTTAAGATACCTTAAATGTCACCACACGAAAAAAATTACAAATCAGCCCCTAATTTTAATTTATTATGATAATACATTTATATTAATACATATAATGTGGTATGTCCATATACCTCAGGTATACTCACATACCTCATGCACATACCACCACAGATGGCCTAGTATCATTACATACTCCATGTACATACCTTTCGTTCGACCAGATACCCTCAAAATGTTGAGATAAACATGTGAGTGTAGCTACATGCGCATGTAGAAAGGAATTTTCCTATATATATATATATATATGTATATGTATGTGTATACGTATACTATATGAATACGTATACTACGTATATATCTGTGTGTGTGTGTAAAGACATGAAAATAAACCGCATCCAAGGTAAAGCAGATAAAAACCTATTTGAAACATGATATAAAAGATCCACGTAACCAGATCGGCTTCAAACCAGAACCTCCAAAGAAGTTCATCTAGATAGGCATATACATCTAAGATATGTAAAGATAGGGTGCTCGGTACACGTTAATCTATTGCATGTGGCATGCAAGTATTGCAGCGGACATCGTGGATTGTAACAACTGATTAGGCAACGTATGTCAAGCTACATGAGAACCAATCTACCACGTGGAGCATAGATACATAAATAGATTGATAAACATGCATGGTAAATAATGGATCTCGTGCTGAGCAAAGCTCGACACAATATTCATCAAGATAACTAGCAAACCTCGCCATAAAAAATGATTCAGTACGAGGTTCACCATATGGCTCACACCCTAAAGCCCTAACAATCCTATGAAAGAAGCATTAGAGTAGCATGACGATTACCTTGAAAACCCTAATTGCTCAGGGTGGCGATGCGCTAAGAGAATATGGAGACAACCATTGCTGGGGAATGTATGTTGTTACTTTATTTCGTAAGCATGGATACATATTTATAGTCCAAAGACTTGGACGACAAGTCTGACCCTTTCTACAATAACACAAACCCTAATCTGAACTGGGCTAATCCGTCTTGACTTCCTACGATACATGGCCCATCGGCCCTAGCTATTAGATTGGTTGGTATTCCCTTGAGCAGCCTTCCTTGGCCCATTAGCCGATCCGGCCCAATGTTAGGATCGGCTATATTCTGGCGATAGCACATGCCCCCTAGTTTTGGCCATAACAAGCTATGCTTAAACTAAGAAAAGACTGCATGCCTGATTCATGGTGGATTCATGTCTTGGATCCTTTGCGTCGCCCACGCCCTCTTTGCTCGCATGAACCAGACCCATTTCTAGTAGTTCTACTGAGTGCATCACTTTTGGAAAAGGACGGAGTCACGTTGTCCAGCTTCCACTTCTGTGTGCGTTGCACAAAGCTGCCCTATCCTTGTCACATAGCTCCCCTCACGTTAATCTGTGAAATTATCTCACCAAAAATAGTGCCGGACACAGCCCTCTTTAACTTCCATTCATGCGTGCAGATTCCCCATGTTCGGTCAATACTCATGGTCGGTCTCTCTTACAATTTTCTCCTTCCAATCTTCCTAAAATCGGCCGCACACCGCAAGCCAAGTGTATAAAAAGCACGTATTGGCCGATGTCCTTCTCATGGATCTGCCAAGCCCTCAATCTACTACTACTCCTACAGCCTCTTCTCAAGAGTATCACTGCCAGCCCCAAATCGTTGATAGTAAACCATGGCCGGAGTACCCCCAAATTGAAGACCAAGATTGGCCAGCAAAGATTAAAACTTACATGCCCGTCACTAGAGAAATCCTAGAAACCTGTCAGCTAGTGTGATCTCGAGTCGGCGTCTTCCCAGTTAAAGGTTACACTTATATTCCTCATGTTTCCTTTCCTCGAGACATGCTAGACCGCCCCGGCGATAGTGATTATACCAAGGCTGACAAGCAACATAGCCGATCGGTATACCTTATGAGTTTGGGTATACAACCTCAACCATAGCTGATTCCCAAAGTGTCAGCCATCAAGCCGATTGTGCTTTCTGAGTACAAATGAATCCTTATGTAGTTCCTTGCAGGGCTGGTTAGATAGGGTGCTAGAGTATAAATGAATCCTCATGAATTTCATGCTTCTGGGCTGGGGTCATTCTCCATGGTATGGTCAGGCGTCTCCATCTGGCCATTTGACCATGTAAGCCCCCATCTTGCATCCATAGTTCCATCCTCCTGCAAGAAGCCCTTAGATTAATTCTGCCTACTATGCTGGTCATACCCCCTTAGTTTCCCTCTATCGCTGGCTCATTGTCATTGAATTGAGTTGATAGGATGATGGGGTTACATTTTCTAGGAACTCTGTGGATACCAGATGGATCTGTACCTTGAGTACGCTTCAATCCAAATAATGCATGAATCACTAAATTTAATGAATACCTCATCATTTGGACGTGGTTGAATCTGTTACTTCATGCGAACATGATAACTAGTCTTCCTAAAGGCAACGACAACGTATTGTCTTTGGTCTTGAATTTCTCTGATTTTGAAGATCCGCATCGACTACAGTCTTGTTTGGGTCCTGCTGCTTGACATCGATTGTTGCTGCCGGTTGTCAAATGCCGATACGCAGCTTCCTATTGGCATCTCCTTTAAGATTATGCATAGCTTTCTCTGAACTTGCTACACTTGATTCTTCAAAGCATCTGTGAATAGCTTTAGTTTGGGATATATGCAGATAATAGCTACAACCTATTCTTAAACAAGATGACTTGTGTCTTCTGCAATAACTAATCCTTCATGATCGATTCCAAACTCTTCTCCCTGGAGGCAATTCTTTCATGTTTTTCTCCTGCCCTTGCCAACCAGAGTTGTCGCAAAACCTTGCCCTTCGACCCGAGTATTGAGCTGTATTCCTCTACCTTTCTAGGTCGACCCCTCTTTATGCTCGATGCCAAAGCTTGAAAGATTGTTAAGCAGCATAGCTTTATGTCTCCTTGTACTGTCCTTATGTAAGACATTCTTGGTCTTACCTTGAGGAGTTGATGGAGCGTTGGCTGGTTTGTGATGACTAAATGGCAATGATGCTGCATCGGCTTTCATTAAGGCGATATTTCCCCCTACTATATGGGGTACCTAAAGGCGATGGCAAAAGCGTCAGCTGCCGTCGAGGCTAAAGGCGATGGCAGGGCATTGGCTTTTTTTTATTCACTGATCATCATTTCATCATTTTTAATGCTAATGGCAAAACATGGGCTCCTAGGGCGGCAAGCAATTGCCCTTAGTGTGAGTAGCTTAAGATCCGATCCATAGGCTTGGGTAACACTTCTTCAACTACTTTCCATTCACGTTCGTGCTGAACCTTTCATCCTCGAGCGTTTCCATACGGTAAGAATTGTCTGGTGCTATCTCTATTATGCAATAAGGGCCATGCCAATTAGGTGTCATATACTGGGTCCTTGGTTCCAACTGGCAACACCAGCTCCCAGACAAGATCACCGATCTGAAAATTCTTTGGCTTGACTTTCTTGTTGTAGGCCCATGCTGCTTTAGCCTTGTTTGCTTTAATCTTCTCCAGAGCCCACAACCGAAGTTTTGTAAGATCTTCTGTATTAATGTTCATGAGGGATGCATATTCATCTGGAGTGATGAGTGATTGTCAACAAAAGCCAAAGACCCAGAAGGCACTTGGGCACAAGACCTCCGATAGGACAGGAGGCCCTCCGATGGACAGGAGGTAGATGGAAGCCCTCCAAAGGACTAGAGGCATGCTCAATGTCGGTCAGCTATTGGAGTTCGGTACATGGAGGAGCGGCACGACGACGGCAGGAGTAAGACCTCTGAAGCACTGCGAGGCGAAAACAGATGGATTGGGGATGCCGGGTGCCACCGCGGTGCTCCAGCCCGACTACATGGTGCGAAGACGGGCAAGGGAATTGGCGGATGCGCTCAAATCTGTCATCCTACCACCAAGTTACCAGACTCGGTGAATGGGCTCATTCTCGCCGAGATAGAGTGGAGTAGGCCATTCCAGGCCTAGGAAGGAAACCCTAAAGCTTCTCGATTTCTGACTTCAAAACCGAAGGTCGATCGACGGATTTGGACTACTGGCCACGTGGGCGTCATCCGGGAGTTAGCTTGAAGGTGAAGAAGATCAAGACTCCATTGCGGTCGTCCGTCCCCGAGAAAGTCAAGTCTTTTCTGTTTTGGCCCTTACAGGCGTTTCTGTAATATAGAGATCTTAATGTAAAATGTGTCGATTAGGCCAGGGCTATAAATACCTAAGTTGCTGGTGATTTAGGTAACTCTTCCACATCTAGAAACCCTTGGCTTAGTCTCCAACCAACCAAGTGCTTAGAGAGCGAATCGGGTGCTTAGCTTAGGAATTTGAAAGTCCCCTAGGCTAGTACTTTGCATTAGTGGGAGGATGAAGGGTGGTAGGCTAAGTTGAACCTTGTAAGAACTGATTTCCTCATCTAATCAAGGCAAGATTCATCCCCAAATTCGTGCTCATGTGTGCAGCCATCTTTCTCCCCCCCTTTCTAGTTGATTTTTGGATGAAACTCAAGGGCTTTTGGTGATTTGCTTTGCCCATGAGTTAATCCTGTTCTATTGGCTCTTTTAGGACTTGGTAGGACGTGGAGATTATGAATTAGTTCATCTCAATCCTACTGGATTGCCACGAGCAAACTTCTTTTGAGTTTTCCCCTTTCTTGCGCGAAGATTGCCATCTCACGAGATCTGAAATTCCCGTTGATCCCTTGGTCATTTTGTGTTGATCTTTTGGGAAAAGCTTTGGAATAGGGTCCAGATAGCCTGTACAAAATCTCGTAGATATTGGACAAGATTTGGTCAAGTTTGGGTTTGAAAACCCCCTGTCTGCGACTCTACCAGACAGTCCGGCAGAGGCCACCAGACAGTCCTGGCAGTGCCCATCGGACAGTCTGGTGTTGGGCTCTATCCAGGACATCCCATTGGATAGTCCAGTAGAGGAGACCGAACTATCCGGTGCGATCGGACAGTCCGGCCGCTACTATCGGATAGTCCGGCCCAGGCAGGTTTTGCAGCTACATTTTCGTTGTTTGCTTCTTCCGCTGTGTTTTTGCTTCAGATTTTTGCATTCCCCACTTCCAGACTATTCGCTTTGCTTACTGTGAGTCAGTGATACGCACTTTGGTGCGGTGAGTGTTGTGTGACGGATTTTGCAACGTTCGTTGCTTCGGTGCCCTTGTTGAGTCGGATCTTGGTTTTTCTCGCATTGGTCCGTATCCTCTCAGTGGACGTCACCCTTGCGCTGCTAGACATGTATCTGTTCAATGGACGGCGTCTATTCTTCTCTTTAGCACCAATTTCGGGGAGTTGTGAATTTGAGTTTTAAAGTGCTCCTATTCACCCCCCTCTAGTCGCACATATCGGTCCTACAATTGGTATCAGAGCCGGTTAGGTTTCTTCATACCTTTACTGGTGAGAAACTAGTAGCGACTATGGCGCACTCTGGGAAGGTTCCGGTTCTCAGCTCGGATGGCTATCCCTACTAGAAGGGTAGGATGAAAGCTTTCTTGCTTAGCCAGAGTGAGTACATATGGAATGCTACATAGAGTACGACTTTCACGGTGCTCCCTGTTGCCGAGCGTACCACACCGCCGCTCGTTGCTCAATACGAGGTGAACAACAACGCGGTGAACTTTCTCTTCTCTGGACTTGGTCCAATGGACTATGAGAGGGTGAGCCACCTTGATATCGCCTGTGAGACCTAGTCCCTGCTCAGTGCACACCATGAGGGGACGGTGACAGTTAAGGGTCGGCTTGTTGAGACTTACCGACACAAGTATGAGAACTTTGTTCAGAAGCCGAGAGAGTCTATGGATGCCTTGTTTGGTTATTTTCAGTTGATCATCAACAAGCTCCGTGTCAACTCTGCCCCCGCTGCTCTCCCATACACTGACCATCAGCAGGCTGTCAAGCTACTGTATTCCTTGGACAGGAATGTGTGGGAGATCAAGAAGAACTCCATTCTTGAGTTGGCAGAGTATGACACCTTGGGAGTTGTGGAGCTTTACAGTAAGCTCAAGGCCAAAGAGGTTGACTACCAGATGATAGATATGCTCAATGGTACCAGCTCCAAGAGCCTGGCCTTGGCTTCCAGCTCCAAGGAAAATGCTACTAACCCCCCACTTCACGGTTTTTCGTTCTCTGCTTTGATGTCTATGACAGAGTAGCGGTTGGCATCACTTGGGGATGATGAGCTTTGCCTAGTGTCTAGTCTCTTTCAGCGCACCTATGACAACCGGATGAGCAAGAAGAGGGGCGAGAAGCCCAAGTGCTTTGAGTGCAGAGAGGTCGGCCACTTCATCGCCGAGTGCCCGAACATGCAGAACGACTACTACAAGAAGGGCAAAAACTACTCCCACGACTTCAACAAGCACCGCTCCCCACGACTACAGCAAGCGCGACCACACCAAGCACCGGAAGGACAACCGGAAGCGGGACAAGGCCTTCTTCACCGAGCTTGGTGGTCTTTGTAGTGGATCGTCCTCCTCCTGTTCCTCGTCCTCGTCAAGCTCAAGCGATGAGGAGATCACCACCAATCGAGACAAGATGAGGGGCCAAGGCAGTCCAGCTGGCCTCTGCTTCATCTCCACCAAGTCCAAGCGCAAGCAAAAGGTGAACCAGAGATCGTTTTGCTCCACGGCACTTGAGGACAAGGACTACAAGGGCAACGACAATGACTCCTCCGATGAAGAGGTGACTCCTGAGCAAGCTGAGATCCTTGATATGCTGGAGAGAAATAGTCGTGAGTTGAAAGCCTAGGATAAGTTATTGGAGAAGGCAGCCAAGAAGCTGCTAGAAGCAGAAAGCCAAGCTTGCTGATGCTTTGGCTGAAATTGAGAGGCTAAAGAGTGTGCAAGCCTAGCCTAGTGAGTTTGAGTGCCCTGCCTTTGAGTCCCTCATGAGTGACCTTTGTGAGTAGAAGAGCAAGTATGCTCATCAGGTAGAGGAGATGGATAGGCTGAAGTTTGAGTTTAGCAAGCTCCTAGTCTAAACTGGATGAGCCTACTTTGATTGAGGTGCCTGAGTGTGAGTCTTGCCTCCACCTAGCTATTGACATAGCGGAGCTGAAGGAGAAGTGTGAGGGGCAGCTCAAGGAGTTGGAGGAGCTTAGGGCTAGACCTACTGCTTTTGGGTGCGTGCAAGGTCTATCCTATCTTGAGGAGTGAGCTTGACCAGGTGAGAGCTAACCTTGAGGTGCTTTCAGCAACCCCTGATACTTGTGAGAACTGTCTCACGTTGAGGCTTGCAGTTGGTGGAGAAGGATGCCACCATTAGGAAGCTTGAGAAGTCTGCTCCTGTGATTCCCTCTCTAGACTATCCCACTTTTGCTGCCCAGACTTTGATTCTGGAGGGTCTGAGAGAGGAGAAGTTGATCCTTGAAGAGGACCACTGTAGGTTGAGAGAGGTGCTAAGTTGGATCTATGCTAGGGAACCTCAGCTTAGGATGATCATAGAGGCGAACAACCGTGTTGAGGTTGACACCAGTGGACTTCGGTTAGGAGAGTGTAGTACCTCCTGTAAGAAGAAAAGTGCCCCGATCAAGCGTAACACTGCCTCTCCCAAGCCTGACTCTACTGTTGATGGGGTTTACCATGAACCTCCCAAGGCAGCCCCAAAGAAGTCAAGCTGGACAAGATAGTAGAAGAAGTGCTTAAGCCTTCTGGCAAGAAGCAAGTTCAGCAGCCAGCACCACTCAAGGCTTCACCACCTCACCAGAAGATCAAGACCTAGCCCCAGCCTATGTCCAAGAGACCTCTCTACCACTGTGACTTTTGCCAACGGAATGGTCACTTGGAGGAGTTTTGCTTCAGGAGGAAGCGGGCTGAGAGGTAGGAGAGAGCCTGGCAGAACTAGGATCAGTTCTACAAGGGCTGTAGGTAGGATCCTCCCCACCAGCGGTGAGATGATAGACCACTGGTGAGAGAGGAGGCGGCTTCAGGCCCGTGCTCCAAGTGGTGAGAGACGCTTTACCAGGCGAGCTCCTAGTCGTTTTCAGCGCGGCTATGGACCTCGTGACCGAGGCTTTGGTAGAGGCTTTGAGAGCTCACGCTTTGGAGGTCGTGAGTACCCAGATCATCGTGATGCTTACTTTGACTGTGCTTTTCCCACTTTTGAGCTGATGGCTCGGCACTGGTTCAGCAGTTTCACTAACCCCAGTGCCAGACCATTTGCTCACTCTCGCTTTCCTTGAGTTTGCAGGATCGAGGCCTAGAGGACATATGGATCATGGACTTCGGCTGCTCTAGGCACATGACAGGCACCGCAGATGGTTCTCCAGCCTCAACCTTGTGAGCAACAAGGAATACATCACATTCGGGAATAATGGTCAAGGTAAAGTGTAGGGTGTTGGTTCTGTTGCGCTTTCTGGCAAGCTTTCCCTAAGAGAAGTTGCTTTGGTCAGGAATTTGGGGTTCAATTTGGTTTCTATCTCACAACTTCTCGAGGAAGGGTATGAGGTTCGCCTTAAGGAGGGTTCTTCTCGTGTGCTTGGTGCTAAGGAAAACCTTGTTTGTCGGATTTTACCCTATGGGCAGGTTTTTAAAGTTGACCTTGCATCTGTTTTTGGCCCTCCTCGGTGTTTGGTAGCTAGTCCTTCTGCTGATATTTGGAAGTAGGCATAGGAGGCTAGGCTATTTGAGTTTTGATCTGCTTGTCAGGTTGAGCTCGATAGGTCTAATCCGAGGATTGCCCAATTTGAAAGTAGAAAAGGACTTAGTATGCCACCCCTGTCGTCATGGCAAGATGGTTGCCACATCTCATGCATCTGTTAATCAGGTGATGACTTCTTACCCAGGTGAGCTGCTGCATATGGACACGGTTGGTCCTGCTCGGGTACAGTCAGTCAGTGGGAAGTGGTATGTGCTTGTCGTTGTAGATGACTTTTCTCGCTTTTCGTGGGTGTTCTTCATGGTATTCAAAGGAGGCTTTCGGTTTTGTTCAGGATCTAGTCTTGAGGTTATGAAATGAGGGTTATAAGGCCATGAGGGCTATCCGCAGCGACAATCGCGGAGAATTTCGTAACTCTCATTTCGAAACCTTCTGTCGTGACCTAGGTCTTGATCATCAATTCTCGTCTCCTTATACCCCACCTCAGAACGGTGTTGTAGAACGAAAGAACCGCACACTTGTGGAGATGGCGCGAATGATGTTTGATGAGCATAGGACTCAGCGACACTTTCGGGCTGAGGCAATGAATATGGCCTATTACATTGCCAACCG
The DNA here is from genome assembly GCA_030272315.1 of Paspalum vaginatum. Taxonomy (NCBI): domain Eukaryota; kingdom Viridiplantae; phylum Streptophyta; class Magnoliopsida; order Poales; family Poaceae; genus Paspalum; species Paspalum vaginatum. Next base: position 24,806,666 of record CM059015.1, on the reverse strand, counting down.
CATCTTCCTACGAGCTTTCTTAGGGAAGACTTTGTATGAGCTACGGTTTGGTAGGCAGCCCAGCGTCAAGCACCTGCATGCATTTGGCTGCAGATGCTTTGTGCTCAAAAGGGGGGCATATAGAGTGTGGATACTCGATACCAAACAAGTGGTTGAGACTTGTGAAGTTTCCTTTGATGAATCTATGTCTTGCATAAACCCTGCATTTGAGCTTTCAGGTGATAAAGAAGGAGCTCCCATCTTTGAAGATGATGGAAGTTCATGTAGATGCTGGTGATGCAGGAGCCACTGCACCGGCTGCAGCTTCTGCCCCCTCTGCTACGAGACTGAAGACAAAGGAGGACCTTTGCTGATGGCTTCCTCCTCACTCCCCCAACCGCAAGCTCGAGCAGAGGCTGGCCCCGCTGAGGACGCATGAGAGGTGACCTCCTGAGATTGTTCCATCTTAGCAGGTCCAGTGGGATCACCCTCCACATGGGATCATTAGTGATTTGCATGCGAGGATTTGAGGTCCCAGACAGGTTCTATCGCCTTCTTTACTCATGCTGCATTTGTTGCCTCCTTTGAGCCCAAGGATGTTGGACATGCACTTTCTGATGGTAATTGGGTTAATGCCATGCATGAGGAGTTAGAAAACTTTGAGAGGAATGAGGTTTGGGTTTTGGTAGAGCCACTGCCACAATGCAATCCTATTGCTATAAAATGGGTTTTCAAAAATAATCAAGGGGAGGATGGCATTGTTGTGAGGAACAAGGCTAGACTTGTGGCTAAGGGTTTTTGTCAAAAAGAGGGGATAGACTATGAGGAAACGTTTGCTCCAATTGCACACTTGGAAGCTATACATATTCTCTTAGCCTTTTCAGCTTCCATGGGTTTCAAGCTTTTTCAAATGGAAATGAAATATGCTTTTCTAAATGGTTTCATTCAAGTTGAAGTTTATGTCAAACAACCCCCTAGATTTGAAAATGCTAAATACCCTAACCATGTTTACAAATTGTAAAAAGCCTTGTATGGTTTGAAACAAGCCACTAGAGCCTGGTATGAGAGATTGAAAACCTTTTTGATAAACCAGGGTTTCAAAATGGTGAGTGTTGATAAGACCTTGTTTCTCCTCAAGCATGGTAGTGATCTTCTTATTGTCCAGATATACGTGGATGATATCATCTTTGGTGGCTCGTCTCACTCTCTTGTTACCAAGTTTTCTGAGCAGATGTCGAAGGAGTTTGAGATGAGCATGATGGGAGAGTTGCAGTTTTCCCTTGGACTGCAAATCAAGCAAGGGCGTGAAGGAACATTCATCCATTAAGCCAAGTACACGAAGGACATTTTGAAGAAGTTTGATAAGGGAGACCTCAAGCCTATGGCGACTCCCATGTCAACACAAACGGCACTTGATGCAAATGAAGAAGGGAAGGTTGTGGACCAAAGAGAGTACCAGGGATGATCGGCTCACTTCTGTACCTGACGGCGACTAGGCCAGACATCCAGTTCGCGATTTGCCTTTGTGCGCGTTTTCAGGCCTCACGGAGGACATCACACCGTCAAGCGGTGAAGTGCATCTTCAGGTACCTAAAATACACTCCTGAGCTTGGTCTTTGGTTCTCTTCAGCTTCTATGCTCTCTCTCAGAGGGTATTCGGGTGCTGACTTTGCTGGTTGTCGGCTGGAGCACAAGTCTACTTCTGGCACCTGCCAGTTTCTCGGTTCTTTTCTTGTCTCTTGGTCCTCATGCAAGTAATCTAGTGTAGCCACTTCCACAACAGAAGCCGAATACATTGTTGCTGCTAGTTGCTGCTCCTAGCTGTTTTGGATGAAGTCCACCTTGAGTGAATTTGGTCTCAGCTTTAGGAAGATCCCTCTCCAAGTCGATTCTACTTCTACTATTTCTATAGCTAAGAACCCCGTCTTGCACTCCAGAACCAAACACATAGATGTGAGATTTCACTTTCTGAGAGATCACTATGAGAAAGGAGATATAGACTTGATCCACGTGGAGACCGAGAACCAGTTGGTAGATATTTTCACCAAGCCCTTAGAGCTTAGCGCGTTTGCTCGCTTGCATGGGGAGCTTGGTGTTTGTTACCCCTTTTAGGTTGGGGGTAACTTTGCTGTAGTTTAGGTTTTGTTTTGTTTTTTCTTTGCTTTTCTTTGTTTTCTTTGCATTTTGTATCATATCATGCATTGCATTGTATCATATGCATTTTCACTGTCACTAGCACTAGAGCTCTTCTGGAATGACTAGTTAGTACTTGCTTGTGCTAGATTGTACAGTTGCTTGCTTGATCATGGTTGGCTAAGCTCCTTGAGTCTATCTAATATCATTTGTGAGCTAAGTCACTTTTGTCTCTTAAAAATCACAAACCATGATCACCACTTGACTTGGATACCTAGCATGTGTAGGAATGTTGAATGCTATGCTATCTTCTCATGCTTGGATATGCTAGTCGTATGCCTTTGTTGAGTTTTTGCCTAAGCATTTATGACACCTTGCCTAAACCTGAAATCTGAATTAAACCTGAGCATTTTGTGTGTCTTATGAGCTGAAATGAAAAGATCAAGGTAGGTTCGTTTGTCACACTATTCTAGTTTGAGATAGCTTGCCTTTGCACATTGGCATGAACTTGGACTAGGTTGTGTATGACCAAAACCTTGTCTCAAGCTTCAGATGGTTTTCAGACCTAGGCTTGGCATTGGTTGGTAAGAAGTGGCAAAGACAAGTGAATAACCCCTGGCACATGATCTAATTTGCATGAAGTTACCAATTGCTAAATTTGAAATCGGCAAGTCTCTAAATTGCTTATGGCGTGTTGTATATGCCTTGGTTGGGAGTAGCACACCAAGTATGTTTTATTTGCATTTTACTGTTCATGCCTATCTTGCTAGATGCTACTCATGTTGGTGATGCTTTCTTTTCAACCACCCTGAAAAACATGCTCCTAATCTATATAAGATAGATTCAATTGAGCTTGTTGCATGCTTCCTTGCCCTCACTTGCTCTGTATGCTAGAACTTGTATTTACTAGCTTTTCATCCGTGCCGAGCTCTTCATGATACAGTTCCTGCATTTCATGGCATATTTTGAGGGGGAGTTGTCTAGTTCAGGGGGAGTCGGATTCTAGGAACCCTTGATGTGTCCATTGTCAATAAGGGGGAGAGATGTTGACCTATAGGAGTGTCATGGACCAAGGGGGAGAATTCTGGAGAGATCTAGTTGAGGGGGAGCAGTGCATCTAGGGATTTAGGGGGAGTTTGAGCTTTTAGCATGCTCTTGCATCGGTGCATTGAGCCTTTTGCCTCTTTCTGGAGGAGCCGATGTTTTGCCTAAGCGTGGCTGTGTTGAGCCAGTTTGCCTCTTTCTTGAGGGGTCAATGCTTTAGTTTGATCGACTGTGTTGAGCGGTTTCCCTTGTCTTAGGGGGTCGATCTTTCGTTTTCTTTTTGTTGCCTCAATTTTCCCTTCTTAGCTTGTGTTTGGTTTTTGGGCATTTTGAGCAACTTTCTTCTTTTTCTCTTTCTTTTCGGTTTTACTCTTGTTTTTCTTGTCTTTGATCTATTTCAGGTTACAGGTAGAAGATGTTCACAATGCACTCATCAAGGGTGAGATTGAGAGCCAATGGACCGGCTCCATTGCCTCTGGAGTGATGAGTGATTGTCAACAGAAGCCAAAGACCCAGAAGGACTTGGGCACAAGACCTCCGATGGACAGGAGGTAGATGGAAGCACTGGAGGCATGCTCGACGTTGGTCGGCCATGGGAGTTCGGTACACGGAGGAGCAGCACGGCGACGGCAGGAGTAAGACCTCCGAAGGACTGCGAGGCGACCCCGATGGACTGGGGATGCTGGGTGCCACCGCGGTGCTCCAGCCCGAGTACATGGTGCGAAGACGGGCGAGGGTGTTGGTGGATTCGCTCAAATCCATCATTCTACCACCAAGTTACCAGACTCGGCAAATTGGCTCATTCTCGCCTAGATAGAGTGGAGTGGGCCATTCCAGGCCCAGGAAGGAAACCCTAAAGTTTCCCGGTTTCTGACTGCAAAACCGGGGGTCAATCGGTGGATTTGGACTACTGGCGACGTGGACATCATCTGGGACTTAGCTTGTAGGCGAAGAAGATCAAGACTCCATCGCGGTCGTCCGTCCCCGAGAAAGTCGAGTCTTTTCCGTTTTGGCCCCTACGGGCGTTTCTGTAATATAGGGGTCTTAATGTAAAATGTGTCGATTAGGCCAGGACTATACATACCTAAGTGGCTAGTCATTTAGGTGACTCTTCCACCTCTAGAAACCCTAGCCTTAGTCTCCAACCAGCCACATGCTTAGAGAGCAAATCGGGTGCTTAGCTTTGGATTTGAGAGTCCCCTAGGCTAGTACTTTGCATTAGTGGGCGGATGCAGGGTGGTAGGCTGAGTTGAACCTTGTAAGAACTGATTTCCTCATCTAATCAAGGCAAGATTCGCCCCCAAATTCGTGCTCATGTGTGCAACCATCTTTCTTCTCCCTTTCTAGTTGATTTTTGGATGAAACTCAAGGTCTTTTGGTGATTTCCTTTGCCCACGAGTTAATCCTGTTCTATTGGCTCTTTTGGACTTGCGAGGACGTGGAGATTATGACTTAGTTCATCTCAATCCTGCTGGATTGCCACGAGCAAGCTTTTTTTGAGTTTTCCCCTTTCTTGCCCAAAGATTGCCATCTCATGAGAACTGAAATTCTTGCTGATCCCTTGGTCATTTTGCATTGATCTTTTGGGAAAAGCTTTGGAATAGGGTCCAAATAGCCTATGCAAAATCTCGTAGAGATTGGACAAGATTTGGTCAAGTTTGGGTTTGAAAACCCCTTGTGTGCGACTCTACTAGACAGTCCGGCAGAGGCCACCGGACAATCCTAGTTCCACCGGACAGTCTGGCAGGGCCCACCAGATAGTCCGGAGTTGGGTTCTGTCCAGGACATCCCATCGGATAGTCCGATAGAGGAGACCGAACTATCCGGTGCGATCGGACAGTCTGGCCCCTGCTATCAGACAGTCCAGCCTAGGCAGGTTTTGCAGCTATGTTTTCATTGTTTGCTTCTTCCGCTGTGTTTTTGCTTCGGATTTCTGCATTCCCCACTTCCAGACTATTCTCTTTGCTTACTGTGAGTCAGTGAGACGCACTTTGGTGCGGTGAGTGTCGTGTGGTGGATTTTGCAAGGTTCGTTGCTTCGGTGCCATTGTTGAGTCGGATCTTGGTTTTTCTCGCATTGGTGCGTATCCTCTCAGTGGACGGCACCCTTGCGCTTCTAGACATGTATCTATTTAGTAGACTGGTGTCTAGTTCTTCTCTTTAGCACCAGTTTCTGGGAGTTGTGAATTTGAGTTTTAAAGTGCTCCTATTCACCCCCCTCTAGTCGCACGTCTCGGCCCTACAGCTCTCCAGTCTATAGTATATGGTTGTAGGATGTCAATCCATGTGTCATCATCCTGAGGCATATACCCGCAGTCCATGTGTGCCAACTTATTAGCTTCCAAATTCTTTTCTCTAGGTATCCAAGCAAGCGTCACAATCCAAAATTTTGACATTAAGCCTTGTCACTTGACGAAGTATGGATACAGAGAATCACTGTCACAGTTGAAGTCCTCTGTCAACTGGTTGATCACCTCCTTTGAATCGCCGAAGGCCTCTATTGCTTCGGCTCCTGCCTCGAGCAATAACTCCAAGCCTCTACTCATGGCTACATATTCAATCTAATTATTGGTATAATTCCCTTACAACTGAATAGCAAACTCATATGTTTCCCCCCGAGGGGAGGTGACGTACAACCCAATGCCACAACCTGGTTTGCACAGTTGACCCATCGAAGAACAGCACCCACAGCTTGATGCCCACGTACCAAACTGGTGGTGCGATCCTCTTTGTGATGAGATCGGCTAGGGCTTGACCCTTGATGGCCTTGGCAATCTGGTAGCAAATGACAAATTCAGAAAGGGCATGCATCCACTTGCCAAGCCAACCTTTAAGGATAGGAGCCAACATCATATGTTTGATCACATCGGCTTTGCAAATTATGCGGGTGTCAGCATTGAGAAGGTAGTTATGCAAGTTGGTGCAAGAAAAGTATAAGCAAAGATAGAGGCATTCCATCTCAGTGTACCTAGTTTATGTATCAAGTAGGCGAATGGCTGAGATAAGATATGACCCTTTCCTTGCCTTCGAATTCTTGAATCAACATAGAGCTGATGGTGATTTCATTGGCTGACAGATAGACAACGAACAGATTGTCTAATTGTGGTGGCACCAATACCAAAGGTGATGTCAAGTACTGCTTAAGATCATCAAACGCCTTCTGTTGTTCTACCCCCCTAGATGAATTTGTCATCTTTCTTGATCTTGACAAGAAGCATGAAGGGATCAATCCTCCTAGCAAGGTTTGATATAAACCTCTGAATGTAGCCATGGAGCCTTGTTCACTCCAATACCTGACGTAAATCGGCTAGATGAGAAGTGTCTAGAGCCGATTTAACAACGTCATCAATGTAGATCTCGACAAGTGCCCACTCTTCTTTCAGACGGGGACAATGTTCGATATCCACGTGGCATATCTAGATGGTCGGATGAAGCCAACTTCTATCATCTTCTGAATCTCGTCCTTGATTTATAGCAGTATCTTGGGATTGAACCTACTGGGTGGTTGAGCATAAGGATGAAAACCAGGCTTGATTGGAAGCCGATGTTCCATGATACTGCGAATTCCTTCAATTGAGATCAAAATTCAGGCTTTAGCTTCTTACTATGTAAGTTGGGCGAGGTTGGTTGCCTGAGCTGATGTCAACCTCCTCCAAATCATTGGCCACTGTAAAAACAAAACCCAACTTCCTATCCTCTACAAACTGGATGGTGGGAGACAGGCGGGTGTCGGAGAACACCCTGGTTCGGTGAGGGCAGTTCAGACTAGGTGGCAACGAGGATGTTAGGTTATCATATGTGGAGTCGTCGTACACACATATGATTGGTGTTTGAGTATTATTCTTAGGAGTATAAAATCGATTCGAATCGCTAGGCTTACCAGGTGTAAAAGCTGAATCATGATCAACATCATGGTTAAAAAGAGTAACGTTTTTATTAAATAATAATCTTGCAAAGTGCTTGCTTTGTTTGTTATTAGAATAGGTATAATCTAGTATAAATAGAAATCACTAAAAGAAGTTAACACCCTAAAAGATAAGGACTAAATTATAGGCCTCTGCGTGTAAGTTGACCTTTTAAAACTCTTCTATAAATTAAAAAGTTAGGTCAAACCCATTAGTCGGCTAAGTCTTGCTGAATATTTTTGTCCAAGTCTCTTCCATCTTTCCAGGTACTGGATTTATACTTTTTGAGTATGAACCTTCTACTTTTCTTCCACAGAACTTTTGAAGTGTAGAAATTAATCGTTAGGCATAATGCAAAGTTTCATAAATAAACTCTGTGGATGTTTTCAAAGACTAAACTTTGTAGTACAAGTTTGAAATTGTTTTGTAATAACTCTTAATTGTTCTGTAATATATTTTATTTTATGAAATGTTGTAAGCTGTGAACTCCTTCGAAGGTCATCCCTTAAGCTCGATCCAATTGGGAAGGCTTATTAAGATTCTAAATCTTAATAAACTACTTAAGTTAACTTGAGGCTAATACTTAAAATTTGATTTAACTTAACTTGAGGCTAATACTTAAAATTTGATTAAGTGTTAGATTCATGTTAATTAAGTGGTTCTCCTACAGCTGGTATCAGAGCTGAAGCTTTGGGATAAGATTACTATGTTTTCAAAATTATATTCTAGATTTATAAACCCATTGCTAATTATTTTTCTGAAGTTTTAGAATTTGAGTAATATGAACTTTTTAAAGGTCGTTAGCGCACTAATGTAAATATGATAATTTTGGCATGCATCATAATGCATTATACTTTTAAGTATTTTATTATGAAATTTTAGTGTTTTAATGAATATTTGTTGTTCTGATCAGATGCTGCACTTTTTCGTTCCCCAGAGGGACGCCAGAGGTGACTGGCATACTGAATGTCCTGAAGAATGTCCTTTTGCTATGAATTTTCATAATCGTCTTATAGAATTAGATAATCGTGCCTGTCCAAGATATATTATTAGTACTGTAAATCTTTACTTTGATATTCATTTTAGGGTGAAACTCCTTATGCCTCAGCACCCTAACCTTTTAGAGAATAATTTCTTGAAAATAGAAGGTGCTGGGGCCACCGAACAAGAAGCAGTATCTGATGCAGCCTGTATAGCTTTGGCAAGGCTCTGTACTCTGCATTCAGATGAGTTAGAAGGATCTGATATGATGTTCTTTCCTTCTTATGATCGCACTCAATCTGAGTGGGATCGGAGAATCAAACGACTTGATCGTACTGCAAGAGGCCTTCGTAGACGTCAAATGAAAGAAGAGGTTCATTTTGCCACTGATCTAGCTTCTTTGTATGAACAACATCATGAGTCATACTTAGATGCTTGTACTAATATCTTAGAGGTTTTTGAACAGAATAGCCAACTTAGGCAGCAGCACCATCGATAATAATGAAATTATTGACCTTGGTCACCGTCATCACAATTATAGGACCGAGACGTGCGACTAGAGGGGGGGTGAATAGGAGCACTTAAAAACTCAAAATCACAAACCCCCAAGCAGGTGCTCTGCAAAGCTCAAGAGAAACAGAACTAGGTACCGTCCACTGAATAGATACGTGCCTAATAGCGCAAGGGTGCCGTCCACTGAAAGGATACGCACCAATGCAAGAAAAACTCAAGATCCAACCAAGAATGGCACCGAGGCAACGAAACTTTGCAAAAACCGCCACATGACACTCACCGCACCAAGGTGCGTTTCAGTAACTCACAGCAAGCAAAGAGAATGGTCTTATAGTGGGGAATGCAAAAATCTGAAGCAGAAACACAGCGGAAAAACCAAAAAGGGAAGAACACTGCAGCTCCCTAGCAGGACCGGATTGTCCGGTGGCCAACACCGGACTGTCCGGTGCAACCAGACTATTCAGTGCCTGCTGCCGGACTGTCCGGTGGCATGGCCCAGACAGCACCACACACCGGACTATCCGGTGGAACCGGATTGTTCCGATGGCCTCTGCCGGATTGTTTGATAAAGTCGCAGAAAAGGGCGTTTTCAAACCCAAACCAGACCAAATCTTGTCCAATCTTCACAAAATTTTGCACAGGCTATCTGGACCCTATTCCAAAGCTTTTCCCAAAAGATCAACTCAAAGTGACTAAGGAATCAGTAGGAATTTCAGATCTCGTGAGATGGTAATCTTTGGGCAAGAAAGGGGAAAACACAAAGGAAGCTTTCTCGTGGCAATCCAGCATGATTGAGATGAACTAAGTCATGATCTCCACATCCTAGCAAGTCCAAAACATCAGCAAGAGAAGGGATTCCAAACTTGGCCAAAACAAACACCTAAAAGCCAAGGATTAGACCCAGAAACCAAAGAGAGAGGGGGAGGAGAAGAACACAAGGTTGCTGCATGAATTTGCTTCAAATAGATGCCCAAGATGGGTCTAGGGATTCAGCATACAAGCAGAAATTCGTCCCAAGAAACCACCCTCGACCTTCCCTCAAGATTAGGAGGCTAAATCCTAGCTCTAACCTCCCTAACAATGGAGCTCAAGGCTTGAGGACGAAAATCACAAAGCTAAACCTAATCGTAGCAGCCAAGAGACACTCTAATGACCTGCCTTGGACCTATTTATACCCAAGTGCTGTTTAGACAGTTTTGCACTTAGGTCCCTACAACTAGACAAACCCTAAGGACTCAAACGAAAGATTACATGATATTTCGGGATGGACGACTATGATGAAGTCTTGATCTTCGTAAGTTCCACGCAATCCTCGGATGTTCTCCACGTGGCCAGTAGTCCAATCCGCGATCCGCCCCCGGTTTTGAAGTAAAAAACCGGGAAACTTTAGGGAGTCTCCGCCTGGGCCAGATTTGGCCCATCTTCTCTATCTTGGGGAGTCAAGGCCCAACTCACCATGGCTTGGGTAGCTTGGTTGACGATTTTGACCTGAAGCCGCCAAAGCCTCCCTTGCACGCCTTCGCGCCACACACTTGGGTTGGAGCACCGCGGTGGCACCCGGCATCCCCTGTCCATCGGGGCAGCCTCGCAGTCCTTCGGAGGACTTACTCCTGCCGTCGTCGTGCCACTCCTCCATGTACCGAACTCCCATGGCCGACAGACTCCGAGCATGCCTCCAGTCCTTCGGAGGACTTTCTTCTCCATCTACCTCCAGTCCCTCCGAGGGCCTCCTGTCCATCGGAGGTCTTGTGCCGAAGTCCATCTGGGTCTTACTACTATTGACAATCACTCATCACTTCAGAGGCAATGGAGCCGATCCATTGGCTCTCAACAATTATCAACGTGTTTTAGGAGAACTTAGAAATCAGCTTCACACTGCTAATATCACGATAGAAAACCAGGCCTATCTTATTACACATAATCATCAAACCATCGAGGATCTCAATGACCAAATAGCAACCATGCAACTCCAAATTGATCAGCTTCAGGATGAAATGCCTGAAGAACACCTAGCTGAATTAGTTCTCGAAGAATCAGGATCTACCCAGGGACCCTCTGGAGTCTATTCTGGATCAATAGGTCCACCTCCCAATCCTGTTCTTGATCCGTTTTTCAATCCTGAAGAATCTAAAGGAGAATATTCAGTGGATTAGAGTAATGTGTAGAATCAAATAAAACTAATGTTGGTTGTAAAATATTTTGTAATTTTATTTTAACTTTTGTAAATTTAGGTGTGAGTTTGAAGGACTTTTTGGTGTATGTTAAGTGACCTTTTTATCAATATAAATACAGATATAAATGGCTAGTGATCTTATTAACGGAAATTCAGGATCACACTTTCCACCTCCCCCTTCTTATCCTTCTATGACGGATATACTTGGAAGACAAGATAAGTTAATTGAGCTTCTTACTCAGAACCAACTTCAACAGCAGCAAGATGCACATCACCACTCTTCTCATAGGAATTCCTGAAGCAACATATCTCGATTTTGAGGCTCTCCACCCTCCTATATTTCAAAGTGCTTCAGATCCAATGAGTGCGAAAGATTGGATAAGGGCCATTGAAGGAATCTTTGAACTTCTACCAAATATTTCTAATCAATAGGAGGTGTTATTTGCATCTCACAAACTTCAAGGGCCTACAGGATCCTGGTGGATCACACATCAAGCCTCATTACAAGATGGTCAACGATTATCATGGACTGAATTTAAGAAAGCTTTCGAAGAGCAATATATTCCTGAGGGTTTAATGGTGATGAAATTGCAAGAATTTTTTAATCTACAACAAGGTGATAAGACGGTGTTGGAATATTTGGAAGCCTTCAATGACCTAGCTCGGTATGCTACAGCTCAAGTAGCTTCAGATGAATCCAAGAAAATGTATTTTTCTTGAGATTTATCTGCAAAGTTGAGAGCTAAAATGAATATGAGTTATTCAAGCTTTCATCAAATGGTGAATGACACTGTGCAACTTGAAGAAAGATTGAGAACATATAGTGAAGAAAAGAAGAGAAAGCGAGTAGCAGAAAGTTCTTCATCATGTCCTAAAATGACTTATCAACAGTCATTTAAATACACTTCTCCTATTACTCGCCCACCTTGGATCGCGCGTCCAATATCTCGAATAAACCAAAACCCTCGAAGATGGATTTTAAGGCCTCAACAGCATGGATATCGCCCTCCAACACCACTTATTCACAATCTTCGAGCTCCAACTCCTTATACTTGTTTCAATTGAGAACAGACTAGTCACTTTGCTAAGGACTAGTCCGCAACCGAAACAAAGTTTAGGTATTCGTCCCCCTGCACCAATTACTGGAGGAAATCAATCTTATCCATTTAAGGAGAAAGGACCTACCCCTAAAACGGGTAAAATTCATTATGTGCAAATGGAGGAACTTCTTGAGGGTGAAGAAGTAATGACGGGTATGTTTTCAGTCAATCACCAATCTACTCTTGTTTTGTTTGATTCGGAATCTTCACATACCTTCATTGGTGAAAAGTATGTTCTTAATAGAAACCTTCCCCTCACAAAGATAAAAACAGGTTATCTTATAACCGCCCTTGGAACTAAGATTTTAACCAACCATATAGTTCCAAATCTGCATTTGATTATTGGTAATAAATCGTTCTTAGTCCAACCCTTAGTTTTACCTAGGGGAAAGATTCGACTTATGCTTAGAATGAATTGGATGAGTGATCATGAAGTGGTCATGGATATAAATGCTCGTACCATTCAGTTAACCTCAAAAGACGGTACTAAAATACAGGTATTTCTTCCTCAAGCCGGTAAAGACATCCCTATGATAAATTCTTTGGAGACAACTGAATTGGAATCCATTTCAGTAGCATGTGAATTTCCAAATGTCTTTCCAGAAGAACTTCTAGGACTACCACCTGATAGAGAAGTGGAATTCTCTATTCAATTAGTGCCTAATACAACACCTATTTATCGGAAGCCATATAAAATTGCTCCAAGGGAAATGGCTGAGATGAAAAAGCAAATTGAGGAACTATTAAGTAAAGGACTTATTCATCCCAGCTAGTCACCTTGGGGTCATCTAGTCACTTTTGTGGAGAAGAAGAAACATAAATCCTTGAGAATGTGTGTGGATTATAGACCACTTAATGCAGTAACCATAAAAAATAAGTATCGTCTACCAAAGATTGATATCCTATTTGATCAGTTACTGTGAGCAAAAGTCTTTTCTAAACTTGATCTTCGGTCAGGGTATCACCAAATAAAAATCAGAAAGGAAGATATACCCAAAACTGCCTTTACTATGAGATACAGACTTTATGAATATTTGGTGATGTCTTTTGGACTGACTAATGCTCCAGCCTTCTTTATGTACTTGATGAATTCAATATTTATGCCTGCATTGGATAAATTTGTAGTAGTTTTCATTGATGATATTCTGGTTTATTCAAAGACAGTGGCAGAACATGAAGAACACCTGTGTATAGTGTTATCTCGACTACGAGAACATAAACTATACGCTAAATTCAGTAAATGTGCATTTTGGTTGGAGAAAATATCTTTTCTAGGCCATGTCATTTCTGCTAATGGGATAGAAGTAGATCTAGAAAAAGTACAGGAAATTTTAGAATGGAAAGTACCTAAAACAGTTACAGAAGTCAGAAGTTTCTTAGGTTTAGCTGGATATTACCGACGGTTTATTCAGGATTTTTCTAGAATTTCCAAACCTATGACAAAACTACTTCAAAAGAATGTCAAATTTGCTTGGAATTATAATTGTGATCAAGTATTTCAAACTCTGAAAAAGTTACTTACCTCTGCACCAGTCTTAGTTCAGCCAGATATAACAAAACCTTTTGATATATATTGTGATGCCTTGGGCATTGGGATAGGTTGTGTTCTCATGCAAAAAAGGAAAGTAATAGCGTACGCTTCTCGTCAATTAAAGAAACATGAAGAGCCCTATCCTACCCATGATTTGGAATTAGCGGCAATGGTACATGCCTTAAAAATTTGGCATCACTACTTGCTAAGCAATGTTTGCCACATTTATTCTGACCACAAAAGCTTAAAATATATTTTCACTCAGAGTGAATTGAACATGAGACAAAGGAGGTGGTTAGAATTGATCAAAGATTTTGATCTAGAAATTCATTATCATCCTGGAAAAGCAAATGTAGTGGCAGATGCATTAAGCAGGAAATCTCATTGCAATTGTGCTACCTTATGTCCTTTTGAAGAATCACTTTCCAATGAGATGGAGAAGTTAAATTTACAAATAGTACAGTAAGGAACGGTTATGGCCCTACAGTTAGACATGTGTAGACGAGAGACAATTATTCAAGCTCAACAAGTTGATAAGGGAATAGAACATCTTAAAAGAAAGACTATCTGAAGGTGAAGAATTACCTTTCCATTTTGATGAAAATAGTGTGTTATGGTTCAGAAATCGATTAGTAGTTCCTAAAGATCATGAACTTTGAACCATATATCCAGGGAGTACCAAAATGTACCAGGATCTTAAACAACGATTCTGGTCGACAAGAATGAAAAGAGAAATAGGAAAGTTTGTATCTGAACGTGATATTTGCCAAAGGGTGAAAGTAGATCATCTGAAACCAGCAGGAGTATTGCAATCACTTCCTATTCCCAGTTGGAAATGGGAAGATATTCATATGGATTTCATTGTAGAATTACCAAGAACTCCTAAAGGAAATGATTCGATCTGGGTAATTATTGATAGACTTACAAAAACTGCCCCTTTTATTCTGGTGAAAACTACTTATTCTATACACAAATATGCTAAGCTATATTTGCAACGAATCGTTGCATTACATAGAGTACCAAAAACTATTGTTTCTGATCGTGGGCCTCAGTTTATTGCCCGCTTTTGGGAAAAATTGCATACAACTCTTGGTACCAAACTTATTCATAGTTCAGCATATCATCCCCAAACAAGTGGATAGGTTGAAAGGATCAATCAAGTATTAGAAGATATGCTTCGGGCTTGCACTTTGACATACAGCAATAATTGGGAATCTTGCTTACCTTTAGCAGAATTTACTTATAATAATAGCTATCAGAAGAGTCTAAAAATGGCACCCTTTGAGGCCTTATATGGTTGACATTGTCGAATCCCCTTGAATTGGTCAGAACCTGGAGAACGAGTAATATTTGGTCCTGAATTAATAACTGCTGCTGAAGAACAAGTATGCTTTATCCAAGCTAAGTTAAACACTGCACAAGTTCGACAACAAAGTTATGCCGATAAAAGAAGAAGGCCATTGTTCTTTCAAGTAGGAGATTCAGTCTATCTTAAAGTATCTCCTATGAAAGGAATTCATCGTTTTGGTGTTACCGGCAAATTAGCCCCACGATATATTGGACCATTTCCAATCATTGAATGATGTGGCCCAGTGGCTTATCGATTGGTATTACCCCCTCAATTACCAGCAGTACATGATGTTTTTCATGTATCTCAACTTAAAAGATGTTTACGAGTACCAACAGCAGAAGTAGATCATACAGAACTTCAATTAAAGCCTGATTTGGTTTATAAGGAGTATCGAAGTAAACTTTTGGATTTTAAAGAAAGAGTAACTTGACGTCGAAGTATTAAATTCTATAAAATTCAATGGAAAAACCATACAACAGATGAAGCAACATGGGAGTCAGAATATTTCTTATAATCTAAATATCCAGACTTTTGGAAAAATATCCAAAAGAACACTGTTAGTAAGTCCTTCAAAGCTCTTTGAAACTTAAATTTTATTCTAACCCCTTTTAAATCCCGGGACGAGATTTCTTTAAGGGAGAAGGGTTGTGATACCCCACATTTTTAAACTTGGATTAACTATTTTAAGCATGTCATCATATGCATATCTTGATTTAGACAATGGAAAGAAAAATGCATCATTTAAACATTTTTAAACCTTTTGCAAAAATAAGAATGAATTTTCTTCTCTTTAATCCTTATTTCAATTCAAAGGTAATATTTGAATTTCAAACTCTTCAATTTATATGTAAAAGTGTGAAGTTATGATTTGAATTTCACTCTTTTATTTTTGAATTTTGAATTATTTATTTTGGGAATGACTTAATGGGTATTTAGGTACTAAGCAAATAAAAAAAGGAAACAGGGGGAGCCGGTGGCCCAAAGCCACGACGGCCCACAGAGCCCCCACCGTCGTCGTCTTCTACCTCAGGCTAAGGGGGGATTGGCTTTCACCGCCGTTGCCATCCTCGTCCGCCCCTAACCCTCGCCTTAGCCGCTACCCCGGTCAAGCCGTGTGCTAGTGCTGAACCTATGGATTGGCTTGGTGGCGCTCTCAAGCGCTGGCCGCGCTTGAGAGCGCCACCAAGCCAATCCATAGGTTCAAACTGCCTCGCCCCTTGTCTTCCTCCTTTGAACGAGCGAGATAAGCTCTGTCACTGCCGCTCGCCGCCCTTCCATTGTCCTCATCCCATCAGCGGCCATGGGTATAAATACCTCCTCGCCGGCACAACATCAATCATCCCCAATCCTTCTACTCCCTCTAATTCTAACCCCGAGCTGCTATTGACAACATCCACCGACCCACCTCACCGCGCAACCTCTTCCGTCGCCGCTGTCCATCATCGAAAACCTATTTCCACTGCTTCTTCTAGCTAATTGAGGGTGAGACCTTCTGTTCAGTTTCTACAATCTTTTCCTCTTATTTTCGTTAGGGATTGGGCATTGGCAGAGTGAAATCGAGCTTGTGGCTCACATGGCGCCTTTGATGCTCGCCATGTCGTCCATGAGCAGAGAGAAGAGAGGGGAGAGGAAAGACAGCAAGGAGAGGGAGGGAGGAGTTTTGCTGCGCATCGCCGCTCACCTTGGTCACCGCCGGCGTTGCTCGGGGGTGTACCAGTGCTCTGTGAGGCCGCCGGCGTCGCTGCGGGCGTGCACTAGTGCACGCGACGCGAGCGCGCGTCGTGCACTCCTGGCACCCCGGTGCTGGCCAGGTCTTCCTAGCTGGGCCGAAAGGCTAGTTGGGCTACCCTTTGGGCCAAGTCGCCTGGGCCTAAAAGGAAAAGAAGAGAGAAGTAGGCTTCGGCCTGGCTTGGTCCAGAATTAAGAAAGGTGTTAGGATGGGCCGACCTGGTTTTTATTTGTGCTAGGTCGAATTTCTAAAGGGTGGAAAGAGAACTTTAAAAAGGGAATAATTGGGCTTTTGGGCTAAATTCTTTAGATTCTATTTCTCTTTATTTTCTGAATTTTTTATTTGAATTAAATTAGTTTAATTTTAATCAGTTTTAAAAACCTAAATTTTATTAATTAATTATTTTATTATTCCTAATAATTCATTTTTGGCTTTTAAATTCGAAAATTTTATTCTAAATCTTATAAAAATTATTTAATTATAATAATTCCTTTTAAACCTTTAAAAAACTAAGAATTATTTTAAAAATTCTAGAAAATTATTTAAAAACCCTAGAACCTTATTTTAACCCTAGAAAAATTATTCCATTTTGTTTCAAGAACTTTTATAGTTCTTTTATTCCAAGTTAATTATCTTCATCCTAATTCTTGCATATCATGCACCTAGGTGCATTAACTCCTACAAATCCTATGGGAGAAACTTCTAAAAGTGCCACTTCTGAGGTCTCCAAAGTAGAAGCTCAAGAACCACCTGTGGTTCCCGAAGATGGATCTGTTGAAGCCTCTTTTGATCCTAGTACTATAAAGACAGGCAAGCTCCGGCGCATTTACTCTTTCTAAATTTCAAGTCTTAATTATGTGTATGATTGTGCATTAGAGTTAAGAATTGCTTGAAACCCTAGTGCATATTGAATTCATGATTCAAGCATAATGAATCCTTTATGTATTA
Organism: Paspalum vaginatum; assembly: GCA_030272315.1. Lineage (NCBI taxonomy): Eukaryota > Viridiplantae > Streptophyta > Magnoliopsida > Poales > Poaceae > Paspalum > Paspalum vaginatum. The sequence goes on along the minus strand of CM059015.1, from coordinate 24,789,280 downwards.
GATTAGATGCTTAGTCAAGCTAAATATTAGGCCACGTTGACTTTGAGAGGAATCCAAGATAGAACTTGTTACTTTGAGAGGAATCCAAGAAAGCTTCCTGAGATAATTAATTGGAGACATTGGACGGGATCAGTTATGCATTTAAGAAATGGTGAATATGAAAAGTCCAATGAATGAACATGATTCAGATCTTGATCCTGTCTATGTCATGTAAGGCCTGTTCGATGTTGATGCTTGTTTTCAGTTTTGGAACGCACCTCTTTTACTTATCGTCCTCATCACGGGCTCCGATAAGCCTCTCATCCTTTGTACCTAGGGTTGAACTGTGGTGAGACCAACTGTATGGTGGGAGACTGGCGGGTGTCGGCGTACACCCTAGGTTCGGTGAGCGTAGTTCAGACTAGGTGGCAACGAGGTGTTAGGTTATCATATGTGGAGTCGTCGTACACACATACGATTGGTGTTTGAGTATTATTCCCGAGAGTATAAAATCGATTCGAATCGTTGTGCTTACTAGATGTAAGAGCTGAATTATGATCAACATCGTAGTTAAAAAGAGTAACGTTTTTGTTAAATAATAATCTTGCAAAGTGCTTGCTTTGTTTGTTATTAGAATAGGTATAATCTAGTATAAATAGAAATCACTAAAAAAGTTCACACCCTAAAAGATAAGGACTCAATTATAGGCCTGCTGCGTGTGAGTTGACCTTTTAAAACTCTTCTATAAATTAGAAAGTTAGGTCAAACCCGTTAGTCAGGTAAGTCTTGCTGAGTATTTTTGCTCAAGTCTCTTCCATCTTTCCAAGTATTGGATTTATACTCTTCGAGTATGACCCTTCTACTTTTCCTCCACAGAACTTTTGAAGTGTAGAAACTAAATAAACTCAGTTGATGTTTTCAAAGACTAAACTTTGTAGTACAAGTTTGAAACTGTTTTGTAATAACTCTTAATCGTTCTGTAATATATTTTCTTTTAAATTATCAAATGTTGTAATCTGTGGACTCCTTCGAGAGTCACCCCTTAAGCTCGATCCAATTGGGAAGGCTTATTAAGATTCTAAATCTTAATAAACTACTTATGTTAGCTTGAGACTAATACTTAAAATTGGATTAAGTGTTAGATTCATGTTAATTTAAGTGGTTGAGCCACAACTCCCTTAGGCTGCCCGGCCCTCGGATACACCATCTTTGATGTTGGATGGTGTGGATATACTCCTAGTGGCAGTTGACGGTTGCAGTCGGTAAATATCGAAAGATGGGCTAATTGATCCACATATTGACCTTTTGACCTTGGGCTCGACTTGGGCATGTTTCCTTGGGCATATATGGGACCTTGGTATTGGGTCATAAAAGTGAAGAGTGGGCCATTTGTAGATATTGTATGGCTGGCCGGCCAACCCTTAGGCCGGCCTAGCTAGTGTTCTGGCCGCCCGGCCTTGCCAACTTTTTCGCCAAACTTGCAATGGTCGCAACTTTGGCGTCTAGACTCCGATTAGGTGAAACAAAAGTTCATTTCGATCATCTCGATGAGCTCTTCGACATGGTCTAGTAGTTGGGGGAATTTGAGATACTTTGTAGTTATGTTATTTGTATGCTTTGTCTCGAGCCCTTTGATGCTTGCTCCGTATGATGTCATTTTCCACAGATATATTGAGCATCTCCCTGAAAACACTAGAAACCACCAAAACTCATGGAACTCATGAATAGAAATTCACATTATTATTGGTCCAAATTCCACCAATTAATACACATGTTGGTGGTCAAAATGGTTTATAACGACCACCAACAAGGGCAATCCCAATGTTCCCTGTAGTCGTCGCGTCCTCCATCATGATGACATCCAGAACGATGGTGCCTCCCGCAATGGTGGTAGATGGCGAAGCGGCACTCCTCATTGCGGTGATGCTCGAAACGATGGCGTTCCTTGTGATCGCGGTGGTGTTCTTGAGAGCGGCGCTCGTCACAATCATCAGTGGTGTGGACAGTAGTGAAGTTCGTGTTGCTGGTCGCGCTGTCCATGGACAGTAGGTTTCCTCTTGTCCATGCCCAACACTTCTGATGTTTCTCATGCTCGTGGGCATATATGCCGATCAACACTCCAAAATCAGGACGTGAACAATGGTTCCTAGTGATCTCCTTTACAGAGACGTGTTCTTCTGGCCGGAACTGTAACGACCAATCGTCATCTGGATTGGCCTTATCCTTCCCTTTGCTCTTTGAGTTGTATGGAATGTCCACCATATTGATGGCTGGCAAGAAGAAAGGGCTGGTCTAGGCGAGATTGGTTTCTGGTGATGACCTTACCATTCTCGATAGCACCTCGGACTCAGTGGAGGAACTCTGAATATTCAATCGTAGGGGCTGTCTTGATTTGACCACAAGCCAATGCAACTAGTTCGTCTTGACTGTGAGTGAAAGACATCACATTCAGCATGTTGACATGCGAGAACAGGGTGTTGTCCACCTTCATGGGGCTTCTAGAGTAGGTTAGTCTCCCCTGCTCAATGTCGGTCAGGATCTGCTGGTGTAGTGCTTTGTAGTCGTCTGTAGTGTGGGAATCGAGTGTGGTGTGCCATTTGCAATACTTGCGTCCCTTCCGCTCCTTGGCAAGGATTATCTTATGGCCAACCATCAACTCCAAGTGCTTCTTCTTGAGGAGTAGATTGAAAATGTGCTCCGTCTTGGACACGTCAAAGTCGTATCCTGTTGGTGCTTCAGGATGTTGGAGCCATTGACAATACGACGGCTGGTTTGCCTTTGACCACTGTACGACGGCCACGTCAGCCTCGTCATCGGCCAATTCCTCCTTCCAGGATTGGAGATACATAATGGGTCTGCGGGGCTTCTCCTAATATGACTCCGGGTGTAAGCGTTCATAAGCCGATATTTTAGATACTAGCTGGCCGATGGAATCAAAATCATTTGGCCCATGGTTACCCATGGTGGTGCATAACAGGCCGTTGTAGGCTATACCCGCCAAGCTTTTCTTTGGCAAGTGGAACGAGTAGCATCTGTTCCTGACCTCCCGAAAATGCTGAATGTACTGGTTGACAAACTCTCTAGGGCATTGGCGCACAGAGATAAGGTCTGAGAATGTAGCTTTGTCAGAGCTAGAGAAGAACTAGGCGAGGGATTGTTCCTCTAGCTACTTCCAGATTGTGATGGATCTAGGTGCCATAGAAGTATAGCAGCCGAACGCTGGGCCAGATAGTGATAACAAGAAAAGTCAAATTTTCATGTGTTCGGCTGATGCCGCAATCCCCAATTGAGCCGTGTATCGGCTAATGTGTTCAACGGTGGTAGTATTATTGTTGACGCTGAACTTGGAGAACTCTAGCACTTTGAACTTGGGTAGAGGAGGGAGGTGATTGTAAACCTCGGGATAAGGCTTCACGTATGAGATGATGCCTCTCTTCGGGTTGTGGCCATACATATCCATCATCATCTCCTGAAAATGAGCCGAGTCAGTGTTACCGGCCAGGTTGTTAAAAACCAGCCCTGATCGTACGTAGGCTACCAGTCAGCTCAGCTCATTATCACTGGTCTTAGTCCGTGCTGCCGCCATTATGGACTGCTTGATAGAATTGCTTGTTCGACACCGGCGGGCGATAAGGTTCTTCTCCTTGTCACAGCAACCGATACCAGAGCTGGCACACGTAACCCTCCGATATGAAAGCTAGAGGTTCTTTTTAGCATGTGGGCTTGTCGTTCAGATTCTGTGGCGCATGCAGGCTGAACTCAACTTTCGTTCCCTCAGGTGCGTTGATAGGAGGTATCTTAGAAGGCTGAGTGTAGAACGTCGTCTCCCCAGCAAAAGTGTCGATGGATGGTCCTACTTGCTGAGTGTATTCCTCGGCCTAGGACGGACTTGACCACGCGTGCCACAATATTCTCCATCGAGTTGAGTACATCTTCAGCCTCACATAGCATAGCGGGATGGATCATGGTACTCATCTCCTCCCGGAGAGCCCGGTTGCGTTCTTCCGACGGCGTGGACACATCTACCCCGTCGACAGCCGTCTCTGGGTGTCCGGAGCACCTGATACCTCTGTGGCGTGTCCAAACGAAGCGCGAGAGAACCTTTTCGCGTAACCCTTCTATGACATGTTCATACTTCGTGCGGTGTTTCGCCATGGAGGTCATCGAGCTTTGGCGGTCCTGTCTTGCCCTTAGGGAGGAACATCCCGTCTGGCAACTCGGTGACCTTGATAGCTAGCGCCATGGTTACGACAGGTTTAGTGGTGAGAGTTTGATTGTTATATCCCAGTGGGGTGCTAAAAGTGTGTTGCCACAGGAAACCGGCGGGAGATCGTCCTGCAACGGAGACACGTGAAGAGCCGGGAGATCGTGCTGCTGCTACGGTCATCTCTCCTTAGTGCGGTTTCGATCGGCTCTGGGTGGAGCCGATCAGTGGTGGTGCGGCCATACATCCTGGCTTGACCTAAAGCCATGAAAGTTTGGTGGATGTGGTTCGGTGGTTGTCTTTAGTTCTCCCTAAAAAGCGTACACAATAGATGTAAATGTTAAATTCTTGCCTGATCGCTCGGATCGGCACCTCAGTCCTTTCTATAGCCTAGCCGATCATCTCATAATACGTGTGTGTTGCATGTATGTCTACGCTAGTAGCTATAAAAGCGTAAATTATTGAGTGTTGTTAGGAGTGAGTTGTCATCACAAATCAGTAAACATATGGAAATACTCATTATCGAATTATAAAATAGTCAAATCGCACCGCATAGGTATTTTATATTTACGCTTGCGTATATGCATCCATAAAGTTGGTAGTTCAATATAGCAGCAAATTCTATTTCAACGACACTTTACGGTTGTGGGAAAACTTTATCTGGAATTTTATGACTGTAGAATAAAGCAGCCTTCATTTCATGTTTATGTATTTAAATGTTGCTCGACTTTTTTAAATGTTGTTTATCGGATTTTACGGATGGTTGCTGAGATTAAGATGTTTTGAGTTTTATGGTTGTGGGAGAATGTTTTACGGTTATAGGTTGAGTAAGAACTAAAGGGAGAGAGTTTTACACATGTGGAAGCGACTTTTACGGCTGGGGGTGAAAATATTATGGTTGCGGGAAATTTTTTTATTGATACGAGTGGATGGCTGAGTTGGTTGACAAGTTCACAGGTATTTTTACAGTTGCGAGACAAAGTTTTACGATTGCGTGTGGGAACTGAGTCGCAGCGCGTTGTATATGCTAATCAACTCACAGCGTGTTGAATATTATTTAACGCGCCGGCGGAGCGCCGCCCGCCTCTGGTGAGCCATTTTAATTTCACAACCGTAAAATATTGATAAACACATCCTACAGCAGTAAAGTTAATTCCTTAACCGCAAAACATCTCATTGGATCGTTCCCATAAACAAAACTGTAAAAGATTTCACCAACTGACCGTGCAAAGCGTAAAACTAATAGCGCAATTGTAAATAAATATTCTACAAGATGTAAATTAACATCCTATAAGTGTAAAATCTAAAGTTGAATCCAAAGTTGTTCTCATATTGGAACCTTAAAATTAAATATCGGTACACTGTTTTGTGATGTAGACAAAGACAAAGTTAAAACAGTGATATGGACAGAGAACGGAGGGACGCGAGAGGCGCTGGATTCAGCAAACACCTTACATTTTCTTGATTCATGACCATCCGAAATCGTAAATTCCCGGCCAACCCATCTCCAGTATCTCTAGTTTTCTCTCTCTTCTCTCATTTCTCGTCGCGGTGAGATCCATATCAGCCCTCCTGGAACCGGCGGCGACGGGCTGCGACACTTCTTCATCAGCGGTGTCAGCCCCTCGACGGCGGCAGCACCTCACCAACACCACACCTCTACAGTGATGGTGCCCCCTTCGGCCCCCACGCAGTGGAGACAGCAGCACGCACCTCCGCAGCCAGGACAACTCTCGCCTGGTGGTGGCGCCTCCTACTCACGGCCGGTAGTATCTTGATTTTTCTTTCCTCTCTTGTTTCTCATATCCACAAGATCCAGATTGGCCTCCCAGCGACGGCAGTGACGGGCACGGGCTGCATCTCCTCTCCACAGGCGGCGGCGCCCCCTCTATGGCTGCGGCACCTTCCGCGGCAAAGCAGGCCTCCAGATTGGCCCTCTCCGGCCGCTGCGCGGGGGAGACGGCAGCGTACCTCCGCAACTGCAGAATCTCTCCCCGCTGGTGGCGCCTCCTCATCCCCCCCCCCCCCCTCCTCCTCAACATGTTAATTCCGATCTGAGCAGAGCTTGATGGAGATGATGAATCATGGATCTACGGTGATACAGTTGAGATCGGGCTTTGCCGCAGCCGTTAGGCCAGCATGGTGCAACCGGATCCTTGAATGGGTGGGGGATCCTTGAGCATCGATCCCAACGAGCATGGATCCATCTATTTTTTCTGTCAATATGGTGGCATGAGTGATAGCGGCTTGGCCTGGATCCGTTCAGTACGTAGGAGCTGGAGGCTGCCATTCCCCTTCCCTCTGTACTCCCAACCTGTGTCCAGGTATCATTTGTTTATGAATTTCTACATGGTGCGGGGAATGGGTCAACTTTTGCAACATTCTCAATGTTGCATGTGGTTGTGTTCCTGTCTTCCTGAATTTGCTTTCTTTTTTCAGATTTGGAGGTGTTCTTTTATGCAGTGGTCGTTGCCTCTGATAGAGGGATTGAAGTCAATTGGTGCACCCTGCAGACGATCATGTTCCTGCGCACTGTGACTGCAAGGCCTAATGAGCAATGGTGTATCTGCTAATGTAACTAGACTACATGTTGTTCTGCTTGCATTTTCTAAAAGAAATTGTGTCCTTTTCTTCTAAATCCAAATCTGAGTTGAGGAGTGTGAGTGCATGATAAACAGGCCTGAAGGTACAAAAGGAAGTGTGTTTTGTACTCTTCTGTCCCAATTTATAGGTCCTAATTCATAGGTCGTTTGATTTTTTTCACCAAATTTCATTGGCATGTTTCATTCAAAATATTTATCAAAACATAGAAAAATTTAATTTATAATTAAAATATATTATATGCTATATTAAATCACAATGTAAATAAATGATAATAGCAGAGACCTCAACCAGCACACCAAGCCGAGCCGAGCCGACCAGTCCTGGCTAGCAGACCCAGCTCAACCGAACCAGCGCGCCATGTAGGGGGTGTGCCTTGCACGTGGGGGCAGCCACATGCCTGGCTAGCCTTAAATCATGGAGCGAAGTGTAAAAGGGCATAACAAGTAGCATAAATGTAATATTTGAGGCATAAAATATCATGATCTCAGATTTTTTACGGAATAATCATAAAATCCTATGTGGCAATTGATGTGATACCTGGTCTGTAATTCTAATGGACAAATGATGTAAACATAAAAATCTTCAACTAAAAGATGAATTTGTTGTAGTTGATGGAATCATAAAATCATGAAACATGATTGTAAATATGGATGTCATCGGTTAGCTTCCGTCGTAGATATATGTGGAAATAAGCGTAAACTGAAATGTGACAAAATCGGGCAGGGTATAGACTTTAGGAATGTATATCCGGATTGTATTAAACACATTTGAAATGGTGCAACATGAATTATACTTTGGCAGTTAGGTGATTTTTTTGTGGACTTGTCATACAGTGTTCGTAGGTACTGTATGACCATACATTGTTGAGGTTAAAAATGAAGGTTTTCAGACCAGTAACGTGAGGGTAATAACGATGAGATGGATTGCATAACAAGGGTAAATCAACAAGCTGCATCATCATGTTTGGTCCAGGACATTTATTTAGCACATTACAACAGAAATGGATAGCACATTACAACAGAAATGGATGCAGCTAACAGGATACTGGCAGTGAAGGGATTGTTCAACACAGAATCACACATAAGTGATCGCACTTCGTCATGACCGTGATAGGGATGTAAACTATCATACAATGTGTTTATAGCAAAACTGGCCAAAATGTTAGCCCACACTGCTGCTCTAGATCTAAACTAGCATAGAAAGAACCTATTAAGTGCATAAGAAGTGATCCGGTTGGGCATAGTGGGCCTAGGCTAAGCTATACATTTGCAAATCTGAACCTCTTTGTATCTAAGGAGGCAGCGGACATTTCTTGTTCTTGCGGTGAAAGATGATGTAGTACACGAGATGAGCGCAAAGGTCCTGGTGCATGGTTCTGAAACGAAGAACAGAGTATGAACATTGGAACATAGATCTAAAAATTGTACAATGTGTAAAAAATGTGGGGCTAATCTGCTGATGCATGACCTTACTATGGCTGCCCGCTGCCTGTCACTCATGATCCATATGCTAACTAGCACATCATTGGGGTTGCATCACATGTTCCGCCTAGAGGGTCGGTGCATAAAAAATTGCAAGGGTGGGTATCAGAAAACATCTGTATTATTGTGATAGAAAAAACTGTATAATGAATTGGTATGAAAAAGCATAATAATTAACTATACATTGTAAGTTAACCATTGAATACACAAAAGGAGTTTGATGCTGCATAAACATCTACTGTTCATTGGTCGTTGCCAGACTGCATCAAAACCAAAAGATAATAGTGCAATGGTAGGCATAAAAGGGCATTGATTATGTATAAATAGTGCAACGGTAATCATAAATAGTGCAATGGTGGCATAAATAGCACAATTGTTTGCATAGAAAACAAATGTTATACAAATTGATTTCTAGGCTTCTACTCAGGTTACAGGTTAAGTTTAAAAATCAAGAGGAACAATAATAAAAACTCAGCTTTGCAAGCTCAGGCAGCTGGCAACCTTGGAAACAATTAGATTCAAAAAACTTTAGTGACAATCAACAAACTTGGCATGAGATGATGAGTCGTAAAAGGCAGCGGTAACAATCATACAACCGATGAGGCAGCAAGAATGAAAATTGGAGAACTAAGTGATTCTACAATCATAGAACTACCTAAGCCACATATCAACATGCTACCAGCTCTCCATTTGGTTGATCTAGTGATGCAAATTCCTGTTCCCCACCGAAACAAATTGCCCGCTTATGCTACACAGGTCCATACCTTGACCTTGATAGACAATATTTATTTTGTATAAACCTTAGTTCTTCAATTTACCACAGCATAGAAGATCAAAAAACTAAATAAGCACTCACAAACCAACTAAACCAACTGAGTAAAAAATATTAGAACAGGGAAAATAAACATCAACAAAAGGGACAGGAACTGTGCGAGGTTAGAGTGGTTAGACATCTGGCACAACCGTGTCGACACCTAGGCACCAAACTGCTACCACCATATGCTCCTAAAATAAAGATTGAGAGTTCAAGACTCTTAGAATTCGTTGTTCTTAGACCTAAAAAAAGGACAAATACAACCACGGTAATGCCTAAATCTCACTACATGCAATCCAAGAAAATCATAGATTAATTAGCTTCCTTGTGATGTGCACCAGGAAGCCCCTTTCCTGATCTCTTCTATTTAGATTTTCTTAACCAATTGGACACAGAGATGGTAATAATGAATATCGTTCTCTAATCTCCAAATCGGGAAAGCATATGGTAGCACTAGATCCGAGTGCACATACGTGACGTCGGTAATAGTGGGCCACCACTGCCATGACCCTGCCGTTCAATTCCTAGATGAGACCATCAAAGAGCAGCGAGGTTAGCTCATCGCCATAGGTGATGTGGGAGGAGGCCTGAACCTTCGACAGACAACCAAGGGGAGCTGGTGTCCATCATCGCCACTATGACAGAATGGCCGAGGCTGCCCTCCCACCATCGCCAAGCAACCTGGCAGGCCCACCACCTCGCCGCTCCCCATTGGTCGAGCACCAGCGGATCTATACGAAAAGTTCCACATCACATTCAGGAGGTAAAACATTGTGCTTTCCCGGGGTGCAGAGGAGACGCAATCATGCAGCAAGCACCACAACGCCAACCAAGCCCACACTAGGAAAGATGGATCGCAATTGCTGCCCCAAGAGCCGAGAGAACATCACTTTGCTGACCTGCTCAGTCAACAAGTATAAATCTGTGCTAGGAGTAGTATTAACAATGCGTCGCAATAAATGTATATGCTATATGTATGCGGCTGCATCTGCTAATATCCACCAGAAATAAATGCGTATTGGTACTGCATGTTAGGATAACATCATCGTGTAAGCATATACATATAAAATTCATAGCCAGACTTGAACAAATCAAAAGCATAAAAGGTGCAATTGATTGCATAAATAGTGCCATGAGTAGCCAAAAAAATTACAACTAGTATGTGTACAACTAACCTGTCGTGCATAAATGGCCTTCGTCCTGAGGCAGAGTATTGGGGAGACGAAGCCGCTTGGCGGCTCTCTTTCCGGGTCACCGACAGTCGCCGGCAAGGGAGGGATTGGGAGGATCTCCGGGAGCCGTTGCGTGTGGGATGTCAACACATAAGCACTCTTGGCTTGAACACAAATAGACAAACCATTTGTCATAACATAGACTAATTGATTGCATAAGATTTGTGATCGGGATTACAAAAATTTTATTTATGCGACATGCTCATTAAGAACTCTACTACTGTGACTTCCTGAACCTTGCAAATACTGCAGGCCGCTTTAACTTGTTCAATCAGTGATTAAAGAGAGCCGAATGTCACCGTTCTCCTGCAGAGAGAGGGAGGGAGAGAGAGAGAGAGAGAGATTAGACAAACAGTAAGTAGCATACATAAAATTTTATGGAAAAGTGCTAACTTAGTAGAGAAGTGCACAATCAACATAGAAATAGGTAGATAACTACCTGCGATAGAAAAGAATCAGTCATAGCATAGAAAGCTTGATGGTATATCAGATTATTAACAATAAAAATCAACAAGAGTAGAATAGAAATTCGTAGGCATTAAATTACCATAGAAATACATCAGAGAAAAAGTGCATAGAGAGCCTAAACATGTTTCTTTAATTATCATTGAGCTGTGTAGATACATAAATGCACAGCCGGGGTATGTACTATTACACCTATTCATCATAACTCAATGGAATGATTGGCATAAATACTCACAACTTATGCAATAAATATATGCATCTAATTAACTAGGAAAAGGCAGCATAAGAATTAGCTAGGAAAGCATAATCCACAATGTGTATTAGGCATTCATGATTCAATTACTAAGTGTTCCAAGCTCTAGCAATTTTTGTGTCACCATTTACACCAAGGTCAAATGTATGTACAATGAAATATTTTACATTATAACACTAGTTTCTGCTGCTGGAGATCATCTATTTGCAAAAAACGTACAAGTGTAGCCACAGCAACATGATGACTACCACAGCATCAATGACCTGCCAAGAAACCATTAAGCATCGATTAACCTAGCAAACTATCACCAAGATCTCAAATTTTTGATATATACAAAAAATGAAGGAAAAGCATACATAGTGCAATTGTATGCATAAATAGTGCCAAGGGTAGCCAAAAAAATTGCAATGTTGTGCATAAATGGGGCATGGTATGCATAAATAGTGAACATTAATCAATAGATGAGCAATGGTAGACATAGATAGTGCTATGGTATGCATAAATAAGTCAATGGTAGGGATGAAACACTGCACAGGATGCGGAACTGCAGAGCCTGGGTGGGAAGGCATAGGAGTGTGCCTATCTGCCATCGCCTGTGGAATGTCGACACTGAAGCACTCCTTGCTTGACTCGATGGTTATACCCTTCGGATTGGGTGGAGGCCAATCCACAGGCTTCATGTTCGGGCAAATGGAACTGCATAAAATTGAATACAAAATTTGAAATTGATACGAATCAAGAAAACAACTGCGATTGAAAATAGAGAGCGAGCATACGGTCGGCTGCCGAGGATAGGGATTGAGTTTGGGACAGCGGGAGCCAAGCGATGAAACTGGTGGATGCGGCGGGTGGAGATTGGTGGCCGACAACGGATGGAGGGCTGGGCGCGGCGGCGGGGTCGCTGTGCGCCGCAGCGGCACCGGAAGACGTCGGATTTAGGGTTGGGGGCGCTGGTGGAGATGACAAAAGGGAAGCGGGTGCGGCAGGTGGAGACTGGTGGTCGGAGCGGGGGTTGTTCGCGGCGGCGGGGTCATCGTCCGCTGCGCTGGTACCGAACGAGGACGGGTTGGGGGTGCGGGGGAGACGACGAAATGGAGGCAGTGGGAGAGATGGATCGACTGATGTACCGGGGTTTTGTCCGCCGCAGGGTCACCTGGGCGACGACGGGTTAGGGGCGGTGGCCTTGGTTGGTCACAGCCCTAGGGTCTCCGGGTAATGATGGGTAGGGGGTGGTGGCCGGGCTTGGTCGTGGCCGTGGGATCTCCATTCGCAACGGGGTCGCTGAGAGATGACGGGTTAGGGGCGGCGGCGGCGACGACAAAATGGATAAGGGTCTGGGGCGTGTGTGGAGTGGGGGGCTGCGATGGACCAAGGGGACCAACCGAACTGGTATGGTGGGTTGGGTGGGGTTCGGTGAGGGGATCCGGGGGTGGTGCGGCTGGACCGACGGTGCACAATGGATAGGGGCTTCGTTTAGTTTCCCAGGGCTCCTAATATGCATACTATACATATATTTGTGTGTGTAAAGACATGAAAATAAACTGCATCCAAGGTAAAGCAGATAAAAACCCTATTTGAAACATGATATAAAAGATCTGCATAACCAGATCGGCTTCCAACCAGAACCTCCAAAGAAGTTCATCTAGATAGGTGTTGGCAGTCGTTATTTCCCTATTTCTACCGCCAATTCCTCGGCGAATAAATGGGGTATAGATAAAGTTCGGTGCATTATTTACCTAACACTAACAAATTCCACTAATTTTGGTAGTTTTCGATGTATCACAGGGAGATGCTTAAATTCCATACAAGACAACATCATTTGGAGCACGAGAGAATTTACACAAAAAGGCTTGAGAATGGCTTACAAATAACATTAATATGAGGTATCTCAAATGCCCTCATGGACCAATCCATCGCAAATAGCTCGTCGAGATAATCAAAATGGAGTTTTGGTTCACCTAATTCAGAGTCCGAAAGCAAAAGTTATGGCCGTTGCAAGTTTAAAGGCGCACAACCACCAAAAGGTAAGGCCGGCCGAGCATCTCTATGGCCGCCCAGCCACCACTCATGTCCACCCGACCACCACACATGGATGCCCAGCCATCACCTTGGCTGCCTGGCCACACCACATGGTCTCCCGACACAAATTTGCATGCAGGAGCATCAGTCACATTCAAAATGATGAAGGAAAGTGCCAAGGGAGAGGCAGCCGTCCAAAAGTGTGTGGTCGGCCGGCCATCACCCAAGGCCCCCAGCCATCGTCCATGGTTGGCTGGCCATCTCACTTGATCGCTCAGCCATCAGTAGTGGTGGGCTGGCCCCTGGAGCCTTGTGACACAAAAAGGGTGGCCGCCCGGCCATCATCCATGGCCACTCGGCCATACAACATGGTCGACCGTCCATCCACTATGGCCGCTCAGCCAAGTCCAGCAGCCTAGGAGGCACAGCAGTCTATTATCCTAAAATTGGTGGCCGCCCAGCAGTACCCTATGGCCACCCGACCATGCCACGGTGGCAATCTAACACGTCCTTCGACCTACATGCATAGAAACACAATTCATGTCAAATCCAACTGTGGGATCAAGTATCCAATGAAATGAAGGGTTGAAAGGCCATCGCACAAAGATTGGAATCTAAGGGAGACAGCTATGCAGCCAATCCGGGAGAAACACGTGGCCGCCTAGCCATAAACTTGGCCACCCGGCCATGACTTCAACCCGTTTTGCACATGCACCGGCTTTGGCAACCGTCACCGACCTTGGGGAAGCATTTTCAGCCGGTCGATCAACAAAGGCGGTGGATCAGAAGGCCACCTGGCCATCCTACCGACTTACCTTCCCCACCGACCTTCCCACTCCTATAAGTAGAGGGGCACTCTCCCACTCTAAAAATGTACCATTCACCATGTAACTATCTCTCCCTCTCTAGGAGGCACCCTGTGGGTGGTGCCTCCACTCCGAAATTAGTGTTTAGCTAGGAGTTAGAGGAGGTATGCTATATCAGAGTCGGTCAGAAGTATTCGGTAATATCCAACTACTTATTCTTTACATTACCTTCCAATGTATGACTGACTTATGAGCATTAAAGGTCTTATTTCATTTTTTTTATCTTTGTCTCTATTAGCAACTTGATTGGTGTAGTTGCATTTTCTTTTTGGTCCACCATATCGAGGCCTGAGTTGTGCTAAACTAGATCTGATTGATCGTTGTTATGCTTGCCGGTACTACAATTCAACCCTAGACTTAAATGCTAGGCTCTAGTTAGTTCCTATCCTCTTGCTAACGATGAACTAATGTTGTTCAAGCTTCGATTGAACATGTTTGTAGCGTGCCATCCTCTCCATGTAGATTTGCTTGGTGGCCCCACTTGGTGATAGCGTGTGGTGTGCCTGTGTATCCCAGACCCATCGTTCAGGAGGCCTGTATGTGTTAGCTAGGCTCTTTTTCGGTGGCCAACTATCTACCTCTAGCTCCTCGAGGGCGCTAGAATTTTGCTCGACGCAAGTTGATAACTCTGTTGAGATCCATTCGACCCTTAGCACGGATAGCTCTTGTATGCTGGCAGAGATAGAAGACTGTACTGCAGTCCCTGTCTCGTTGTCCTTCTAGCTTTACCTGTTTTCTTGCCAACGGTGCTTGGCTTGTCTCCCATGGTGCTTGGTGTCAATCATTTCTAGCTATCGATTGATGTGAAAGAGTAGTAAGAGTTGGGTGAATGATAGTTTGATATCTCTATCTCAACGCTTCCCTGTGGATAAATATGATACATTGGAATACTCCTGTGTGAAAGGCTACAACGGTCTCCGTGTGCCTGCAGAGTAAAATCCGGTAGGCTAAGAGCCGCCAACAAGCTTTTCTGGCGCCGTTGCCGGGGAAGTGCCGAGTTAGAATATTATTCTATTACTCATCCTTTTGTTATTGCTCTTTCTTTTTTATTTGTAAAATCCAAAAAATAGAAAAAAATAAAAACCATCTCTTTAATTTTGCTCTATCCGTTGAGTAAATCTTGATCATGTTTTCCATGCTACATAAAGTTTAAAGTGCAACATGGCTATTCATAAAAACATAGCTTGGGCTATGTGTGTGCCTAGAGACTAATTTACAAATTAAGCGTGGTGCTTAGGTTGTATTAGCCTCTTTTTATCAAACGATGTGTCGGATAAATGAGCTATGTGTAGACTTTGGTAGTGATATTCCATTTCTAGTTCATGAGCCATGATTCTTGAACTAGCTGGATCGCTCAAGTTCAATGGAGACACAAAATCCCAACGATGTTTCAATATTCGACCCATTTTTTTAAGACCGGATTTGAGTAAATATTTGGGGATGGAAGTCATGGTTTAGCAACATGGTTTGCGCTATGTTTTAACATGAAATATTTTACTAGCACTTGGTGAACAATGGGCCTAGTAATTAATACTCTTTATACATATTTTGGACCCTTGTATATGTCGTACACTAACCTGTTGCAGGAGGCATTCAATTCCCACACGAGAAGAAAGGCCATGCATACCCGTATACACAAATTAAGCACCACAAAGGCAAACACAAATCAATGACTACAAGCAAGGTGAGAATGTCGATGTCATGACGTGCAGTCGATGGTTGTGTGGCACAAAGGTAGACAACGACTAGTGGCACATGTCATACTCGACAAGTATCAAGCCCAAGAAAAACATGATAGGGAGCAAGATTGGAATCAGCATTCAATGCAGAAAACAAGCTTGGGGGAGCAAATTGTCTGGCATTTGACAAGCTTTATACAGAAACAACTAAAATTCCACACCCACAAAGCAGCGCTCATGTCCGCTATTCTAACATTCTAGGTTGACCAACCATGGAAAGAGGAGGAGGAAAAGGTTCTTCGTGAATCACATCCTCCGCAATGCCCAACCGCAATGGACCTCTCAGGAGGTACGTCCTCAGTTGAGATGGAGATTTTAGCATTGATTCATGCTTCAACAGCATCGATGAAGGTAAACCTCTCTAACAGCTATTTTCAACATTCTCTTTTAGAGCCTGCTTTAAATTGTAAGCCGGTTAGTAATAGCACTAGAAGCTAATCTTTTACCACGTCTAAGATTCTAAGGCCGTAGGATCAACTGGTAGTACTATCTTAAGCTAGCTGAAATACTTGCAGTCAGCCAGCCCCTCTACTCTACCCAACCTCGGAAAAATCTTGAAAGATGAAGTAAAATGCTACTAGGTAGACAATGCGCATATCAGATCCGGGCGTGCAGGAAAGGTAGAAAGAGGTTTTCTAGAGATCATGAAGAAGGATGAAAATGCCATCATGGACCCATTTTCTAACATCCTGGGTGTCTCCCTATACCGCGATTGGGCAAGGCCTCCCACCGGAAACAAATGAAAATCAAAGCAGAACTTCGTCATACACAGGATTTCTCTGTCTAGTTATGCTTAAACCTACACTAGATTAGGGTTTAGGGTTTAGGGTTTAGGGTTACTCCAGTCATATTCCAAAAATGTCCCCAAAATTCCCTGACAAGAGGAGACATGGAGCTATCAAAAAAAGTGAAAAGAGAGAAAATGAAAAAAAAGAAAGAAGAAGAAAGAAAGAAGAAAGATAGCTCCATGCACTCAAATGCTTCAAAGTTTCAAGAAGGGAATCATCAAATAAGGAGTTTTCATTCATAGACCATATCCATCAACAAAACAAACCCATTTTCCGTTGATCGGGATGAGAGGTACCACAACTTCGTTAGGACTAATTTTTGACTCAACAAAACACATAACATAGGTATGCCAACATTATTCCCTACCTTGAGCTCCACATAAGCCTTTAGTTGATATGGAAAAGTTTGGCCAATGGCCTGGTGAGGAAATCTAAAACCACCTGAGTGATCGAGGGTACCATTTGTGGAACTCAACGCTTTCATTTCAAAATTTTCAAAACCCTCTGAGCATGTAACTAGAAAGGATAAAGAGTTCGGTGACACTCCACTGAGGTTGTTCCATCTCTCAACCACCAAAGACAAGGTAGGAAAAGCCACAAACCCCATAGGTATGGATAGAAGGGTTGGGGGTACACTTATGCCTGTTTGTTCAAACATAAATGAAGAATGTTGGGTTGTACATATTGGTGGTCGATAAAAACGACTTCGACCACCAACATTTCATGTTCCAGGGCATAATTTATCAAGTTTTCATGTATTACTAATTGGTTCCACAAGTTGTGTACAAAAGTTGATGCATCAGCTTGTCATGTCCAAATATCGAAGGAATGACCAAAATAGAGGCAAAGTGGCAAGGGAGAGTTGCATGGCTGCCCGGCCATCTTGCATGATCAGCCGGCCACCTATCATGGCCGCCCGGCCATCAGAGGCACAGGGCCAGAATTCTAGGGCCGCGCGGCCTTCAACCATGGCCACCTGACGATTCAACATGGCCGCCCGGCCAAGCCCAGCAGCCTAGGGGCCTTGGCAATCTTGCAGACCAAAAGTGATGGCTACTCGACCACTCCCTTGGCCGCCCAGCCATGCCACAGAGCCATTTTGACACGACCTTCAACCTGCATGCAAAGTAACACAAATAAAGTCAAATCCAACCGTGCAACCAAGAATCCAATGAATCCAAGAATTGGAAGGCCATGACACAAGGATCACAATCCAAGAGATCAACATTGCAGCTAATATGGGAGAAACACGTGGCCACCGGGCCATTACCTTGGCCGCCCGGCTACGCGTTTTAACCGTTTTGCATGTGCACCGACTCAAGTAACCGCCACCGACCTTGGGGAAGCAAATCAACCAACGGATCAAGCGAGGCGGTGGATCGGATGGCCGCTCGACCACCTCCTTGGCTGCCTAACCACCTACATGGCTGCCCGGCCACTGACTTACCTCAACTACCGACCTTGACACACCTACAAGTACCCCCTGTTGGCGGTCGTTATTTCCTGATTTCGACCGCCAATTTCTCGGTGAATAAATGTGGTGTAGATAATGTTTTATGTATTATTTGCCTTGAACTAATGAACTCCACAACTTTTGGTGGTTTTTGATGTATCACAGAGAGATGCTCAAATCCCATGCAAAAGAACATCATTTGGAGGAATCACAGAGGGGGCACAAAAGGGCTTGAGATTGGATTACAATAACATCATCATTAAGTATCTCAAATGCCCTCAAGAACCAATCCATTACACAGATCTCGTCAAAATAATCGAAATGGAGTTTTGGATCACTCAATTTGGAGTCCGGATCTGAAAGTTATGGCTGTTACAAGTTCATCAACTATGACTGCCATGACAGTGGCCGGGCGGTAATCACTTAGGCGGGGCGGCCTAAGTGGAGGCCGACCGGCCAAGAACTCCCTCCAAATGCCTTAATCTTCATTGGAATCAACCAAGTAACTCACCAAGGACCCATATACATGTATGGGATCGAGCGCAAGTCAAGACAAAAGTCGGAAGGCCACAATATGGACCAAGAAATGACAAGTCAGGAGAGGCTGGCCGCCCGACCTAGTACTTAGGCCACCCAGGCCAAGTACCTAGGATGCCAAGCCTGCTACTTTGGCTACTCGACCTTCCTCTCGCTCACTCGGCCTTCCTACAACATATGCATGCAAAGACGCACAACTAGAACACAAATCAATCGTTGTTCAAAGAACCAAATGAATGCATGATGGATGGATCCATGAGACACACTATCCAACCAATGATGGACATACAGGTGGCAACCATAGACTATGTCCCTATCCACCCAACCAAGGAACCAGGCTGCCCTACCTTGGACTTAGGCCTACCGACACGTGCTTTAACCGAAACAACCGCCACTACGACAAAGATTGAAGATCTAGCCGTGCAAAGCAAGGTTGGTGCATCGAAGGGCTAGAAAACCATAAGACCAAGCCGTCCGGTCTCCTACTTGGCCGCCTGGCCTACCACTTGGCTCCCCCACTCCAAACTTGTACGTTAAAGGTGCCATTGGCACTTGTACACTCTCTTCCTTGGGGAGGTGCCCCTTCAGGTGGCGCTACCCCTTCTAGTTCAATGTTTTGGTAGGAGTTAGAGTCGGGCTTTGCCTATTCTGGAGTCGTCTTCAGGAGTTTGGTATGAGTCCCTTGTATCTTTCTTTTCCTATAAGACTTTGATTTTATTTAATATATTTCTTTACTTTGTCAAGCATTTACATTCCTGCCCATGGTATTGATCATAGTGTAAGGATGTCATTAGACTATAGTTAGCATTGCTCTATGAGGTTATTGTTAATCTAGTCTTTTTACTTATGGCTTCCTTGTTCACGATGTTAGTTAAGTCATAGCAGTTGTGATGCTTTGACTTGCACAACAAGTGGATGTGTGAGCAACTAGAGCTTACTCTAGAAGTTCACCTTGGTTTGCAACCAGCCCCACGCAGCTTTGGTTACCTCGTATGTATCATACATATTTCATGCACAGGCTTTAGGTAGCCCCTTTCGGTGACAGAAATAGAGCGTCTTAGTATTCCACCCCCGATGCAGTAAATATGTCTAGACTAAACCATAACCTCATTCATGTCATGACCTTAGTAGAGTGATAGTTGGAGCTAACTTTGTCTTTTGGCTTGATCATGGTAAAGGAAGATTTCAACAGGAACCAAACTCATCTAGTTGTCCTCCTAGCTTGTTATTGAGCTATGTATCCGTGTGGAGTGTGTAAGTGTGTCATTATCCTTTCTTTTATCATTTAGAATGAAAGAGTAAAATAAGCAAGATGTTTGATAAGTTAATATCTCTATCTCAATGCTTCCCTGTGGTTAAATAAGATACTTCGAAATACTCCTAGGTGAAAGCTAAAGTGGTATTCGTATGCTTGCAGAGTAATATCTTTTAGGCTAAGAACTGCCAACACCCCTCTTCACTTCCTAGCTATAAATACCCCCCGGGAGGTCACTTGTAGAGTGTGGTGGATCAATAGAAGAATAGTGTGGTTGTGTGTAGAGTATAGTAGTGAAGCCACCCTTGGCATTGTAAAGAGAGCCACCTACGTCTCAAGAGAGAGTAGTGAGGTGTAGAGTGAAGGAGTTGGAATTCTCTTTGGTATTCTATTTCCAAGCTCTTAATCCTAGAGGAATTGTTGCTCTATTTCTAGGATTGAGTAAGTTCCTTGCTCTCTGCTTTAATTATTTCATACTTACTTTATTTACATACTCAGTCTTTGCTTAGTAGCTTACGGGTGCCTGGTGCGCTCTGTTTAGTTTAGCTATACAGTTGTGCTTGCTTATCTAGCCTCGAACCAGTTTAGTAGTAAACTCGCCCGTGTAGACGTGGTGTCTAGATAGAGTTTACCCTAGAAGGTGTCTTGTCCCACGCAGCTTTGGTTGGTAGTCCCACGTGGTGACAGCGG
Organism: Paspalum vaginatum; assembly: GCA_030272315.1. NCBI lineage: Eukaryota > Viridiplantae > Streptophyta > Magnoliopsida > Poales > Poaceae > Paspalum > Paspalum vaginatum. The sequence continues at coordinate 24,768,901 of CM059015.1, read as the reverse complement.
GTGTGTGTCCTGCGTAGTCCAATGCCATCGTTCGGATAATTGTCATTGACGCATAGCTGAGTCTTGTAGTGCCCGCCTTTCTCGTCTGGGTTATCAACACTCTGGTGCCCGGAAGTGGTTCTACAGCCTCAGTGTCCAAGTAAACCTGTTACACAGAGTACTAATTCATTTAGTAAAGTTAAGTTGTTATATTTAAAGTAGTGATCCTGCTCTGCTCTGTTATTTATCTTTACAATTGCTGGTTTTACTGTTTGGTTATATTGGCTATGTTGAGTTACTCCTCGTTCCTCGTGGATTTCGATACCCTGGAATACTCCTGGGTGAAAAGCTACAACATGTTTCTGTGCGCTTGCAGAATTATTTCAGCAGGCTAACAAACGCCAACAAGCTTTTCTGGCGCCATTGCCGAGGGATGGTAGCTAATTCAACTAGAACCTAGGCCGTCCATACTCACACCATACACAACCACCACATATATGCCCACCAAATACCATATACCACCATATGGATTCCACACCTATCTATGAACTTGTCGCTCCAAAGGGCGATTATTTGGAGCCTCCATCATCATCGACACCAATCACCACAGAAGGCTATCAGCTACGTCCCGGCTTGATAGCCATGGTTCAGGATCAATCATTCATGGGATTGGAATCAGAGTGTCCCTACTCACACCTCTGGGAGTTCGAGCAGTTATGTAGCTGTTTAGTCATCTCAGGAATGAGAGCCAATGGACTGGCTCCATTGCCTCTGGAGTGATGAGTGATTGTCAACAGTAGCAAGACCCAGAAGGACTTGGGCACAAGACCTCCGATGGACAGGAGACCCTCCGATGGACTAGAGGTAGAGGGAAGTCCTCCGAAGGACTGGAGGCATGCTCGGTGTCTGTCGGCCATGGGAGTTTGGTACACGAAGGAGCAGCATGGTGACGGTAGGAGTAAGTCCTCCGAAGGACTGCGAGGCTGCCCCGATGGACAGGGGATGCCGGGCGCCACCGTGGTGCTCCAACCAGAATGCGTGGCGCGAAGGTATGTGAGGGAGGCTTTGGCGGCTTCGGCTCAAAACCGCCACCCAAGCTACCCAAGCCTTGGTGAGTTGGGCCACAACTCGCCAAGATAGAGAAGATGGGCCAAATCCGGCCCTAGGCGGAGACTTCCTAAAGTTTCGTGGTTTCTGACTTCAAAACCGGGGGCGGATCGCGGATTGGACTACTGGCCACGTGGAGAACATCCGAGGATTGCGTGGAACTTACGAAGATCAAGACTTCATCGTGGTCGTTCGTCCCGAAATATCCTGTAATCTTTCGTTTGAGTCCTTAGGGTTTGTCTAGTCGTAGTGTAAGTGCAAAACTGTCTAAATAGCACTCGGGTATAAATAGGTCCAAGGCAGGTCATTAGAAGACTCTTGGCTGCTAGGATTAGTCTTCACTTGGTGATTTTCGTGCTTAAGCTTTGAGATCCATTGTTAGGGAGGTTAGAGTAGGATTTAGCCTCCTAATCTTGAGGGAAGGTGAGGGTGGTTGCTTGGGACGAATTTCTGCTTGTATGCTGAATCTTTAGACCCTTCTTGGGCACTTAATCGAAGCAAATTCGTGTAGCAACCTTGTGTTCTTCTCCTCCCCCTCTCTCTTTGGTTTTTGGGTACAATCCTTGGCTTTTTGGGTGTTTGCTTTGGCCAAGCTTGGATCCTTTCATTCGCTAATGTTTTGGACTTGCTAGGACGTGGAGATCATGACTTAGTTCATCTCAATCCTGCTGGATTGCCACGAGCAAGCCTTTTTTGTGTTTTCCCCTTTCTTGCCAAAAGATTGCCATTTCACGAGATCTGAAATTCCCACTGATTCCATGATCACTTTGCATTGATCTTTTGGGAAAAGCTTTGGAATAGGGTCCAGATAGCCTGTGCAAAATTTTGTGAAGATTGGACAAGATTTGGTGTGGTTTGGGTTGGAAAACCCCGTGTCTGCGACTCTACCAAACAGTCCGGCAAAGGCCACCGGACAGTCCGATTCCACCGAATAGTCTGCCAGCACCCACCGGACAGTCCGGTGTGAGGCTCCACCCGGGCCGTGCAATCGGATAGTCCGGCAGGAGGCACCGGATCCCACCGGATCCCACCGGACAGTCCAGTCCTACCAGGAAGCTGCAGTGTTTTTCCCATTTTGGTTTTTCTATTGTGTTTTTGCTTTGGATTTTTGCATTCCCGCTTTAAGACTATTTTCTTTGCTTGCTGTGAGTCAGTGAGACGCACCTCGATGCGGTGAGTGTCTTGTGGCGGTTTTTGCAAAGTTCGTTGCCCCGGTGTCATTCTTGGTCGGATCTTGAGTTTTCTTGCATTGGTGCGTATCCTCATAGAGGACGGCACCCTTGCGCTGCTAGGCACGTATCTGTTCAGTGGACGGTGCCTAGTTTTGGTTTCTCTTGAGCTTTGTAGAGCATCCACTTGGAGGTTGTGTTTTGAGTTTTCAAGTGCTCCTATTCACCCCCCCCCTCTAGTCGCACGTCTCGGTCCTACAAGGAATGTCTAGGGAAACACTTCGATGGATGCTTTTCCCACTTTCACTAATGGGGGAGGCGAAAATCTGGTGCAAGCAGACAGTTGGTAAGGTAAAAGGGAGTTGGGAGACATTAAAAGCCAACTTATGTCTTCGTTTCTTTTCGCCGAACAAGGTTGTACATCTATGTTGTGAAGTCCTCTCTTTTCGAAAAAGAGATCGAGAATCTTTAGGGGCAGCTTGGGCTCGCTTCACACGACTGGTCTCCTCAGAACTAGATTTGGCTATTTCTGAGTCAATGTTGATGCAGCACTTCATTCGAGGTCACTCACCTGGTGCTGACCTGCCATGACTTGGCTTCTGGAGGATCATTCTCTCATCTAACAGCTATCGAGGAAAGGAAAATTCTCGACAAAATTCTCGAGAAGGCTTGGTGCTTTAGAAGAACAACCTCCACATCCTGACATCCACAAAAGCCACCTTAGCCCAACATCAACGAAGAACAAGACCAATCCAATCATCCAACTCCACCATCGCTCCCTCGAATTGAGGAAATCCCAGAACCATCGTCATGGCAAACTGAGGGGGTCAGTTTAGCCTTGACGGTTCCTCCTTCGGCACTACCATTCTCTTTCGAGGATGAAATATTCATGGACTTTGGCGATGCCTCTCGGTTGCCTAAAGAAGAACGACGCTTCACCAGGACCTCCAAACTAGCTTACGTCCTACCAGATCAGAAAAAACATATGAAGGAGGACCTGCTCTAGCTTTCTACAGCTATTAATCGAGAATGGCTAAAGGAATGATGTATGGACACAAAAATAATTAAACTTTATCCAGACCCCAGTATCATCCTAGGCTAAGTATCAAGGTTTCAACCGCAAGATATTATATACGACCCTAAGGTAGGAGTCAATATAATCCCTAAGCACGTCATGGACTACTACTACCCAACACAACCGCTATCATGATCCACTATGCATCTGCAATGGGCAAATACTGGATATTTGAGGTGCAAAGGTGTTCTATGGGTAATTCCAACAAACTTGTGGCATACTCAGGTGTTCTTGGACTTTCACATCTTTGACATCCCCGAGGGATCCACACCATTGATTGTGGTTAGGATCCCAATTGCTGCCCTCACCAGCTCAGATGTATACAGAGGGAGACTGCAGCTTCAGCTTGGCAATGAGGAAAGCAATATCAACATTGATAGATCACTCAATGCTAAAACTGAGGCAAAGCCAGAGACTGACCCTTTAGAAGAAGTGATGAGCCTTTCACTTGAGGAAATGGGTCAGGATAGCCTAGAGGAAGAGTCTTTTAGTGACTTCGGTGCGGTAGATGAGCCATGTGAGTTCGAAGAACTAGGTGAATCACTATGGACCGAAGCTCTAAAAATAGAACTAAAGCAACTACCGCCTGGCCTAAAGTACGCCTTCCTCCACGGGAATGAGGACACACCGGTGATCATCAGCGACAAGCTGACAGAGAGTGAAAGCTGGCGATTAATTTCAGTTCTAGAGAAGTATAGAACTGTGCTTGGATACTCGCTTTAGGACTTGAAAGGAATCAGTCCCAACCTGTGCACTCATCGGATCCCTATGGCGGTTGATCACAAACCAACAAGGGAACCCTAACGCCGACTTAACAACGCGATGAGAGAGGTAGTCAAGAAGGAAGTATTAAAACTACTACACACAGGAATTATCTACCTCGTGAGTGACAGTGAATGGGTCAGTCCAGTTCAAGTAGTACCAAAGAAGGGAGGGATGTCAGTTGTCAAAAATCAAAACAACGAATTAATTCCACATAGTACTGTCACCGGTTGGAGGATGTGCATCGATTACCGAAAACTCAACACCACCACTAGGAAAGATCACTTTCCTCTTCCCTTCATTGATGCAATGTTAGAAAGACTGGCCAAACATTCCTTCTTCTGCTACCTCAATAGCTGCTCTGTCTACCACCAGATTCTGATTCACTTGGAGGACCAGAGTAAGACCACTTTCACATGCACATACAGAACTTTCGCATACAGGTGAATGTCGTTCGGGCTATGCAATGCTCCAGCATCATTCCAGTGGTGCATGATGGCAATCTTCTCTGAATTCACCGAGAACATCATGGAAGTATTTATGGATGATTTCTCTGTTTATGGCAAGTGTTTTGATGGATATTTGGAGAATCTTGAAAAAGATCTTCAACGGTACAAAGAAGTTGATTTTGTTTTAAACTGGGAGAAGTGTCACTTCATGGTTAGAGAAGGAATCGTATTGGGACACAGAATCTCTGAAAGAGGCATAGAGGTAGATCGTGCAAAGATTGAGGTCGTTGAACAACTACCTCCCCTCTACCAACATCAAGGCTATCCGAAGCTTCTTAGGCCACGAAGGGTTTTATAGGAGATTTATCAAAAATTTCTCCTAGATAGCCTAGCCTCTAACCAATTTGCTAGCTAAGGACGTACCCTTCGTGTTTGATGAGGACTGTCTCGAAGCTTTTCACATGCTCAAGAAGGCACTGGTCTCAGCCCCAATTATTCAACCACCTGACTGGAACTTACCATTCGAAATCATGTGTGATGCTAGCGATTACGCAGTTGGAGAAGGATGTGGGTCAGAGCAAAGATAAAAAGCATCATGCCATATCATATGCAAGCAAGACGCTCACTGGCCCGCAACTGAATTACTCAACCACCGAGAAAGAATTAATAGTAGTGGTATTAGCAATTGACAAGTTTAGATCACACTTGGTAGGGTCGAAGGTCATAATCTACACAGATCATGCCGCTCTCAAATACCTTCTCACCAAGAAAGATGCAAAACCATGACTGATCTGGTGGGTGCTGCTACTCCAAGAATTCGACATTGAGATAGGAGATAAAAAGGGAGTAGAGAATTCAGTTGCAGATCATCTATCATGAATGAAATTTGAAGAAACATCGCCCTTGCCGATCGATGACTACATTAGAGATGATTAGCTCTTAAAGGTGACAACAACCCAACCATGGTATTCTAATCTTGTGAACTACATAGTTGCTTGCTATGTCTCTGAAGGAGCAGGCAAAAGGAAATTAGCCCACGACAGCCGATTCTATCTCTAGGATGACCCCTACCTATACAAACTCTGCGCAGATGGACTCCTATGTCGCTGCATTCTAGCTTGTGAAGCACCACAAGTCCTTGATAGATGTCATGCATCCTCTTACAGAGGTCACTATGGGGCTTAGAAGAAGTGGGAAGGACCGTTCATGGTCCTTGAAGCCACCGATCACGGCGCCGTCACCCTCCAGGACGATGACGAAAGAATTTTTAAGGCAAATGGACAATGCCTTAAGGTTTTTCTGGAGCCCGAAATGCCTCAGCTCGAAGAAATGGACGTCCTCGAGCTACATGAGGTAGTATGAGCACACATACATGGTCGAGCTCAGACCTTAAAAGAAGCTATGTACACTACCTCTCTTCCCCCTTTAAATTCTATCCGAATATCACCTTTTCTAAAAATCTCAACAAAACCGATATCCCACCTATGAAAAATGGGTCCACAGCTCACATACAAGGGCAACCCCAATGTGTGGCTCATCTAACCCATGTTGGTGTGGCCAGCTGGCCATGGCCCTGGCCACCCGGCCCTAAGGTGTGGCCGCCCAGCCAAGGCCACAGCCGCTCGGCCATCCCCCGAAGCCACCCGGCCGCCAACACTCAAAATTTGAAGTTTGGAGCATCGATCCAACTTCTTCGGTGTTGTTGAGTGGATGAGAATGAGTTTTTCTGATGTTTTAAGGAAGGCAAAGCCATCTTCTTCACCATCTACACTTCCACCTTCATCATCTACCCCGAAACTAGTCATGGCACCCCTCTCTCCTCCTACCAATGGCAAGGCCATCCTCTCTATCACTTCTGACACAACTGCCACCTACACTCTAGCATTTGAGGGTTCCCCATGGCCGCTGCAGTCCTTACCTAGGGAGGAAAGCCATGAGAGACTCATCCAGAGGTTACCCTGGCCGACAAGGCTCGGTCCCCATGGCTACCCAGCCACTCCTCATGGCCGCCCTGCCATGGAGGATGGCCGTCCAGCCATGGCATCCTCCCTCTATGGCCGCCCAGCCTTGCGTGATGGTCACCCGGCTTCCCCTCGACGTTTCCACAGTGTAGAAAGGATGACACGTGGTCTCTCTCCAATGACGGTGATCGCGAAGAAGGTTGCACGCCCATCTCCTCGCCCAACCGTAGGAGTTCTTGCCCCGGTGAAGTGTGTGAAGATCCTCTTCCAAGAGGAGGGCTCCGGGCCATCCCGTGGACTATACATTCTGGGTTCATCCACCCACACCCTCCGCGGCGTGAAAACCGCGATGGGTTATGGGATGGTGCTCTTACCTAGGGCTCTTGTACCGGACACTTCCATAGATGAGTCCATCGACTCCACACCACCAAGGAGGATGGTGATCCGGCTGTCCAAACCACCTCCAATTGGAGGACCACCGGGACGTTTTGAAGATTCTTCTAATGAAGAGAAGGAAACGGTGGCGGCCCTCTTGGAGGAGATCACAACGCTCAAGGCAAAACTCCAGAACTTAGAAGAGCGCTGCGCTGAAGGCAAGCTTTGGCGGATGGAAATAGATGACAAAGTTGATGTCCTGAGGAAAGGACTAACTGCCAAAGTTCGCCGTCTTGCGGACGCATGTGGGCATCCCAAGCTCTATCACCCATGCCTTAGATGCCCAATGTGTCCAGTTATCATAGGCGCTTTAGTTTTAGGTTTTTAATTCCTAGGTTGAATAGTTTCCTTTGTTTAATCTCTTTGTTTGTAACAAGCGCCTATACTTTTATTTCATTCAATAAAGGTAGGATAGTTTCCCTTTCAATAATGAGTTTGTATAGAGTGGGCAAAGCCATTCGTCCTCCTATCACTGACCCTGCAGAATACACACGAGAAACATGATGAACAGGACACTACCACGCTGCTCAGAAATTTTCAGGGGGTTTGGCGAAAACTCATGGCCACCCGGCCATCATTTTTTACAAGAAATAGGTCGCGCAGCCCTATCACGCCCCCTGAGGCCTCTACAACAGAAATAAACAAGCGCACGGGTCGAATGCACGAAAGGAGTGGCCGCCCGACCATCAGGTTGGTTGCTCGGCCATCAAGCAGGCCGCCCGGCCATCTCCTTCGTCTCCCGGCCATGGTTATGGGCTGGTTGGCCCACTCTCAGCTCGAACCCGCACTTGGAGGTCAGAAACACCTGTTTACATTTTGCATACCTCTCAATTGTACGCTTTACACATGAACTTGATCGAATCATGCTCTACATGTTCATAAAACTCTTACTCATGCGGGGGGGGGGTTCCTTTTAGTTTTCTCCAATCATCTCATATCACAAGAATCAATAATCTAAACTCAAGTGGTTCCCTAATCATGATGGTATCCAAAGGCAAGGTTACTCTAGCATAGGAAATAAAATGGTGCAAGCACAAGTTAAATGTGACATTATGAACATGTAGAGCATGATTCGATCAAGTTCATGTGTAAAGCGCACAATTGAGAGGTATGCAGAATGTAAAGTTCAAATCAACTGAGAATTTTGGCCTTCGCATGCAAGTTCCATAAAATAAAGACTCTCAAAAGGGTGTGCAACAAATTGTCAATGATCCCCTTCAAGTTTCATCTGAAAGAAAGAGAGGCATGGAGATTTAAAAAAAGAGAAAAAAAGTATATGTGAAAAAAAGGGAAAGAAAAGAAAAGAAGAACTCCATGCCCTCTACTCAAACATTGGATTCAAATAAAACACCTGCGAGAGACAAATCCCTACACTACACTTGCACTTGGTCAAATCTCACTTAATTATGAATTCTTTCTTGACACATGGTTTGATTCGACAATATAAACATGATGGGAAAGGCTCTTTATCCCAACCACCTTTGCTCCAAAAAAAGTCTTGGTAGTATAGGAGGTGAAGAATGCAAGATTTTGGAAAAGACACTTTATCCTTTGAGTGACTAAGAGTCGGTCTTGAGATCAGAAGAGTTGGCGTGCCTTGCTTTTAAAAAGTTCTAAAAACCTCTTTACTCACGTGTTATGGGAACCTGAAGTTGACTCTGATATTCTTGTTCCATACTTCAACATTCTAAAGCCAAAGTGTAGACACTTTTGAAATGCTAGGCAAGGTTAAATAGTTGGAAATGACATTGTGCTTGCTATGGTGAACGTTGATGCTATGCCTTTCCCACTTATGCTGAATTCTACTATTAGCTCGAGGACGAGCTAAGTGTTGACACGAATTTTGACTCATTCGAAAGATATATGGTATATGCCTCTATAGTATCCAAATAATTGTTCTAGGCCACTAAATTCTATCTAAATGTTAAATAAAAAAATGTCACCGAATAGTTCTGCTCCAAAAGTGAGTAGGCAAAGCAATAAATAAACAGGTATTGAAGCAAAAGAGTATACATGCATACCCGTATAAATAAGTCGAGTTATCTTGAATACATTAGTTAGCCATGGCTCACTACTCCAACACAACAAAGTTTGTTGTTGAATTATGCAATAAATAAATTGGATGTTATAGCCTACCGTGTAAATGGCATGATTAGTGAGAAAAGAAAATCCATGCATGTTTTCGGCTATATGCCAAACTCGATACACAGCTAAGTACGCTGCAGATATACACGTATTTTATTGATGGCTTGTACCATTCTTGCATGAACATTCACATACATGTGTGTCAGCAGAGAAATAATAAACATTTTCCTAATCGTCGTCCGCGCGCATGGTTTCCAAATTGAATCAAGGTGCTGACCAGGTCCGGCTGCCTCGCTGCCGCGGTGACCACGTCGACGCATGCAACTACCACGTACTCCATGTTCTCATGCGCGCAGCCATTCAAATTAGCCTCCGGCATCATTAGCGAAGGAAATCAAATTAGGAGAGCGCCAAATCGCCCGGCTACTGCAGCTCCTCTAGGCCTATAAATACAGGACCCCTGCCATTCTTTGGGACACAGACGAAGAGAGCGACCGACGGGCTGCTGAGATCTCCCAGCGCTGTTAGGCCGCCGCGCTCGTCTGAGAAATGAGGTTTGTTACGAGTATAACTGTAACTATTCATTGGCTCCAATCTAATAGTTAAAATTTAAAAAAAATCTAATCAAAGGAAACAAAATCGTGGATCGAAACTTAAATCTCATGTATCCGAAACCAAAGTTGTGGATCGAAACTTAAATCTCATGTATCCAGAACCAAAAATTACTCTCATTGTCTCACTAAACTTATAAACCAGAATAAAAAACATATAGACCCAGAACTAGAGACTAGGTACCTCTCGAGCACCGTAAAAAATCACCAGAGAAACACCCGCCGTCAGGCTGCCGGCAAACCACGCAGCCCAAGCAAACACTCCATAACCACCTTGATTTGCTACCAGAGAGGAGCAAGTCCAGGCGAGTAGCACTCAAAAACAAGCTGCTGCGTGCGCAGTTCTGCAAGGTGAGGAGCCTCACGGCTCTCTGATCCTGACCATCCTCTGCTCTTGTTCTGTTTCTCAAAGCAACTCCTATTCCTCTCTCTCCCGGTTATGGATTAGCCTCCCTGTGCCATCGCATGGGTAGGATCAAGGCCCCATGCGTAGGTTTGGTCCGTTGATACAAATCACCATGGGATGTATGAAGACCTCATCCGAGGCTTGGTCGGTTGATACAATGCCAGGATGAGAAGAGCCTTGTTCTTAGTTCCGGTCGGTTGATACGAGATAAGAACAAGTGCTAAAATCATGTTCATCTTCTTGAAAATCTTTGTCTGCTGCATACCAAGCATGGGTTCTATCCTCGGGATGAATACCTGCCATGAACACAGCAGAAAACAACCTCTCTACGCATGTCAAATGCTTACTGCATAGATAAGTAACCGTTCATTGCATATTGAGTACGGCGTTAGCCTTCTGTTCATCTACCGGCAGGCTACGTTGGCACTAAATTGCATATTCAACACTGCACGAGCTGTTGCATCCACAAAATCATGCATGCGTCATGTGCAAGATTAAAATTAGTTTGCATGGCGCTGTAGCATGTGTTTAATGGAAACGAAATCGATAAACTAATGGTCTCTGCATGTTGTATGGTGGTCATCGCCATGCGCCTGCACAATGACAGTTAAATCCTAGTCTCCTTTTGTTTTGACCAAAATAATCAATAAACAAAATGGTTTTTCCCGTCGTTGATCATGCATTGCACACTCAACCTAGTCCTTGCTCAGCGCCATTAGTATTAAACAAGTAATTAAATCTGCTCAGCATGAGGCTGCATCTGTAACTCAAGCCCTGCTGCTGACAATCTTGTCGGGCATGCCTTGAGGACCAGCTAGCATCTTCAAACACCAAAGTAACTAGGCTCTGCATGATGCCGTCGCCATGAAAGACCAACTGAACACATATGCTAACGCCATGAGAAGCTATGCATACAGGTGGTCTATATTAAGATCAACCCAAAATTAACAACCAACATCACGGTGGCCACTACGTATTCCTGTTGCTGGACGTCCATGCACCAGATTAAGTCTTGTCACATTAGCATCACCAAATTAATTCGGGCTACGATAGTGAAAGATCATGCACGCTAGCCATGATTTTTTTTGTCTTAGCCAATATGGACAAGCTAACTCCCTGCATGTACGGCTGATCAAAGGATCCCTGGCATATCAGAATTCTTTAAGACAAGAAGAAATGAAATAAGCCATGCATGCATTTCACCCATATAGCATCATGTTTAAATAAATTCCTGTGGCTAGTTATTCACTCACTAGACCTGCTCGTTGCACTGCCAACCATCAAGGATAGTGTCGCTGAACGCGGTGCTAGTCAACTTCAGAAATCACTAGCGCCTACAAGCCCCTGGCACGAGGGATCATGCATACAGATGGTCTCTTTCACATAAAAAAAGAAGTGCTAAGAAGTAAGAAGGTGTCTGTATTTTGCATGCACGAGTGCAGTTTCAGTTAAGTCACTGAATTAAATGGGGTGCTGTTGCGTCTTTTGGCCAAGTCAAAATTAAATAAATCATATAATACAATTCAGTAAAAAATAAACCATGCTTCAAGGTTAAATAGCTCACCCACAGTATGCTTTCCCAAAGTGTCGTCCTAACTTGCAGAAGGACCAGTTCATTAACCTAAAATAAATGTGCATTCATATATTCATGTCTCGCCTAGTAGACATGCCACAAGTTTCTGCATCTTGGTCATATCACATCCATGAATAGCTATCATATATGGCTATGTAATAAAATAAAATAAAGTGATCAACCATATGCCGGTAATAAATCTGGCTCCCCATCTAACCTCAAGCAAAGAGAATTCAGATATCAATTCTCATGTCGATCATAAACTGCATATACAAGTTTTTTCCCGCATACGGATAATATCAATCGCCAAGCCTTAAATGATGATATCACTTAGCAGAAATGTTAATCAAATAAACTTAGTCTAATTGCATGAAGTGCACTTACCATGGTATAAATAAAATACTTACAATTCATGCCAAGGAACCAATCATATCCCAAACGTGGTTAAAAAAATACATATTATGCGAGCAATAATGAAATCCTCGCAGATGGTCAAGTATTTGCATTTTGGCTAGCTGAAAATAGGCTGGCGCATATTCATATTAAGCTTTCACTGCACCATGCATAAATGCTAAGCAGTATACATATATGAGCCTAAAGAGAATTATAGGCTCATGCCATATTCTTTGAGTGTCAAGCCTTCATCGACGACGCCAAGACTAAAGATATTCTCTTTTGTTTTGTAGTCATGTAATAGCCAGTCATATGATGTAATTTTCTTTTTCATGTTGGAACTTTTAATCAGGGGTTTTCTCTACGGAGTTGTAATTAACATAATTGTTATGCAAATATAAGAATTATAGAAGTATGAGCCTGCAATACCTGTATCTATTTATTTTGTCTCATGTAAATTAAGTCAAATTAAATTTGTCTTTGTGACGCGGAAGCAGGGCCCACGGCCGCCCGTTTCCCCGGAATCAGATTCTGGCACGCCCAGTGAGACATATTTCTCCCCTCATCTTTGAGTTCCGACAAAGTTACATCATATGGCTGTTGACCTATATTGTCAAAAAAAAAAAACAACAACAAAGTGATATGATACTTCTCAAGTATATGCACCAAATATATTTCCCTACATATATATGTGAAAGAAAATTCATATATGGTTTTCTTACATGAAGGTATGGCTGGACACGTTCAGGACTTCATCACGCTCCGCATCGGTTCCCTTTGGCTGGATGTGCCACTAGGGCCTCTTCAAGCTAGCGACGGTGCTGGTTCCTGTGCACCACTGCTGCGTCACCAAACATGACTGAGCATGGGCAAGAGGTGAACTCCACACCCCAAGATGGCTTCACTCCAGTTGTATCCAAAGCTGCAAAGCGGAGGGCAAGAAGAGTTGCTGTGAATGGAAGAGTTTTCGCCTCCAAAGAGCATTCCAACAAAGTGTGCAGGGTTGCACCTCTGAGCTTAGTTCCTCCCCGTTTCTCAAAGCCAAGAAATAACGAGTCCTTCAACCACAGGGAGGAGGTAGGACTGCGTGGGCTGCGTCACTCAACACTTGGAGAGTGGCCCATCCGTGCTAAGCGGGTGTTACCCAGCAAGTCTCCGCGACCAAGAAGGCCTGCTTCACCAGCTCCAAGTTTCACACAAGCGCCTGCATCCTCGACGCCGTTCAAGTCACTGGGGGAATGTTCCTCCAAACCTGCTTCAAGCATGGGGGCACCCCCGACTAAGAAAGTCACTTTCACTCCAAATGAGGAGGTGGTGCTGTCACATCAACCCCAATGCTCACTGTCCCGCGATAAAGGGAAAGCTCCAATGGTGGGAGAAATAAATCACCAGCAGCCCTTGAACAAAGGAAAGGAAGAGGTGGCAGAATATAGTACGTCATCATCTGAAAGTGGTTCATACCCCAAAACCCAACTTCTAGTTGAAGCTCCTGAATTGATCCCATCACCGGTCTATAATTCTGGTATGGCTAAAACAAACCGTGAACTCCGGTGGAACGTGGTTCATCTCACTGTCAATGATATTTGGAAAGGTCATGTTGACCCAACTACAACCCCCATGATCCCATATCACCAGAGATTTCAGTATCACAACCTTCAGTGCAAGATTCCATATCTCCAAAGAGGAACCGCCGATGGCGCAGAAACAACCGTCAGGCATGGGCAGACTTCTCTTTGGTTGATGATTCTGCTTTGACAAATACACAACGTGCTTTCATTGTGGATACAATCTTGGCTCAGCATCAAAGAAGCCGTCGTAGAATTCAAGATGTTGCTAGGCGAGCTATTGGGTCTACTATGGAGAGAACTATATTCCAGGATTTAAATACTCTGCTTCTAGGAGTATCCGCATCCGCAGATGATATTAATGGTGAAATAATGCGACGTGCTGAAATTTTTGCACAATGACCAGAATATCAGGAGTGGATGAATAAAAACCCACAGCACAAAATAGTTGCAAAGCAAGCTGCTGATGTGCGTGCTGGCCATGCATCTAATAAAAGAAGGGAGCTAGCATTAACATCTGATTCTCTGCAAAGTAAGGTAGAGAATACAAACCTCGCATCATCAAGCCGTGGAGGTAGTACACAAAGAAAGTTGTCAACTCCATCCAAAAAGGCATCATCTACTCTTCCTCCCTGGCCAACATGGAAAAGAGCATCAACTAATCCATTTGAAGTACTCTCTGCAATGTCGGTGGGGATCTCTGAAATGACTAGTAGCACTACTCAGTCCTCTTCATCGACTCACTTCAAGAGGAAGAAGCCTCGCAAGCAAGTAGTACTGGGCCATCGCCCAGTGACTTGAAGCATGTCAAGTGATGGTAACACAAAAAATCATCAGATTTACATAGGGTCTTATAACCCCCTATATAATAAAATTCCATGCACTGAAAATGAGCTCTTGGACACTGCAGGTTCAAGCGATCATGATAATCAAAATGGTGTCCTAACCTTAATCCAAATGGTGGGGGTGGGCTAAACCACGTCGAGCAAGTCCAAGCAACAAATGAGGGTCGCTTGGTCGAAGAACAAATCAATCAACTTACGGCTGCACTCCAACAAAGGGATGATGAGTTAGCAGCTCTTCGTGAACAAATGGCGAACAGATCAAACCATAACTATGAGACAAGTGGTTCTTCAAATAAGCAGCGTGATCCACGGCCTGAGCCTGAGATCACCCTTGAAGCTATACAAAGAATGATCTCAGAAGGTGTCAGAGACCAGTACATGCAGACACACTATTCCATGCGTCTAGGTTATGTCAAATCATACCCGCCAGAGGTTTATATGGTACCGTTCCCAAACAACTACGGTCAGCCACAATTTAGCAAGTTTAATGGGACTAGGTCACCTCATGAACATGTGGCTCACTTTCTAGCTGCTTGCCAAGATACTTCACATAGTGGGGCTCTTCTCCGGAAGTTTGTGCAAACATTGTCGGGACCAGCCTTCACATGGTATAGCAAGTTGGCACCAGGTTCTATCAGAACCTAGGGAACCTGGGAATAAATGTGAGATGCCTTCCTTGAGCGTTTTTATAGCACTCAGAGGACAGTAGGAATAACTGAATTGATATAGACTCTGCAGGGTTATCATGAAAAAGCTGCAAATTTCATCAACAGGTGGAGAAACTTAAGTCTCCATTGCCCGCAGCCAATCACAGAACCAGAAGCGGTTCGGATGTGAATGAACAATTTGAGCCTAGATATGGCTATATATTTGCAAGGTGTGAGGCCAGTTACTTTTGAAGAACTGTCTTCAAAGGCTACTGATACTGAGAACTATATGCAGTATGTGTCTCGGCAGTCAAGATCCTTCAACAAACCAGCAGGTAGGGGTAGTCAGCGAGATAAAGCTCCTACCAAGCCAAAGCAAAAGCAGGCCATGGAGGCCATTGCAGCTCCCTGAAAATTCCAAACTTGGGGAACCGCTGAAAGAAATCAAAATAGGGGAGATACCTCAGCTTCGAGGAGGCCAACTCTAAGTGAGCGCCAAAATTCATGGGTCTGAGGGAGTTAAACCTCATAGAGCTCCCTAAGCCCAAGAGGCCAGAAGAGGCATCCAAATTTAAAGAGCCCAATTTTTGCCACTTTCATCACATCTTGGGTCACACCCTCAAAGATTGTTTTGTGGTGAAGAATATTATACAGAAATTAATAGATGAAGGTACCACAGATGCAGACCTTCTCAAAAATATGAAGAAAGGCAAGAAAATGGCAACATCAAACATCGCCACCTTTCAGAATGATTTCATGAGTTGTGCAGCCCTGAATACGTCGCTCGCCAACTTGTGATCAATATATGATGATATCAGGTCCTAAGTATGTTAATATGACTATGTCAGGATATCCAAAAGAGCAATTTGAGCCCCAGCATGAAAGCAAGGCTCTCTATAGGTGGATCCATACCACGAGAAGTGGGTCATCTGCCTCCTAAAGATCAAGAGAGCGTCGACAGCAGCTTGGAAGACGACTTGCTCTATGACAAATAATGGAAAAAGGCGAGGGCCCGCGCGACTCCCTAAGGGTAGAGGAGCACGAGGACAAGCCTGTCAAAAAGTGTGCAAGTTTCGCCATCGGAGTTTTTGAGGATGATGAGGAGTCGCTGCAGTTCCTTGAATAGAAGTTGACGAAATACAGCTTAGATCAGGCCGTCAGCTACCTAATTCAGGTCCTCAGTTAAAGAATCCCTAGAACAAGGATGTAACTTCGAATGACGTGACTGACCATGTCTCTAATGTGTCGGTCAAGTATGATGTAATTGCACATTTGAAGAAAATTCCAGCTATGCTTTCCGCATATGATGCCCTGTGTCTTTCTCCTGAATTGTGCAAAGCATTTGTTACATCACTTTCATTTCCAAAGGATTATAGAGCTGAAGTTTCTCAAGTTGAAGCAGAGCTAGCTCAAGCTCAACATATGATGTTCACTTATGAGGATTTGTTATTAGGAAATAAGAAACACAATAGATCTCTCCTCATGTTTGGTGAAATTGATTATTTACCCATTAATCGTATTATGATTGATGGTGGTTCAGCCATTAATTTATTACCTTTGCGCACTCTCAAAAAGATAGGGTACTCCATCAAGGATCTAAGCCGGTCTAACGTTATTATTCATGGTTTTAACCAATCTGGTTACAAAGCATTGGGAACAATTTCCTTAGTGCTGAAGTTAGAAAAACTTATTACTTATGTAACCTTTCATTTGATTGATGTGGCAACATCATATAATGCGCTCATCGGTCACCCATGGTTGCATGAAAATAGAGTTTTGCCATCTACTCTCCACCAGTCCATCAAGTACAAAGAGTCTTCTGGGGATATAGTACGAATATTCGCAGATAAGAAGCCATTTACAATGGCAAAAACATTTTACGCTGATGCCAAAATTTTATTTTGAGCCCGTTGATAAGGTCTCAAGACCAAAGTCTATAATATCACCCGTGCAAGACCTTCCAAACAAAGATGGTGGGGAGTCATCATCAAACCAAAAGAGATACCAATATATACCAAGTAGCCAAAGAAAGAAAGGTGATCCAATATTTCGTGTCATAAATAAGACGCCTTGCAATAAAGGTATCTCATTCCCAACCTCTTTACCTCCTTTGGTACAGTATAAAATAAAACAAGCCCAAATTGAGAGGCATGATAAAAATAAGATGGTTGCATAAATAACCTTGTTAGACAAAGACGACAAAACCCTACCTATTTCCCTGTATGATGATAAAGTGCTTTATATGATGCAACAGATGGGCTATGATATATCCACTGGCCCTTCCCTATGTGATGGCCGGGGGCAGCTTGCACCATTGAAAAAGCTGATGTCTCAGGCTCAACTTACTACTTTGCATGAAGACCAAACATTAAAAGAAGAAAAGTACTGGTTGGGTTATGAGGTACATATGACCTCAGTCGAACCCATTGATGCTACAATAGCACCTCCACAAATGGAAGACAGAAATCAACCAACTATTGATGAGTTGGAAGAAATAAATATTGGTATGTCTGAGGATCCTCATCCCATATTTATCAGCAAATATCTCTCTAAGGAAAGTAAGAAAGAATACCGTAAATTTCTTTCTGCAAATAGAGATGTGTATCATGGACTTATGAAAAAATGCCAGGTCTAGACACGGGTGTTGCGGTGTACAAGTTAGCCGTGCAAGAAAATGCCACTCCAATAAAGCAAAGGCAGCAGAGATATCGACCTAATCTTCTTCCCCAAATTGAAGCAGAAGTCGATAAACTTATTGCTATAGGATTTATAAGAGAATTGAAGTACCCAAAATGGATATCTAGCATAGTTCCCTCAATAAAGAAAAATGGGAAACTGCGTATATGTGTAGATTTTAGGGATTTGAATAGGGCTTGTCCAAAAGATGACTTCTCAATCCCGATCTCTGAGATCCTTATTGATGCTACTATGGGTTATGAGATATTTTCCTTTATGGACGGCTATTCTGGATACAATCAAATAAAAATGGCTCTAGAAGATCAAGAGCTAACTGCATTTCGAGCACCCAAAGGCATATACTGTTATAAAGTTATGCCCTTTGGACTAAAAAATGTGGGCACTACATATCAACGTGCTATGACTATCATCCTCGAAGGGTTATTGTATGAAATCGTCGAGTGCTATATAGACGATATCGTTGTAAAATCTAAACGTGAGGTAAATCACCAGAAACACTTAGAGATAGTGTTTGAGCGTCTTAGAAAACATAAGTTGAGAATGAATCCAATGAAATGTGCTTTCAGAGTATCCTCTAGGAAATTCCTCAGTTTCATAGTCACAAAGTGTGGAATTGAAGTTTACCCAGCCAAAATAAAGGCGATCGTTAAAATGCCACCACCTGATAATTTGCAGGAACTAAAAAGCCTCCAGGGTCATTTGGCATATATTAGGAGGTTTATCTCCAACCTATCCGGGAGATGTAAACCTTTTTCCCAGTTAATGAAAAAAAGGAGTCCCCTTTCAGTGGACCAAGCATGCCAAAACACATTCATTGATATCAAGAAATACTTAACAAATCCATCTATATTGGGTGCACCAATTAGAGGACGGCCGCTAATCTTATATATAGCAGCCATGCCTACATCATTAGGTGCACTTTTAGCACAGGAAAACGATGCGGGAAAAGAAGTATCCCTATATTACCTTAGTCGTACCCTACTGGGGGTAGAATGCAATTACCCAAACATAGAAAAAATATGTTTGGCACTTGAATTTGCTGCACAAAAACTCCGCCATTATATGCTAGAACATACAGTACACCTTGTTTCTAGAGTAGATTCTCTCCGTCATATCTTAAACAAAATGTCATTGCCGGGGAGGCTAGCTAAATGGGCGATGTTCCTCTCGCAATTTGATATTGTGTTTGTACCTCAAAAGGCCATAAAAGGCCAAGGGTTGGCCAACTTCTTAGTGGTGCACCCAATTCCCGATGACTTCCCTATTGATGATGATTTACCTAACGAGGAGGTTTTCAACACTGAAATAGTCAATCCCGCATGGGAAATGTACTTCGATGGCACTTGTCGAAAATCCGGAGCAGGTGCTGGAGTTGTTTTTGTCACACCTGATGAAGCAATTATGTCATATTCTTTTACACTTACATCAGCCGTCTCAAATAATGCCGCTGAATATGAGGCTCTAATCATTGGGCTTGAAATAGCACACAATATGGGAATAAATACGATCCAAGTCTATGGTGACTCCCAATTAATAATAAACCAGCTACTGGGAACATATGCAATTAAGAAACCAGGGCTTGTTCCATATTTCACAAAAGCAAAAGAACTTATGTCTATGTTTACTGATATAGTAGTACAACATGTTGTGCGTAGTCAAAATGAAAAAGCTGATGCATTAGCAAGCTTAGCTGCTAGCATGTCACTAAATCAAAATCAAACCATGGATATACATGTGGATGTGGAGGAAAGAAGAGTCCTTCCTATATTTGATGAGCAAGAAGAGGATCTATTATCCACTTCATCAATGACAATAGAAGCATGTGAAATCAAGACGGGAGATTGGAGAATGCCTTTCCTCGATTATCTACTACATGGATATCTGCCCTTAGACTCAAGTGAAAGGTCTAGGGTTCGAAAAAGATGAATCAACTATACATGTACGAACAATACGCTTTACCGACGTTTATGTGACGGCATTCTACTTCGATGCCTTGCTGGAAATGAAGTAGTAGAAGCCTTGAATGAGGTACATGATGGAGTGTGTGGTGCACACCAATCCGGACCTAAATTACATTATCAACTAAAACATTTGGGTTATTACTGGCCTACAATGTTTGACGACTCAATGAAATTCGCAAAAAGGTGTCATGAGTGTCAAATACATAGAGACTTCGTACACCAGCCACATGAACCTTTACACCCCATTAGTATGTCGTGGCCCTTTGAAATGTGGGGGATGGACGTGGTAGGACCAATATCTCCTTCGTTATCTAAAAGTCACAAATTCATCCTTGCTGCCACTGACTACTTCTCTAAATGGGCAAAAGCCGTGGCACTCAAAGAGGTGAAAGTAGAAAATGTCAAAAACCTTATAAGAACCAACCTCATATATCGGTTCAGAGTTCGGGCTCGAATAATATCAGATAATGGGCCCTCTTTTAGAAATGGGCAATGGAGAAAATGTGCACCAAATTTAAAATCAAGCACCACTTCTCCATAGGATATAACCCGGCTGCAAATGGCCAAGCAGAAGCATTTAATAAAGTATTATGTAAATTACTTAAAAAGGTTGTTTCACAGAATAAACGATGCTGGCATGAGAAACTGCTTGAATCATTATGGGCATATAGAACTACAACCAGTACGCCAATAGGAGCTACACCATACTCTTTGGTGTACGGGGGCGAAGCAGTCCTACCATTGGAGGTACAAATTGCCTCCTTAAGAGTCGCCATTCACGAAAAGCATACGGAAGATGAGGTGGCAAAAATGCGTCTCAAATAGTTGGATAACCTTGAAGAGAAAAGGCTTCAAGCACTACAAAATCAAGAAGTCTATCAAGGTAGAATGTCACGAGCCTTTGATAAGCACCTAAAAAGAAGGTCGTTTAAAGAAAGAGATTTAGTTCTCGTAGTTATTAGACCCATGAATATTACACATCGTATGCAGGGGAAATTTGAGCCTAAATGGGAAGGTCCCTACATCGTGAAAGATGTTTACTCTAGTGGTGCATATAGAATTATTTCTACAGATGGCGAATATTGTCCACCACCGGTAAATGGGAAATTTCTTAAACGCTACTGTGCCTAAAAAAATGATGCTCCAATGCTTCATGAGCTTAAACCGTAAGTGAAGGAAAATAAATAATGCTCCAATGCTTTATGAGCTTAAAGTATAAGCGAGAAAAAAAAGTAACACCAAATAATTACACTCCAATGCTACACGAGCTAAAACTGTGAGTAGGTGAAATAATATTTTTGTGATGCTCCAACACTTTGCGAGCTTAAACTATAGATAAAAAAATAACACAAAATTATCACGCTCCAATGCTTCATGAGCTTAAATTGTAAGCGAGGGAAAAATTAAATCACCATGCTCCAATACTTCATGAGCTTAAACTGTAAGCAAGAAAAAAATCCTGCACCAACGGTGGTCAAAATAAAGAGATGACTAGATTCAAAATGCCGCCACAAACCAAACAACCGGATAAATGATCGAAAGTGCATATGGCGCTCAATACTTTTAATTCAGCAAGCTGCCTATTTGCACGTGTGTCGCATACAGACAAACCCTCTAAGAATTCCATTCAAAAGAAAGAGCCTAACCTTCGTACCTCACAGAATTCAGGTTGCGAATCATAGATCTTCCAACCACACATTTGGAAGCAAAATTAATTATAAAATAGACGTTGGTCGATCTGTTATGGGAAACAAATAGCAGTCTTAAAACCTCATACTAAACAAGAGTGCGTGCAGAAATAAATATTTGAGATTACAGATCAAATAAAATGTTAAAAGCCAAACTAGAAATGTAAATAAAATTCTCCAAGCAGTTAGAACGACTAGTTGTCGGTACGGCAGCGGTTCAGGTCGCCAAAGAGCTGCTCAGCCTGCTGGGTCAAATTCACAGTCTTGGCCTGCAGATCATCGGAAGCCTTCTTGCTCGAGCCCGCAATGGCATTGTTCAGCTTGTGTTCCAATGTTTGCATCTCAGAATTATAGGCAGACTGCACTTGCATCAATCGCTCTTCCTGCTGCTCAGTCTCCTGCAAAACCTGTTTATGCCTTGCAATCTCTGTAGTAGTTTCATCCTTCCGCTTCTAAAGAGAAGCATCTCCATGACAGTGGTCTGGAGAGTTTCTTTCTTAGCTGAAAGTGCTTGCTTCACTTCAGTAATGCTTGGATCATCTTGCTTGGAGGCCTCTTCAAATTCAGAATATGCCTGATGAAGTTGCTTGGAAATTTTTACTAATTTATCAAGCATGGCCTTGATCCTGGAAGTGCTAACGAACTATTCTGTAAGACATGAAGAAACAAATTGCATATTTGAGCAGCGGGTCGGGTCTCTTAATGTGTTGGCATCTAATCCTTCAAGGACTTCTGCTAATGCCTCTTCTCGAGCTTCGCATTCATTTCGGAGGTTGTCTCAAGAGGGAGGGCTGTTGAAATACTGGAGGGATTCCCGACGGGCTGGTTGTAATCTAAAAAAAATAGAGATTAGATGAATGGCATTGCTACAGAGGTTGCATATAAAAGAAAATCAACAAGGATACGATAAAAAGAAAACTACCATTCAAAAAAATGTTAGTGCCAATTAAATCAAGAGCAGGGGCGAAACTCATAGTCAAGTTATAGGGGGATTTTGAATAATCTCTGGCTGGTATCATTGTGTTGGCTGAAGGATCAATGAAAGCCAAAGGGCGTGGCATCCCTTCTCACCCCACTATGCAATATTCTGATAAAAACATAGGATTATTATCCTTAGGACGCTCGATGATAGGGAACGCTCGCACAAGGTCTTCATTGGTAACCGTGATTTTGCAGCGAGTTGAAACGGCTGTAGGATTATCATTCTCAACCAAAGCTTCAAAATCAATCTTCCTTTTCGGTGGTGCCTTTTCTTTATCGCTGGAAAGGGCGACCCCAGAGGATAGGCGTTTCTCGCTGTTCTCAAGTGGAATGACGTTTTGGCCAGATATCATATCGTCACTTGTTGGCATGTTGTCAACCAGGATGGGTTGAGATGAAGAACCTACAGTTAGCCTTTCATGGGGTTGATTCCCTTGCTAAAAACAAAAGAGAAGAAGAAAGAATCAGTGAAAGATAAAGATACACCTATATAAACAATAATGTTGATACAGATGTAAGCGTTTTGGAAAGGAATATACCTGATTTGGTGCAAGCGAGGAATTGGTGCTTATATGTACAAAATCATATAATATTTTCCTCCAAGGAGCATTAGACTATTCTACTTTTGCTTTAATGGCAGCAATATATAGGGCCCGATGCTGGGCAGTCACTTCCTTTACCACCACAAAATCAAGAGATGAAAGCCGGTGGGAGACAATAATCTTGTCCGTTGCTAATTTTAATCTGTCATCAAGATGTACACGGCCACGTGCATTGTACCACTTGAGCCAATATACTGTACAATTACCGGTACGGTTTTCATCAGGGACCCAGTGCATATTCTGTCGTACAGGACACAACAGGTGCGACCAATAAGCATAAGCAACCCCAAAATTTTCCTCAGTATATAGACTTGCCAGTGGGGGATAGGGGAGATCGTGGTCAAGCTTGAATTGGCGAGCCACACGGTCTGGATGATATGGCTCAGCGATACATAAATTAGCTCGCTTGAAAGGAAGTAAACCACGACAGACGGACAAGCAAAATGCACGGCTGATCCATGGAGATCATATTCTTGGCTGATTTGCATGATTAAGCTTGTAAGGGCACCAAAGTATGTTAGCATCTTTGCATAAAAAATTAAATGCTTCCTCAGGATTGAAATACTTGGGGGTTCTGAACATTGTGCCTAACATCATGGGTCTCCTCCAATGACAGTTATAAGGCGGAATAGATGAGTTCTTTGCTTTATTACCAAAGATATATTTCAAGTAAGTGCCCATCCAGCCAATGATATAATGAACTGACCAAGGTCTTTTCACCGAGGAGGGACCAATAGGATGTATACCGATCAACCTTAGAGAATAATATAGGCTACATAGCACAGGTTGTGCCAAAGCATAACGGCGTCCAACGGCTATCCATGAAGCCATCACTAAAACACCACGTCGAATACGTGGCCCTCCTGCAATAATGACATAGCTACAAAGCCAGAGTGCGATAAAAGCCGCTTTGTAGACAAGTGAGGAATTAGTATCATTATGATGAAAAGGACCCCCGGGCCTATTATGGAAACGCCAACAGTACACTTAATACTTGCAGGACATTGACATTGATGCAACTCCTGATCTGCCGAGCCTAAGTCTTAGCTTTGCTTGAGGACGAGCAAAATTTCAAGCATGGGGGCGTGTTGGCAGTCGTTATTTCCCTATTTCGATAGCCAATTCCTCGGCGAATAAATGTGGTATAAATAAAGTTCTATGCATTATTTACTAACACTGATGAATTCCATGAGTTTTGGTGGTTTTTGATGTATTATAGGGAGATGCTCAAATTCCATACAAGACAACATCATTTGGAGCACGAGAGAATTCACACAAAAAGGCTTGAGAATGGATTACAAATAACATCTATATGAGGTATATCAAATGCCCTCATGGACCAAACCATTGCAAAGAGCTCATTGAGATAATCAAAA
This sequence comes from Paspalum vaginatum, assembly GCA_030272315.1. Taxonomy (NCBI): domain Eukaryota; kingdom Viridiplantae; phylum Streptophyta; class Magnoliopsida; order Poales; family Poaceae; genus Paspalum; species Paspalum vaginatum. The sequence continues at coordinate 24,744,534 of CM059015.1, read as the reverse complement.
TGGAGTTTTGGTTCACCTAATTTGGAGTCCGGGCACAAAAGTTTTGGCCGTTGCAAATTTAAAGGCGCACAACCACCAAAAGGTATGGCCGGCCGGCCATCTCCATGGCCGCCCAGCCACCACTCATGGCTGCCCGACCATCGCCTTGGCTACCCGGCCACACCACATGGCCTCCTGACACAAATTGTCATGCAGGAGCATCGTCACGTTCAAAATGATGAAGGAAACGAGCAAAACAAATGAAAGTGCGAAGGGAGAGGCAGCCGACCAAAAGTGTATGGTCGGCCAGCCATCACCCATGGCTGCTAGGCCATCCTCTATGGCTGGCCAGCCATCTCACTTTGTTGCTCGGCCATCACTAGTGCTAGGCAAGCCCCTGGAGCCCTGTGGCACAAAGAGGGTGGTCGCCCGACCATCACCCTTGGCCGCCCGGCCCTATAACATGGCTGGCTGCTCAGCCAAGTCCTGTAGCCAGGAGGCCCAGGGAGTCTTTCAGCCCAAAATAGGTGGCCGACCGGCCATGCCACGGTGGCAATCCGACACATCCGTCGACCTGCTTGCAAAGAAATGCAATTCGAGTCAAATCCAATAGTGGGATCAAGTATCCAATGAAATGAAGCGTTGGAAGGCCATCACACAAAGATTGCAATCCAAGGGAGGCAGCATGCAGCCATTCCGAGAGAAACACATGGCCGCCCGACCATAAACTTGGCCGCCCGGCCATGACTTTTACCAGTTTTGCACGTGCACCGACTTTGGCAACCGTCACCGACCTTGGGGAAGCATTTTTAGCAGGTGGATCAACAAAGGCGATGGATCGGATGGCCGTCCGGCCACCGACATGGCTGCCCGGCCATCCATGTGGACGTCCGACCAACCGACTTACCTTAACCAACCTTCCCACTCCTATAAGTAGAGGGGCACTCCCCTACTCCAAAAATGTACCATTCACCGTGTAACTTTCTTTCCTCTCCAGGAGGCGCCCCTCGGGTGGTGCCTCCACTCTGAAATCAGTTTTTAGCTAGGAGTTAGAGGAGGTCTAGTGTATCAGAGTCAGTCAGATGTATTTAGTAATATCCTACTGCTTATTCTTTACATTACCTTCCGATGTATGACTGAATTATGAGCATTGAAGGTCTTATTTCATTTTTTTATCTTCGTCTCTATTAGCAACTTGATTGGCGTAGTTCCATTTTCCTTTTGGTCCACCATATTGAGGCCTGAATTGTGCTAAACTAGATTTGATTGATCATTGTTATGTTTACCGGTGCTACAATTCAACCCTAGACTTAGACGCTGGCTCTGGTCAGTTCTCTCCTCTAGCTAAGGATGAACTATTGTTGTTCAAGCTTTGCTTGAACACGTTTGTAGCGTGCCATCCTCTCCACGCAGATTTGTTTAATAGCCTGACTCGGTCACAGCGTGTGGTGTGCCTGTGTATCCCAAGCCCATCGTTCAGGAGGCTGTAGGCGTTAGCTAGGTTCTCTTTCGGTGGCCAACTATCTACCCCTGGCTCCTAGAGGGCGCTAGAATTTTGCTCGACGCAAGTTCATAACTCTGCTGAGATCTTTTTAACCCTTAGCACGGATAGCTCTTGTATGCTGGCAGAGATAGAAGACCAGACTACAGTCCCTGTCTCATTGTTCTCCTAGCTTTACCTGTTTTATTGCCAACGGTGCTTGGCTTGTATCACATGGTGCTTGGTGTCAATCGTTAATTATAACTACAAGAAATGTGAGTATCGGTGACGAAAACCATTATGACAAAAATGAAAAGTGTCACATAATAGTAAACATTCTATGACAATTCATGCAATTTCGTCACTAAGTTGAGGTAGACGAGCTTGTTTGTGATGAAGACAAATTTTCGTCATAGAAGATTCATTAATCAATGACGATTTAGTAAATTCGTCATTAAATATTGAATTTATTAGTGACGTTTCTACTTCATGACAATTTATGGCCGTCACAAAACATAGCCCCTCCAAAACCATATATCTAAGACACTATAATAAATAAGAATAAACTACTTTTGATAAAAGCGCAAAGAAATATTGGATTTACCCTTTGTCCAGTCCACCTCTACTTCCTACCAATGTTTAAGTGATTGATAATTAAATATATTGTACCGAAACCTATGCTCCCTTTGGAAAATGACCTTAATTTATATGGTTATTATTTATACAAACCTAATTATATTTTTCTTGCAGCAATGTATTATGCCTTTTCATTGGAATTACTTTGAATCGAAACAACATGGGTGATTGGGTGGTAAATAAGATTTTTAAGTACAGTATGTATCTAAACATATGTATAAAAATCCATCCTAATATTTTTATTCTTTCAAATTTACTTTCACTAGGTGGGAAAATAAAATATTAAATGGTGGAAAAATTTTATTATGTTGTCTCTAGACTCTTTTAACTCCTTCCAATCATTTCTAATGTATGCAGTAGGCTAACGTGAGAGGTACAAATATTTTTGTTGGATGAAAAATAATATTATATAAACTCGCTCTTTTTTAGTATAGATTGTCATTAGTACAAATAAATATACATGTGTATTCATTAAAACTATATAGAAAATTATAAAATCAGAAATATTTGGAGGCAATGGAGAGAACCGTGGACAAAAACACATAGAAATTTTTAGCGCGCGCCCATCCAATCCAAAGTTCCAAAGTCCTCTTTTTATCCACACCACAGCTGCTCTCTCTCCCGTCAGTTCTCTCTCTCCCTCCCTCGGTCCCTGCTCCCACAGATCTGCAACGCGTGGGGTGCGTTCACTATGGCGGCGCAAGCTGAGGGCGTGGGAGGGGCGCAGTCGCAGTGGCGCAGGGCGAGCTGCTCGCCGGAGGCACGGCCGCGGGGTGCCGAGGGCCAGCCACCAGGGTGGAGGGCGCACTGCTCGCCGGAGCCAGAGCCGGGGGCGCAGGTCTCTCACTGCTCGCGCGACGCCGCAACGGAACGCCGCCGGACGGCTGGAGGACGGGAGGAGCCCTGCCCCAGCCCCACTACTCCTGCCCTGACGCTGTGTCTCCTGTCTGTCTCTGCGCCGCCGCCCAGGTCCGCCTCTCGATGTCTGCAATGTGCAATCTGTTACTAACCTTGCCTGTCAATTAATTTTGTTCTGTAACGCAAGGCCAGCGCAAGGTGGAAGACCAAGCTGCTGCTGGACTGCTCACTCACCACGAGCGTGAATGATGGCATTATTTTTGTACGCTTGTGAATGCATAATATGAGATGTTCTTGCATTTTTTTATTTTCTCAACACATTTGAGGTTTCATGGCCCTGTTAAAGTAGAAACAATTTGTCTAGTACTGCAGAAATAAGAGGAACAGAAAATGCTAACTAGAGCAGATTTTAATCAGCCTTCTGCTATGCTGCTACGAAGCATCAGACTACAGACACATATACACCTTGTTGGATAGACAAGTAACCCTTTTTGATTGCCTCTGTTCATAGATTAGCTACACATTTTTCTTAACCTTGGGCTCTGGTTACTAAGATGTCTCCTGAAATATTATTCTTTTAGTTACAAAAGACCAAAACTTTCATGGTATAAATTAATGGAGAAAAAAATTCAACTGCTTCGGTGTGTTGGTCCTGTCTTTTCTCTAAATTATGCCATTGACTATATGTTGAGATGAAAAAAACACCTAGTTCACTTACTGAAGTTTTAAATCCATGTCTTGTTAGTAATTGGTCATTAGAATTCACTCATCTATCGTATTTTGCGGGAAGAAGATTGGGCACTTAGTGTAAGATCTCACATACTGTCTATCAAATCAATCATGTGAACAAATATGGTCGTGTGGAAGGCTATCAATTTACCTTTGTTTCATGGCAGTGTTGTTATGAAGATCGTGTGCTACTATTAGTTCTCAGCAAGATGAGATGCCGGATTCAAAGAAGAAAATTGTTGAACTTAAAGAGAATAGGGCATAGATTAGTTATGCTCAAATAAAAGTTGTTTGAACTTTACGCAATAGAATGCATTTTTCAGCAAGTGGGTTAGTAACAACTGGCCATGAAGTGTAATAGGGTGCCTTGGATAGAGATGGTACATGAAAGATGAAAGAGCATGTGGATGTATGGAAGTGTATATGTATATGCGCACATAAATACGATAGATGCTCATATAATTTATTGAGATTTGAATACAGGCTTCAGTTGCTCTCCATTTATTTACTCTATTTTGTATATATATAATGATTCGTTGGGTATCGTCATCAATTAGCCATGGGTTTATGACATTTTGGTCAACATCGAATGACACAAGAAAATATTGTCACGGAATGCATAAATTTAGTTATGATAATGTAATTGTCATAAAGTACAATTAATGACGATAAAGAAATGGTCACAAAATACCTTTGATGACGCTAAACAAAGCGTCACGGAACATGTACCATATTGTGATGCTTTTACTAAGAACGTCACCGTTACCATTCTGTGACGGGGATTCTGTGACGTTCTTTGTGATGCAGAAAAATGTCACCATTTCTCTTGTGACGAAATATGATGCTTTTAATGACGATAAGCAATCATCACAAATACTCAAATCTCTTGTATTCCTAGCTATCGATTGATGCGAAAGAGTAGTAACAGTTGGGTGAATGATAGTTTGATATCTCCATGCTTCCCTGTGGATAAATACGATACCTTAGAATACTCCTGGGTGGAAGACTACAATGGTCTCCGTGCGCGTGCAGAGTAAAATCCGGTAGGCTATGAGCTGCCTGTTGCCGCGGGAAACCGGTGGGCGGTGCACCAATGGGTCAACACAATGCGAGCCGGGAGGTGTATGTGGACGTAAGGGTCACTCCTCCTTACTACGGCTTCCAGTCGACCAAACGGTTAGCCGACTGCCGGCCACTGTGGTGGTTAGGCGTGCCACCTAGCTTGACCTTATGGCTAGGAAGGTGGTGGTGACGGTGGACGACTCCTGTTCTCTCTGCATAAACAAACAAAATAGGGTAAACGTTAAATACTAGTCGGATCGCTCGGATCGGCTCTCCCGCGTCTGGTCTTGACATCGGCAAACCTCCATTGGTATTCCTTGAGCCGATCCGACGTTGCTCAGGCGATGCATAAAGATATATGGAGATAAGGTGATCTGCTTACCCAGATCAGATCTAGAAACTAGCGTAATAAACGAACAAAGTATTATAGCTAGCTAGAAAAAGATCGAGATGCGATAATGCACGGGATTCAAGCAGATGAAACAGCATCAACCTAAGCAAGCTTCTTGCATCATGCAAATCTAACAGCGTATGGCGGTGGCTTGATGCCGCACATATTGCGAAACGTGATAACATTGAAGGATAGCACGATGATAAAATGTGCACGATCCGATCTAATTCATGACGCATAGAAAGTAAATAGATCGAGTCGATGCACATGATAACTAGCAGATCTTGCCAAGAACAACGCTTAGTACAAGATCTACCAGAGGCAGAACGCCGTAATGCCCTACCAACATCTATGAAAGAAGTCAATAGAGCAGCATGGCGATATACCTTGAAACACTGACTGCTTAGGGGTGGCGATGCGCCGAGAGAAGGTGGAGACAACCGCTGTTGACAAACGTGAGTAGTCTCTGTTTATTTCGTAAGTACGAGTACATATTTATAGTCCACAGACTTGGATAGCAAGTCCACCCTTTCCTAATTTATCTCTTGGTCTTAACTAAACTGGAGTCCCGATCAGACTCCCTACCGAATAAATATCTTTCCTAAAATACACGGGCATTTAGCCCAAAAGGAAAAATATATGCTATCTCTTCCTTGGATAGCCCAACTCCTAGTCCGAACCGATTTAGGCCCATTAACATGGGTCGGCTAGATCTTGGCGCCAACACATGCCCCCCTGGTTTTGGCAAATAAAGATTTTATTTCAAAACCAAATAAGGACGGGTCCCCTGCCGATCTGTCACATCGATCTTGAAATGCCACGTTACCAATCGAGAAACGGGCGCTGACCGCCCCGTCCCATCGGACATGGAACGCCACGCTGTCCTCCCCGTAATGATGGCCGTTTGGTGTCTTGGTAACCATGCCGCGCCTCTTCACCTTCCCCTGATCTAGTACTTAACAAGTACATGGGTCCCCTGTTTTCTTCACATCGACAACCGCCCTTCTTCTTCCTTGTGCCAAAGAAAGCCGATACCTCCTGACCTCCGCCATGTCTTCCATTGGTAGCAACACCCCGGATCAGCCTTCCTCCCCTTCCGTCGCCAGGCCTTTGAGGTCTCCTTCCTCGACGAAGCAGGTCCTCTCCCCCTTAGAGGGCATGCCACCGGTGCCCCCGGGTTATGCTGCGCTGGCATTGGCACCGCCGCCTCCACCGACCGCCGTCCCTGTTGTGCCAGAGATCATCATCATCTCCAGTGATGACTCCGACGCCAACCCCGGTGATGACCACAGCTGCGGGACAAGCACTCCTCCATCGGCACTCTATGTCCATGAAGACTAGATGGAGCCGCCGCCGCCGATCATCCCTCTCGAGCTCCCAGAGTACTACCACGATGCAAGGTCGTGGAGCTCTGGGTCCTCCGAGTGCAGCGACTCAGAGATGACAAGCGGCAAGGACCTTGATGCCCTCGTCCATGGCCCTCTCTTCTCTTCAAGCGACGACGACCTCTTCTCCTAGGATCGCGGGGATGGAGGAGGCCGAAGAGTTCGAGGAGGAAGGCGCAAGCGACGCCGCACCGGAGTTGCCAGATGAAGATGAGGACTTCTTCGTCCGAGGAGGTGAAGGTCCTTCGGGCCTTGAGTCCCCCGGCGACGAAGACGGCAAGAGCGCCGGCGACGAGCCACGCCTTTGGTTTTAGTTAGTTAATTTTATTTTCTCAGCCGTTGCATCGGCTCTTAAGAAGGATCTGAATTTAGGCCAAGCCGATAGTGGCAAAATCGGCTCTTGGGGACTCTTCCTCCTCTTTTTTATATTTTGTCATTGATGTATATATTCCTTAGTAAGAATATATGGATTTTCCTTTATTGATTTCTCCATCTAAAATCCCTCTGAAACTTCTTAATATCGGCTTCAGTAGCAACGTACTGAGCCAGACTTGAAGCCTCACTTATGAGTATCGGCACGATCAGATCGACTCAGTGACATCGGCTTAGTGGCAACGCATTAGTTCAAGCTCGAAATCGGATCCTGGCAACAGCGCGATGAGCCGAGCCGATCTTCACATGGGTTCACGCCCTGCAGAGTAGTCTTCAGCCGATTGGTGCTATTCTGAACTAGTATCGGCTAACGGCCAATCGTGGACCCACGCCTTGACCATCCAGCCAAAGGCACGAACCCTTTGGCCAAATTCCAAAAATCCTGCGCCACCCCGTTGGGTACGGACAGTTCCTTATAAGAGGTGCGCGAACTAATCCCCAAAACTGCCTTCCACCTCTCGATGCAAAAACACCTTGCCACTACAATCCACCTTCATCCTAGTGAAATGGCGACATCTAGCAGCGCAGTTGAGGAGAAGACTCTCTGCGAGCGGGTTTTCGACTTGAAGGTAACAATTTCTATCCCCCTGGATTACTGCTTTACCGAATTCCGTAGCAATCTTTCTTGCTCTGAGTCTTTTTTGGCTCTTTTTATGATCAAGCCGATGAAATTTTACTCCCCTCATCAGCCAATCCCACAACTTTTAGCCTTGGACCCAAATCCTATGAGCCCCCATATGAACTCTCTAGAACTGAGACCAAACGCTTGCCGTTTGTTCATACCACCCCAGACCTAGATCTGTGGTCAGACCAACTGTGAGCCTAGCCATTCACAATGGAGGGTTGGGTAGACTGGTACAAACGTGTCGAACGGGTGCACGGTTCTACCTGGCAAGTCACTCGCATAGCTGATGCCTTAACTCTGTCCCTTTCTCCCATGGAGAAAGACGACAACTTGCTTAGATCCATCGGCTACTTCTGGTCAGATAGCCTGAACTGTTTCTTGTTTGGCTCCAGCCCTATGACCCCAACACTGATGGATGTCGTCATGATTCTGGGCCTTGATGTACATTCATCTTGCCCTTCTCCTTTCTCCTTAACCGAATGCCCTCATAAGAAAATAGTAGAGAAGAGCAGTGCCCGAAACTGGAGCCAATACATCAGCCAGCACAACAAACAAATCGGCCCTGTTTCAGCAAAAGAGCACATCGCCTTTCTGAACCTTTGGCTCGACCATTTCCTTTTCAATGGTCCTTCTTTGGCTCCGACAAAGAATTATTTGAATCTAACCAATGCACTGGCCAATGGCTGATCTCTCACCCTGGGAAAACTTTTCTTGGTAATCCTATATCGCCACCTGTCTCTGAACACCCAACGCATCCTGTCGAATCAGCATGTAAAGACAGGAGGACCCTGGTGGTTCGTCCAACTCTGGTGCAAACTCTATTTTCGCACCGAAATTCTGGATTTCCCTCGACTGGAATCCCAATCCTTCCCAGATTCTTCTGGCAAGTCCATTCACTGTACTTCATTTGGCTAAGCCCTACATCAGTTACCTGTAACTAGCACCACTATAGCAGAAATAGCCAAATGGTACAAATGCTTCTATAGCTCCCAGACCACACCTTCCAATGATGCGTATGCCGAATTAGAGCACTTCGAGAACCCATCCTTCTTCAGGCTAGATAGTTTTTCCACTGATGAAGAATCCCGGGCCATATTCAGCACCATGGTCACTCCGTGCCTCCTCCCAGTCAGCATGAGCACCAGCAATAGAATCAATAAGCCAGGGTAAGAATCATACCAACCTATTTTAGCCGCTCGTTAGTTTGGCTTGAATCAGACTTCCCCCCGTCTGATCATCCATGAGAAAATTCAGAGCCGAGCTGAACTGACCGACTCTTTGGTAGCTTCCAAAGCCTACGCTATCTTCTCTGACTTAAAGCCACCAGTGCCCGGCAATCTAGAGTTCGTGTACACCTCCGATGGCTTCAGTTCTTGGTGGGAGTACTGGAGACCCCACCTTTTTCAAGATGCAGTCGCATCGGCTCTCATGGCAATCGACCCAGAGCACTAGGCCACACCGGAAGAGGTATGTCCATTTCAGCGTTGATTCTTTCTCTCCCTTTATTATTTTAGAATCTGACCGAGTCTTCCTCTGCTCAGTTACAAGAAGGTCCTAGTCCAACTGCCGAGTCAGGTCAGCCATTTAGGTACCTGCAAATGGCTCCAGTGCCGGTGTATCAAGCCAATGCGCCTTCTTTTGACAAAGCCATCTTTGCTGCTCCTGGGTTGAAACGGCAGCGAGAAGGGAGAGGACCCAGCCAGCCGAGATTCAAAAACGCATCCACCAAGAAGCCAATCGCTCCCTCGGCTCCATTGCTTCTCGATTCACCTGTAAGCTTTCCCCTACTTTCCATATTTTCTGTGGCCATCTGCATTAATTCAATGAACTCCATATACAATGTAGGATGGTCATACCCGTAGTGAGGAGCACGAAGCCAATGTGGCAGGAGCCTTGCTCAAACATTGCGATGCTCCATCTGAGGTCACATCTGGCCATGCAAGGGTCGAAATAGAAACCGAATTGCCTGAGGTAATCATGCTGTTCCTACCTCAAGGTTACCTGACCCTGCAGCTTCTCCCTTGTTAGACCTTCAACGTGGCCAATTTATTGAATTTTGACCCTTCTACTCTCGGTGAGACATTGATGACCGAGAGCCCGCCTACATCCCCCTCATTTGCTGCACACCTGGTCGCCAAGCTTGAGGACATCGTGAAGCGATTGGAAGTCCGAATCGAACAGCTGGTCGTCGACTGTGAGGAGATCCGATTAGCCTTCGAATCCATCGCCGATGCTCTTCCTTCAGACCTGAAGCGAGCACTTCGGCCTATGGCTCATCTTGGTTTTCTCCATGAGGATGTTCTGGCGGCCTCGCGCGTATTGCTTCTCGTGCCAGATAGCCCTCTTTGAAGGAAGAGATCGCCAGGGAATGTGCAACAGCAAACTAGCTCAAGGTGGCTCTTGATGATCAGAGTGTCAGTGAATGGCTACTGTCAACCAGGGAAAAGCTTGACGCGAAAAAGATCAAACTTAATGAAGAAATCAAGAGCCTCCAACAGGAATTATCTGAGGTCGATGTAGCCATCATCGCCAACACCACGGACATGGAGAAGATCACAAACGAAAAGCAACAACTATCCACAACGCTCAAGACAAACCTGTCGCGCATTCGTTCACTGAACAAGAGCTTGGTTGTCGGCTCTGACGAACCAGATCATCAAATCATCAACTCAGCCGATGAGGTTCGATTGAAGGCTCTTGTTGCAGTCCGCCAATTTGTTCACAAAGTTTTTGTCCTACCGTCTGTATGAATTTTGTAACTAGAACCTTGGTCTCACTTGGCATGCCTTTGTTTTGCATGCCCCCCGGGCATGTTTGACGATGGACAAAATCTTTATTAACCCTTTCTTTTTTATCCTGAAGGCGATGCATGCTTTGCATCGGCTCCAATTGAAGCCAATGGTGTACATTGGCCTGTACTTTTGCAATCTTTCTTTTTATTACTATTATTTTTCTTCTCAAGGCGATGTCTACACATCAGCTCTTGTAAGGACCAGATGACCTCGCATCGGTCCTTGTACGAAACAAGTCATGTCCCGATCCATAAGCTAGGATAGTACTTTTTTAAGTACTTGCCATTGATGTTCCTGCTAAATCGTACTCCTTCTAGTGTTTCCATCCTATAGGAGTTTCCTAGAGTGGTTTCTACTATACGATACGGCCCGTGCCAGTTAGGTGACCATTTTCCATACGTTGGGTCCTTTGTTCCAACTAGCAAAACCAGCTCCCACACGAGATCTCCAAGTTGAAAGTTCTTCAGCTTCACCTTTCTGTTATTAGCTCTTGCTACCTTGGCCTTGTTGTCTCTAATTTTTTCATGAGCCCAGAGCCGAAGTTTCGTCAGATCATATGTGTTGATATTCATGAGCGCTGAATATTCATCGGTTGTTAGGTCATTTTGGAACTGAACCCGTAGTGAGCCGATGCGGATCTCCCAAGGCATAACGGCCTCCTCGCCGTAGACCAATTGATAGGGAGCACATTTGGTAGCCCCATGACACGACATCCGATATGCCCATAATGCATCGGCCAGCCGATCATGCCACTGCTTGGGATATTCATCAAATTTTTGCTTGATCAATTTGATGAGACTTTTATTTGACGCCTCGACCTGACCATTAGCCTAAGCATAATACAGTGAAGATTGTATCAAGGTGATGCCTATTTTTTGAACTCTTCTGCCAAAAAGACGGACCCCTGATCTGTGGTGATGGTCTGCAGTATCCCAAACCGATGAACGATGTGTTCTTAGACAAATTTTATCACATCCTTGGCTGTGACATTTTTCATCTATATAGCCTCCACCCACTTGGTAAAGTAATCGGTCGCGGCTAAAATCCACTTGTGGCCTTTGCTGGTTGGAGGGTTGATTTTTCCAATCATGTCCATGCCCCAGCCTCTAAAAGGCCATGGCTTGATAATAGGATTTAATAGTCCAGCCGGAGCTATCTGTACGGCTCCAAATTTCTGACACTCCTGGTAGCCTTTATAATATTTGAAACAATCCTCCAACATAGTCGGCCAATAACAGCCAGAACTTCTGATCAACCACTTCATCTTGTGAGCCGATTGATGAGTACCGCAAGTCCCTTCGTGTACGTCATGCATGATTTCAAGCGCTTCTGTCGGGCCTAGACATTTTAGCAACAAGCCTTCAATGGTTCTGAAATAAAGTTCTTCACCAATGAGCACGTGCTTCAGAGCTCGCTGTCTTGTCTTCTTATCTGCCCCCCGAGCCGGACCCCTCAAATAATTGAGGAGATCGGCTCTCCAATCGGCTGGTGTGAGTTGCATTGTGTCGACACAGACATCGTCGACTTGTTTTGCATAGCCAGACGCTATTTGCGAGAGTTTATTAGCCTCGGCGTTGTCGTCCCTTGGTATCCATTTAAGTTGCACAATTGAAGTCCTCCGTTGACTGGTTAATGGTGACTTTTGAATCACCGAAAACTTTGACTCCTTCAGCGCCTGCATCCAGCAACAGTTCAAGACCCTTGCACAAAGCTTCATACTCCATCTGGTTGTTAGTACGACGCTCTCTGAGGCGAAAGGCGAACTCATATTGTGCCCCCCGAGGGGATATGATGAAGAGCCCAATGCCGCAACTAGCATCGCATGCAGATCCGTCGAAGAACAAAGCCCACGATGATATGCCGATGAAGCAGGATTGCGGAGCCGATCACTCTATAATCAGATCGGCTAATGCCTGGCCCTTGACAGCTTTCGCCGGTCGGAACTTGACGTCAAATTCTGACAAAGCGAACATCCATTTGCCAAGCCTTCCTTTGAGGATCGGGGCTGATAACATATGCTTGATGACATCGGCTTTGCAGACGACCAGCACTTTGGCGTGGAGCAGGTAATGCCGCAGTTTGGTGCATGTAAAATATAAACACAAACACAGGCGTTCCATTTCTGAATACCTAGTCTCCGCATTGAGTAACCATCGGCTGAGATAGTAGACAATGCGTTCCTTGCTGTCTACTTCTTGAATCAGCACAGAGCCGATGGAAACTTCAATGGCCAAAAGGTAGACAATGAATGGGAGGTCGAGTCGAGGTGGGGCCATCATCGATGGTGCCATCAGGTATCTTTTCAGGTTATCAAACGCCAGCTGCTGATCAGGGCCCCACACGAACTCGCTGCTATGCTGTGTCCTGACCAAAGGCATGAATGCCTCAAGTTTTGCTAAAAGGTTGGGGATGAACCTCCTAATGTAGTTGATTTTGCCGATCAGCCGTTGAAGCTCCTTTTTGGTCATTGGTGGTGTCATTGTCTTGATGGCATCTTTCCTCTTCGAGCCGATCTCTATACCCCATTCATGGATCATGAACCTAAGGAATTGTCCGGCGGTGAAGCCAAACGCGCACTTGTCAGGATTCATCCTCATGCCATGTTTTTGAGTACGCTCGAGGACTTAGCGCAGATCGGCTAAGTGGTTCTCCTGCAATACTGACTTGAATACCACATCATCAATGTACACTTCCATGAGCCGGCCGATGAGATCATGGAAGATGTAATTCATGGCCCATTGATATGTTGCTCTGACATTACGTAGACCGAAGGTCATGACCACAAACTCGAACAAACCTTGTGGGCACCGAAAAGCTATTTTATAGACATCCTTTTCGGCCATAAAGATTTGATTATACCCGGCATTGCCATCAAGAAAGCTCATCATCTTGTGACCAGCCGCGGCATCAATGAGCGACTTGGCAATGGGCATCGGGTATTCATCCTTTGGGGTAGCTCTGTTTAGATCCCTGAAGTCGATGCATATCCTGAACTTTCCGTTTTTCTTCCAAATAGGGACAATGCTCGATATCCATGTGGCATATCGGCAAGGACTGATAAATCTAGCGCGAATCATCTTCTCTATCTCTTCTATGACTGTATCAACGATTTTCGCGTTGATTTTCCTAGGATGCTGGGCAAATGGCCGAAAACCAGGCTTGATTGGCAACCGATGTTCAACAATAGATCGATCAAGACCTGGCATCTCATGGTACTCCCAGGCGAAACAATCTGGGAACTCCCTGAGTAGCTCAATCAACTTGGCCTTGAACTCCAGGCCGAGCCTTTTACTGATGCACGTCGGCCTTAGTCGATCCCCTAAGCCGATGTCAACCTATCCAAGCTCATCGGACGGCGTGAAGCCAAAACCAAGCTTGTCCTCTTCCGCGAATTCCTGAGTGGAACCTGAGGATGCTGGGGAGGGATGAGAGCGTGCAACTTCTGATTCTCCTCCATCAAGGCTTGATTGATTACCGCAAGAGAGCACATTCTTATCAGAAAAAATATGTATCACATTAATGCTTTGGGGCCGACCACATGACTCAGCCTTACACAAAATATGATTACAAATTTTTTGGGGCCGATTACGCGGATTGGCCACTACAGGTGATGAACCTATAGACAACATATACCTACTAGTGAGTCGATCAGAGAGATCAGCGGATACACTAGCTATTTCGTTATCTAATGTCGGCTGCCGGTTGCATGAACCGGCATGATCCCGTTTTTTGCTAGGTCGACAAAGCTCCAGTCCGAATCTTGCCGACCCGAGAGGCACTCTGTTCCTTCCATCCAGAACTGTGCTTTGGACATAGCGACGTCACAAGATTCGTCAGTAGGGACTACTTCAATCTCGTCGCCGTTCCATTGAATCAGGCATTGATGCATGGAAGATGGGACACAGCAGTTGGCATGGATCCAATCCTGGCCAAGCAGGACAAAAAAAGGGCCATGATCATCGACGACGAAGAACAAAGTGTTCATGGTCTTGCTACCAACTGTCAGCTCGGCATTGAGGACCCCTATGACCTTTGACGGGTTTCCTTTGAAGTCTTTCAACGTCACGTTGGTATCAACAAGATCCTCCGTGGACCTGCCAAGCTTGCGACACAAGGAATACGGCATAATGTTAACAGTCGCACATGTATCGATGAGCATTCTACTGACAGGCTTGCCATTGATGAACCCCTTTACGTGTAACGGCTTAAGGTGCCGATATTTTTTGTCGATCAGCTTCTCAAAAATAGCAACTGTGGGGCTGAGGCTGAGCTGCGCCATGGATTCGGCCATCTGTTCCTCACTGGGGGGGGGTCAGAAATCATCTGGCAAGTAGAAGACCATGTTGACGTCTGCTGCGGCCTTCTTCAGGACTGCGTTGACTTCCCCCTCAAAGTCGTCCTGGTGGCTTGATTGACTGTAGATGTCCACGTCCAAAGTCTCATCTTTTTCCTTCATCTTCGATGAGTTGGCCATGGCTGGCTTGGCTTCTGCTTCAGCCACCTCGGACTGCACTTTGCGCTTCCATACGAAGTTACGCTCTGAACGCAAGCTTGGAATGTGAAATATGCCCCCAACATTTTTCAGCTGCCGAAGGTACTCCTCTTTGGCTTCTTCCAAATGACTCATGCATTGAACTCTGTGCTTCTGGGACTTAGACAGACCCTCTGGACACCACCTTGGCAGGTGGCACTCCTCACGAGGTCGACCATCATTAGCCTCTTGGACCGGCGGATCGTATTGCTGCGGAGGAGATGACGCCTACCTCGGAGGTGAGGGTGCCTGCTGCCTCTTCGATGGGTACTTTGACTGTCGTGGCGGTGGAGAGGGGCCACGTCCATGTCATGGCGAAGGAAGGCGACGGCGTGGTGGGGAGGGCGCGTGATGCAAGCGCTCGAACACCGACGGCCTGCCGTACCGGGTCATGTGTGTAGAAAACTAGGGACATTCTTCAGGGGTCGGGACCTTGCTTATGCCTTGGCTCCAGCAGTAGTAGAAGTACGGGCAGCTCCAATGTGTCCCACCGGGCGTGCCAAAAATGTGTTGCCACGGGAATCCGGTGGGCGGTGCACCAACGGGTCAACACAATGCGAGCCGGGAGGTGTATGTGGACGTAAGGGTCACTCCTCCTTGCTACGGCTCCCAGTCGACCAAATGGTTAGCTGACTGCCGGTCACGGTGGTGGTTAGGTGTGCCACCTGGCTTGACCTTACAGCCAGGAAGGTGGTGGTGACGGTGGAAGACTCCTGTTCTCTCTGCATAAACAAACAAAACAGGGTAAACGTTAAATACTAGCCGGATCGCTCGGATCGGCTCTCCCGCGTCGGGTCTAGACATCGGCAAACCTCCATTGGTATTCCATGAGCCGATCCGACATTGCTCAGGTGATGCATAAATATATATGGAGATAAGGTGATCTGCTTACCAATATCGAATCTAGAAACTAGCGTAATAAACGAACAAAGTATTATAACTAGCTAGAAAACGATCGAGATGCGATAATGCATGGGATTCAAGCAGATGAAACAGCATCAACCTAAGTAAGCTTCTTGCATCATGCAAATCTAACAATGTATGGCAGTGGCTTGATGCCGCACATATTGCGAAACGTCATAACATTGAAGGATAGTATGATGATAAAATGTGCACGATCCGATCTAATTCATGACGCATAGAAAGTAAATAGATCGAGTCAATGCACGTGATAACTAGCAGATCTTGCCAACAACAACTCTTAGTACAAGATCTACCATAGGCAGAACACCGTAATGCCCTACCAACATCTATGAAAGAAGTCAATAGAGCAGCATGGCGATATACCTTGAAACCCTAACTGCTTAGGGGTGGCGATGCGCCGAGAGAAGGTGGAGACAACCGCTGTTGACGAACGTGAGTGGTCTTTGTTTATTTCGTAAGTACGAGTACATATTTATAGTCCGTAGACATGGATAGCAAGTCCACCCTGTCCTAATTTATCTCTTGATCTTAACTAAACTGGAGTCCCGATCGGACTCCCTACCGAATAAATATCTTTCCTAAAATACACGGGCATTTAGCCCAAAAGGAAAAATATTTGCTATCTCTTCCTTGGATAGCCCAACTCCTAGCCCGAACCGATTTAGGCCCATTAACCTAGGTCGGCTAGATCTTGGCGCCAACACCACCAACAATAGGCAGATAAATCTAAGACATGTGCTCGGTACACATTAATCTATCGGTATGTGGCATGCACATGTTGCAGCGCACGTCATGGATTGTAAGAAACGATTAGGCAACATATATCAAGATACATGAGAACTGATCTACCACATGAAGCATAGATACATAAACAGATCAATATAAATGCAAGGTAAGTCATGGATCTTGTGCTGAGCAAAGCTCGACAAGAGATTCATCAGGATAACTAGCAAACCTCGCCATCAAAAATGCTTCAGTATGACGTTCATGTTGGCGTCTCTTAGCCTTTACAGGTTTTACTCAGCAAGCGCACAGAGACCGATGTAGCCTTTCACTCAGAGTATTCCGAGTATCGTTAATTTCCACAGGGAAGCGGCAGGCGAGAGAGTGTAATTGTATATACTCAAGTCGAAATTATTGTAAACTTGGATAAATTATACCAGCTAGTAGTAACAGGGGTAAACATGATAAAGATAGGTGTATGGTGGGAGAGGTAAGTCTATCAAAGATATCCGTAGAAAAGGTATAGTTGCCTGGGAGGACAACGAGTGAGATAAAGTCACCAAACTCTAATTCTAATCGGCTGTAAAGGCTATCCGTGAATAACTAAGAAACTCAATTAACCAGCTAGGGTCTTGCGTCGAGTGAAATTCTAGAGTCTCGAGGGTACCAGGGGTAGATAGTTGGTCCCGAAGGAGAGTCTAGCTAACACCTACGGCCCTCCCGAACGACGGGCTTAGACTACACAGGCACACCACACGCTGTCACCGAGTGGGGCTACCAAGCAAAGCTGCGTGGAGAGGATGGCGCGCTATAAATGTGTTCAAGCAGAGCTTGAACAACGATAGATCATCCTTGATCAGAGGAGAGGATCTAGCCAGAGCCTAGCGTCTAAGTCTAGGGTTGAGTTATAGCACCGGCAAGAATAACAAGAATTGAATAACAAAGTTAAACACAACCTATGCCTAGCAAGTGTGCAAAGAAAGGTACACCACACTTGCAGGAGATAGAACTTAGCATAAAATATAACTGAAACTCGAAGATAACTCCGGAGACTCCGAGGCAAAGCTCGACTCAACTCCACCCCCTACAAATGAGCTCTCAGGGTCTATTTATAGCTTAGAAAGTGAGGGGGGTATTTGTAGGTGTGCTAGGTCGGTTAAGGGGGTAGGTCGGTGGCCGGGCGGCCACCCTACATGGCCGAGCGGCCACTTGATGCACCGACTTCAAAGATCCAACACTAGATATTACTCCCCTAGGTCGGTTGGCAGTTGAGGCGGTTAGTTGCACGTGAAAAATGCGCCAAGGAGTGGTCGGGCGGCCACGTGTCTGCCCCCGATTTGTTGCATGTTACTTCCTTCGGATCCTTGACATCACCAATCCTTATCCTAACGGCTTGTGACCCTTGGATACATTGGAAGCTCTCATGTATGGTTGGATCTTCACCACTTTGTGTTTGTTTGTACGTAGGATCGATGATGTGGCAACCTTGGCAGTTGGGAGACCATGTCACACGGTGACGTGGCTCTGCATGGCCTGAGGGATGGCCGGGCGGCCACACCCTATGGCCGGGTGGCCATGGCACATGGCCGGGCGGCCATGCCATTGCACCAATGTTGCTCATCCTTGGTTTTTGCTGTATTTCCAACCATTTTTTGTGCGTTTCGGTACCTGCATCCAAATATTCATGTACATCTTGTGGAACTCATTAGTAGCAAGGTTAGTCCATTATTATTCACTTGTTTTGCCTCATTTGGTGGATAATTAACAGTTGATATCATGAGATTACGACCGTCAACAGTTCACCATATGGCTCATGCCCCAAAGCCCTAACGATCCTATGAAAAAAGCATTAGAGCAACATGATGATTACCTTGAAAGCCCTAATTGCTCAGGGGTAGCGATGTGCTGAGAGAATATGAAGACAACCGCTGCTGGGGAACATATGTCGTCAACTTTATTTCGTAAACATGGAAACATATTTATAGTCTAGAGACTTGGATGATAAGTCTGACTCTTTCTAGAATAAGAAAAACCCCAGTCTAATCTGGGCTAATCTGACTTGACTCCCTATGATACATGGCCCATCGGCCCTAGCTATTACATCGACTGTTTCTCCCTTGAGCAGCCTTCCTTGGCCCATTAGCCGATCCAGCCCAATGCTAGGATCGGCTACATTCTGGCGATAACATCCTTAGTGAGGCAGTCATCATAGTGGTGTCTACCTCAATTAGACCCCTTCTTTCTATGCCTTCATGGAAGGATGACATGATCTCACCATCAACAATACTAAGGTCCTCGTATGAGGTAGCGCCCGCGACATGGTTTAGAAGAACCTTGAGGAAGTAGCATTCCCCCTTAGATGGATGGGCCGATATGATTCTATGAAATTGTTTCACACCTTCTCATTTCCTCTTTTGCTAGAATTTTGCCTTGATGCATTTCTACCAAGTGAAGTACTCTAGAAAATCATGGTAGAGGATACCTCGTGCTTCAGGATTTTTCTTGTTTACCTCAAAGTACTCTATTAGCATTGACTTTTATGCTCCTTCCCGTTCAAGTATTTCCTAGATATCCTGACCCTCTCCATATGTAACCATGTGCATGCTAGGAAGATGTAGCTATAGTTCTATCACAGGTGGACTGTTCTTGCCTAGGTCAAAGCTGTATATCCTCCACAATGCTTCTGAAGGAGTCACCCACCTAGCTTCCCTATACATCTTGATCTCTTCGACCTTCCCTTTACCATCTCTCTCATTCATAGACATAGACTCACTGTCGTGGCCCTTGTATGGGTACTTGTAGAGGTATTTGACAACCTTGATACTCGAGCAAACCTCAACATTGATGTGGCAATTGAAATATCTCAAAAGGAAATGACTGTGAGGAATAACCCATCTATTTTCTATTCCGTGCCCTCGAACCTTTTCTTTACGCCCATCTTCACGTCTCCTATATACCAGATAAGATCCCTTTCCATGTAAAGTGGCCATGTTGACAAGACGTGGATAATGTTCCTGCATTTGCTACTTGCCTTTGTGCAAGGGCACTTGGGATTCAACACACCGCAAGACCCAAGCATCATATGCTTCATAACCATTTTGTCTATTTCTAGGTACTTGCATTTGTTTGGGAGTTCGACAGAGATGATAGAGTCGTCCTGCTCTGGGCATGTTAGTTTGTACTTTCCCTACATGATCAATAGGAAATGGGCATGCGTTAGGCCCCTCTTTTGGAACTTCACCACATAAACATATGCCTACACCTTGCCAAGAATTCCTTCCTCTAGCAGTAGTCTCTTCATTTCCTATAGCTTTGCTCTAAAAACACACACGACAAGGTCTAAATGATCTTGGGCTATCTGACCAACCTCAAGGTCACGTTTGATCTCCTCCCAGTTAGAGTTACATGTCATTGTCAGGAAAAATATCTGGCTTTCCATGTTTTCATACTAAAGCCATGGCATCGAGGTACTTACATTGTGGTGTTATCGCCGATTTAATCCGAGCCAAGCACACTTGCCACCACATGGCTCGCAGTGCACTTAGGCCGAATCAAACACGGTCGTCCATCGAGCTACCCAATAGGGCACTCGATGTAACCATCACCCAAGGATGTTGACACCATACACGTTAAGCCCTTGAGAAAGATCCACAACAATTCAATAACCCAACATTTCATACAAACATAGCTCAATTTATTACAAAACCTTTGCTCAAAATAAAGTGCATTCATATTGAAATAGAGTTTCAAATAAACTCGCAGTGGAAAACGTAACATAATATAGATATAATTATGCAGCGGAAGTAAAACATCGAGTCATGACATTGAGCCCACCGTTGTCATTCTCGATGACAGAGTTCCAGAAAAGAAAAATATCAACAACAAAGAATGAGTACGTGGGGTACTCGTAGGACTTACCTATGGATGGTATCAGCTCGACACATTTGAGAGTATGCAAGGCTTTTTATAGACTTGACTCTAAACCACATAAGCTTACTAAGAGTGGGCCCTTACTTCGAAGTTTTGTTCACTTTTAAGAGCATAAGCTTAATTTATCCATCAATTATTATCATCATGGTCCAGAATTCATATATCTCAATACTGCAACACATATATCGTCATAGAGTAACTTGCAGAAATGTAAACATACAAGTACAAGCACATAATATGGAAAAACATGATTAAATAAATAATATATTAAAGTTGGTACTATGTTGCCCATGTGCAATATCTAGCATTCTCACATATAGTCCCGATCTTAACCCATCTCGTCCAAAGTTTGATTCACTCTCACCTAACCCCTAGGTTGTGCCCCCCATGGAGAGGCTACCGACATCTCGGTCTCCCCGCCATAAGTAGAAAGCTCCCCCAGGCCACCTTCCTCTCAACAAGTTGATAGGAACATGCCTCTGTGCTTCGGACGAGACTAGGAAAGACTTTCACCGGTCCCATATCCTGGGTAAGCATTCTAGCATTGTTATGGCGATCAACGGGCGAACAACAGACATGCCTTAAATGACTCGGGAGGAGCCAAATGATACAACAACGCACACCACAAAAGTAAACTAATGCCCCACTCGGTCTCATCTTTCCATCACATCATATCATATTGATTTTGAATTAGAGTTTTGAAAACCATTTTGAGCAGTGCCATATCATCTCGTGAGTGAATATCTTCACTCGGCTTCTACCGTCTAAGCATGTCTAAGCATAGACTTCTATTCATACTACATAGGATATCAGGTATTTATGCATGTAGGGATTCAAACAATTCCTGAACGTAAATGCACAAACAAATATAGGCTGGTGGGACTCTCTAAATAGGTGTAAATGCCTAAGAGGCCTACCTTTGTTGTTGAAATAACTTGAACAAACTAATCTAATATTAGTTTGCCGGGTTGTGAGGCTTTGCCCCAGGCAAGCCCTTGATCACTTAGACTGCTCCTCCTTCCAAATAGCACTTTAGGGGCCTCTAGGTGGTATTTGGGTCTTGGTTGGTCTTTTGGACACCATTGCTTGAAGTAGCTCCACGCTCTTGCTTCTTGATCACGTATCTGCAGTAAGCGTCACTATATGAATGATATGCACCATGCAGTGAATGAGATGCACATGAGTATCAAGCACACATATGAACAATCATTTCAGGGACAGACAAGCGATTGATAACCTACTTTAACTAGAGTACTTTCATGACATAGCAAGTTTGCAATTCTACAATGAACTATGCACAAGGCAATGCATGGAAGATGCTTCTCAACAAGCATTAAGTATATGAACAAACATAAAGAAGGTTACAATTCTCCTATTATGTCACATATAAGCAAAGTATGGACCAAATCTCATATTTAGATATATGATGAACTTATAGTTGTAAACAATCTATACTTACCATTATTGATAGTAGTGTTTCTTTGGGGATTAAGGTTTAGTGGCTCGTAGACATAAGAAAGACACATTTTTTTATTATTTCCTTAGCATTAGTTGCTTTATGGTTTGGACCACAACATGCATGGACAAGGTGTGAGACTCATCTATTCATAAGATCATACACACCATGCATATTTATGTCAAGCCTCATCGCCATCAGTTAGAGCAGTAACCCGATCATCCCATGGTACTCCTTCTCATTCACAGCAACACCATCTTTGTCCTTGTCCAAGGCAGTGGAGGAGCCTATCGGAGTTGGCATTGGTGACATCACAAACTAATAGCATGCATGCTTATTAACATCCCTTTTTGATTTCTTCATTTTTAAGACTATTAAATTGACTATTTATAATCCCTCATGAAACGGTAACCAAAATACATGAATCATTCATATAAGCATACTTGCACGGTATCATTGCTACATGAATTTTGGTGGCATTTTTGTTACAAACTAAATAGCACTTTTCTATTTGATTGATTAAATCACCATAGCATTTGCCATTTTCAAAATACATAGCAATCAACAAGAAAAACACATGCAACTTTATTTCTAGGATACACTAGACCAAATGAGCATAATGTAATTTCTATGGATTTTTCAGGACAAGTTTTATGTAGCATATATTTTCATATTTCTAAAATACACTAAATGCACACATAGGAGTAAAACAGTAATGGTGCAATGCATGCTAGGGTTTCCAAAAATCACTGCACAGCCTAAAAATCATATACTAGCTACTGTCAAAGTCTCATAATTTTTGGAGTTCATTTATATCACTTTTGCTAATTATCTTAGTTTAACATGCATGCAAGCAACTAAGGGCAAAACAGTCATTTAATATAGACACATCTAGTCTAATACATAGATATAAAAAAATATGAATCTAACAAAGTTGAGTTTACATTTTTCTGATTTATCTGTGATTTGTTATGGATTTTTAAAGTTTGCATGCATTTCATATTCATCTATTCAAAAATTAAAACGATCCAGGTTTAAAACACGATTAACCATAGTCGACAGGGACTAGCATGTAAGCTTAGCAAGACTCAGTAAATAGTGATTCAAATAACGTAATGAACAAGGGCTACCTCAGAAGTTTCCACAGCTTCAGGTTTAAGTGCAAACGTGGGATATTAGCAAGGGGTTTTCCACACTTTCTCATAGACTCAGTAAATAGATGAATAAAAGAGGTAGAACAAGAGGAGGATTTTGTAAGGTGGCCTTCTTCCACCTCTGGCAGGCAACGGGAGTGCAGCTCGTGTGGCTGCGCGCGTCCGTGCCCGCACGCAGGAGGTCAGAGGAGCCCCGTGGGAACTCTGGGAAGGCGTTCCCTGTGCTGGGCGTCGAGGCCCGCGGGTCCTTGGTCGTTGGGGAGCCAAGAAGAGGCCGTAGTGCAGCCGTGAACCAGGCTGTGAACCTGAAGCTTGGAGGTCGACGGTGCGGCGTCAATCCGGCGGGGGGAGGGGCAACGGTGCGACAAGGAAAAGCGCCCAGGATGCACGATGATGCGTCGAACCCAGCAGAGGTGGAGGGAAGGTGCGGGGATGGACCAAAGGAGCACGTCCATGGTGAACTCGAGTTGGCCGAAGGTGGCACCCATGGCGGCGGTGATGGTGGCCGTCGATGGGAGTTGGAGAGGGTATTGGGCCCGTGAACTTGGGTAAAACATAGAGGGGCTTGTGGCGCAGCTGGTGCACGTGTCGGATTAGAGGGAGGGGGCGTGGTTGGTGAGTGCGCGGAGCTCACGCTTGGGCCAGCCACAGCCCATGGTGGTGGCGCTCTGCACGAGAACCAGGGAGGCGTAGGGGGCGCTTGCCGCGTGCACGCGTAGGAGAGGGGAGAAGAGAGAGAGCAGGGTTGGACTCAGTCCATGGACCCAGTGCCTATGACAGGTGGGACCGGCTGAGGGAAATGAACTTGATTACATGGACCGTGTTGCCGGAAAACAAAGGCGGAGTGGGATGGTGGGGCCCACAAGGCTGCCGTCTCGTGCGGATCCAATGGACCCGACAAGTGGGACCCGTACATCATAGACTCAAAAGAAAGTGAAAATTCGAAAAAAATACAAAAGGGCTGTTTGACCGACTGGAGACACATTTGAAATTCTCATTTTTCACATATTTGGAGGCTAAATTAGGGAAAACTCAAAATACAGGAACTGTTATAAATTTTGTTCTCTACAACTTTCCTATAAACTTTGATGCAATGTTCTATTGAACTTTTAAGTGAAAATTTGAATTGAGATGACTGCCCCTATTTGACCAGCTGAACTCTAAAGATTTAAAATTCCAATGGACCCATGTGTAGGCATTTTCATGAGGCAAGTATTATACCAATTGAACTCTAAAGTTTTGCATGATATAAAACTTTTATTTATGAAGTTTGGCATGAAAAGGACTTTTGTTTCAGAGAAATTTGAATTTACTGGTAAAGTTTGGACAGATTTCACAGTTCGAGAGAAAATGACCCAAAACCCTATTCAGACCATAACGTATGTCAGAGCACAAAATACAAAAGTTGTTCATAATGGAATTATCTACAGGTTTGGTATAGGACGTTTGGTCTATATCACATTATATTTTGAACTACTAGCACAAACATGTTCCAAGGTTTGGTCAAACAGCAGTTTTACTGTATGTAGAGTCTTTCTTATTTCAAATTTTCGAGCAACCAAATTAGGTCCAATCACTTCAAGGTCAGGCACATTTGAAAGGTGATAAGTTTAATTTTAATTTCATTTCATTTCACAGGTGAATTTTGAAGTGGTACAGTGAAAGCAAAGATAATTTCAGAAAGAAAATTGGGCAGAGTTGAAAATCCAGACTTGGGAATTATTCTATGTGTGGCTAGATTTGTTTTGAACTTTTGAACCTTTTACAATGTAATTTTGAAGATGGTCACAATAACAAAGTTGAAGGACATACCTTGAACCAAAACTTTTGTATTGGATATTTCACATGAAAGCTAGTAGATTTTTAATTACTCAACCAAACAACGCAAGGTTTTGCATAGTCATCTAGAAAATTTTGACTTAGAGATTTATTCTCTTAGTTCAAGCTCCTCTCTAAGCATTGTTAAGTCCTAATTCATGATTAGCATTCATCTAATCGTTTGTTAGGGCTTTTGAGATGTCAGTGGCATCACAGACACCTCATATCTCGAGGCCTCCCAATGAATGAACTAGTAGAACAATGCGCCTACCGACCGCGTTAACTTGTGTTTCCCCGTATGAAGGAAATCCATTAAGCCCTAGTACAAATCCGCTCATATCTCTTTTCGATGAGACCATATGTAGTCTAATCGTGAGCTCTCAATCTTTATGTATGTATCGACCACGAATTGTTGAAAAATACGCTTGCCAAATAGGATTGGTTGAATATCCCTGGCCGCATCTGGAACTTGTAGCAATAGTAGTCCCTCATGGATACACATAGATGGTTAGCACTATCTGAGTAGTATGTGACATCAAAGGTCAAGGCATGTTCTAAGTCAGAGAAGCATGGAAAATCACACTTCCATATAGACTTCGACAAGTATTCAAGGATATTACCTGGGTTTCCTTGACTATCAGCACATGTAGCACGAGCAGCATTGACCTCATTGATGGACACACCGTTTTTAAGTATACCAGAATGTCAGCCTCTTTCACCTCTATGGAAAATAGAGAGTTTGTGTTGACGTCTCTTAGTGTAACAGATTTTACTCCGCAAGCGCACGGAGATTCGTTGTAGCTTTTTCACTCAGAGTATTCCGAGTATCGTAAAAATCCACAGGGAAGCAAGGGCAAATAGGTGGAATGAAATGTCGAACTTTCAACAGTACTGTATAACTTAGATAAATACCAGATATTCTTACACCGGGGGTAAGATAAACAAGATAGTGTATGGTGGGAAGAGTAAATAAGGATCAAAGCGGTTGGCAACTAGGTATAGCTATCTGGGAGGAAAACGAGTGAGATTAAGATATCCAAACTATATTTCTTAACTGCTGCATAGGAGTATTCGCGGCTGAACTAAGTTAATTGAACACGAACTCAGGTCCTGCATCGAGTGAAATTCCACCACACCGAGGAGGCATGGGGGTAGATAGTTGGCCAACCGAACGGCAATTGGCTAACGCCTACGGGCTTACCGAACAACGGGGTCAGATTACAAAGGCTTCGTAATGCTGTCATCAATAGGGGCTACCAACCATATCTGCATGGGTAAGACGGCATGCTAAACTAGTGATCAAGTGAGAACTTGATCACTAAAGCCCGTCCTTGATCAGAGGGTGAGAGCTAACTTAACCTTAGATCAGAGTCTAAGACAAGGTTATAGCACCGGCAAGTCTAGTAAGATTCAAAGAACTTAAAGAACAACACAAACCTAAGCCTTGGTCTAGTGTGCAAAAAGGTACACCACACTAGGCAAGTGTAAGAAATAAAGTAAAGTATAGCTGAAAGATAGATCAATGAAGTATATTATACTGAAGTAGCCAAAGTACAAAAGTTAGAAAGATACAAGAGCTTTACCAAGACTCGAAGCTAACTCCGGAATCCCTGAGGCAAAGACTCAGACTCAACTCTAACTCCCAGGATTAACCTATTGCTACAAGACTAAGACAATGGTGTGTTTCACTCAACTTCCACACTTCCCAAGTGAGCTACCTGGGGGTATTTATAGTCATCAAGTGAGTAGGGGTACTTATAGGGTTGGTAAGGCGGTTGTGAGGGTAGCTGGTAGGCCGGGCGGCCTGGTAGTAGGCTGGGCAGCCTTACCCTAGGCTGGGCGGCCTAGCCAACCCTTGGATCCACCGCCTTACTTCATCCCACAATCCATCTTGCCTCCCCAAGTTGGTTGCATGGCGGTTGGCGGTTATAACTTGTGCTTTTTCCCGGATCGTTGAATCTTCAATGTGTTTCTTCCTTAGCCGCAGGATGGAAGTCCCTCGGATTGCTGACTTCACCAATCCAAGTGCGAGATCAATGAGGTGGCAAGCCTTCCGGTATTCTGCAATCGGCTTTCACAGTTTCCACCTTGGAATTGTGTTGACACGTCGTTTATGTGCATGCAGGTTGAAGATGAGGTGTTTTGGCCACTTTTACTAGCCGGGTGACCTGGCGCACTGGCCGGGCGGCCACGTCTTGTTCTGACTTAGCCAAATCTTGCCTGTTTTCAGTTGTTCTTGCACCTGCACTCAAATATTCAACACAATTCGTGGAGATTTGTCTGTAGCAAGGGTTTATCTACACTTTGATGTATTTTCCTTCATATTCATGGATAGTTGATGGTCAAAAGTAGTGCAATAACGACCGTCAACAGTATGCCATGGATCATAGGATGCATGGTAGGACCTGTGGGGGATAGATATCCCCTGGGTCCTCATGGTGTGGATTCAAGACATGGGACATTGATGGGCCTCAAAATGCCGGACGGTAGATTTCATGGGCTGTCTGCTTGGCTTAGGCTCATAAATGGCAAAGGATGAGCAGAACTTGGCGATCAAGGCAAGGATGGTGCAATTTAGGAAAGCATGAAAAGAGTACATGGCTTGGACTCTACTTCTAAAGAGTATGGGACTTGAAGATGGAAAGGGCATAGATCGCAGATTATATGTGATATGTTGTTATCTAAACCGACTAGAAGATATAGAAGGAACCTGACTTGTAACCCAAGAACCCGTCAGCCTATATAAGGCAGGTGAGGGACCCCTATGTAGAGATCATCATACAATGCTTCATGCCATCGCACATCAAAACCCTAGCCAACCACGTTCTCATTGTAATCTCGAGAATTCAGATCAATACAAACAGCCACAAACAGGACGTAGGGTGTTATGCTTTCCGTGGCCCGAACCTGTATAAATCTTGTTCCCATCGCGTTTTACGCGAACCATCGAGCTACGGTCGATCTCGCCAACCACAAAAGAACTATGTGATACATCCCATGGTGCACTGCCGGTACTAAACATCGACAGTTAACGCGCCAGGTAGGGGAGGCAACATCGACATCTTCGCTAGCTCCATGGCCAATAGCTCCAGCAACTTCGCCAAGTTCTCTCCTAGCGAGATAATCCGCTTCGGATCTATCTCGTTCATCGCCGACAAGCACGGTGACCTGCATCGCGTTGAGGGTACTCCAGAGAAGGCAAGTGACCGCAAGGCCATTGTGCTGACTCAGAAGCCACCTTTGGTCATTCCCCTGGCAAATTCGCTTTGCCCGCGGTCAAGATTGAGTCGGCTCCGATGCAACACGCTCTACGCCGATTCATCCTCGAGCACCGGTACCCCAACCCACCGT
The DNA here is from genome assembly GCA_030272315.1 of Paspalum vaginatum. Classification (NCBI taxonomy): domain Eukaryota; kingdom Viridiplantae; phylum Streptophyta; class Magnoliopsida; order Poales; family Poaceae; genus Paspalum; species Paspalum vaginatum. Next base: position 24,716,278 of record CM059015.1, on the reverse strand, counting down.
CCGGTCTTCCCTGGCCTTGACTTCTTCATTGGGAGCAAGGCCGCTGAAGAAATCTGTGAGCCACCTCAACTTGGACTCGCGACGCATCATCTCGGGGACGGCCGTAGGCAGATCTGCACCAACTCCTTCACCTCAGGTGGCCACTACATCGTCTCTGACTTGGCGTACTCCGCTTCCAACTTCCCCAATAGGGTCTGGACCTAGATCAATCAGGGGAAAGGGGGGCATCAGTCGAGAGCTCGCTCCTGGCAAGGCTCCCATCCTCGAGGCTTACTGCGAGGGTCTAGTCTCGCCTCTAGCCGTGGGGAGAGCCGGGTCACATCCCAAATCCCCCATGGCCTTCCTAATGCTGTCGCATTGCACCAACGGCTCCTCTCCCATGCTTTTGTTTCGCTCAAAAACAATGAGGGCGCACAGGAGGCGTTCATACCAGAGCAGCGGGTAGCATCACTCGTCGACGGTGACATCTTCAACGCGGCTGACGTATCGCTGACTGACCTCTGACTAGGGCTCATCATCAACTCCACACCCACCGGTAGGACTGCCAGATGGCATAGTTCACGCTCGATGGAACCATCAGTGGTGCCTTCATCGACACCCGTGCCTCTAGAACAGCATCGGACGCTATCTCACCCATCTCTTCATCACGAGAGCGGCGGGAAGCCATATCGGCACATGGTCTGCTGCCTCAAGTCTCTCGCAACCAAGAGAGATTTGACCATACCAAAGGTTACAGAAATCATGGCCACAACTTCTGATCCCTGCTCAGAGGAATCGTCCATGCTCCTCAACAATCAGATCAGCTCCCCTCAGAGCACGTCCCACTGCTTCTCTGAGATCTTCGTTATTGATGGGGGCTGGAGGAGGAAGACATCATCTCTGATGAGGAGCCAACCATTGTTAGGGAGACTCCACAACAGCATGAAGCACGCCAATGCAGGAATCAGTGCCGCAACACTTGGTGCCATCACATCGCCAAAAACCAGGACTCGAGCCAGTTTGTCTCGCTCAATGAGATGACTTCGGCCGACGAAACTCCAAAAGAACAAGAGTAGCGCTGGCAGAGGAATGCACGAAGACAAAAATGCTAGGCCGCTCAGATGGTGTTGTGAGAATGTGAGCCGGCTCCTCATCCGCGCACACCACCTCGATAGCAACCCATCCCTGCGCGCAACTTGTTTCTAGAATTCGACCAGATCATGAAAACTCCAAGCCAGGTGGGCGGTGCACTGGCTGAAATTGCCAACAACCTCCCCAACAACCTAGATGGAGATTACTATCGGTATGTCCTCACTCGGGCGGTGGACCACCTCCTACCTGCATAGGGAGTTCCTACTGCTGGAGACGCCCACAACACCATCAACGAATGTCGCGACGCACACCACAACATCGAGCAACCGCACGGGTGTCGACATGAAGATGAGCTGAGGTGTCGAGAAGAGTCCGATCAGAATCACAGAGCCCCTAGTGACACGAAGGTAGCCAGGCTCACTCAGGCGCAGGCTCCGTCAATAGCCCGACGCCCTGCATTTTTGTCTACAACCAACTAGGGGTCGTCATCATCGGCAACCACCTCGTCAGCCAGAGAACGCTCATGGTGGAGCCTAGAAAGAGCCGTCCCATGGATTGGTGGGCATCTCTGCCTTCACTAGGCGACTCTGCATGGTCTAATGACCCCATAACTTCGAGGTCTCCAATGTCGAGAAGTATGAGGCCAAGCAGGACCCCAATGGCTAGCTGGTTGTGTACTCCACGACGGCTGGCGCTGCCGGGGCCAGTGAGGATGTCATGACGGCCTATCTCCTGATTGTTCTAGGGCAGGACGCACTCTAGTGGCTTTGTCACCTCCCTGCCAACTGCATCGACAACTGGAGCAATTTCTTTAAAAAGTTCATCGCCAACTTCCAGTCCCTCTCCGACAAGCTAGCTTAGCCCTGGGACCTCAAGTCTGTTAAGAGAAAAGATAATGAGCCCCTCCGGTCCTACCTAAAATGGTTCCAGATGATGCAGAATCGCATCCCTGAAGTCACCGACACAGTGTGATAGAAGACTTCTTCCACGGCTCCAATGACGAGACTTTCGTCAAAAGCATCCTGTAGAAGGCTCTGGTTACCTCAGAGGCACACTTTCATGAAGCTGACCAATACATCACTCCGGTGGAATGGGACCACGACCTAGTCGATCGACGTCGAGACAAGGACAAGTAGGAGAGACGCGAAGATGTTTCGCGGCAAGACTGCCACTGGGACAAACGGCCTCGAGACGAGGAGGTTCAAGCCATGGGACCACCGCTCACTCGGCCATGTGCTCCCCCTCATGGTGGCGATGCATGATCACTCGATGACATTGTTGGCGGCTCTTAGCCTATCGGATTTTACTCCGCAAGCGCACGGAGACCGCTATAGCCTTTCACCCAGGAGTATTCCAAGGTATTGTATTTATCCAAAGGGAAGCATTGAGATATAGATATATCAAACTATCATTCATCCAGCTGTCACTACTCATTCATGTCAACCGATAGCTAGGAACGATTGACACTAAACACCATGGGATACAAGCCAACCACCGTTGGCAAGAAAGCAGGTAAAGCTAGGAGAACAACGAGGTGAGAGCTCAGATTCCTGATTAGGACTTTTTATACTATGGTGAGCCAGATAGACTAAGCTAGACCAACACGTTGCTCTACCCGATGTAATGACTTATCTAGTTGTCTAGGATACTTACTTCGCCACTGAGCCTGCTAACCACTTCCGGGCACCAGAGTGCTGATAACCCAGACGAGAAAGGTGGGTGTCGTAGTAACTCAGCTATGCAGCTACAAGAAACCTGAGCCAGGGTACACTCCTGCTGTCACTAGGGGGACCTACCAAAGCCAAGTGCACGAAATCTGTATGTGCACACCGGCTACCCAAAACTGCGTGGGGTTTAACAATTGAACTTGCGAAACCAAGGTGACCGCAAACTAAGACACCACGTCCACGTTTAGCAGGCACTACCTCTACAGGATTCCCAAAAAGAAGCATACACAACAGTATAGACAAGTGCTATATAGAGCATACGAGCAATTGGAGGTCGAAATAGTGAAATAATGATCGCCAACATGCCCCCTGATGGGGAATAGGGTTCCCGATCTTCTGAGAGGATGGATAAGTCAGTTTAGGGGTGGAGAACTCAATGTTGGTGAAGAAAGGCCGAGCAACTGATCAAATCCTTGCAATCGACCTCACCAATATGGCTATCGTTCCTGCAATGCAACCGAGAGAACACAAGCAAGAACGAGGAATAAACGCAATCACGATTAATCTTGTGCACAAGTTGGGGTTTCACAAACCGATGATGGCGAAACTGTTCACGACAGAATAATCTAAGCAAAACCTATCAAATCTAATGATGTCTATAGAATATATACAAGAGAGAGGTCTAGGGGGTGGCCGAGCAACCCAAGGGCGTACAAGGCTAGCGGGCCCAAAAACCGGTCCAACAGCACCCTGGCAGATTCTGTCCATCATCTTGTTTTGAATATTCCCATCTACTCCGAGAGAATTCAGATGTGGGACCACATGGGTTGGAAATCTTATCTTCTTAACTTTACAACAATATGTAGAACGTCCAAAACGGAGCCCATATGTTGCCTAGGCGTCCGTTTTTGTGAGGCCTGCTCCTGCAGTCCGAACCGGCCTCGCGAGTAAATTGGACCTCAACTCGGATTGGGCATCAAACTCCATCTTCTCTTAGGCCTTGGCCCTATGCATTATTGACATGTTCACATCATTCTCCCCTTCTTGTTTTTGAGTCATCCTCGACTCAAAGTCATCGATGCTCGCGGAAATAGTTGTAGCAATTCCTCCTGAAATCATCCATGCATGTTTCCCTTCTTGAAATGGATCATGTTCTGACAATTCAAACAAAGAAGAACAAGTGGACCTCGACATGATATGATCAGTTTTGCAGTAGCTCTTTACTTTATTTGGATGTTCATCAATAAAATGAGAGTCAAAATTGGAACATATATATAAACACGATGCACCATATATTCTCCTATACAATTATATCTTCCAGTAACATTATATGTATGCTTAGATGACCATGGCAAATCAGTACCAAAATATAGTTTCTTCTCTAAATAATTTAGATTGCAAAGAACATCAAATTCAATATAACTGAAAGGATTTAAAGAATTCAATAATTTTAACTCATTTGACGCATTAGTAATAGGGAGAAAAGGTCTATTTTCAGCACAAGTGATTGGTTCCAAAGCATAAGTGTCATGTTGATTAGCTTGAAGTGGTATAGGAACAAGCAACACATTATGTCATATCTCTTGTTTATGATAAGAACATCAAAAGAATCATCTTGTGAGCAAGACAAATCAGAAACAGTCTCCACGATTGATTGCTCTACATTAGCTTGACTTGTAGCTAAACTTGGTACATTAAATATTTGCTCACCTTTAGGGATCATAGCACTCATATCACTACTGTTGTTTACATGATCGGTGCACTGTGGAACACATGGAAAAGAAACCAACTCATGTTCATTCTCTTTATCAATGTCACAATGCAACATAGCAAAATGCAAATCATTAGAATATTCATTAACAGAACTATTGCCTTGATCAAAACGTTGCAATTTTTTCTTCAAATCGGACTTATACGTAGGAGGAATAAAATTACTGCGCATAGAACGTTTCAGCTTGGACCATATAGAAGGATCTTTACCATGTTTAACTAAATTATTCCACCAAAACATTGCGTAGCCAGTAAATTCACTAGTAGCATATCGAACCCTGCTGATTGGTAGGAATCATATGAGAATTAAATTTTTGTTCAACAGTCATCTCCCAATCTAAATAAGTATCAGCATCATATGAACCATCAAAGGTAGGAATTTTAAATTTGACACTAGCAAAATGGTTATTCTCATCACCTTTTTACATTTGTTGGCACGATGTGGAGGTGGTCGCTTACCCTTTTTGCCTGATCGCAAGTCTTGAGAAGCGTCCTTAGATGCAGCAACTTTGTTCTCTATAGTTTCAAGTCGAGTCACCAAATTATTTACCGAATCACGTAGATTGTTCACGGCTGGAGCAAGTTCTTTACTGAAATCACCAATAAGCTTCTTTTGTGCATTAATGGGTTCGCTCAGCTCGTCCTTTGAGGCACAGTCATTGAATCCTTGAGGGAAATCATCTCTTGCCATGGTTAGAAAAAACAAGACAGAGAAAATGAAACAAAATTATCCCTATCTATTAGGTAGGTGGAATCTCTCGCACTCGAAGCGTGTACCAAGCACTTGCAAATGTTCTTACCATACACAGCAAGAAGACGATGGCGATCTAGAAGAGGTGACGGCGGCCAAGAGGCGATAACACATCTGTAGCGTGGGATGATTGTAAGACCGACCTATACTGCTCAAGAGTATTATGTGGATCTTTAGAAAGGCATAATATGTAGTAATGAATAGCAAAATTTGAAATCAGATAGTAAAGTTGAATAAATGTCCAAAGTAATTGACAAAGTTGCTGGCCTGAACGCGTCCTAGAACTAGTTTAAGCTAGCAAAAGATATACCGAACCACAAAGGACACAGAGGATGCAAGCATTTCTAATTTTTTTTCTTCTCTTTCTTTTTTGTGCGGCTTTTTTTTATGCACTTGCCTTTTTATTTCCTTTTTTTCACAAGTGCCACAAAACAAGATACAACTCAAAACAATAATAACATTCTCATCTTTTTATGATAGATCAGAGTTGCACAGCCGATTAGACAATTTTATGGCCTCAAATACAAAAGCTTTGAATACCAAAGTTGTAGATCTCCTTTTTATCTTTCTCTACAGTATATGGAACACCTTTTTTGGATAATGAATGATGAAGATATTGACCCTAAAATACAGACTGCTCAGAAAATTCTAGGTCACAAATAAATTTACTCACAACAGATATTACACTATGATAACGACATTTTCTGGAAACTTCCCAATTGACAAAGTTGTAGATAAGTTCACAAGCTTTCCAGAAAGTACTAGAACATAGAAATTCGAGTTAGTATCAAGGAGATATTATGAAAATACTGAATTGGACAGAGAGGATTCCGAACCGGACGTGACGACGTGAGGAAAACGGACACGGTGACAAGATGCAAAACTCAAACTAAACTAAGAACGCGTTCTACACCAGCAATATGACTATGACCATGGACACAAACTCAAAGATGCAGACTCTAAAATAAAATTATGCAAAGGCTAAACTTGGTGATAGGACAAGATGAACTAGAAACCCTAATTTTTTTATGTCTTTTTGTGGACTTTAGGAAAATAAAACACTCAAATAAGGGACACACGATAATATACCTCAAGGGAAACCTGAAGCTCTGATACCAAATGATGGGGAATAGGGTTTTCGATCTTCCGAAAGGTATGGATAAGTCGGTTCAGGGGTGGAGAACTCGACGTTGGTAAAGAAAGGCTCCGAGCAATCGATCGAATCCTTGCAATCACTACACCACTGCTCCGATGGTTATCGATCGCATGACGAGCGCAATCGACCTCACCAAGAAGGCTATCATTCCTACAATGCAACCGAGAGAACACAAGCAAGAACGAGGAATAAACATAATCAAGATTAATCTTATGCACAAATTGGGGTTTCTCAAACCGATGACGGCGAAACTATTCACTGACAGAATAATCTAAGCAAAACCCATCTAATCTAATGATGGCTACATAATATATACAAGAGAGAGGTCTAGCGGGTGGCCAAGGGGATGCCCAAGCAACCCTAGGGAGTACAAGGCTAGTGGACCCAAAAACCAGTCCAGCAGCACCCTGGCAGATTTTGTCCGTCATCTTTTTTTGAAGATTCATGTCTACTCCGTGCGAATTCAGATGTGGGACCACATGCGTTGGAAAGGTTATCTCCTTAGATTTCCAACGATATGTTGAACGTCCAAAATGGAGCCTGTATTTGGCCTAGGCGTCCATTTTTGTGAGGCCTGCTCCTACAGTCTGAATCGGCCTCGCGAGTAAATTGGACCTCAACTTGGATTGGGCATCAAACTCCATCTTCTCTTGGGCCTTGGGCCTATGCATTATTGATGTGTTTACATCACCCCCAAGCTTGAACTTTTTCTTATCCTTGAGCAAAGCTAAGACTTAGGCTCAGCGTATCAGGAGTTGCATCAATGCCAATATCTTGCAAGTATTAAGTGGACAACCCAGCATTCTACCTTTATGATTGAACAAACTGGCATAAGTGTACCCACCTTTTCATTCATACCTGTGGGGCTTCTGGCTTTTCTTACCTTGTCTTTGGCGGTTGAGAGATGGAACAATCTCAGTAGAGTGTCACCAAACTCTATCTCCTTTCAGGTCTCATGCTCGGAGGGTTTTGAAAATTTTAAAATCAAAGCATCAAGTTCCTCAAATGGTACCCTCAATCACTCAAGTGGTTTTATAACTCCTCCAATGTGACCATTCCACTGGCAAAAGTCACAGTGGTAGACAGGCCTCTTGGGCATAGGCTTGGGCTGGGTCTTGGGCTTCTGGTGAGGTGGTGAAGCCTTGGGTGGTGCTGGCTACTGGACTTGCTTTTTGCTTGAAGGCTTAAGCACTTCTACTATCTTGTCCAGCTTGGCTTGTGGTGGCTTGGGTGTCCAATATGACTTCCTTGGGGCTGCCTTGGGAGGCTCATGGTAAACCCCATCAACAGTAGAGTCAAGCTGTGGAGAGGCAGTGTTAGGATTGATCGGGGCACTCTTCTTCTTACCCGAGGTACTACACTCTCCTAACCCAAGTCCACTGGTGTCACCCTCGCCACGCTTGTTCGCCTCTATGATCATCCTAAGCTAAGGTTCCCTGGCATACATCTAGCTCAGCACCTCCCTCAACCTACAGTTGTCGTCTTCAAGGATCAACTTCAACTCTCTCAGATCCTCTAGAATCAAAGTCTGGGCAGCACAAGTGGGACAGTCTAGAGAGGGAATCACAGGAGCAGACTTCTCAAGCCGTCCTAATAGTGGCATCTTTCTTCACCAACTGCAGCCTCAAAGTGAGACAGTTCTCACACGTATCAGGGGGTGCTTAAAGCACCTCAAGGTCAGCTCTCACCTGGTCAAGCTCACTCCTCAAGGTAGGACAGACCGTGCACGCACCCAAAAGCTTAGGTCTAGCCTTAAGCTCCTCTAACTCCTTGAGCTGCCCCTCAAACTTCACCTTCAGCTCAGCTATGTCAACAGCTAGGTGGAGGCAAGACTCACACTCAGGCACCTCACTAAAAGTAGGCTCATCCAGTTTAGACTAGAGCTTGCCAAACTCAACCCTTCAGCCTATCCATCTCCTCTACCTGATGAGCATACTTGCTCTTCTACTCACAAAGATCACTCATGAGGGACTCACAGGTAGGGCACTCAAACTCACTAGGCTGGGCTTGCACACTCTTCAATCTCTCAATCTAAGCCAAATCATCAGCAAGTTTGGCTTTCTGCTTCTGCAGCTTCTTGGCTGCCTTCTCCAACAACTTATCCTGGGCTTTCAACTCACGACTGTTCCTCTCCAGCATATCAAGGATCTTAGCTTGCTTAGGAGTTACCTCTTCATCGGAGGAGTCATTGTCGTTGCCCTTGTCCTCAAGCGCCATGGAGTAGAATGATGTCCGATTCACCTTGTGCTTGCTCTTGGACTTGGTGGAGATGAAGCAGAGGTCAACTGGACCACCTTGGTCCCTCCTCTTGTCCTGCTTGGTGACGATCTCCTCATCGCTTGAGATTGACGAAGACGAGGAGGAGGAGGAGGATGATCCGCTACAAAGACCACCAAGCTCGGTGAAGAAAGCCTTGTCCCGCTTCCAGTTGTCCTTCTGGTATCTCTTGAAAGCCTTCCTAAAGTTCTTGATCTTATGGGAGCGGTGCTTGCTAAACTCGCAGGAGTGGTTCTTGCCCTTCTTGTAGTTGTCGTTCAACTTGTTCGGGCACTCGTCGATGAAGTGGCTGACATCTCCGCACTCAAAGCACTTGGGCTTCTCGCCCCTCTTCTTGCTCATCCGGTTGTCATAGGCTCACTGAAAATGACTAGACACCAGACAAAGCTCATCATCCTCAAGTATCGCTAACTGCTCCTCTGTAACAGACATCAAAGTAGAGAACGAAAAACCATGAAGTGCGGGGTTAGTAGAAACTTCCTTGGAGCTGGAAGCCAAGGCCTAGGCTCTTGGAGCCAGTACCATTGAGCATATCTATCATCTGGTAATCAACCTCTGTGGCCTTGAGCTTGATGTAAAGCTCCTCAAATCCCAAGGTGTCATACCCTGCCGACTCAAGAATGGAGTTCTTCTTGATCTCCTAAATATTCCTATCCAAGGAATATAGCAGCTTGACAGCCTGCTGATGGTCAGTGTATGGAAGAGCAGCGGGGGCAGAGTTGACACAAAGCTTGTTGATGAACGACTGAAAATGACCAAACAAGGCATCCATAGACTCTCCCAGCTTCTTGGTGAAGTTCTCATACTCACGCCGGTAAGTCTCAACAAGCCGACCCTTAACTATCTTTGTCCCCTCATGGTGTGCAATGAGCAGGGACCAGATCTCATAGGCGGTATCAAGGTGGGTCACCCTCTCATAGTCCGCCAGACCAAGTCCATAGAAGAGAAAGTTCACCGCCTTGTAGTTCGCCTCATGCTAAGCAACGAGCGCCAGTGTGGTATGCTCGGCAATGGGGAGCACCGTGAAAGTCGTACTTTGTATAGCATTCCATATGTCCTCGTTTTGGCTAAGCAAGAAAGCTTTCATCCTACTCTTCTAGTAGGGATAGCTATCTGAGCCGAGAACCGGAACCTTCCCAGAGTGCGCCATAGTCGCTACTAGTTTCTCACCGATAAAGGTATGAAGAAACCTAACCGGCTCTGATACCAATTGTGGGACCGAGATGTGCGACTAGAGGGGGGTGAATAGGAGCACTTTAAAACTCAAATTCACAACTCCCCGAAACTGGTGCTTAAGAGAAGAACTAGACACCGTCCACTGAACAGATACGTGTCTAGCAGCGCAAAGGTGCCATCCACTGAGAGGATATGCACCAAGCGAGAAAAACCATGAGCCAACTCAATAAGGGCACCGAGGCAACGCATCTTGCAAAAACCGCACCAAAGTGCATCTCACTGACTCACAGCAAGCAAAGAGAATAGTCTGGAAGTGGGGAATGCAAAAATCCGAAGCAAAAACATAGCTGAAGAAGCAAATAGCAAAACATAGCTGCAACCCAGGCAGAGCCGGACTGTCCGGTAGCAGGAGCCAAACTGTTCGGTGGCAACAGGATACTCCGGTTACATCTACCGGACTGTTTGGTGGGAAGTCTCGGGCAAACCCCTACATCGGACTATCCGGTGGGCTCTGCCGGACTGTCCGGTGGAACCGGATTGTCTAGTGGCCCTACTGGATTGTTCGGCAAAGAAGAGGTTTTCACACCCAAGACTGAACAAATCTTGTCCAATCTTCACGAGATTTTGCACAGGTTATCTAGACCCTATTCCAAAGCTTTTCCCAAGAAATCAATGCAAAATGACCAAGGGATCAGCAGGAATTTCAGATCTCGTGAGATGGCAATCTTTGGGCAAGAAGGGGGAAAACTCAAGGGAAGCTTGCTCGTCGCAATCCAGTTGGATTGAGATGAACTAAGTCATAATCTCCACATCCTAGCAAGTCCAAAAGAGCCAAAAGAACATGATTAACTCGCGGGCAAAGCAAAGCACCAAAAGCCTTTGAGTTTCATCCAAAAACCAACTAGAAAGGGAGGGAGATGGCTGCACACATGAGCACGAATTGGAGACGAATCTTGCCTTGATTATGTGTGGAAAACAGTTTACAAAATGTTCCTCATAGCCTATCACCCTTCATCCTCCCACTAATGAAAAGTACTAGCCTAGGGGACTCTCAATCCTAAGCTAAGCACCCGATTTGATATCTAAGCTCTTGGCTGGATGGAAACTAAGACTAGGGTTTCTAGAGGTGGAAGAGTCACCTAAATGACCAGCCACTTAGGTATATATAGCCCAGGCCTAATCGACACATTTTACACTAAGACCCTTATATTACAGAAACGCCCGTAGGAGCCAAAACGGAAAAGACTCGACTTTCTCGGGGACAGACGACCGCGATGGAGTCTTGATCTTCTTCGGATGCACTCAAACTCCCGGATGACGTCCATATGGCTAGTAGTCCAAATCCACCGATCGACCCCCGGTTTTGAAGTCAGAAACCGAGAAACTTTAGGGTTTCCTTCCTGGGCCTGGAAAGGCCCACTCCACTCTATCTCGGCTAGAACAAGCCTATTCGCCAAGTCTGGTAACTTGGTGGTAGGGTGGTGGATTTGAGCGAATCCGCCAACGGCCTCGCTCGTCTTCATGCCATGTCCTCAGGTTGGAGCACTACGGTGGCACCCGGCATCCCCAATCCATCGGGGTCACCTCACAGTCCTTTGGAGGTCTTACTCCTACTATCGCCGTGTCACTCCTTCGTGTACTGAACTCCCATGGCCGACCGATGTCGAGCATGCCTCCAGTCCTTCGGAGGACTTCCATGTACCTCCCGTCCATCGGAGGGCCTCCTGTCCATCGGAGGTCTTGTGCCCAAGTCCTTCTAGGTCTTTGGCTTCTGTTGACAATCACTCATCACTCTAGAGGCAATGGAGCTGGTCCATTGGCTCTCAAAACCTTCAAAATTGTGATACTTAGACAAAGGTTTTACCAGTCAATCATCATTTTTTCAATTTCGGGATTTTCCTTTTCCTCTATCCATGACAGGTGGGGCGCACCCGGCCGACAGTCGATCGCGGGCAGAGCTCGCGCGCCACGCCCATGGCCACGCGTCACCCACCACTTGGCCGCGCCCTGCCCTGTCCCTCAGTGCCCTGGTGCCTTCAACGCGAAGCGAACGCCCTTTCTCTCTCTCTCTCTCTCACTTGCTCGTTCCTGCCCCTCTGCCTCTCCACCATGAGCACATAGCGCTACACACCATGGCTGCCGCAATAGCCATGGCCCGAGCCCATGCTGGTGCCTCCTCCGACCTCTCCTCGCCAAGTTGTCGTAAGCCCCGCACTCGCCTCGAGCTCCTCCTCATTTCCCAAAGAAACTAACATCTATTGACCTCTCCTCGCTCTGTTCTACATGCAGTCCCATTGCCGCTCAGTTCAAGGCATCAGGTCACCGTGGAGTCCTAACTTGGGGCCACCCCCTTGCCTCCCGTCCACCTCCCCCATGTTCCCCTCGTCCTCGCGGAGCCAGGACGCCATTCCGCGGCCCCTTCTATCGCCGGAGATGGTAGATCGAGGTCGCGCCGCCGTGTCCACGACCTCCAGTTCGTGCACGTTCCCCATCAACTCAGTTCGCCCCACGTGATGAAACATGGGAGAAAGGGAGCCCCTCCATGGGGAACATCTTCCTAGACCTCATACATGCTGTTCCCGCCCCTCCTCGCACGACGCCGCGTGAAGGACCGCCGGCCGTTATGCGTGATGTGTCCTTGGACGGAGGAAGAAGGAAAAGAGGTGGTCTTTCACAACCCCCCCCGCCTATTTTAATTTTTACATGCTCGGGTTGGAGTACTATGCACTAAGTGTTGGTAATAATTCTTGCAGGCCCTCGAAGTCTACGCATAATTGGAATTAGGTCCCTAGCTGTGTAGATCTAGGTGTAAATAAAATTCCTTGAGCTATGAACTTTGAAAATCTTTAGCCAAAAAATAAGCCTATTTTCGGCGGCGGGCCGCCGAAAATAAGCACTATTTTTTGGCGATTGCACTGGCCGCCGAAAATGGGCACGGGGCAGGTTATCTCCAGCGGCTAGCCTCAGCTGCCGAAAATAGGTGGCCAGGCCGAGACCACCGAAAATAGCCGAGGACTATTTTCGGCGGGCAGGTCCAGGCCGACGAAAATTAAGTTTTTATCCTAGATTTTGACAGTATATATCCATATATACATCACAAAGTCCTCAAATCCATATAACCATAACAATAACAATGACACATCACAAACTAACCATGCACACACACACACACACATATACCCATACACAAAGTCCAAACATACACAAGTGTCAAGTCCATAACACAAGTCCATACCACAAGTCTAAAGTCCATACGAACAAAGCTATAAAAGTCCATACACACAATTCCATCTCTCACTCATTCAACTCACATGGCACCTGGCTCATTGGAGTTGTGGCCGCTACCTCCGGAGGTGAAGAGGATGTTTACAAAATCAGTGTTGTGTCTAGATTGCTAAGGAATAGAATAAATGACAAAATTAGCCAAAAATTTTAGATATGTGACAACACATAGACATAATTAGTATAGCTTAATGGCAAAAGTGATGAGACGAACCTCTTCCCCAGATTGTCCTGACACTAGCGGAGGAGTTTGGTAAGGACTTGATGCATGGACTCTCGATCCCTATTACACGTAAGTATAGCTTAATTAAAACATGTTTGGCGATTTTATTTAAAGTTAGGATATACCAAAGTATATATAGCTAGGTTTGAGTTTTTTAACTACATTGACCACAATCAGCTATAGTTCTACAATGTTTGCTAAAGTTGAACAAGTTTGGCTACAATCACTTAGATTTAGCTACAGTTGAGCAACTTTCACCTGAGTTACTAGAGAAAAAGGCATCTGAGCAAACATTCCCCACTATGATGGTGCTGGTGGCGGTCTAATTTCTAGCATGACAAAAGTTTGCCCCTGCATCTGGTACATTGCCTACAGAATGCAATGCATTAGTAACATGTTTTGATAATGATAGGAATGCTAATTGTTGAATTTCATACTTATTTGAATCGCCACCATCTGTTGTGCGTGAAGGTGTTCATGATAAGCTTGTTGATGCCTCTGGTACTCCTCTTGGGCTTTAATCCATGCATCACGCTTCTAAAGCTCGTGATTTAGCCTCTCTATCTCCATGTCAGACGTGGTGTGGCACTGGCAGCTACTACTACCGCCCGAACTCTGCGTGGAAGACCCCCTCTAAACTTTTCTGGAGTCGATCATGCCGTTGAACATGGAGTTCCTTCAAAATTCAAACATAGCGTTGACAATGGGACTATGTTATATTGAACACAACTAGGCAACACCGTACATATTGAGATCTTACCATCCATGTGACTTGTCGCCACCGCTAGCATACACAGCTTGACCGTCAATGAGTGGCATCCTACAATCATATCCTTCACCATGGCGTCTGACCATCTCCTTCCCATATTCCTCTTGCAAGTAGAAACCAACTTTACAAGTTAGCTATGTAAAATATTGTGAGAACTAATTTAAAGCTATGACCAACTAACCAGTGACTCTGTGGCCAATGGAGTACACAATACGTCACGCTAGGAAGGGTCTGGTCCCCTATGTCCTATAACATACATGTCCATGTCACTTGGCTCCTCTCCAATCCTAGCAACATGTATGTAGATGTTAGAATCATATATTTTTGAATAGTTGAGGGACGAAACATAAAGCGGTTCATTACCGTGCATTGAGCCATTCATCGATATCCATCACCCCCAAGCATATGAGATGCGTTCTTGGTCCCAACATTTCTATGCTTCTTTGATCGCTCTTGGAATTCTTCTGATGCCCACAACTCACAAAGTGCCTTGTAAGGGCCTGGCTGATCTACAAACAATGGATGTGTGATCTGCATGCACACGAGTTAGTATATCATAAAAACAATCTTAATATCTGAAGCAACAACACAATTCCCAAATAAGGCCATTACCTGTCCATACTGCTTAGCGATCAGTTAAATCTCTGAACAATCATGAAATCGGCCCAATGCCTACCCTTGAGCCTTAAGCCAGGCGTTTGTTACCTAAAGCCGAAGATTGGAGAATGTATCCTTGCATATCTTCATCGTAGCCTGGTCAAGAACTTTATCTGCATAATCCTGCTCTAAGGAATCCACATAGAAATACTTCTGCAACATCAAACAGTTAATAGAAAGAATTAGCATAATTGGAATCAAATAGTTAATAGAAAGAATCAACATAATAGGAATCAAAGAGTTAGTTGAAAGAATATTACCCAGAATTTGTGTTTCATGAGCCCCTGAACACTTCCAAGTGTAACATGCTCTGCAAGTGCAAAATGCTTCCAGCTTGTCGCGGATATAGTCTCACCCTTCTTTGTCACAACTCTTGGGTTGTGCACACAAATAAGGTTACCCAGCACATCGGTAGGAGTCCTACGGTGACCTGTCCTATCCCAAGACATGTCCTCCCATTGGCTACAAAACAAAATAACATTGAAGACATGTCATATATACAAACTATTGAAGTAAACATCTCATAAAGACTGTATCCGTCACCAATTGGTCTGATCAATCTCTTGTCCACAGAGTTGGTGGGAACTGCAGGAGGGTGGGCGTAGTGGCTCCTCCTACTCCCCCTCCAATAAAACAGCTCCTCTGAACCATCCGCGCCCATTGGGTCATCGCCAGCTCTAGAATCCTAGCCAGCTCTAGAATCCTCCTACCCAGCTCCAGCCTCATCCTACCTAGCACCAGCCTCCTCATCCTCCTGCCTAGCACCGGCCTCCTCATCCTGCTTCACAGCTCCAGCCTCCTCCCCATTCTCCTCACCCTTCAAAAGTAAACATGAGATAAGTTATTAAACATTTATGAAAATTATACATATAAAACTCTATGCACATATATACCTCAATTCTTTGAAGGGTGATAGGAACTCCCTGCAATGTTGGGTCCACAGACCTCAACGAAGCCTCACGCCTAGATGAGGTGGATGAACTCCCCTGAAATAGGCTCTTGTTTGGGATCATCTTTCCCGCCCCTTTGCTACTTGCTTGACCCTACGGCTCATTCTGTTGATAAAATATTAAGAGTTAGCCCAGGATTTACATAAAGTACAAAAGTACATAAAATACAGAAATAAATGATTAACAATGCACATAAAGTACAGAAATATATAAAGTACATGAATGAATGATTTACTTGACAAAACTCATCAACGTCACGATTAAGTTGTCCCCTCCGTGCTAAACCTGACCACTAAACTCTCTTCTTAGGTGCTCGTCATTTCCGTTTGTTTGGAAAACTGATGTCCTCACAGTCTCCGACTAAGTAATTCAGTTCCGCACCGGGCTCTACAACGAAAAATGTTGACAATTCTTCTTCTTGATAAACTTCATCAACTTCACCATCGAACTGACTAGCACAATAACTAGCATCGCTAGGGGTATATAAACATTCATGGGGATTCACTTTGTGAACTACCCACCAAGCATGGAACTTTTTGTTTGGATACGACCAATAGTAAACCTGGTCACAATGGTATGCAAGGACCCAGTTGTCATTGCCCCTAAGCTTTTCGTTGTGCTTGACTTCGACCATGCCATACTGGTTCTCTCGAACCCCTCTAATGGGTTCAAACCAATCTCAAACAAAGAAGAATAACTTTAGTACCTTATCGCCAATGAACTTGAAATCGAGAATTTTTTGAATGATTCCATAACAAGTAGATTCCCATCCTTGATCATCGCTTGCCTTAACCATAACCCTAGAGCTACATGTTGCTGCTAGAGGATGAGTGGCTTCAAATGGGACTGAGCGAAACTGGAATCCATTGACATCGTACCGACCATGGCTTCTAACGGTCACCCTTCCCTCTGATAGTTGAACCAAGTCTTCATGGACTTCACCATCAATTTTAAAGTACTACAAAACACACATAGTCAGGTTAACAGACGTATACTATTTACATGTCATACGAGAGATAAATATGGTACCGATTGGAAGGATTTTTACATAATACTTGAACCAGTCGATGAAATTAGGTTTTCCATCTATGCCATCTCGTTGCATCTTATCTAGTTGCTTGCTTGTAGGTGGCACCTTAGATGTCCAGTTATGCCTTTGGAACTCAGTATACGAATGTTGACGTCTCTTAGCGTAACAGATTTTACTCCGCAAGCGCACGGAGATTCGCAGTAGCTTTTTCACTCAGAGTATTCCAGGTATCGTAAAAATCCACAGGGAAGCAAGGGCTAATAGGTGGAATGATATGTTCAAACTTCAAACAGTACTATAACTTAGATAAACACCGGCTATTCTTACAACGGGGGTAAGATAAACAAGATAGTGTATGGTGGGAAGAGTAAACAGGGACCAAAGCTGTAAACAACTAGGTAGTTGCCTAGGAGGACAACAAGTGAGATTAAGATATCCAAACTCTATTCCTTAACTACTGCATAGGAGTATTCACGGTTGAACTGAGTTAAACAAACACGAACTAGGATCTTGCGTCGAGCGAAATTCCAGACTACACCGAGGAGGCGCGGGGGTAGATAGTTGGCCAACCGAACGGCAACTGGATAACGCCTACAGGCTTACCGAACGACGGGGTCGGATTACATAGGCTCCCTAATGCTGTCACCAAGAGGGGCTACCAACCTAGATCTGCGTGGGTAAGATGGCACGCTAAACTAGTGATCAAGTGAGAACTTGATCACTAAAGTCCGTCCTTGATCAGAGGGTTTGGACTGACTTAGCCTTAGATCAGAGTCTAAGGAAAGCCCATTGTTGACAGTCGTAATCTCATGATATCAATCGTCAATTATCCACCAAATCGGCGCATCTTTGAAGTCGGTGCATCAAGTGGCCGCCCGGCCATGTAGGGTGGCCGCCCGGCCACCGACCTTGGCCGCCCGGCCACCGACCTAGCACACCTACAAACACACCCCCTCACTTTCTAGGCTATAAATAGACCCTGAGAGCTCATTTGTAGGGGGTGGAGCTGAGTAGAGAGTTCTATCTTAGAGCACCACATTCTGTCCTTAGTAGTTAGGATAGTCCTGGGAGTTAGAGTTGAGTCGAGCTTTGCCTCGGAGTCTCCGTAGTTATTTTCGAGTTTGTGGTAAAACTCTTGTATCTTTTGGATTCAGATTACCTTCAATATAATTTTAGTTATATTTTACTCTAAGTCTATCTCCTGAGAGTGTGGTGTACCTTTCTTTTGCACACTTGCTAGGCGGCATTGGTTGTGTTTAACTTTATCATTCAATTCTTGTTATTCTTGCCGGTGCTATAACTCATCCCTAGACTTAGACGCTAGGCTCTAGCTAGATCCTCTCCTCTAATCAAGGATGATCTATCGTTGTTCAAGCTCCGCTTGAACACGTTTATAATGTGCCATCCTCTCCACGCAGCTTTGCTTGGTAGCCCCACTCGGTGACAGCGTGTGGTGTGCCTGTGTAGTCCAAGCCCATCGTTCGGGAGGCCCGTAGGTGTTAGCTAGACTCTCCTTCGGGTCCAACTATCTACCCCTGGTACCCTCGAGACTCTAGAATTTGGGCTGGTTAATTGAATTTCTTAGTTATTCACGGATAGCCTTTGCAGCCGATTAGAATTAGAGTTTGGTGACTTTTTCTCACTCGTTGTCCTCCCAGGCAACTATACATTTTCTATGGATATCTTTGATAGACTTACCTCTCCCACCATACACCTATCTTTATCACATTTACCCCTCTGTTCTACTAGTTGGTATAATTTATCTAAGTTTACAGTTTATTCGATTTGAGTATATTCAATTACACTCTTGAGCCTACCGCTTCCCTGTGGAAATTTACGATACTCGGAATACTCTGAGTGAAAAGGCTACAGCGAATCTTCGTGTGCTTGCGGTGTAAAATCTGTTACGCTAAGAGACATCAACACCTATAGCACCGGCAAGTCTAGCAAGATTCAGATAACTCAAGAACAACACAAACCTAAGCCCTGGTCTAGTATGCAATAAGGTACACCAAACTAGGCAAGTGTAAGAAATAAAGTAAAGTATAACGGAACGATAGATCAATAAAGTATATTATACTGAAGTAGCAAGAGTGCAAAGATAGAAAGATACAAGAGCTTTACCAAACTCGAAGCTAACTCCGAAATCCTTGAGGCAAAGACTCGGACTCAACTCTAACTCCCAGGACTATCCTAGTGCTACTAAACTAGACAATGGTGTGTTTCACTCAACTTCCGCACTTTACAAATGAGAGCTCAGGGGTATTTATAGTCACTAAGTGAGTGGGGGGTATTTATAGGGCAGGTAGGGCGGTTATGGGATAGGTGACAGGCCGAGCGGCCTGGTAGGGAGACTGGGCAGCCTGGAGGGAGGCCGGACGGCCCCACCTCAGGCCGGGTGGCCTGGCCAGCTGTCGGATCCACCGCCATACTGCATCTTCTGGTCCATCTTCACTCCCCAAGTCGATTGCATGGTGGTTAAGGCGGTTATCTTTGTGTTTTCTCCCGAACCATTGGATCTCACTTGTGTTTCTTCCTTAGCCGTAGGATTCAAGTGCTGAGGATTGCTGACCACACCAATCCAGGGGCTGGATTGATGATGTGCCAAGGCCTTCCGGTTGATTGCATGCGACTTTCGTGGATTCCACCTTGGAGATGTGTTGACATGGCATGTGTGTGCATGTAGGTCGAAGCTGGAGCCAATTGGGCCCAGACACAGGCCGGGCGGCCTGGAGGTGGGGCCAGGCGGCCTCTGGTGAGGCCGGGCGGCTTGGGGACTTAGCCATGTGGCCAATCACCTCCTGGTTTGCCTCCATTTTACCATGTTTGAGTATGTCTTGTCACCTGCATTCAAATATTTCAACACAACTCATGGAGATATGTTAGTAGCAAAGGTTTGCCCAAACTTTGATGCATTTCCCTTCATATTCATGGATAGTTGATGGTCGTAGATAGTGCAATAACGAACGTCAACACCCCCCAAGCTTAGAGCTTTGCTCGTCCTCGAGGAAAGCCAAATGGGTTATGGATCAAGAGTTGCTGCAAATATCAGTGTTCGAGAATAGAGACTATGCATAACCGACACTCATGCTCTGATTTCAAACCGTAATGTATGCAATGATTACCCTTTCCATACCAGTGGTGCATCTTTTGACTTACCATGTCTTGGGTGGTTGAGAGAAGGAACGACTCAGTTGCAAGCTTAGCTCAAAACACTTCTTTTGGGACTCCCATCTCAGGTGTTTTTGCAGATTTTCAAAATAAAACAAGTTTCCCCAGAGGTACTCTTGATCGCTCAGAAGTGTATCCTCACCTTTTTAAGGCCAAGAGCACGGCCAAGAACTTCCTATACTAAAGCTTATGTGGAGCTCAGGGTGTGGAAGAACTTAGCTTACTTAGGTTGTTTATTTTGCAAAGCCAAAGATTGGACCAAAGAAATGTACTACATCAGCTAACCATGTTCATCATTGGAGCTTATTTGGTGGTTGTGGATGGATGGATCTCCTTGTTTCCTTTCCTTCTCCTTCTTTTGTATGATAGGTATGAATGTGGAGCCTTTTTGTATTTTTCTCTCTTTTTGCCATGCTTAACTAGCATGCTTTTCTTTTTCATATTTTTGCCATGCTTAACTAGCATGCTTTATTTTCTTTTTGATGGCTCCACATCCTACCTCATGTTGCTTGGAAGGAGTAGGGTTAAAGGTGTTGATTTAGAGATATATGGATGCATACCCAGGGTAGGTAAATGCATATGTGGTGGTGGTATTTTGCTCCAACAATTCACAAGATAGTGATGATTCCATTCAATGAGACTCCAAATTTGACAAAGCTCAAAACAACACTAAGTAGCTTTAAACAAGCTAGGCTCAGATATTTCAGTGTATTTGGCTCTGGTAGGTGTTTTAAAACCAACGGGGGAACTTTGTTTTCATTTTTTCAAGAAAATAACCTGAGATGTTCATCTTACTAAGAAAATGTAGAGCTAGCCTAGTACTTAGTCATATCATTTCTCAC
Source organism: Paspalum vaginatum (assembly GCA_030272315.1). Classification (NCBI taxonomy): domain Eukaryota; kingdom Viridiplantae; phylum Streptophyta; class Magnoliopsida; order Poales; family Poaceae; genus Paspalum; species Paspalum vaginatum. Next base: position 24,695,486 of record CM059015.1, on the reverse strand, counting down.
AACAATTTAGGCAAGGTTTATGCAAATGGCATCCACAAAGTAATAGGTCAGGCTTTCACTTTATACACACAAGCTCGAAATTAAGCTAAGCATGGTTTGTGCATAGAATACTAAGCAAGAACATGATAGAGCAACTATTCATCATTTCCATATATGAAGGTAATATATCAAAGTTGGGAGTTTATTTTATTTGACTCATAATTATTTTTTTATTATTTTTTTTCATTTTTTTGATAAAGAAACAAAATAAGGAGTTATTAATGCTTACTCTTGGTTGGACGAGTGTTGCTGCTGCTGCCGGTGAGACGGGTACTGCTGGACGGGTGCTGCTGCACAGGAGAGGACAAGGATGAGGAATGGGGGCCTTACTCTGAGGGCTGGGCACAAAGAAGCATGCTCATGTTGTACTACCATCCCCACCAAGCTTCAATGAAGCTAGGAGTTTTGGTAGTAATAGCTGTGAAAGTCCTGAGCATTGATGAAGCCAGCTTCCACCATTTCGTTCAAGTTCTGAAGCATGGTACTGTTCTCCTAGAGCTGTTGGCTCATCACCCTAGTACATCGGTGGATGTCGGCCACCTGCTGGTACATCCTTTGGTTGTACCTGCCTATGTTCATCCCTTCCATGGTGGCGTTGAGGCCAGCCATGTTGTCGGTGTTGAACCGGGCTAATGCTGATGGACCTGCACTCCTGTCAAGGCCATGTGACGTACCTGCCCCATAGTACTCAGGAGCATATGGTGGTTGGTGGTATGAACCACTTCCATCCATGCTGCTGTTGTACCACGGCTCCGGTTGGGCATAGCGTTGGAGTTGTGATAACTCTGAGTCTGTGCCCAATGGGGTTGCCGTATGGTGTGCCCACGAGTGGTCTGCTTCTTCTTCTTCGGCTTCCTGTTGTGCCCTTCGGCGCTGTTCTGCTTGTCGTTGTTGGGCCGCTGATGCTTTGGCGGGGTGCCTTCACGTCGAGCTGCTTGGTTAGTTTTCTAACTCGATACATATCGAACTGCGGTGCGGGAAGCGGCAGCTCGAGATTATGCCCAAACCATGTCATGACTAAGTTCTGGCCATCCCTCTTCATAAAATTTGCCTGGATAAGGTGTTGTTCCCCAATGATGTGTGTTGAGTCATTCGGAATGTATTCAATCTAGGCGTTCTCTAGAAGGCCCAGGTTGGATGCAATCCGCATGACAAAAGAAGTGATGTTTATGGGGGCGTTGGTCCTTGGCATATCCGCCCAGTGACGGACTATGTCTAGGACTGGTGCATAAGATTTCTTCTTGCACATGGCAAACAGGCACTTAAGGTCTTCGTTGGGTGCACAACGAACTTGACTACGTGGAAAGACCACGAGTGAGACCCAGCGAGCCAGAAGTCTCAGAGTAGGGTTGCAGATTTTAGTTGTGCTATGTTTCCCCTTAACATGTTCTCCACATATTTCCGTCCAAAAAGTTTTCGTGCTGTAGCCCGTGGGCTCGTCTCCTACTGAGCAGTTGGAGGCGAAACCTAGGAGGTCAGCGAACCTCCTTGGACGAACAGCAAACTCAATATTGAACAGACGAAAAGAAATGGTCGTACCTGTTGAGCGTCTATCCAGGCGGAGAGTCATCAGGAATTCTTGAGTGAGAAGGATAGATCCTTCTTCCGTGATGTTTGAGAATTCCAGCCATCCCACGTTGTCGAACGCCTACGTGAACGATTCCAACATACCTATGGCGATGAGGAAGAAGGCGTCGAAGTACCTCATCTGCCCAAAAGTCTTGGTGGTGAGGACCTGCAACTTCTGTGCTTCCTCGTCGCATTGGATGTTGATGTCCTGCAAGGTGAGAAGATGGCGCGGTGGCTGTGATGACATTCCTTCATCATGCTCCTGCTCCTGGTGGCTTCTGGCACCACTGATCGACATCCTGTCGGATGGCGCTGGAATCCTAGAACTCCCGCTCTGCGAGTGAGAGCGCGATCCTGACGAGGATGGGAACTTGAGGTGCAGCCCTTTCCCTGTGTTGCTCCGGGCCTTCTTAGCTTTCCTAAAGAATGAAGACATCCTGCAAAAAATACTGTGGCGGAACCGCCGATTTAATCTGGACTAAGCACATTTGCCTCCTCTGGCTTGTAATGTGATTAGGCCAAACTAAACCCGGTCGTCCGTCGAGAGTCATTTGACTCCCGATATTACCTTTTCCAAGAGGAAGCGACATCATACACATCTGACCCACGATGGAGCCACAACAGATACATCATCACAGGCAGTTGAATAGCATAATACTAGATTTTAGTTACAAACCAGTTATTACATAAAATACAAGTCCAACATAAAGTTATAAGGTAGCAAGTTTGAAAGTTTCTCGCAGCGGAAATATAAGTTTAGGGGACACCATGCTATCACCAAAAGATTTGCATTAGAGGTACAACATCGAGCCCACCGATGTTGCCCTCGTGCCACTCATGTCATCTCATCCTAAATGAGAGCATGCTCCGCCTCCAACACAAGTGCACACCATGAACTCCATTCCTGCGCTCAAAATATGGGGGCAAACCCTGAGTACTAATTACTCAGTAGGTCTTAATGGATTTGGCTTACGGCTGACGCGAAGCGGCTTACTAGCAAGTGGATCCTTAGCCTTTAGTTTTTAACAGTGTTGTGTGTATCATAAGTATCAAGTTTTCATCATCTGTATAATCACCAACATAATCGTAAATTACAGTAATGGTAACAACTCAGTTCAAACATGTAGTATTCCAAAAACATGAGTATTAAATCCAGAGTGTTTAAGTAGTTACTACGTTGCCCGACAGTGATATTGGCATTCCCACACCTGGTGGGCATCAGCGATTCGAATCGATTTTTAATTCCCGGGAATAACTATCATGCCAGGGGTATATGCTTACTAGCCATCGCGTTCCCACATATAGCCCCAATCTTAACCTGCCTCGTCCCAAGTTCGATTCACTCCCGCCTAGCCCCCGGGTTGTGCCCCCATGACGAGCCTGCCGACATCTCGGTCTCCCCGTCATGAGTACCAAGCTCCCCCGGGCCACCTTCCTCTCAACCAGCGGGTAGGAACGTGTCTCTGTGCTTCGGACGAGCCCAGGAAAGACTTTTCCGGTCCCATATCCCGGATAAGCACTCTAGCGATGTTATGCCGATCAGCAGACGAACAGCGGACGGGCCTTAAACGACTCGGGCGGAGTCCAAGGTGCAACCTTATGAAAAGCATATACTGAAATAAATCTCCCCGGTCTCCATTTAATTCATGAGTAACAATAATAAATGATATAACTGTAAGCTTTTGTAACTTTGAAAAACACCTACGTGACGAGTCCACACACTCGTGTCTACTCGTACCTAGCAATTTCTAGGCATACTCGTCCTACGAACTCTATGTATAGGTGCTAGGGCTAGGGCGGCCAGGGAGTCTAATGCAATTGGTTCCAAGCAACTCCTAATGCATATGCGTAATCATAAGTATAATTTGTTTGCCGGGTTGAGTATGGTCCTGCCTACCTTCCTCGTTAGGATCAGTAGCTGCCTCCTGAGCGGAGTCGGGCCCTTGCTGTTGGTCCTCTGGCTCTTGGTGCAGCTCCTCTTCGGGCTCCTCCGCGACGGTCTGGTCCGGCGGTGGTTCTTCGTTCGCGGAATCTATATGCATGACATGATGCAATTGGAGCATGTATTAGTGCAATGCTTGCTTCAGGTTGCGAGTGCAATGCAAGGAATCATGGTTTATGGGATATCATTATGCATTTTTCGTGATGAAACTTGTTTAACGTTAAGAAATCGTACAAGCCATCACCTATGATAATTTAGCTTGTCACATATGACTACGTGGGGTGTGTGACTGAATAGCATCGAGTTATGCGAAAAGACCGGTGCTTAATTACTAGGCAAGGGTAATATAGTAAATATACAGCAAGCATTTAAGTTATCAAATTCTTATACTAAGTCTAGGCATACTAGCAATGTTGCTGCCCTAAATTCAGAAGTTTTGACTTCCATTTAACCTATATTTTCTATTTATTAATTTAAACATGCATGAACTTATCAATTTCAAAACACTAACTATTCTTGACATGCATGGTATCCCATTTTAACAGTGAGCTCTTTATACTTCAGGGCGCACAAATAAAATATGTAAAACTATTTAGAGCCTAATTTCTATATAAATATCATTTCCTCATTTATTTCTATGCTAAAATCACATATAGGGGCAAAATGGTAATTAACAGTGCACATTTGAGCTACCAAAAATCATAGTGAGCCTACATATCCTAACAACACTGCTGTTCAAATTTGGCAATTTTTGGAGATCATTTAGTCCTTATTTCTTATTTATTAGGGTTTTTCTTGCTTGCATAAAATCAGGGGCAATTTGGTACTTTCCTGCTCAACCATTATGTTCACTAGATAGATCTATTCAAAAGGATTTCAATGCAACTGATTTGGTATTTTTCTGATTTTTATTGAATTTTCTAGGATTTTTCAAAGGTTTCTGCCGAAATAATTAATTTAAAAGGAAAATCATTAGATCCAGGGGCTACATTGTGATTATTTCGGAACCCCAGGGGCTAGTACGCAAGATTTACAAGACTCAGCGTACAGCGCGGTGGACCGATTCGCAAATATGGGAAAAAGCAGGGGCCGGATCTAAAATTTGCCCGGCCCCCTTCTTCTTCCTCGCGACGGCCGCGGCCGCGCGGGAGGACGCGCGCGCGCCGGCGAGCCGGAGCTCGCCGCGGCCGCGACACGGGTTGGGGAGGGTGTTCCCCGTGCGGGGCTTCTACCTCGAGGTGGCGATGACGGCGGAGACGGCGTGGACGAGGCGGCCGGCGGAGATGAACCGAGGGTGAACCGGCGTGGCGCGACGTCGAGGCGAGGTCGGATCTCTGCGTCCGGGCGGGGAATGGCGACGGGGTCGAGGCGACCGCAGCGACGGGGTCGAGGCGAACGCAGCGGTGGGGGTGGGGAGGCTCGGGGAGCGACGGAGGGAGGGGCGCGAGCTCGAGCTCGGAGCTCGCCGTCAATGGCGGCGTGAACTGGCGCGGGCGGGGAGAAAAAGAGAGGGCCGAGCGGAGGGAGTCCAGGGACGGGCGCGCGAATGGGGGTCGGGGAAAGAGGCCGGGGCCTCGCCCTCGCCTTGGAGGCGCGCCGTGCGCGCTGTCCGCGCGCGGCAGCGGCGCGTGGCCACGGCGGCCGGGGAGGCCGGCGCGGGGCCACAGCGCTCAGCGGCCAGCGCCGCGTGGGCGCGCCCGGGCGGAGAGGGAAGAGAGAGGCGCGCGGGTGAGCTAGGTCCATGGACCGGTGAGGCTGACAGGTGGGGCCGAGGCCGGGGATAAAGAACAAGGTGCATGGACCGGGTGCATGGAGCGAGGGAGCCGGTGGGGCCCACCGCAACGGGTGTCGGGCGGAAACCCGCAGCTCTGACAAGTGGGACCCAGCTGTCATAGGCTCGTGAGGAAAAGAAAAACCCGAAAAATGAAAGAAAAGATTTGACCACTGACCAGGTTTCTGATTTGTGCAAATTTGACTAAGTTGCGAGCCGAATTTGAAAAGGACCCAATTGAATGAAATGTTGTAACCTTTGAGATATACAACTTTGTCAAAAGCACCAAGTTCAAATTCTGGCTCTAAATTTGATTTAAATTTGAATTTAACTGTCAGCCCTCAGTTTGGACTGTGAACTGTTTTCCTTAGATAATTCATATGTCCTATTTCTATCCATTTTCTCCCAAAAGTCTTTTTGACAAAGTTGTTCAAGATTTCAGGGCCTAAATCTTTCCCAATTGGACCTTTGCATAATAAGGACTCTAGGAAATAGAAAAATGAAGAATTCTAAATATATCAGATTTGGAGTGTGTTTATTGAGTAACACCAAAAGTCCCTTTACACTAAGTTAAGCCCATTTTCCATCGAAGCTCTAATTGACAAAGTTGTTTACCACCTTAAGACCTACAAGTTTGGTATAAAAAGTTTCACCTAAATCTCCATAGGTTTTAAGTTATGCTCACATTTATAGCGTCATTTTTGCAAAACTGAGTGCATCACTTAGCTATTTTCACCATGTTTGTTCATATAACTCAAATGCACATTAGCATGAGATGAGATGATGCTTATGAGAAGTAATTAAACAAAATATGCACATGATAACGCTCGGGAGATGCCTAGGGCATCACAAATACTAAGAGACACAAGAACACACAAAGAACAGCAACTAAAAATATTAGCGTTAGCGGTTAGTCATCCAGAAGTTAGTCGTCCAGAAAGTTAGTCGTCCTTGCGGGGCAGGGCCTCCACAAACCGTTCAAAAAGCGAGGGTGTAGCACTTATTTTATTTGGGTAGAAATTTTTTTTTGAGATATAAGAGATGAAAATAAATACTTATGCAGAGGAAAATTTAAACTAATGCAAAACTTTTGATTTAAACTTGCAGTGATATAACGAAGAATACTTGCGCGGAAATTAAATATGCAGCGAAGGGTAATGCCAGTTTACCTCTTGGCGAGGGCAAGTCATACCTTTTGCTCGGAGTCAGCACTTGACGGAGACTTAGCGGCCGTCTGTGCTGCAGCTCTTGCTCGCCATACCTTCTTGGTTGCCACAGCCTTTTGTTTCTGAGTTCTATTCTAGGTCTTTTCTGGCTTGGCTTTTGGCAATTCATCTTCTTTCTTCCGCCACTCTTTGGATGTGTTCGTTGTTGTGGCGACGAGCTTTGTGACAGGAGTCTTGCCTCCTGCTTCCTTTTGTCGGCGGCTTGGCCATTCAGGCATGTCTCTATGACTCGGCTCTGCGATCGGCTTTGAGCTTTCAGGCTTCTCCATCCAATAGGATCTTTTCCATTGTTAGGATGAGAGAGTCCACTTTTGACTGACTTGGCGAAAGCTCGATCTTCTCTCTAGGTGTCTCCCGGGGTGCTTGACACTTAAGTTTAAATGTTTTTACCTGCCGGCACTGTTCTACCTTCGGCTTGAAGGCGAACGTTTCCCATCTACCATTGATGTTGAGGTGGACTTGTCCAGCTCCAACGTCAATAGTGGCCTCAGCGGTGCTTAAGAACGGTCGCCCAAGGATGAGCGGCGTTTTGCTATCAATCTCCATATCGAGCACCACAAAATCCACCGGGACGATGAAGTTCCGGATTTTGACCGGAATGTCTTCAGCGATTCCGTCAGGGTAGCGAATCGACTGATCCGCTAGCTGCAGGCACATAGCAGTAGGGGCAAGTGTAGCATGCGTGAGTTTATCAAAGACTACCTTTGGCATGACGCTCACACTTGCTCCTAGATCGCAGAGAGCTTGATCAAAATCTTGGGTCACGATTGAGCATGAGATGGTTGGATTCCCTGGATCCTTCTTCTTCTGGGGCAGCTGGTTGAGTATAGCAGCGCTACACTCTTCTATGAGGTGCACGACTTCTATGGACGTTAGCGGCTTTTTGTTGTTGAGGATGTCCTTCAGGTACTTAGCGTACGTGGGTACCTGCATCGAATCTAGCAATGGGGTATTGGCATATAGTTTCTTAATTACCTCCACCAACTTGCCGAACTGGTCGTCAACAGTGGTCTTTTTCTGCCTTTAAGGAAAAGGGAGAACGGTGGTGTCATAGAACTCGTGCGGAGCTGACTTTGGTGCTTCCTTAACTGGTTGTGATTCGGCCACTTGATCTTCCTTTTCTGGTTCGGCTGGCTTCTCCTGTTCCTTCCCTGTATTCCTAGGATGTAGGGGGTCTTGTGTAGACCTTCCACCCCTAGTTGTTACAGCATTGATATGTTCCTTCGGGGGTGCCTCGGGCTGACCTGGGAGCTTACCCAAAGTTAGACTAGGCAAAGCAGCAGCAAGCTGAGCTATCTGAGTTTCTAGCATTTTATTAAAACTCTGCTGGTTCTTCATGGCACTATTAAGAGTTTTCATTTGAAGCGATAGGTTTTCTAGAATTCTATCATTCGCATGGAATTTCTTACTTATACTATCATTCACAGCTTTTTGATCGAAAGGATTTTTATTGAACTGCCGAGAACTACCAGAAGACGTACCTTGACCAGAGAAAGGTAGGTGTGGTCACGAGTTCCAACCTGGTTGAGGACAAGGCCCGTTGTTGAAGCTATTGTTGTTGATGAAGTTAACGTCCTCCGATCCATTTCCGGGGCAGCTGTTCCCCGTGTGGCCGGTATTCCCGCAATGCTCACAAGACATTCGAGAATCCAGTGCCTGGACCGGCACAGCTTCAGGAGTATCCTCTGGCTTCTTTAGCAAGAGGTCCATCTTGGCAGCCAACATGTCAGTACTATCAATATGGTGGACTCCGCAGGGCTTATAGTTCGCCCTCTCCTGTCTCCATCCTTGGTTGCTTGCCATCTTCTCTATGAGAGTGCGTGCAGTGGCAACGCTTAAGGATAAAAAGGATCCTCCAGCGGCTACATCGAGGTGTTCTTGCGCAGTTCGGTGTAGATCGTGGAAGAAGTTCTGGATGATCAGCCACTCTTCCATACCATGGTGGGGGCAAGCAGCGATGTACTCTTGAAGTCTTTCCCATGCCTCCGCCACAGTCTCATCAGCAAGCTGTTGAAAACTCGAGATTCGGTTCCTCAGTGAGCTTGTCTTCCCCAAGGGAAAGTACTTTGCAAGGAAAGCATTTGAGCATGCCTCCCAAGTTGCCAAGTTGTTGCGGTTCAGATAGAACCACAGTTTTGCCTTCCCGATCTGTGAGAATGGGAATAGGCGCAGTCGAACAGCATCGGCAGTTGCACCCTTGATAGTGAATGTACTGCATATCTCCAGGAATTGCTGGAGATGGCTGTTTGCATCCTCCGACGCCAATCCGCAGAATGGACTAGCTTGGACCATACGAATGACACCTGGCTTGAGCTCAAAACCTTCTCCAACAGCAACTTTAGGCCCAGTGGGAATGTTGTTGTTGGATGGAACAGAAAAGTCACGATTGGTCTTCTCGGGCATAGCCATTGTTGGTGTCAGTCGCTTTGTGCTTGTGGATCCAAACTCCAGTGTTGATGGCACAGGCCTCTGCACGTGGATTGTCTTTTGACGGACTCTCCTTCTGAGCAGCGACTCCGGATTGTTGTGAAAGTTTGCCGGTAGGTCGAAACCGGTCATACACCTCTCTGTCAACCCAACAATAAAGTAGACAGAGGCAAATGAGCCTGCTAAGAGATAGCGGTGTGTTATCTAGTTATAAGTACCTAGGTTCGAACAAATCAAACTTCGATTGCCAATTGCTTCCCCGGCAACGTCGCTAGAAAAGGCTTGTTGACGTCTCTTAGTGTAACAGATTTTACTCCGCAAGCGCACGGAGATTCGCTGTAGATTTTTCACCCAGAGTATTCTAGGTATCGTAAAAATCCACAGGGAAGCAAGGGCTAATAGGTGGAATGATATGTTCGAACTTCAAACAGTACTATAACTTAGATAAACACCAGCTATTCTTACAACGGGGCTAAGATAAACAAGATAGTCTATGGTGGGAAGAGTAAACAGGGACCAAAGTGGTAAACAACTAGGTAGTTCCCTGGGAGGACAATGAGTGAGATTAAGATATCCAAACTCTATTCCTTAACTACTGCATAGGAGTATTCGCGGTTGAACTGAGTTAAACAAACAGGAACTAGGATCTTGCGTCGAGCGAAATTCCAGACTACACCGAGGAGGCGCGGGGGTAGATAGTTGGCCAACCGAACGGCAACTGGCTAATGCCTATGGGCTTACCGGACGATGGGGTCGGATTACAGAGTCTCCCTAATGCTATCACCAGGAGGGGCTACCAACCAGATCTGCATGGGTAAGATGGCATGCTAAACTAGTGATCAAGTGAGAACTTGATCACTAAAGTCTGTCCTTGATCAGAGGGTTTGGACTGACTTACCCTTAGATCAAAGTCTATGGAAAGCCTATAGCACCGGCAAGTCTAGCAAGATTCAAAGAACTTAAAGAACAACACAAACCTAAGCCTTGGTCTAATATGCAATAAGGTACACCACACTAGGCAAGTGTAAGAAATAAAGTAAAGTATAACTGAAAGATAGATCAATAAAGTATATTATACTGAAGTAGCAAGAGTACAAAGATAGAAAGACACAAGAGCTTTACCAGACTCGAAGCTAACTCTGGAATCCCTGAGGCAAAGACTTAGACTCAACTCTAACTCTCAGGACTATCCTAGTGCTACTAAACTAGACAATGGTGTGTTTCACTCAACTTCCACACTTTACAAATGAGAGCTCGGGGGTATTTATAGTCACCAAGTGAGTGGGGGGTATTTATAGGGCAGGTAGGGTGGTTATGGGACAGGTGGCAGGCCGAGCGGCCTGGTAGGGAGGCCAGGCGGCCTGGAGGGAGGCCAGGCGGCCCCACCTCAGGCCGGGCGGCCTGGCCAGCCGTCGGATCCACCGCCATACTGCATCTTGTGGTCCATCTTCACTCCCCAAGTCGATTACATGGTGGTTAAGGTGGTTATCTTTGTGTTTTCTCCCGAACCATTGGATCTCACTTGTGTTTCTTCCTTAGCCACAGGATTGAAGTGCTGAGGATTGCTGACTTCACCAATCCAGGGGCTGGATTGATGATGTGGCAAGGCCTTCCAGTTGATTGCATGCGACTTTCGTGGATTCCACCTTGGAGATGTGTTGACATGGCATGTGTGTGCATGCAGGTCGAAGCTGGTGCCAATTGGGCCCAGACATAGGCCGGGCGGCCTGGGGACTTAGCCATGTGGCCAGTCACCTCCTGGTTTACCTCAATTTTACCATGTTTGAGTATGTTTTGTCACCTGCATTCAAATATTTCAACACAACTCGTGGAGATATGTTAGTAGCAAAGGTTTTCCCATACTTTGATGCATTTCCCTTCATATTCATGGATAGTTGATGGTCGTAGATAGTGCAATAATGACCGTCAACAACGAAGAATACAAATGGATAAGGAATAGACCAAGATATCAATGATTATTAAGAAGCAAAGTACTCAATGAACACTTATGCGAAATATGGATCCATCTGTTTTATCGCATTGTAGGAGCATTGACATTGTGTTCCTCAGCAAAATATACACTAGAGAAGTATCATATCTCCTTAAGAATAAATGCTTCAGCGATGCACCCTTCAACTCTAGCCTTATTGCCAACCATTGCTCAATGATATTTGAGGGCCTTTTCAATGTGGTACATCCACCTAAATTGCATAGGCCCACCAACCTTAGCTTCATATGCAAGATGAACAAGGAGATGTTGCATTGGATTAAAGAACCCAAGAGGGAAATTTTTTTCCATTTTGCATATTAGCACAGATACATCTTTCTCTAGCTTCTCCATCATCTCTTTCTTGATCTCTTTAGCACAGAGCTATCTATAGAAATAGGATAGCTCAGCAAGCACCGACCAAACTCCATCCTTCAGGTAACCGCGAAACATCACAGGCATGAGTCTTTACATGATAATGTGGTAATCATCGCTCTTCAAACCATTAAGCTTCCCGGTCTTTAGATTCACGGCTCGTTTCAACCCTGCCGCGTAACCTTCTAGGAATTTCAATTTTTCATCCATCTCAACACTTCTTTCCTCTCTTGTGGTTTAAGATAGAATGGGGCACGAGGTTTTCCTCCACTTGCGGTGAGCTCAAGGGTTGGGTGGTTGCAAATCTTTACCAAGTCCTTTCGGGCCTTTACATTGTCCTTTGTTGTGCCACTAAAATCCATGCACGTGCTTATGATGCTTTCAGCAACATTATGTTCCTGATGCATAACATCAATGTTGTGTAGGAGCTTCAATGCCTTGGCAGATGGAAGGTCCCATATTCCACTGTTGTGAGTCCAGTTGTGCTTCTTTCCAAACCCTTCATACGCAGTCTTTTCCTTGTTTAGCTTAAGGCTTGCGAGCTGATCAACAATTTCTTGCCAGCTTAGCCTTTTTGGTGGTCCCTCATAGCAGACGATGTCTTTCCTAAAGCTATCATTTTTGCCTCTAAATATATGATCTGAAGGCAACCGACATCTACGGCAATCAAAATAGCAAATCTTCCCATCAAACTCAAGACGAGAACATCTAGTTTGAGCACCACATATTGGATAGGTCAAGGTCCCATGAATGATCCATCTAGCAAAGATACCATACGCCAAGAAATCATGAATTGACCACAGGTACGTAGCCCTAAAGGTGAATTTCTGCTTCAAGGAAATGTCATATGCTTTGACACCTATCCACAGTTGTTTCAACTCTTTGATCAAGGGTTGTAACATCACGTTAAGTTTTGTTCCAGGATATTCCGGACCAGGTATGATGAGGCAAAGGAACATAAATTCATACTTCATGCAAAGAAAAGGTGGAAGGTTATATGGAATAGCTAACATAGGCCAACAAGAGTTGGAATTGGCCAATTGACCGAAAGGTGTGAAGCCATCAGTTGCCAAACCGAAGAGAATATTTCTCGCTTCCTTAGCGAACTCTGGGTCAAAGCTATCCAAAGCCTTCCATGCATCTGAATCAGCAGGGTGCACCATGACCCCTAAGTTGTCACGTACACCTTCTTTCGGCCATCGCATGTCGTGAGCCATTTTCTTTGAGAGAAATAGCCATTTAAAGCGATGTGCCAGAGGGAAGGAATAGAGTTGCTTCTGTGCAACATCTGTCGTCACCTTTTTGCCATCCTCGTTTACTACCTCGACATATCTTCCTTTGCCACAGTTTAAGCATTTTTTCTCATCCTTATGATCATCCCAAAAAAGTTGTTTGGACACACATCTATCTTCTCATAGCCCATACCGAGGGCTTTGGTCAACCTCTTGCACTAATACATGTCATTGGGAAACTTATGAGGCTACGGAAGGGCATCCCCGATCAATTGCACGAGCTCATTCTAACACTTGTTCGAGAAGAAATACTTAGACTTGATGGCAATGAGCCGAGTCACAAAAGCTAGGAGGGACACTTTTGTGTGTTCGTGCAATGGCTCTTCCTCAGCTTTAAGGAGCTTGAAGAACTCCTCAACCTCCTTTGTAGGAGGATCCTCAGAGTTTAGACCAAACTCCTAATGTAAAGCTTCTAGCATTTCAACCATCCCATTAATGCCCGCCGAATCATCATTCGCTTCCCCTTTTATTTCAACTATAGTTTCTTTCTCACCGTGGAAGGTCCATGTTTCATAGTCTAGCATGAAACCAAGGTTAACCAGGTCTTTGGCTAATTGTTTCCTATTCCGAAATTTTCCGTTGTTGTGGATGTTGTATGGACACCTGACCCGATCGTGAGTTGTCAAAGAGAAAGCATTGTTGATAAAACCATGTGTCTTGCTTCCCCACTCAGCTGAGTGAGCTTTACCCCCACTCTTATCCCAACCATCATACATCCATCGGTGATAATCGCCCATACTTGAGGCTATAGATTAAAGCAAGGTAGATGGTAAGCTTATTTTGTTTCTGAGTATTGCAGCCCTACATCTATATATAGTATAAGTGCTAACATATAACTAAGCATGTTGAACTATAACAGTGCATGACAAAACCCTTATATTAAACCATATTATAACATAACATATCATATTAAAGAATGAGTAAACATAATAAAAATGGTAACATAACAAATATGTAAATGTAAATGTGATATTCAACATATATATAAGAGGGCATAATATGTCATCTCTATTTAACTAAACTTTATAATTAATCAACTGATCATATAGTACCTAATCCATACCTATTTAACTAAACTTTGTAATTAACTACAATTACACTTATAATCATAACTTTTGTCGGCCAAATGCGTAACGCCGTCGAAAATTAGCTACAAACACTGTAAAAACAATAGATTTCTCACCTCTAATGGCTCCACAAATTTCATGGAGAGGAACAGGACGCTGGGAGGCCAGGAGGGGTGCAAGGTGGCCGAGCAGACCTCTAGGCAGCTAGTGCCGACCAGGGAGCGGTGTCGGCGGGGCCGGCCGAGGAGGAGAGCTGACCGGGGAGAAGGCGCTGGGTGTGGCCAGCAGAGGATGTCGAGGAGTTGGCCCGAGTGGCCGAAGAGGGGCACCGAGCCAGGGGAGGGGGCGCCGAACTGGGGGAGAGGCATCAACCTGGGCGAGGGTTGTGGAGCGCGCGGGCGGGGGGCGGCGGTGGTGGCACGCACGGGCGGGTGCGAGGGCGGAGTGGGTGGCGGGGCAGGCACTGGCATGGCCAGCAGTGGAGGGGCAGGCAGCAGTGTGGCAAGGGGTGCTAGGGGAGGGGGCGGTGAGCAGGCGATGCACGCGGGTGGGGGGCAGTGGCGGCACGCGTGAGCGGGTAGGCGCGAGGGTGGAGTGGGCGGAAGGGCAAGCGCCGGCGTGGTCGGCAGCAGAGGGGCAGGCGGTGGCGGCCAACACTGTTCGCGTGGGCGGCAGGTGGCTGCGAGCGTGAGTGTGCGTGTGTGTGCGTGATGGGCCGGTGGGGCGATTTCTCCCCGTTGACTTTCGGCGGCTACATCTGGCCGTCGAAAATTAGTTCACTGTTTTCGGCAGCTCTTTGTGGCCGCGAAAAGTTAGATCACTATTTTCAGCGGCTGGACGAGCTGCCAAAAAAATCTAGGCTATTTTCGGCGGCCGACCTAGACGACGAAAGTATGTAACTAATTTTCGGCGGCTGGCTATGGCTGCCGAAAATAGTCGAATTATTTTCGACGGCCCGCTGTGGCCACCGAAAATACTGCAGGCCGCTGAAAGCTTTCAAGTTTCTTGTAGTGTCAATGAACACCACCACAAACCTGTCAAGTTCATTCATGAACATTGAATTCATCGTATACGTGAAGAAAGCCAGTGCATTGGTTAACCCAAAAGACATGATCAAATACTCATATAAGCTGTATCTGGTAGATAATGCTGTTTTTGGTATATCCTCTTCTCTGAATTTTTATTTGATAGTAGCCAGATCTTAGGTCAATCTTTGAGAAGACCTTAGCCCCAGCTAACTGATCAAACAGAATATCAATGTGTGGCAATGGGTATTTGTTTTTGACGATCATTGCATTCAGCGGACCGATAATCAACACATAGCCTTTTCCACCATGGTCCTTTTTCTTAACAAAGAGAGCTGGACAACACCATGGTGATGAGCTAGGTCGGATGAACCCCTTGTCTAGCTATTCTAGTAGTTGTGTTTTCAGCTATTTCAATTCATCAGGCGGCATTCTGTATGGTCTCCTAGATACCAGGTGTTGTGTCTGGAACAAGTTCGGTGGCAAACTCCACTTCCCTATCTGATGGAAGCCCAGGAGCTCCTCCAGAAACACATCCGGGAATTCACACACTACAGGTATCTTTTTAATCTCTTGCAATTCAGTTGCATTCATTGTGGGTGACATGTGCTTCTGATTTGGTATGTGTATTCTCATTACCAAGTTATTGATGCTAGACCTCAACTGCACTGTCCTGCTGCCATTATCCAGGACTGCATTATTTTTTGTCAACCAATTCATACCTAAGATGATATCAATCCCTCGGTGTGGCAACACCACTGGGTTGATGGTAAAATCTTCCTCTCCTATGCTCAAGCACAACCTTTTCACTATCAAATTTGTATTAATTGGATTACCTGGTGTAGTGATATGATATCTCTCTTTTATGCAGGAAATTTTTATCCCATGTCTAGATGCATATGACTGACTAATAAATGTATGATTGGCCCCTGAATCAAATAACACGATGGTCGGGTGACCGTTGACCATTAACATACCGGCAAGTATAGGCTCTCCAGCGAGGATCTGCTCCATGTGAACGTAGTGCACACGACCCATCTTAGGTGTGGGTCCCCTTTGTTTGCCCTGCTGACTACTACTTGTAGGGGTAGGACCCTAGATCCTACAAGGTGCCCTACAGTCCTTGCTGAAATGGCCAACCTTGCCACAATTGCAGCAAGGAAACCCAGCCCCTGAAGCAGTGGGAGGGTGGTGTGCTGGAAGCAATGCCGGTGATTTGTAAGAGGGGTACTGCTACTGCTGCTCTGGTGCTTGGTGAATCCAACCCGGTTGACCAGGCCAGATCACAAAGTGAGGCTGCTAGTAGTACTGCGGTGGGGGCCTGTAGGATGCCTTCTACTTCTGAGAAGAGCTTGCTGTTGCAGTGTTCGCTATCCTCTTGTGCTTCTGGTCCTCATTGGCAGCATAGAGGCGATTCTCCACGTCAAGAGTTGTATTCACCAGGTCAGTGAAGCTCTCATAACGGCACCCCAAGTGTGTATAGAGGGTGGGGTCAAAGCCGTCCAAGAGCCTAGCTGCTCAGCGAGGATCAATAGTGATGTCCTCCGGTGAGTGCTAGGACAAGTGGATAAAGGAATGCACATACTGCATCATAGTCTTCTTGCCCTGCTAGAGGTCCCGGAACTCCCACTGCTTTTGCTCCATCAAGCTCACTGGAATGTAGTGACCCCGAAAAGCCTAACGGAACTCCTCCCAGGTGGGCTCATGCACCTGCGGCTGCATAGCAAGGAATGTGCCATGCCATGCTCCTACTGGTCCCTGCAGCAAGCTGTGCAGTGAACCAAGCCATCCCTTGCTCGGATAAGGCCTGGAGGAAGGGTGAACTTCGAACTGGATGGTGCGGAGCCGGTCATCTGCAGCAAGTGGCTCGGGACACGTCGTGAAGATGGGAGACCGCAACCCCTCGAAGTCCTGACTAGGAGATGCCGCGGAGCTGATGCTCTCGTGGCTACTGCTACCCACGATCTTGATGCTCCTCTCCAAGCATGCATATCAGCTCAGCCTGTTGCACAACCTAGGTGGCTAGCTCTGGTGGAGGGAGAGCATCATGCGGTGGCTGCCCCGACGACTGAGATTGGCTAGTGTTCACCATCTGCAAGAATGAGGCCAATTGCGTTTAGTCCAATCACTTTAGTGCAATCAATGCGGTGATAAAATACCATAGCATCAAAGATATGTTTTGAATACATGAAAGCATGTAAGTAAACAGAATCACTTAATCGCACACAAAGTGTTAGTCTTCATCTCATAGTGGTGGACAATCACAGATAATAGCGGAAAGTAAGTGTGCAGTTTGATCGTGTAAGACAGCGCCTCTGAATTTTGACGATTTGAATGTCGAAACAACTAATTTGGGTGAAAGTCAGAATACCAAAGGTGTTCAAAATTTAATCTCCTACAACTTTCGTATAGACCACTTTGGGTGATCAGATTGGGACAAAGAAGAAAAATTTCAATTTACTAACTGTTCTTAGGTTTTCAGCTCAAACTTGGGACAGCTATCAGTTTAAAAACTGAACTGCACCATTCCGTGTATTTTCATGGTATGACACCCATAGAAAAGTTGTTCCATAACTTGTGCTCTATAACTATGTTATATAAAGTTTTGATTGATTCCTTTTGAAATTTGGTCGAATTTCATCATTTAGCAGTACATATCAGTTCTGTCCAGATTTCTGAATCTGAAAGCATGGAACTCACAAATGGAGCACTTTCAAGAGAAGCTTTATATACCAAAGTTGTCCAAAATCTTGCACACTACAAGTTTGGTATATAAACCGCAGACGAAATCGCTCACTATCTGGGTGTAATAGGCATTTTCCCTTCATGTGCTGCCTCAGTTCAGAATTCCAAGTTCAAAAAAACTTGGTCATAACTTTGAAAATAGGCACAATCAGAAGAAACTCCAATTGACAAAGTTGTGCACCCAGAAATGCTCTACAAGTTTGGTATACAACACTGGACCCAATGCCTTCCAGATTCCAAGATATACCAAGATTTAGTTGCAGCTGTACAGAATTTCAGACTGCAAGCTAAATCATAATTCGTAGTGCAGTTTTCAAACTCATGGCGCATGACATTCATTTTCGATTGCTATTGAACATGGAATACATTATAAATGCACCTTTAAAAGGTCCTAATAGCAGCAAAGGTCTTTCCATTACATTAGTGGGATTTGATCGCACCAACCATCAATGATGCATCACCTAGTGTTCATCCGTCTACTTACATGGCTTACACAAATGAGTTCTCTCAACCTCACCATTGTTTAGTATAGCTATGAATATATGCACGGAGCGGCATATTACAAAACATCGCTCTCAAACATGCTACATGTACAAATGAACTGCTATCACGTCTTAGGGAACCCCCATCACTCTAAGCCGTAGAGTGGGAGTCAGGAACTGGAGCGTCTCCGACCTGTGACACAGAGAGCACAACCGGAGGGTCCTGCCCTAGGGTAGGGTGCTGCAGCTCAAACTCTGTTATGCACTGTTGGAGCTAGCCAGTAAATTGTGCTGTGGCCCCCAACAAGCCACACCTTGTAACGACGGACCCACTCGTCATCGTAGTCATCGGTGGGGAGGTAGGGCAGCACCGAAACACCTGCTGTACCTAAGGCACTCAGCTCGGTGATAGCCGACGAGGCTACCTTCTGAAGGGCCTCCTCCTCGTTGGCCCCATAGACGGAGAGCCTCTGCTCCCTCGCGAGAGACCCTCGAGGGATGACGATATGGGCTAGGCAACTCCCCTCCTCATGCTCTGTCTGTGTTGACGGCACTTAAGCACGCCAAACCTTATACTGCAAGCGACAGTATCGGTGTAGCCTTTCCCTTAGGATGAGTATCTAAGGTTTTGTCAATCCGTGGAAAACTAGGTTTAAACTACTATTAATCAAGGATAAATCAATTACTAACTAGCTCTAATAGATCTAAACAAGCTTAAAAGAGGATTAAAACTACTCTAATTACACTCTAATCTATACTCTAATAAAGGTCTAATTACGATCTAAAAGAGATCTAAACTAGGCATAAAAGAGAGTCTAATTACTGACTAATCTATATCTAATCTAAATCTAAACAAAAGAAGAATAATGATAATCTAACTATAAACTAGATATGAGACTAAATATAGCAAAAACTGGATATAAAACTAGACTACGGCATATATCGAATCAAGAACAAGAGCTTGATAGGATCAAAGCAAGATCGATAAAGAAGCTAATACAGCTAAGGGATTAGCAAGAGATATGAGACAAACTTCTTATAAATTATGAACTACCCTTAGCATGGATCTAACATGAAACATAAAATAAACATGATCATGAATGTCATAGACTTGCTCGAACCTTTTCCCGGGCTCTACTGTCACTAGTAACCAGGTAATCGACGAACTAGCAAACCCAAACCATCTCTAAGCATGAGTAGATTCAATCAACTAATTAAAGTAAAAAGATCTACTAAAAGACATGTGGATAAATCAACCCTAGCTAGGTCACATGTAGAGATGAAGCATTGCAAAGATATGGATCATAGATCATGTATAAACAAAGAACTAATAGCAAATAGACTATTTCATTGATTGAACTCAAGGTTTAACATAGTGAAATAAGAAGAACAGAGAGTTACTCGAGATACATCATGAACTTGAAACCCATAGTTGTCGAGACGGACTCGACGAAGAACATGTCGAAAGATGAACTCGAATCTCCCCGGGAATAGGTGAGGTCGGCCGACCCTAGGGGGGGTTGGTCAGGCCGACCCCCTCTATTCCTGCCTCCTCTCGCCGCCTTCTTTCGTCGAGATCTCCTCCTCACCGAGTTACTTTATCGTGGACCCTAAACCCTAACTTTGGAGCACTGGCTTACAATGAAATTGATGTCTCTCCCTCTAGGGAGGCCATATATTTATACTCCGGAGAGTCCCCTATACATGGAATCTAATATGTCGGTTATGAGAGTCCTAATAGACCTATTCCTATGTATATACTAGAGTCTTGAAGGTTCTTGGGCGTCCATGAAGCTTCCTTGCTCGGAGAAGAAGTCCTCGTCCTAGTCCTTCCCGAAATCAACTTTCCATATTCTGCAGCCTTTAGTATTTCGTCCATAACTCCCTCATCCGAAGTCCTAATAATTAAAATTCGGACTCTAAATTGTAGAGCTCGAAGAGATCTACAACTTTGGTATTCAAACTTTCTTTATTTGACGTTACTAAGGTCTCCGAATTTGGTCCGCAAGGTGCTGCTGTCCTAGAATTCGAGAATATCTCGAGATTTAATTGGAGTTGGGATTGGACTCTTGATAAATCTTTCTTATCTTCGTATTCTTCATACTCAAGCAATCCTTAGCCACCGGAACCTTCTCCATAATGGGTTTGGGCCATCTTTTGGGCTTCAATTATCCTTCTTTTATTAATTATCTCTCCTCATTGGACTAGTAGCATTAATCTATCAACGAGAAGCCTTCTCAATTATTGCAATTATTCACTAATTATTTGCTATTTTTCTGCAATATTTAATAATGTGCAAAAACAAAGAGCATTCTCGAAAATGGGGTTATTTGTTAGCAAAACAAAACTAAATCATAAGATTAACCTCTGAAAAAAGCATAAAATCATGTAAAAATAGAGCATAAATTTAGTTCATATCTTGCGTCAACAGTCTGCACATAGTAGAAAGGACAAGGTGGGTGCCTCATCTCCCGCAGAGCCTCTACACAGGATCTGCGAGAGGACGCACTCATAACGGCAGCGGGTATGAAGCCACCCATCCTCTTCGTGAGGGGGAGTGTGGACTGGTGGTGGGAGGGAAACTGTCTTGTGCCTAGCCTGTCTGTGGGGACCCCTCCTGCCAGTGGCCTTGCATGTGGTTTGCTTCGTCCTAGCTATCTTTTTTAATAAAAAGACTTTTAATCACAGAGTTGTATTAATGTTATATAACCATCATGGGTGAACTTGTGAAACATGCAGGAAACATATTTAAAGCTTTACAACTTATTTTGTTTGACTTTTAATGACACCCTAGAATGAATAAGAAATCAGAAGCATGATGCATGATCCGTCCTATTTGATCTCACATCACACCTCCTACGTATATCATATGTAACTAACGATATTTTGGTGACATATATGCACGACTCTCCCTAATGCAACTAGTCGTCCCCTATTCGTTCTTAATTTCGCACGTGGTTAGTGTACCTACAGAAAAATGCATTCTCATATCATCCTCATTCTCACCATACACTACCACGCTAAACCTAAAAGTGATATCCACGAATTTTTTTAGGCTACGCCTGGTGGACGACGTAGTGGCACCATTTCTCCCAAACACTCCCAACATTCCTCCAGTACTGGGGAATTGCTGGGGAGAGAAATGGTGGCCAACAAGATCTAATTCTAAACATGTAAGGTTCTTTGCTAGCCCGAGCCAACCCCAAGACAGCAAATGGAAGTTGCTTCCTCGAAGGAAGAATGGTCGCAAAACACTCCAAATGCGTGACCACTCCCCTTAAATAGAACTATCCTACCAGCTTGATTGTAGGGTTCGCAACTGTCTGCAAATCCCAATAGTATTCCACTAGTACTAGGGATAGCTATGGCCGAAGTGTTGCTTCCCAAAGCGTTGAATATGCATATGAGTTCTATCTAGGTCACAATGTTAGCGATGTCACCTGGTATACACTAACATCCTTAATATGGGCATATCGTATACTCTCATTTTTCAATTACTTGAAAAAGGGGTTTTCGAAAATAGGTTGTAAATCAAAATCCGATGATATGACTATTGTCTGTGTATGATCGGCTTTGATATAGAGTCATTCGGCTCTCGATATTACCCAATCCCAGAGGAAACAACATCATACACATCCAGCCCTCAATGCAGCAACAACAGTTACATCATCACAGGCAGTTAAAATAGTGTATAAGTAGACTTAGTTTTTACGAACCAGTTCAAAATGAAATACAATTCCAACATAGTGCCATACAATAAGCAAGTTTAAAAGTACCTCGCAGCGGAATTATAGTTCAAGGTTCATGACAAATCAAAATACTTGCAACGATGCAACAACATCAAGCCCACCGATGTTGCTCCTGTGCCACACATGATGACCCTCAACCCTGATGGAGACATGCACCTCCACCAACACAGATGCAAATGAAGAACTCTATACCTGTGCTCAAAATGTGGGGGCGAACCCTGAGTACTAATTACTCAGTAGGACTTAATGGAGTGGCTTACGGGTGACGCAAAGCTTGCTTACTAATAAGTGAATCCTTAGCCATTGATTTTAAACAGTGATATATCAACATAAAGTAACAAGTTTCATCAATTGCATTTAACATCATCATAATAATAAATTGCAAGAAAGTAAGGAATACAATACAAGCCTGTAATATTTGAAAACATGAGTAATAATGCAACACATTCACATAGTTACTACATTGCCCGTGTGCCATATCAGCATTCTCACACTTGATGAGCATCAACAATTCTAATCGATTTTTAATTCCCAGGAATAACAACAATGCCAGGGGTATATGCTTACTAGCCATAGCGTTACCACAAATATCCCCCATCTCATCCTGTCTCGTCCCAAGATTCCAAGTGCCTCCACCTAACCCCCAAGTTGTGCCCCCTTAGGAGCGACCACGATGTACCAGGTCAGCCCTCCCTCGAGTACAAGCACCCTTAGGCCCATCGACCTCCTACAAGTGGATGGGCAGCACCTCGAAAACTTCAGACAAGCCCAGCAAAGACTTTCACTGATCCAATGGCACGGATAAGCATTCTAGCAATGTTACGCTGACCAGCAGGCGAACACTGGACAAGCCTTATGCGACTCAGGCAGAGTCCATAGTGCGACATCATGAAAAGTAAATAATGAAATAAAATCTCCGCCCGGTCTCTATTTAATTCACAGGCATAATAATAACTTCCGTGATAGTCAGATTTCTGTGATTTTGAAATCACCTATGCGACGAGCGACTCCATTCACTCGTATCTACTCGTACCTAGCAAAGTCTAGGCAAACTCATCCTATGAACACTATGTATAGGTGTTAGGGCCAGGGCGGCCTGGAAGTCTAATGCATTTGTTTTCAATCAACTCCTAATATGGATGCGTAATCATCAATCAATCAAGATCATATTAGCTGGGAGAATTCATGGTCTTGCCTACCTTCCTCACTAGGGTCAGGGGGGTGCCTCCGATGCAAAGTCAGGTACGTGATAGTGGGTCCTCTTGCAGCTGGTCCACCTTGTCTTGATGTGGGGGCTCGTCATCTAGATCCTCGATCGCCCCTCACCGGTGTCACACTGTATCGGCTCCTAAGGATTTCATCTCGATCGGCTTGAGTAGCCGATCCGTTGTAGGCAAAAAAGCTAGCTGGTTGTTAAAAACCGGCCCTGATCTATATTGCACTTGCCAATTGGAGACCTCTTGATCATGAGCCTTGTCCTTCGCACCGCCTACATGGCCCGTAGGGTGGGGCTGTTTGCTTGGTCGACGAGGTGGTTCCTCTCCTTCCCATAGGAATCTATACCTAAGTTGACACACATAGCCATTTGATATGAATGCCAATGGCTCATCATACCATACTGGTTGATCGTTCAAGTTACTGGGCGCATGCATGATGAACTCGGCCTTGGTGCCTTCTAGAGCATTGATACGAGGCATGTAAGGCGGCTGAGTGTAGAACCTAGTCTCGGCAAAAGAAGTGCTTTGACCATGCGTGCCACTATATTCTCCATGTAATTCAATAGTACTTCAGCCTGGCGTAGCATGGCTTGGCTCACCATAAAGTTCATATGCTCCTGAAGAGCTTTGTTTTGTGCTTCCGACGGTGTAGAAACATCCATGCCATCGAGCAAGATTTCTAGATATCCAACGCACTTGACACCTCCACTTCGAGTCTAGGTGAAGTGGTTGAGTAGCTCTTCAGCTAGCTTGGCAAGTATGCGGTCATGAGTGTCTTTGTGCTCAAGTGGGAGTTGTGCGAGCATAGGAGGTGCTTGTTTGTCTTCCGACCATGTGCTAGGATCGTGATTGGCTGAAAACTCCATGATGCCCTTCTTGGAAGCTTTTGGAGGCATCGTTTAGTGATGAAGTTGACAAAAGTGAGATCCCACTGGGCGTGCCAAAAGGTGTGTTGCCACAGAAAACCATTGGGCGAGAGTTCTGCGACGAGGACACACCAGGAGCTGGGAATTGCACTGCTGCTGCACTCATCTTCCTGTAGTGAGGTTCCGATCGGCCCTGAGCAGAGCCGATCTGGTTGACTATGGTGATGTGGGCGTGCTACCTGTCTTGACCTTGCAGATGGGAAGGTTGGGTGGATGTTGTGGTTGGCTCTGGTTCTCCCTATAAAGCATACACTACAAATTTTAAAGGTTAAATTCTTGCTTGATCGCTCAGATCGGCACCACGAGAGATCGTGAACTCCGGTCGGCATTCATGCAGATGCTTAATGGTCAATGAGGCATAAAGCATGATAAAAAACAAAACCACATCCACAAAGAATTGATATAAACCCTATCTAAAAGTACGATATAAAAGATCTGCATAGCCAGATCGGCTTCTAACCAGGACCTCCAAAGAAATCCATCTTGATAGATGGATATAAATTAAGACGTGTATAGATAGGGTACTCGAGATACGCTGATCTATCGGCATGTTGCGTGCACGTGTTGCAGCGACACGTCATGGATTGTGACAAGCGACTAGGTAACATAAAACGAGCTACATGATGATCGATCTATGGTATGAAGCACAGAAAACGTAAATAGATAGATAAGCATGCAAAGTAAAAGACGTATATCATGATTCATCGGGATAACTGATGGGTCTCGCGCCAAGTAGAGCTTGATGCGAGATTCATCTGGATAAATAGCGATTCTCAAGTTAAGCAGGACTTAACGTGAGATCCACTAGGATAACTAGCAAACCGTGCCATCAAAAACACTTCAGTACACGGTTCACCATGTGGCTCACGCCCTAATGCCCTAATGAATATCAGAAACATTAGAGTAGCATGATGATTACCTTGAAAACCCTAATTGTTCAGGAGTGGCGATGCGCCGAGAGAGATTGGAGACAACCGCTTACAGGGAACGTATGTCATCAACTTTATTACTGTGGGTATGGATACATATTTATAGTCTGGAGACTTGGACGTCAAGTCCGACTCGAGCTAAGAACAAAACTCTAATCTAAACTAGGCTAGACTGACTTAAACCTTAAGATACATGGCCCATCGGTCTTCACTATTACATCGGCTACTTCTCCCTTAAACAGCCTTTCTTGGCCCACTAGCCAATCCAACCCATCAGTAGATCGGTTATATTCTGGCGATAACACAATTACTCTTTTACCCTCATGTAGGTATTTGTTGCATTTTATAAGTAGAAAATGATTGCTTCAAGAAATTTGTCTAGAAAAATCCATAAGAATTATATGTTGTACATATAGCTCAGTACGATGTGTAATATTTCATACACTTTGCTTGCTGTTTGGTAGGTGATTTGTTATAGACAAAGTATTACATGTGAAAATAAATAATAGGAAACAGTGAACTTAATGTGGAAAATAAATTCCATGGAAAATCTAGGAGCATGTTCGTTAAGTGTAGGTTGCAGAAACAATTTTTTGAAATTGTATTGTTGCTGATGTGACATGCATATAAAATGAGCTAAATTAAATACTAGAAACTAAAAGTGCTACCAAACTAAATTTAATTGCCTTAGTGATTTTTTTACATGTTGTTCTTATCAAGATACTATTACTGTAAAAATCTTAACTCCAGAAACTGATAGTATAAATTATGATAAATCCACTAATTTTAATACTAAAGAATTTGCTGGAACTATTATAATTAATCCGTAGCTCCTTTTAGGCTGAAATTAGGGTCAAAGAATTGTTCTTTGTATGCCTTCATGTCAAAAAAAATCTTAAGTCATCTGGCTCTATATATTTACCAAAAGTTAGAGTGTCTTGTTTTATATTAAATAATCGATCTAAATAAACCATTAAGTGTCTCCTTTGTTTTACGTCACTTTTGCATATCCCGCATGTGACATGATGCTGCACTTAAAATGCTCCCTAAGTAATCAGTAACATGATAGGTACATGTGTGATTGTATTGTATGATTGTTTGAGTGAATGCCTACTCCAGGGCCCATAAAGGTGCTCTTTGTTTAATGTAGTTTATAAATCACCTTATTGTCGATCCCTGAAATGGTTGTTCATATATGTGCTTGATGTTCATGCATCTCATTCACTACATCGTGGATATCATTCATATAGTGACGCTTATTGCAAGTACGTGATCAAGAAGCAAGTGTGTGGAGCTACATCAAGCAACGGTGGTCCAGAAGACCGACTACGCCCCAAGCATGACTTGGAGGGCCCATCAGTCATGCTTGGACGAAGGAGTTGTCCAAGGGACCAAGGGGTTGCTTGGGGCAAAGCCTCACAGCCCGGCAAACTAACTTTAGATTAGCTTGTTCAAGTTATTTCAAAAGCAAAGATAGGCCCCTTAGGCATCTACACCTATTTAGAGTGTCCTACCACCCTTTATTTGTACGTGCATTTACATATAGGAGTTGTATGAAACCCCACATCCATAAATACCTGATATCCTAAATAGAATGAATAGATCAAGGTCTATGCTTAGCGATGCTTATTAGAACAGTAGAAGTCAAGTGTACATATTCATTCGCCAGATGATAGGCCTCAAAATGGTTCAGAAAATTTAAATTTGAAAGAAATACAATATAATGTGATGAAAAGATGATATCGGGCCGAGATATGGGTCTGTTATGATGAGAATCGAAATAATGTGTTGGTGGACTCCGCCCAAGTCATTTAAGGCCCATTCGTTGTTCATCTGTTGATCAACATAACATTGCTAGAATGCTTATCTGGGATGTGGGACTGGAGAAAGTCTTACTTGAACCATCCAAAGAATAGAGACTTGGTCCTACCATGTTGTTAGAGGGCGGTAGGCCTAGGGGAGCTTGTACTCAAGGGAGGGCTGACTCGGTACGTCGTGGTATTGCTCCTGCAGGGGCAAAACCCTAGACAAGGCAGGCTCGAATCGAACTTGGGATGGAACAAGTGGAGATGGGGGATATATGTGGGAATGCAATGGCTAGTAAGCATATACCCCTAGCATGATAGTTATTCTCAGGAATTAAAATCGATTCGAATCGCTGATGCTCACCAGGTGTGAAAATGCTAATATCACTGATGGGAAACGTAGTAATAACCTAAATATGCTATTTATTCAATCATTCTTTTCTATATTACATGCTTGCACCTAGTATGTTACATTTCTACAAGTTACTTTATATTGACATATGTGTTGGTGAGATATATGAATTTTTGGATAATGATGAATCAAAATGAGGCTTATGCTTCAAAAATAAATGAAACTTGAAAGTAAGGACTCACTCTTTGTAAGCTTATGCGGGTTAGAAGTCAAGTTCGCAAAAAGCCTTGCATACTCTCAAATGTGTCGGGCTGATACCGCCCATGGGTAAGTCCTACAAGTACCCCACGTACTCATCCTTTGTTGTTGATATCTTTTTCCTAGTACCTTGTGATTGAGAATGACAATGGTGGGCTCAATGTCATGACTCGATGTTTTACTTCCGTTGCATACTAGTATCTACTTAATTATATGTATTTCTACTGCAAGTTTATTTTGAACCTCTATTTTGTTGTTGGTGTCTATCATTTTGAGAAATGATTTTGTACTAAATCAAGTGATGTTTGTATGAATTGATGGGTTGATGTAATTGCTGTTACTCCTTCGAGAGTTTAACGTGTATGATGCCGTCATCCTTGGGTGATGGTTACATCGAGTGCCCTTTGGCTAGCTCAACGGATGACTGGGTTTAGTTCGGTCTAAGTGCACTACGAGCCATGTGGTTGCAGGTGTGCTTAGCTCAAATTAAATCAGTGGTTCTGCCACGACCCCTTGAGCAAAAAAAAATGTTTGATCATTTGCGAGGGGAGTTGGGCATTTGGTAAGGTAGTTTTGAGTTAGTTTAGATTTTGTTTTGCTTTTTCTTTGCTTCTTTTGCATTCTATATCATATCATGCATTGCATTAATGTAACATATGCATTTTCACTTCACTAGCACTAGAGCTCATATGGAATGACTTGTTAGTACTTGCTTGTGCTAGAGTGTACGTACAGATGCTTTGCTTGATCATGGTTGACTAAGCTCTCTTGAGTCTATTGAATACAGTTGTGAGGTAAGTCATTTTGCTTTCCTAAAAATCATGATCACGATCACCACTTGAGTTGGCTACCTAGCATCCGTAAGAATATTGAATGCTATGCTATCTTTTCATACCTGGATATGCTAGTTGTATGCCTTTGCTCAGTTAATGCCTAAGCTTTTGTGACACCTTGCTTAAATTGAAATCTGAAATGAAGTATTTCCATGTGGTGTCTTATGTGCTAAGTTGAAAAGATCCAGGTGGGTTCACTTGTCACACTGACTCAATTTGAGACAACTTGCCTTTGCACCTTGACAAGAACTTGGACTAAGCTGTGAATGATCAAAACTTTGTCTTAAGATCCTGATGGTTCTTTAAACCTAGGCTTGGCGTTGGTTGGTAAGAAGTGACATGACAAGTGAATAACCCGTGGCAAAATCTATAACTTGCCTTTGTTTACAAGTGGTTAAATCTGAAACATTAAATCTCTAAAATGTTTATGGCCTATTGTATATGCTTTGGTTGAGAGTAGCACACCTTATATGCATTGCTAGCATCTTGTTATTCATGTCTACCTTGGTAGATGTTATTCACATTGGTGATGCTTCTTTTTAAACAACCTAGAAAAATTTGCTTGCTCTTGATCTGTATAAGATAGACTCATTTCAGCTTGTTGCATGCTTCCTTGCCCTCACTTTCTCTGTATGCTAGAACTTGTGACTACTAGCTTTACATCCCTTCTAAGCTCTTACTTGGTACACTCTTTGCATTTCATTGCATATTTTGAGGGGGAGTTTTCTAGTTTAGGGGGAGTAGAGTTCTATGAACCCTTGATGTGTCCATTGTCAACAAGCAGGAGACTTTATGGATCAAGGGGGAGAATTCTGGGGAGATCTAGTTGAGGGAGAGCTTTGCATTCATATTGCATTTGTGATGATTCATTTCAGGGGGAATTTGAGCATTTAGCATGCTCTTGCATCGGTGCGTTGAGCCTTTTGCCTCCTTGTAGAGGAGCCAACCAATGATTTGCCTAAGCATGACTGTGTTGAGCTAGTATGCCTCTT
Source organism: Paspalum vaginatum (assembly GCA_030272315.1). Lineage (NCBI taxonomy): Eukaryota > Viridiplantae > Streptophyta > Magnoliopsida > Poales > Poaceae > Paspalum > Paspalum vaginatum. The sequence goes on along the minus strand of CM059015.1, from coordinate 24,666,478 downwards.
TCTTTAGGGGTCGTGCTTTAGTTTGATTGACTGCGTTGAGTGGTTTCCCTTGTCTTAGGGGGTCGATCTTTTGGCTTTCTTTTGTTGCTTCATCTTGCCCTTTCTTTGCTTGTTTTTGGCTTTGGGAATTTTGAGCAACTTCTTCTTTTCCTTTTTCTTTTCAATTTTACGCTTTTCTTCTTGTTTTTGTTCTATTCTAGATTAAAGGTGAAGGGCGTTGACAATGCACTCATCAAAGGGGAGATTGAGAGCCAATGGATCGGACTCATTGCTCTACTAGTGTGATGAGTGATTGTCAACCAAGACAAAGACCTCATTAGACCAAGGAAAAAGTCCTCCAAAGGACTGGAGGCAAAGCTCGATGTCGGTGAGCCATGGGAGTTCAGTACACGGAGGGGCTGGAATAGCGACGGTGGTTTAAGTCCTCTAATGGACCCAAAGGTAGCTCCGATGGACTGGAGAAGTCAGGCGTGACCGTGGTGCTCCAACCCGAGTGCATGGTACGAAGACATGTGAGGGAGTCTTTGGTGGCTTTAGCTCAAAACCGTCACCCAAGATCAAATGACTTTGTGAGTTGGGCCATGACTCGCAAAGATAGAAGAGTTGGGCCAAATCACACCCAGACGGAGACTTCCAAACGTTTCCTAGTTTTTTACTTCAAAACTTGGGGCGAGCTACGGATTGGACTACTAGCCATGTGGAGAGCATTCGAAGATTGCGTAGAACTTAAGAAGATGAATACTTCACCATGCTTGTCCACCTCGAAATATCTTGTAACTCTTCGTTTCAGCCCCTCTGAGCATTTAGGGGTCATAGTGCAAATTGAGTAATTAGGGCCTAGGGTATAAATAGTGACATGAGCAGTCCTTAGAGACACTCTTGGCTAGCCATCTTGCCCTAGGTTTCCTAACCCTAGCACCCAAGAGCCTATGCAAAGAAAGAGAGGAGATTAGCTAGGGGATGAGTGCCTTGTACTAATCGAATCTTGGATTTGAGGGTGGTGATGTGCGGTATGCTCTAGGGATCTTATGTACAAACTTGTTTCTTCATTTAATCCAAGAAAAGTTTGTGTGTTTCCTTGTGTGAGAGCTTGCGGCGTGCATCCCCCTATTCTCTTTTGGTTCTTGGAGTTCATCTTGAGTTTTGGAGTGTTTGGTGTTTTGCTCGGGTTGGATTCGAGTTCTTTTGGTTCTTTTGTGATGCTATGATGTGGTTGATTTCATCCTACAAGATCTTTGTCCAAGAATCCCCACGAGCTCACTTGGATCTTAGGTGATGAGTACATCACTCCTATGATCATACATGGACCTATTACAAGAGCACGTGCAAGACAATTGAACCAATATGTGAGCTCGTTCTTAAGTGGTCGTACATATACTTGTGAGGATGGTATGCTACCTAATGTTATTGTTGATTATATTATACTTAGGAACTTAGGAGAGGACCATAAAGGCCCTGGAGATCAGTTTGGACCAGGAGGAGGGCAAGAAGGATGTCCAAGTCAAGATGGAGGCACAATTCTACTAGGAATCGACTTCCTCGGCCTCTAGGACCAGTCATCAGTAAAATCATCGCCTAGGCCACAAACTAACTCCGATTTCGATAATCCACATATGCTTGGAAAGCTAAGAAGATAACCTTTCCAATTCCACTAGATTCATGTCATTTGGTCTTAGGACTCATCAAGAATTCATGTAACAAGTCAGAGGATAGAATCTGTCCAGGTGTTGTTTCGCTCTTTTTGGGCTGTTGGCACATGTATCGTCTTAGAGTCCACCATGGATGCATCTAGGCATTGTTGGTCATCATAAAATCTATATAAATAGTAGCCACCAAACAAGTTAGGGTTTGGGTTTTGCTTAGATTAGTCTGCCGTGAACAGTTTCGCTGTCATTGGTTTGTGAAACCCTAACTTTGTGAGCACAAGTCAATTCTTGATTGTGTTTTTTCTCGTTCTTACTGGTGTTCTCTTGGTTGCATTGCAGGAATGATAGCCTTCTTAGTGAGATCAATTGTGTGCATCACGCGGTCGATAACCATCAGAGCAGTGGTGTAGTGATTGCAAGGATTCGAACCTTTGGCTCGGAGCCTTCATCACCAACGTTGAGTTCTCCACCCCTAAACCGACATACCTCATGGAAGATCGGGCCTAACTCATATCAATTGGTATCAGTTTTCAGGTTTGCCATTAGGTAATTCTGTCTATCCTTTAGATTACTTTTGTTTTCATATACCTACAGTCCAGAAAAAAAAGCCAAAAAATTTTCCGCTATCCCATAACATGTAGTGCTGCAATAGTCGTTCAGTTTGCTTTGTTTAGTTTTTATCCATTGTGGTTGAGTTTGGTTGCTGGTTAGTGTTTGTTCTTCATCGTTGTGCTTGTGTTTCCATCACCATATTTGTCCATAGTTTGCTTTCCTCTTCGCTTGTCCTTCCATCCACCGTCGTGAAACCCTAATTCGAGGTGTCGTTAGTAAAACGGCCGTAACTTTTCGCTCCGAACTCGGAATAGGGAAAAAGTATGCATTTTTGAAAATGGCAGAAAATTTTGGATCTTGTCGTTCCCCGCTTCAGTAGGTTTGGCAAAATTATTTTTGCGAAAATCGGCCTGGAAAATTGGGTTTTCGGTGCCTGAAGTTTTTCAACCCTCCCACAATAGTTCTAGTTTGGGCTTCCACCAGTGTTTCTATGTTGCTGTTGTTTCCCTTGACATTTTTGTGTGTTCTCCTTTGAGTTAAAAGAAAAAACAAAAAAAGGAAAAAGAAAAGAGAAAATGAGAGAAAAAGAAAAAACAAAGGGTGTTGCAGCAGGGAGAGCCCCGAAGATTGTTGCTATTTTTCGCAAATCCCTTCCTTCCTTCTTTCTATCCTTCCACCTTTGACTTGTTTTTCCTGTGACACATTGTGCTTTCATCTTGGGACTAGCTTTTGGCCAGCAATGAACACCTGCTTTGGATCATTACTCAGCTTCGCTTAATTGTTACACTATTGTATTTGCTTAGCCACATATTGAGCAATCCCAAGCTCCACTATATTTGCCTCTTGAGTAGTACATGTCGGTCTTGTAATCATCCCACACTCTAGGTGTGTTATTGCCACTTGGCCGCCGTCGCTTTTTCCAGGTAGCATTCGTCCTTTGCTGCACTTGGTACACACTTGAGTGTGAGTGATCCCACCTACCTATTAGTTTTTCAGGGATAGTTTTTCTCTGTCTTGTTTTCACTAACCATGGTAGGAGCTATTCCTCCTCAAGGAGGCAATGAATATGTCACAAAAGATGAGCTAACCAAACTTATTGCTACCCAAAACAAGCTTCTTGGTGATTCCAGGAAGGAACTTGCTCCAGTTGTGCACGATGTGCGCGCTGTGATGGATGATTTGTTGATGTGACTCGACGCTATTGAGAACAAGGTTGCTTCTTCCACTTTTGAGGAATCTGAGGCATCCTAGGGATTTGATCATGAACATGAAGATGAAGATGAAAATGATGGTGAAGTTTATACGGAACAAGACTGCCGCTCTGGTGATAAAGGTAATAAAGGTAACAAAGGTAACTGACTTTGAAACCACCTCCACATCGCGGCAACAAAGATAACAAAGGTGATAATGATAACCAGTTTGCTAGGGTCAAATTTAAAATTCCTTCCTTTGATGGTTCATATGATGTTGATGCTTACTTAGATTGGGAGATGACCGTTGAACAAAAAATTAACTCATATATGATTCCAGCTACTTAGTGTGTTCGATATGCTACTAGTGAATTTACTGGTTATGATATACTTTAGTGGAATGACTTAATTAAATGTGGCCAAGACCCTGCCACATGGTATAAGCTTAAATGTTCTATGCGTAGTCGTTTTATTCCTCCTACTTATAAGCATGATTTGAAGAAGAAAATTGCAACGTTTTGATCAAGGCACTCGTTCTGTTAATGAATATTATAATGATTTTGCATGTTGCCATGTTGCGTTTTGATATCTGTGAGGAAGATGATGATACTATGACTCGCTTTTATTCTGGTTTGCACAAAGATATTCAAAATCTTGTTAATTATAAAGATTATAACACCGAAGACCAGTTGTTCCACATTGTTGTTTTGGCTGAACAAGAATTGCTGGGCCATGCACAACCTTCGTGCAACACTTTTAGTGTTTCTTCTTCTTCCAGGTTGCCTTCGATCAAGGGACATGCAGTCCCCACCAACACGAGATGCACTTTACCACCACCACCAGCAGCAGCAGTGACGTCTACTAAGCCTGAGGTGAGCACATCTGCTTTTGTGCCAAAAATAGCGAAGAGCAATGTTGCCCCTACTACCCCTGCTACTACATCGTCAAATATTGTGTGCCACCAGTGCAAAGGCATGGGACATGTCATGAGAGAGTGCCCTAGCAAGCAAGTCTACATTGCTACAGATGATAATGGTCACATCAGTACTAGTGATGTTGAAGACGTACAAGTTTCAGAGGAGGATTCTACAGCTTTTGGCCAAGATGATGCAGAAGATTACACCCGCAATGGCACATATGTTATCCATCGTGTTTTGAGTGCACAAGTGGAACAAGAGGACAAGCTTCAATGGCATAATATATTTCAGATTTACTTTATCATCAGCGAGTGTCGTGTTCGTACTATCATTGATGGTGGGAGTTGCAATAATTTATTGAGTGCTGATATTATCCAAAAATTTAGTCTTTCCACACATGCCCACTCTCATCCATACCATATTGAATGGCTTAACAACAGCGTTAAGGCCAAGGTAACACACACTGCCCCAGTACATTTTTCTTTTGGTACATATCATGACTATGCAAATTGTGATGGTGTTCCCATGCAAGCATGTTCTCTTTTGTTGGGTAGACCTTAGGAATTTGATACTGATGCAACTCACCATGGTAGAACTAATACTTATACAATTATGCATAAAGGCAAGAAAATGATGTTGCTTCCTTTTACTCCATCTGAAATTGTGCAATGCGATATGGCAATAGTTGAAACTACAAAGCGTGACAAGGCTTTAGCTTCTAAAAATCTGCATGCATCTAAAACTATTGTGCTCTCTAAAACTGAACCATCCACACCTCCTACTAGTTCTCCGGCTATTAAATTGAAAGATGGTGCTATGCTTGCTTCAAAATCTGATCTTTCTGTTTGTGCTGTGGATGATGCTCCTGGTATGCTTTGTTGTGCAAGAGGGTTCTATTTTCAATTCATAATATACCTCCCTCATTACCGCCTGCTGTTGCTAATATTTTGCAGGAGTTCAAGGATGTATTTGCTGCTAAAATTCCACCTGGCTTACCACCTTTACGAGGGATTGAGCATCAAATTAATTTGATTCCAGGTGCCACTTTGCCCAACCGTGCTCCACATAGGACTAATCCAAAGGAGACTAAGGAGATACAAAGATAAGTCCAAGAGCTATTGGACCATGGGTATGTATGTGAGATCCTTTGTCCCTGTGTTATTCCTATCATTTTTGTTTCTAAAAAAATGATATGTGGCGTATGTGCATTGATTATAGAGCAATTAATAATATTACTATTCGATATCGTCATTCTATTCCTCGGTTAGATGACATGCTCGATGATTTAAGTGGCTCTGTTATGTTTACCAAAATTGATTTGTGTAGTAGCTACCATCTGATTCGAATGAAACTGGGTGATGAATGGAAAACTGCTTTCAAAACCAGTTTGGCTTGTACGAGCGGTTAGTCATGCGTTTTGGGTTAACTAATGCACCTAACATTTTCATGCGTTTTGAGCTTGAACGTGATGTGAGCGAAATTTAGGATTGGAGGTGTGCTTCTATAGGAAGGTAAACCTGTTGCATACTTTAGTTAAAAATTGAATGGACCATCTCCGAATTATTCGATTTATGATAAAGAGTTATATGCTTTGGTTTGTGTTTTAGAGACTTGACAGCACTATCTTTGGCCTAAAGAATTTGTTATTCTTTCTGATCATGAATCTTTGAAACATATTAGAAGTAAAGTTAAGCTAAACAAACGACATGCTAAATGGGTTGATAAGAAAGGAAAATATGTCATTGCGGATGCTTTATCTTATCGTTATACTATGCTGCCACAACTTGATCATCACATTTTTTATTTAGAGACTATAAAAAAGTTGTATGCTGCTGATTTTGATTTCAAAGATGCTTTTGATAATTGTCGAGAGGGACAAACTTGGAATAAATATTTGCAGAATGATGGGTTTCTTTTTAGAGCTAACAAGTTATGTGTTCCAAATAGTTCGGTTCGTCTTTTGTTCTCGCAGAAGGCGCATGTAGGAGGATTGATGGGACAGTTTGGTGTGAAGAAAATGACAGACGTGCTGGCCACTCATTCCTTTTGGCCCAAATTGAAGCGGGATGTTGAACGGTATGTTGCACGATGCACTACCTACAATAAAGCTAAGTCTCGCCTTAATCCACATGGTCTTTATTTGCCTCTCCTGGTTGTTAGTATTCCTTGGGCTGATATTTTTATGAACTTTGTGTTGGGTTTGCCTCAGACTAAGAGGATGAGAGATAACATTTTTTGTTGTTGTGGATCGTTTTTCGAAAATGACACATTTTATACGTTGCCATAAGACGGACGATGCTTCTCATATTGCTAATTTGTTTTTCACTGAGATCGTTCATTTATGTGGGTTACCAAATACCATTGTTTCTGATTGTGATGCGAAATTTTTTTAGTCATTTTTGGCGAAGCTTGTGGAATAAATTGGGGACGAAGTTTTTGTTTTCTACTATATGTCATCCCTAGACTGATGGTCAAACTAAGGTTGTTAATCAGACTTTGTCTACTACGCTGCGAGCTGTTTTGAAAATGAATTTGAAAATGTGAGAAGTGTGTTTTCTTTATATTGAGTTTGCTTACCATAGATCTGTTCATTCAACCACCAAAGTTAGCCTTTTTCAGATGGTCTATGGTTTTAATCCTCGTGCTTCTATTGATTTAATATCTTTGCTATTCGAGAAACCTGTGCATTTGGATGCTTCTCAACGTGCTGATTTTATTCGAAACTTGCATGAAACGACTAAGAATAACATTGCAAAAATGAACGAGCAATATAAACTTGCTAGTAGCAAATGTAAGAAACAAGTGCTGTTTGAACCAGGTGATTTGGTGTGGTTACACTTGCGCAAAGACCATTTTCTGGACTTGTGAAAATCTAAACTTATGCCTCGCGCTGGCGGTGCTGCTAGTCCCTTTAAATTACTTGAAAAAATTAATGATAATGCATACAAGCTTGAGTTGCATGCAGATTTTGGGGTTACTCGTCCCACCTTTAACATTGCAGATTTGAAACCAACCTTGAGGGAAGAAGATGAGCTAGTGTCAAGGATGACTTCGCTTCAAGAGGAGGAGGTTGATGAGGACATCACTCCTACAATTATGCATGGACCTATTACAAGAGCACGTGTAAGACAATTGAACCAACCGGTGAACTCGTTCCTAAGTGGTCGTCAATATACTAGTGAGGATAGTATGTTGTGTAATGTTATTGTTGATTATATTGTACTTAGGAACTTAGAAGAGGACTAGGAAGGCCTTGGAGATCAGCTCAGACCAGGAGGAGGGCAAGAAGGACGTCTAAGTCAAGATGGAGGCCCAATTCTACTCGTAGTGGACTTCTTCAGCCTCCAAGACCAGTCATTAGTAAAATCATCGCCCAGGCTACAAACGGACTCCAATTTCGACGATCCACATATGCCTAGAAAGCTAAGAAGATAACATTTCCATTGCCACTGGTTTCAAGTCATTTGGACTAAGTAGTCATCAGGAATTCACATCACAAGTCAGAGGATAGAATCTGTCCAGGCGTTGTTTCGCTCTTTTTGGGCTGTTAGCCCATGTATCATCTTGGAGTCCATCATGGACGCGTCTAGGCATTGTTGGTCGTCATAAACTCTATATAAACAGTAGCCATCATCGGTTTGTGGAACCCCAACTTTGTGAGCACAATTCAATTCTTGATTGCGTTTTTCCTCGTTCTTGTTGGTGTTCTCTCGGTTGCATTGCAAGAAAGATAGCCTTCTTGGCGAGGTCGATTGCACGTGTCACGCGATCGATAACCATCGGAGCAGTGGTGTAGTGATTGCAAGGATTCAAACCTTTAGCTCGGAGCCTTTGTCACCAATGTCGAGTTCTCGACCCCTATACCAACATACCTCACGGAAGATCGGGCCTAACCCATATCATTAGATTTTGGTGGTGTTCAAGTTCTTAACTTGTTCTTGAGAGAAACTTAGATTCATTGTGATCCCATGGTCTTTTTCTTAGATCCTCTGTAGGAATACTATCCTAAGTGCCTAACAATTGTTGGCCAAAAGTTTCATCTCATTTGGACTTGGTTTGACTTGATTTTGGGTTGATTTTGGACCTTCTCGGAAGAGTAGGGTTTCATGGCGACTTTTACTACACATTGGACCATCCGGTGCGTAACCACCGGACTGTTCGGTGCGGGTGTCAGCCCCGAGGTGTTCTAAGGGATAGTTCAGTCTAGAATGTCTTGTACTACCACCGCGTGTAGCGGCGTTCAATTTCACCAAGGCCACCTCTCGGTCCAGTCCATTTGGTGCTCCACCGAACCGTTTGATGCTCTATCACCGGACAGTCCAGTGCGTTGTAGGTTTTTGCATTGGCACTGTGGCGGAACCGCCGATTTAATCCGGGCTAAGCACACCTGCCACCTCTGGCTTGCAGTGCGATTAGGCCGAACTAAACCCGGTCGTCCGTCGAGAGTCATTCGACTCTCGATATTACCTTTTCCCAGAGGAACCGACATCACACACATCCAGCCCTCGATGGAGCCACAACAGTTACATCATCACAGGCAGTTTATAGTAGAAAATAAGTTAAAGTGCTTACAAACCAAATATAGGTAGTCAAATACCTATTCAAATACAAAGCGGAAGCGTTGTTCAAAATAAATTTCACAGCGGAAACTTAATACTTTAAGAAGGAGTCTTCAGGCAATAAAGAATGAGGCGAGAAGCACCGAGCCCACCGGTACTGCTCTCCTCCAAGCTAGTGTCCAAAAGACATCATTACCTGCTCAAAAAGTGGGGGCAAACCCTGAGTGCTAATTACTCAGTAGGACTTAATGGAAGAGCTTACGGCTGACGCAAAGCTGGCAACTAACAGTTGATCCTTAGCCATTCTTTTTATGGTAATTAAAAGTTAACATGTAATTATCAGCATCATCAAAATATTCATCATCATAATATAACTTGTAGGAATGTAAACATACAAATACGAACATGCGGATTTGAAAACAAAACATATATAGTCATAAATACAATTCGATTGTTACTACGTTGCCCGTGTGTGACCTTGGCATTCTCACACCTGGTGAGCATCAGCGATTCGAATCGATTTTTAATTCCCGGGAATAACTATCATGCCAGGGGTATATGCTTACTAGCCATCGCGTTCCCACATATAGCCTCCATCTCCACTCGTCCCATCCCAAGTTTGATTCAATCCCACCATTCCCCTGGGTTTTGCCCTCTTAGGAGCGATACCACGGCCGCACCGGGTCAGCCCTCCCTCGAGTACAAGCTCCCCCAGGCCTAACTCCCTCCAACAAGAATGGTAGGAACCTGTCTCTGTTCTTCGGATGGCACGAGTAAGACTTTCACCGGTCCATTATCCCGGATAAGCACTCTAGCAATATTATGCCGATCAGCAGGCGAACAGCGAATCGGGCCTTAAACGACTCGGGCGGAGTCCACCAAACCATCCACATCATTTTTCATCATAATATACCCAAATCTCCGCCCGGCCTCAATTTAGTTCCATCACAATCATGTTTAAAGTTTTCCATATATCTTGAAAGCCTTTCCTTTGAAAACACCTATACGACGAGTGACTCCAATTCACTCGTGTCTACTCGCACCTAGCATTTCTAGGCATACTCGTCCTACGTACTCTATTGTAGGTGCTAGGGCCAGGGCGGCCAAGAAGTCTAATGCAATTGTTCCTAATGCGGATGTCTAAACATCATTCAATATCATGTTTGCTGGGAATTTATGGTCCTGCCTACCTTCCTCACTAGGGTTAGTAGCTGCTTCCTGAGCGAAGTCGGGCTCCTGCGGCTGGTCTTCCGGCTCCTGATGCAGCTCCTTCTGGTGCTCTTCTACGATCGGTTGGCCCGGCGGATATCCTTCGCTCGCGGGATCTATATGCATGACATGGTGCAATCGGAGCACGTATTAGTGCAATGCTTTGCTTCATGATGTGAGTGCAATGCAAGGAATCATGATTTAGGGGCTAAAGTGATGCATTTCGTGATTAAACTGGTTTAGTATTAAGAAATCGTACAAGCCATCACCTACGGTAACTTAGCTTATCGCATATAACAACGTGGGGTGTGTGGCGAGGTAACACCGTTTTATGCGAGGCAACCGAAGTTTACTTAAATAAGCATTTTGCCTACCATTTTCAAAAATAGGGTCAATCTTACATGCACAGTACCCTATTTCAACCATGAGCTATTTATACCACAGGGAGCATAATAAAAGGTGTAAAACCCTTTTTAGAGCAAAATTTTTAATATGGTTACCTTTTCCTTATTTCTTTTTATGCTAAAATCACATGTAGGGGTAAAATAGTAATTAAAAATGAGCACTTGAGCTACCAAAAATCACAATGAGTCTATATACCCTAATAACACTGCTGATCAAGTTAGGCAATTTTTGGAGACCATTTAGTCCATATTTCCTAATTATATTGATTTATCAAGCACACATAATATCAGGGGCAAAAAGGTATTTTCCTGCTCAACCAACATACCCATTCTGTAGATTTACCTAAAAGGAGTACAATGCATCAAGGTTTGTATTTTTCTGATTTTTATTTGATTTATTATGGATTTTCAAAGTTTCAGCCGAATTAATAATTATTTAGAGGAAAAACCACAGATCTAGGGTTCTTTTCGTTATTGCTGTAAACTACAGGGGCTAGTTTGCGAAATATTCCAAGACTCATACCACTGTTCGCTGGACTTAAACATAAAAACCAGAAGCTGAGGGGCTGGATCTAAAAATTGCCAGCCCCTTTTTCTACCTCTGGACAGGGAGGGGGCACGGCGCGGCCTCGCGTTCCGGCGGCGTCGCCGGTGCGTGGAGGCAGGGACTTGGAGCCGCGTCGGTCTCGGAACGTGTTCCCGGTGACGGGGTCTCTTTCCCCCAAGGCGGCGTCGCACGGAGAGGCCGGAGCGCGCGAGGAACGCCGGTGAACTGATGGTGTGGCGGCGCACGGCGCTCGGGCCCGCGTTGCACGGAATCCGGTCGGGGAAGCAGGGAGCGGCGGAGCGGGAGGGCGCGTGAGAGGCGCGGCGAAGTGGGGAGTCCGGCGGCGGAGTCAAGGAGGCGAGGGGAAGCGCCAGGGTGGCCGGTCACGGTGAGCTCGAGCTCGGGCCGGTGGTAATGGCGGCGGCGCGTAGGGGCGGGTGCTAGAGACGACGGCGGTGGGCGAAGGCTTAGGGAAAACGTGGCTCGGGGCAGGGCGACGCTGAGGCGCTCGTCGGGGAGGTGGGAGGAGGGCAGAGTGCGAGCTTGAGGTCGCCGACCATGGCGGCCGCGGCTCTGGAGCGAGCGAGAGCTCGGGCGAGAGAACGGCGGAGAGGACGCAGGATGACTGCGGGCGCGCATGCGGAATAGAAGAGCCGCGCCTTGCTCCTTCCAGACGGCAGGCCGGGGCACGGGCAGGGCGGCGCGTGGCCGGGGCGCGGCGCGCTGGCGCCCAGGGCGTGGCGCGCTGGCACCCTTCGCCCGCCGCGTGGGCGCAGGGGAGGGGAGGAGGAAGAAAGGGGCGCGCCGTGGACTCGGTCCATGGACCCGAGGTCGATGACAGGTGGGGCCGCGGGAAGGAACTAAACTTGACTTGTATGGACCGGGTGCACGGGTGGGATGGTCTGGTGGGGCCCACAACTGAAGCCGTCCACGCCCGGTGTCCAAAGCCTGACGGGTGGGTCCCACGCGTCATACACACAAAAGGGAAATAAAACTCGAAAATGGAAAAAGGCTATTTGACCAGGATGACATAGTTCTGAATTTCACATTTTTGAATATCTTAGAGGCCGAATTAGACCAAACTTAAAATAGAGAAGTTATTGTAAACTTGATAATATACAACTTTGTCAAAAGGAGTAATACCAGATTCCAAGTTTAACTATGATTTAAATTGAGTTTAATCTGCTGACCCCAGTTTGACCAACAAAATCTTCCAACTTAAAAATTCTACAAGTCATATTTTTATGCATTTTCATGGTAAATGTTATATACCAATGTTGTTCAGTTGCTCAGGAACTACAACTTTGATATACAAAGTTTTTCAAAATGTTGACTTTTGTTTCACAAAAATTTGAAATCTCTATTTAAATCACATTTGGACAGATTTCTCAGTTTTACCGAAAATGACCTAAAACTCTATTCAAACCTTTATGCATGTCGTGACACAAAATACCAAAGTTGTTCATTAGGAAATTGTCTACAAGTTTGGTATGTATAGTTTTATCAAATTCACCACAGTATTAAGGTTACCGGGCAAATGAAAATGCAGTTTGCAGAAAAATCGGTTTTAACTCGCTTCAAAAGACTTAACCCACTCATGCCCTTAATATGAAATGTTCACATAATGATGCAATTTAGCTAATGATACTAATGTAATACGCTTGAGATGCCTGGGGCATCACAGCCCACCCCCCTTAAATAAATCTCGTCCCGAGATTTTTGATGTGACGTGGGTGGTATAAGTTAAGAGAGAGAAGGAAAATGCATTGTGTGTAAATTTCAAATTTAGACTCAAGGTACTTGCGACGTACCCCTTTTGAGTTGATGGAAGAAAATTAGGATAATGAGTGCGCAAATATTCTTCTTGCTCCCAAGTTGCCTCCTCTTCGGATTTTCATTTGATGGTACCCGGACCTAAGATCAAGCTTGGAGAAAACTGAGGCTCCCGCAAGTTGATCAAATAAGATATCAATGTGTGGCAGTGGGTACTTGTTCTTGACTGTGACAGCATTCAGTGGTCGGTAGTCCACACATAACCTCTTACCACCAGGTTCTTTCTTCTCAACAAAGAGGGCCGGGCAACCCCATGGCGATGAGCTAGGGCGAATGAAACCTTTGTGAAGCTGTTCTTGCAGCTGCACTTTCAATTCCTTCAACTCATCAGGCGCCATTCTATATGGTCTTCTTGAGACAGGTGCTGTACCGGGCATAAGCTCAATGGAAAACTCGACATCTCTATCCGGTGGGAGTCCGGGAAGCTCTTCTGGAAACACATCTGGATAGTCACAAACCACCGGTATCTTCTTGATTTGCTGGAGTTCTGTGGTATTTACTGTGTGTGACAACTGCTTATGAGTTGGCAAATGAATGTGCATGATCTTCCCATTCTGGCTAGACTTTATCTGAACTATCCTGCTAGTAATATCCAACATGACGTTATGCTCTTTCATCCAATCCATCCCTAAGATAATGTCAATCCCCTGGTTAGGAAGTACCACAGGGTCAACATAGAATTCCTCGGCGTCTATGCGCAGGCGTAAGTGCCTCACAATCTGATTTGTGTCAATTTGTGATCCCGGGGCTATGATGTGATATTTTGTCCTCATATCATCAATGTGGTACCCATGTTTTGTTGCATAGGACCTACTGATGAAGGTATTTGATGCTCCGGAATCAAACAAAACCACTGTGGGGTGCTCATTGACAAGGAATGTGCTTGCCAACACTGGTTCACCCTCTGGAATCTGATCCAAGTGGGTATAGTGCACCTGACCCTTTCTCCGGGATAGCTCTGGCTTTGATCCCTTCCTCTTGTTTTGCTGTTGGCTGCCCTTAACAAGCACTGCCCCCTGATTTCGTCGAGGGGCACGACAGTTTCTGCTGAGGTGATTCATTTTCCCATAGTTGTAGCAAGCACCCACAAAAGAAGTGGCTAAGGCACGCACTGTGGGGAGCTGGAATGGAGCACGATTGGCTGGAACTTGTGGCCATGTCCCAATGTGTTGAAGCTGTTGAGGTTGAGGGCCCCATTCAAGTTGTTGCGACCGACTGACCTGACATGTGTGCAGTAGTGGTTGGTGCACAACTCGTTGCCGCAGTGAGGAAGTCAACGGCGGGGTACCTGCAAGTCTTTTCCTCCACTGGTCCTCTTGGGCCTCGCGGAGGCGCCGTTCCATGTCGATGGCGGCGTCCACCAATTCAATGAAGCTATCGTAGCGGCGCCCCAAGTGAGTCAGCAGAGTGGGGTCAAACCCATCCAACAGACAGGCAGCCCTACGCGAGTCAGTGTCGACATCCTTAGGGGAGTACTGAGACAGGCGAATGAAGGCCCGTACGTACTCGAGTACTGACATGTTCCCTTGACGAAGGGCACGGAATTCCCGCTGCTTGAGTTCAATGAGGCTAGCCGGGAGATAGTGAGCTCGGAAAGCCACACAGAACTCATCCCATGTGACCTGGTGCCCGGTAGGTTGCATTGCCAGGAACGTAGCATACCAGGTGTGATGCCCTAGGCATCTCAAATGCTTTGCACTAAAAACATTAGCATAATGATATCTTTTCAGAGGCCTTTTATCTTGAAAAGCATGCATAAACTAGGCCAATTGAGCAACTAAACCTAGTTTTCAGAAAAACTGAGTTTGTATTGCGGATATAACTTTAAGGCCATTGTGTTTTTCATAAAACCTTACATACCAAACTTGTAGGTAATCCCATAAGGAATGACTTTGGTATTTTGTGCTTTGGCATGCATGAATGTTGAAATCTAGTTTTGGGTCGTTTTATGTGAAAATGTGACTTTTGCCAAATTCAGCCCTGTTTGGTAAATTCAAAATTTTGTGAAACAAAATTCAAAATCTTGCCATGTCATGAATACCAAAGTTGTAGATCATGAGATTCTATGCAACTTTGGTATAGTTCACCTTTCATGAAAATGCACCTAAAATGGACTTTTATAATTTTCAAGTTGGGGTTTTAATTGGTCAAACAGGAGTCAGCAAGTTATTTTCAAATTTAAATCATTTTATATTTGGAATCTGGTATAGGTCCTTTTGACAAAGTTGTAGATTTCAAAATGTACAACATTTCATTCAATTGGGTTTTTTTCAAATTCGGCTCCTAAATTGGTCAAATTTGCGAAATTCAGAAACCTGTTCAGCTGGTCAAAGGGGATTTACCTTTTTCGTTTTTCTTTTATTTTCTAGTCTCTATGACAGGGGGGACCCACCTGTCAGGCCGCCACGCCAGCGCACCGACGGTTTTTCCCCCGCTCCCGAGCTCAACCGTCACCGCGCCGACCTTCGCCGCCCTCGACTCTACCTTCCCGCCCAGACCGCATCGCCCGAGACCCTTCCACCCCGGCGTATTGCACCGCCGGACCTCGCCGGCCAGGGGCGCTCGTCGCCGTCCCTCCCCGCGGTCTTCCCCGCCGTCTGAGGTAGTGGATAAGGTTCCCCGTACTCCTCTCTCTCTCCCCGGCACTCCGCGGCGAGCTCCCGAGCCCCGCAGGGCCGAGATTGGCCGCGCGTCGCCGGAGTTCCCCCTCCCGTCGCGAGGAAGAAGACGACGGGAGGAGGAAGACGCACATTTTGCGCTATCGCCCTCCGGGTTTATCAGTTTTACGTTTCCATACCGAGCACTGTACACTGAGTCTTGTAAATCTTGCACAGGAACCCTCAGAAACTATGGATATTTATAAATAGGTCCAGAGTCTGTGTATTTTTTCGATTAAAATGCTTTTAAAAAGGCTGAAACTTTGAAAAATCATAATAAAGTGTATAAAAATCCAAAAATAGCAAACTTTGTTGCATTGTGTTCCTAATAAATAGATCTACAGAATGGGTATGATGGTTGAGTAGGAAAAGACAGTTTTGCCCCTGTTTTTGTGCAAGCATGAAAAACCTCGATAAATAGAAAATATGGCTAAAATGAACTCCAAAAATTGTGAAATTTGGGCAGAGACCTTTTTATTCTGTGTAGGCTCTATGAAAATTTTGGTAGCTCAAATGTCCACTGCTAATTACCATTTTGCCCCTACATGTGTTTTTAGCATGGAAATAAATGAAGAAATGTTGTTTATATAAAAATTAGGTTCTAAATGGCTATACCTAGTTTATTGTGCTCCTTATAGCATAAAAGAGTTCTAGATGGTAGTAGACATCGATCTTTTCGCATAAATCGATGCAACTCAGTCACACACCACGTTATTTTATGTGACAAGCTAAGCTGTCGTAGATGATGGCTTGTACGATTTCTTAGTACGAAACAATTTTCGCCTCAATATGCATAACCCTATACCATGAATCATAAATTCACTGATTTACTGCATTACGCTCACATCATAAAGCAAGCATTGCACTAATATATGTTCTACTCGCATCATGTCATGCATATAGAGTCCGCGAACGAAGAACCACCGCCGAACCAAACCGTCGCGGAGGAACCCGAAGAGGAGTTGCACCAGGAACCAGAGGGCCAGCAGCAGGAACCAGACTACGCTCCGGAGGAATCTACTGACCCTAGTGAAGAAGGTAGGCAGGACCATACTCTACCCAGCAAATAAATTATACTTGATGATTACGCATATGCATTAGGAGTTGCTTGTAACCAATTGCATTAGACTTCCTGGCCGCCCTGGCCTTAGCACCTATTCATAGAGTTCGTAGGACGAGTATGCCTAGAAATTGCTAGGTACGAGTAGACACGAGTGTGTGTACTCGTCACGTAGGTGTTTTCAAAATCAAAAGCTTACAGTTATATCACTGGTAATTGTAGCTCATGAAGCAAATGGAGACCGGGCGGAGATTTTTTTTTCAGTATTTACTATTCATGATGTCGCACCCGGACTCCGCCCGAGTCGTATAAGGCCGTTCGCTGTTCGCCTATTGGTCGGCATAACATTGCTAAAGTGCTTATCCGGGGAATGGGACCGGAAAAGTCTTTCCTGGGCTCGTCCGAAGCACAGAGACACGTTCCTACCCGCTGGTTGAGAGGAAGGTGGCCCGGGGGAGCTTGGTACTCATGACGGGGAGACCGAGATGTCGGCAGGCTCGTCATGGGGGCACAACCCGGGGGCTAGGCGGGAGTGAATCGAACTTGGGACGAGGCAGGTTAAGATTGGGGCTATATGTGGGAACGCGATGGCTAGTAAGCATATACCCCTGGCATGATAGTTATTCCCGGGAATTAAAAATCGATTCGAATCGCTGATGCCCACCAGGTGTGGGAATGCCAATACCTTTGACGTTCAACGTAGTAATTACTTAAACTATCAGATGCTTAATGCTCATGATTTTGGAATACTACATGTTTGATCTGAGATGTTACATTACGGAAATTACTGTTATGTTGACAATCGTACAGACAACGAAACTTGATGTTATGTTAATAAAGTTGCTGTAAAAATTAAAAGCTAAGGATCCACTTGCTAGTAAGCTGCTTCGCGTCAGCCGTAAGCCAAGTCCATTAAGACCTACTGAGTAATTAGTACTCAGGGTTTGCCCCCACCTTTTGAGCGCAGGTATGGAATTCATGGTGTGCACCTGTGTCGGGGGCGGAGCATGCCCTCATGTAGGATGAAGTGACTAAGTGGCACGAGGACAACGTCGGTGGGCTCGATGTTGTGCCTCCAATGCAAAACTTTTGGTGATAACATGGTGACCTAAACTTATATTTTCCGCTGCGAGAAACTTTCAAACTTACTACCATATAATATTATGTTGGACTGGTATTTTATGTAAAAACTGGTTTGTAAATAAATCTACTTTTATGCTATTTAACTGCCTGTGATGATGTTTCTGTTGTGGCTCCATCGTGAGTCGGATGTGTATGATGTCGGTTCCTCTGGGAAAAGGTAATATCGGGAGTCGAATGACTCTCGACGGACGACCGGATTTAGTTCGGTCTAATCGCACTGCAAGCCGGAGGTGGCAGGTGTGCTTAGCCCGGATTAAATCGGCGGTTCCGCCACAGCTGGTATCAGAGCCGATCATACACAGACAACAGACATATCATTTAGTTTTGATTTGCGAACTTATTTTCGAAAACCCCTCTCGAAGTATTTGAAAAATGAGAGTAACGATATGCCCTATTAAGGATGTTAGTGAAATACCAGGTGACATCGCTAACATTCTGACCTAGATAGAACTCATATGCATATTCGGCGCTCTGGGAAGCAACATTTCGGCCATAGCTATCCCCAGTACTGGTGGAGCGCTATTGGGATTTGCGGACTGTTGCGAACCCTGCATTCATGCTGATAGGGCAGAACTCTTTAAGGGGGGTGGTCACGCCATTGGAGTGTTTCGTGACCACTTTTCCTTCAACCAAAATTATAGCTAGATCTTGTTGGCCACCGTTTCTCTCCCCAGCAATTCCCCAGTACTGGTGGAAGACTGGGTGTGTTGGGAGAAATGGCGCCACTACGTCGTCCACCAGACGTAGCTTAAAGAAATTCGTGGGTGCCACTTCTAGAGTTAGAGTGGTAATGATTGGTCATGGAAATGATGAGGGTATGAGCATGCATTTTTCTGCAGGTACACTAACCACGTGCGAAATTAAGAACGAGTAGAGAACGACTAGTTGCATTAGAGAGTGTCGTGCATATATGTCACCGGATACTCGCTAGATATATAAATTATGCTTAAGGTGTGTGATGTGAGATCGAATAGGACGAGTCATGCATCATGTTTATTCTTATTTGTTCATACTTGGGGGTTTATCGCTAAAGGACAAATAAGTAAAATGAAAGTCCAATGATGTTTTCCGCACCCATCACCCACTTAACCATTAAACTTATATGCAACCTATGCTTATCACTGATTAAGGTCTCTTATTTAAAAACAGATGGCCAGGACCAAGCAAACCGCTCGTAAGGCCACCAGTGCGAGGGGACTCCGCATACAGGAGGGAAGGGCTGCTCCCCTCCCACCAGTGACTCACACCCCTCCTCAGCTTGAGAATGGGATGGTTCACACCCGTTGCCGTGAGGAGAACGGCCTTGCGCAGATCCTTTGTCGGGCTCTGCGTGAGATGAGGCGCAGGCCGTGCCCTTTCTTCTCAGTGCAGACAGTGCACGCGGAGGGACACTGCATGGCCAGTGTTGTCCTTCCTTCGAGCCACACCGCGGTCCGGCAGAAGCTCACCGTCTACGGGGCCAATGAGGAGGACGCTTACGACAAGGTCACCCTAGCAGCCATCACCTCACTCAGTTCTTCGGGTGCAGCAGGGATGTCGGTGCTGCGCTACCTCCCCACCGACGGTTACGACGACGAGTGGCTCCGTCGTCACAACATGCTGGAGGAGCGGATTGACACTAGGCCCTATGCTGCGACCATGCAGTTTGCTCACAGCGTACACGGGATGTACCTCCGTGCCGAGGACCGTGTCGCTCACTACCGCGACCAGCACATGTATGCACAGGACCGTATTGAGGAGCTGGAGGCAGAGTTGGCTGAGGCACAGCAGCGCCTGGCGCAGTACGAGCCGGACCCTTCAGTTGCCCCTGTGGTGGAGGATGAGGGCAGCATGGTATCTGACGCGCGTAACGGGCGTTAGAGAGTTTGACAATGGCATGGTTTGGAGAAGCTTTTTGTAAATGGTGCACGTTGTGAGCGATGTTTTGTACTATATCGCTCCGTGCAGTTTATCATGACTGTACTAAACAGTGGTGAGGTCGAGAGAACTCACTTATGTACGTCATGTAACCTAATGTAGAACCTTAAGTTAGTGTTCCGAGGTGATGGATGAGATGGCCCATGTGTGTACTAAGTAAACCTTTAGTTTATTAAGACTCTATAAGTATGGTTGCAGTAACGGTTGAGTGCGCATGGATGATGCGAATGATGCGATGTCGTTAAGCTTGGCCTTGAGAGATAAAGTCTAACTGCTTTGTTACAAATTTACCTGTGCTCACAAATTGCCTATAGTCCTATGATCTTGCTGTCACCGTATTTCTGCACGTCCGGGACTACCACCAAAAAACGGGATGTAGAATTTGCCATTGAACTCGTTCCAGGCACGGCACCTGTGTCAAAAAGACCATACAGGATGCCACCTGATGATTTGAAGGAATTGAAAGTACAGCTACAAGAACAATTAGACAAAGGGTTCATTAGGCCTAGTTCATCACCGTGGGGTTGTCCAGCTCTCTTTGTTGAGAAAAAGGATCATGGTGGGAAAAGATTGTGCGTTGACTATCGGCCACTGAATGCAGTGACCGTCAAAAACAAATACCCACTACCACACATCGACATTCTATTTGATCAGTTAGCCGGGGCTAAGGTCTTTTCTAAAATTGACCTAAGGTCTGGCTACTATCAGATGAAGATTAGAGAAGAGGATATACCCAAGACAGCATTCTCTACCAGATACGGCTTGTATGAGTACTTGGTCACGTCATTTGGACTAACCAACGCACCGGCTTTCTTCATGTATATGATGAACTCGGTGTTCATGAATGAACTCGATAAGTTCGTGGTGGTATTCATAGATGACATACTAATCTACTCCAAAAATGAAAAAGAACATGAAGAACACTTGAGGATCGTGCTTACTCGGCTCAGAGAGCATAAGCTTTATGCCAAGTTTAGCAAGTGTGCTTTCTGGCTGAAAGAAGTGAGTTTCTTGGGACATGTGCTATCTGAAAAGGGAGTCGCAGTTGACCCTAACAAAGTAGAAGATGTACTAAATTGGAAGCAACCAGAGACTGTGACTGAAATCCGGAGTTTTCTTGGTTTAGCGGGCTACTACCGCCGCTTTATCAAGGATTTCTCCAAAATTGCAAAACCCATGACCTCATTGACCAAGAAAAATGCCAAGTTCATTTGGAATCCGAATTGTGAAGAAGCCTTCCAAACCTTGAAGAAATTGTTAACCTCAGCACCAGTGCTAGCTCAACCAGATATTACCAAGCCTTTTGAGGTGTACTGTGATGCCTCCGGTAATGGACTTGGTTGTGTCTTGATGCAAGAAGGAAGAGTAATTGCTTATGCCTCCCGCCAACTGAGGAAACATGAAGCCAACTATCCAACACATGACCTTGAGTTAGCTGCAGTCGTTCATGCACTAAAAATTTGGAGACACTATCTGTTAGGCAACACATGTCACATCTACACTGACCATAAGAGTCTCAAATATATTTTCACCCAACCCGAAATCAATATGAGGCAGAGGCGATGGTTAGAGCTGATAAAAGATTATGATCTGGAGATACACTACCACCCAGGCAAGGCCAATGTGGTAGCAGATGCACTAAGCCGAAAAGCTCATTGCAATGTGATAGAAGTCCGACCTACAGCAAGAGTAATCTGCTGTGAAATGAGTGACATTGAAACACCTCCGGAACAGCCTGTAGAACTCTATAGTATCATTATTGAGCCCACAATCAAGGCACAAGTCATAGAAGCTCAGAAGCAAGATAAAGGTATGGCACATATCCGTGAAGGTATTAGTGAAGAGAAGAAGGCGTGTTTCACGCTTGATGACCAAGGCGTCCTGTGGTTCAAGAATCGTCTAGTGGTACCCAAGGACATGGAGTTGAGGAAGAAGATACTGGACGAAGCGCACACTTCAATACTCACGATACATCCAGGTAGCAATAAGATGTACCAAGACTTGAAGCAAAAGTTTTGGTGGACCCGCATGAAACGAGAAATCGCTAAGTACGTGTCTGAGTGCGACGTGTGCAAGAAAGTAAAAGCTGATCATTTAAAGTCCGCGGGAATGCTTCAACCACTGGATGTCCCAGCGTGGAAATGGGAGGATATACACATGGATTTCATTGTGGGGTTGCCTCGAGCTAAAAAGGGGTATGATTCGGTATGGGTAATAATAGACAGATTTACAAAGTCAGCTCATTTCCTTCCGGTAAAAACGATATACCATGCCAAGACCTATGCTGAGATTTATTTAGCTCGTATCCTTCCTTTGCATGGAGTCCCAAAGACCATCACTTCGGATAGAGGGTCACAGTTTGTCTCCCGTTTCTGGGAGCAATTGCATGTCGCTTTAGGGACCACTTTGATTCACAGTTCAGCATATCACCCTCAAACCAGTGGTCAAGTAGAAAGAGTAAATCAAATCCTAGAGGACATGTTGAGGGCCTGTGCACTAACTTACTCCACCAAGTGGGATGAGTGTCTACCCTTGGCAGAGTTTGCTTATAACAATAGCTACCAAAAGAGCTTAGAAATGGCTCCTTTCGAGGCTCTTTATGGTAGGAGATGCAGAACACCGCTAAACTGGTCCGAACCAGGAGAACGTGTTACCTTTGGCCCTGATTTAGTGGTAGAAGCCGAAGAACAAGTGAAACTCATACACCACCATCTCAAAAGAGCACAGTCCAGACAGAAAAGTTACTCGGATAAAAGGAGGAGGCCACTAGTCTTTGATGAGGGGGATCATGTGTATCTCAAAGTATCTCCGATGAAAGGGGTACAACGGTTTGGAGTAAAAGGGAAATTAGCACCAAGGTACGTCGGTCCATTCAAAATCGTTGGAAAATGCGGACCCGTCGCCTACCGGTTAGAACTACCCCCACATCTAGCTGCGGTTCACGATGTGTTTCATGTCTCACAACTAAAGAAGTGCTTAAGGGTACCAGAGAAAGTGGTAGATACCTCTCAAGTTCAGATTGAACCAAATCTCACATACGAAGAACATCCCATAAAAATTCTCGATCAGAAGCAAAGATCAACCCGTCGGAAAACAATTAACTTCTACAAAGTTCAATGGAGTAATCACTCCGAAGAAGAAGCCACTTGGGAGCAAGAAGAATTCCTACACACTAAGTACCCTGGTTTTCTGCCATCCACCTCAACTCGGTACGTTACAACAGCTTAGCTTCTGGGTCTAAACCCAATACGTGCACCCAACACTAACTACAACCAGTTTAACCATCCACGACACTTCAAAAATCTCGGGACGAGATTTCTTTAAGGGGGGTGGGTTGTGATGCCCTAGGCATCTCAAATGCTTTGCACTAAAAACATTAGCATAATGATATCTTTTCAGAGGCCTTTTATCTTGAAAAGCATGCATAAACTAGGCCAATTGAGCAACTAAACCTAGTTTTCAGAAAAACTGAGTTTGTATTGCGGATATAACTTTAAGGCCATTGTGTTTTTCATAAAACCTTACATACCAAACTTGTAGGTAATCCCATAAGGAATGACTTTGGTATTTTGTGCTTTGGCATGCATGAATGTTGAAATCTAGTTTTGGGTCGTTTTATGTGAAAATGTGACTTTTGCCAAATTCAGCCCTGTTTGGTAAATTCAAAATTTTGTGAAACAAAATTCAAAATCTTGCCATGTCATGAATACCAAAGTTGTAGATCATGAGATTCTATGCAACTTTGGTATAGTTCACCTTTCATGAAAATGCACCTAAAATGGACTTTTATAATTTTCAAGTTGGGGTTTTAATTGGTCAAACAGGAGTCAGCAAGTTATTTTCAAATTTAAATCATTTTATATTTGGAATCTGGTATAGGTCCTTTTGACAAAGTTGTAGATTTCAAAATGTACAACATTTCATTCAATTGGGTTTTTTTCAAATTCGGCTCCTAAATTGGTCAAATTTGCGAAATTCAGAAACCTGTTCAGCTGGTCAAAGGGGATTTACCTTTTTCGTTTTTCTTTTATTTTCTAGTCTCTATGACAGGGGGGACCCACCTGTCAGGCCGCCACGCCAGCGCACCGACGGTTTTTCCCCCGCTCCCGAGCTCAACCGTCACCGCGCCGACCTTCGCCGCCCTCGACTCTACCTTCCCGCCCAGACCGCATCGCCCGAGACCCTTCCACCCCGGCGTATTGCACCGCCGGACCTCGCCGGCCAGGGGCGCTCGTCGCCGTCCCTCCCCGCGGTCTTCCCCGCCGTCTGAGGTAGTGGATAAGGTTCCCCGTACTCCTCTCTCTCTCCCCGGCACTCCGCGGCGAGCTCCCGAGCCCCGCAGGGCCGAGATTGGCCGCGCGTCGCCGGAGTTCCCCCTCCCGTCGCGAGGAAGAAGACGACGGGAGGAGGAAGACGCACATTTTGCGCTATCGCCCTCCGGGTTTATCAGTTTTACGTTTCCATACCGAGCACTGTACACTGAGTCTTGTAAATCTTGCACAGGAACCCTCAGAAACTATGGATATTTATAAATAGGTCCAGAGTCTGTGTATTTTTTCGATTAAAATGCTTTTAAAAAGGCTGAAACTTTGAAAAATCATAATAAAGTGTATAAAAATCCAAAAATAGCAAACTTTGTTGCATTGTGTTCCTAATAAATAGATCTACAGAATGGGTATGATGGTTGAGTAGGAAAAGACAGTTTTGCCCCTGTTTTTGTGCAAGCATGAAAAACCTCGATAAATAGAAAATATGGCTAAAATGAACTCCAAAAATTGTGAAATTTGGGCAGAGACCTTTTTATTCTGTGTAGGCTCTATGAAAATTTTGGTAGCTCAAATGTCCACTGCTAATTACCATTTTGCCCCTACATGTGTTTTTAGCATGGAAATAAATGAAGAAATGTTGTTTATATAAAAATTAGGTTCTAAATGGTTATACCTAGTTTATTGTGCTCCTTATAGCATAAAAGAGTTCTAGATGGTAGTAGACATCGATCTTTTCGCATAAATCGATGCAACTCAGTCACACACCACGTTATTTTATGTGACAAGCTAAGCTGTCGTAGATGATGGCTTGTACGATTTCTTAGTACGAAACAATTTTCGCCTCAATATGCATAACCCTATACCATGAATCATAAATTCACTGATTTACTGCATTACGCTCACATCATAAAGCAAGCATTGCACTAATATATGTTCTACTCGCATCATGTCATGCATATAGAGTCCGCGAACGAAGAACCACCGCCGAACCAAACCGTCGCGGAGGAACCCGAAGAGGAGTTGCACCAGGAACCAGAGGGCCAGCAGCAGGAACCAGACTACGCTCCGGAGGAATCTACTGACCCTAGTGAAGAAGGTAGGCAGGACCATACTCTACCCAGCAAATAAATTATACTTGATGATTACGCATATGCATTAGGAGTTGCTTGTAACCAATTGCATTAGACTTCCTGGCCGCCCTGGCCTTAGCACCTATTCATAGAGTTCGTAGGACGAGTATGCCTAGAAATTGCTAGGTACGAGTAGACACGAGTGTGTGTACTCGTCACGTAGGTGTTTTCAAAATCAAAAGCTTACAGTTATATCACTGGTAATTGTAGCTCATGAAGCAAATGGAGACCGGGCGGAGATTTTTTTTTCAGTATTTACTATTCATGATGTCGCACCCGGACTCCGCCCGAGTCGTATAAGGCCGTTCGCTGTTCGCCTATTGGTCGGCATAACATTGCTAAAGTGCTTATCCGGGGAATGGGACCGGAAAAGTCTTTCCTGGGCTCGTCCGAAGCACAGAGACACGTTCCTACCCGCTGGTTGAGAGGAAGGTGGCCCGGGGGAGCTTGGTACTCATGACGGGGAGACCGAGATGTCGGCAGGCTCGTCATGGGGGCACAACCCGGGGGCTAGGCGGGAGTGAATCGAACTTGGGACGAGGCAGGTTAAGATTGGGGCTATATGTGGGAACGCGATGGCTAGTAAGCATATACCCCTGGCATGATAGTTATTCCCGGGAATTAAAAATCGATTCGAATCGCTGATGCCCACCAGGTGTGGGAATGCCAATACCTTTGACGTTCAACGTAGTAATTACTTAAACTATCAGATGCTTAATGCTCATGATTTTGGAATACTACATGTTTGATCTGAGATGTTACATTACGGAAATTACTGTTATGTTGACAATCGTACAGACAACGAAACTTGATGTTATGTTAATAAAGTTGCTGTAAAAATTAAAAGCTAAGGATCCACTTGCTAGTAAGCTGCTTCGCGTCAGCCGTAAGCCAAGTCCATTAAGACCTACTGAGTAATTAGTACTCAGGGTTTGCCCCCACCTTTTGAGCGCAGGTATGGAATTCATGGTGTGCACCTGTGTCGGGGGCGGAGCATGCCCTCATGTAGGATGAAGTGACTAAGTGGCACGAGGACAACGTCGGTGGGCTCGATGTTGTGCCTCCAATGCAAAACTTTTGGTGATAACATGGTGACCTAAACTTATATTTTCCGCTGCGAGAAACTTTCAAACTTACTACCATATAATATTATGTTGGACTGGTATTTTATGTAAAAACTGGTTTGTAAATAAATCTACTTTTATGCTATTTAACTGCCTGTGATGATGTTTCTGTTGTGGCTCCATCGTGAGTCGGATGTGTATGATGTCGGTTCCTCTGGGAAAAGGTAATATCGGGAGTCGAATGACTCTCGACGGACGACCGGATTTAGTTCGGTCTAATCGCACTGCAAGCCGGAGGTGGCAGGTGTGCTTAGCCCGGATTAAATCGGCGGTTCCGCCACACCAGGCCCCCGAGGGACCGTGTAGACATTGCGCTGCGAAGCGAGTCTTCTGTTGTTCAGTGAGTTGGGGCAGGAGACTGAGCTTAGATTCTATGACTCGAAGCCAGTCATTTGCATTAAGTGGATCCGTGGCAGTGGTAAAGATGGGCGGTTGTAAGGCCGCAAAGTCGGCATAACCAATCTCTTGCGGGTAACGCCTTTGTTGCTCTTGAGCTATCAAATTGATGAGCTGACCCTGCTGAGTGACCAAAGTGGCCAACTCAGGAGGAGGGGGTGCTCCGTGAGTAGCCCCTCGAGCTGACGTCTCAGGTGTGGTGACCATCTGCAGGAATAAGGCCAATGACGTTTAGTCTAGCAACCCTAGCGCAATCGATGCGGTGATAAAAAGGTCGTAGCATCATAGATACCGCATAAATACATGAAAGCGTGGATGTCATGATGCATGATTCGTCCTATTCGTTCTCACATCTCACACCCTATATTCAACATATAACTACCGATATTTTTGGTGACATATATGCACGACACTCTCTAATGCAACTAGTCGTCTCTACTCGATCTTAGTTTCGTGCGTAGTTAGTGTACCTGCAGAAAAATGCATGCTCATACCAACATCACCATCATCATACATTACCACTCTAACCCTAAAAAGTGGCATCCACGAATTTCTTTAAGCTACGTCTGGTGGACGACGTAGTGGCGCCATTTCTCCCAATGCACCCAACGTCCCTCCAGTACTGGGGAATTGCTGGGGAGAGAAACGGTGGCCAACAAGATCTAGCTATAATTTTGGTCGAAGGAAGAGTGGTCACGAAACACTCCAACGGCGTGACCGCCCCCCTTAAAGAGTTCTGCCCTATCAGCATGAATGCAGGGTTCGCAACAGTCCGCAAATCCCAAAAGCGCTCCGCCAGTACTGGGGATAGCTATGGCCGAAATGTTGCTTCCCAAAGCGCCGAATATGCATATGAGTTCTATCTAGGTTAAAATGTTAGCGATGTCACCTGGTATTTCACTAACATCCTTAATATGGGCATATCGATACTCTCATTTTTCAAATACTTCGAAAAGGTTTTCGAAAATAGGTTTGCAAATCAAAACTGGATGATATGACTGTTGTCTGTGTATGATCGGCTCTGATACCAGCTGTGGCGGAACCGCCGATTTAATCCGGGCTAAGCACACCTGCCACCTCTGGCTTGCAGTGCGATTAGGCCGAACTAAACCCGGTCGTCCGTCGAGAGTCATTCGACTCTCGATATTACCTTTTCCCAGAGGAACCGACATCACACACATCCAGCCCTCGATGGAGCCACAACAGTTACATCATCACAGGCAGTTTATAGTAGAAAATAAGTTAAAGTGCTTACAAACCAAATATAGGTAGTCAAATACCTATTCAAATACAAAGCGGAAGCGTTGTTCAAAATAAATTTCACAGCGGAAACTTAATACTTTAAGAAGGAGTCTTCAGGCAATAAAGAATGAGGCGAGAAGCACCGAGCCCACCGGTACTGCTCTCCTCCAAGCTAGTGTCCAAAAGACATCATTACCTGCTCAAAAAGTGGGGGCAAACCCTGAGTGCTAATTACTCAATAGGACTTAATGGAAGAGCTTACGGCTGACGCAAAGCTGGCAACTAACAGTTGATCCTTAGCCATTCTTTTTATGGTAATTAAAAGTTAACATGTAATTATCAGCATCATCAAAATATTCATCATCATAATATAACTTGTAGGAATGTAAACATACAAATACGAACATGTGGATTTGAAAACAAAACATATATAGTCATAAATACAATTCGATTGTTACTACGTTGCCCGTGTGTGACCTTGGCATTCTCACACCTGGTGAGCATCAGCGATTCGAATCGATTTTTAATTCCCGGGAATAACTATCATGCCAGGGGTATATGCTTACTAGCCATCGCGTTCCCACATATAGCCTCCATCTCCACTCGTCCCATCCCAAGTTTGATTCAATCCCGCCATTCCCCTGGGTTTTGCCCTCTTAGGAGCGATACCACGGCCGCACCGGGTCAGCCCTCCCTCGAGTACAAGCTCCCCCAGGCCTAACTCCCTCCAACAAGAATGGTAGGAACCTGTCTCTGTTCTTCGGATGGCACGAGTAAGACTTTCACCGGTCCATTATCCCGGATAAGCACTCTAGCAATATTATGCCGATCAGCAGGCGAACAGCGAATCGGGCCTTAAACGACTCGGGCGGAGTCCACCAAACCATCCACATCATTTTTCATCATAATATACCCAAATCTCCGCCCGGCCTCAATTTAGTTCCATCACAATCATGTTTAAAGTTTTCCATATATCTTGAAAGCCTTTCCTTTGAAAACACCTATACGACGAGTGACTCCAATTCACTCGTGTCTACTCGCACCTAGCATTTCTAGGCATACTCGTCCTACGTACTCTATTGTAGGTGCTAGGGCCAGGGCGGCCAAGAAGTCTAATGCAATTGTTCCTAATGCGGATGTCTAAACATCATTCAATATCATGTTTGCTGGGAATTTATGGTCCTGCCTACCTTCCTCACTAGGGTTAGTAGCTGCTTCCTGAGCGAAGTCGGGCTCCTGCGGCTGGTCTTCCGGCTCCTGATGCAGCTCCTTCTGGTGCTCTTCTACGATCGGTTGGCCCGGCGGATATCCTTCGCTCGCGGGATCTATATGCATGACATGGTGCAATCGGAGCACGTATTAGTGCAATGCTTTGCTTCATGATGTGAGTGCAATGCAAGGAATCATGATTTAGGGGCTAAAGTGATGCATTTCGTGATTAAACTGGTTTAGTATTAAGAAATCGTACAAGCCATCACCTACGGTAACTTAGCTTATCGCATATAACAACGTGGGGTGTGTGGCGAGGTAACACCGTTTTATGCGAGGCAACCGAAGTTTACTTAAATAAGCATTTTGCCTACCATTTTCAAAAATAGGGTCAATCTTACATGCACAGTACCCTATTTCAACCATGAGCTATTTATACCACAGGGAGCATAATAAAAGGTGTAAAACCCTTTTTAGAGCAAAATTTTTAATATGGTTACCTTTTCCTTATTTCTTTTTATGCTAAAATCACATGTAGGGGTAAAATAGTAATTAAAAATGAGCACTTGAGCTACCAAAAATCACAATGAGTCTATATACCCTAATAACACTGCTGATCAAGTTTGGCAATTTTTGGAGACCATTTAGTCCATATTTCCTAATTATATTGATTTATCAAGCACACATAATATCAGGGGCAAAAAGGTATTTTCCTGCTCAACCAACATACCCATTCTGTAGATTTACCTAAAAGGAGTACAATGCAACAAGTTTTGTATTTTTCTGATTTTTATTTGATTTATTATGGATTTTCAAAGTTTCAGCCGAATTAATAATTATTTAGAGGAAAAACCACAGATCTAGGGTTCTTTTCGTTATTACTGTAAACTACAGGGGCTAGTTTGCGAAATATTCCAAGACTCATACCACTGTTCGCTGGACTTAAACATAAAAACCAGAAGCTGAGGGGCTGGATCTAAAAATTGCCAGCCCCTTCTTCTACCTCTGGACAGGGAGGGGGCACGGCGCGGCCTCGCGTTTCGGCGGCGTCGCCGGTGCGTGGAGGCAGGGACTTGGAGCCGCGTCGGTCCCGGAACGTGTTCCCGGCGACGGGGTCTCTTTCCCCCAAGGCGGCGTCGCACGGAGAGGCCGGAGCGCGCGAGGAACGCCGGTGAACTGATGGTGTGGCGGCGCACGGCGCTCGGGCCCGCGTTGCACGGAATCCGGTCGGGGAAGCAGGGAGCGGCGGAGCGGGAGGGCGCGTGAGAGGCGCGGCGAAGTGGGGAGTCCGGCGGCGGAGTCAAGGAGGCGAGGGGAAGCGCCAGGGTGGCCGGTCACGGTGAGCTCGAGCTCGGGCCGGTGGTAATGGCGGCGGCGCGTAGGGGCGGGTGCTAGAGACGACGGCGGTGGGCGAAGGCTTAGGGAAAACGTGGCTCGGGGCAGGGCGACGCTGAGGCGCTCGTCGGGGAGGTGGGAGGAGGGCAGAGTGCGAGCTTGAGGTCGCCGACCATGGCGGCCGCGGCTCTGGAGCGAGCGAGAGCTCGGGCGAGAGAACGGCGGAGAGGACGCAGGATGACTGCGGGCGCGCATGCGGAATAGAAGAGCCGCGCCTTGCTCCTTCCAGACGGCAGGCCGGGGCACGGGCAGGGCGGCGCGTGGCCGGGGCGCGGCGCGCTGGCGCCCAGGGCGTGGCGCGCTGGCGCCCTTCGCCCGCCGCGTGGGCACAGGGGAGGGGAGGAGGAAGAAAGGGGCGCGCCGTGGACTCGGTCCATGGACCCGAGGTCGATGACAGGTGGGGCCGCGGGAAGGAACTAAACTTGACTTGTATGGACCGGGTGCACGGGTGGGATGGTCTGGTGGGGCCCACAACTGAAGCCGTCCACGCCCGGTGTCCAAAGCCTGACGGGTGGGTCCCACGCGTCATACACACAAAAGGGAAATAAAACTCGAAAATGGAAAAAGGCTATTTGACCAGGATGACATAGTTCTGAATTTCACATTTTTGAATATCTTAGAGGCCGAATTAGACCAAACTTAAAATAGAGAAGTTATTGTAAACTTGATAATATACAACTTTGTCAAAAGGAGTAATACCAGATTCCAAGTTTAACTATGATTTAAATTGAGTTTAATCTGCTGACCCCAGTTTGACCAACAAAATCTTCCAACTTAAAAATTCTACAAGTCATATTTTTATGCATTTTCATGGTAAATATTATATACCAATGTTGTTCAGTTGCTCAGGAACTACAACTTTGATATACAAAGTTTTTCAAAATGTTGACTTTTGTTTCACAAAAATTTGAAATCTCTATTTAAATCACATTTGGACAGATTTCTCAGTTTTACCGAAAATGACCTAAAACTCTATTCAAACCTTTATGCATGTCGTGACACAAAATACCAAAGTTGTTCATTAGGAAATTGTCTACAAGTTTGGTATGTATAGTTTTATCAAATTCACCACAGTATTAAGGTTACCGGGCAAATGAAAATGCAGTTTGCAGAAAAATCGGTTTTAACTCGCTTCAAAAGACTTAACCCACTCATGCCCTTAATATGAAATGTTCACATAATGATGCAATTTAGCTAATGATACTAATGTAATACGCTTGAGATGCCTGGGGCATCACAGCCCACCCCCCTTAAATAAATCTCGTCCCGAGATTTTTGATGTGACGTGGGTGGTATAAGTTAAGAGAGAGAAGGAAAATGCATTGTGTGTAAATTTCAAATTTAGACTCAAGGTACTTGCGACGTACCCCTTTTGAGTTGATGGAAGAAAATTAGGATAATGAGTGCGCAAATATTCTTCTTGCTCCCAAGTTGCCTCCTCTTCGGATTTTCATTTGATGGTACCCGGACCTAAGATCAAGCTTGGAGAAAACTGAGGCTCCCGCAAGTTGATCAAATAAGATATCAATGTGTGGCAGTGGGTACTTGTTCTTGACTGTGACAGCATTCAGTGGTCGGTAGTCCACACATAACCTCTTACCATCAGGTTCTTTCTTCTCAACAAAGAGGGCCGGGCAACCCCATGGCGATGAGCTAGGGCGAATGAAACCTTTGTGAAGCTGTTCTTGCAGCTGCACTTTCAATTCCTTCAACTCATCAGGCGCCATTCTATATGGTCTTCTTGAGACAGGTGCTGTACCGGGCATAAGCTCAATGGAAAACTCGACATCTCTATCCGGTGGGAGTCCGGGAAGCTCTTCTGGAAACACATCTGGATAGTCACAAACCACCGGTATCTTCTTGATTTGCTGGAGTTCTGTGGTATTTACTGTGTGTGACAACTGCTTATGAGTTGGCAAATGAATGTGCATGATCTTCCCATTCTGGCTAGACTTTATCTGAACTATCCTGCTAGTAATATCCAACATGACGTTATGCTCTTTCATCCAATCCATCCCTAAGATAATGTCAATCCCCTGGTTAGGAAGTACCACAGGGTCAACATAGAATTCCTCGGCGTCTATGCGCAGGCGTAAGTGCCTCACAATCTGATTTGTGTCAATTTGTGATCCCGGGGCTATGATGTGATATTTTGTCCTCATATCATCAATGTGGTACCCATGTTTTGTTGCATAGGACCTACTGATGAAGGTATTTGATGCTCCGGAATCAAACAAAACCACTGTGGGGTGCTCATTGACAAGGAATGTGCTTGCCAACACTGGTTCACCCTCTGGAATCTGATCCAAGTGGGTATAGTGCACCTGACCCTTTCTCCGGGATAGCTCTGGCTTTGATCCCTTCCTCTTGTTTTGCTGTTGGCTGCCCTTAACAAGCACTGCCCCCTGATTTCGTCGAGGGGCACGACAGTTTCTGCTGAGGTGATTCATTTTCCCATAGTTGTAGCAAGCACCCACAAAAGAAGTGGCTAAGGCACGCACTGTGGGGAGCTGGAATGGAGCACGATTGGCTGGAACTTGTGGCCATGTCCCAATGTGTTGAAGCTGTTGAGGTTGAGGGCCCCATTCAAGTTGTTGCGACCGACTGACCTGACATGTGTGCAGTAGTGGTTGGTGCACAACTCGTTGCCGCAGTGAGGAAGTCAACGGCGGGGTACCTGCAAGTCTTTTCCTCCACTGGTCCTCTTGGGCCTCGCGGAGGCGCCGTTCCATGTCGATGGCGGCGTCCACCAATTCAATGAAGCTATCGTAGCGGCGCCCCAAGTGAGTCAGCAGAGTGGGGTCAAACCCATCCAACAGACAGGCAGCCCTACGCGAGTCAGTGTCGACATCCTTAGGGGAGTACTGAGACAGGCGAATGAAGGCCCGTACGTACTCGAGTACTGACATGTTCCCTTGACGAAGGGCACGGAATTCCCGCTGCTTGAGTTCAATGAGGCTAGCCGGGAGATAGTGAGCTCGGAAAGCCACACAGAACTCATCCCATGTGACCTGGTGCCCGGTAGGTTGCATTGCCAGGAACGTAGCATACCAGGTGTGATGCCCTAGGCATCTCAAATGCTTTGCACTAAAAACATTAGCATAATGATATCTTTTCAGAGGCCTTTTATCTTGAAAAGCATGCATAAACTAGGCCAATTGAGCAACTAAACCTAGTTTTCAGAAAAACTGAGTTTGTATTGCGGATATAACTTTAAGGCCATTGTGTTTTTCATAAAACCTTACATACCAAACTTGTAGGTAATCCCATAAGGAATGACTTTGGTATTTTGTGCTTTGGCATGCATGAATGTTGAAATCTAGTTTTGGGTCGTTTTATGTGAAAATGTGACTTTTGCCAAATTCAGCCCTGTTTGGTAAATTCAAAATTTTGTGAAACAAAATTCAAAATCTTGCCATGTCATGAATACCAAAGTTGTAGATCATGAGATTCTATGCAACTTTGGTATAGTTCACCTTTCATGAAAATGCACCTAAAATGGACTTTTATAATTTTCAAGTTGGGGTTTTAATTGGTCAAACAGGAGTCAGCAAGTTATTTTCAAATTTAAATCATTTTATATTTGGAATCTGGTATAGGTCCTTTTGACAAAGTTGTAGATTTCAAAATGTACAACATTTCATTCAATTGGGTTTTTTTCAAATTCGGCTCCTAAATTGGTCAAATTTGCGAAATTCAGAAACCTGTTCAGCTGGTCAAAGGGGATTTACCTTTTTCGTTTTTCTTTTATTTTCTAGTCTCTATGACAGGGGGGACCCACCTGTCAGGCCGCCACGCCAGCGCACCGACGGTTTTTCCCCCGCTCCCGAGCTCAACCGTCACCGCGCCGACCTTCGCCGCCCTCGACTCTACCTTCCCGCCCAGACCGCATCGCCCGAGACCCTTCCACCCCGGCGTATTGCACCGCCGGACCTCGCCGGCCAGGGGCGCTCGTCGCCGTCCCTCCCCGCGGTCTTCCCCGCCGTCTGAGGTAGTGGATAAGGTTCCCCGTACTCCTCTCTCTCTCCCCGGCACTCCGCGGCGAGCTCCCGAGCCCCGCAGGGCCGAGATTGGCCGCGCGTCGCCGGAGTTCCCCCTCCCGTCGCGAGGAAGAAGACGACGGGAGGAGGAAGACGCACATTTTGCGCTATCGCCCTCCGGGTTTATCAGTTTTACGTTTCCATACCGAGCACTGTACACTGAGTCTTGTAAATCTTGAACAGGAACCCTCAGAAACTATGGATATTTATAAATAGGTCCAGAGTCTGTGTATTTTTTCGATTAAAATGCTTTTAAAAAGGCTGAAACTTTGAAAAATCATAATAAAGTGTATAAAAATCCAAAAATAGCAAACTTTGTTGCATTGTGTTCCTAATAAATAGATCTACAGAATGGGTATGATGGTTGAGTAGGAAAAGACAGTTTTGCCCCTGTTTTTGTGCAAGCATGAAAAACCTCGATAAATAGAAAATATGGCTAAAATGAACTCCAAAAATTGTGAAATTTGGGCAGAGACCTTTTTATTCTGTGTAGGCTCTATGAAAATTTTGGTAGCTCAAATGTCCACTGCTAATTACCATTTTGCCCCTACATGTGTTTTTAGCATGGAAATAAATGAAGAAATGTTGTTTATATAAAAATTAGGTTCTAAATGGTTATACCTAGTTTATTGTGCTCCTTATAGCATAAAAGAGTTCTAGATGGTAGTAGACATCGATCTTTTCGCATAAATCGATGCAACTCAGTCACACACCACGTTATTTTATGTGACAAGCTAAGCTGTCGTAGATGATGGCTTGTACGATTTCTTAGTACGAAACAATTTTCGCCTCAATATGCATAACCCTATACCATGAATCATAAATTCACTGATTTACTGCATTACGCTCACATCATAAAGCAAGCATTGCACTAATATATGTTCTACTCGCATCATGTCATGCATATAGAGTCCGCGAACGAAGAACCACCGCCGAACCAAACCGTCGCGGAGGAACCCGAAGAGGAGTTGCACCAGGAACCAGAGGGCCAGCAGCAGGAACCAGACTACGCTCCGGAGGAATCTACTGACCCTAGTGAAGAAGGTAGGCAGGACCATACTCTACCCAGCAAATAAATTATACTTGATGATTACGCATATGCATTAGGAGTTGCTTGTAACCAATTGCATTAGACTTCCTGGCCGCCCTGGCCTTAGCACCTATTCATAGAGTTCGTAGGACGAGTATGCCTAGAAATTGCTAGGTACGAGTAGACACGAGTGTGTGTACTCGTCACGTAGGTGTTTTCAAAATCAAAAGCTTACAGTTATATCACTGGTAATTGTAGCTCATGAAGCAAATGGAGACCGGGCGGAGATTTTTTTTTCAGTATTTACTATTCATGATGTCGCACCCGGACTCCGCCCGAGTCGTATAAGGCCGTTCGCTGTTCGCCTATTGGTCGGCATAACATTGCTAAAGTGCTTATCCGGGGAATGGGACTGGAAAAGTCTTTCCTGGGCTCGTCCGAAGCACAGAGACACGTTCCTACCCGCTGGTTGAGAGGAAGGTGGCCCGGGGGAGCTTGGTACTCATGACGGGGAGACCGAGATGTCGGCAGGCTCGTCATGGGGGCACAACCCGGGGGCTAGGCGGGAGTGAATCGAACTTGGGACGAGGCAGGTTAAGATTGGGGCTATATGTGGGAACGCGATGGCTAGTAAGCATATACCCCTGGCATGATAGTTATTCCCGGGAATTAAAAATCGATTCGAATCGCTGATGCCCACCAGGTGTGGGAATGCCAATACCTTTGACGTTCAACGTAGTAATTACTTAAACTATCAGATGCTTAATGCTCATGATTTTGGAATACTACATGTTTGATCTGAGATGTTACATTACGGAAATTACTGTTATGTTGACAATCGTACAGACAACGAAACTTGATGTTATGTTAATAAAGTTGCTGTAAAAATTAAAAGCTAAGGATCCACTTGCTAGTAAGCTGCTTCGCGTCAGCCGTAAGCCAAGTCCATTAAGACCTACTGAGTAATTAGTACTCAGGGTTTGCCCCCACCTTTTGAGCGCAGGTATGGAATTCATGGTGTGCACCTGTGTCGGGGGCGGAGCATGCCCTCATGTAGGATGAAGTGACTAAGTGGCACGAGGACAACGTCGGTGGGCTCGATGTTGTGCCTCCAATGCAAAACTTTTGGTGATAACATGGTGACCTAAACTTATATTTTCCGCTGCGAGAAACTTTCAAACTTACTACCATATAATATTATGTTGGACTGGTATTTTATGTAAAAACTGGTTTGTAAATAAATCTACTTTTATGCTATTTAACTGCCTGTGATGATGTTTCTGTTGTGGCTCCATCGTGAGTCGGATGTGTATGATGTCGGTTCCTCTGGGAAAAGGTAATATCGGGAGTCGAATGACTCTCGACGGACGACCGGATTTAGTTCGGTCTAATCGCACTGCAAGCCGGAGGTGGCAGGTGTGCTTAGCCCGGATTAAATCGGCGGTTCCGCCACAGCTGGTATCAGAGCCGATCATACACAGACAACAGACATATCATTTAGTTTTGATTTGCGAACTTATTTTCGAAAACCCCTCTCGAAGTATTTGAAAAATGAGAGTAACGATATGCCCTATTAAGGATGTTAGTGAAATACCAGGTGACATCGCTAACATTCTGACCTAGATAGAACTCATATGCATATTCGGCGCTCTGGGAAGCAACATTTCGGCCATAGCTATCCCCAGTACTGGTGGAGCGCTATTGGGATTTGCGGACTGTTGCGAACCCTGCATTCATGCTGATAGGGCAGAACTCTTTAAGGGGGGTGGTCACGCCATTGGAGTGTTTCGTGACCACTTTTCCTTCAACCAAAATTATAGCTAGATCTTGTTGGCCACCGTTTCTCTCCCCAGCAATTCCCCAGTACTGGTGGAAGACTGGGTGTGTTGGGAGAAATGGCGCCACTACGTCGTCCACCAGACGTAGCTTAAAGAAATTCGTGGGTGCCACTTCTAGAGTTAGAGTGGTAATGATTGGTCATGGAAATGATGAGGGTATGAGCATGCATTTTTCTGCAGGTACACTAACCACGTGCGAAATTAAGAACGAGTAGAGAACGACTAGTTGCATTAGAGAGTGTCGTGCATATATGTCACCGGATACTCGCTAGATATATAAATTATGCTTAAGGTGTGTGATGTGAGATCGAATAGGACGAGTCATGCATCATGTTTATTCTTATTTGTTCATACTTGGGGGTTTATCGCTAAAGGACAAATAAGTAAAATGAAAGTCCAATGATGTTTTCCGCACCCATCACCCACTTAACCATTAAACTTATATGCAACCTATGCTTATCACTGATTAAGGTCTCTTATTTAAAAACAGATGGCCAGGACCAAGCAAACCGCTCGTAAGGCCACCAGTGCGAGGGGACTCCGCATACAGGAGGGAAGGGCTGCTCCCCTCCCACCAGTGACTCACACCCCTCCTCAGCTTGAGAATGGGATGGTTCACACCCGTTGCCGTGAGGAGAACGGCCTTGCGCAGATCCTTTGTCGGGCTCTGCGTGAGATGAGGCGCAGGCCGTGCCCTTTCTTCTCAGTGCAGACAGTGCACGCGGAGGGACACTGCATGGCCAGTGTTGTCCTTCCTTCGAACCACACCGCGGTCCGACAGACGCTCACCGTCTACGGGGCCAATGAGGAGGACGCTTACGACAAGGTCACCCTAGCAGCCATCACCTCACTCAGTTCTTCGGGTGCAGCAGGGATGTCGGTGCTGCGCTACCTCCCCACCGACGGTTACGACGACGAGTGGCTCCGTCGTCACAACATGCTGGAGGAGCGGATTGACACCAGGCCCTATGCTGCGACCATGCAGTTTGCTCACAGCGTACACGGGATGTACCTCCGTGCCGAGGACCGTGTCGCTCACTACCGCGACCAGCACATGTATGCACAGGACCGTATTGAGGAGCTGGAGGCAGAGTTGGCTGAGGCACAGCAGCGCCTGGCGCAGTACGAGCCGGACCCTTCAGTTGCCCCTGTGGTGGAGGATGAGGGCAGCATGGTATCTGACGCGCGTAACGGGCGTTAGAGAGTTTGACAATGGCATGGTTTGGAGAAGCTTTTTGTAAATGGTGCACGTTGTGAGCGATGTTTTGTACTATATCGCTCCGTGCAGTTTATCATGACTGTACTAAACAGTGGTGAGGTCGAGAGAACTCACTTATGTACGTCATGTAACCTAATGTAGAACCTTAAGTTAGTGTTCCGAGGTGATGGATGAGATGGCCCATGTGTGTACTAAGTAAACCTTTAGTTTATTAAGACTCTATAAGTATGGTTGCAGTAACGGTTGAGTGCGCATGGATGATGCGAATGATGCGATGTCGTTAAGCTTGGCCTTGAGAGATAAAGTCTAACTGCTTTGTTACAAATTTACCTGTGCTCACAAATTGCCTATAGTCCTATGATCTTGCTGTCACCGTATTTCTGCACGTCCGGGACTACCACCAAAACGGGATGTAGAATTTGCCATTGAACTCGTTCCAGGCACGGCACCTGTGTCAAAAAGACCATACAGGATGCCACCTGATGATTTGAAGGAATTGAAAGTACAGCTACAAGAACAATTAGACAAAGGGTTCATTAGGCCTAGTTCATCACCGTGGGGTTGTCCAGCTCTCTTTGTTGAGAAAAAGGATCATGGTGGGAAAAGATTGTGCGTTGACTATCGGCCACTGAATGCAGTGACCGTCAAAAACAAATACCCACTACCACACATCGACATTCTATTTGATCAGTTAGCCGGGGCTAAGGTCTTTTCTAAAATTGACCTAAGGTCTGGCTACTATCAGATGAAGATTAGAGAAGAGGATATACCCAAGACAGCATTCTCTACCAGATACGGCTTGTATGAGTACTTGGTCACGTCATTTGGACTAACCAACGCACCGGCTTTCTTCATGTATATGATGAACTCGGTGTTCATGAATGAACTCGATAAGTTCGTGGTGGTATTCATAGATGACATACTAATCTCCTCCAAAAATGAAAAAGAACATGAAGAACACTTGAGGATCGTGCTTACTCGGCTCAGAGAGCATAAGCTTTATGCCAAGTTTAGCAAGTGTGCTTTCTGGCTGAAAGAAGTGAGTTTCTTGGGACATGTGCTATCTGAAAAGGGAGTCGCAGTTGACCCTAACAAAGTAGAAGATGTACTAAATTGGAAGCAACCAGAGACTGTGACTGAAATCCGGAGTTTTCTTGGTTTAGCGGGCTACTACCGCCGCTTTATCAAGGATTTCTCCAAAATTGCAAAACCCATGACCTCATTGACCAAGAAAAATGCCAAGTTCATTTGGAATCCGAATTGTGAAGAAGCCTTCCAAACCTTGAAGAAATTGTTAACCTCAGCACCAGTGCTAGCTCAACCAGATATTACCAAGCCTTTTGAGGTGTACTGTGATGCCTCCGGTAATGGACTTGGTTGTGTCTTGATGCAAGAAGGAAGAGTAATTGCTTATGCCTCCCGCCAACTGAGGAAACATGAAGCCAACTATCCAACACATGACCTTGAGTTAGCTGCAGTCGTTCATGCACTAAAAATTTGGAGACACTATCTGTTAGGCAACACATGTCACATCTACACTGACCATAAGAGTCTCAAATATATTTTCACCCAACCCGAAATCAATATGAGGGAGAGGCGATGGTTAGAGCTGATAAAAGATTATGATCTGGAGATACACTACCACCCAGGCAAGGCCAATGTGGTAGCAGATGCACTAAGCCGAAAAGCTCATTGCAATGTGATAGAAGTCCGACCTACAGCAAGAGTAATCTGCTGTGAAATGAGTGACATTGAAACACCTCCGGAACAGCCTGTAGAACTCTATAGTATCATTATTGAGCCCACAATCAAGGCACAAGTCATAGAAGCTCAGAAGCAAGATAAAGGTATGGCACATATCCGTGAAGGTATTAGTGAAGAGAAGAAGGCGTGTTTCACGCTTGATGACCAAGGCGTCCTGTGGTTCAAGAATCGTCTAGTGGTACCCAAGGACATGGAGTTGAGGAAGAAGATACTGGACGAAGCGCACACTTCAATACTCACGATACATCCAGGTAGCAATAAGATGTACCAAGACTTGAAGCAAAAGTTTTGGTGGACCCGCATGAAACGAGAAATCGCTAAGTACGTGTCTGAGTGCGACGTGTGCAAGAAAGTAAAAGCTGATCATTTAAAGTCCGCGGGAATGCTTCAACCACTGGATGTCCCAGCGTGGAAATGGGAGGATATACACATGGATTTCATTGTGGGGTTGCCTCGAGCTAAAAAGGGGTATGATTCGGTATGGGTAATAATAGACAGATTTACAAAGTCAGCTCATTTCCTTCCGGTAAAAACGATATACCATGCCAAGACCTATGCTGAGATTTATTTAGCTCGTATCCTTCCTTTGCATGGAGTCCCAAAGACCATCACTTCGGATAGAGGGTCACAGTTTGTCTCCCGTTTCTGGGAGCAATTGCATGTCGCTTTAGGGACCACTTTGATTCACAGTTCAGCATATCACCCTCAAACCAGTGGTCAAGTAGAAAGAGTAAATCAAATCCTAGAGGACATGTTGAGGGCCTGTGCACTAACTTACTCCACCAAGTGGGATGAGTGTCTACCCTTGGCAGAGTTTGCTTATAACAATAGCTACCAAAAGAGCTTAGAAATGGCTCCTTTCGAGGCTCTTTATGGTAGGAGATGCAGAACACCGCTAAACTGGTCCGAACCAGGAGAACGTGTTACCTTTGGCCCTGATTTAGTGGTAGAAGCCGAAGAACAAGTGAAACTCATACACCACCATCTCAAAAGAGCACAGTCCAGACAGAAAAGTTACTCGGATAAAAGGAGGAGGCCACTAGTCTTTGATGAGGGGGATCATGTGTATCTCAAAGTATCTCCGATGAAAGGGGTACAACGGTTTGGAGTAAAAGGGAAATTAGCACCAAGGTACGTCGGTCCATTCAAAATCGTTGGAAAATGCGGACCCGTCGCCTACCGGTTAGAACTACCCCCACATCTAGCTGCGGTTCACGATGTGTTTCATGTCTCACAACTAAAGAAGTGCTTAAGGGTACCAGAGAAAGTGGTAGATACCTCTCAAGTTCAGATTGAACCAGATCTCACATACGAAGAACATCCCATAAAAATTCTCGATCAGAAGCAAAGATCAACCCGTCGGAAAACAATTAACTTCTACAAAGTTCAATGGAGTAATCACTCCGAAGAAGAAGCCACTTGGGAGCAAGAAGAATTCCTACACACTAAGTACCCTGGTTTTCTGCCATCCACCTCAACTCGGTACGTTACAACAGCTTAGCTTCTGGGTCTAAACCCAATACGTGCACCCAACACTAACTACAACCAGTTTAACCATCCACGACACTTCAAAAATCTCGGGACGAGATTTCTTTAAGGGGGGTGGGTTGTGATGCCCTAGGCATCTCAAATGCTTTGCACTAAAAACATTAGCATAATGATATCTTTTCAGAGGCCTTTTATCTTGAAAAGCATGCATAAACTAGGCCAATTGAGCAACTAAACCTAGTTTTCAGAAAAACTGAGTTTGTATTGCGGATATAACTTTAAGGCCATTGTGTTTTTCATAAAACCTTACATACCAAACTTGTAGGTAATCCCATAAGGAATGACTTTGGTATTTTGTGCTTTGGCATGCATGAATGTTGAAATCTAGTTTTGGGTCGTTTTATGTGAAAATGTGACTTTTGCCAAATTCAGCCCTGTTTGGTAAATTCAAAATTTTGTGAAACAAAATTCAAAATCTTGCCATGTCATGAATACCAAAGTTGTAGATCATGAGATTCTATGCAACTTTGGTATAGTTCACCTTTCATGAAAATGCACCTAAAATGGACTTTTATAATTTTCAAGTTGGGGTTTTAATTGGTCAAACAGGAGTCAGCAAGTTATTTTCAAATTTAAATCATTTTATATTTGGAATCTGGTATAGGTCCTTTTGACAAAGTTGTAGATTTCAAAATGTACAACATTTCATTCAATTGGGTTTTTTTCAAATTCGGCTCCTAAATTGGTCAAATTTGCGAAATTCAGAAACCTGTTCAGCTGGTCAAAGGGGATTTACCTTTTTCGTTTTTCTTTTATTTTCTAGTCTCTATGACAGGGGGGCCCCACCTGTCAGGCCGCCACGCCAGCGCACCGACGGTTTTTTCCCCCGCTCCCGAGCTCAACCGTCACCGCGCCGACCTTCGCCGCCCTCGACTCTACCTTCCCGCCCAGACCGCATCGCCCGAGACCCTTCCACCCCGGCGTATTGCACCGCCGGACCTCGCCGGCCAGGGGCGCTCGTCGCCGTCCCTCCCCGCGGTCTTCCCCGCCGTCTGAGGTAGTGGATAAGGTTCCCCGTACTCCTCTCTCTCTCCCCGGCACTCCGCGGCGAGCTCCCGAGCCCCGCAGGGCCGAGATTGGCCGCGCGTCGCCGGAGTTCCCCCTCCCGTCGCGAGGAAGAAGACGACGGGAGGAGGAAGACGCACATTTTGCGCTATCGCCCTCCGGGTTTATCAGTTTTACGTTTCCATACCG
Source organism: Paspalum vaginatum (assembly GCA_030272315.1). NCBI lineage: Eukaryota > Viridiplantae > Streptophyta > Magnoliopsida > Poales > Poaceae > Paspalum > Paspalum vaginatum. The sequence goes on along the minus strand of CM059015.1, from coordinate 24,623,447 downwards.
AGCACTGTACACTGAGTCTTGTAAATCTTGCACAGGAACCCTCAGAAACTATGGATATTTATAAATAGGTCCAGAGTCTGTGTATTTTTTCGATTAAAATGCTTTTAAAAAGGCTGAAACTTTGAAAAATCATAATAAAGTGTATAAAAATCCAAAAATAGCAAACTTTGTTGCATTGTGTTCCTAATAAATAGATCTACAGAATGGGTATGATGGTTGAGTAGGAAAAGACAGTTTTGCCCCTGTTTTTGTGCAAGCATGAAAAACCTCGATAAATAGAAAATATGGCTAAAATGAACTCCAAAAATTGTGAAATTTGGGCAGAGACCTTTTTATTCTGTGTAGGCTCTATGAAAATTTTGGTAGCTCAAATGTCCACTGCTAATTACCATTTTGCCCCTACATGTGTTTTTAGCATGGAAATAAATGAAGAAATGTTGTTTATATAAAAATTAGGTTCTAAATGGTTATACCTAGTTTATTGTGCTCCTTATAGCATAAAAGAGTTCTAGATGGTAGTAGACATCGATCTTTTCGCATAAATCGATGCAACTCAGTCACACACCACGTTATTTTATGTAACAAGCTAAGCTGTCGTAGATGATGGCTTGTACGATTTCTTAGTACGAAACAATTTTCGCCTCAATATGCATAACCCTATACCATGAATCATAAATTCACTGATTTACTGCATTACGCTCACATCATAAAGCAAGCATTGCACTAATATATGTTCTACTCGCATCATGTCATGCATATAGAGTCCGCGAACGAAGAACCACCGCCGAACCAAACCGTCGCGGAGGAACCCGAAGAGGAGTTGCACCAGGAACCAGAGGGCCAGCAGCAGGAACCAGACTACGCTCCGGAGGAATCTACTGACCCTAGTGAAGAAGGTAGGCAGGACCATACTCTACCCAGCAAATAAATTATACTTGATGATTACGCATATGCATTAGGAGTTGCTTGTAACCAATTGCATTAGACTTCCTGGCCGCCCTGGCCTTAGCACCTATTCATAGAGTTCGTAGGACGAGTATGCCTAGAAATTGCTAGGTACGAGTAGACACGAGTGTGTGTACTCGTCACGTAGGTGTTTTCAAAATCAAAAGCTTACAGTTATATCACTGGTAATTGTAGCTCATGAAGCAAATGGAGACCGGGCGGAGATTTTTTTTTCAGTATTTACTATTCATGATGTCGCACCCGGACTCCGCCCGAGTCGTATAAGGCCGTTCGCTGTTCGCCTATTGGTCGGCATAACATTGCTAAAGTGCTTATCCGGGGAATGGGACCGGAAAAGTCTTTCCTGGGCTCGTCCGAAGCACAGAGACACGTTCCTACCCGCTGGTTGAGAGGAAGGTGGCCCGGGGGAGCTTGGTACTCATGACGGGGAGACCGAGATGTCGGCAGGCTCGTCATGGGGGCACAACCCGGGGGCTAGGCGGGAGTGAATCGAACTTGGGACGAGGCAGGTTAAGATTGGGGCTATATGTGGGAACGCGATGGCTAGTAAGCATATACCCCTGGCATGATAGTTATTCCCGGGAATTAAAAATCGATTCGAATCGCTGATGCCCACCAGGTGTGGGAATGCCAATACCTTTGACGTTCAACGTAGTAATTACTTAAACTATCAGATGCTTAATGCTCATGATTTTGGAATACTACATGTTTGATCTGAGATGTTACATTACGGAAATTACTGTTATGTTGACAATCGTACAGACAACGAAACTTGATGTTATGTTAATAAAGTTGCTGTAAAAATTAAAAGCTAAGGATCCACTTGCTAGTAAGCTGCTTCGCGTCAGCCGTAAGCCAAGTCCATTAAGACCTACTGAGTAATTAGTACTCAGGGTTTGCCCCCACCTTTTGAGCGCAGGTATGGAATTCATGGTGTGCACCTGTGTCGGGGGCGGAGCATGCCCTCATGTAGGATGAAGTGACTAAGTGGCACGAGGACAACGTCGGTGGGCTCGATGTTGTGCCTCCAATGCAAAACTTTTGGTGATAACATGGTGACCTAAACTTATATTTTCCGCTGCGAGAAACTTTCAAACTTACTACCATATAATATTATGTTGGACTGGTATTTTATGTAAAAACTGGTTTGTAAATAAATCTACTTTTATGCTATTTAACTGCCTGTGATGATGTTTCTGTTGTGGCTCCATCGTGAGTCGGATGTGTATGATGTCGGTTCCTCTGGGAAAAGGTAATATCGGGAGTCGAATGACTCTCGACGGACGACCGGATTTAGTTCGGTCTAATCGCACTGCAAGCCGGAGGTGGCAGGTGTGCTTAGCCCGGATTAAATCGGCGGTTCCGCCACACCAGGCCCCCGAGGGACCGTGTAGACATTGCGCTGCGAAGCGAGTCTTCTGTTGTTCAGTGAGTTGGGGCAGGAGACTGAGCTTAGATTCTATGACTCGAAGCCAGTCATTTGCATTAAGTGGATCCGTGGCAGTGGTAAAGATGGGCGGTTGTAAGGCCGCAAAGTCGGCATAACCAATCTCTTGCGGGTAACGCCTTTGTTGCTCTTGAGTTATCAAATTGATGAGCTGACCCTGCTGAGTGACCAAAGTGGCCAACTCAGGAGGAGGGGGTGCTCCGTGAGTAGCCCCTCGAGCTGACGTCTCAGGTGTGGTGACCATCTGCAGGAATAAGGCCAATGACGTTTAGTCTAGCAACCCTAGCGCAATCGATGCGGTGATAAAAAGGTCGTAGCATCATAGATACCGCATAAATACATGAAAGCATGGATGTCATGATGCATGATTCGTCCTATTCGTTCTCACATCTCACACCCTATATTCAACATATAACTACCGATATTTTTGGTGACATATATGCACGACACTCTCTAATGCAACTAGTCGTCTCTACTCGATCTTAGTTTCGTGCGTAGTTAGTGTACCTGCAGAAAAATGCATGCTCATACCAACATCACCATCATCATACATTACCACTCTAACCCTAAAAAGTGGCATCCACGAATTTCTTTAAGCTACGTCTGGTGGACGACGTAGTGGCACCATTTCTCCCAATGCACCCAACGTCCCTCCAGTACTGGGGAATTGCTGGGGAGAGAAACGGTGGCCAACAAGATCTAGCTATAATTTTGGTCGAAGGAAGAGTGGTCACGAAACACTCCAACGGCGTGACCGCCCCCCTTAAAGAGTTCTGCCCTATCAGCATGAATGCAGGGTTCGCAACAGTCCGCAAATCCCAATAGCGCTCCGCCAGTACTGGGGATAGCTATGGCCGAAATGTTGCTTCCCAAAGCGCCGAATATGCATATGAGTTCTATCTAGGTTAAAATGTTAGCGATGTCACCTGGTATTTCACTAACATCCTTAATATGGGCATATCGATACTCTCATTTTTCAAATACTTCGAAAAGGTTTTCGAAAATAGGTTTGCAAATCAAAACTGGATGATATGACTGTTGTCTGTGTATGATCGGCTCTGATACCAGCTGTGGCGGAACCGCCGATTTAATCCGGGCTAAGCACACCTGCCACCTCTGGCTTGCAGTGCGATTAGGCCGAACTAAACCCGGTCGTCCGTCGAGAGTCATTCGACTCTCGATATTACCTTTTCCCAGAGGAACCGACATCACACACATCCAGCCCTCGATGGAGCCACAACAGTTACATCATCACAGGCAGTTTATAGTAGAAAATAAGTTAAAGTGCTTACAAACCAAATATAGGTAGTCAAATACCTATTCAAATACAAAGCGGAAGCGTTGTTCAAAATAAATTTCACAGCGGAAACTTAATACTTTAAGAAGGAGTCTTCAGGCAATAAAGAATGAGGCGAGAAGCACCGAGCCCACCGGTACTGCTCTCCTCCAAGCTAGTGTCCAAAAGACATCATTACCTGCTCAAAAAGTGGGGGCAAACCCTGAGTGCTAATTACTCAGTAGGACTTAATGGAAGAGCTTACGGCTGACGCAAAGCTGGCAACTAACAGTTGATCCTTAGCCATTCTTTTTATGGTAATTAAAAGTTAACATGTAATTATCAGCATCATCAAAATATTCATCATCATAATATAACTTGTAGGAATGTAAACATACAAATACGAACATGTGGATTTGAAAGCAAAACATATATAGTCATAAATACAATTCGATTGTTACTACGTTGCCCGTGTGTGACCTTGGCATTCTCACACCTGGTGAGCATCAGCGATTCGAATCGATTTTTAATTCCTGGGAATAACTATCATGCCAAGGGTATATGCTTACTAGCCATCGCGTTCCCACATATAGCCTCCATCTCCACTCGTCCCATCCCAAGTTTGATTCAATCCCGCCATTCCCCTGGGTTTTGCCCTCTTAGGAGCGATACCACGGCCGCACCGGGTCAGCCCTCCCTCGAGTACAAGCTCCCCCAGGCCTAACTCCCTCCAACAAGAATGGTAGGAACATGTCTCTGTTCTTCGGATGGCACGAGTAAGACTTTCACCGGTCCGTTATCCCGGATAAGCACTCTAGCAATATTATGCCGATCAGCAGGCGAACAGCGAATCGGGCCTTAAACGACTCGGGCGGAGTCCACCAAACCATCCACATCATTTTTCATCATAATATACCCAAATCTCCGCCCGGCCTCAATTTAGTTCCATCACAATCATGTTTAAAGTTTTCCATATATCTTGAAAGCCTTTCCTTTGAAAACACCTATACGACGAGTGACTCCAATTCACTCGTGTCTACTCGCACCTAGCATTTCTAGGCATACTCGTCCTACGTACTCTATTGTAGGTGCTAGGGCCAGGGCGGCCAAGAAGTCTAATGCAATTGTTTCCTAATGCGGATGTCTAAACATCATTCAATATCATGTTTGCTGGGAATTTATGGTCCTGCCTACCTTCCTCACTAGGGTTAGTAGCTGCTTCCTGAGCGAAGTCGGGCTCCTGCGGCTGGTCTTCCGGCTCCTGATGCAGCTCCTTCTGGTGCTCTTCTACGATCGGTTGGCCCGGCGGATATCCTTCGCTCGCGGGATCTATATGCATGACATGGTGCAATCGGAGCACGTATTAGTGCAATGCTTTGCTTCATGATGTGAGTGCAATGCAAGGAATCATGATTTAGGGGCTAAAGTGATGCATTTCGTGATTAAACTGGTTTAGTATTAAGAAATCGTACAAGCCATCACCTACGGTAACTTAGCTTATCGCATATAACAACGTGGGGTGTGTGGTGAGGTAACACCGTTTTATGCGAGGCAACCGAAGTTTACTTAAATAAGCATTTTGCCTACCATTTTCAAAAATAGGGTCAATCTTACATGCACAGTACCCTATTTCAACCATGAGCTATTTATACCACAGGGAGCATAATAAAAGGTGTAAAACCCTTTTTAGAGCAAAATTTTTAATATGGTTACCTTTTCCTTATTTCTTTTTATGCTAAAATCACATGTAGGGGTAAAATAGTAATTAAAAATGAGCACTTGAGCTACCAAAAATCACAATGAGTCTATATACCCTAATAACACTGCTGATCAAGTTTGGCAATTTTTGGAGACCATTTAGTCCATATTTCCTAATTATATTGATTTATCAAGCACACATAATATCAGGGGCAAAAAGGTATTTTCCTGCTCAACCAACATACCCATTCTGTAGATTTACCTAAAAGGAGTACAATGCAACAAGTTTTGTATTTTTCTGATTTTTATTTGATTTATTATGGATTTTCAAAGTTTCAGCCGAATTAATAATTATTTAGAGGAAAAACCACAGATCTAGGGTTCTTTTCGTTATTACTGTAAACTACAGGGGCTAGTTTGCGAAATATTCCAAGACTCATACCACTGTTCGCTGGACTTAAACATAAAAACCAGAAGCTGAGGGGCTGGATCTAAAAATTGCCAGCCCCTTCTTCTACCTCTGGACAGGGAGGGGGCACGGCGCGGCCTCGCGTTTCGGCGGCGTCGCCGGTGCGTGGAGGCAGGGACTTGGAGCCGCGTCGGTCCCGGAACGTGTTCCCGGCGACGGGGCCTCTTTCCCCCAAGGCGGCGTCGCACGGAGAGGCCGGAGCGCGCGAGGAACGCCGGTGAACTGATGGTGTGGCGGCGCACGGCGCTCGGGCCCGCGTTGCACGGAATCCGGTCGGGGAAGCAGGGAGCGGCGGAGCGGGAGGGCGCGTGAGAGGCGCGGCGAAGTGGGGAGTCCGGCGGCGGAGTCAAGGAGGCGAGGGGAAGCGCCAGGGTGGCTGGTCACGGTGAGCTCGAGCTCGGGCCGGTGGTAATGGCGGCGGCGCGTAGGGGCGGGTGCTAGAGACGACGGCGGTGGGCGAAGGCTTAGGGAAAACATGGCTCGGGGCAGGGCGACGCTGAGGCGCTCGTCGGGGAGGTGGGAGGAGGGCAGAGTGCGAGCTTGAGGTCGCCGACCATGGCGGCCGCGGCTCTGGAGCGAGCGAGAGCTCGGGCGAGAGAACGGCGGAGAGGACGCAGGATGACTGCGGGCGCGCATGCGGAATAGAAGAGCCGCGCCTTGCTCCTTCCAGACGGCAGGCCGGGGCACGGGCAGGGCGGCGCGTGGCCGGGGCGCGGCGCGCTGGCGCCCAGGGCGTGGCGCGCTGGCGCCCTTCGCCCGCCGCGTGGGCACAGGGGAGGGGAGGAGGAAGAAAGGGGCGCGCCGTGGACTCGGTCCATGGACCCGAGGTCGATGACAGGTGGGGCCGCGGGAAGGAACTAAACTTGACTTGTATGGACCGGGTGCACGGGTGGGATGGTCTGGTGGGGCCCACAACTGAAGCCGTCCACGCCCGGTGTCCAAAGCCTGACGGGTGGGTCCCACGCGTCATACACACAAAAGGGAAATAAAACTCGAAAATGGAAAAAGGCTATTTGACCAGGATGACATAGTTCTGAATTTCACATTTTTGAATATCTTAGAGGCCGAATTAGACCAAACTTAAAATAGAGAAGTTATTGTAAACTTGATAATCTACAACTTTGTCAAAAGGAGTAATACCAGATTCCAAGTTTAACTATGATTTAAATTGAGTTTAATCTGCTGACCCCAGTTTGACCAACAAAATCTTCCAACTTAAAAATTCTACAAGTCATATTTTTATGCATTTTCATGGTAAATGTTATATACCAATGTTGTTCAGTTGCTCAGGAACTACAACTTTGATATACAAAGTTTTTCAAAATGTTGACTTTTGTTTCACAAAAATTTGAAATCTCTATTTAAATCACATTTGGACAGATTTCTCAGTTTTACCGAAAATGACCTAAAACTCTATTCAAACCTTTATGCATGTCGTGACACAAAATACCAAAGTTGTTCATTAGGAAATTGTCTACAAGTTTGGTATGTATAGTTTTATCAAATTCACCACAGTATTAAGGTTACCGGGCAAATGAAAATGCAGTTTGCAGAAAAATTGGTTTTAACTCGCTTCAAAAGACTTAACCCACTCATGCCCTTAATATGAAATGTTCACATAATGATGCAATTTAGCTAATGATACTAATGTAATATGCTTGAGATGCCTGGGGCATCACAGGCACATTTTTGCCTCTAGTACTTTGCACTCACCGAACCATCCGGTGTGTACTGTGAGGGCTGATGTTTGTGTTCTTCAGCTCGTTCTTTGTCCATTGTTTTGGGGAGCCTTCTCATGTGGTTCTGCTAGGTGTTTGACACGTATCCTTTCCATGGACGGTGTCAAGTACATTAGGATTTCTCGTGTCATTGCGTCAGGGTTTGAATTTGATCTTTAAAGTGCTCCTATTCACCCTCCTCTAGTCGTTGTCTTCGGTCCCACAGCCGCTCACTCCCGGAAGGCCTGAATCCCTCTCTGTGCCCCATGCAAAGAATCGTTGAATAGGTCGTCGATGTAGTTCTTTGCTACCACGCTACTTCTCCGAAGAACCTGTCGGCCTGTCCATTGCGCGGGAACGTACTAACTTATGCTTCAACTACGATGGCTTCCATGGGCTATTGGTTCAATGAACAGAGGGAAGAAATGCAATTGTTGCTGCAATGCTGCACCACCATGTGAGGAAAAGGTAGCCATAGGCCAATGCACAAGGTCTCCCGGGGAGGGTGACAGCAGCAACTTCAGAAAACCAAGGTAGAAGTCGATGGTCATAGTAGTAGGATGTTGATTTAAGACTGTAAATTGAATGTCTAATATAGTTTAAGACACCTCTTCTCCACTAAAATACAAGCTTCTATGTTACCCAAACTCGTTCCTAGAAAAACATGTCCATATACCACTCAATGCAAGGAATACACACTACACACTGTACCTAGATTATACCCAAAGCAATGCATGGGCAGTTTTGCAAGTAAGGTAAAATATGCATTTCTAAGCTAAGACTATTTCTAACATGATCATGTTAGGGGTTCACTAACTGATACATAGAGGAGACTTCCTCCTTTGAAGCCGTTAAGGACATCCTCGAAATAAATAACCCTACGACATCCTTTACATATAGAGGTTCTTTCTTCTCTCTATCCATTATTCAAGTTTTGTCTAGTGAATTAAGAACAATTTAAACATATACATGTTATTTAAGGTTTGTGACACATATGTACATAAAAATCCAGTCCTAGAATGTGTTGTGAATACGGTTTTTTTTTATGTATAGAAAATGAGATATACATGACTTCGTATGAGGATATAGATGACCGGATATGAAGGAGAGGATTTTTAGAGGAATATGTAAGCATGTGATAGAGGAGGATATACACGACAGCAGTTGGAGATAGCCCTAAACAGTAAAAACATCAAAAAAATATAGCTTATATAGGTTATGACCATAGAATCATGAAAAACAACCAACAACAAAGAAAGTGAAATATGGGTTATAAGCACATTAGGTTCACAAAACAAAAGTAGAAAAAACAACAAAATAAAATAAAAAATATATATCTATACTTAATAATAAAGAGAGGAAGGTTTCATTTGCCAAAAATTCCCATCCACACACTGCTAAGTTGATGTTACAAGCCTAATCCGTATTCGTGAATACAATTTGGATTGAGGAGCAAGCCACATGAAAACATATGCCCAAGTCGCATGAAGACTCTGTGTTTCGATGTTCTGTGTATTGACGGAAAGCTAAGGAAATAAACATTCCAACCCAATAGACACTACCGAAAAATTACACGGAGTCGAAGGAAATCGTCAAAACAAAATGGCATAAATAATCAGAAGACTCTTTGCCACAAAGGCAGCATTGAAACGAATACCTAAATCGCATACTACCCCCATTTTGGGCATTTTATATATCTTCGGAAAGGTAAGATGATAAACTTTTCAACCCAATTGACATCACCTCAAAATTCGCTCGGAGTCAAAGGAATCATTGAAACAAGATGACATGAATAGTTTGTCATGGTGCAGCGGCAGAAGCCATATGAAAACAAGCACCCAAGTTGCATACTACTTCAGTTTTGAGTGTTCTACATATGGACAAAAAGCTAAAAAGATAAACTTTCTAACCGAACTGACACGAACCCAAAATTCGCTCGAAGTTGATAGGAATATCAAAACAAGATGACATCACAGGAGAGTAATGCTTTTCTTTTGCCAAAAATTTGGTGGTGTCACCAGACGCCATGTATATCCCACCTATATCATTGCCAGTTATGTTTTCTGTTTGGAATTATAGTCATCGTTGTACACCAAAATCGAAAAACCCATTGAACCAATCTATTGGAAAGACATGTCGATACACTATGCAATGTGAGGTGTTCACATGACACACTATGGCTGGATTGTACCCATAGCAACACACATGTATTTTTATACTGTTAGAATATATCCTATATAGGATAAGTGCTGCGAAGTCATGAAGAAAAACAAGACAACACAAAGGAAGTGAACGCACATATTAGAAGCACATACGTACGGAAAAATAAAAGAACGAAAGAAGAGTAAATACACAAGCCATCATGGAACGTAGCATGGTGTGTCACCTCGATCCTCGAATTCAAAAGCCTAGAGTTTGAGTCTAAAAACTTGGAAAAACCATATCATCTGGGTCTCTAAAGTTGGCTTGAGTGTCACTCGGATCCCGAAACCACTAACTGACTATGCATTGACTATGTTTTCAAAGTATGATTTGGAAATTCAGATACTTAAATTTGACTTGAGTGTCATCTGAGTCCCAGAACCACCCATCTACGCATTGATTGTAGATTGACTATGACTTTCATAAGTGCGTCTTCCTCGTATTTGACATGTGGGGCCATTGTAAGTGAAATAATTCTTTTACTTTTCAACACGCTCTCTCTTTTTAGTCCTCCTTGCGCTCGTCGCCGACCGGCTCCTCGCCGCCGCTGCTCTCTCCTACTCACCATCGTTGATGGGAGCAAGAGAAACAATAATGATGAAAAAATAAAAAACAAAAGAAATGTGTGGACGTAAGAAAAACGACCCAAATTTCTGAATTTACTTAAAAAAACATAAATGCGTGGTCATATGTGGGGAAAAAATTAAAAAAAGAAATGTGTGGAATTCGAGAAAAACAAATGAATGTTAAAAAACATAAATGCGTGGTCATATGTGGGGAAAAATTAAAAAAAGAAATGTGTGGAAGTCGAGAAAAACAAATGAATGCTAGAAAAAAAATATGATAAGTTCGTCCCTGCTGGTATTCGAGCCCAGATCTCCAAGGCCACAACGTGGAATTCTCAACACCAAACTACAACCGCATTGTTGTTGAAGATCTTCACATTCTAGAAACGAATTGAGACGCACCGCCTCAGCGGCCTCGAGGAGTTTTTGACTTTTTGTTGCTTCGCATCGAAGAACAGCAGAAACTAGAGACGCCATCATCCGCGACCTCTCCTCGCCGCCGCCGACGATGCCGCAGGCAGCTACCGGATCGCGTGTCCTGGATGCCGTTCCGCTTTTCGTTGTCGTCCTCCTTGCGGCCCACGTCCTGGCCCTCGTACGCGTCCCACTCGTTTTCCGTTCTCAGGGCGCCCACCCACGCTTCGTCGCTTGATTGCAATCAGATCCAACCTTCTCACTGCTCTCCCCGCTGGCTGCAGGTGTTCTGGATGTACAAGCTGGCCACCGATAAGCAGCCGCCTCGGAGGAAGACGCATTGACACCGCCGATCCACGCGATCGCTCGCTTGCCTCTTTGGTCGGTAAGATTCGTTCCTGAAATGGATTGGCTAGGATAATTTTTTTTTTGTGGGGTGGGGGGGTTAGTTTTGGTATGCTTCTACTGAACTACGTGAGCAGGGTCTCTTTTTTTTTCTGGTTCTGGGTTTATTGTGATTGATGACATGGCCAAGAGAGGCGATTTTATATTGTATTTTGTGTGCTTTTAGGTGGCTGTGATGCTTATAAGTTATAAGTGATTTCTTAATGTTGTTAATGCATTGAGAAAAAGACAGACAGAATTTCCGAAAACAACATTAATCTGCTTCTGCTTATGGTAGCAGCAGCGGTTCAATGATGCTTATTATAACAAAGAGAGACAATAACTATACTAAACTAGCTGAGGGTTCACTGCTTGGATATTCATAAGGATTGAATTGAACCCTATCTTACCTTTAGTATCTTTGATGACAACATCCTGGGCTGGAGTATGAAGAAACTGAACTTTGGGGATTTGGTGTGATGATCTTTTGATGTTTCATTCGCAAACTGCCTCTGTGTTGTGTATGTTGTTCTTGATCTGATCATGTCTTTTGGTACTTTACTATCACTTGTCGCATTCCCAACAAAAAAGAAGTTCAGAACACACAAGCCCTTCTATATACTAACCACCAATCTGCATTCTTATCTTTGATTGAATGACCACTAAGGAATACAAAATCAATCTCTGACATCACCGTAGTCCTTTTAATCTGATGTATTGATGATTATGGCATGCCAATTGTGCTACCTGTTATCGCTAACCTGCTAAAATGTCCTGGTAACTACAATGGGTGACATTCTTGTATAACATCTTGAAGTGTCAATCTAATTATTGTGACAGTGCTGAAATGATATATCTTCCATACGTCCAGAATAATCTAGATAGTATTTTGTATTTAAACCAAGAATGTGAAACTGTGGTTTCAATTCAGAAAATGTTTAATTGAGTAGTCAACACAAGAGGCATCCATGGTAATCACTTCTATGTTACAATCACTTCTAATTTATAGTCTGTTGCAAGTGGTTGCATGGAGAGGGAGTGGATTGGGGCATCTGTGCACATTAGAGAAGATAGATATTTGGGAGAGATCAGTGATCAGTTGTTGACTAGCATATAAACATTACCCATACCTAGGCTAGGGTGATTCACCTTCGAGGAAGTCCTTTTGATGGTTGATAAATAAAATCCTGTATGGTATTGGCAACACAAAGTGAAAAATGTAACTCCATTGCAGGGGCGGGCCCAGGATTTTAAGGATGGGTATTCAAAAATTTCTAATGGCACAAAAAAAATTTTTGGCCTAAAGCCTAAACTTGTATAGTGCATTTACAGTATTACACGGCACTAGTTTTATAGCACAAATAGAAGACAAAATCACTTAATTGTGCATAGTAATAATTAATTTAGCATAGAATCTGTCATAACTCGGCAAATTGAATACACCAAAGTGGCAAACAAAATCACTCAATTCAAGTTGGAACTTGGAAGCATTGGCTGCTTGCCTGCTTAAGTCTGCAGGAGAGAGACTGTGAGAGAGCTGAAGAGGGACGACAGAGCTACAGAGCGGGCTGCTGGCTGGCTGGCTGCAGGCTTGCCAGGGTACTGATGCATTGCGCCCTGCCGGCTGCCGGTTGCCGCCCAGGCTACTACGCGGGTCACGCCGGGCGTGGCACCCCCAGCGGCCAGGTGATGCATAAATCTTTAGACCTTCAATACCCTTGAAAATGGCAATCTTGACTATGGTTGTGAGATTGTTTTGGTGCCACACTTAACATGTTATTTTAAATGGGACCAACCTTATATACATTCATGTCTCTTACAGCATATTGGTCTGTATTTCTATGTTCTCTTCTTTTCATGGAAAACTAGTTTTTGGCAATTATGATATTTTGTAGGATTTCGTCAAAACTCAGGTGTTTGGTGCTTTTTCACTCGTAATCATGCGTTTCTTACGGCAACGACACCTTTCACTGTGGAATAAATGTGTGATGATCATGAATGGCATCATCTTTATCTAATTCTGTAGTTAGCACATGGCTGAATAGGTCATGAATATTTTGATGCTTCAGCTTAATGTACCTTGCTTCTTTCTGCACATTTTGTTTATGGAAACTAATTTTTAAATAGTCAGCATATCTAGTGTAAATGCTCCACAGATTTTAGCATGTGTTAAACATTTATATTATATGCCCAAGTACACTATGTAGTGGAAGCTGTCCAATCCCGTATTCCATGATTGTCCAACCTCATGTGATCTATGTGCGAACTAGGACTGCATGCCCTTTGCCCTGTTTTTCTTGTCGTACATATAGCTTTTTCCTTGGTTGAGTCTGTACTGTTGTGTTGCACACAAAATATGCATACAAGACATGACTGGATATTGCCACATTGGAGATTCTGAACCTATATTTCCCCGTATTTCAACATTATGAAAGATATATCCAACTTGTGAAATTGCACATCGATTCCTAGTAACTTTACCATATTTGTTCACAACTTGTGGCTGCAATCTTTTTTCCCCTGTGATATTGTCTCATCCCCATTCTTCACCGCGTTCATGTTATACACTATCACTTTTGTAGCCTTTAATTGCTTACATTCATTTGTCATTAATTCTTCTCCTGTGATGGTTGTAGGTCTGATTTTCATGTGAACTGGTATCCTCTGGAAGATTTAGGCTGCCAACTTTTCGTAGTTATATATGTAGTATTTCAATTTGTTCCGTTGCACTTGTTACATTCTGGATATTGGTTAAGACAACTTGGCAGAGGCGATATCCTATGATTCACTATTGTCCTTTGTAATGTTCCTGGTTAAATATATGTTCTTTGAAGGAATCATGAGGTGGCCAACTTCTTTCTTATAGATCAAGTCATGTTCTACGCACCATACCCGCTATCAAGAATTATATAGACTCATATTGACGGATGAAGTTACCATGACAAGACAATAAGATTAGGAGCAAAGTTGACCAGTGTTTTTTTTGGCACTTCCCAAAATCCACTAGGGATTGTTGATCTCTCTTGAACATCTTCAGCCAACACCTTAGGCTCTCTCCAGCGAAGCGTCTATCCCCATTGTTTATTTCAAATTCCAGTATGGCTACAATATCGTTTTTGTACTATAGTCAGTCATATAGATGCTTTGGTAGAGACAACCTTAAAATTATTGTTTGAAACATATGATCTATAGAAGAATAAGCTAGTAAAAGTCAAGTGAAGACATTGAGCCAACGTCCTAAGAGAAAAATAGGATTCTAAAGACTAAGGCACTAAAACAACTTATAAAGAACTATGCAAGCTTGTTAGCGCCCCAGGGATCCCATACCCCCAAGTCACCTACCAAGTGCCTCATTGTCTCATAAAAACGCTTGCGCGGGCCCTCAGCTTACCTCAGCAAGGGGCCCGCAGGGCCCATTCCCAGGAAGACCGAGCCAGCGCCTAGCATGGGTAGTCAAGCTCGGGGTTGGTAGACGCCACCTCCCCGGGGGTTCCAAACCTCGGGATGACTCCAGGGTTCAACACGTAAACCACGAGGAGGTCTCCTTCCGGAAGAAGGAACCCGCCTACCGCCGCATTAAATGCAGTGGGCAAGGAGGTCAAAAAGGGCAGATTCTGCGCGACGTGCGCGGCAAAGCGCGGGACATGCAGGCCTCATCATCACTTGACATGGCAGACAAGATAGAGCAGGCCACTCCTCTGCCACGGCGTATAGTAAGGGCTACAGTGACGTATTACGGTTGAAGTGACTTGGCAGTGAGAAGGGTGTGATAGCCATACGGATCTCCTGCTCGGGCCGATGAGGTGGAGATGAAACGGTCCCTTCACCTCGTGGTCGGGTACACGGCGGGACACCCCAAGTCAAACACACTATGCTGAGCAACGTGATGAGCCATACCAGGCGACGTAATGGAGTTCCAAGACCATAACAGAATAGGGTGTTAATGTAGCAACCATTGTCGCCTTACTATGCTACCAACTCTGTACTAGGCTCCCTCCCTTGGTCTATAAAAGGGAGGGGTAGTGCACCTAGGTGGGGAACCGGTTCCCAACACACAGAACTTAGCCTCTCAACTCGCCCGAGTGCCCAAGTCCTTGGACACTCGGCTTGTAACCTTGCTCTCCATTTATAGTGATACCTCAAATAGGACGTAGTGTGTTACACCTCCACGGTGGCCCGAACCTCTGTAAATCTCTATAGTCTGTAGAGATCCATCATTTTCAGTAGTAGTGCCCACATCCCTACGCTTCTCTCTACTCTTGAGGTGCCTATACGGTATCTTAGTGTCGCTTTCGTCGACAAAGGTAAACAAGATATATGAACTAAGGTTTTGCTGTGTTGTTAACTCTAGCAAAGAAAGCTCTTGCAACATAGGTCTACCTAGAAACTAACCTATCAAGTTAGTCTAGGAATATAAGCACACAATTGCAAGAATATAAATGTGGAACCTAAAGAGTTGGACAGAGACATGCAAACTTCCGAAGATGATGGTGAGGGTGGCATAGTTGGAGACACCGAGAGCTCTTTTGAGGTATTGAGAAGACACGCAAGCCTTCCCCTCATCGTTGTTTGGAGCCTCCCACAAGGTCTCGCTCTCGCTTAGTCTATGCAAGGACTATGGCCATCCGCGCAAAAATCAAGGATTGCAAGATGACTTGTGTAAGGTTAACCTTCCTAGTCGGTAACTCCAGATATCTCTAGTACATGACCACTCTCAAGTAGGGTCTTTCACAGGCCTCTCTCAGACGCTCAACTCTATCTCCACTAATGTGAGCTTTGGTCTAAACACCAAGGGCATCCCTCCCTCTCACAAGCAAGGTAGCAGCCACTCCACAATCCGAAGGGTCTCCTGAATCCCTCCTATCAGTGTTTGGTACCGTCAACACACCATGGGATAGAACTCGCAATGATTTTTTGATTGGTTAGGGCTGGCAAGGAGATCGCGATGGTATACAGAACGAAGAACACAACGATTTAGATAGGTTCGTGTCGCTAAATCGAGTAATACCCTACGTCATGTATGGTGGTATGTGGATTGTATTATGCGTGCAGAACACGTATGAGGTTGCATCTAACCTAGATCATTGTGATCTAGGGCTAGATAGATGGATAGATCGCTAGGTGGATCTCTAGAGAGATGATGCTGAACTACGGTGCCCCTTCCCTCCTTATATAGTATGGAGGTGAGGATTACATGCATGAGTCCTAGTTGGTTACAAAGTAAGAGCCCTAATAGGATAACAATTGCTCATATAGAGTCATAGTAGGATTTTCATAGTAGTCCATGCCATCTTGCACCGTGGGCTTCAAAGCAGACCACTTAACTCACTTGGCAGAGTGGGTATAATATGTCTTCATGAGGTACCTACGGATATATGACACCCACACCCTCATCCTCACGAGGACTAAATTGTGCCTGTTACTATTCCCAAGAGGCAGCAACCAGATTCTTACATCGGATAAGTACAGATCCACCCTGACGGGACAGACCAAAAACGATGGTAATCCACTCCAAGAGTTGATGCACCACACGCAACAAGATACAAAAGAGGAGGGCTCTCAACACATAGCCCAACACACGCATCAGAGACATTTACAATGGCCTAAGCACCATAGGTAGAGTTGGGAATCAGGCGTTGCACTTACACGATCTTTTTGATCTCTTCTCTCTAAACTACTCCCTCCGGTCTTCAAATACTCGATGTTTGAGTTTTCATTCTGGATGCAAAAACTTGATGTTGAAGCATTTGAAGCTCATTTTGTATTAGTATACCCCTGATCAAGCTGGTCTACTTATATTTCCTATGCAAGAATAAATGGTCCAGGCACATTCTCCTACCTGCATCCCAGTGCATGGCTGCATGCATTCAACTATCGTCCAAAAAAAACGCGTGCGAGCCACACGGTCTACTTGCAAGGTATTTAAGGAGCTTTTGGATATGTTTGTTTCTTAAACAATTTTATAAGCTATTTTTCATTCCCCAAAGGGACATTATAACAAATGCTGCTGGACATGACCGTCCAGACAGCTCACTGCTCAATTGGCCAACTCCATACCATTTCCCTTTTCCAAAACTAGCCACGACATCACCTGCCGGATTTTTTAAACCAACACTATTATTCATTTTTAAACAAAATGCTGTTTGTAGGAACCAAACTATAACTCATCCATACCAATAGACACTGACTATTCGAATAGATTTATACTCTTGGCAGAGGTCCACACTTTCCCCACAAGTTTGGACTCAGCGATGCTCGTCGTCATGAGAGTCCGAATTTCAATCGAAGCCTCAACCAACATGACATCTCCTGCACAACACCACGAGAGGACCAAGGCCACCCCATTGCCACCACACAGTGTTCACATGACCCAATACCCACCCCTTGGCCTCCCACTTCTCCCAACCCACCTATAGATTGCTAGACTATTTATGTAGTTTTAGGCTAAGCGCTGCCTCATACAACGTCAAGTGGTTATGCTATAAAGGAATTAGACAAGATGAAACAACAACTCGATCTTTTACACGAGATGGGGCAGCAAGAGATCGAAACTAAAACTGAAATAGTTTGGAAATTTGAGCATGGCAAGACACTGGTTAGGCCAAAGTTGATCAATCTTTTACCAACACAAATGCGTAGATTCCATACCTGGTACATGACGAGATCCGTGACTAAAAAGAAGTGTTTTGGTGTGCTAGTGATAGATATAGATTTCAAAGATATTTATAAGGTATACTAGTGAGGCGTCCTCGACATATCTCTCCTCAATTATTGGGTTCTATAAGTGCTTTCATCTCTCTTGCGTCTATATATTCATAATTTTTGTGTCTTCACACCTATTTTGTACTTATTGAAGGATGTAGATCCAAAGATGCTGTAAGTAGGGGATTTACAATGTGAGCTTCATAGACCCTGTTGTGGTAAACCAGGAAATCATAAACAAACATTGTGAGCAGGTAAGGTAGAGAGTAACAAAGTTTTTTTGCTCCTAGCATTACAACCATCACATACTTCTACCTTACTACAACTTTGGGTTACTGTCTATTATCTTGTACCTCGTACAATTTTCATCTATAATTGTTTCGTTAAATACGCTCTTTGCATGTATAATTGTTCAGCTTCTACTGGTTACTCCTTATTATAGAGATTGAAAGAGGCACTATCCATGTGCTTGACTCGATGCGGAAGCCAACCACTTACTATGCTAAAATTGTGGATGTTCTTAACGAGTAATTCATGTCAATTCTCTAATTCATACCATTTCATCTCAACTCTCAAATTCATGTTATTTCAACACTATAATTCCTTTTTTTGCAGTGCATGGAAGAAAGTCTGCAAAAAGACAGCCAAGCTGTTGCTGCAAAAAACTAGTGGTGCGGGGCCTCTGGGGCGAAGACACACTAAGAGCTGGGGATCGTGTTGCTGCTACATTCGTCTCCCTGTCGTGCGGCTCCGACCGGCTCTAAGCAGAGCCGATGTGGTTGGCTGTAGTGATGTGGGCATACCACCTAGCTTGACCTTGCAGCCAGGAAGGTTGGATGGATGCGACGGTTGCGTCTAGTTCTCCCTGTAAAGCATACAAAACAGATTTAAACGTTAAATTCCTGCCGAATCGCTCGGATCGGCAACCACGAGAGATCGTGTACTCCAGGCGGCATGTATGTAGATGCTCAATGGTTGATGAGATGTTAGTGAAGCATTCGTGATAGCCAAAGCCACATCCATAAATAGAAAGCAAAGTGAACCCTAGCTAAAAACATGATGTAAAAGATTTGACCAGCCAGATCGGCTTCTAACTAGGACCTCCAAAGAGATCCATCCAGATGGGTAAAAGCGAAATACGACATGTATTAGTTAGGGTGCTTGTGGCACGCTGATCTATCGGCATGTCGCGTGCACACGCTGCAGTGGCATATCGTGGATTGTAACAAATGATTAGTTAGCGTAAAACAAGCCACATGAAGACCGATCTATAGCGTGAAACATAGATGCATGGGTGGATCGATAAACATGCAAGGGTAAGGATGAGTCTCACGCCAAGCGAGGCTTGACACGAGATCCATCGGGATAAATAACGGATCTCGTACCGAGCTAGGCTCAACACGAGATTCATTAGGATAACTAGCAAACCGTGCCATAAAAAATGATTCAGTACACGGTTCGCTATATGGCTCACGCCCTAATGCCTTAACAGATCTGAGAATCATTAGAGTAGCATGACGATTACCTTGAAAACACTAATTGCTCAGCGGTGGCAATGCGCCGAGAAAGATTGGAGACAACCGCTGTTAGGGAACGTCTATCATCAACTTTATTACGTGGGTATGGATACATATTTATAGTTTGGAGACTTGGACGCCAAGTCCGACTCTAGCTCGAAAAACCCTACTTTATTTGGACTAACCTTAAATTTACCAAAAATAAAAGATACATGGCCGATGGGCATTGGAATCGCCTTTTCTTTGGACAATCGTCTATGGCTCATCAGCCAATATCTTAGCCCATGGATTGACCCATTTAACCCATCCAGCCCAAATACAATCGGCTAGATTTTGGCGATAACACATGCCCCTCGAGTTTTGGCAATAATAATTATTTCAAAACTCAAGAAAATGCGAAGACGTGGAGTCACACGGTTCCGCAACTTCAATCACATCCTTCCACATGCTTTCCTTGAAAATCATTCCAGGCGCCTCTTCATCTATCCATCAAATAGTATTTAATCATTACCTCGACTGTAGCTATATTCTCCACCTTCCTCCTTCCCTCCATCAGCAAGAAAACCCCATTTTTTCAGAAACCACCGCCGATGGAATCCTCTATAGGAAGCAGTGACACTCCACCAAAATCGCCCTCTCCACCATTGCCGCCTCCCTTTTTGGAGGTGCTGCCAGGCTTTGCCCCCTTGTGGCTCCAAAGCTGCAGACGGTGCTATCGACCGAGGTAGTCGATGCAGAGGAGGAGGAGGAGGAGGAGGAGCCCCTCACCGATGCCGACAAGGCCTGGCTAGTCATTTGGGGTCCCAACATCCCTAGCCCACCATTGGCAGTGGAGCTCGGCATCGCCGTGGTTCCAAAGGATGCGCTGGCCTCCACATCATGGAACACACCCCCACCATCGCCACCACTGCCACCACCGGAGCTTCCTTTCGACTATGAGGGCAATGGCAACTAGGATTTCGAAGTCTCAGACTCTGACACCTCGAGTGATGCTACTAGCAGCCGCTTTGATGCCATCCTCGACTACTGCTCCTCTTCAAGCGTCAACATGCCCTGGTTCGACGCTCCGACGAAGAAGCAGAAGGAGCGTCCTTCCCCGTCGTCTCCAATGGTGTTGCGTCCTAGGCATCAATGAATGAGCAGTAGTAGGATAATCAACCATAGTGGGATGCCTTAGCAGTCATTAGGGCTCCAATAGCCGTGGCGTTGGATTCCAAGGGGATTAGCCCCTTGTTTATCTTTTGCTTAATGCTTTATATTGTAAAAATATCCAGCAATGAATGAGATACTAACCAAATTTCTATCTCCTTCTTTATGCTGGTCATGAGCCGATCTGATAGCATGGCATCATATCTAGCCTCTGTTTTTCTGTCATTGCAAATATATTGGTAGATCAGCCGACAACCCTAAGTTCGGGCCCACTTGTCTGAAATTTTAGCCGATGTTCTATCGGCTCATCTTTGGGGAATCGACATCAAAGCCGAACTTTGAACTTGTCACCATTTAACGCATGCCTCGCCTTAGCTCACCATGCTAGTTATTCCTTTCGCATAACTTCTCCTTTAGATTCTAAGCACAATGGATATAACGAGCGCAGCAATGGCAGAATCACCCCAAAAAGATTTTCGGCCTGAAGATATTCACTGCAACCCTTATCCTTTTTGTGGGAAAAGATATTTCTTGGATTATTCACGCTCTTATTTCTCCTTCTTCTGAATGCACAGCTGAATGATTTTCTGATTCTAAGTCCTCAACCTCAAAATCTTTCAGCTTAGGTCCTCAATCTTTTGAACCTCTAACAGATTTGATCTCTGCTGAAACCAAACGAATCCCTTTCATAGCTCAAAATCTAGATCCAGAACAGTGGACTGACCAACTTAGGGCTTGGCTGTTCCCCATGGAAGAATGGGTGAATTGGTACAGATGGGTAACCAAGTATCACAAGTCCTCTGTCTAGCAAAATATATGGATAGCCTATGCACTTTTGTTGACTCTGTCTCCCATAGAGAAGTACGAGAACCTTCTGAGAGAAGTTAGTTACTTCTGGTATGATTCACTGAACTGCTTCTTGTTTGCACAAGGTCCCATGACTCCCACCCTGATGGATGTAACGATGATCTTGGGCTTAGATATCATCTTGCCTTGTCGTTCTCCTTTCTCTCTGGAAGAATGTAGGCACAAAATAGTCAACAAGGCCACAACAAAAAACTGGATTTAGTACATCGATTACCACAGTAAACGCTCAGGGGTGGTTGGCCATAGAGAGCACACAGCTTTTCTGAATCTTTGGTTAGACCACTTCCTCTTCTGTGCCCCCTCCCTTGCTCCAACTAAAATTTTTCTGGATCTAGCCAATGCTCTTGCCAACGACCAATAGATTGCTTTAGGCAAATTGTTCCTTGGCATTCTGTATCGACATTTTTTCTCAACACCACCAGTTGCTGAACAATGAACGTATAAAATCAGGTGGTCCCTAGTGGTTCCTATAGCTCTAGTGCCAATTGTACTTTCAACAGCATGTCCCAGATTTTCCTGACCTACAGGAAGCATCCTTCACAGACCTTTCAGGCAAACTCATTCGATGTACTTCTTTTGGTCAAGCCTTATATCGTCTTCTAGGTAGTAAACCCAATGAAGCAGAAGTGGCTAGATGGTTCAAATTGTTTTATCACGAGAATACTGTAGCCGCCTTCAATGCCTATTCTGAATCAGAGAACTTTGAAAACCCTTCCTCCTTCAGATTAGACAATTTTGCCGATGTTGAGGAAACTCGACAGAAATATGCTACCATGATTTGTCCTTGCTTGCTTCCTGTGGGCATGAGTACTAGTAACAGAGTTACCAAACCTGGCTACGAGTGCTATCAACCAGTCAAGCTGCTCACTAGTTTGGTCTAAATCAGACCTCTCCTCATTTTGTCATACACGAGAAGTTCTCAGTTCGAGCCAATCTTACCGAATGGCTCCTGACTTTCTGTGCATATGCCCTCTTTACTAAGTTCTCCCTGCCAATCATGTGCGATATGGAGTTCACATATACAGCAGAAGGTTTTAATACCTGGTGGGATAGCTGGAAGATACATCTGTTATGTGGACCACTCAACACCAAGCTCCGCTGTATCAACTCCTCATACAAGTCTTTGCTAAAAGAGGTAATTTGTCTTTGCTGTAGTTGACTTGATTTTCAAAACATCCTTCATCAACTTAGCATATTTTCTTGATGCAGTGTGAAGAAATACATATGCCAATCGATGATTTAGGAGAAGCATTTTTCTATTCGCCTATGGCTCCCACGCCTTTGTACAGAAAGTCAGCACCACCCTGTGACAAGGTGTTTCTTTCTAGTGGTCATTTAAATCATAGGTTCGATGACATGAAACCATCACCGGCCAAAAGACCCCACTACTAGAAAACTAGAAGTTCCAAAGTTCGTTCTCCCATGCCTCCAGTTTCTGACCATACCGAATTATCTGTAAGTATTCCGGCAATAATTGTCTTTTCTTTTGGCTAGTAGATGTATCTGAGTACATATGCCTTTTTTTGCTAAAGTCAGGAGAGTCGACCAATAGGAGCAATGCTTCATCAGTTCAAGGAAAGCAAACATCCAAAACCATCTATAGACAACCTCTCTTCTAATGGTAGTGATGCTTCTCACCAAAGAGCTGATTCTACACCCGATGTTCACCATCATGCTGATGAAGGATCTTCTGTGAATGCTGAGCTAAGCCCATCGCTCTGAATTCGATCAACTTGTCAGTGTTGCTGAATTTTGATCCTTCAACGCTGAATCTTGACTTGGAACAAGAGCAAGAGAGACCTTCATCACCACCAAAGTATGTATCAGTCAATGTATCCGCTCAGCTTTAAGAGATGGCAAAGCTACTGGGTGAACCGGTTATGCAATTGGTCAAAGACAGCGAAGTTTTTTTGCAACATTGGAACCAATAGCTGATCAATTGCCTGCTGATCTGAAGCAGGTACTTCACCCAGTGGCCTATCTTGGTTTCTTTAGGGAGGAAGTAGAAACAGCCTGTAGCGCATATTGTGTCTCGCGAAGCTCAAGCTCCCCTAAGGAAAGAGATTACGGACAAATGCACAATCTTGAATTGGCAGAAGACTGCACTAGATGATGACATAGCTTCATCAGATCTATCTTTGAAGCTCAAAGATCTACAGAAATTAAGAAAAAGAAGTTGCCAAAGAAATCCAATGACTTGAGCAAAGGCTTTCAACCATTGATAATAACATCAAAACCAACTCGTCTGAGCTCGAAAAAGATCAGGCCAACAAACAGAAGCTGAAAAAAGATTTGTCGTCAGGTCTTGCCGCGGTCTGACTGTTAATTGCTCATGTAATATCCAGCACAAATGAGTCTGATAGAGAGATCATTTCCTCTATTGACTCAATCCGTCTGAAAGCCATTACAACCATCCAGCAATATCTTCAGTAGCTAGTTGAGAACACTAGGTCTGTGTGTTGAACATGATAGTCCTGCATGATGGTAGTAATATGTATCCACAGTCGGTATTGCTGCCTTGGCTTTTAACTTCCAAAAAAAACATTTTCTATGGGGTACCTAAAGTCGATGGCAACGCATTGGCTTTTCTGCATATTTGTATGGGGTACCTAAAGTCGATGGCAACGCATTAGCTCTTCTGTATATTTGGGGCCTGATGGCACTGCATTGGCCCCTAGGAGTGGCGTACTAATGCCCCGCCAGTATACCATATGGATCGTCTGCCCCTCAAACCGATCTTCTTAAGTAATTTGAGGAGATCAGTTTTACCAGCTTTAACTGTAAAATTTATCTTTCAAATAATGGCATAATGAATATCACCGGCCAACACTACTTTTATTGCTAAATGAGGATCGTACAAATATTCTTTTTTGGGGCCAATCGCCTGGATCGGCCACACAGTTCATACCGTTGTTACATTTAACCATCGGCCGATCGCCTTAATCGGCCCTAACGGAGTTTATCTCTAAACATCGACACCGGCTACTGGAATCGGTATGAGTCCATCTTTTGAACCCTCAACATAGTCCCAGTCCAACTGATCTCTTCCAGTGAGGCATTCTGCTCCTTCTGCCCCCCTAGAATGAGGATTCTGCCATTGTAACATCATTGGAATCATCCGCTGGAACAATTTCAATTTTGTCACCGTCCCATTGTACAAGGCATTGATGCATAGTCGATGGTACACAACAGTTGTAATGGATCTAATCTCGGCCGAGCAAGGCCAAGTATGGTCCTTGATATCCACGACAAAGAATGACATGCTGATTGTCTTGCGCCCAATAGACAACTCGACATTGAAGACACCTTTGGCTCCTGTTGGGCCCCCCTTGAAGTCATTGAGGACAACATTTGTTTTGATGAGCTCTTCCTTGCTTCTCTCAAACTTTTTGAATACTACATACGGCATTAAATTAACTACCGCACCCATATCTACCATCATCTTGTTCATTGGCTTTCCATTGATATACCCCTTGAGGTACAATGGCTTCAGATGCCGATATTTTTTGTCAGCCGGCTTTTCGAAAATAATGGCAGCTGGCCCAAGACTGAGCTGGGCTACTGATTCTTGAACCGCAAAAGGATTTCGGAATTCATCGGGTAAAAGGAATACCATATTGATGTTAGCCGATCCATCGGCTATTTCCTTATCTAGCTGGTCATCCTCTGCGTCCTCCTGCATCGTGTCCTCTAGTCACTCCTGCTCTTCTTGGTTTCTCCTCCAAACTGTTGGGCGTCTTAGCAATACTGGTGGGAGCTTGTGCTTATATGATGGTATAGTGATAGGTCCCTAGTTCACTTGCTTCAAGATCCAAAGATATTCTGCTTCGGCTTTTTCCAAACTGCGTATGTGTTGCACTCTGCACTTTTGTGAATGAGAGAGACCTTTAGGGCACCACCTGTGTTGGTGACATTCCTCACGCTTCTTGCTTGACTTTGGCTTGGAATGCAACAGAGGAAGCGAGCGTGCCTCTTCCTGTCGTGACTTCTCCTGATCAAGTTTCCCTACATCAGAATGAGTGGATCACTTTGGCGAGAGTTGCAGACGATGTTGTGGTGCCGATCGTGGGCATCCCAGCCGTTGGATTACAGACATGCCTCCCGCTGATCGCTGAGGGATCGAGCATTGTGGGCAATCATTGATGGTCGGCAAACGCTCCTTACCTTGACTCTAGTAGTAGTGGAAGAATGAGCAATCCCAATGCTCCCTGAACTTGGAGTCCCTATGGGCCGTGTCCCCTATCATAACGCTGCCTTGCATGATGGTATGCCTCTTCTTGACAGTGTTCATGGCGATGGCCTTCTTCTTGTTCGCGGCTGCGCCCCTGATAGCGATTGCCATCACGCGGGTCGTCTTGCGGCCGGTGGCGACGCTCTTGCCAACGATCGCGAACACGATCTTCCTCCTGATCACATGCCTGGTATTGCTGACGTCTCATATGGTGACTAGCATAGATGCCGACTAAGACGCTTGAATCAAGGCAAGAGCGTCAATTTTTGGCAATGTCTTTGGCACACAAATGTTCTTCTGGGTGAAAGTCTAGTGGCCGATCATCGCTCGGATCGGCCTTGGCCTTGCCTTTGTCCTGTGAGCCAAAGGTGTCATTCACCATGTTTATGGTCAGGGAAAATGGGCCAGGTCGGTTCTTGCTAGTGACCCTACCAATTTCAACAGTGCCATGAACCTAGCACAGGAACTCACAAGATTCAGTTATTGGTGTAGCTTTAATCGGACCGCTAGCGGAGGTAGCCGTCTTGGTCTGGCCGTAGGTGTAAGACATCATGTTGACCATGTTGACGTTGGGGAACAGGGTACTATCCACCTTCAATGAGCTCCTTGCATAGGTCAATCTTCCTTCCTCTATGGCTGTTTGGATTTGTTGACATAGGACCTTGCAATCATTGGTATTGTGTGAATCTAGGGTATTGTGGAATTTGCGGTACCTACGTCCCTTGAGTTCTTCAGCTGGTATGATCTTGTTGTCAGGTGTTAGCTCCAAGTATTTCTCTTTGAACAACAAGTTGAACATTGTTCTGTCTTGACCACATCAAAATTGTAACCGGTGGGAGCTTCTGGGCGTTTGAGCCATTGGCAAGGTAGCGGTTGCTTTGGCTTGATCCACTGTACCACTGGGACCTCAGCTTCTTCATTAGACAATTCTTCATCTTGTAGGTACGTGATAGCCCTTCATGGCCTCTCTTGGCTCTGCTCCGAATGGCACGCTCGTATGCTAAAACTTTTGAAACTAACTGGCCAATGGAGTTGAAGTCCGTCGGCGCATAAGCGAGTTTGGTAGCTCGATGTAAGCCACCGTATGCTATCTCAGCCAAGTTCTTCTCTGACAATTGTAGTGAATAGCACTTGTTTCTAGCTTCCATGAAGCACTAGATATACTTGTTCAAAGGCTCACCAAGGCGCCGATGAATCGACATGAGATCTGTGAAAGACGATTCTTTTGCTCCTAAGAATAATTGTGCGTGGAACATCACTTCTAGTTGCTTCCATGTCATAACAGTCCCAGGTGCCAATGACGTATACCATCTAAAAGCTGGGTCCATCAGAGACTGTGAAAAGAGCTTAATCTTCATGTGTTCGGCTATTGCTATGATACCCAGTTGAGCCAGTGTATCGGCTGATGTGCTCCACAATGCTAGTATCATCGTTGCCACTGAACTTGGAAAATTCAGGTACTTTGAACTTGGGTAGAGGTGGAACTGATCATAGGCTTTAGGGTATGGCTTCGAGTAGATGACAGCACCTCATACCAGCATTACGTCATACCCATTCCTGAGAATCTCGTCCAGATCGGCTTAAGCAGCCGATCCGTTAGTAGCAAAAAAGTTGGCTTGGTTGTTGAAAACCGGCCTGAACCGAAATTGCGCTTGCCAGTCAGAGACCTCTTGATCATGGGTTTTATCTTTGCCACCACCCATGTGGCTTGTAGGGTGAGGCTGTTTGGGTGGCCGGCGAGGAGGTTCTTCGGCCTCCCGTAGCAACCTATATCTGAGTTGACACATTTAGCCGTCTGGTATGAACACTGGCGGTACGTCATAGCACACAGGTTTGTGGTTGAGATTGCCAGGTGCGTGTATGGCAAACTCAGCCTTTGTCCCCTCTGGAGGATTGATAGGAGGCATATAAGGCTGTCAAGTGTAGAACCTAGTCTCAGCAAAAGAAGTGTCGATCTGCAGTACGATTTCCTGTGTGTACTCACCAGCAAGTACTTCCTTGACCACGTGCGCCACTATGTTCTCCACGGAGTTCAGTAGCACTTCTGCCTAACGCAGCATAGCCTGCCTCACCATGGAGTTCATATCCTCCCATAGAGTTTTGTTGCATTCTTCTGATGGTGTAGAAACATCCACGCCATCGAGCAGACTTTTTGGGTATCTGACGCACTTGATGCCACCGCTCCGCATCCAGGTGAAGTGGTCACGAAGCTATTCTGATAGCTCATTGAGTATACGGTCATAGACCTTCTTATTCTTAGGTGTAAGTCGATCGAGCCTTGGCAGGGCGTCCTTGTCTTCCGTGAGAGCCAATGGACCGACTCCATTGCCTCTAGAGTGATGAGTGATTGTCAATAGTAGCAAGAACCAGAAGGACTTGGGCACTAAGACCTCCGATGGATAGGAGGCCCTCCGATGGACTGGAGGTAGAGGAAAGTCCGCCGAAGGATTGGAGGCATGCTCGGCGTCTGTCGGCCATGGGAGTTCGGTACACGGAGGAGCGGCATGGCGACGGTAGGAGTAAGTCCTCCGAAGGACTGCGAGGCTGCCCTGATGGACAGGGGATGCCGGGTGCCACGGCGGTGCTCCAACCCGAATGCGTGGTGTGAAGATGTGTGAGGGAGGCTTTGGCGGCTTCAGCTAAAAACCGTCAACTAAGCTACCCAAGCCTTGGTGAGTTGGGCCTTGACTCGCCAAGATAGAGAAGATGGGCCAAATCCGGCCCACGCGGAGACTTCCTAAAGTTTCCCGGTTTCTGACTTCAAAACCGGGGGCAGATCGCGGATTGGACTACTAGCCACATGGAGAACATCCAAGGATTGCATGGAACTTACGAAGATCAAGACTTCATCGTGGTCGTCCATCCCGAAATATCCTGTAATCTTTCGTTTGAGTCCTTAGGGTTTGTCTAGTTATAGGGACCTAAGTGCAAAACTGCCTGAATAGCACTCAGGTATAAATTGGTCCAAGGCAGGTCATTAGAGGGACTCTTGGCTACTAGGATTAGGTTTAGCTTTGTGATTTTCGTCCTCAAGCCTTGAGCTCCATTGTTAGGGAGGTTAGAGTTGGATTTAGCCTCCTAATCTTGAGGGAAGGTGAGGGTGGTTGCTTGGGACGAATTCCTGCTTGTATGCCGAATCTTTAGACCCATCTTGGGCATTTAATTGAAGTGAATTCATGCAGCAACCTTGTGTTCTTCTCCTCTCCCTCTCTATTTGGTTTTTGGGTCCAATCCTTGGCTTTTGGGTGTTTGTTTTGGCCAAGCTTCGAATCCCTTCTCTTGTTGATGTTTTGGACTTGCTAGGATGTGGTGATCATGACTTAGTTCATCTCAATCCTGCTGGACTGCCACGAGCAAGCTTCCTTTGTGTTTTCCCCTTTCTTGCCCAAAGATTGCCATCTAACGAAATCTGAAATTCCTGCTGATCCCTTGGTCACCTTGTGTTGATCTTTTGGGAAAAGCTTTGGAATATGGTCTAGATAGCCTGTGCAAAATTTCGTGAAGTTTGGACAAGATTTGGTCTTGTTTGGGTTGGAAAACCCCCTATCTGCGACACTACCGGACAATCCGGCAGAGGCCACCGGACAATCCGATTCTACTGGATAGTCCGGTAGTGCCCACCGGATAGTCCGGTGTGTGGCTCTACCTGGGCCGTGCCACCGAATAGTCCAGCAGCAGGCACCGGATAGTCCGGTTCCACCGGACAGTCTGGTGTTGGCCACCGGACAATTCGATCCTGCCAGGGAGCTGCGGTGATTTTCCCTTTTTGGTTTTTCCGCTGTGTTTCTGCTTCGAATTTTTGCATTTCCCACTTTCAGACTATTTTCTTTGTTTGCTGTGAGTCAATGAGACGTACCTCGGTGCGGTGAGTGTCGTGTCGCGGTTTTTGCAAACTTCGTTGCCACGGTGCCATTCTTGGTCGGATCTTGATTTTTCTTGCATTGGTGCGTATCCTCTCAGTGGACGACACCCTTGCGCTGCTAGGCACGTATCTGTTCAGTGGATGGTGCCTAGTTCTATTTCTCTTGAGCTTTGCAGAGCACCTACTTGGGGGTTGTGATTTTGAGTTTTTAAGTGCTCCTATTCACCCCCCCCCTCTAGTCGCACGTCTCGGTCCTACAATTGGTATCAGAGCCGGTTAGGTTTCTTCATACCTTTACCGGTGAGAAACCAGTAGCGACTATGACTCACTCCGGGAAGATTCCGGTCCTTGGCTCTGATGGCTAATCCTACTGGAAGGGTAGGATGAGGGCATTCTTGCTTAGCCAGGGCCAGGACATATGGGATGCTACTCAGAGTGCGAACTTCGTGGTGCTTCCAGTTGCTCAGCGCACTACCCCAGCGATTGTGGCTCAGCATGAGGCGAATGCCAAAGCTGTTAACTTTCTCTTCTCAGGACTTGGTCCGGTTGATTATGAGAGAGTGAGCCACCTCGAGACTGCCCGTCAAATCTGGTCCCTGCTAAGTGCACACCTTGAGGGCACTGCTACAATCAAGGGGCGTCTCGTTGAGACTTACAGGCGCGAATATGAGAATTTCGTTCAGAAGCCTAGTGAGTCCATCGATGACTTGTTTGGTCATTTTCAATCTATCATCAACAAGTTGCGCATTAACTCCAGCCCTGAGAGGATCCCATACACCGACCATCAGCAGGCTGTCAAATTGCTGTATGCATTGGACAGGAAGATATGGG
Source organism: Paspalum vaginatum (assembly GCA_030272315.1). NCBI lineage: Eukaryota > Viridiplantae > Streptophyta > Magnoliopsida > Poales > Poaceae > Paspalum > Paspalum vaginatum. Next base: position 24,593,148 of record CM059015.1, on the reverse strand, counting down.
ACATCAAGGTTAACTCGATCATCGAGTTTGAGGCCTATGACACGATTGGAGTGGAGTCTCTTTACAGCAAGCTCAAGGCCATAGAGGTGGATTACAAGTTGAGAGATTCTCTCGCTTGTACTGGCTCCAAGAGCCTGGCCTTGGCTTCTCATTCCAGGGAGGCCGCTACTAACCTGCAGCTTCACAACTTTTCGTTTTCTGCTCTTATGTCTGTTACAGAGGAGCAGTTAGCGTCACTTGGGGATGATGAGCTTTGCCTGGTGTCTAGCCGCTTTCAGCGCGTCTATGACAACCGGATGAGCAAGAAGAGGGGCGAGAGGCCCAAGTGCTTCGAGTGCGAAGAGGTCGGCCACTTCATCGCCGAATGCCCGAACAAGCAGAAGAGCAAGTATGCTCATCAGGTAGAGGAGATGGATAGGCTGAAGGAAGAGTTAGGCAAGCTCCAGTCTAAACTGGATGAGCCTATTTTGAGTGATGAGCCTAAGTGTGAGATGTGTCCTGACCTACTGTTGACATAGCTGAGCTGAAAGTGAGGTGTGAGGTACAGCTCAAGGAGTTGGAGGAGCTTAGGGCTAGACCCACGCTTTTGGGTGTGTGCATGGTCTGTCCTACCTTGAAGAGTGAGATTGAGCAGTTGAGAGCTGACCTTGAGGTGCTTTCAGCACCCCCTAACACTTGTGAGAACTGTCTCACTTTGAGGTTGATGTTGGTGGATAGGGATGCCACCATTAAGAAGTTAGAGAAGTCTGCTCCCTCTATTCCCTCTCTAGACTGCCCCACTTGTGCTTCCTAGACTTTAGTTCTGAAGGATCTGAGAGAGGAGAAACAAGCTTTGGTTGATGAGAACAACCATTTGAGAGAGGTGCTCAGTTGGATGTATGCTAGAGAGCCCCAACTAAGGATGATTTTAGAGAGCACCAAGAGAGCTGAGGGTGATATGAGTGGACTTGGGTTAGGAGAGTGCAGTACTTCGGGTGAGAAGAAGAGTTCCCCAATTAAGCTTAAGACTGCCTCTCCTCAGCCTAATCCTACTGTTGATGGGGTTTACCACGAGCCTCCCAAGGCTGTCCCAAAGAAGCAGTTCTGGACACCCAAGCCCTCACAAGCTAAGCTGGATAGAGTTGTGACAGAGATTCTCAAGCCTCCAGTGAGCAAGGAGAGAGTCCAGCAGCCTGTTCCACCCAAGGCTACTCCACCTAAGCCCAAGGCCCAGCCTAACCCCACTCCCAAGAGGCATGTCTACCATTGTGACTTTTGCCAGCGGAATGGCCACTTGGAGGAGTTCTGCTTTAGGAGGAAGCATGTTGAGAGGCAGGAGAGAGACTGGGGGAACCAGGATCAGTTCTACTAGGGTGGTAGGCAGGATCCTCCCCACAACGGTGAGATGAGAGACCGCTTTGTTTGTGGTGAGAGAGGAGGCGGCTTTCAGGCCCGTGCTCCTGGTGGTGAGAGACGCTTTGCCGGCCGAGCTCCTAGTCGTTTTCAGTGCGGCTATGGACCTCATGACCGAGGCTTTGGAGGTAGAGGGTTTGTGGGCTCACACTTGGAGGTCGTGGGTACCCGGATAGACGTGATGCTTACTTTGACTGTGCTTATCCCACTTTGAGCAGAAGGCTCGGCACTGGTTCAGCAGTTTCACTGTCGCTTTCCTTGATTTTGTAGGATCGAGGCTTGGAGGACATATGGATCATGGACTCCGGCTGCTCTAGGCACATGATAGGGCACCGCAGATGGTTCTCTAGCCTCAACCCCGTGAGTACCAAGGATTACATCACATTCGGAGATAATGGTCAAGGTAAAGTGTTGGGTGTTGGTTCTGTTGCTCTTTCTGGCAAGCTTTCCCTGAGAGAAGTTGCTTTGGTGAGGAATTTGGGGTTCAATTTGGTTTCTGTCTCGCAACTTCTCAAGGAAGGGTTTGAGGTTCGTTTTAAGGAGGGTTCTTCTTGTGTGCTTGATGCTAAGGAAAACCTTGTTTGTCGGATTTTTCCATATGGGCAAGTTTTTAAGGTTGACCTTGCATCCGTTTCTGGCCCTCCTCGGTGTTTGGTTGCTGGTACTTCTGCTGATATTTGGAAGTGGCATAGGAGGCTTGGCCATTTGAGTTTTGATTTGCTAGCCAGGTTGAGCTCGATGGGTCTGATCCGAGGATTGCCCAATTTCAAAGCAGAAAAGGACTTAGTATGCCACCCCTGTCGTCATGGCAAGATGGTTGCCGCTTCTCATGCACCTGTCAATCAGGTGATGACCTCTTACCCGGGTGAGCTGCTGCATATGGACACGGTTGGTCCTGCTCGGGTACAGTCGGTCAGTGGGAAGTGGTATGTGCTTGTAGTTGTGGACGACTTTTCTCACTTTTCGTGGGTGTTCTTCATGGAATTCAAACATGAGGCTTTCAGTTTTGTTCGGGATCTGGTCCTAAGGTTAAGGAATGAGAGTCATAAGGCCATGAGGGCTATCCGCAGCGACAATGGCGGAGAATTTCGTAACTCTCGTTTTGAAATCTTTTGTCGTGACCTAGGTCTTGATCACCAATTCTCTTCTCATTATACCCCACCTCAGAACGGTGTTGTGGAACGAAAGAACCGCACACTTGTTGAGATGGCGCGGACGATGCTTGATGAGGATAGGACTCCGCGACGCTTTTGGGCTGAGGCTATGAATACGGCCTGTTACATTGCCAACCGCATCTTTCTATGAGCTTTCTTAGGGAAGACTTCGTACGAGCTACGGTTTGGTAGGCAGCCTAGCACCAAGCACCTGCGTGCATTTGGCTGTAGATTCTTTGTGCTCAAAAAAGGGGGGCATTTGGACAAATTTGAATCTCGCTGCTTGGATGGTATTTTCCTTGGGTACGCCTCTAGCTCTAGGGCATATAGAGTGTGGATCCTCGATACCAAACAAGTGGTTGAGACCTATGAAGTTTCCTTTGATGAATCGATGCCTTGCACAACCCCTGCATTTGAGCTTTCAAGTGATGATGAAGAAGGCGCTCCCATCTTTGAAGATGAGGAAGGCGAAGTAGATGCTGGTGATGCAGGAGCCACTACATTGGCTACAGCTCCTACCCCCTCTACTATGAGCTCTTAAGATGAAGGAGGACCCTTGCCTACGGCTTCCTCCTTGCTCTCCCGACTGCATGCTCGAGCAGAGGCTGGCCCCGCTGAGGACGCAGGGGAGGTGACCTCCGAGATTGTTCCATCTCGGTAGGTCCAGCGGGATCACCCTCCAGATAGGATGATTGGAGATCTACACCAGCGCGTCACACGCTCTTCGGTTAACTCTCTAGCCTTTTTCTGCCACTCCGCATTTGTTGCTTCTTTCGAACCCCGGGATGTGTCACATGCATTATTTGATCCTAGTTGGGTGAACGCCATGCATGAGGAGTTGGAGAACATTGAGAGAAACCATGTCTGAGATTTAGTTGAACCTCCACCAAACTGCCACCCTATAGGAACCAAGTGGGTTTTTGTCACGCCCAGTTCTCAACCAACGGAACCAGGACAACATATATGTGCCAGGAACAAGTCTCACATATATTATGACAATAGTGACATCACAGAACGTGCATAAAAGGGAATTAACGTTACATAGCGTATCGTCACATTATTACATCAAGACACAAGTCTTTATAACAGAGTCATAAGCGGAAACGTAAAAGAAAACATAAACGAGCCGCCACAGGGAAGTCGACTGGGAGACTGGCATGCCTAGAACTCATCATAACCTTGAGCGTACTCTTCTGTGCCTTCATCAACTGAACAGCGGTTGGGTTCACCCAACAAAAGAGAGAAGACAACAAGCGTGAGTACACAACCGTACTCAACAAGCATAACATGAACCATGAGGCTCTAAGGTTGGCTGACACATATGCATGAGCTTTTAGTTGATCAAGTTTTATTAACTAGCTAATTACTACAAGTGAGTTTATAAACCATTAAGCCCAAGTTATTGCATAAGGAACATTAGACAGCATTAAAAACATAAGGAACCACTCCCAAACCAAACCCGGAACCCACTAATCAGCATAAAGGATCTGGGCCGCTCATAACCGTGAGCACGGCTGACATGTCAGTTTTACACTCTCGAGAGGTTGCACATCTTTACCCACAAGTCGTGAGCTAAGCTAGAAGTTCATCACATTGCCTTAGATGAGATGACTAGCAAGCCACACTACGAAGCCTTTACAAAGATCACGTTGGTAAGGTGTAACTGCTGAGGTTTCAAGCTCCGCGGAGATGGGGCCCTACTCTAAGGGGTGAAGCACACAGCACACACAACCCAAAGCAGATCCGAGGCCCATCCCGGCTCACTTCCCCTCTTGCCCCGCAGGTAGGTTACTCCCAAACCAAGGCAATCTAATTAGTCAGCTAAGACCGTCCCATACTAGTCTCATGGTAGCGCTGTTGTCCCAGGTTGTCGCTTTGCGAACCGGTCCTTATGGAGAGTGGCTATGAGCAAAACCACTAAGCACACTGCTCATGCCCCCTAAACCATGTTGCTAAAAAGCCAATTTTAAAGAGCCATGAACCACTCAAGCACCTCAGCACAGAGGGTCACGCTCACAAAATATTGCATAGATCCATTAACAAGATTATTAACAAAAGAGCATGTGTTTGCGCAGCAACTAGCCAGACTTATCCAACATGCATTCCCATAGGTAAAACATAGAGTAAAGAGGCTAATGTATAGTCCTTATAGGCATACAAGTTAGACACATGCATATGAGGTGATTTAAGGTTATTAGGTGTTGTCCATGTTATACTTGCCTTCCTCAAAATGCTCTGGTGGCTGCTGTCCAAAACTTGCAACCTACTGTTCTTCTTCACCCATGAACGGTTCACCGTCTAAACACGTTCACGGCAACATACAAGCATTCCCATACACGCATATATGCAAACAAATAACAAAGGATAAGCAACAGTACACCACATCATAAAAACAGAAGATAAAACTGTTATAAAAACATTCTACGCATTTCTACGGACACGTGAGCGCAAGAATCACCCAAATCGGAGCTAAAATGTGAAAGTTATGCATAAAACAGGCTCCTGAGGGCAAAACTGTGATAAATAAACTAAACCAGGGGCTAACTTTGCAAAACCGAGGGCATAAACGTAATTAAACATAGCCGCCGAGGGTTTTAGAGCAAAACCACCATAGCTTGGACTGCGGGTTCAAACTTTGGAAAGCTCAGGGGTCAAAACATTAAAAACAGGGCCTAAATCTAATTATTTTTCAACAAGAATGGACCGCTGGTTGATTACAGGAAACTGCAGGGTCTCAAACGCTAAACTCCCCGGTTGACTGGGTCTGCGCTGACGCGTGCGGTGAGGTGGCGGCCACGTCACTGCTGACAGGGGGACCCGACGCTGACTGGGTTAAGTGAGGGCGACGTGTCGCTCTGTGATTGGCCAGCGAAGGGGTATCTCACGTTTTAATCGTGGCCGTTGGTGACGGATCAGACGACCACGGAGAAAAGGGGGCACAGGGACCATCGACGGTGACCAACTACATGGCGGAGTCCACCCCGACTGGCGGCGGCTCACCGGAACGGCGCACGTTGGGACCTAAGGGCGCTCCCGCTGCCCTAGGGCTAGCTCGGGAGAGAGAGGAGACAACGGCGAAGCTCACCGAGGTGATGTGGACGTCGGGGAGGCGGTGGAGTGAGCTCGCGACGGGGATCGGTGGGCGAAGATGGTTGGCGCTCGCGGACAAGGGTAAAGGAGCGGCATTCCCGCGCCCAAAACCCGCGGAACACCTCCGCGGCGGTCCTGCGAAGAAGGAAACGAAGGGTGAGGGTCGGGGACAGTCCGACGGCGACGAATTTTGCGGTGGAGCAGCTTACCGTGGGTGAAGTCCGGTGGCGAACTGCGGAAAGCTTGGCGGACAAGAGTGAAAATGGAGTGGTGGGGTGACAAACAGAGGTGAGTGCGAGGCTCGGGGTCGGGTTTTATAGGGCTCAGGTGAGTCGTATCGACGCGGGCGTAGGAGTGGAGGCCGGCGGCTTTAGAGCTCGTCATGGCAAGTGAAGGAAGGGGAGCAAGAAGGGGAAACCGGCGCGAGAAAAGGGGAGATTGATTGCGGGACGATTATGGCACGAGGATGGGGCTCGGATGGGGGAGGTTCCTCACCGTCGGGCGCCGACGTGGCCGAGCAGAGAGAAGAGGGCGCGCGGGGTTTGCGGCGAGAGGAGGAAGAAGCGGCTGACCGATGGGGCCGGTCTGGCAGTGAGGGAAAGGGCGCGGCCCACGCGCCAGTGGCGCGAGAGAGAGAGAGAGAGGAGGAGCTGATGCGGTTGGGCCGCTACTTGGGCTGGCTCGCGGCCCAGGTGGGTGAGGGAGGCGGGCTGGCTTGGGTTGTTGGCTGGGCCGGTTGGCCTGGCTGCCTCTCCCTTTTTTTCTTTTTTTTTCTCTTTTGAATTCTTTTGAATAAGAAAGCAATTGATCTACATATTCAAATAAATTTGAATATGAACCCTTAATTCATACAAACAATAAAATAATGCACCAGCATGTATGCACAAGAAAGGTTAAACCTATGGTTGCTTTTATGCATCTTTTTAATTTAAATAAATCATGATAAATGCAAACTAAGCACATAAGCCTTAGAAAATTAAATAAATTGCTTGGTTTTTATTATGAAGTGCTGAAATTAAAACTAGGATGTTACAGTTTTCAAGAACAAACAGGGTGAGGATGGGATGGTTGTGAGGAACAAGGTGAGATTGGTTGCCCAGGGTTTCTGTCGGAAGGAGGGGATAGATTATGAAGAGACCTTTGCTCCTGTAGCTCGTTAAGAAGCCATTAGGATTCTACTTGACTTTGCTGCTCCCAGCTGCTTTGGATGAAGTCCACTCTGAGTGACTTTGGTCTCAGTTTTAAGAAGATCCCTCTCCTAGTAGACTCTACTTCTGATATTTCTGTAGCTAAGAACCCCGTCTTGCACTCCAGAACCAAACACATAGACGTGAGGTTTCACTTCTGGAGAGATCACTATGAGAAGGGAGATATAGACTTGATCCATGTGGAGACTGAGAACCAGTTGGCCGATATCTTCACCAAGCCCTTAGATCTTAGCGTGTTTGCTCGCTTGCGTGGGGATCTTGGTGTTTGTTACCCCTTTTAGGTTGGGGTAACTTTGTTGTAATTTAGGGTTTTGGTTTGCCTTTTCTTTGCTTTTCCTTGTTTTTCTTGCATTTTGTATCATACCATGCATTGCATTGTAACATATGCATTTTCACTTGCACTAGCACTAGAGCTCTTCTGGTATGATGAGTTAGTACTTGCTTGTGCTAGATTGTATAGTGGCTTGCATGATCATGGTTGGCTAAGCTCCTTGAATCTGTCTAATATCATCTGTGAGCTAAGTCACTTTTGTTTCTTGAAAATCAAAAACCATGATCACCACTTGACTTGGCTACCAAGCATGTGTAGGAATGTTGAATGCTATGCTATCTTCTCATGCTTGGATATGCTAGTCGTATGCCTTTGTTAAGTTGATGCCTAAGCATTTTATGACACCTTGCCTAAATCTAAAATCTGAATTAATTTTGTTTCCAAGTGGTGTCGTATGAGCTAAATTGAAAACATCCAGGTGGGTTCACTTGTCACACTTATCTAGTTTAAGATAGCTTGCCTTTGCACTTTGGCATGAACTTGGACTAGGCTGTGTATGACCAAAACCTTGTCTTAAGCTTCTGATGGTTTTCTGAACCTAGGCTTGGCATTGGTTGGTAAGAAGTGGCAAAAACAAGTGAATAACCCCTGGCATATGATCTGATTTGCTTGAAGTTAAAAATTGCTAAATTTGAAATCTGCAAGTGTCTAAATTGCTTATGGCCTGTTGTATATGCTTTGGTTAAGAGTAGCACACCTTGTATGTCTTGCTAGCATCTTGCTGTTCATGCCTATCTTGCTAGATGCTATTCATTTTGGTGATACTTTCTTTTCAACAACCCTAAAAAACATGCTCCTGATCTGTATAAGATAGATTCAATTGAGCTTGTTTGCATGCTTCCTTGCCCTCACTTGCTCTGTATGCTAGAACTTGTATTTACTAGGTTTTCATCCCTGCTGAGCTCTTCATGGTACATTTCCTGCATTTCATGGCATATTTTGAGGGGGAGTTGTCTAGTTCAGGGGGAGTTGAGTTCTATGAACCCTTGATGTGTCCATTGTCAACATGGGGGAGAGAATAGATGTTGACCCTTGAGGGGAGAGATGTTCCTAGGGGAGAACTCTGTAGAGATCTAGTTGAGGGGGAGTTTGAGCTTTTAGCATGCTCTTGCATCGGTGCGTTGAGCCTTTTGCCTCTTTCTGGAGGAGTCGATGCTTTGCCTAAGCATGACTGTGTTGAGCCAGTTTGCCTCTTTCTTGAGGGGTCATGCTTTAGTTTGATCGACTGTGTTGAGCTGTTCCCTTGTCTTAGGGGGTCGATCTTTGGTTTTGTTTTTGTTGTCTCAATTTGCCCTTTTCTGCTTGTATTTGGTTTTTGGGCATCTTGAGCAATTTGTTTTTTTTCTTCTTTCTTTTCGGTTTTACTCTTTTCTTTTTGTCTTCGTTCTATTTCAGGTTACAGGTAGAAGGTGTTGACAATGCACTCATCAAGGGGGAGATTGAGAGCCAAAGGACCAGGCTCCATTGCCTCTGGAGTGATGAGTGATTGTCAATAGTAGCAAGACCCAGAAGGACTTGGGCACAAGACCTCCGATGGACTGGAGGTAGAGGAAAGTTCTCCGAAGAACTGGAGGCATGCTCGGCGTCTATTGGCCATGGGAGTTCGGTACATGGAGGAGTGGCACGGCGACGGCAGGAGTAAGTCCTCCGAAGGACTGCGAGGCTGCCCCCATAGACAGGGGATGCTGGGTGCCACCGCGGTGCTCCAACCCGAATGCATGCCGCGAAGACAGTGCGAGGAAGGCTTTGGTGGCTTTAGCTCAAAACCGTCAACCAAGCTACCCAAGCCTTGGTGAGTTGGGCCTTGACTCGCCAAGATAGAGAAGTTGGGCCAAATCCGGCCTAGGCGGAGACTTCCTAAAGTTTCCCGGTTTCTGACTTCAAAACCGAGGGCGGATCACGGATTGGACTACTAGCCACGTGGAGAATATCCGAGGATTGCATGGAACTTACGAAGATCAAGACTTCATCAGTGGTCGTCCGTCCTGAAATATCCTGTAATCTTTCATTTGAGTCCTTAGGGTTTGTCTAGTTGTAAGGACCTAAGTGCAAAACTGCCTAAACAGCACTTGGGTATAAATAGGTCCAAGGCAGGTCATTAGAGGGACTCTTGGCTGCTAGGATTAGGTTTAGCTTTGTGATTTTCGTCCTCAAGCCTTCAGCTCCATTGTTAGGGAGGTTAGAGTAGGATTTAGCCTCCTAATCGTGAGGGAAGGTGAGGGTGGTTGCTTGGGACGAATTCCTGCTTGTATGCTGAATCTTTAGACCCATCTTGGGCATTTAATTGAAGTGAATTCGTGCAGGCAACCTTGTGTTCTTCTCCTCCCCCTCTCTCTTTGGTTTTTGGGTCCAATCCTTGGCTTTTGGGTGTTTGTTTTGGCCAAGCTTGGAATCCCTTCTCTTGCTGATGTTTTGGACTTGCTAGGATGTAGAGATCATGACTTAGTTCATCTCAATCCTACTGGATTGCCACGAGCAAGCTTCCTTTGTGTTTCCCCTTTATTTCCCATAGATTGCCATCTCACAAAATCTGAAATTCCCACTGATCCCTTGGTCACCTTGCATTGATCTTTTGGGAAAACCTTTGGAACAGGGTCAAAATTTCATGAAGTTTGGACAAGATTTGGTCTAGTTTGGGTTGGAAAACCCCATGTCTGCGACACTACCGGACAATCCGATTCCACCGGATAGTCCGGCAGCGCCCGTCAGATAGTCCGGTGTGTGGCTCTGCCCGGGCCGTGCCACCGGATAGTCCGGCAGCAGGCACCGGATAGTCTGGTTCCACCAAACAGTCTGGTGTTGGCCACCGGACAATCCGGTCCTGCCAGGGAGCTGCGGTGATTTTCCCTTTTTGGTTTTTCCGCTGTGTTTCTGCTTCGGATTTTTGCATTCCCCACTTTAGACTATTTTATTTATTTGCTGTGAGTCAGTGAGACGTACCTCTGTGCGGTGAGTGTCGTGTGGCGGTTTTTGGAAACTTCTTTGCCTCGGTGCCATTCTTGGTCGGATCTTGATTTGTCTTGCATTGGTGCGTATCCTCTTAGTGGACGGCACCCTTGCGCTGCTAGGCACGTATCTGTTCAGTGGACGGTGCCTAGTTCTGTCTCTCTTGAGCTTTGCAGAGCACCTACTTGGGGGTTGTGATTTTGAGTTTTTAAGTACTCCTATTCACCCCCCCCTCTAGTCACACGTCTTGGTCCTACATTTCGGCCATGAGGTAGGATCGTGGTGAGCCAAAATCTTCATTGTACCCTTGTTGGATGTTTCCCCTGTCATTGCTTGATGGCAAAGTTGACAAAGGTGAGGTCCACCGAGTGTGCCAAAGAGAGCGTTGCCACAACAACCGGTGGTGCAGGGCCGCCGGGGTGAAGACACACTAGGAGCCGGGGATCACGCTGCTGCTGCACTCGTCTCCCTGTCGTGCGTCTCCAATCGGCTCTGCTCAGCAGAGCCGAAGTGGTTGGCTGTGATGATGCAGGCGTGCCACCTAGCTTGACCTTGCAGCTATGAAGGTTGGATGGATGAGATGGTTGGCTCTGGTTCTCCCTGTAAACAATACACAACAAATTTAAACGTTAAACTCATGCTGGATCGCTCGGATCGGCAACCACAAGAGATCGTGTACTCCGGTCGGCATGTATGTAGATGCTTGGTGGTCGATGAGACATTAGTGAAGTATTCCTGATAGCCAAAGACTCATCCATGAATAGAAAGCAAAGTGAACCCTAGCTAAAAACATGATGTAAAAGATTTAACCAGCTAGATCGGCTTCTAACCAGGACCTCCAAAGAGATCCATACAGATAGGTAAAAGCGAAATACTACATGTATTAGTTAGGGTTCTCATGGTACGCTAATCTATCAGCATGTCGTGGATTGTAACAAGGGATTAGGTAGCGTAAAATGAGCCACATGAAGACTGATCTATAGCGTGAAGCATAGATACATGGGTAGATCGATAAACATGTAAGGGTAAGGATGAGTCTCACGCCAAGCGAGGCTTGACGCGAGATCCATCGGGATAAATAATGGATCTCGTACCGAGCTAGGCTTGACACAAGATTCATTAGGATAACTAGCAAACCGTGCCATCAAAAACACTTCAGTACAAGGTTCTCCATATGGCTCATGCCCTAATGCCCTAACGGATCTGAGAACCATTAGCGCAGCATGACGATTACCTTGAAAACCCTAATTGCTCAGGGGTGGCAATGCGCGGATAGAGATTGGAGACAACCGCTGTTAGGGAACGTTTGTTGTCAACTTTATTACATGGGTATGGATACATATTTACAGCATAGTGACTTGGACGCCAAGTCCGACTCTAGCTCGAAAAACCTTACTTTATTTGGACTAACCCTAAATTTACTAAAAATAAAAGATACATGGCCCGCGAGCCTTGGAATCACCTCTTCTCTGGACGATCGTCTATGGCTCATCAGTCGATATCTGTTGGCCACTCTTAGCATACTGGATTTTACTCCGCAAGCGCACGGAGACCGCTGTAGCCTTTCACCCAGGAGTATTCCATGGTATCATATTTATCCACAGGGAAACATTGAGATAGAGATATCAAACTATCATTCATCCAGTTGTTACTACTCATTCACGTCAACCGATAGCTAAGAACGATTAACACCAAACACCATGAGATACATGCCAAGCACCATTGGCAAGAAAGCAGGTAAAGCTAGGAGGAGAACGAGGTGAGAGCTTAGATTCCTGATGAGGACTTTCCATACTACGGTGAGCCAGATAAACTAAGCTAGACCAACATGTTGCTCTAACAGAGGTAATGACTTATCTAGTTGTCTAGGATACTTACTTTGCCACTGAGCTTGCTAACCACTTTCGAGCACCAGAGTGCAGATAACCCCGATGAGAAAGGTGGGTGTTGCAGTACCTCAGCTATGCAGCTACAAGCAACCCTAACGACGAGGGTGGACTACACAGGGTATACTCCTGCTGTCACCAGGAGGACCTACCAAAGCCAAGTGCGCCTAGTCTACATGCACACCGGGCTACCCAAAACTGCTTGGGGTTGAGTGCGAAACCAAGGTGACCGCAATTGTAGACACCACGTCTACGTTTGCAGGCACCACTTCTAATGAGGCTATTAGGGAGAAGTATACACAGCCGTATAGTCAAATGCTATAAAGAGCATATGAGGAATCTATAAGCATGATGAACTAAATATTCATTACCTTTCCGAGCAACTCTAACTATAGTCTAAAAAATACTGTGCTAAGGCATGATTAATACCAAAAGCAATAATGTAGATGCTCCCATAAGTAAAGAAAGCTAATGCATTAAATAACTCAAGTCTTACAGGAAAGTAAAGATACAAAAGAATTAATACCGAACTCCTCAAGACGGCTCCGGAATGACGGAGCCCTACCTCTAACTCCTAACCAAACACTACTTTCATAATACAAGCACCTCCCATGGGGCGCCTCCTAGAGGGAGAAAGAGAGGATTCACATGGTGAATGGTACTAAAAGCACCAAACGGGTACATTTCTGGAGTGGGGGAGTGCCCTTCTATTTATAGGAGTGGCAAGGTCGGTGGGGCAGCGAAGGTGGTTGGCTGGGCGGCCATGTGGGTGGCTGATTAACCATCACAGAGGTTGGGTGGCCAAGTCCCATGGCCGGCCGGCCATCCCTCGTGGCCGGACGACCCTCCGATGCACTGACTTGACCAATCAACGCTTGAGATGCCCTTTGGAAGTCGGTAACCATTGATACACGTGTTGAACATGCCTGGGCGTCCAACGTGGTGACTGTGCAGGCCATGTAATGGGCCAGGCGGCCATTTGAGGTGGCCAGCCAGCCATGTGAGGTGGTTGGCCGGCCATAGGCATGGCCGGTCGGCCATCATTCCAGCCTTTCAGCCATCCCTTGTCCCATGTGATGGCCTTCGGACGTTGGATTTGATTTGTGCTTGTTCCTCCATGTGTAATTGGGCTTTTGGTAACTTCCTTGGATGAATAAGATGAAGGGCAAGGCATTTTGGGAGAGTGCATGGATGGCCGGCCATGCATTTGGCCACCCGGACAAAGTTATGGCCGCCTGGCCATCTCTCACAGCTCGTGCATGTTGTCAATCTTGCGACGGCCATAACTTTTCCGTCCGGACTCCAAATTCAGTGAACCAAAACTCCATTTTGATTATATCGACGAGATCTTTGCAATGGTTTGGTCCATGAGGGCATTTGAGATACTTTTAGTAGTGGAATTTGTGGTTATATATCAATCCCTTTTATGCGCTAATTCTCTCTTGCTCCAAATGGTCTTCTTTTGCATGGAATTTGAGCATCTCCCTGTGATACATCGAAAACCACCAAAACTCATGGAATTCGTCAGTGTTAGGTTAAATAATGCACATAACTTTATCTATACCCCATTTATTCACTGAGGAATTGACGGTCGAAATGGCGAAATAACGATCGTCAACACCCCCCAAGCTTGAACTTTTGCTCATCCTCGAGCAAAGCTAAGACTTAGGCTCAACTGATCAGGAGTTGCATCAATGTCAATGTCTAGCAAGTATTAAGTGCATAAACCAACACTCTACCTTTATGTCTGAACAAACTGGCATAAGTGTACCCCTAACCTTTTTATCCATACCTATGGGGCTTCTGGCATTTCTTACCTTGTCTTCGGCGGTTGAGAGATGGAACAATCTCAGTGGAGTGTCACCAAACTCTATCTCTTTTCTGGTTTCATGCTTGGAGGGTTTTGAAAAAATTGAGATGAAAGCATTAAGTTCCTCAAATGGTACCCTCGATCTCTCAAGTGGTTTTAGATTCCTCACCAGGCCATTGGCCAAACTTTTCCATATCAACTAAAAAGGCTTATGTGGAGCTCATGGTAGGGATAAAGTTGGCTTACCTATGTTATGTATTTTGTTGAGTCAAAGATTGGTTCTAGCGAAGTTGGTGATACCTCTCATCCCGATCAAAGGAGAATGGATTTGTCTTGGGTGGATATGGTCTGTGAATGAAAACTCCTTATTTGATGAATCCCCTCTTGAAACTTTGAAGCTTTTGAGTACATGGAGCTATCATTTTCTTTTCTCTTTCTTCTTTTTTTTCTTCTTCTCTTCTCTTTCTTTTTTCGATAGCTCCATGTCTCCTGCTTGTATGAGAACTTTGGGGGTATTGCTGGAATATGACTGGAGTATTTATTTGGAGACCATATTTGTGGATAGGTGTGTGGATGATGGATATGGTGGGGAAATGTAGATGGATGCTTAATCCAGTGTAGATTCAAACATAACTAGACAAAGGAAGGCTAGCAAATGAAGATGGGTGTGAGGGATTTTGATCGGGACTTGAAGTGCCACTACTTCATAAGAACTCAAAATTTGACAAAACTCAACATAACAACAGGTAGCATATGTAAAGGTTTTAACATGTAAAGCATTTGGCTCTGGATAGGTAGTTTAAACCACTGAGGAACTTTTCATTTCAAAAAGAAAACTCTGAGAATTTACCTTACTAGGATCAAGATGGGTTAAACTCAAACTTTGATTATATCACATCTCACAACAATCACAAGGTTAAAGATTAAAGGTAAGATCACGACAAATGCCAATAAGTTCAAAATTTAGGAGAGTGTCAAGTTGTAAACAAAATACTTACAAGGAATTAACAGAGCAACTATTCATCATTTCCTTTAAGCAAGGGTATAAACAAAGTTCTAGAATTATAGGAGTTAGTTTATTCATAGCAAAAGGCAAATCTTTTTGTTGTTTTTAGATTGTGCAAATTTTTATAGGTGTTTTTTTATTTGGGATAACAAAAGGTAAATTTTTGTTAGTGTCATGGCAAATTTCAGGATTTAAGATATTCAATTCGGTACAGAGCACTCGGGGTACTCACCTGGTGATCTTCCCCCAAGCTAAGTTCTTGCAAGTGATTGCCAAGAAACTGAGCTTCAATATTACCTGGCACTGCCTTCCCCAAGCTTGCTTGCTCCTTGGGTGACGACGGTACTGCTTGTGTTTGGTCACTTATGTTAGATCAACCTATCTCTACTCTTGTTCCATCATGCTGCCTTTTGGATCATCTGCATAGTGTCTGGAGTGTCAATAAATTCAGTCTCATGGTATTGCTCCCTTTTGGTAAATGCCTCCTGCATTGATGTTGGATCTCCTGCTCCGGCATCATGTTTTCCTATAGTCTTACATTCTTCCCAGATGACACAATTGTGATAACAGCCAGGTACTTATAAAGAGGCTCTTCTACTGCTGCTGCTGTCATATCACATGCTGTTGACGCTCGGGATTATGTTTCGCAGAGCCTTGGTCCCTCCTAGAAAATACTCGAGCAGACTCTTCATTCCCAAACAGATTGGGTGGGAAAGATAGAGATGGATGTTGTGGGGGTCAACTCTAATATCCATCCTATTAGTGTGACACAGATCTTTGGTTGATGGATATATATCGGAGTTGAATCCCCTGTCGCATCCGATGGGTAGAGTAGATCGATGCTAACACTCTTACTCAACTCAGTGCAGAGCATCCTCAACTTCTTCAAGCGCACAACCATTGTAGTAGGTTGAATATCGAGGTCCTTCCTCTCAGGGGTTGGGTCGAAGAATGGTTGCTTCTCGGCATATCCTCCCCCAAACTTGTTTCTGTGGTGCCATGAAACAGCCCTTTGAGTTTCGTATTTCATTTCGTTTGTTTCTAGTGGGAGGCCTTGCCCAATCATGGTATAGAGAGATACCCATGATGTCAGGAAATGGATCTCCATCTCAACTGAGAACGTACCTCTAGAGAGGAGGTCCATGGGCATTGCGGAGGATGTGATTCATGGAGAACCTTTCCTCCTTCTCTTTCCATGGTTGGTCAACTAGAATGTTAATGTAGTGGATGTCCATTGAGTGCTGCTTCATTGACTTGCAATTCTGGTCGTTATGTAGAAAGCTTGTCATCTGCCAGACAATTTACTCCCCCAAGCTTGGTCTCTGCATTGAATGCTGATTCCAAACCTACTCCCTATCATGTTTTTCTTGGGCTTGATACTTGTCATGCATGACATGTGCCACCAGTCATTGTCTGCCTTTGTGCCACACAGCCATCGACTGCACATCATGACATCAATGTTCTCACCATGCTTGTAGTCATTGTGTTTGCCTTTGTGGTGCTTAAGACGGCACTTTCCCGTAATGAGAGGCGTCTATGCTTGCCGATTTTGGGATCTCCACCACAACTCCATCGGGCACGCAACTTTCCCGTGGGGCAGTAGGCCAGTGGCCTACTAGCTTGCAACTTTAAGCATGGGTGATAGCATAATGTGATATGCCTTGTCATGTCACCCTATCATGGTGTGTTCTTGTGGTGCAGAAGTTATTCACGATTTCTTCATTACTCACCACCACCATTTAATCTGGTATATACATATCACGATGCTTTCATTTCCAAAAAGGGGCTAGACAGCCCACAAGAGGTTAAGCACGATAGCGTCAGCCATAGGGCCTTTCCTCTCGTGCGGGGAATAAATGCCTCCTACAACAGGTTAGTGGACAACACACACAGGGGTCCAAAGTATGCATAAAGAGTATTAAACACCGGGCCCATTGTTCACATAGTGCTAGCAAAATATTCTCAATAAAAAACCTAACACAAACCATGTTGCTAAACTATGACTTCCATTTCTTCAACTTTTGCTCAAATCCACGGTCTAAAAAAATGGTTTGAATTTTTTAACATCACCGGGATTTTGTGTCTCCATTGAAACTTGAGAGATCCAGCTAGTTCAAGAATCGCGCCTCATGAACTAGCAACAGAACATTCACTGCCAAAGATCATCCATAGCTTATCTACCAAACTAGACATTACATCAAATTTGATAAAAAGCGACTAATTCCAACCTAAGCGCTACGCTTAATTTGAAAAATTAGCCTATGGGCACACGTTAGGATCTGGCCCAAAGCTATGTTGCACTATAAATACAGCCTTTCAACTTTGGATAGAGCATGAAAACGAGGTTCAAGAACCACACATGATCAAGAATTACAAAACGAATAGAGCATCATCGAAGAAAATAGTTTTTTTAATATATTTTTTTGGATTTTTAAATAAAATGAAGGAGCAACAACAAAAGGATGAACAATACAATAATATTCTAACTCGGCGCTTCCCCGGCAATGGCGCAAGAAAAGCTTGTTGGCGGCTCTTAGCCTATCGGATTTTACTCCGCAAGCGCACTGAGACTGCTGTATACTTTCACCCGAGAGTATTCCAAGGTATCATATTTATCCATAGGGAAACATTGAGATAAAGATATCAAACTATCATTCATCCAGTTGTTACTACTCATTCACGTCAACCGATAGCTAAGAACGATTGACACCAAACACCATGAGATACATGCCAAGCACCATTGGCAAGAAAGTAGGTAAAGCTAGGAGGACAATGAGGTGAGAGCTCAGATTCCTGATGAGGACTTTCTATACTATGGTGAGCCAGATAGACTAAGTTAGACCAACACGTTGCTTTGACTGAGGTAATGACTTATCTAGTTGTTTGGGATACTTACTTTGCCACCGAGCCTGCTAACCACTTCCAGGCACCAGAGTGCTGATAACCCAGATGAGAAAGGAGGGTGTCGCAGTGACTCAGCTATGCGGCTACAAGCAACCCTAACGATGAGGGTGGACTACACAGGGTACACTCCTGCTGTCACCTAGGAGGACCAACCAAAGCTAAGTGCGCCAAGTCTATATGCACGCCGGGCTACCCAAAACTGTGTGGGGTTGAGTGCGAAACCAAGGTGACCGCAATTGTAGACACCACGTCTACGTTTGCATGCACCACTTCTACTAAGGCTATCCGATAGAAATATACACAACCGTGTAGTCAAATGCTATAAAGAGCATACGAGGAATCTATAAGAATGACGAACTAAATATTCATTACCTTTCAAAGCAATTCTAACTATAGTCTAAAAGATATTATGCTACGGCATGATTAATACCGAAAAGCAATAATGTAGATGCTCCCATAAGTAAAGGAAGCTAATGCATTAAATAACTCAAGTCTTACAGGAAGTCAAGATACAAAAGAATTCATACCGAACTACTGAAGACTAGGTCCGGGATGACGGAACCCTACCTCTTACTCATAACCAAACACTACTTTCAGACCGGAGGCACCTCCTGTGGGGTACCTCCTAGAGGGAGAAAGAGAGGATTTACATAGTGAATGGTACTAAAAGCACCAAACTGGTACATTTCTAGAGTGGGGGAGTGCCCCTCTATTTATAGGAGTGGCAAGGTCGGTGGGGTAGCAAAGGTGGTTGGCCGGGCAGCCACGTGGGTGGCCAGCAGGCCATCATGAAGGTCGTGCGGCCAAGTCCCATGGCCGAGCGGCCATCCCTCGTGGCCGGACGACCCTCCGATGCTCTGACTTGATCAATCAACAATTAAGATGCCCTCTAGAAGACGATAACCGTTGATACATGTGTTGAACATGTCTGGGCATCCAATGTGGTGACCGTGCAGGTCCTAGTAATGGGCCAGGCAGCCATTTGAGGTGGCTGGCCGGCCATGTGAGGCGGTCGGCCGGCCATCATTCTAGCCTTTCAGTCCTTCCTAGACCCATTTGATGGCCTTCCGACGTTGGATTCGAGTTGTGCTTATTACTCCAGTGTAATTGGGCTTTTGGTAACTTTCTTGGATGAATAAGATGAAGGGCAAGGCATTTTGGGAGAGTGCATGGCTGGCCGACCATGCATTTGGCCGTTCGGCCATCTCTCACAGTTCAAGGCATGTTGTCAATCTTGCGACGGCCATAACTTTTGTGTTCAGACTCCAAATGGAGTGAATCAAAACTCCATTTTGTTTATTTCGACGAGCTCTTTGCAATGTTTTGGTCCATGAGGGTATTTGAGATACTTTTAGTAGTGGAATTTGTGGTTATATCTCAATCCCTTTTATGCGCTAATTCTCTCTCGCTCTAAATGGTCTTCTTTTGCATGGAATTTGAGCATTTTCACGTGATACATCAAAAACCACCAAAACTCAATTCGTCAGTGTTAGATAAATAGTGCACAGAACTTTATCTATACTCAATTTATTCACCGAGGAATTGACGGTCGAAATGGCGAAATAACGATCATCAACAATATCTTAACCCGCAGATCGACCCATTTAGACGATCCAGCCAAAATACAATCAGCTAGATTTTGGTGATAACACAAGCCTAAAACAACAATTTACACTCAGACAAAACATTCAGGTATAATGCACTACCGCATCTTCTTTGCCAATAATGTATATTGATTTTTTTTCTTTCAGTGTTTGACACCAATTTATGTTAATACTGTTGATGGCACGTAAGCACGACAAACTTTATGCTGCAAGCGACATTATTAATGTAGCTTTTTACTAGGATCAGTATCAGGGTTTTCTCAATTCACGGTAATGACTAATAAAGAGTTAATTAACTTATGCTTAGAGTAAACAAGGTATGAGAGAGGTATCTAATGTACTTTTTCTTATATATATATATATTATATATATACAATTTATTAAGACCATAAGGGCGACCTGCCTTACGTACCATTCGCCTCGCCGAAAAAACGCCACGCCAAAACTGTGCCCCCACGACTCCTGAGATCGCCGCCGCCTCCTCCCTCACCTCCGCGTCTTCCTCGCCCATCTCGCGCCTCGCCCTGCCGTGACCCTGGCCCTCGCCCGCACCCTCCACCGCGCGCCTCGCCCTGGCCGCTGACGCAGTCGCCCCGGCCCGCAGCCCACCACCGCACGCCCTCGCCCGCGCCCCACCCGGCGCCGCTCCGCCTCTTCTCCCCGCTGCGCGACTCCGCCCCGTGCTGTCGCCCCCCAACGCTCCTCCACGCGGTTGCCTCTACCAGCGCACGTCGCGCCCCTCGCCCACCCAGCGCTCGAGGCACCGCGCATCGCCCCAAGCCACGCCATCCTCCTCCACCGTGCGCCGCCGCTGCAGCCACCGTACCACAAAGCTCCCTCGTCCACACCACGCGCGTCGACGCCGAATCACGTCTCCTGTGCCCGTCGATTCTCCTCTGCCCAGCGTGTCCCTTTCCTCGCTCCTACACCTCCTACCACCATCCTCCGTGCAGACGCTGCAGGTATGCCACATCAATATCTCTCAAATGAGATTGTTTGATTCCTTTTGGTTTGATTTGAATCACACGAGCATCTTCACGATTGTTTATGTGTTCTATCATTCAGAATCTGTATGAGGATATCTCTCTTAGAAGAAATTTTGAAAGCAAGGGTTCGTTGGAAGAAATAAGCCTCACTGTAGAAATGATGTCAGTGTTTTATGTTTTGTTCAAATGATGGGCAGTGGCCTAATTTCAATCCATATCTAGCCGTGATTTGTATATTAGTTGGTTTAGTTGCACTACTGCTGTGAGCTGGCAAACTATTTTGTAACAGAACTAAATCGTCCGAATTTGCAGCGATTGATTGTTGTTTCACAGTTTCTACCAGTTCATTGGTTACTTTTTTCTTATTGCTTAGTGTATGTGTGCTCTGTTCGCAAGCGAACTTGGAAACTTATACGTAACCGATACAGAACTGCCTCCCAGCTAATTCAAAAACAAGTAAGAAGGTATTTACAGCTACTCCAGTTGAGATATGGACATTCTGAATAGTGAGCATGAAAGCATACCTCTTTCTTGCTAACTTGCAAGTTCAACATTGTTCCAAAAAAATGTCAATGTGCTGGGTACTATAAGATTTTAGGAACATGATATGCCAATGTGCATTCAGATTTACTGAAATTGACTAAACTTAATCGTAGCTAACTGAACTGGGTACTAAAAGTGTTTAAGAAGATGATATGTCAATGTGCAATTAGAAATACTTAAACTGAAAACTAATTGGTTGGTAGTGAACTAAACCAGTAGTAGTGATCCAAAATGAACCTGGTTGAAATATGCAACATTTACTTTTCATCATCTTTGTTTTGTACAATGCTTTGATTAATTGAATTGGAGTGGCGATATTATATTTGAGCCAGCACCAGCTTGGTATTTTCTCAATTGTCGCAGGATGGTTCTTGACGAAATTCCTGGTGGCCGCACACCATTGCGAGACCTAACTAATGTAAACAGAGAAGGTGACTATTAATATTAATACGCACGACTAATAGCTGATGAAACCCTTTATCATATACTTGGGCTATAAAGGTGTGAAACATCTTCGATTTAAGGGACACCGGTCGATGATGTGAACGAACAAAGAAGGCAAAAGGATAGGACCAAACGTGCATCAATGTCTGTTGAGGAAAAGAACTAAATGAATAAGAAGCGTCGCGAATCTCGTCGCCTCAAGATAGCTCAACAGACTGTGAGGTGCATGTTCGAAAGGTAACATTGCATCTATTTTGTACCGTCACTGGTAATTAGTATTGTCAATGTCTTCACAGCATCTATTGAAATGAGATTAAATGATTTGTAGGTGATGATCACCAAAATGCTAACAATAATGATTGGCTACATACAAAGTGTTATATGCACCGGAACATTGTTGATGAAGGCATATCCAATCAATTATCAGGTACATAAGGATAGCATATTTTGTTGATGAAGGCATATACTAAACTTTCTAATTCTTGCAATCTCTGTACTCGTTGTCTCTACAACTACATAATTTGAATTTCTAAGTCTATAATCATTTTAAATCCTAAGAGGAGACATGTGATCAAAATACTTGCAACTCAACTCCACAAGTTAGTGGTGCAAAGGAGCGTAAGAGAGCAAGGGAAAGATCCCGATATGCAGCAATGTCTCCTGATCAAAGGAGGTTGCATAACACAACACCCGCCTGCAAGAAGTCAAAACGAGACTACAAAAGACGAATGAATGATATGCTGAAGTCTACTCTTAACCCGCGATCCATCGCCATGGAGGACCCAAAAGGCCAAAATATGTTCCTGAGGTTGTACGACCTACAACGGGTGTATGTGCACCTCCTGGCTCCATTTTCCTTACATAAGATCATCTTGGGTATAAAAGTTTGATAATGGAACATTGCCTCGAACCAGAATGAAATCGAACAAAATGTTGTGCACTAATTGGTAGTAAAGTTTAGAATATCATTGCAGCACACTTTCCTAAATCAAACTCTAGATTTCGGTTACAAGTAGATAATTAATTCTTGTGTGGTTCTACTTTGTTGAATTTGAAGTACAAAATGCATAGGGATAGCATATTTTGCGGTCTTGCGGATCGATGCTTCGTTTATTAATGCATGGTTTTTTGGGACTGATCCAGCTGTTATGTTCGAGAGTCACAATAATTGGTCACAATGGTCTGATTGGGTGTTAGCTGTTATCAAAATTTAGTGAGTGGAAAATATGGATAATACTTTAAAGAACTTGCAATTTAATCAAAGTTCAAAACACTTGTATTCTATTATTTATTTTCTGTCCACAATATTTTGTGACTGCTGTTCATTTTGAGAGGCAGTTATTGTAAAAAGCAATAGTATGTTTTCTTATTATAGTTATATACATATTCTTAAGCATTAGTTGCCATTCGCTTGCAGCTAAGTGAACCCATTAAGACTCTTATAGCACTTAATTATTCTGTCTGATGATGCACGCATGAACATCCTGCCACAGGTCTATCGAAATTGAAACTGTGGAGGCAACTGCTTTGTTGCGCAGGCCTCCCTTTCTCTATTGTGGCGATGAGAGCTGCTGCCCTGCCCTCGGCCTTGAGCAGTGACGAGCGCTCACCTGGTATGCTGCCCCCTTCTCATCTACTCCCTTCAGTATCCAAGGCAATGGAGCAGTTCCACTCTGGTTCATTGGTTCAGTCAAGCACCGAGGCCTTTATTGCTGGAGAAAAAAAAAAGCACAGGGCACTTTGGTGTCCGCAGACTTTATCTCAGCACTAGGTGTTTGGTTCAGTCAAGCACTGGATGAATGTAAATACAATCCTCTAAATTGTACGCTGATGGTTGTCTCCGAACTATACATAACTCTGAATGTAACTATATTCTGTACTAGACTGGTGTGGCACTGATGCTTTACTTTGAATGTTGATGTTTTTCTCAACCTGAGCAAAAGGGAACGATACATGGTGTTGGTTTTGTGAGATCAACACTTGAGCCTGTTATGTGGCCTTTGCATTATTCTTTTTTTACAAGGATGAGCGGATCATGTGGACCTTGCATTTTCATTGTTTTTTAACAGGGTCTGTCGATGGTATTGATTTCAATGACTGGCACATGCAGCCGTGGGGAGATGCCTGCAGACCTCCATGCGCCCTGCCACAAAGCACAGTAGATGCCAGCGGACCATAGAGCAGAACATGGCAGGGCCGAAGAGGATTTCAGCTTTGTTTCTGTAACCTTGGATCAGCTTTGTTTTTTAATCAAATCATCTATTATTTTTCATCACTGTTTTGAACAAATTTTAAGTTACCGTAGCAACGTACGGGCACATTACTTAGTAGAGCTAGATGATAAACAATTAGAACATAACCAGAGCAACCGATCAAAAGGGTATTAATCAGAATCTAATCTAGCTCTAATGGGATTCAAGACAAACATGACAGGTACATCTATAAGATTAGAGCACCGAGATACTAGCAGTTCAAGGTACGCATAACTAAACCAAGATCAACGATCAAACCTCCTAAATCAAGCTTGACTTTTCTCCCGCCCACGTCACTTAGAACGGAGTAATCGATGAGACGCTTCTAAAAAGGCATACATGATTAGTCCTCAATTCTAATCACTTGTGTAGTCTAATAACACGATAAACATAGCTAGGCTTCTAATCACCATGATCACAAGAACTAGCTATGAAATCACATCAGTAGTAAATAAGATCAAAGATCAAGATCGCTAGAAGATCAACACCTTTAAGAACATGATTCGAGAACTCATGCATCTAGATCAAGAACATGAAGAACTAGAACATGAAGAATTAGAACCAAGGATATGATAATTAGACAAGATCAATGTTTCATTAGATGTCACATCAAAGTTACAACCACGATCGTACCTCCCACAATGATATCACTAGATCTCAAGAGCTGGGTACTTACAGCACCGTGCAAGGCCTATAATTACCTTCAAGAATTAGAACACCTCTAATACCTAGACTATAACTCAACCCTCCGCTCTCCTCTATCTAGATGTCCCTCTCTTCTCCTCTTTGCCTACAATGAACTTGGATGATCGACCACAGGGCCTATCCCCTCTTTTTATACCCTGGAGAAGGTCATGTAAAAAGGAAAGAGCGAACCGACGTAAAAAGGCCTAGGGTCAGCCGACTTGGGGGCGGAGGGTAGGGTTGGCTGACCCTGCCTCTTTATGCAGCCAATTCTTTCCATCTTTGAATATGTCGGTCCCCGTTGCTTGAGAAATAAGTTTGCTTTCGGCTTTCGGGTGGAAGATCTCTAGTATCTTCAGTATAAGTTGGTTTAGGGTAACCATTGGAGATCTCTTGGCACTTTCCATCTTTCATCTTTACGAGAATCTAGGTAACCATTGGAGATCTCTTGGCACTTTCCATCTTTCATCTTTACCTGAATCTAGGTAACCATTGGAGATCTCTTGGCATTTTCCATAAACAAACGTGTTCTCTATACCATCACCAGTATGGTACTCGAAGATATTTTCCAGAAGCTTCCGGAATAGGAGACTTGGCCGACCCAAGAGGGGGGTAATCCTGCCTTATTTATCATATTCTGGACTTCAATTTTCTCTTAGGCCTTCTTTCTCTCGGGTTAGATCAAATGTGAATTTGCAAAAGTAGCCTTCAAAATCAAGTACAGTGCAATTCAAAAACAATATTGCAAAATCCACAATTATCAGAGATAAATGTTAGTGAAAGACATAGTTGACGCTCATAATCAGTGAAAAACCATGTAAAATCATGCAAATAATTTGTCGTAATAGAGCACCAACAAGATCTCCACTCTTTATATTTTGCTTGTCCTCGAGTAAGTCAAAAGAATAAATCAATGTTTCCATATATCCAAAATCAAATAGTCAAACATAATTAAGCTCTCAATATATTTTTTATTTTTAGACCAGCAATAATATGATAAACAGATATCCAATTAAGCTCATCCCACAAAAGATAAATGTAGAGATCAAATTTACTAAACATGAATCTCCTTATTTTTTTAATATCCTTTTTCAAAAAGTAAATCAGAAATCAAAAGATCTTGTAAAGCCACAGAACCATAGTCAACTCTCTAGTCTCTCAATATAAAAGATATCTTCAAACTATAACCAATCATATATCTATAGGCTTATCTGGATCTTGCTATGGATCATAATCAAAATTTATCCTCAAAATATTGTCAAACTAAGAAAGAGATCTGCTGGTTTTACTGAGACTTCTCAAAAAGGTCAGGGAGATAAATATTGTTTGAGAAAGATAAAACACACACCTTTAGAAAGTGGACATGTGTAAATGTCAAATAATAATCTCAAGGCACTAATGAAGTCATTGCTACTGGATTGCACATGGTTGGAAGAATAACTAGAGTATGGTGCAAGATGTTTTTTTATAAAGAATCATACTAATCCCTTTTTCAATGATAAGAGATAATTGAGAGCACCTTTTTCTTCTTCCTCTTTATCATTTATAGCGCCCACATGGACCATTTTTTCTCGTTTTTTAGTCTATCTCAATATCTATTTTCTTTTTTTTTCAAAAACATGGAATCTCTCTTCCCTACATTCGAATGATACTCACACTTGAATAAAAATTGGAGGATAGAGTTTTCAACTCACACTTGAATAAAAATTGGAGGATAGAGTTTTCAACGAAAAGAATTCTCCTATCACTTCTCATACTCTAGAAATAGTAGGTTGCGGTCAATGGAGATATACAAAGAGAAATTTTGGTTTCAGGATGAATATCCAGCGAGGCTTGTAAACTCTCTAATGTAGAAACTCACAATGCTTGGATAAAAATTCTAGCAAATGAACGTTACGCAAAAATGAATGACCAGCTTTAAAGTCTCAGACCGTAGATCACAATCATAATCCAACTCATTTAAGAATAAACATGATTATCTATGTCTTCCTTTTTTTTCAATTTTGGCTTTGGTAGGAATGGCTTATCCAAGAATGCCTCAAGAAATCAATCATAGCATTTAAAACAAAAATTTATAGGAGATAATCTTGATAAACTGAAATCTAACATGCAAACCATATAGGTCTTTATGAATAATCAAATCTATCACATAACTGCTAGTCTGGTCATATTATGTCATGATCTATGAGAGCATTATTTAGTCTAACTAATTGAAATTAGACATAAGAAAACAGAGATAGAAAATTTTATTAATCAAGAGGATACATGATGCGATACTGATCATGGATAACATAACTCAAACAAATAAAAGAAACATACATACTAAAAGAAAAGCACACATACTAAAAGAAACAAAAGAAAAGAAATGCAAACCAAACTCTTCATTGCTGCTGGAACCTGCGATGAAGCTTGTCAAAATTCTTCTCAATGTTCTGAGTCTTCTGCTCATATTGATAAGTTGTCTCCCTCATCTGATCAATCAGTTGATAGTTCTGATGCACCATGTTTTCTATCCCATATATTTCCCTTTGAGGTGGAAGTTGCTCATTTAGAAACTCTTGATCATAGTGTTTTGCTCTCCATGGCACAAATAGTGGAGTGAATACATGTGAGTGCCTAGGAGTTGCAAATCTGATTGGATCAGGAGCAAACACTCTTTTCTTGGTAACTACCAGCTTCCCCAAAATGTTCTCCCCAGTGTGGCTGACTTGACTATTGTTGTTGTTGTGGAGCATAACCCCAATTAGGATTACTCTCCTCAAACATTAATTCTTCTAGCCAAATCATCTCTTCCATTAGAAAATAAAGCAAGTCTAACATCTGGTAGTATACACTTGGTGCCTACAACATAATAGCCATCTTTAGCATTACCATAAATACACTTTCCATTTCTCAGGAAAATCTCATCAATAGAGGTAGGTGAAATGGTATATTCAGGTCGCATCTCTGTATTGTCCAATAAATCCAATGCAACGAAAGTGAGATAGTGACCAAACTTGAGCAAACCATTTCCCTTATTCCTCTGAGTTATCCATTGTTCCACCATCATCTTGATAGGATTAAATGCAGTTGGCTTGTAGAGTGCAATATACATCCACTCAAGCTCCTTCCTCTGATTCTTAGTATCATCCAGTCTCTCCAGAACTCGAGTCTCAAGAATCTATGAATGATCTTGATGATGGGGCTCACTATCTTCATTATTTCTTTCCCCTTATCAGTGGCAATTTTCTTCCAAAACTCTTCAAGTGTTTCTCTAGAAATAGTGATATTTTTAAGAGCTCTCTCGTGAAATCCCAATAATACACCAATGTGCTTGATAGAAACTTCTTTCCAATCTTCCTTCAATCTAAATCTCAAGCTAGGCCTTTGATCAGAGGATTGCATCATATCCATGGTAGTCATTATTTCTAATGCAATATCTTTGTGATAAATACTACTGATGTGAATGAAATTCTCCCAACCCAAATCTATAAATGCTAATTCAAAACTTGGGAGAAATCCAGTCATGTTCATAAGATAAATATCTAAGTCAAAATTTGTAGTAATCCTTCTTGAGCATGAGTTGTACCTTTGTTCTTCAAGTTCACTTCTCAGAGTGAAACCTTCCTCAATTTTTTTCCAACATAACCATCTTCATTTTCTTCATCATCATCAACTTCTATGTCTTCAGCAGGTGGTTGAACTTGAGATTGTGTCCTCGACCTTCTTGTAGGTTCAGCAACATCACCAAGATTGATAGAAAATCTTTAGGAACAAGTCCTCAATCCTCCCCGCAAGATAACATCCCGACGAAGGTTTCGATCGGACTTAGAACTTCCCATCTTAGAGACAGAGTGTCTTCTAGATGAAGTTCTTGATGGTGTATCTTTGGCATCATGATTAGAGCTTCTTGAGTAGGATCCCTTAAGAGTCTTCTAGAAAAACTTGGCACCTTTCTTCATTTCTTCCTCTCAAGAAAAAAATCTTCTCTCTTTTTTACTCTCCCATTTCTTACTCATCCTTCTTCCTGGTGGCTCTCTGCTTGTTTTCATGTAGAACCATCATTCGAGACTTCTTATTTATAGACCAAACACCAAGTTGATGGGGAGGCTCAACCGGGGTAGGAACATCCAGGGTTGACCGACCCAGGGAGGGTAGGCTCAGCCGACCTAGGGTTCCCTGAGTGCTCTGGGCCTCTCCTTTTCTAGGTGGCATCTCCAATAAATTTGATACATTATTGCTTTCAACTTTCTATCCAATCTCGTCTCCCACGATCAGAAATCAAGATTCTTCAATCAAGCGATCAATTTGGCCTCCTTTGGACTCTTTCAATCAATCCAATCTTTTCCATACTTTGATGACATGGCAATGTTCCTTCGATGGCTGATGGAATTCAGGTTCCAAAGAGCATCCAATGCTGATTATGTTGACATTTAATTTTCTACCTTAATCTCTAAATTATACCAATTAATTCCTGCATGGTTAGCTCACAAAATAAGCAATATATACCCAACTAATCATGATCATGATAGCATCAAATGAGATAAGACCAAGATTTTCAGATTATCTATATTTTTATTTTTTATTTTAGATAAATAAAGAAAAATCTTTTTGTGATTTTTATAAAACCCATGTTGGTCGAATTGATCAAGTCAATTTTGGTTTGAAGTATGCAATTCAATCTATGAATTAAAATGAATATGCTCACTTTCTTTCCTTTTGTGGCTTAGGCATAGGTTCCTAATTTTTTGATAATACTAGACAAAATTTTGAAAGTATGAAGGGGGTAGAGATAAAATTATAGAAAAACTAAAAACTAGGTGCGGCTTTGCCACCCCCTACACTGAGTACCCTAGTGGATGTTGGTGCTTATATTTTAACCAGTGGATGTCGGTATTTTTATTTAGCCAGTGAAATTTGTTGTGACTTTTTAGTTAAATTGATTATAAAATAAAGTTAAGTTAGAAGGTAAATGTGTAAATTATTTTTTAAAAATAGAATATCAGAGGTGATGATCTAATTTGCTACTGTACCTAAAATCCCCCTGTAAGGTGCATCTAGAATATGGGGTGTTTGGTTTCCTAGAGATAATAGAAATCTAGATAATTTTATCTCATAACAAACCAAACACTACCATATTTTCACTCTTGGATTTTGTGCCTAAGGAACAATATAGCATTATCAACTCTAGCTACATTTTCATGGATAATATGCATTACCTAGATTTTCAATATCCTATGGCAACCAAACATGACGTATGTCGCCGTTTGGTTTCATATATTGATAATAAGTATCAAAAAAATTTTGTAGTAAAAGCCAAGACGATGGTAACCCTTAAAGCTTTGATTATTCTCTTCTAGTCTTCTTTTACTCTTACATGCTAAGTATTTCGTTTGGTGAACTAGAAACAAGGCACGGCTTTGCTATGCCCTCGATAGAGCCATCCAGTCATTGTGTATAGCAAATTCTCCGTATCTAAGATAGTATTGGGCACCAACTTTAGTGTAGTCATGGATACAAATAGTTGCTAGCGTTTGTATCCTATAGGCTAAAGTTATTCATGAATTAGGTGATCTAATTCAATATCATTTAAAAGTAAAAGTACCGACGCTACAGAAAAAATGTATTTTTTCGTCGGCCAAAATAATTTCAATGGTTTGCCTACGAAATTAAGTACATTAAATTCATCGGCTTTTGATACTGACGAAAATATCATTAAATTCGTTGGTCCGATACTATGCCCCAGAAAAAAACATATATACCTTCGTCGGCTAAACCGTTCGGCCCACAGAATTAGGTCCCACGCCCCAGCAGACTAACCCCTAGCCCCTGCCCCTAACGCACAGCCACACGCCGCCCTACACACGCACCCTAACTCACGGACTCACCCCGCCGCCACCCGCACGCAGCAGCAGCCGCCGCCACCCACGGCGCCCGCCACCGCCTGCTGCTCCCCCCGGATCGGCGCCGCGGTCCCACGCCGTCCCCGCCGCCCGACGCCGCCGCCCAGCCTCCCGTCGTCGGCCACCCCCGCCGCCCCAGACCCTCGCACCCGCGCCTCCTGCCTCCCCGACCCTCGGCGCCCGCTTCCCCGGCTCTCGATCCGGCACCGCCCCGTCCCCGGGTACTGACGCCGCCCGCCTCCCCGGCTCCCTGCCACCTGGCGCCGCCTCCATCTTAATTAACTTGCACAGTTATGGACTGATCAATGATGTGAAGTATGACATTTTCTATTTTTGAAGTACATTTATAATTCGTTGCCTTAAATAATAAGGAGAGACTTAGCTGATATATACATACTACACATGTAGCCGGTAGTGCATAGTTCTTCTTTGACACACAATCCTTGGTATATATTGCTGTAGCTTCAGGATAATAAAAACAATGCCCTCTCTCCATCTGACAATGTTGTAAGCCTGATGTGAGTCATTTTGAAATCTCTATTGCTCTTATTCGGGGTTGCTCTGACCATACCAAGCACTGTTGGCAGATGGCATGAGATGATCGGGCTGGTTATTGAGTTTGGCATGAACATG
The DNA here is from genome assembly GCA_030272315.1 of Paspalum vaginatum. Classification (NCBI taxonomy): domain Eukaryota; kingdom Viridiplantae; phylum Streptophyta; class Magnoliopsida; order Poales; family Poaceae; genus Paspalum; species Paspalum vaginatum. Next base: position 24,562,393 of record CM059015.1, on the reverse strand, counting down.
AGGAGGTTCAGCTTTGAGGCACAGGCCAAAGCCAGTCAAGCTCCCAAGATGGTAAGCCTTCTGTATTACATTAGGTTGCAGGAAGAAAAATGTCTCCCTTATTTGATAATTTATTCTTAGCGTGTCTGTTGAAAATTGTCTCCCTTTTTGACCAATTTATTCATGTAATGGCTGCAAACATATTATTACTACTTTTGTCTTCCTCATACAATCGAAAGAGCAACAACGTAGCTTTCTGTTCCTTCTGACTGAGTTTTATTCTTTAAATCCTGTAAAATGACACTTGCACATATTGCTCATAGTTATTAGGATCGTTGATACTTCGATCCGAGATAGATGTTGTTGTTGATAAAAACTTGCCTGCCTAACATTATAATGATTTCACTTCTACGGTTTGTTTGTCATGTTATAGTTCTGTTCTGTTTCGCTGCCATCACGAAAAATGGTCATTTGGGTACGTTGATCACAAAAAAGGATTCGGGCTGCTGGAGATATGCACATATTGTTGCTGAAATGGTGGGTCTCTCCGCGAAATATATTTTAGCTGCTTGTTCATTCATCTTGTCTAGCCCATCGTGTACTGATTTTTGGTGCGCTATTTGCAGGCAAACTTTACATAAGAGTGCCCATGTTTCTACTCGCAACAGGTTGGTTCTCGTTCTAGATGCTGATGATCAGGTGATTTGATCCTGCTGTAGTGCTGTTATTTTTCTAATCTAAGCACCATGGCGAACATCCTATCTTATCCTAGCGAGCTAAAATATCCATCGGCTTGTATGAGATTCTGGTAGTCTGATGTGTTTTGTAGCTTCAGAACCAGTGTACCCATTGGGTTGTAAACCTGGTGATATTAGTAATGAATTGTTTAATATTATTTGTTAATTTATTGTCTAGCTGGTGCACATGTTTTTCCTTTGGCGAGTACCGATCTGTGACATTGGTTAATCATGGACCATCCCTTAGTAGAACTTCACCCTGCTTGTTTTGCATTTCTGCTGTGTAATCGAGTTCTGCCAAGCCATGGAAGAAATGATGAAACCTCTGTGACATCATTGCAGGTCACCATCAGCCTTGTGACCACGTCCTTGTGCGATGTGCTGGACTACATCTACATCTACTTGGTGCTCCACCGGTGCTACCTGACCATGTCCTAGCACCAACGAACCAGCGTGGCTGCCATGTGGGCACCATATGTTCCCTGCTAAAGGTAATGCCCAGAACCACATTCCCAATAATCCCCAATCCTGGGTGGCAACCCATGTTTGAATCACGCTTGAGCCGTGGGATGGCTGAACATTTCTGGTGTTTTTGTGGTTAGTTCGAATAATTCCAGCCATTGTGTTGCACTATTGGAAACCCAAGATTTTTGTCCCAATTTCCAATCCTGGGGGCCAATCCATGTTTGCATCACGTCCGAGCCATGGGACAGCTGAACATTTCTGGTGCTTGTGGTGGCTAATTTGAATAATTCCGGCCATTGAGTTGCACTGTTGGAGACCCAAGCTTGTTGTGCTCTTCAGTACAATACATATTGATCTCCCAAATAGCCAGTTCAATTTTTAATCTCATCGAGCCTAGCAGGTAACAAGATCTAGACAAGCACTTATTGATAGGTTTTTAGCTGTTCTAAAATTTCCGTATCTCTGATTGGAATGAGCTGTTTGGGGATTCAGTCCACTTTAGCTTCTTTTCTTACAGAAAATTCATTTTAGTTGGTGCCTTCCTGGTTCAGCAGTTCATGAATAAAAAAGATAACTGAATATATTTGATAGAAACCATTAAAAGGATTCCTCAATTTGGATGCCTCTGCATTAACATGCAGACTCTTTCGATTTGTATGTGGCTGTATTTTCAAGTGGCTGTATTGATAGCAATCCCTGTTGCCTTGCCTTCGTGTATTGACAGGGTGGCAAATTAATCCTAATCTTTTACTGCATATGTTCTTTTTTCAGGTCTACCATTCCCTGTTTTACTGAACATTGCATTTATATTGTTGTTATGGCTGCAATGTTCTGGTTGACTTGGACGCTGCACGACACTTCTACAGGCACTGTTGCCATCAGGGTGGTGTATTCTTTTCCTCAGTAATTTAGATATCCAGTTCATGTACTACTATCATTTCCTTGTTTACTAACAGCTGAATGACACCCACGTATGGCCTTTTCAGGGTTGACAATTCCTGGTTGCCTTGGAAGCCAAAGGGCACTTCTGCAAACTCATTTGGCATCACCTCGGTGCCTTTGTTTTCCCTTCCTAGTGATAGATATATTTCACATTTATAAGTCTTACTATGCTCTCTGCAATCAGTTATAACCCTTGTTGTGTTCATCCTTAAAGCTTTTAGGTCCTTATTCAGTAGTGCCATGTTTCCCTGATTTGCCTGATTTTTTCTGCCTCCTTTATTAGCAGTCCTATAACCCACGAAATTGTTTTGAGGGACACCAGTGGTGGTGTATGGCCAGACTTTTACTGCACATGCTCTCTTAGGACTGAACTATATTGTATAATTTTTCTGCAATTTTTTTTGAATTTTCTATGGTTTATTGGATTTTTGTAAGTATATTATTATTTTTTAACAAAAAATCTTGTATTTTCGTGGGCCACGTAGGCCAACGAAAATTGATGATATGGCAGACGAAAATAAGTGCCACGTGGCATTATAATTTCGTCGGCCACGTGGCCGGCGAAATTACTTGTCGTGGCCATGTAATTTCATTGGCCAGAGCAAAAGCCGACGAAAATAGGCCTTTTTCGTCGGGGCCGACGAATTTACTTCCACAAATTCGTCCGACCTAATTTCGTCGGCATGCCGACGAATATATGCTAATTTTGTGGGTTTTGGCCTATTTTCGATGGGTTTTCGGCTCACGAAAAAATAGTCTTTTCCTGTATTGTGGATAGGAACCTGTTTTATTAAAAATGTGTAGAGCCCTGCAGAAGAGAGTAAAAGATAAAGTCAGATAAGCTCAAACCATTGTGTGTGAATACCTTGTTGTTTCCTAGGTACATTGTCTAAACATTTTCCCAAAATACACGTTTGTAGACCAGAACCTATTACAACAATTTGTTCCGCAGTAAGTATCTAGACATACATGGTACAAGTTGGGAGTATCAAAATTATATACAAATGTTTTATAGTTCAGGTTCCAAAGGTTGAGAGTTATTAATTCTACTCAAAAAAGAAATATTGTGTACAATAAGAGTGAATTTTAATCGTTTGGTTGTATAAAAAAGTGTGAGTTTCATGTGGAAATGTTATTCTCCTTTATTGTCTTTACTCTTTACTTGTTTGTTTCCCCTGTGAACACAAGAAACAAAAAGGAAAATATATAATGGTTTAAAAAGGAAAGTACTACACATCTTTTGAGATGAACCTTGGATTAGGTGAAATCATTTAGTAGTCCCAAGAGTTTGGCTGCTTTATTGAGTGCAGATCTCTTTCAATTAGCACAAAAAAGGTTTTAATTAGGAAGCTTGTTTTGATCTTATAAATGACAAAGAGAGACTATGCTAGTCTTATTTCTCTTCCTGTTTCTGACATAGTTCATCACAAATGAGGTGCTTCTCACTGAAAGGAGGCAACATAGCAATAATCAGATACAGTACTTCAGATTATTTGAGATGAAACTTCAGTTGCACAAAACCATATATCATACATATAATGTAAAGGACTGTATATCTCTTAAGGCAGTGGTAAGAAACTCAGAATACATGACTCAAGACTCCTGCACCAGGACAAGTATGTATGATGTACATAGTAAAATGCCAAGAAACTCCTCAAATGTAAACTACTACTATTACTAACTATTTAAAAAAACAAAAATTGGCTCTGTTAGTTTTACAGTAAAGAAGAATTTCATAGGCAGTCTGGATAAGAAAAGATCACCTTCAAATTATAGAATTTTAGTGGCTCCGTTGGTTTTTACAGTAAAGAAGAATTTCATAGACAGTCCAGATAAGAAAACATCACCTTCAAATAATAAAATTTTAGTGTATATATTGAAAGAGGAATTTTATTTATTATCTCATAACCTAGAATAGTCCATTCAAACATAAATTTAACTGAAAGGGCTAAAATTAGGTAAAAAAGTATGGCAAATGCTCATACATACCTTGTTACTATCATATTTGCACTGCTAGTCCAATTAAGTTTATTAATTGGTACCGATGTATATAAAGTCTTAAATTGAGCACTGCATGAATATTCTGAACACTTTCAAATCTCATGAATCAGGTTGCTCCATTGCTCTAGTATTGTCAAGTTAAATATTCTTTAGACTAAAAAAAGTTAAATGTCCATCAGAGTTCAGATATGAAGGCTCTCGTCTCGTATATACTGTAATAATTTCTGTTTAATACGGGATCTAAAGCAATCGTAGCAAGCTGCCGGCTTGTTGCCACTCGCCATCACCAGCTGCGGAGATGGGGAGCTGTGCTGCCGCTGCGGCTAAGATTGGAGCCGTCGCTGCTCTTCTTGGCCGGGGATGCACCGATGACGGACTCGGAGTTTGTGGCGAGCTCCATGACATGCTCCGGGACAGCAGCATAGCACTGGGAGGATGGGCATGGGCGGCGTGTGTGGTGGCTCCGCATGGGCAGCGACGAGGAGGCCAGCAGGACGCTACAGCCAGCTGCCGGCGTGGCACGGGCAGAGGCCAGGCGTCGTGACTCAACGTGGGCAGCCACAGGGGGGACAATACCAGTGGGGCGCAGTGGCCGGCGCGGCAAATGCAGGAGACGATGCGGGAGAGCTCGGCGCAGGTGGCTACCGGGGCATGGCGGCCGGCGCCACAAGCATGGCTAATAGAGGGAGGTGCGGGCTCCGGCGCAGCAGTGCGGAGGGTAGTGGAGGGTGGTAGGCGAAGGCGAGGTGGCGGATGATGAGGGGATCGGCAATCGACAGCACAGGCGCAGGCATTGGGTCCTGAAGGTTCGCTGTCGCCTCGGGTGGAGCTGAAACTAAACGGGTACGAAACCCGAACCAACTTCCATCGCACGGTTCACATTACTTGCTCTCCAGTTCCAGCGGTTAGCGGGTTAGGAGATGACGTGGATATCCTACCCGCTAAGATATGGGTGCGCGTTTCGTACTTGAAAAAGATGCCTACGTGTTGTCAAATGCATCTGTTTGAATGGTCTTTATTGTAGTAAAATCTGTTATGAAGATTATTTTTCTATCAAATGAATAAGCATGTTTTGGCAGTCTGTAAAGAAATTTTTGATTAATTTATCGTTGGTTACTGCTGCAGCCTACCGTTTAATCTCTGCATGTTCTATATGCTGTGTAGATGCTTTTTTTATTTTCTGCAGTTTCGTGTAGCCAGTATAATAGTGTCCATGAACATTATTATCTGAAACTATGTCTTAAGTATATGTGGAAATGACTTCAAAAGTAGACAGCAAGGAAGTCCATAGCTTTTCCATTTGAAAGTCTGTACATTGAGTTATTTTCATTTGAGGGAATGGAAATCTTATTGAATTATAGTATTTGCATTTATACTCTGGTCTTCTAAAGTATGATCTTTGATTGTACGTCGCTTTCATATATAGATTACATTCAGGCAAAATGTAGACATGTTTTCTGATCCATATGTAGGCACTCTCTTTTTGACTCTTGCTCAACCCGCCTATCCCACCGTCTATATTTCAAACTTTATTTTGTTTACGGTGTCCATACAGTGTTTTGCACATCCAAATACATTCTCTAGTGACCATAGTCTTAGTCTTGTTTTCTTGTACCTTACGTTTTCTCTTCTCGATCAAAATTTGTAGTATTCAGTGAATGTAGTTCTTTTTTGCTGATCTTGTTGGGTTGCTCTTGGTAGTTTTCACATGATTTTTCAGACATCTTTATTTGTAATCGATATATTATGTTGGTGCACAAACAAGCAGTTATACATGGGGAAATAATATTTCTTTGAACATTAAAGTATAGCTGAAATAAAGTTAGTGTTACAAAGCTAATCACAATGTAAACATATCTAACAACATGTATTTGTTTGATGAGATATTACAGGGAAACATCTAGCTTTGGTCCCTCAGCTCTTAGGTTTGTTCAAAAAATGGTCCTCAAATGTGGATATGGAAGTTGATAAAAGATACATGCCACATATATCAAATAAATAGTTGCACGGTTTATAATATTTAGCCTAAAGATAAATGGTGATATAGATGAGAGATCATTTTTAAACTGACCTTTTTGTTTATTTCCGTCAATAATTATTTGTGTATCAGTGAGGAGGTTAATTGCACAGGGCATTTCCATTGAGGCATGTTACACTTGATACTGTTGAGATGTCTACCTGCTCATGAATGGTTTGGCAAGTCAACAGTGGCACACATGCGCGGTATACACCTTTCAGGGTGAAGAACCATGACATGCAAAATCAAATTGTTGGTGTAGTAATTAAAATTGGTCGAGTTCTTCACATCAATTGTTTTGTTAGCACCATACATTGAATGTTGTGCAATTTTGGCAGGCCTTAACTGAGTTCCCAAGAGTAAGTGTCATGATCAATGAATTAGGAATCTTTGTTGCATGGCCTCTTACCTTGATCTAATCTTCAAGGTCTGCAGGTTGTGATCACCGGCAGAGTAGGCTTGAGGGATGAGCTAATCTTCAGGGTCTCCAAGTGCCGTTGGCAGAGGTGTATGAGAGACGTGTTATAAGGGTCTGAGCTGTGATGACATCAAAGCTGTCATATATACCCCAATGAACCGCTCGTGTCCAGCTCTTGTTTCTTCTAAAATGATCTAGGAAGCTGGCAAGTTGTACACCTTCTAGAGAAGTCCTAAAGCTATTGTATGTCTATTCTTGTAAAGTTTAAGCTTCAGCGCATTTTCCTCTAAAATTCTAGAAAGTACTGAAATGGTTCACGTCATATAATATATAACAAAAAGAGGCTAAGGTCTTCCTAGAAAGCAGCGGTTCAGATTTTCTATTGGTTATATCCAAGGGCAACCGTAATATTGATGATGTGGCTCAATGTCAGCTGTAGGAAGTGGTCCAACTTTCGTACTCGAAAAAGATTATCTCTTTTTAATTTTTGAACAGTGTCTCAAAATTGCATGAAATCAAATATCGAGCAAGGCTATGCATAAAAAATCCTTTTACTAATAGACAACTACTATAGTCATTAGCAGCTATCTAGATAAAATCAAATCTATTTTTCTTCTTGATCAAAAATCACTTAACACATAAACTCATTTAAAACATAAATTATGAGAGCTTTATAGATCAAATATATCAAGGTTTCCATAACAGCAGAGATTATTTAACTTAAAACTAGAAAACTAAATCTAATTATACCTGGGTTGCCTCCCCAGAGGCACTTGTAATTTAAAGTCTATCAGCTAGACTCAATTATGATATCCAATTCCTAATACAGACATTGCAGATAGTCTCCTTTAAGCTTCTTCCCCCTCAAGCTTCTTGCATGCTTCATATCTCGGACGAAAACTGAATGAGCTCAAATCTCCATTGATATTAAATCTGATTTCTCCTTTCCCAACATTAATGGTAGCTTGTGCAGTCTTGAGGAATGGTCTTCCAAGTATCAATGGTGATTTCAAATCTTTTCCGATTTCCAGGATCACAAAATCCACTGGAACTAGGTTCTCTCAGATTTTGACAGGTCCGTCATCAGCTATTCCTTCTAGATATCTTACTGAGTGATCTACTAGCTCCAAACACATGGATGTGGTCTCTGGTTGTGGCAGCTTCAATATATCAAACATTGACTTCAACATCACACTCACACTAGCTTCAAGATAACATAGAGCTTCGCTCGTTGAGTGAACCAATAGAGCATGGGATAATGGGACATCCCAGATCTGCCATCTTTTCTAGTGGCACATCCATGATAGCAACGCTACATTATGTAGCGGAACTACCAATTTAATTCAAGCTAAGCACACTTGCTACCACATGACTCACAGTGCACTTAGACCGAACTAAACCCAATTGTCTGTCGAGCTACCCAAAAGGGCACTTGAGGACCGAGAGAGCGACCTAGAGGGGGGAGGGTGAATAGGTCGACGCCTAATGTCGCACCCTAGTTTTGAACGGACAAAACCAGAGCAAATCCATATGTTTGCTAGTATCTAATCTCACACACATAGAGACAATTAACAGTGATATCATAAACAATGCTTTAATTACATATCATTTAAACAAGGTTTACATTAAGACATCAAATCTTTAACACAGAGTAGCGGAAGCGTTTCTATAACTTCGAGCCGTCCACAGGGAAGCCAACTAGGGGTCACTCTCCTAGATCTCCATGATTCTCCATTTTTACTCCTTTAGGCCTTCATCTTCTGAGCAGCGGTTGGGTTTCCACCCAACAAAAGAAATAAATAAGCGTGAGTACACAACCGTACTCAACAAGCATAACATGAACCATGAGGCTCTAAGGTTGGTTGACACAATTGCATTTGCTTTTAGTTAGTCAAGTTTTATTAACAACTATTACTAAGGTGAGTAGATAAACCATTAGCCCAAGATATTACATAAACAATAATCAACTTGTTGACAACAAACCAACTCCCAAACCGAACCAAGAAGCACTAATCAGCATAAAGGATCTGGGCCGCTCATAATCGTAACAGTTTTACACTCTCGAGAGGTGGCGCATCTTTACCCACAAGTCGTGAGCTATGATAGTGGTTCATCACACTGCCTTAGGTGAGATGACTAGCAAGCACACTACGAGGCCTTTACAAAGATCACCCTAAAAGATGGTAACCGCTAAGGATTCAATGGCTTTACAAGTGTTGGAACCCTCCTCTAAGGACTGAAGCACACAACACACACAACCCAAGGCAGTCAGGGGCCCATCTCCTAGCCTCCCCCCTCTTGCCCCATTGGTAAGTTATCAAAAACTAGAACAATCTAATTAGTTAGCGAAGACCGTCCCATACCAGTCTTATGGTAGCACTGTTGTCCTAGGTTATCGCTTTGCGAACTGGTCCTTATGGAGAGTGGCTATGAGCAAAACCACTAAGAACATTGCTCATGCCCCCTAAACCAAGTTGCTAAAAGCCATATTTTAATGAGAGATTAACCACTCAAGCACACAACATGGAGGGTCAAGCTCGACAGATTAAGTTACATAGAACCATTAACAAGATTATTAACAAAAGATACATGAATTAGCAGCACCTAGCAACCTTAACCTACATGCAACCCAAAAGGTATATATTAGAAAAGACTAGCTATGATACAATCCTTATGGGCACACAGGATAAATACATGTATAATGCAATGATTAAAGGTTATTAGGTGTTGCTCATGTTATACTTGCCTTCCTCAAAAGTACTCTTATTGTTGTTGTTGCTGCTCATACATGTTGATCCTCATCGTAAACAACTAAAACAACAACTAATAACCTTACAAACTAGGAACAATACACCATACAAACAAATAATTTGATAAAGAACATAAAAAGAACACTAGTCCTTACTACTAACATGATAGCACAACAACTGGAACAAAATGATTGAGAGCCAATGGATCGGCCTCATTGCTCTCCTGGTGTGATGTGTGATTGTCAACGAGCTCAAGCCCTCCGATGGACAGGAGGCCCTTCGATGCACTAAAGGTAGGAGATGAAGATCTAGATGGACTCAAGCAGAAGACTTCGATGGACTGAGGCAAAGGCTCAGCGTCTGTCGGTCACGGGAGCTCGGTACACAGAGAGGCAGATTGGCAACGGTGGTGTAAGTCCTCCGATGGGCCGTGAGGTAGCTCTGATGGATTGGAGAAGTTGGGTGCATCCATGGTGCTCCAAACCGAGTACGTGGCGCGAAGGCATTTTGAGGTCTTTGGCAGCTTCGGCTTAAAACCACCACCCAAGCTACCAAGACTTGGCCAGTGGGTCGAAACTTGTCAAGGTAGAAGATTGGGCCAAGACCGGCCCAGGAAGCCCGTAGAATAAAGTTTCCTGGTTTCTGACTTCAAAACCAGGGGAAGCTTCCGGACTACTATCTACTTGGCGTACATCCAAGCGAGGCACGGAGAAGAAGAAGATCAAGACGTCATCATAGTCACCCGATTGTGTCTTTTCTATTTCAGCCCCTCTGGGCATTCGTAGCGTAAGGGTCTTAGTGTTAAATGGCGTCGTTAGGCCTGGGGTATAAATGGACTAGTGGTCTGTCTTAGATAGGTCACATGGCTGGTTTGAAACCCTAGGCTTAGCATTTCCTTGCAGCCAAGAGCTTAGAGAGAGAATCGGGGATTAGAGCTAGGTTTTGGTGAGCTTAGTGCTAATCCTTTGCATCAAGAGGGAGGATGAAGGGAGGTAGGCTGTAGGAACCTAGTATGAAATGATTTCCCACTTCAATTCAAACAAGATTCATCCTCAAATCGAGTGCATGTGTGCAAGCAATTCAAACAAGATTTTGGGTGAAACTCAAAGGCTTTTGGTGATTTGTGTTTGATCGTGAGTTATCCCTCTTCTTTGGGTGTTTTGGACTTGCTAGGACATGGATATTATGACCTAGCTCATGTCAATCCTGCAGGATTGCCACGAGCAAGTCGTTCTTGAGTTTTCTCTTTTCTTGACCAAAGCTTGCCTCTTCACGAGATCTGAAATTCCCGCTAATTGCTTGATATTTTTGAGTAGATCTTTTGGTAATAACTTTGGAATAGTTCTAATATAGCCTTGCCAAATTTCGTGAAGATCGGATAAGGTTTGGTAAAGTTTAGGGTTTGCAAACTTAAGAACCGAAGCCGTTTTTCCAAGAACTGAAGCAGTTTTTCTAGGCTCGCCGGACAGTCCACCTCACTTAACCGTATAGTCCAGTGGACCTAACTTCCTCCAAATGGGCTGAATTTTTATTATGTTGTTCCCCGTGTCTTTGTGAGCCTATGGTTAAAATTTCATGATTTTTGGAGTCCGCTTGGCTTGGTTTTGGCATTTTTCTTTGCAAACTGGTGTGCCTGAAAATGCCTTGTCGGACTATCCGGTAGAGCATCTCAGACAGTTCGGTGTGGCCAGGGTTTTTTGCTCCCGGATTTGGTTTAAGTTGTTCCTATGGTTTGTGATTTGTTCTAGGTGGTTTTGGGGATGCCTAGGATGGTTCCTAAGGTCCTTAGCACCTCATTTGCTAAGAGGTCTTGACGATCGCTAGGGTGTTCTTTTTGTGTTATTTGGAGGTTCTTGCTTTGGGTGTCTTTGTTTACTGTTCATTAGTGAGACACATTTAGGTACGGGGTGGCTACACTTTGTGTGAGTTGTTGTCTTCTTGTCTTGCGATCACCTTCTTGGTCGTTAAGGAAAAGTTTCTTCCGTTGTTTTGACTAGGTACGTATCTAATCAGTGGACGGTATCTAGTGCTCTGTTTTAGTGTCAGTTTTGAGTTAGGGTTGGATTTGAGTTTTTAGCTGCTCCTATTCACCCCCCTCTGGACGCAGTCTTCGGTCCTACAACGATTAACAAGAAGATAGATATGGTTAGAAAAGAATGGACTCATGATGACAGATACGAGGGTAGAAACAAAAGGATTAGGTAGTGTATGGAAAACATTAGGATGAGAATTTGTGATGAGTTTGATGTTTGTCAAATGGCTAACGAGTGTTATGAGTAGATCATGGGTTAAGGAACAAAGACTCGCAGCAAGACTTTGGTGAGGTGGTTGATGACAATGGATAGACCACATGAAACTTGCTAAGGAAGTATGTTCATGGGATAGGTATTGGTGGAACTATCAAATAGATTCTTCATGTTGTGGTCATGGTTGAGGAGTATGATGGTGATGTTTTGGTATAGTGTATATGGTTCTTGGGAGCACACTTTTGACCAAAGGATGCATCAATATAGTTTTTGGATCACCGGGGAACATGGATTTGTTAACAGGCGTGCGTGCTGAAATCTGTCGGACAGCTGGATAACAAGAACAAAACCATTGGAAAAATTGGTCCAAACCTGAACCAAATGCTGCACCAATTTGTGGTATTGTGCATTGGTATATAAAGCACATTTGGCCAAAGGGGTCAGCATTAACCCTTATAGATCAACGGAGAACGTGAGTGTAAGGCTGTGCTGCAGGGCTGTTTGGACAGCGGGACAGAGAGCATGAAGGCCGATGCAACCCTAAACTCGAGGGGCCCTATGCCAAAACCAAAATACAGGGAGGTTTTCAAGAGTATATGGCATGTATTTATGTAAGGGATCTGCAATTGGAGTGCCGCAACGTTGGGAAAGTGCACATCAAAGGGGCAGCAATGCTGCTGCCAAGACAGCAGCTGCAGCAAGCACAACGACAGCCATATCTTTCTCATTGCTGCACCAATAGCCTAACCGTTTTATAGGGGTATGTTCAGTGATATTAGGCATGTCTCAGTCAAAGGGCTCGACAACTGGACCACCTGATCACCAGTAAAACATGAACCAAAGGCAGTGACACGGCTATCTTGCACAGCAGGAAGAGCAGACACATCGACCACCCAAAAGTAGGTGTCCGTCGCTCTAATGGCCAAATAAATGTTCTCTTTTGAAAGCATCCAAACCAGTGGCTCAGACCGTTGGTTTTGGTGCACTAGGTCTTGGTTTTCATTATATTCCTGTTTCGGACAAAGAATACAATGATGACATAAAAGAGCCTTCGGCTTGGGCTTTAATTTCTGTGAAAGGGGGTGTTCTTACAATTGAACAGATAAAGGGTGAGCTTGAGAGACTGGTGCTGATAACCTGGCAGTGGGAAATCAAAGAGCATGGGGAAAATGAATATCTCATTGTTTTTCCTAATGCTCTAGAATTAGCTAGGTTACATGAATTTGGTGAAGCTAGAGTCAAGAATAATCCCGGTCTTTTTATTGAATGCAAAATTTGGGGGTCTCATGATGAGGTAAAGTTCCAGTTGCCTGAGGTATGGGTCCAAGTTGGCGGAATTCCACGACAATTGAAGAAGCACTATCTCATTTTGTGGGCAGTGGGTACTCTCATCGGCGCAACACAGATGGTTGATATGGTTTTCACTCGCTCAGGGGACCTTGCTCGGATTAAAGTGGCTGTCCTTGACCCCAAAAAAATCCCTGAAACATTGCAGGTAGCTTTTGGCAAATATCTGCATGCTATCTACTTTATGGTGGAGGAAGGGGATGGTTCAGGGGGACAAGCTACTGGTGATCTGGATAAACAACCAATGGATGAAGATGGCGATGATGACCTGTTAGGAGAGGAAGAAAAAGATATGATCAAGCACAAAGATGATAACTCAAATTCTTCACGTTTGACTAAAGATAACAGCAAGCAAGCTCCTACTCCAAACGATGCACACTCCCACGGAAAGCAGGTCTCCTCTATTGAGCCTAATTTTGTCTCAACATGTGGGACAAATCTGTCAAACGAGCCTGCCATCACGTGTCCTAATGAGGGCTCTCCTTCAGCAGGGCAGGCCACTCCTTTTGGGTTCTCGACTTTACTTGCTGATGTTCATTTGGATGCTTTTTACTTGGTACCATCAGATGCTGAGTTACGACAGATTGTTGATAAAATTTTGGACAGAGTAGTAGATAGTCAGTTAGAGGAAATTGCTGCTCGGGTGATGGCTGAGAATACCGAAGAGGAAAATGTTATTCCTTCCAAGACAGCCTTGCCTCTCACCCCAGTTCGTCGGAGCAAGAGGAGGGAGTTCACAGCTGATGAGGACACCTTGGAGAGAGCAGAGCGCATGGTCGCCATCAAGAATTTGGAAGTTCCTCCGAATGGTAAATATCTTAGCACATCAATTTTATCCGTTCCTGAGTCAGTTTTTTCTTCTAATTTTACTTCGATTGGCATCTCTGCGGGAGCAAATAAGAATGAGATTTTTAATTCCATAGCAGATATTAAATGTGAAGAATATGATAGGATACATGCAAACCCTTCGAATGGTCCATCTGAGTCTACTTGCTTAGTCTTGTCTGACGAGGAGGAGGATAATAATGAGATAGACTATATAACTCTTGGCCACTTATGCAGTGGTATAAATGAAGAACATGAGGACGATTTTGTTGATCACCTTGGAGGTGAGTACTGAGTGGCACACGGTGTCCAGAAAAAAAGGTTCTTCTAGGAAAAAGAAAAAGGGTACACGTCTAGTTAAACTTTCTAAATATAGTTCAACTATGAAAGGTTTCTTTTGGAATAGCAGAGGTCTTAGAGATTTGGCTAAATATAAATTTCTTTTTGATTCATCATGTGATCTTCAGCTAGACTTCGTGGCTGTTTTAGAAACACGTCGCGATGACTACTCTACTGCTGATTTGAACCACTTTTGCGGAGGTCGAGACTTTTTTTGGCAATGGACATCACCTAGAGGTCAGTCAGGTGGTATTCTTATGGGGGTTAACACCTTAGCGTTTGATATTGGGAGTATTCTCTTGGGTGAGTTTCATATAAAATTTAATGTCAGAAATAAGGATGATGGCTTTGAGTGGGCCATAATTGCTGCTTATGGAGCGGCACAAAATGAATTAAAAGAAGCATTTCTCACAGAGATGGTACAAATTTGTACTTCTACAAACAAACCTTTTATTTTGGGTGGTGATTTTAATATCATTAGATGCCCAATGGAAAAGAAAAATGATAGATACAATGATAGATGGCCTTTCCTTTTTAATGCGTGCATTGATAGCCTAGACTTAAGAGAGCTAGACCTTTCTGGTCGCCGTTTCACATGGGCTAATTCTCTTGATACGCCAACTTGTGAAAGGCTGGATAGAGTCTTGGTCAGTACAGATTCCCTTTAGCTACTGTACAAGCTTTGACCAGAGACATCTCAGATCATACTCCTCTACTATTAGCCTCTGGAACCCCGACATCCCATGGCAACCAACATTTTTTTCAGTTTGAACTTTGCTGGTTGATTAGGGATGGTTTCTATGAGCAAGTAGCGGAGATATGGAGTAATGAAAAAAAAGGATCAAATTCGCTACAAAGATGGCAGAATAAAATTAGGTGTACACGGCAATATTTGAGTGGGTGGGCCAAAAACCTGAGAGGAAAAAACAAAGAAGAAAAAAATAAGATAAAATCTTTGATCGATTCTTTAGATAAAAAGGCTGAAAGCTCGCAGTTGTCTCTTGATGAGCAATGTTTACTTCAATACATGCGAGATAGAATCTCTCATTTGTTGAGAGAAGAGGAAATAGCCTGGTATCAAAGATCGAAAACTAAAGATCTTTTAGAAGGTGACAATAACACTCAGTACTTCCATCTTATCGCTAATGGTAAGCATCGAAAAACTAGAATTTTTCAGCTGGAAGGAGATAATGGAGTAATAAAGGATGAGGCAGAGTTGAAAGAGCATATAACCTCTTACTACAAGAGTTTGTTTGGCCCTCCGGTTGAAGATAATTTTAATACGTTAGAATCTAGAGTTGAGGATATCCCTCAAGTTTCTGAGGTTGAGAATACTATTTTGACAGCACATTTCTCTGAAAAAGAGGTTAAAGATGCTATTTTTAGCATGGAACACAATAAGGCACCAGGCCTGATGGCTTTCCTGCTAAATTTTATCAAGTTTTTTGGGAAATCATAAAGGCTGATTTGATGGCTATGTTTTATGATTTCTACAAAGGTGATCTTTGCCTCTTTTCTTTGAATTTTGGGGTCATAACTTTGCTACCCAAGTGTCAAGAAGCAGTTAAGATTCAACAGTTTAGACCAGTATGTTTGTTGAATGTAAGCTTTAAGATCTTCACAAAGGTAGCTACAAACAGAATAAATACAATAGCACAGAAAGTGATACAATCCATCTCAAACAGCTTTTCTCCCTAGTCGTTATATCCTTGAAGGGGTGACTATTCTGCATGAAACAATTCATGAATTACATAGGAAGAAACTTAATGGCATCATTTTTAAGGTAGACTTTGAGAAGGCTTATGATAAAGTCAAATGGCCCTTTTTGCAACAAACTCTTAGAATGAAAGGATTCTCACCTTTGTGGTGTCAATGGATCCTAGATTTTGTATCTAAGGGAAGTGTTGTTGTGAAAGTAAATAATGATGTAGGTCGGTATTTCAAGACCAACAAAGGCCTACGTCAAGGGGATCCGCTCTCGCCTATCCTTTTTAACTTGGTTGTAGATATGTTAGCAATATTTATAACAAGAGCAAAAGAGGATGGCCAAATTCGTGGATTGATACCTCATTTAGTTGATGGAGGCCTCTCAATTCTATAGTATGCATACGACACCATTCTGTTCATCGAGCATGATCTAGAGCAAGCAAAGAACCTAAAAATTATCCTTTGTGCTTTTGAAAAACTATCTGGGTTAAAGATTAACTTTCATAAAAGTGAACTCTTTTGCTATGGAGAGGCAAAGGATTATGTGGAACATTATTCACGGATTTTTGGTTGTGATTTGGGAAATCTCCCTTTTAGATATTTGGGGATTCCAATGCACCATAAAAGGCTGAATAATAAAGATTGGAAACAAGTGCAAGATCGTTTCCAAAAAAAGTTAAGTGGTTGGAAAGCAAAACTTTTGTCTTATGGTGGTTGACTAGTACTGATTAACTCAGTGTTGAGTAGCCTTGCTATGTTTATGATGTCATTTTTTGAAATACCGAAAGGCATTCTTAAGAAACTAGACTTTTATAGGTCATCTTTTTTTTGGCATGGTGATAACCACAAGAAAAAATATAGATTAACCAAGTGGGAAATACTTTGCTTACCAAAGGATCAGGGAGGTATGGGTATTAGAAATCTGGAAGTCCAGAATGTGTGCCTTTTGAGCAAGTGGCTTTTCAAATTGATAAATGAAGAGGGTATTTGGCAAACAATTCTCAAGAGAAAATACTTGAGAGGTAAAACGATTGGGGAAGTTCAATGGAAGCCTGGGGATTCTCACTTTTGGTCAGGCCTTATGAAGGTCAAAGGGCATTTCCTACAACTTTCTAGTTTTATTCTCCATGATGGTTCTCAAATAAGATTTTGGGATGATAGGTGGTTCGGTCGCCTTCCTCTTAAAATTCAATATCCATCGCTATACAACATTGGTCGAAAGAAAAATGTCACAATTTCAACTGTGTTTAGCTTCATACCTCTTAACATTTCTTTTAGGAGAGCCCTGGTTGGGGAGAAACTTCAAAAATGGGAAGAACTGGTCGCAAAAATTGCTTTAGTGCAATTAGATGACCAGCCTGATTCTCTTAAGTGGAACATATCTAAACAGGGTCATTTCATGGTAAATTCAATGTATGAGCATTTGGTGAACCAAGTTGCCTTGCCTTTGAACAAACGCTTATGGAAATTGAAATTACCCCTTAAAATTAAGATCTTTCTTTGGTTCTTATTTAAAGGTGTAATTTTAACAAAGGATAATTTGATAAAAAGACATTGGTCTGGGGATGGTCGATGTTGTTTTTGTGACTCCAACGAATCCATTCAACATTTATTCTTTGATTGTCATGTGTCAAGGTTTATTTGGAGAGTTTTTACAATAGCTTTTGGCTTGGAGTCTCCTAAGAATTTAGATGAGCTTTGTGGTCCTAGGGTACAACAAATAGGTCGGCACTTGCATACCCAAATGTGTGTAGGGGCAAGTGCACTTTTATGGTCTATTTGGTTATGCAGGAATGAAGTAATTTTTGCCAAAAAAAGATTATATTCTTATTTGCAGGTCATTTTCAGGGCCACCTATTGGGCAAGACAGTGGAGCGTCCTACAAAATGTGGCAAAAAGACAGCTTATCAAGTCAGCTTGTCGCACGCTGGAGTCTCTAGCGATGGAAATCTTTGCCAATTATGGGTGGCCATCTTCTAAGCGGATTAGCTTCGATTTATTTTCGTCTATTTAGCTCTTTGAGAGCACTTTATTCAAACAGTCTTATAAATTGGTTGTGTGCAAACCTCTTGCACAGGCCGGAATAAAATTTCCTTTTCTAAAAAAAAAATTCAAGGACAAGTTCCATGATTCCATAAAAGCATTTGTCATTTGGGTCAATAGATCGCCAGGGAATGCACATGCCAATTAGGGTAGCATGGCTGCACACACATGCAGCGATACATTCCACACAAAATCCACATCATTTCTTGATGGAATTCGATCCAAAGGCGATGATATAGCAAGGAATATTAAGACTTGGATGGTGTGATGATGGGGATTCCTCACATTGGGAATATGTTGTGATGCCCCGGCATCCCAAAGGCCATAACACATGATTTGACACATAATAATGATGATTTATAACTTAATCATGCTAGAGAGGAATGGGAACTAGGTGGAGAAATCCCCAAGTCAAAAAATTTCTATTCAAAATACAAAACCGCATGTTGTTCGGTTGAGTAAGTCAACATATACTAGTTTTCATGCGAAACATCAAATACAAAAGTTTTAGTTTGAAGAGGTGTCCATCAACTTTGATATTGTGACCATCTTTAAAAATTGAATGTTAAGATGTTCAAAATCTCAAACCAAATCTAGCCTAGTTTTTGTTTTAAAAGGTGGCAAATGTGACTTGATTAAATTTGATCTTGAAATTACTTTTGGTTTGAATATAGAACTTCAAAATCTTCGTTTCTATAAAATGCAATTAAAGTTATCACCTTTCAAATTCAGCCGACCTTGAAGTGATTGGACTTCATTTGGTACTTCAAAAGTTTTAAACAACAATATACATATTTTTGCTTATAGTTCAAAATCTAGGATAAACCAAAGACAACTTTGTGTAACAAACTTGTAGAGGACTTGGCAAATAACAACTTTGTTATTTGTACCATTGACATGCATGATGGTTTAGATGGGCTTTTGAATTGATTTTTGCCAAATGCGGTATGCACGAGAACCATGTGACTATGTGCTCAGCCCATGAACCGCTATTGATGCAGGATGGAGGCCTGGAGAACATATGGCTCATGGATTCCAGCTATTCGCGCCACATGACCGGTAATCTCAGATGGTTCTCCCAGTCTCACACCAACGAGTTCCAGCGAGCACATCATTTTTGGAGATAAAGGCCTACACGATGTGGTCAGTGGTCTCGCCTATCCCCATGCTGAGGTTCAACAGTAGGCCTATCACCCTGATAGTACCTGTCCTCGTTCCTCCACTCATCCTCTGCATGCTTAGTCCCTCAACTTGTGGCAGCAAAACTCCACTAGGTGACCCTCCCTATGGCAGTAGTCACACAAATACCTCTTGGGTTAACTACCCTTAGGTTGGCTCTGGTTCCTGGGTTGGCCTTTTGGCTCTAGAGTGGGTTAGGAGGAGCATTCCTCTTAGCCCCTTGCTTAAAGCTCTCTGGAGGTATTTTCAGGTGGGTTCCTCACAGGCAGAGTGTCAATTGGGTTCATAACAAAGTTTAGTGTGGGAGTCCTCAGCTATTTCTTTGGTTGCTCCATAGACTTATCTGTCCACACACCATCCTTGGGATTTCCATGTTCAAAGTAGGGCTTGTTGTGGGTGATAGGAAACTTATCACTAATTGGAATCCCACTCAAATCCCCTAATCTTTCCATACAACTGATCAAAATCAGCTTGGGTGTGGTGGTAGCCAACCCTTATTAACTTGTCACTTAACTTGAAAGAAGAAACAATCATTCCAAGTTGTGGCTCTTTGCAGAAATCCAACTGTGAATGGTCCTGAAATAGGTGTTCTCATCTTCTAACTGGACCTTCTCAATTGCCAATGAAGGGAGGTAGCCTGTAGGATCCTTGTATGAACCAATTTCCCACTTCAATTCAAGCAAGATTCATCCTCAATTTGAGTGCTTGTGTGCAGCCCTCTCCCTCCCCCTTTCTAGTTTGAATTTTGGATGAAACTCAAAGGATTTTGGTGATTTCTGTTTGCGTGTGAGATAATCCTTCTCTTTTGGTGTTTTGGACTTGCAAGGACGTGGAGATTATGTCTTAGAACATCTTAATCCTACAAGATTGCCACAAACAAGTTGTTCTTGAGTTTTCCCCTTTCTATCCCAAGTATTCACCTCTTCGCGAGATCTAAAATTCCCGCTAATCCCGTGATATTTTTTAGTAGATCTTTTTGGAATAGCTTTGGAATGGAGCTAGGAGAGCCCTTGTCAAATCTTGTGAAGTTTGGAAAAGATTTGGTAAACTTTTGGGTTTGGGAACTCAAGTTCCAGGGTTGCACCGGACTATCCGGTACAACCATCGGACTATCCGGTACCACCACAGGACAGTCTGACGGTATGCACTGGACAATTTGGTGCTAACCCATGCCTGGCCTCTACGTTGAACTATCAGATAGCTAGAGCGAGACTATCCGGTGTCACCGGACAGTTCAGCACCAGCCATCAGACAGTCTAGCAGGTGCCAAAGTAGTCTGCCTTTCTTTGGTGTTTTTGTCTCCGGCTTTTGCTTTGACCTCACTTTTTTGTTCTTTGTTGCATGCTCATACTCTTTACTTGCTATGCATTAGTGAGTCGCATTTCGGTGTGGTGAGTGGCTGGCAACAACCTTGTGTGTGAGTCATTGCTTACCTTGCCTTGCAATCACTTTCTTGGTCTCGAGACAAGTTTCTTTCACTGTTTTTGATTAGGTACGTATCTGATCAGTGGGTGGTACCTAGTGCTTTGTTTTTAAGTCAGTTTCATGTTAGGGTTTGAATTTGAGTTTTTGCTACTCCTATTCACCCTCTCTAGTCGCATTCTATGGTCCTATAAGGGGTATCAGAGCCGGTTAAGTTTCTTTACACCTTTACTGTTGAGAGACCATGATGCACTTTGGGAAGGTTCCAGTCCTTGGCTCGGATGGCTATGCCTACTGTAAGGGTAGGATGAAGGCTTTTCTACTTAGACAAATAAAGGACATATGAGATGCTACTCAGAGTACAACTTTTGTGGTGCTCCCATTGCTGAGCGTACCACTCCGGCGCTCATTCCTCAGCATGTGGCGAATTACAAGGTGGTGAACTTTCTCTTCTCTAGACTTGGTCTGGTGGACTATGAGGGTGAGCCACCTTAGTACTACTCGTGATATTAGTGGAGACTTACTGGTACGAATATAAGAATTTCGCCTAGAAGCCGGGAGAGTTTGTGGTTGTTTTGTTTGGTCACTTTCAATCGATCATCAACAAGCTCCATGTCAACTCTTCCCTCACTAGACTCTCATACACTGACCATCAGCATGCTGTCAAGCTGTTGTATGCCTTGGACAAAAAAAGTGTGGGAGATCAAGATGAACTCAATTCTTGAGTCGGCAAGATATGACACCATATGTGTAGAGGAGCAGCAAACAAAGAGTATGAGCCAGTGGTGAGGAACACAAAATGTGAGGTTGAAGCAAAGACACCCAAAGCAAGAACCTCCAAACAACACAAAAGGAACCACCTAGCGATCGCCAAGACCTCTTAGCAAATGAGGTGCTAAAGACATTAGGAACAATCCTATGCACCCCTAAAACCACCTAGAAGGAGCCACAAACCTTAGGAACAACTTAGACCAAATCTAGGGGCAAAAACCCTAGCCACACCAGACTGTCCGAGATTCTCTACCGAATAGTCCATCATGGCATTTTCAGGCAGACCAGTTTGCAAAGAAAAATTCTAAAACCGAGTCAAACGGACTCCAAAAATCATGAAATTTTAACCACAGGCTTATAAAACATGGGGAACAGCATACTAAAAATTTAGACCATTTGGAGGAAGTTAGGTCCACCGGACTATCCGGTGAAGTGAGTTGGACTATCCGGTGGGCCTAGGAAAACTGCCTTGGTTCTTGAGTTTGCTAACACTAAACTTGACCAAACCTTCTCCGATCTTCATGAAATTTGGCATAGGCTGTCTTAGCACTATTCCAAAGCTATTCCCAAAATACCTACTCAAAAAGATCAAGCAATTATCGAGAATTCTAGATCTCGTGAAGATGCAAGCTTTGGGCAAGAAAGGGGAAACTCAAGGATGACTTGCTCGTGGCAATCCTGCAGAATTGAGATGAACTAGGCTATAATCTCCACGTCCCAGCAAGTCCAAAACGCCAAAAGAAGATCGCTAACTCATGGGCAAACACAAATCACCAAAAGCCTTTGAGGTTCATGCAAAATCCAACTAGAAATGGGAGAGAAAGATGGCTGCACACATGCACTCAATTTGACGATGAATCTTGTTTGCATTAAAGTGGGAAATCAGTTCATACAAGGTTCTGACAGCCTATCTCCCTTCACCCTCCCTCTTGATGCAAAGGATTAGCACTAAGCTCTCCAAAACCTAGCTCTAATTCCCGATTCTCTCTCTAACCTCTTGGCTGCAAGAAAATGCTAAGCCTAGGGTTTCAAACCAGCCAAGTGACCTATCTAAGACAGTCCACTAGTCTATTTGTACCCCAAGCCTAACTGACTCAGTTTACACTAAGACCCCTATATTACAAATGCCTGGAGGGGCTAAAATGTAAATAATATGAACGGACGACTACGATGATGTCTTGATCTTTTTCTTCTCCACGCTTGGCTTGGATGTATGCCACGTAGCCAGTAGTCCAAAAGCTTTTCCCGATTTTGAAGTCAGAAACTGGGAAACTTTATTTTGCGGATTCATAGGACGAGTCTTGGCCCAATCGTCTATCTTGACGAGTTTTGACCCAATAGCCAAGTCTAAGTAGCTTGGGTGCCATTTTCAAGCTTAAGCTGCCAAAGGGCCCTTGAAACGCCTTCGCAGCCACGCTATTGGGTGGGAGCTCTAGGCTGCAATCGACCTCCAGTCCATCGGAGCTGCCTCTAGTCCATCGGAGGGCTTACACGTCATCATCTTATTGCCCCTCTGTGTACCAAGCTCCCATGGCCAATTGACACCGAGTCTTGTGCCTCCGGTCCATTGGAAGACTTGGGCCTCAGTCCATCAGAGGGCTTGAGCTTGTTGACCATCACTCATCACACTAGGAGAGCAATGAGGCTAGTGAATTAGCTCTCAACACCAAGCACCATAGGATACAAGCAAAACACCATTGGCAAGAAAATAGGTAAAGCTAGGAGGACAACAAGTCAAGGTCTGCGGTATGGTCTTCTATCTCTAATAGCGTACAAGAGCTATCCGTGCTAAAGGTCGAAAGGATATCAACAGGATTATGAACTTGCATCGAGCAAAATTCTAGCACTCTCGAGAGGCTAGGGGGTAGATAGTTGGCAACCGAAGAAGAACCTAGCTAATGCCTATGGGCCTCCCAAACGACGGGCCTGGGACACAAAGGTACACACACACTGTCACCGAGAGGGACTACCAAGCAAATTTGCGTGGAGAGGATGGCATGCCACAAACTTGTTCAAGCGAAGCTTGAACAACAATAGTTCATCCTTGGCCAAAGGAGAGGAATTAACGACAGCATAGCGTATAGGTTGAATTGTAGCACCAGCAAGGATAGCAAGGATCGATCAAATCTAGATTAGCACAACTCAAGCCTCGATATAGTGGACCAAAAGGAAAATCCAACTACACCAATAGAGTTACTAAGAGAGACAAAGATAAATGAATTAAATAAGACCTTTAATTGTCACATGTCATACATTGGAAGGTAATGTAAAAAGAATAAGAAGTTGCACATTACCGAATAAATCCAACTGACTCAGATACAACAGACCTTCTCTAACTCCTAACTAAACACTAATTTCAAAGGGGAGGCACCACCCATGGGGTGCCTCCTAGAGAGGGAGAGAGGGTTACATGGTGAACGGTACATTTTTGGAGTGGGGGAGTGCCCCTCTACATATAGGAGTGTGAAGGTTGGTGGTGTAGCTAAGTCGATTGGTCGGACGGTCATGTGGATGGCTGGGCGGCCATGCCGGTGGCCGGACGGCCATGCCCATGGCTGGGCAACCATGATATCCACCATCTTTGTTGATCCACTGGCTGAATATGCTTGCCCAAGGTTGGTGACGGTTGCCAAAGTCGGTGCACGTGCAAAACGGGTAAAAGTCATGGCCGAGCAGCCAAGTTTATGGCTAGGCGGGCATGTGTTTCTCTCGGATTGGGTGCATGTTGTCTGCCTTGGATTGCAATATTTGTGTGATGGCCTTCCAACCCTTCATTTCATTGGACTATTGGTTGCACGGTTGGATTTGTCTTATTTTGTGTTTCTTTGCATGCATGTTGAAGGACATGTCGGATTGCCACTGTGGCATGGCTGGGCGGCCATCAATTTTGGGCTAAAAGACTCCATGGGCCTCTTGGCTACTAGACTTGCCTGGGCAGCCATACTAGATGGCCGGCCGGTCACCCTTTTTGAGCCACAGGGCTGCAGGGGCTAGCCCACCACTGGTGATGGCCGAGCAGACAAGTGAGATGGCTGGTCGGCCATGGGTGATGGGCGCGATCACGCACTTTGGCCGGCTATCTCTCCCTTGTCACTCTCCCTTTGTTATGCTCATTTCCTTTGTTATTTTGAACGTGACAAGCTCCTACATGCAACTTTGTGTCAGGGGACCATGTGGTGTGGCTGAGTAGCCAAGGAAATGGCCAGGCAGCCATGCGTAGTGGCCGGTCGACCAAGGTGATGGCCAGTCGGCCATGCCCTTTTGGCTGGTGGTTTCACACCCTTAAGATTGTGTTCACCATATATTTTCCATACGAACTCCAAACGAGGCAAGTAAAATGTCCGTTACAATCGTCTCGATGAGTTCTACGCGACGTTGCAATCGACTTTGTAGTAATGTTATTTTTCAATTCATTTTCAAGCCCTTTTTATGTGAACTCTCTCTGGCTCCAAATGATGTTGTCTTTCATGGAATTTGAGAATCTCCCTGTGATACATCGAAAACCACCAAAACTTGTGGAATTCGTTAGTGTTAGGTGAATAATGCATATAACTTTATCTGTACCACATTTATTCTCCAAGAAATTGGTGGTTGAAATAGTGAAACAACGACTGCCAACACGCCCCCAAGCTTAACTTTTGCTCATCCTTGAGCAAAGACAAGACTTACACTCAGTGGATCAGGAGTTGCATTAATGTCAATGTCCTGCAAGTATTAAGTGCACAACCCAACAGTCTACCTTTATGTCTGAACAAACTGGCATAAGTGTACCCTAACTTTTTTATCCATACCTGTAGGGCTTCTGGCCTTTCTTACCTTGTCATTGGCGGTTGAGAGATGGAACAATCTCAGTAGAGTGTTACCGAGCTCTATCTCCTTTTGGGTTTCATGCTCGAAGGGTTTTGAAACATTTCAAAAATCAAATTACTAAGATCCTCAAATGGTACCCTCGAATTACTCAAGTGGTTTTGGATTCCTAACCAGGCCTCAAGCCAAACTTTTCCCTATCAACTAAAGTCTTATGTGGAGCTCAAGGAAGGGATAAAGTCAGCTTACCTATGTCATGTATTTTGTTGAGTCAAAGACTGGTCCTAGCGAAGTTTGTGGTACCTCTCATCCCGATCAAAGGAGAATGGATTTGTTTTGTGGATGGATATGGTCTATGGATGAAAACTCCTTATTTGATGAATCCCCTTTTGAAACTTTGAAGCTTTTGAGTACATGGAGCTATCATTTTATTTTCTCTTCCTTTTTCTTCTCTTTTTGTCTTTCTTTCTTTTTTTCTTCTCCCCCTTTTCTCGTTCTCTTTTTTTGATAGCCCCATGTCTCCTTGTGTAAGGGAACTTTGGGCATGTTGCTGAAATATGACTAGAGTGTTTATTCGTAAAACCATATTTGTGGATGGCTATGTGGATGGTGGATATGGTTTTAGTATGGTGGAGAAATGTCTAGTGAAATGTAGATTCTTGAATCCAGTGTAGATTTAAGCATGAGCAGACATAGAAAGACTAGCAAATGAAGATGGATGTGAAGTGCCACTACCTCATAAGAACTAAAAATTTGACAAAACTCAACATAACAATTAGTAGCTGTAACACCCTGAACTTTACTTTCAGCAGTTTTCAATAAAGTTAACATGCTTTATCTAATTTTCTAAGGTTTTTATGCCTAGCCTTGCATGTCATGATTTATTTTATTGAACAAATAATTAAATTCATCATAGGTCAAACTTGGTTGTGCATTCATGCTGGAGCACTGTTTTATTTCTTGTGTGACCTCAGTTCTGATAATTCAGTTTTATTTGAATTTCTTTTGTTCAGTTTTGGTTTTAGATTAATAGAAAAGCGGAGAGAAAAGAAAAAAAAAGAAAAAGGAAACGAGAGAAAGGGCTACGAGTAGCCCAGCCGATCTAGCCCGTCCTGCTTCCCTATCCCGCTCCCCTCCTCCCCGCCTGGGCTGGCCAGCGGCCCAACCAGCCAGGCCAATCGGCCCAGCCACGCCCCCTCCCCATCCCTCTCTCTCTTGGCCAATGGGCCCTGCCGCCCTGAGCCACTGCCCGGTGAGCCGTCATCTTCCTCCTTCCTCCCTTCCTCTTCCTCGCGCTGCTGTGGGTGGACTGAGCGCCAGCGCCGCCGTTCCTTGGCCGATGGCCCCAGACTCCCATTGCCCGCTGATGATGGCCCCGCATCCCGCTCTCCTTCTCAGCGCGCAGGTGACTCAGAGTCGACACGGATGTGAGTCCAGGCTGACTTGGACCCGAGTCCGCACAAGGCCGCACCGCCATCGTTTCCTCCTCGATTCGGACTCAACTCCACGCCACGGCCCCAGCTCGTCCTCTATAAAAGGGTTGTCTAGACCCGTTGCTACGTCTCTTTTCACCACTCGCGCTCGCCCAAGCCCTACCTACTCGCGCCGCCACCAATTTCCATCGATGAAGCTCGCAGGTGAGCTCAGCAGCCGCTTAAATTCCACCAGTGGTGAGCTTTTCTCGGTCCAATTGACCTCCGTTCCACAATCGTAGGACCTCAAGGAAGCCTCGCCGCCTCTTTTAGGAGCCCCAAAGCCACACCTTGGTGCCTTCCCACAATGCCTGACGCCGCCGTCTGCTTCTTCCCATCACGGGCCACCTCCGTTGTCATCCCGCCAGCACTCGAACCCTCGGGGAGCATCACCATTGCGTACTCTCTACCTGGCCGATTCCCTATCCCGCTCCATGCACGGCAGCACCCCTGTGCACGCCCTCCGGTGATGTACCACCGCGCGCAGGCAGGCTCCGCCATGCCCTATGGTCGCCGTCGACCAAGCCCCACCCTCGTTAAACCGTAGCCTCTAGATTTTGATCCAACACCCCACAAGCACCGGTGACCGGTCATCACCAGTCAAACACCGGTCAGCCTCCACCATTGTGCCAAAGAGCCCTTATGTTTTGCCCAAATTAACCCATAGTCCATCCCCGAAGATGCCAGGCCCTGTTTTTAGTGCTCTAGTCCCTGGTTTTTGAAAATTAATCAAAATTAGGTCCTATCAGCACTCAAAAGCTCATATTTTCTCCGTTTAAAATCCTGTTTTCAACAATTCTTGTGCTCACGTGATCGTGGCAACGCATAGAATAATTTTAAATATTTTTTATGCTTTGTTTTCATGTAATGGTGTACTATTTCTTATCTATTGCCCTTGTTTGCATGCCTGCGTGTATGTGGATGATTGTGTGGCACTATGATCGTGCATAGACATTGATCCGCCTGTTGAGTTCGAAGAACAGTCTCCAGAACCCCTAAGCACAGCAATGAAATTTTGAAGAAGGCAAGTATAACATAAACAGCACCCAATAACTTCTTTTAATCTCTGCATGTGCATTTAATTTTGGAATGCCTATAAGGATATTACCCTAGCTACATTTATCCTGATATTTACCTTTTGGGAATGCATATGGGTATGTTGTGCTAGGTTTTGCGTGAACACATGTCATTTTGTTAATTAATTTTGACTAATGGTTTATGCAATTTAATTGTTGGGCTTGACCATTAAGCGTTCATGTCCATTTTAGTAATATGCTTTTTAGCAACATGGTTTAGGGAGCCTGAGCAATGTGCTCGCGTGCTTTTGCGGGTTTCTGTACTAGGGACCGGTTCACAAAGCGACCACCTAGGACAACAGTGCTACCACAAGCCTAGAATGGGATGGCCTTAGCTCAGTAATTAGGTTGTTTTGGGCTGGAGTAACTTACCTGCGAGGCAAGAGGGGGAGTAAGCTTCTATGGTCCCTATGCTACCTCAGGTTGAGTGTGCTTTACGTGATGTATGTGCTTCTCCCTTTGGAGGTGGACCCCACCGTTGCGGCGCTTGATTCCTTGCGGTTACTTCTTACCAACACGATCTTTGGAAAGGCTTCGTAGTGTGCTTGCTAGTCATCTCACCTATGGTGTATGATGAACTCCTAGCGTAGCTCACGACTTATGGGTAAAGATGCGCCACCTCTCGAGAGTGTAAAAATGACATGCCAGCCATGCTCATGGTTGTGAGCGGCCTAGGCCCTTCCCAGTGATTAGTGGTTTACCTTGGTTTTGGTTATGGAGATGGTTATATCTGTTTAATGTTATTTAATTCTTTACGCAATATCTTTGGGTTAATGGTTTCTTTAATCAACAGTAGTAATCAGGCTTTAATAAAGTTTGTTTAATTAAAAGCTCATGCAGTCTGTCAGCTAACCTTAGAGCCTCATGGTTTATGTTATATTTGTTAAGTACGAGTTGCTGTACTCACACTTGCTTCTTTATATTTATTCCTTGTTGGGTGGGGGAGGGGGGGATTCCAACCCCTGCTCAGTTAACGGAGATACTGAAGATTATGTGTAAGACCACGACGAATATTAGGCGCTTCGTTCTCCAGTCGACGTCCCAGTAGAGCCATAGTTATCTTTCATGTTTTATGCTTCCGCAACATTATACTCTATGTTAAAGACACGATGTCACTTTGTAATAAAGATATTAAACGTTTTTGCACAATTTTATCTTTGACATGTGTCTGTGGTACCTTGTAATTTGTCATGTATATGCGAGACTTGATCCTGGTGCATATATATATTTGCACAGTTTTGTTCATTGGAAACCAGGTGTGACAGTAGCATATGTAGAGGTTTCGTCGTGTAAAGCATTTGACTCTGGACATGTATTTCAAACAACTGAGGAACTTTCTCATTTTAATTTTCAAAAAGAAAACTCTAAGAATTCACTTTACTAAGATTAAGATGGGTTAAACTCAAACTTTGATTATATCACATCTCACAACAACTTAGACTTGGTTTGAATGCACTGGCTCCCACAAGGTTAAAAATCAAAGGTAGGATCACAACTTGTGCCAATATGTTCAAATTTTTAGGAGTGTCAAGATGTATGCGAAATACATACAAGGAATTGAGAGAGCAACCATTCATCATTTCCTTTAAGGAAGGGTATAAACAAAATTCTAGCATTATAGCTAGAAGTTACTTTATTCATGGTAAAAGCAAATCTTTTTGTTATTTCCGCATTATGCAGAATTTTTTATAGCTTCCTCTTATTTTGGGGTAACAAGAATGGATTTCTTTTGTGTCATGGCAATTTTTAGAATTTAATATATGGAAGTGAAACACAAAGCATTCAGGGTACTCACCTGATGATCTTCCCCCAAGCTTAGTTCTTTCAAGTTATTTCCAAAAGCTAAGCATCGATATTACCTAGCATTGCCTCCCCCTAGCTTGCTTGTTCCCTGGGTGACTACGATGCTACTTGTGTTGCTCACTTATATGAATTGCCTTCTCTCTACTCTTGTTTTGCCTCCTTTCAAAATGACTTTTTGAGGTTTTCCATTATGTCTCCGATGCTGCTATTTGGACCATCTGCATAGTGTCGGGAGCTTCGATTTGTAGACAAATTCAGTGTGATGATACTAATCAGTTTGGTGAATGCCTCCTATATTGATGTTGGATCTCCCGCTCCAACATTATGTTTTCCTTTAACTGACATTCTTCCGAAGTGACACAAGGGCGGTCATGGCAAGGTACTTCTAGATAGGCTCTGGTCCTTCTGAGAATGTACCAAGCAGGATCTTTATTCCCAAAAAGATTGAGCGGAATGATGGAGGCGGATGTTTGTTGGAGTCGACTCCCCGGTCTATCATTGGAGTTTGCCATCAATCTTCGGTTAATGGATTCTATTGTTGGAGTTGACTCCTCTGGATCCTTGAAGTTTGCCACCAATCTTTGGTTGTCTTGTTGTATATTCGGCCATGAGAAGGGAATTGCTCACTCATAGCATTCCTCCATACTTGGGTGATGTCTCTACATATATCTTATGTTATCCATGGCTATGTGTTGCCTCGAGTGAAGTAGTGGACTCGTGCTCTACTAGTTTCAACCTTATTGTATAGAGACATGGTCTTGTGATTTTTGAGACGAATTCTCGTGATGAGGCATAATCATGCCTTTATGTTCGCTTCCCAAGTGATGTAGTGCAGTGGTGGAGGACGCCCAAAAATTTAGGTGTGGCGGTGAATTGTAAGACTATATTCATATATAGTACCGAAACAATGGTTCACAACAATAACATTGTTCAGAAATACCTCAAATGAAGAAAAACACATTGAATGCACATCATATCAATCAAACAAAAAAGAGACATAAATTAATGGTCAAACATTAAAGTTAAAATGTTAAATGTAATACAAGATATACAATTAGACTATAGAGTATACAGCAATAAGCCAGGTCCTTCTCCAAACTATATTCAAACCATTCATATTGCTTCAACCAATCTTTTTAAAACTCCTACTATTTTGTGCTTTAGGGAAATTATGACCAGAAGGTTGAGTTGGATCTCTTTGTTTGAAAGCCCTCCTAACTCCAGCTCTAATATTAGGACCAAATTGATCTATTGGAATGCGAAGACCCAAATTCGAGATGACATAATCTGGATTTAACTCAGTGTTATACCTTTGTCATTTGCATCTTCATCTTCTCGGCCTTCAGCCTCTTCATCCTTCAACCTTGATTGTTGAGCACAAGTGCAGCTCCTGGATCTAGGAGCTGATGCCGCGGCCCGCAGGCACTAAGCGTCGAGGCTATAGGTGCTGAGCACTGGGGCAAGCCCACGCGGGTGAAGGGCAACCTAGGGGCTAGGGCGCGGGTGTCATCCGTCGGACAGACGGTGCGCCGAGCGAAAGGGCCACCGGGGGCACAATCACGTAGGAGACAAGCGGTGAGGGGGCTACGCCATAACGATCGGCGAGGCGGTGAGGTGGCGATGGGCATCTAGCATTCCAATGGCCGGGCATAGGCGACGAGAGGGCAATGGGCGGAGGGTGTGGGGATGGGAGGCTTCCTTCGTTGCCTGCTTGGTCCATGGGCCACTGGGTTGACTGGCTACACATTAGAACTTGGGATGAAAACATGGGATAGAAGAACGTTTCTAGGCTTTAGGTATGGTGGGTGCGATAGTGGGCCATAATAGGCTCTCCATCCGTGATGCAGAGCATGGTCAATGTATTGCGTTGATCAACCACTGTTGGATGAATATCGAGGTCCTTCCTCTCAGGGGTTGGGTTGGAGGATGTGTGATATTACTTGGCATATCCTCCCGTAAGCTTGATCCTTGTGGTGTGATGAAACAAACCTTCTGTCGAAGTTTTCATGTTCCGCTTTGACTTTTGTTTTGTTTCCAGTGGAAGGCGTTGTCCAATCATGGTGCGAAGAGATACTCAAGATCGAGACTGGATTTCTATGTGATAGCATTTTCATTTCTTCCTTTATGATATCTGGGAACCTCCTTTCACCTTTCCCTGCATGTTAGGGATCGACACGTGCACTTGTCTACCTAACAAGATTTCATCAAGGTTGGGCAGGGTAGCTCAAGATAGCACTACTAGTAGATTCTGTGGCCATAGAATCTTAGCAAGACGAAGGCTTGGGTTCAAGTCCTATCACTAATAGGTTTTTAATTTAAAGCATCCTGAAAAGAGAGTGCTAAAAGTAGATGTTACAAGGGGTTACCTTCATTGATATGTTGGTGGAAGTAACGATGCTAAAATTCCATCTTGGCAAGAGAAATTGATGGGGATTAGGGGTCCCAATCTTCCGAGAGGTATGGATAAGTCAGTTTAGGGGTGGAGAACTCGATGTTGGTGAAGAAAGCTCCGAGCAATCGATCGTATCCTTGCAATCACTACACCACTGCTCCGATGGTTATCAACCGCGTGATGCGCGCAATCAACCTCGCCAAGAAGGCTATCATTCCTGCAATGCAACTGAGAGAACACAAGAAAGAACGAGGAATAAACGCAATCAAGATTAATCTTGTGCACAAGTTGGGGTTTCACAAACCGATACACTAACGGCGAACTCTTCATGACAGAATACTCTTAAGCAAAACCCATCTACTCTAATGATGACTACAGAATATATACAAGAGAGAGGTCTAGGGGGCGGCCAAGGGTGTGGCCGAGCAACCCTAGGGCGTACAAGGCCAACGGGCCCAAAAACCGGTCCAACAGCACCCTAACAGATTCTGTTCGTCACCTTGTTTTGTTGTTTCCCGTTGACTCCGAGCATATTTTGATATGAGACGATTTGGGAAAGCTTATCTCCTTAGCTTTCCATTGATATGT
Organism: Paspalum vaginatum; assembly: GCA_030272315.1. Classification (NCBI taxonomy): domain Eukaryota; kingdom Viridiplantae; phylum Streptophyta; class Magnoliopsida; order Poales; family Poaceae; genus Paspalum; species Paspalum vaginatum. The sequence goes on along the minus strand of CM059015.1, from coordinate 24,530,067 downwards.
AGAACGTCCAAAACATATCCCGTATGTGGCCTGAACGTCCATTTTCGTGAGGCCTGCTCCTGCAGTCCGAACCGGCCTCGCGAGTAAATTGGACCTCAACTTGGATTGGACTTCAAACTCCATCTTCTCTTGGGCCTTGATCATATGCATGCTGTACATGTTCTCATCATAAATCAGTCCTCCTCGTTCCATGGTTAGTCAATGGAATGTTGTTGTAGCAGACATCCTTTAAATCCTCAGGAAATTTTGCTTGTTTCTCTATAAAGCTTGTTAAATGCCAGACAATTTTATTCCCCAAGATTGGATTCTGAATTGAATGCTGATTCCAAACTTGTTCGCTATCATGTTTAATTTGTCTTCTTGGGCTTGATATTTGTCGGGCATGACACGTGCCACCAATCGTTGTCTGCCTATGTGCCACACAGCCATCGATTACACGTCATTATATTAACGTTCTCACCATGCTTGTGGGCATTTATATGTGTTTGCCTTTGTGGTTCTTAATACAGAGCTCTCCCGCAACGAGAGACATCTATGCCTGCCATTTTTGGGATCCACACCACAACTCCATCGGACACACAATTTTCCTGTGGGACGGTGGACCAGTGGCCTACTAGCTGTGCAAATTCAAGCCTCGAAGATAGCATAATGTGATATTCGATTGCATGTCACCTTGGTATGGTGTGTTTTTGTGGTGCAGAAGATAGTCATGCTTGCGCCATTATTCATCGCCACCATTCACTTTGATATCCATATCATGATGCTGTCATTTTCCCAAGAGGGGCTGAGTAGACCACAAGAGGTTAAGCATGAGAATGTGGGCCACATTCTCATGTGGGGAATGAATGCCTCCTGCAACAGATTAGTGTACAACATATACTAGGGTCCAAATTGTGTAAAGTGTATCGACCACTGGGCCCGTTGTTCACAAAGTGCTAGCAAAATATTTTACGTGGAAACATAACACAAACCATGTTGCTAAACCATGACTTTGATCTCTCCATCTTTTACTCAAATCCACAGTCTTGAAAAAACGGGTTGCATTTTTGAAACATTACCGGGATTTTATGTCTCCATGAAACTTGAGAGATCCAGCTAGCTCAAGAATCATGGTATGTGAACTAGCAGTCTAGCATGAACATCAGTACCAAAGTCTACACATAGCTCATTTATGAGAGACAACGTTGTGCAACAATTTGATAAAAAGAGGCTAATCCAACCTAAGCACCACACTTAATTTGAAAATTAGCCTCTGGGCACGCACACGGCTAAAGCTATGTTTTTATGTGAAACTTCATTGCACTATAAACTTTGGGTAGCATGAAGAACATGATCAAGATTTACTCAACATATAGAGCAAAATTGAAGACATGTTTTTTTATTTTTTTGTTTTTTCAAATAAAAAGAAAGAGCAGTAACAAAAGGATGAAAAACAAAATAATATTGTCGCCTCTTAGCCTACTAGATTTTACTCCACAAGCACATGGAGATCACGGTAGCCTTTCACCCGGGGGTATTCCAAGGTATCGCATTTATTTCCACAGGGAAGCATTGAGATAGAGATATCAAACTATCATTCAACTAGCTGTTACTACTCACAATAGCTAGGAATGATTTACACCAAGCACCATGGTATAAACCAAGCACCATTGGCAAAAAAATAGATAACGCTAGGAGGACAATGAGTCAAGGACTGCGGTATGGTCTTCTATCTCTACTAGCATACAAGAGCTATCCGTGCTAAAGATCGAAAGGATCTCAACAGGGTTATGAACTTGTGTGGAGCAAAATCCTAGCGTTCTCGAGGGGTCAGGGGGTAGATAGTTAGTCACTGAAGGAGAACCTAGCTAACACCTATGGGTCTCCCGAACGATGGGCCTAGATTACACAGGTACTCCACACGCTACCACTGAGTGGGATGCCAAGCAAATCAGTGTGGAGAGGATGGTATGCTACAAACGTGTTCAAGTGTAGCTTAAACAACAATAGTTCATTCTTGGCCAAAGGAGAAGAACTAACCAGAGCCTAGCATACTTGTTGCATTGTAGCACCGGCAAGCATAGCAAGGATCAATCAAATCTAGTTTAGCACAACTCAGGCCTCGATATGCTGGACCAAAAGGAAAATGCAACTACACCAATAGAATTACTAACAGAGATGAAGATAAATGAACTAAATAAGACCTTGAATGCTCATAAGTCATATTTTGGAAGGTACTGTAATAGAATAAGCAGGTGGACATTGCCAAATACTTCTGACTGACTCCGATACAATAGACCTTCTCTAACTCCAAACTAAACACTGATTTCAGAGTGGAGGCACCACTCGCGGAGGGCCTCCTGGAGGGAGAGAGAGAGTTATATGGTGAAAGGCACATTTTTGGAGTGGGAGAGTGCCCCTCTACTTATAGGAGTGGGAAGGTCGATGGGGTAGCTATGTTGGTTGGCCGGGCGGCCACATGAATGGCTGAGTGGCCATGTCGGTGGCCAGGCGGCATGCCCATGGCTAGGCGGCCATCCGATCCACCGCCATTGTTGATCCACCGGCTGCAAAATGCTTCCCCAAGGTCGGTGATGGTTGCCAAAGTTGGTGCATGTGCAAAACAAGTAAAAGTCAAATGGCCGGGTGGGCACGTGTTTCTCCCAGATTGGCTACATGCTATCTTCCTTGGATTGCAAGCCTTGTGTGATGGCCTTCGGACCTTTCTTTTCATTGGATTCTTGGTTGCACGGTTGGATTTGTCTCATTTTGTGTTTCTTTGTATGCAGGTCGAAGGACGTGTTGGATTGCCACCATGGCATGGTCGGGCAACCATAGGGTATGGTTGAGTAGCCATCAATTTGGGTAGAATTACTCCATGTGCCTCTTGGCTGCTTGATTTGGCTGGCCAGCCATGTTGTACGTCCGGGTGGCCATGGGTGATGGCCGCCGGCGACCCTTTTTGGGCCATAGGGCTGCAGGGGCTAGCCCACCACTTGTGATGGCTAGGCGGCCATGGGTGATGGGTGCCCGGCAACGCAGTTTTGGACAACTGCCTCTCTCTTGCCACTCTCCCTTTGTTATGCTCATGCATTTCATTCATTGTTTTGAACATGACAAGCTCCTGCGTGCAACTTTGTATCGGGGGACCAGGGGTGGTGGTCGGGCGGCCTTGGGGATGGCTGGCCGGCCATGCCCTTTTGCCCGATGGTTTCACACCCTTAAGCTTGTGTTCATCATATATTTTCCATACGAACTACGAACGCATGATGGTGTCGTCCTTGAGGGCATTTGAAATACTTTGTAGCAATGTTATTTTCAATACATTCTCAGGCCCTTTTGTGCGTGAACTCTCTCTTGCTCCAAATGATGTTGTTTTTCATGGCATTTGAGCATCCCCCTGTGATACATCGAAAACCACCAAAACTTGTGGAATTCGTTAGTGTTAGGAGAATAATGCACATAACTTTAGACATACCCCATTTATTCACAAGGGAATTGGCGGTCAAAATAGTGAAATAGCGACCGCCAACAATAACGGTACCTAGGCTTTTCACCCTTTAATCACATCTCTTAGTGGACCAAGGTCGACTGCCGGGGTCTTATCCTGTGTTTTCCAAAAACACACACACCAAACCCATAACCGAAAATCCAACAAACAAGATTCACTAGTATTTTTTTCGTGGGACAAAAACCCACGAAAATAGCCAAAACCGACGAATTTAAGCTATATTCGTCGGCATACCATCGAAATTTGTTGCCCAAATTAGCTAGGACGAATTTATGTCAATAATTTCGTGGGCCCCGACGAAAAAAGGTTATTTTCATTGGTTTGACACGTGGCCGACGAAAATACATGTCACCTGCCACGTCACCCCATTAATTTCATCGGCCAGGTGGGAGGCCGACGAAAATAACCTCTTTTCGTTGGCCATGTGGTGGCCCACGAAAATGCAACATTTTTGGTGAAAAAACTAATGACAATACTCAGAAAAATCCAATAAATCACTGAAAACTCAAAATAAATTGTAGAAAAATTATACAATACAGTTCAGTCCCATTCCGTCCTACAAATCAACATCACATTATACAATACCTCTGCTAGTACTAACTCTCATTACTTGGCTATAACCAAAGTTCAAACACTAGCACAACAGGTTTAGTTCTCCCATATGTAGAAGTGAACAAAAAAACATACATATGCATTTACATATGAGAATTCAAATATCAATGTCAGTTTCTACATCTGCCACATGACTAAGATCATTCTGCATTTGTGAAGTTTCCTACATCTCAAGGAAAAAGTATCATGATGAGGTCCAATGTTTTGGAAATTACCTGATCAACTGATTACAATGGTTATCAAGCTGCACAACAAAATAGAAAGAGAAAACAAAAAAAAATAGAAGTTGAATGGTTGCACACACCAAAAAGGTAGTATGCATCTGTAAGAGAAAAATATGTTTGGACCTAAGAAAAAGGAAGGATTGTCTATGTGCCTAGGCCTAAGAAGATGCACCGCCTTGTATTGGATGGGTCACATTTGTGCTACTAGATGGTACAAGATGTTGCAATTACTATAGGACATGAGCATAGACATTCTGACTTACCATCTTAACATTGTCTATTCCTCCGTGAACCATACCTTGAGCCTCAAAAAGATCATTTGTATGTCCTGTGGAAAAGGGGTAGTATTATTATTTTGGAAAGATGATGATTTGCTTGTTCAGAAAGACAAGTAAATGGGTTGATCAATAATATAGGTATTGTTGCTTGCCCAAACAAATCCTATACTACAGGTCAACAAACTCATGCATACCAGTCAGTAAATGGTAATTTAGCTAGATTGTGTCACACACTGAAAGCATGTACTTGGACTGAAATACTTACTAACATGGTAGAAAATATAATCTCGAAGGCTGCAACTGTCCCCAAGACCTGCCACAGTTGAGCTGTGTTTTTCTATGAAAATTCCTATAACACAATGGAACAAAGCATGTACGCACGAGGGCTCAACAGTCATGAATGATGACATACCCCCTTCCTTGTGCATATGCATTTGATACATAACAATTTCTAGATGGCATGGTAAACTAAAAATTGAGGCATGCTCTATATCGGTCGACCATGGGAGTTCGGTACACGGAGGAGCGAAAAGATGATGGCAAGTGTAAGACCTCCGAAGGACTGTGAGGTGACCCTGATGGACAGGGGATGCTGGGTGCCACTGCTATGCTACAACCCAAGTGCATGGCGCGAAGACGTACGAGGGCGATGGTGGATTCACTCAAATCTGCCACCCTACCACCAAGTTACCAAGACTCAGCGAATGAGCCCAATTCTCGCTGATATAGAGTGGAGTGGGCTGTTCCAGGCCCAAGAAGGAAAACCTAAAGTTTCCCGATTTCTGACTTCAAAACCCGAGGTCGATCGGCGGATTTGGACTACTAGCCACGTGGACGTCATCTAGAAATTACCATGCAACCGAATAAGATCAAGACTCCATCGCGGTCATCCGTCACCGATAAAGTTGGGTCTTTTCCAGTTTAGCCCCTATGGGCGTTTCTGTAATATAGGGGTCTTAGTGTAAACTAAGTCAGTTCAGCTTGGGCTATATATACCTAAGTGGTTGGTCGTTGAGGGGACTCTTCCATCCCTAGAAACCCTAGGCTTAGCTTTCCAAACCAGCCAAGTGCTTAGAGTGAAAACTGGGTGCTAATTTAGGATTTGGAGTCTCCTAGAGTTAGTACTTTTCATTAGTGGGAGGACGAAGGGTGGTAGGCTGTGAGGAACCTTGTAAGAACTTATTTACACTTCTAATACAAGGAAGATTTGTCCCCAATTCGTGTTCATGTGTGTAGCCGTCTCCTTCCCCCCTCTCTAGCTTGGTTTTTGGATGAAACTCAAAGACTTTTGGTGATTTGCTTTGCCCGTGAGTTAATACTGTTCTTTTGGACTTATAGGACATTTAGATTATGACTTAGTTAATCTCAATCCTGCAGTTGTTCTTGAGTTTTCCCCTTTCCTGCCCAAAGATTGCCTTCTCATGAGATCTGAAATTCCCGCTAATCCTTGGGTCATTTTGAGTTGAACTTTTGGGAATAGCTTTGGAATAGAGTACAGATAGCTTGTGCAAAATCTCATGAAGTTTGGACAAGATTTGGGGTTTGAAAACTCATTTTCTGTGACTCCATCGGACTATCTGATAGAGCCATTGGACTATCCGTGTAGGACCGAGACGTGCGACTAGAGGGGGGGGGGTGAATAGGAGCACTTAACACTCAAAACTCACAACCCCCAAAACTGGTGCTTGAGAAAAAAACTAGACACCGTCCACTGAACCAATACGTGTATAGTAGCGCAAGGTGCCGTCCATTGAGAGGATACACACCAAGCAAGTGGAAGCCCTCTACTCAACGATCAAAAAGACCACAAGCCAAGTGGAGCAACAACTCACGCCGAAATATCTCGCCGGCCACTCAACGCACCTAGATGTGTCTCACTGATACACAACAAGAAAAGGGCATAGGCATACAACAAGAACCACCAAAGCGAGGTTGAGGCGAAAGCACGGAAGCAAACGAGGACAAAACAACCAAAAAGAACCCGCCTAGTGATCACCAAGATCTCTTAGCAAATGAGGTGCTAAAGACCTTGGGAATGATCCTAGGCACCCCCAAACCCACCTAAAACAAGCCACAAATCTTAGGAACAACTTAAACCAACTCCAGAGGCAAAAACACTGCTACCACCGGACTGTCCGACATGCCCTACCGCACAGTCCGATAGGGAATTTTCAAACAGACAGGGCTGCAAAGAAAATTACGAAAACCTAAACAAAAGGGCTCCAAAAATCATGAAATTTTAATCACAGGCTGAGGAAAACATGAGGACCAACATACTAAAAAATCAGTTCATTTGGGGACTGTTAGGCCCTCTATACTATCCAGTGAAGTTGCACTGGACTGTCCGGTGTGCCTAGAAAACAGCCTCGGGTTTTGAGTTTGCAAACCTTAAACTTGACCAAATCTTCTCAGATCTTCATGAAATTTTGTACAGGCTATCCTAGCACTATTCCAAAGCTATTCCCAAAAGATCTATTCAAGAAGATCAAGGGATTAGCAGGAATTTCAGATCTCGTGAAGAGGGCAATTTTTGGGCAGAAAAAGGAAAAACTCAAACTGACTTGCTCGTGGCAATCCAACTGGATTGAGATGATCTAAGGCATGATCTCCAGGTCTTGGAAAGTCCAAAACAACAGCAATAGAAGGGATTCCAAGCTTGGCCAAAGCAAACACCCAAAAGCCAAGGATTGGAGCCAAAAACCAAAGGGAGACAGGGTGGAGAAGAACACAAGGTTGCTGCATGAAATCACTTCAATTAGATGCCAAAGAAGGGTCTAAAGATTCAGTGTACAAGTAGGATTTCATCCCAAGCAACCACCCTCACCTTCCCTCTAGATTAGGAGGCTAAATCCTACTCTAACCTCCCAAACAATGGAGCTTAAGGCTTGAGGACGAAAATCACTAAGCAAAGACTGATCCTAGTAGCCAAGAGAGCTTCTAATGACCTGCCTTGGACCTATTTATACCCTAGTGCTGATAAGGCAGTTTTGCACTTAGGTCCCTACAACTAGACAAACCCTAAAGACTCGAATGAAAGATTACAGGATATTTCGGGACAGACGACCACGATGAAGTCTTGATATTCATAAGTTCCACGCAATCCTCGGATGTTCTCCATGTGGCCAGTAGTCCAATCCACGATCCGCCCCCTGTTTTGAAGTCAGAAACCGGGAAACTTCAGGAAATCTCTGCCTGGGCCAAATTTGGCCCATCTTCTTTATCTTGGCGAGTCAAGGCCCAACTCACCAAGGATTGGGTAGCTTGGTTGGCAGTTTTGAGCTAAAGCTGCCAAAGCCTCCATTGCATGCCTTCGCGCCACGCACTCGGGTTGGAGCACCATGGTGGCCCCCGGCATCCCCTGTCCATCGAGGCAGCCTCGCAGTCCTTCGGAGGAATTACTCTTGTCGTCGCCGTGCTGCTCCGTGTACCGAACTCCTATGGCCGACAGACGCCGAGCATGCCTCCAGTCCTTCAGAGGACTTTCTTCTCCATCTACCTCTAGTCCATCGGAGGGCCTCCTGTCCATTGGAGGTCTTGTGCCCAAGTCCTTCTGGGTCTTTGGCTTTTGTTGACAATCACTCATCACTCCAGAGGCAATGGAGCCGGTCCATTGGCTCTCAATCTGGTCTCACCGGATAGTCTGGCAGTGCCTACCAGACAGTCTAGCGTTGGGTTTGCTTGGGGCTCCAGCCAGATAGTCCGGCAGCCTCCATCGATCTATCTAGTGCCATAGGACAGTTCGTCCCTTGGCACCGGACAGTCCGGTGAAGCCAAGGAAGCTACCCCATTTCTGTGGTTTGGTTCTTCCACCATGTTTTTGCATCGGATTTGCTTTTCCCACTATCTAACCATACTCTTTGCTTGCTGTGTACCAGTAAGTCGCATTTCGGTGTGGTGAGTTTCGAGTGGTCAATTTGCAAGTTTTGGTGTTTGGGGTGACTTGCAATCTTCATGATCATTGAGTTGCTTGCTTTTGCTTTTTCGTGCCTGGTGCGTATCCTTTCAGTGGACGGCACCTTGCACCAGCTAGACACGTATATGTTAAGTGGACGGTGTCTAGCGTCAATTTTCAAGTGCTCCTATTCACCCCCTCTAGTCGCACATCTTGGTCCTACAAGTGGTACCAGAGTCGGATAGGTTTCTTCATACTTTACCGGTGAGAAACCAGTAGTGACTATGGCGCACTCCGGGAAGGTTTCGGTTCTCAGCTCAAATGGCTATCCCTACTGGAAGGGTAGGATGAGAGCGTTCTTATTTAACCAGACTGAGGACATATGGAATGCTACTCAGAGTATGACTTTTGCGATGCTTCTTATTGCCGAGCATACCACACCGGTACTCGTTGCTCAGCATGAGGTGAACTACAAGGTGTTGAACTTTCTCTTCCCTGGACTTGGTTCGGCAGACTATGAGAGAGTGAGCTACCTTGATACCACCTGTGAGATCTGGTCCTTGCTCAGCGCACACCATGAGGGGACGGTGACAGTCAAGGGTTGTCTTGTGGAGAGTTACCGGCGCGAATATGAGAATTTCGCCCAGAAGCCAGGAGAGTCTGTGGATGCCTTGTTTGGTCATTTTCAGTTGATCATCAACAAGCTCTGTGCCAACTCTGCCCCCGCTACTCTGCCATACACTGAACATCAGCAGGCTGCAAGCTGCTGTATTCCTTGGACAGGAAAGTGTGGGAGATCAAGAAGAACTCTATTCTTGAGTCGGTAGGGTATGACACCTTGGGTGTAGAGGAGCTTTATAGCAAGCTCAAGGCCACAAAGGTGGATTACCAGATGATAGATATTCTCGATGGTACTGGCTCCAAGAGCCTGGCCTTAGCTTCTAGCTCCAAGGAAATAACTACTAACCCCCCACTTCACGGTTTTTCGTTCGCTGCTTTGTTGTCTGTGACAGAGGAGCAATTGGTGTCACTTGGAGATGATGAGCTTTGCCTGGTGTCTAGTCAATTTCAGCGCACCTATGACAACTGGATGAGCAAGAAGGGGGGCGAGAGGCCCAAATGCTTCGAGTGCGGAGAGGTCAGCCACTTCATTGCTAAGTGCCCAAACAAGCCGAACGACTACTACAAGAAGGGCAAGAGCCACTCCCGTGACTCCAACAAGTACTACTCTAGCAAGCACGACCACGCCAAGGACCGCTTCGGCAGGATCAAGAACTTCAGGAAGGCTTTCAAGAGCTACCAGAAGGACAACTAGAAGTGGGACAAGGCCTTCTTCGCTGAGCTTGGTGGTCTGTGTCGTAGAACGTCCTCCTCCTCCTTGTCCTCATAAAGTTCAAGCGATGAGGATATTGTCACCAAGCGGGACAAGAGGAGGAATCAAGGCGGTCCCGTTGGTCTCCGCTTCATCTCCACCAAGTCCAAGTGCAAGCACAAGATCAACTGGAGATCATTTTGCGCCATGGTGATTGAGGACAAAGATGACAAGGGCAACGACAATGACTCCTCTAATGATGAGGTAACTCCCGAACAAGCTGAGATTCTTGAGATGCTAGAGAAGAATAGTCGTGAGTTGAAAGCCTAGGATAATATGTTGGAGAAGGCGGCCAAGAAGCTGCAGAAGTAGAAAGCCAAGCTTGCTGATGCTTTGGTTGAGATTGAGAGGTTGAAGAGCGTGAAAGCCCATCCTATTGAGTTTGAGTGCCCTACCTATGAGTCCTTGATGAGTGACCTTTGTGAGCAAAAGAGTAAGTATGCTCATCAGGTAGAGGAGATGGATAGGTTGAAGGTTGAGATAGGCAAGCTCCAGTCTAAACTGGATAAGCCTACTTTGAGTGAGGAGCCTGAGTATGAGTCTTGCCCCCACCTAGCTGTTGACAAAGTTGAGCTGAAGGTGAAGTGCGAGGGGCAGCTCAAGGAGTTGGAAGAGCTTAGGGCTAGACCCATGATTTTGGGTGCATGCATGGTCTATCCTACCTTGAGGAGTGATCTTGAGCAGGTGAGAGCTGACCTTGAGGTGCTTTTAGCACCTCCTGACATGTGTGAGAATTGTCTGACTTTGAGGTTGCTGTTGGTGGAGAAGGATGCCAGCATTAAGAAATTAGAGAAGTCTGCTCCCCTGACTCCCTCCCTTTCTAGATTGTGAAACTTGTGCTGCCCACACTTTAATTTTGGAGGAACTAAGAGAGGAGAAGTTTATCCTTGAAGAGGACAACTGTAGGTTGAGAGAGGTGCTGAGATGTAGGGATGAAAACAGTCGGAAATGATTGGAAGAAGCCAAAATTATTTTCAGTTTCATAATTTTTCTCGGAAACATAATCGAAAACGATATTGCCAGAAAGGAATATGGTGTCGGTATTGTGAGAACTTCGAGAATGAAACTATCCGGTCGGGAATAGTTCGATATCGATCAGGAATCGATAATTTATAATTTGAAAAACGACTAGTGAATACCATATTTATGTTTAATAAATTAAGATTATAAAATAAATATGATTGCTTCGTTTTAACTCAGCGGTGTGCCAAATTCCAAATATTGCACAAACTAACAAAAATAACTAGATATTACATACCAAATCTAATAGTACAAGACTCAAGATAATTAAACAATTCGAATTCGCAAATATGATTATTGATTCACCATTCCTATATGCTCACATTAAATGGCAAAGTAAACAAAATCTAGGCTAAAGGGAGGTAGTAGAAGTGTGTATGATGTATGATGATTGATGGCCTTGTGTTACATATAGACACTTAGACAAAACTGCTAAAAACGGTATAATATCAACGGTAATTACCGCAAAAATACGATAAAACCTGGAAACGGTTGGAAACGTGAAAAATCGTTTTCATTTTCATTTCCTTATTTTATTACCGTTTTTGTTTCCGTTTCACCTAAAATCACGGTAAAACCTCAAAAACGAGCTCCGGTAAATAGAATTTTCGGTTACGGCTTTCATCCCTACTGAGCTAGATATATGCTAGAGAACCTTAGCTTAGGATGATCATAGAGGGAAGCAAGCATGGTGAAGGTGACACGAGTGGACTTAGGTTAGGAGAGTGTAGTACCTTGGGTGAGAAGAAGAGTGCCCCAATCAAGCTTAACACTGCCTCACCTCAGCCTGGTTCTACTATGGATGGGGTTTACCATGAGCCTCCAAAGGCTGCCCCAAGGAAGTCATACTGGACACCCAAGCCACCACAAGCCAAACTGGACAAGATTGTGGACGAAACGCTTTAGCCTTTAGGCAAGAAGCAAGTCCAGCAGCCTACACCACTCAAGCCCACACCACCACCACACCAGAAGCCTAAGGTTCGGGCCCAACCTATGCCCAAGAGACCTGTCTACCACTATGAGTTTTGCTAGCGGAATGGTCACTTGGAGGAGTTTTGCTTCAGGAGGAAGCGGGTTGAGAGGCAGGAGAGAACCTGGTGGAACTAGGACCAGTTCTACTAGGATGGTAGGAAGGATCCTTCCCACCGCGGTGAGATGAGAGACTGCTTTGCTCATGGAGAGAGAGGAGGCAGCTTTCAAGCCCGTGCTCCTGGTGGTGAGAGACGCTTTGCCGGCAGAACTCCTAGTCATTTTCAGTGTGGCTATGGATGTCGTGACCGAGGCTTTAGTAGAGGGCTTGTGAGTTCTTGCTTTGGAGGTCATGGTTACCCAGATCGTCGTGATGCTTACTTTGACTGTGCTTACCCCACCTTTGAGTAGATGGCTCGGCACTGGTTCAGCAGTTTTACTAACCCCAGTGCCGCACCGTTTACTCACTCTCGCTTTTCTTGATTTTGTAGGCTCAAGGCCTGGAGGACATATGGATCATGGACTCCCGCTGCTCTAGGCACATGACAGGGCACCGCAGATGGTTCTCCAGCCTCAACCCCATGAGACCAAGGAGTACATCACATTCGAGGATAATGGTCAAGGTAAAGTGTTGGGTGTTGGTGGTGTTTCGCTTTCTGCCAAGCTTTCCCTGAGAGAAGTTGCTTTATTGAGGAGTTTGGGGTTCAATTTAGTTTCTGTCTCACAACTTCTCAAGGAAGGGTTCGAGGTTCGCTTTAAGGAGGGTTCTTCTTGTGTGCTTGATGCTAAGGAAAACCTTCTTTGTCGGATTTTGCCCTATGGGCAGGTTTTGCGGTTGACCATGCATCTGTTTTTAGCCCTCCTCGTTGTTTAGCAGCTGGTCCTTCTACTGATATCTGGAACTGGCATAGGAGGCTAGACCATTTGAGTTTTGATCTGCTAGCTAGGATGAGCTCGATGGGTCTGATCCGAGGATTGCCCAATTTGAAAGCAGAGAAGGACTTAGTGTGCCATCCTTGTCATCATGGGAAGATGGTTGCTGCTTCTCATGCTCCTATTAATCAGGTTATGACCTCTTACCAAGGTGAGTTGTTGCATATGGACATGGTTGGTCCTGCTCGGGTACAGTTGGTCAGTGGGAAGTGGTATGTGCTTGTCGTTGTAGACGAATTTTCTCGCTTTTCATGAGTGTTCTTCATGGAGTTCAAAGATGAGGCCTTTGATTTTGTTCGGGATCTGGTCTTGAGGTTAAGAAATGAGAGTCATAAGGCCCTAAGGGCTATCCGCAAAAACAATGGCGGAGAATTTTGAAACGATCGATTTGAAACCTTCTGTCGTGACCTAGGTCTCGAACACCAATTCTCATCTCCTTATACCCCACCGCAGAACAGTGTTGTGGAATGAACGAACCGCACACTTGTTGAGATGGCGCAGACAATGCTTGGTGAGCATAGGACTCCACGACGCATGTTACATTGCCAACCGTATTTTCCTATGAGCTTTTTTAGGGAAGACATCGTACGAGCTTCGATTTGGAAGGTAGCACAGCGTCAAGCACCTGCGTGCGTTTGGCTGCAGATGCTTTGTGCTAAAAAAGGGGGGCATTTGGACAAATTTGAATCTCACTGCTTGGATGGTATTTTCCTTGGGTACGCCTCTAGCTCTAGAGCATATAGAGTGTAAATCCTTGATACCAAACAAGTGGTAGAGACCTGTGAGGTTTCCTTCGACGAATCTATGCGTTGCACAACCCCTGCATTTGAGCTTTTAGGTGATGATGAAGAAAGCACTCCCATCTTTGAAGATGAGGAAGGTCAAGTAGATGCTGGTGATGCAGGAGCCACTACACCGACTACAACTCCTACCCCCTCTACTACGAGCTCTGAAGATGAAGGAGGACCCTTGCCGACGGCTTCCTCCTCACTCCCCCGACTACAAGCTCGAGTAGAGGATGGCCCTGCTGAGGACGCGGGGGGAGGTGACCGCCGAGATTGTTCCATCTCGGCAGGTCCAGCGGGATCACCCTCACATAGGATTATTGGTGACTTGCATGCAAGGACCTTGAGGTCCTAGACTGGTTCTATCGCTTTCTTTGCCCATGCTGCATTTGTTGCCTCTTTTGAGCCCAAGGATGTTGGACACGCTCTTTCTGATAGTAATTGGGTTAATGCCATGCATAAAGAGTTAGAAAACGTTGAGAGGAATGAGGTTTGGGTTTTAGTAAAGCCACCACCACAATGCAATCCTATTGGTACAAGATGGGTTTTTAAAAATAAGCAAGGGGAGGATGGCATTGTTGTGCGAAACAAGGCTAGACTTGTAGCTCTAGTTGCATGCCTGGAAGCTATACGTATTCTCTTAGCCTTTGCAGCTTCCATGGACATTAAGCTTTTTCATTTGGATGTGAAGTATGCTTTTCTGAATGGCTTTATTCAAGAAGAAGTTTATGTAAAGGAACCCCCTGGATTTGAAAATGCAAAACACCCTAACCATGTTTACAAACTGCAAAAAGCCTTGTATGGTTTGACACAAGCCCCTAGAGCCTGGTATGACAGATTAAAAACCATTTTGCTAAACCAGGGTTTCAAAATGGGGAGTGTTGATAAGACCTTGTTTCTCCTCAAGCATGATAGTGATCTTCTTATTGTCTAGATATATGTGGAAGATATCATCTTTGGTGGCTCGCTCACTCTCTTGTTACCAAGTTTTCTGAGCGGATGTCGAAGGAGTTTGAGATGAGCATGATGGGAGAGTTGCAGTTTTTCCTTGGACTACAAATCAAGCAAGGCCGTGAAGGAACCTTCATCCATCAATCCAAGTACACAAAGAACATTCTGAGAATGTTTGATTTGGGAGACTCCAAGCCTATGTCAACTCCCATGTCAACATAAACGGTGCTTGATGCAGATGAAGAAGGGGAGGTGGTGGACCAAAGAGAGTATAGAGGGATGATCGACTCACTTCTATACCTGATGGTGACCAGGCCTTTATGCATGATTTCAGGCCTTGCCAAGGACATCACAACGTTAAGCGGTGAAGAGTATCTTCAGGTACCTGAAATACACTCCTAAGCTTGGTCTTTGGTTCTCTTCAGCTTCGTCACTCTCTCTTAAGGGGTTTTCGGATGCTGACATTGTGGGTTGTCGGTTAGAGCGCAAGTCTACTTCTGGCACCTGCCAGTTTCTTGGTTCCTCTCTTGTCTCTTGGTCTGCACGCAGGCAATGTAGCGTAGCCACTTCCACCACAGAAGCCAAATATGTTGCTGCTGCTAGTTGCTGCTCCTAGCTACTTTGGATGAAAGCTATACTGAGTAACTTTGTCCTGAGTTTTAGGAAGATCCCTCTCCTAGTAGACTCTACTTGAGCTATTTCTATAGCTAAGAACCCCGTCTTACCTCCAGAACCAAAGACATAGACGTGAGGTTTCACTTCCTGAGAGATCACTATGAGAAGGGAGATATAGAATTGATTCATGTGGAAACCGAGAACCAGTTGGCCGATATCTTCACCAAGCCCATAGGGCTTAGCGTGTTTGCTCGCTTGCGTTGGGAGCTTGGTGTTTGTTACCCCTTTTAGTTTGGGGTAACTTTACTGTAGTGTAGGTTTTTGATTTCCTTTCTCTTTGTTTTTCTTCGTTTTTCTTGCATTTTGTATCATATCATGCATCACATTGTATCATATGCATTTTCTATTCACTAGCAATAGAGCTCTTCTAGAATGACTAGTTAGTACTTGCTTGTGCTAGACTGTACAGTTGCTTGCACGATCATGGTTGGCTAAGCTCCTTGAATCTGTCTAATATCATTTGTGAGCTAAGTTACTTTTCTTTCTTGAAAATCAAAAACCATGATCACCACTTGACTTGACTACCTAGCATGTGTAAGAATGTTGAATGCTATGCTATGTTTTCATGCTTGGATATGCTAGTCATATGCCTTCTTTACTTGTGTTTAGCTTTTGGGCATTTTGAGCAACTTTCTTCTTTTCTTCTTTCTTTTCGGTTTTACGCTTGTTTTTCATGTCTTTGCTCCATTTCAGGTTACAGGTGGAAGGTGTTGACAACGCACTCATCAAGGGCGGGATTGAGAGACAATGGACCGGCTCCCTTGCCTCTGGAGTGATGAGTGATTGTCAACAGAAGTCAAAGACCCAGAAGGACTCGAGGTAGATGGAGAAGAAAGTCCTCTGAAGGACAGGAGGCATGCTCGGCGTCGGTCGGCCATGGGAGTTCGGTACACCAAGGAGCGGAATGGCGATGGCAAGTGTAAGACCTCTGAAATACTGCGAGGCGACCCAAATGGACAGGGGTTGCCGGGTGCCACCGTGGTGCTCCAACCCGACTGCATGGCGTGAAGACGTGCAAGGGCGATGGCGGATTCGCTCAAATCTACCACCCTACCACCAAGTTATCAAGACTCGGCGAATGGGCTCAATTCTCATCGAGATAGAGTGGAGTGGGCTATTACAGGCCCAGGAAGGAAATCCTAAAGTTTTCCGGTATCTGACTTCAAAACTAGGGGTGGATCGGCGGATTGGGACTTCTGGCCACGTGGACGTCATCCAAAAGTTAGCATGCAACCGAAGAAGATCAAGACTCCATCGCGGTCGTCCATCCCCGAGAAAGTTGGGTCTTTTGCAGTTTAGCCCCTACGGGTGTTTCTGTAATATAGGCGTCTTAGTATAAACTGAGTCAGTTAGGCCTGGGCTATATATACTTTAGTGGCTGGTCATTTAGGGGACTCTTCCACCTCTAGAAAACATAGGCTTAGCTTTCCAACCAGCCAAGTGCTTAGAGTGAAAACCGAGTGCTAATTTAGGATTTGGAATCCCCTAGAGCTAGTACTTTGCATTAGTGGGAGGATGAAGGGTGGTAGACTGTGCGGAACCTTGTAAGAACTGATTTCCACTTCTAATACAAGGAAGATTCATCCCCAATTCATGTCCATGTGTGTAGCCATCTCCTTTCCCCCTCTCTAGTTTGGTTTTTGGATGAAACTCAAAGGCTTTTAGTGATTTGCTTTGCCCATAAGTTATTCCTGTTATTTTGGGTCTTTTGGACTTGCGAGGATGTGGAGATTATGACTTAATTCATCTTAATCCCATAGGATTGCCGCGAGTAAGTTTTTCTTGAGTTTCCCCTTTCTTACCCAAAGATTGCTGTGGGAGTTTAGTCCCAGCAGCCCACCACCGGGTAGGTCCTGCAATGGTTCTGAGATCGGTTAGGGTGGCAAGGAGATCGTGAATGGTGTACAGCACAAAGCAACATGATGACCTGACAGGTTCGGGCCGCTTGGTCACATAACACCCTACGTCCTGTATGAGGTTTGTGGATTGTATTGCTGGATATATGAGAGATTGAGAGAGTTTCCCCGTGGTCCCTAGCTCCCCTTATATAGGCCGAGGAACTAGGGTTACAAGGCGCATCCCTAGAGAGCTACTCGCCGCTAAACTCATAGGATTACACGCTGGATATATAGGATAAGATCCTAACAAACATTATCCAAACAATCCGAGTGGCTTGCTTGAAGGTCACGCCAGCCGCTTCCTTGGGCTGGGGGTCAAACCACTCAGCCCACCCATCAGGATGATATTATCAGTCGTCATAGGGCACCCAGGGGCATATGACTCCTACAAGCCCCTGAGCTTCATGATGATTTCATAGGAATCATCTTGAAGGTTACCATGGAGTCCACCCCACCGTCCGAAGCATAGAGGCCATCACAAGATGGACTCCATATGGAGTAGCCCCCAAGTTTCTAGTTGACTTGAGTAACAATCAACTTAAAAGTTTGAAATGCACCTTCAAGAAATTACCGTGAAAAAATTTATGGAAAGCCTTCTCCTTAACACTCTCGTAGCCCCCAAGATTCAAGAAGTATGATAATGCATCTTGGTGCTTGTTCAGAATGTTAATCAATATGCCGACAGAATTCCATAGCCGAGTGCACCTTTACCGAGTGCTTGAAGAATATTCTCCCATCAGCGCACGTGTCGTCCAGCCCCCAGAATACTCAGTTAGGAGAGCCGAGTAGTATTCCATCCGAGTGGCGTGCTCGGGCGCATCACATTGTGCCGTTACCTGATGTCATAGATTGCAGGTTTCTGGGTGCTCCTTCTATTAGAGGTGACAGCACGACCTGTTAAATATGATAATGCCAGTTGAAGTTCGCACCACGCTCATCTTCTTCCTCCAAATTGCTAGGGTTTTGCTGCCACCACCACTCATTTCCTTTAGTAAATCTCCCCCATTTTGCTGGGTTGCTGGATGTGCTTGAAGTCGAAGGTGATCAACCGCAACGTTGAGGAGGTGGTGCCAAAGAGGAACACAAGATCCATTGTCCCCGCCGTACAAGATGCGTCAAGCTCACTCATGGCATAGGAGCCTCTGGACCCAAAGCTCGCCTAGACCACAACTACGGTCGAGGATTTCCACCTAGAAGAACTCCAGAAGCTAGGACTGCTTTCGGAGAAGGTTGCTAGTATGTGGAAGACACAGATTGGGCATCTGTACCCTGAGGTTCTTCCCCATCTCACACCCGTGTTTACTTGTTATTTCTACCGCGGTATTGGGCTTCCGATATGCTTGTTCTTGTAGGGATTGCTTCATTACTATAAGCTAGAACTGCCAAATCTGAATCCCAATTCCATCATTCAGTTGTAAATCTTTGTCCACCTTTGTGAAGCCTTCTTAGGGTTTCTGCCACATTTCAATCTTTGGCGGTATTTGTATTTCTGTAAATGCCATAGCAAGGATGGGCAGGGCATGTACATTGGAGGAGTTGGATTCCAGTTGCCTGATAGCATGAGGCTACGTAACCTAGACTTTCCCCTATTGTCATCCAATAAATCCTAGACTGATAAGTAGTTCCTCATGGAAAATTTAGAGAACTCTATCCTTGCTAACTTTGGTTGTATTCCACCAGGTGGAGATAGTTGTCAGGAAGGAGTGCCGAACGATCAAATGGAGGACGTCACAACATTGTTGGAGAAGATTACTGATCTGAAGAATAGGGGCCTCACGGCTATGGCTGTAGGAATAGATTTTGTGCACCACAGTATTCAACTACTGAAGGACAGAGTTCACCTAGCTTGCTTCTACTCTGGACTGGATGATCCCACCTGTGATATTAACAAGAAGGTAACTTGGGCGGAGATCAAGGCCCAAATTAAGACTTTCTTTACTGGAAAAATTACAAATCATGGTGCCCCTCGTTCGTTTTCTGTGTATAACACCCCATATTAGGTATGGTGTGCTGAACTTCTTCTTTGCTGCCTATAACTGCAGGGTATCTATTTTAAATTCTTCTCTGAACCTCCATGCCCTAGCGAAGCTCCAATTTGGGCAAAAAGAACACCTAACTCTGAATATGCCGGTCCAGATCTTGATTGCATCGCGACTGGAGATATGCCATCGAATTTCTACACTAAAGTTGTAGATGAGGACTAAATTGGAAAGGAGTCAGTGAGAACTGAAGAAATTGCCACTTTGGAGACAGATCGCCGGGCGATTCATCATGCTATCAGGAAATGGAGTGTCTCCACTGCTGGCAAAACATTGCGAATAGCTGATACTATCGATGAGGAGAACGAGCCTTACGATGATGAGACTCTCCGTACCCGGAAACGTCAAACGATGGAAAAGTCTGAGGCTATGGGCAAAGAGCCGGAGTCCTCTTCTTCCACATCCGGTGGCCGGGTGAAACCACTTGTTAGAATAGTGAGATCCAAGATTCAACTGCCGTCATAAGTTTCATTCATGTTCCATTGTGTTGGACGTGTAGAGTAAATTAAATTCCTGACTCCTGCTTTTTTTATAGGGCTACCGAAGTGGCTTCCCAAGAGGTGGGAGGAAACGCCTCTGTACCACTTCTGATCAAGAAGCAGAGAGCAAAAACGAGGCCCTTGAAGGGAAGACGACTCTGCCTCCGCCAAACAATGCTTTGGCTCCTCCTAGGGATGGAATAGCCCCAGATTTGCTTTCAACTGGTTTGGGAGAGAAGTCCAAGCGGCCGGCAGACCAGGGGAAGGCGCCTGATTTCATTGGCTCTTCCCATGGAACGAACCCTCCGGAATAGGCCTTTGAAGGAGTGGAGCGCCTGCAGGACTCGGTCACAACTAACGACCCTATACAACCTCACCTGATAGAGTCCGTCATTGATAATGCCACCACAAGTGATTCATGGATCTGGCAGTACAAGGGTCGAACGACATAGCTCCTGTGATGATCAAGGATATTCCAGTAATGCTTCGAATGTCATACCCTCAAAGGTATCTTACTTTTCATATACTTAGATTGATTCTTGACTCCTGGTTGCTGCTGTAGGACTGCTTTCGTGAAATGTTCCGCATATATACTGAGAATGCTAAACTGAATAAGCAATTGGCCACTGCAGAGCAGAGAGCCATAGGTAAGAAGCACTTGCAATTTTCCTGTCATCGTATTTTGTTTGGAGAACTCTGATTCGGGTGCCATAATGGTCATTTTTTAGAAAAATCAGGGCTAACTGAGCAGGCATCTCTAACTATTGAGAATCAAAAGCATGAAATTGCTGTCCTCAAATAGGAGAAGAATCTAGCGGAAGCCGAAGCCTTGAAGCTAAAGGGTGAATTGACCCAACAGAGGTCTGCTTACGAGGTAATTGCAAAAGATCTTGACATGTCATATAAGTTACTTGCCACTGTCCGATCTTTACTTAGAAACAATCAGGCTCAAAGTCTCGAAGAAAAGTCATGGTATCTCTAGAGTATTAAAGAACTAACTGCCGCACATGATTAGGCATGTACTGATGTGAAGAAACTTGAGGCCGAAGTGACTTAGCTGTCAGAGCAGCACTCAGCGGACCTGGTAGAGCTTGGCAGCCCGGCAACTAACTACAATTAGCTGGAGAGGCATTATGAAACTTTGGAGACTGGTGTCAGAGCCCTTGTCGACATGCAGGTACCGAAGGATAGGGACTGACCCATTGTTGAAAGATTGCCCGGGGCTCTAAGTTCTGCAGAGACGTTTTTCAAAGAAACAATTCTAGAGACAGTCACTGACATGGTTGCTACCTTCAAAACTCATTATCATGATGTAGATCTTACTGCTGTTGCTTTTGGTCCCAAGGCCGAAACCACACAAGAGGTGTTCTCCAGTTATCAGCAGGCTGCTCGACCTGTCGGCTTAGCCGCTGCCAAATCCTTTCAGTTCATTTGCGCTGGAGATGACCAAGAGCAGCCCCCGGCATAATAGGCGGACATTGATAGCTATGTAGATGTACTTTTGTTAAGGTACTTTTGTATTTTTGAGACATATGGAGATCCTCATGTATGTCTGGTGGACGTCGAATAGAGGATGCGAGGACGTTGTGCGATTTTGCATGGCTTGGTTGTTGCCGGTCGTGATACGAAGTGATATGCTGATTTACTCTTTTGGCAGCTTGGCTATCGCTGGGTAGAGTGGTTGCTTTGATTGATTCTTTTTGAGTCTTAGATGTTGCCGGGTGCAAGAAAACTCATTTTTAATTGACTCTTTTCGCAGCTTGGTTGTCGCCGGAAGCAGGAGTTTAATATTGGCACCCTTTACGCAGCTTGGTTGTTGCTGGTGGTTTGTAGGGTAGTGCATATAGTGCTTGCTCTTTTCGCGGCTTGGTTATCGCCGGCTATTTTAGAGCGCGGAAGAGTGCCTTTTGCGCGGCTTGGTTGTCACCAGGTTTAGGTAAGCCGAAAGAATAGACTCAGTTTTGTTGTTGCTGGAAAACTCTCATTTATACGTAGCTATATTACATGCTGGTCAATTTGCTTTAAGATAGAGCTGACGTATACAAGGACTTGAGATCATACTCAGCTTGGTTGTCGCCGGAAAAAAGAGCATTCAGGGTGCTTGGCCCGTAGACGTCGAGTGCTGGGACTCAGAGTGAAGCTAGAGTACTTGGAGAGGGAAAGCCGAGTGCTGGGACCACTTGGCTTATGGGTAGAAACAACGCAGGTGCTCCGAGTTCCAAGTGTTTGGTAACTCTCTGCCCTCTGGCTCACTGAGCTTGAACGTAGCTCAGCCGAGAACTTCCTTGACGAGATATGGCCCCTCCCATGGGGAACTCATCTTTGACTGCCCTGCTGTGGAAGTCTTATGCTTGACAATGAGGTCATTGACGTTGTAGGAACCTAGCTTGATGTTCTTGTCAAAGTAGTGCTTCAAGGCTTGCTGGTATTTAACATAATTGAGGGCAACATGTAGGCGTTGGCCTTCAATGAGATCAACATCTTTGGTTCTTGATTGCTCTGCTACTGGTACGTTTCTGAATGGCACTCTAGGAGCCCCATGTATTAGGTATGCGGGTAGGATGGCTTCCGATCCGTACAACATGAAGAACGGGGTGTTGTTATTGATGGCCTTAGATGGCTGAGTTTGCAGCCCCTAGATGACATATGGTAACTGCTGGAGCCACTTTCCCTCATATGGCTTTAGCTTGTCAAAGATGGCTGGCTTGAGGCCATGCAGGATCATCCCATTGGCATGTTCTACCTGTCCGTTGGCTCGTGGGTGTTGAACCAAAGTGTAACGCACTAGAATCCCATGCTTCTCGCAGAAATTAAAAATGCCGATGTTGCAAAGTTTGTGCCAAGATCCGTGATGATTTCTGATGGAACGCCAAATCTATGCATGGTTTCCTCAATGAATTCTATCACCCTGGCCGCTGTTAGCTTGTTGACTAGCTTTTATTCTATCCTCTTTGAAAACTTATCAATTGCGACCAAGACGTGATCATATCTTCCTGGAGCCTTCTTGAAGGGTCCGATCATGTCCAGCCCCCAACATGCGAATGGCCAAGAAACTTGGATGTTTTGCAAATCGGATGCTGGAAGGTGCTTGTTGGCGGCTCTTAGCCTACCAA
This sequence comes from Paspalum vaginatum, assembly GCA_030272315.1. NCBI lineage: Eukaryota > Viridiplantae > Streptophyta > Magnoliopsida > Poales > Poaceae > Paspalum > Paspalum vaginatum. The sequence goes on along the minus strand of CM059015.1, from coordinate 24,507,337 downwards.
ATTTTACTCCGCAAGTGCACAGAGACCGGTATTGCCTTTCCTCTGGGAGTATTCCAAGGTATCGTATTTATCCACATAGAAGCATTGAGATAGAGATATCAAACTATCATTCATCCAGATGTTACTACACATTCACGTCCACCGATAGCCAAGAACAATTGACAACAAACACAATGAGATACATGCCAAGCACCATTGGCAAGAAAGCAAGTAAAGCTAGGAGGACAACGAGGTGAGAGCTCAGATTCCTAATGAGGACTTTCAATACTATGGTGAGCCAGATAGACTAAGCTAGACCAACACGTTGCTCTGACTGTGGTATTGACTTTTCTAGTTATCTGGGATACTTACTTTGCCACCGAACCTGCTAACCACTTCCAGGCACCAGAGCGCTGATAGCCCAGACGAGAAAGGTGGGTGTCGCAGTGACTCAGCTATGCGGGTACAAGCAACCCGAATGACGGGGGTGGACTACATAGGGTACACTCCCGCTGTCACCAGGAGGACCTACCAAAGCCAAGTGCGCCTAGTCTACATGCACATCGGGCTACCCAAAACTACGTGGGGTTGAGTGTGAAACCAAGGTGACCGCAATTGTAGACACCGCGTCTACATTTGCAGGCACTACTTCTACTAAGGCTATCAGGTAGAAGTATACACAATCGTATAGTCAAATGCTATAAAGAGCATACAAGGAATCTATAAGCATGACAAAATTAATATTCATTACCTCATAGAGCAACTCTAACTATAGTCTAAAAGATACTGTGCTAAGGCATGATTAATACCAAAAGCAATAATGTAGATGCTCCCATAAGTAAAGAAAGCTAATGCATTAAATAACTCAAGTCTTATAGGAAAGTAAAGATACAAAAGAATTCATACCGAACTCCTGAAGATGGCTCCGGAATGACAAAGCCCTACCTTTGACTCCTACCCAAACACAACTTTCAGAATGGAGACACCTCTTGTGGGGCACCTCCTAGAGGGAGAAAGAGAGGATTCACATGGTGAATGGTACTAAAAGCACCAAACTGGTACATTTCTAGAGTGGGGGAGTGCCCCTCTATTTATAGGAGTGGCAAGGTCAGTGGGGCAGCGAAGGTGGTTGGTCGGGCGGCCATGTGGGTGGCCAGCCAGTCATCTTGGAGGTTGGGCAGCCAAGTCCCTGTAGGACCGAGACGTGCGACTAAGGGGGGGTGAATAGGAGCACTTAAAAACTCAAAATCACAACCCCCCAAGCAGGTGCTCTGCAAAGCTCAAGAGAAACAGAACTAGGCACCATGCACTGAACATATATATGCCAAGCAGCGCAAGGGTGCCGTCCACTGAGAGGATACGCACCAATGCAAGAAAAATCAAGATCCGACCAAGAATGGCACCGAGGCAATGAACATTGCAAAAACCGCCACACGACACTCACAGCACCGAGGTGCGTCTGACAGACTCACAGCAATCAAAGAAAATAGTCTGAAAGTGGGGAATGCAAAAATCCAAAGCAGAAACACAGCGGAAAAACAAAAAAGGGAAAATCACCGCAATTCCCTGGCAGGACTGGATTATCCGGTGGCCAACACCGGACCGTCCGGTGGAACCGGACTATCCGGTGCCTGCTGTCAGACTATCCGGTGGCATGACCCGGGCAGAGCCACACATCGGACAATCCGGTGGGTGCTGCCGGACTATCCGGTGGAACCAGATTGTCCGGTGGCCTCTGCCGGATTGTCCTGTAGAGTCGCAGACAGGGGGTTTTCCAACCCAAACCAAACCAAATCTTATCCAATCTTCACGAAATTTTGCACAAGCTATCTGGACCCTATTCCAAAGCTTTTTCCCAAAAGATCAACGCAAGGTGACCAAGGGATCAGTGGGAATTTCAGATTTCGTGAGATGGCAATCTTTGGGCAAGAAAGGGGAAAACACAAAGGAAGCTTGCTCGTGGCAATCTAGTAGGATTTAGGAGAACTAAGTCATGACCTCCATGTCCTCGCAAGTCCAAAACATCCGCAAGAGAAGGGATTCCAAGCTTGGCCAAAACAAACACCCAAAAGCCAAGGATTGGACCCAAAAACCAAAGAGAGAGGGGGAGGAGAAGAACACAAGGTTGCTGCAAGAATTCACTTCAAATAGATGCCCAAGATGGGTCTAAAGATTCAGCATACAAGCAGGAATTCGTCCCAAGCAACCACTCTCACCTTCCCTCAAGATTAGGTGGCTAAATCCTACTCACACCTCCCTAACAATGGAGCTCAAGGATTGAGGATGAAAATCACAAAGCGAAACCTAATCCTAGCATCCAAGAGTCACTCTAATGACCTGCCTTGGACATATTTATACCCGAGTGCTGTTTAGATAGTTTTGCACTTAGGTCCCTACAACTAGACAAACCCTAAGGACTCAAACGAAAGATTACAGGATATTTCAGGATAGATGACCACGATGAAGTCATAAGTTCCACGCAATCCTCGGATGTTCTCCACGTGGCCAGTAGTCCAATCCGCGATCCGCCCCCGGTTTTGAAGTCAGAAACCGGGAAACTTTAGGAAGTCTCCGCCTGGGCCGGATTTGGCCCATCTTCTCTGTCTTGGCGAGTCAAGGCCCAACTCACCAAGGCTTGGGTAGCTTGGTTGACGGTTTTGAGCTGAAGCCGCCAAAGCCTCCCTCGCACGCCTTCGCACCACGCACTCAGGTTGGAGCACCGCGGTGGCTCCTGGCATCCCTGTCCATCAGGGCAGCCTCGCAGTCCTTCGGAGGACTTACTTCTGTCATCGCCGTGCCGCTCCTCCGTGTACTGAACTCCCATGGCCGACAGACACCGAGCATGCCTCTAGTCCTTCGGAGGACTTTCTTCTACCTCCAGTCCAGCGGAGGGTCTCCTGTCCATCGGAGGTCTTATGCCCAAGTCCTTCTGGGTCTTGCTACTATTGACAATCACTCATCACTCCAGAGGCAATGGAGCCGGTCCATTGGCTCTCAATCTCTCCCTTGAAGAGTGCATTGTCAACACCTTCAACCTATAACCTGAAATAGAACAAAGACAAGAAGAAAAGCGTAAAACTGCAAAGAAAGAAGAAAAGAAGAAGTTGCTAAAGATGCCCAAAAGCCAAACACAAGCAGAAAAGGGCAAATTGAGACAACAGAAACAAAGCCAAAGATCGACCCCCTAAGACAAGGGAAACTGCTCAATGCAGTCGATCAAACTAAAGCCTGACCCCTCAAGAAAGAGGCTAACTGGCTCAACACAGTCATGCTTAGGCCAAGCATCGGCTCCTCCAGAAAGAGGCAAAAGGCTCAACACACCGATGCAAGAGCATGCTAAAAACTCAAACTCCCCCTCAACTAGATCTCTACAGAGTCCTCCCCCTTGGTCCAAGAATTCCCCCTGGGAACTTCTCTCCCCCAAGGGTCAACATCTATTCTCTCCCCCTTGTTGACAATGGACACATCAAGGGTTCAACTCCCCCTCAAAATATGCCATGAAATGCAGGAAATGTACCATGAAGAGCTCAGCAAGGATGAAAAGCTAGTAAATACAAGTTCTAGCATACAGAGCAAGTGAGGGCAAGGAAGCATGCAAACAAGCTCAATTGAATCTATCTTATACAGATCAGGAGCTTGTTTTTCAGGGTTGTTGAAAAAAAAGCATCACCAACATGAAATAGCATCTAGCAAGATAGGCATGAACAGCAAGATGCTGGCCAAACATACAAGGTGTGCTACTCTCAACCAAAGCATATACAACAGGCCATAAACAATTTAGAGACATGCAGATTTCAGATTTAGCAATTTTTAACTTCAAGCAAATCAGATCATATGCTAGGGGTTATTCACATATTTTTGCCACTTCTTACCAACCAATGCCAAGCCTAGGTTCAGAAAACCATCAGAAGCTTAAGACAAGGTTTTGGTCATACACAGCCTAGTCCAAGTTCATGCCAAAGTGCAAAGGCAAGCTATCTCAAACTAGATCAGTGTGACAAGTGAACCCACCTGGATCTTTTCAATTTAGCGCATAGGACACCATTTTTAAACAATATTAATTCAGATTTCAGATTTAGACAAGGTGTCATAAATGCTTAGGCATCAACTTAACAAAGGCATACGACTAGCATATCCAAGCATGAAAAGATAGCATAGCATTCAACATTCCTACACATGCTAGGTAGCCAAGTCAAGTGGTGATCATGGTTTTTGATTTTCACGAAACAAAAGTGACTGAGCTCAAAAAAATATTAGACAGATTCAAGGAGCTTAGGCAACCATGATCATGCAAGCAACTGCACAATCTAGCACAAGCAAATACTAACTCGTCATACCAGAAGAGCTCTAGTGCTAGTGTAAGTGAAAATGCAAATGTTACAATGCAATGCATGGTATGATACAAAATGCAAGACAAACAAGGAAAAGCAAAGAAAAGGCAAACCAAAACCCTAAACTACAACAAAGTTACCCCAACCTAAAAGGGGTAACAAACACCAAGCTCCCCACGCTAGCGAGCAAACACACTAAGATCTAAGGGCTTGGTGAATATATCGGCCAACTGGTTCTCAGTCTCCACATGGATCAAGTCTATATCTCCCTTCTCATAGTGATCTCTCAAGAAGTGAAACCTCACGTCTATGTGTTTGGTTCTAGAGTGCAAGACGGGGTTCTTAGCTATAGAAATAGCAGAAGTAGAGTCTACTAGGAGAGGGATCTTCTTAAAACTGAGACCAAAGTCACTCAAAGTGGACTTCATCCAAAGCAGCTGGGAGCCGCAACTAGCAGCAGCAATATATTCATCTTCTGTGGTGGAAGTAGCTACACTAGATTGCTTGCGTGAGGACCAAGAAACAAGAGAAGAACCGAGAAACTGGCAGGTGCCGAAAGTAGACTTGCACTCTAGCCCGCAAAGTCAGCATCAGAATACCCTTTGAGAGAGAGCATCGAAGCTGAAGAGAACCAAAGACCAAGCTCAGGAGTGTATTTGAGGTACCTGAAGATGCACTTCACCACTTGACGATGTGATGTCCTTGGTGAGGCCTGAAAATGCACACAGAGGCAGACCATGAACTGAATGTCCGGCCTGGTCACCGTCAAGTACAGAAGTGAGCCGATCATCCCTCGATACTCTCTTTGGTCCACAACCTCCCCTTCTTCATCTGCATCAAGTGCCATCTGTGTTGACATAGGAGTCGCCATGGGCTTGAGGTCTCCCTTGTCAAACTTCCTCAAAATGTCCTTCGTGTACTTGGCTTGATGGATGAAGGTTCCTTCTGGGCCTTGCTTGATCTGTAGCCCGAGGAAGAACTGGAGCTCACCCATGAGACTCATCTCAAACTCACTGCTTATCTATTCAGCAAACTTAGACACCAAAGCGTAAGATGAACCACCAAAGATAATGTCATCAACATATATCTGAACTAGAAGGGTGTCATCGCCACGACTCAATAGAAATAAGGTCGTGTCTACTGAACCCATCACAAACCCAGACTTGAGCAGAAAAGCCTTCAACCTTGCATACCAAGCTCTTGGAGCTTGCTTCAGACCATAAAGGGCTTTTCTCAACTTATACACCCGGTCTGGAAACTTGGCACTCTCAAAGCCAGGAGGTTGTCTCACATATACTTCCTCCTCTATGTAACCATTTAGGAAGGCTGACTTGACATCCATCTGCTGCAGTTTGAAGCCTTTAGAGGCAGCAAAGGCAAGCAAAATCCTAATGGCTTCTAAACGAGCTACAGGAGCAAAGGTCTCGTCATAATCTATCCCCTCCTTCTGACAGAACCCCTGGGCAACCAATCTCTCTTTGTTCCTCACAACCATCCCATCCTCACCCTATTTGTTCTTGAAGACCCACTTGGTTCCTATAGGGTGGCAGTTTGGTGGAGGTTCAACTAAATCCCAGACATGGTTTCTCTCAAAGTTCTCCAACTCCTCATGCATGGCGTTCACCCAACTAGGATCAGATAATGCATGTGGCACATGTCGGGGTTCGAAAGAAGCAACAAATGCGGAGTGGCAGAAAAAGGCTAGAGAGTTAACCGAGGAGCGTGTGACATGCTGGTGTAGATCTCCAAACATCCTGTCTGGAGGGTGATCTTGCTGGACTTGCCGAGATGGAACAATCTCAGAGGTCACCTCCCCTGCGTCCTCAGTGGGGCCAGCCTCTGCTCGAGCTTGCAATCGGGGGAGCGAGGAGGATGCCGTAGGCAAGGGTCCTCCTTCATCTTCAGAGCTCATAGCAGAGGGGGCAGGAGTTGCTGCCGGTGCAGTGGCTCTTGCATCACCAGCATCTACTTTGCCTTCCTCATCTTCAAAGATGGGAGCGCCTTCTTCATCATCACCTGAAAGCTCAAATGCAGGGGTTGTGCAAGGCATAGATTCATCAAAGGAAACTTCATAGGTCTCAACCACTTGTTTGGTATCGAGGATCCACACTCTATATGCTCTAGAGCTAGAGGCGTACCCAAGGAAAATACCATCCAAGCAGTGAGATTCAAATTTGTCTGAATGCCCCCCCTTTTTGAGCACAAAGCATCTGTAGCCAAATGCACGCAGGTGCATGACGCTAGGCTGCCTACCAAACCGTAGTTCGTACGAAGTCTTCCCTAAGAAAGCTCGTAGGAAGCTGCGGTTGGCAATGTTACAGGCCGTATTCATAGCCTCAGCCCAAAAGTGTCATGGAGTCCTATGCTCATCAAGCATCGTCCGTGCCATCTCAACAAGTGTGCGGTTCTTTCGTTCCACAACACCGTTCTGAGGTGGGGTATAAGGAGACAAGAATTGATGATCAAGACCTAGGTCACGACAAAAGGTTTCAAAATGAGAGTTACGAAATTCTCCGCCATTGTTGCTGCAGATAGCCCTCATGGCCTTATGACTCTCATTACTTAACCTCAAGACCAGATACCGAAGAAAACCGAAAGTCTCATCTTTGAATTCCATGAAGAACACCCACGAAAAGCGAGAAAAGTCGTCCACAACTACAAGCACATACCACTTCCTACTGACCGACTGTACCCGAGCAGGACCAACCGTGTCCATATGCAGCAGCTGACCCAGGTAAGTGGTCATCACCTGATTGACAGGTGCATGAGAAGTAGCAACCATCTTGCCATGACGACAGGGGTGGCATATTAAGTCCTTTTCTGCTTTCAAATTGGGCAATCCTCAGATCAGAGCCATCAAGCTCAACCTGGCTAGCAGATCAAAACTCAAATGGCCAAGCCTCCTATGCCACTTCCAAATATCAGCAGAAGGACCAGCTACCAAACACCGAGGAGGGCCAAAAACAGATGCAAGGTCAACCTTAAAAACCGGCCCATAGGGAAAAATATGACAAACATGGTTTCCCTAGCATCAAACACACAAGAAGAACCCTCCTTAAAGTGAACCTCAAACCCTTCCTTCAGAAGTTGCGAGATAGAATCCAAATTGAACCAACACCCAACACTTTACCTTGACCATTATCCCCGAATGTGATGTACTCCTTAGTGCTCACGGGGTTGAGGCTGGAGAACCATCTGCGGTGCCCTGTCATGTGCCTAGAGCAGCCAGAGTCCATGATCCATATGTCCTCCAAGCCTCGATCCTCTTCATCGGATGAGTCATTTTCGTTGCCCTTGTCGTCCTTGTCCTCAAGTGCCACGGAGAAAAAGGATCTCCGATGCATCTTGTGCTTGAGCTTAGACTTGGTGGAGACGAAGCAGAGTCCAGCTGGACTGCCTTGGTCCCTCAACTTGTCCTGCTTGGTGACAATCTCCTCATCGCTTGAGCTTGACGAAGACGAGGAGGAGGAGGCCGATCCGCTGCACAGACCACCAAGCTCAGCGAAGAAGGCCTTGTCCCGCTTCCAGTTGTCCTTCTGGTAGCTCTTGAAAGCCTTCATGAAGTTCCTGATCTTTTCGGAGCAGTGCTTGGTGTGGTCACGCTTGCCGTAGTCGTGCTTGCCGGAGTGGTACTTGTTGGAGTCGCGGGAGTGGCTCTTGCCCATCTTGTAGTAGTCAATTTGCTTGTTCGAGCATTCGGTGATGAAGTGGCTGACCTTTCCGCACTCGAAGCACTTGGGCCTCTCGCCCATCTTCTTGCTCATCCGGTTGTCATAGGCGCCCTGAAAGCAGCTAGACACCAGGAAAAGCTCATCATCCCCAAGTGACGCTAACTGCTCCTCTGTAATAGACATAAGAGCAGAAAACGAAAAGTTGTGAAGCTGGGGGTTAGTAGCGGCCTCACTGGAGGGAGAAGCCATGGCTAGGCTCTTGGAGCCAGTACAAGTGAGAGAATCTCTCAACTTGTAATCCACCTCTATGGCCTTGAGCTTGCTGTAGAGAGCCTCCACTCCAATCGTGTCATAGGCCTTAGACTCGATGATCGAGTTAACCTTGACGTCCAATATCTTCCTGTCCAACGCATACAGCAATTTGACAGCCTACTGATGGTCGGTGTATGGGATCCTCTCAGGGCTGGAGTTAACGCGCAACTTGTTGATGATCGATTGAAAATGACCAAACAAGTCATCGATGGACTCACCGGGCTTCTGAACGAAATTCTCATATTCGCGCCTATAAGTCTCAACGAGACGCCCCTTGATATTAGCAGTGCCCTCATGGTGTGCACTCGGCAGGGACCAAATCTGACGGGCAGTCTCGAGGTGGCTCACTCTCTCATAATCAACTGGACCAAGTCCTAAGAGAAGAAAGTTAACAGCTTTGGCATTCGCCTCATGCTGAGCCACAATCGCTGGGGTAGTGTGCCGAGCAACTGGAAGCACCCCAAAGTTCACACTCCGAGTAGCATCCCATATGTCCTGGCCCTGGCTAAGCAAGAATGCTCTCATCCTACCCTTCTAGTAGGAGTAGAGATTGCAGCCAAGAACCGGAATCTACCTAGAGTGAGTCATAGTCGCTTCTGGTTTCTCACCGGTAAAGGTATGAAGAAACCTAACCGGCTCTAATACCAATTGTAGGACCGAGACGTGCTACTAGAGGGGGGGTGAATAGGAGCACTTAAAAACTCAAAATCACAACCCCCAAGCAGGTGCTCTTCAAAGCTCAAGAGAAACAGAACTAGGCACCGTCCACTGAACAGATACGTGCCTAGCAGCACAAGGGTTCCATCCACTGAGAGGATACGCACCAATGCAAGAAAAATCAAGATCTGACCAAGAATGGCACTGAGGCAACGAACTTTGCAAAAACCGCCACATGACATTCACTGCACCGAGGTGCGTCTCACAGACTCACATAAATCAAAGAAAATAGTCTGAAAGTGGGGAAAGCAAAAATCCGAAGCAGAAACACAGCGGAAAAACAAAAAAGGGGAAATCACCGCAGCTCCCTGGTAGGACCAGATTGTCCGGTGGCCAACATCGGACTATCCGGTGGAACCGGACTATCTGGTGCCTACTGCCGGACTATCCGGTGGCACGGCGTAGGAAGAGCCACACATCGGACTATCTGGTGGGTGCTGCCGGACTATCCGGTGGAACCAGATTGTCCGGTGGCCTCTGCCGGATTGTCCGATAGAGTCGCAGACAGGGGGTTTTCCAACGCAAACAAGATGAAATCTTGTCCAATCTTCACGAAATTTTGCACAAGCTATCTGAACCCTATTCCAAAGCTTTTCCCAAAAGATCAATGCAAGGTGACCAAGGCATCAGCGGGAACTTTAGATTTCATGAGATGGCAATCTTTGGGCAAGAAAGGGGAAAACACAAAGGAAGCTTGCTCGTGGTAATCCAGTAGGATTGAGGTGAACTAAGTCATGATCTCCACGTCCTCGCAAGTCCAAAACATCAGCAAGAGAAGGGATTCCAAGCTTGGCCAAAACAAACACCCAAAAGCCAAGGATTGGACCGAAAAACCAAAGAGAGAGGGGGAGGAGAAGAACACAAGGTTCCTGCATGAATTCACTACAATTAGATGCCCAAGATGGGTCTAAAGATTTAGCATACAAGCAGGAATTCGTCCCGATCAACCACCCTCTCCTTCCCTCAAGATTAGGAGGCTAAATCCTACTCTAACCTCCCTAACAATGGAGCTCAAGGCTTGAGGACAAAAATTACAAAGTAAAACCTAATCCTAGCAGCCAAGAGTCACTCTAATGACTAGCCTTGGACATATTTATACCCGAGTGCTATTTAGACAGTTTTGCACTTAGGTCCCTACAACTAGACAAACCCTAAGGACTCAAACAAAAGATTACAGGATATTTTGGGATGGACGACCACGATGAAGTCGTAAGTTCCATGCAATCCTCGGATGTTCTCCACGTGGCCAGTAGTCCAATCCGTGATCCGCCCCCGGTTTTGAAGTCAGAAACCGGGAAACTTCAGGAAATCTCTGCCTGGGCCGGATTTGGCCCATCTGCTCTATCTTGGCGAGTCAAGGCCCAACTCACCTAGGCCTGTGTAGCTTGGTTGGCAGTTTTGAGCTGAAGCTGCCAAAGCCTCCATTGCATGCCTTCGCGCCACGCACTTGGGGTGGAGCACCGCGGTGGCCCCCGGCATCCCCTGTCCATCGGGGCAGCGTCGCAGTGCTTCAGAGGACTTACTCCTGCTGTTGCCGTGCCACTCCTTTGGGTACCGAACTCCCAGGGCCGATAGATGCTAAGCTTGCCTGCTATCCTTCGGAGGACTTTCTTCTACCTCCTGTCCATTGGAGGGCCTCCTGTCCATCGGAGCTCCTGTGCCTAAGTCCTTCTAGGTCTTGCTATTGTTGACGATCACTCATTACTCCCGAGCCAGTCCATTGGCTCTCAGTCCCATGGCCGGCCAACCATCCCTCATGGCCATACGACCCTCTGATGCACTGACTTAATCAATCAATGCTTGAGATGCCCTCTGGAATTCGGTAACAGTTGATACACATGTTGAACATGTCTGGGAGTCCAACGTGTTGACCATGCAGGCCAAGTAATAGGTCGGACAACCATTTGAGGTGTGCAGTCGGCCATGTTAGGTGGTCGGCCGGCCATAGGCATGGCCGGCTAGCCTTCATTCCAGCCTTTCAGCCATCCCTGGGCTCATGTGATGGCCTACCGACGTTGGATTCAACTTGTGCTCGTTCCTCCATGTGTGATTGGGCTTTCGGTAACTTCCTTGGATGAATAAGATGGAAGGCAAGGCATTTTGGGAGAGTGCATGGCCAGCCGGCCATGCATTTGGCCGCCCGGTCAAAGTCATGGCCTCCCGGGCATCTCTCACAGCTCATGCATGTTGTTAATCTTGCGACGGCCATAACTTTTGAATCCGGACTCCAAATTGAGTGAACCAAAACTCCATTTTGATTATCTTGATGAGCTCTTTCGAATGGTTTAGTCCATAAGGGAATTTGAGATACTTTTTAGTAGTGGAATTTGTGGTTCTATCTCAATCCCATTTATGTGATAATTCTCTCTTGCTCGAAATGGTCTTCTTTTGCATGGAATTTGAGCATCTCCTTGTGATACATCGAAAACCACCAAAACTCATGGAATTCTTCAGTGCTAGGTATAATGCACAGAACTTTGTCTATACACCATTTTTTCACTGAGGAATTGACGGTAGAAATGGCGAAATAATGTTTGTGAACACCCCCAAGCTTGAACTTTTACTCATCCTCGAGCAAAGCTAAAACTTTGTCTCAATGGATCAGGATTTGCATCAATGTCAGCGTCCAACAAGTATTAAGTGCACAAACCAACACTCTACCTTTATGTCTGAACAAACTGGCATAAGTGTACCCCAACCTTTTTATCCATACCTGTGGGGCTTCTAGCATTTCTTACCTTGTCTTCAGCGGTTGTGAGATGGAACAATCTCAGTAGAGTGTCACTGAACTCTATCTCTTTTCTAGTTTCATGCTCGGAGGGTTTTGAAAAATTTGAGATGAAAGCATTAAGTTCCTCAAATGGTACCCTCGATCACTCAAGTGGTTTTAGATTCCTCACCAGGCCATTGGCCAAACTTTTCCCTATCAACTAAAAAGGCTTATGTGGAGCTCATGGTAGGGATAAAGTTGGCTTACCTATGTTATGTATTTTGTTGAGTCAAAGATTGGTTCTAGCGAAGTTGGTGATACCTCTCATCCCGATCAAAGGAGAATGGATTTGTCTTGGGTGGATATGGTATGTGAATGAAAACTCCTTATTTGATGAATCCCCTCTTGAAACATTGAAGCTTTTGAGTACATGGAGCTATCGTTTTATTTTCTCTTTCTTCTTTTTTTTTCTTCTTCTCTTCTCTTTCTTTTTTTCGATAGCTCCATGTGTCCTTCTTGTATGAGAACTTTAGGGTATTGCTGGAATATGACTGGACTATTTATTTGGAGACCATATTTGTGGATAGGTACGTGCATGATGGATATGGTGGAGAAATATCTGGTGTAGATGGATGCTTGAATCCAGTATAGATTCAAACATAACTAGACAAAGAAAGGCTAGCAAATGAAGATGGGTGTGAGGGATTTTTATTGAGACTTGAAGTGCCACTACTTCATAAGAACTCAAAATTTGACAAAACTCAACAAAACAACAGGTAGCATATGTAGAGGTTTTAACATGTAAAGCATTTGGCTCTGGACAGGTAGTTCAAACCACTAAGGAACTTTTCATTTTAATTGGCAAGAAGAAAACTCCAAGAATTCACCTTACTAGGATCAAGATGGGTTCAACTCAAACTTTGATTATATCACATCTCACAACAACTTAGACATGGTTTAAAAGCACTTGCTCCCACAACGTTAAAGATTAAAGGTAACACCACGACAAATGCCAATAAGTTCAAATTTTAGGTTAGTGCCAAGTTGTAAACAAAATACTTATAAGGAATTAACAGAGCCACTATTTATCATTTCCTTTAAGCAAGGGTATAAACAAAGTTCTAACATTATAGGAGTTAGTTTATTCATAGCAAAAAGCAAATATTTTTGTTGTTTTTAGATTATGCAAATTTTTATAGGTGTTTTTTTTTATTTGGGATAACAAAAATTTTTTTTGGTGTCATGGCAAATTTTAGGATTTAAGATATTCAATTTAGTATAGAGCATTCGGGGTACTCACCTGGTGATCTTCCCCCAAGCTTAGTTCTTGCAAGTAATTGCTAAGAAACTGAGCTTCAATATTACCTGGTGTTGACGGTCGTAATCTCACGATATCTACCATCAATTATCCACCAAATGAAGCAAAGCATGTGAATAAAATGGACTAACCCCTATTACTAATGAGTTCCACAAGATGTACATGAATATTTGGATGCAGGTACCAAAATACACATAAAATAGCTGAAAATATGTCAAGGACCGAAGTTGAGCATCAATGGTGAAAAGGGTCTGGGTCGGCCGACCAGTGCCAGGGTCGCCCGACCTTGTGGCTGGGTTGCCCAGCCACCTATCACAGTCGCCTGACCATTCCTCAGAGCCCAAATGCCAAGTCACTAATCCTGCACACAAAGAAACACAATACAAGGAAGATCCAACCATTGTATCAAGCATCTAAATAGTCCAAGGGTCGAAAGACCATCAAAACACGGATAGGTGACGTCACTAATCTAGGAGAGGAGCCATGCAGCAAATCCGAGTAGGACACATGCTCGCCCAACCTCATGCATGGTCGGTCGACCATGCAAGACTCTCATTTTACATGTGCACCAACCGTTTCAACTACCAATCGACTTGGGGAAGCAAGATCAAGCCGTTGGATGGCCAAGTTGGTGGATCGGGCGGTCGCCCGACCATGGGGCTTGGTCGGCCAACCCCTACATGGTCGGCCGACCACCGCCTTACCCCCTAAACCGACCTAAGCCACCTATAAATACCCTCTCACTTGCTGGACTATAAATAGGCCCCGAGAGCTCATTTGTAAAGGTGTGGAGAAGTTGAGAGGTACATACTACCTTAGAGAGTGCCATTTCCACATCTTAGTAGTTAGGATAGTCCTAGGAGTTAGAGTGAGTCAATCTTTGCTCAGAGTTCTCAGAGATATCTCTGAGTCTGCGGTAAAGTTCTTGTATCTTTGCACTCTTATCTTCAGTATAATATATTTATGCTTCACTTTATTTCTATCTCTTACGAGTGTGGTGTACCTTTCTTTGCATACTTGCTAGGCTTAGGCTGTGGTTATCTGAGTTAGTCAAGTTCTGTTATTCTTGCCGGTGCTATAATCCAACCTGTACGCCAAGCTCTGGTTAGGTCCTCTCCTTTGATCAAGGATGATCTATTGTTACTCAAGCTTTGCTTCAGTACGTTTATAGCATGTCATCCTCTCCACGCAGATTTGCTTGGTAGCCCCACTTGGTGAAAGCGTGTAGTGTGCCTCTGTAGTCCAGGCCCATTCATTTGGGAGGCCCGTAGGTGATAGTTGGGTTCTCTTTCGGGTGTCAACTATCTACACCCTGGCCCCTCGAGGGCACCGGAATTTCGCTCGACGCGAGACCGTGACTTGTTTGCTTGAGTTTCTTTAGTTAACCACAACATAGTCTTTGCAGCCGAATAGAATAGAGTTTGGGAACTTTACCTCGCTCGTTGTCCTCCTAGGCAACTATACCTCTCTACGTGTATCTTAGGTAGTTTATTTACTTCTTCACCATACACCTATCTTTATCAGATTTACCCCTGCCTAGATACTAGTTGGTACATTTATTAAAGTACGGTGACTTCGATTTGAGTTTATCCAATTATGCTCTCTCGCCTACCGCTTCCCTGTGGATAAATACGATACTCAGAATACTCTGGGTGAAAGGCTACAACGGTCTCCGTGCACTTGTGGAGTAAAACCTGTTAAGGCTAAGAGACGCCAACACTTGGCACTGCCTTCCCCAAGCTTACTTGCTCCCTAGGTGACGACGATGCTTCTTGTGTTTTCTCACTTATGTTGGATCAACCTCTCTCTACTCTTGTTCCACCACGCTAGCTTTTGGATCGTCTGCATAGTGTCAGGAGTGTCAATAAATTCAGTCTCATGGTATTGCTCCCTTTTGGTAAATGCCTCCTGCATTGATGTTGGATCTCCCACTCTAGCATCATGTTTGCCTGTAGTCTTACATTCTTCCCAACTGACACAATTGCGATCACGGCCAGGTACTTCTAAAGAGGCTCTTCTACTGTTGCTACTGTCATATCACAGGCTGTTGAGGCTCGGGTTCATGTTTCGCAGAGCCTTGGTCCCTCCTAAATGTACTCGAGCAGGCTCTTCGTTCCCAAACAGATTGAGTGGGATAGATAGAGATGGATGTTGTGGGGTCAACTATAACATCCATCTTATTAGTGTGGCACAGATCTTTGGTTGATGGATATATATTGGAGTTGAATCCCCTGTCGCATCCGACGGGTAGAGTAGATCGATGCTAACACTCTTACTCAACTCAGTGTAGAGCATCCTCAATTTCTTCAAGCGCTCAACCATTGTCGTAGGTTGAATATCGATGTCCTTCATCTTAGGGTTTTGGTCAAAGGATGGTTGCTTCTTGGCATATCGTCCCCCAAACTTGTTTCTGTGGTGCCATGAAACAGCCCTTTGAGTTTCGCATTTCATTTTGTTTGTTTGCAGTGGGAGGCCATGCCCAATCACTGTATAGAGAGACACCAATGATGTGAGGAAATGGGTCTGCATCTCAACTGAGGACGTACCTCTAGAGAGGTCCATGGGCATTGTGGAGGATGTGATTCATGGAGAACCTTTTCCTCCTTCTCTTTCCATGGTTGGTCAACTGGAATGTTAATGTAGTGGATGTCCTTTAAGTGCTACTTCATTGACTTGCAAATTCTGGTCACTTTGTAGAAAGCTTGTCATCTGCCAGACAATTTACTCCGCCAAGCTTGGTCTCTGCATTGAATGCTAATTCCAAACTTGCTCCCTATCATGTTTTTCTTGGGCTTGATACTTGTCATGCCACCAGTCGTTGTCTGCCTTTGTGCCACACAGCCATCGACTGCACATCAAGACATCGATGTTCTCACCTTGCTTGTAGTCATTGTGTTTGCCTTTGTGGTGCTTAAGATGGCGCTCCCCCGCAATGAGAGGCGTCTATGCCAGCCACTTTTGGGATCTCCACAACAACTCCATCAGGCACACAACTTTCCCGTGGGACAGTAGGCCAGTGGCCTACTAGCTTGCAACTTTAAGCATGGATGATAGCATAATGTGATATGCCTTGTCATGTCACCCTGTCATGGCGTGTTCTTGTGGTGCAAAAGTTATTCAATATTTCTCCATTGCTGACCACCACCATTTAATCTGGTATACATATCACGATGCTTTCATTTCCCAAAAAGGGGCTAGACAGCCCACAAGAGGTTGAGCACGAGAGTGCCAGCCATAGGGCCTTTCCTCTCATGTGGGGAATAAATGCCTCCTGCAATAGGTTAGTGGACAACATACACAGGGGTCCAAAGTTTGCATAATGAGTATTAAACACCAGGCCCATTGTTCACATAGTGCTAGCAAAATATTCTCAATCAAAAACCTAGCACAAACCATGTTGCTAAACCATGACTTCCATTTCTTCAACTTTTGCTCAAATCCACGGTCTAAAAAAAACGGGTTGAATTTTTTAACATCACCGGGATTTTGTGTCTCCATTGAAACTTGAGAGATCCGGCTAGTTCAAGAATCGCGGCTCATGAACAAGCAACGGAACACTCACTACCAAAGATCATCCATAGCTATCTACCAAACTTGACATTACATCAAATTTGATAGAACGCGACTAATTCCAACCTAAGCACCACGCTTAATTTGAAAAATTAGCCTCTAGGCGCATGTTAGGATCTGGCCCAAGCTATGTAGCACTATAAATACAGCCTTTCAACTTTGGCTTCCCATCACTTTGGATAGCATGAAAATGAGGCTCAAGAACCACACATGATCAAGAATTACACAATGGGTAGAGCATCATCGAAGAAAATGGTTTATTTAATATAATTTTTTTGGATTTTTAAGTAAAATGAAGGAGCAACAACAAAAGGATGAACAACAGAACAATGTTCTAACTTGGCGCCAGAAAAGCTTGTTAGCGGCTCTTAGCCGAGCGGATTTTACTCCGCAAGCGCACAGAGACCGCTGTAGCCTTTCACCCGCGAGTATTCAAAGGTATCGTATTTGTCCACAGGGAAGCATTGAGATAGAGATATCAAACAATCATTCATCCAGTTGTTACTACTCATTCACGTCAACCGATAGCTAAGAACAATTGACACCAAACACCATGAGATACTTGCCAAGCACCGTTGGCATGAAAGCACGTAAAGCTAGGAGGACAACGAGGTGAGAGCATAGATTCCTGATGAGGACTTTCTATACTATGGTGAGCCAGATAGACTAAGCTAGACCAACACGTTGCTTTGACTAAGGTAATGACTTATCTAGTTGTCTGGGATACTTACTTTGCCACCGAGCCAGCTAACCACTTCCAGGCACCAGAGTGCTGATAACCAAGACGAGAAAGGCAGGTGCCACAGTGGCTCAGCTATGTGGCTACAAGCAACCCGAACAACTAGGGTGGACTACACAGGGTACACTCCCACTGTCACCAGGAGGACCTACCGAAGCCAAGTGCACCTAGTCTACATTCACACTAAGCTACCCAAAACTACGTGGGGTTGAGTGTGAAACCAAGGTGACCGCAATTGTAGACACCACATCTACATTTGCAGGCACTACTTCTACTAAGGCTATCAGGTAGAAGTGTACACAACCATATAGTCAAATGCTATAAAGATCATACGAGTAATCTATAAGCATGACAATCAAAATATTCATTACCTCACAGAGCAACTCTAACTATAGTCTAAAAGATACTGTGCTAAGGCATGATTAATACCAAAAGCAATAATGTAGATGCTCCCATGAGTAAAGAAAGCTAATGCATTAAATAACTCAAGTCTTACAGGAAAGTAAAGATACAAAATAATTCATACCGAACTCCTGAAGACGGTTCCGGAATGACGGAGCCCTACCTCTAACTCCTACCCAAACACTACTTTTAGAATGAAGGCACCTCCCATGGGGCACCGTCTAGAGGAAGAAAGAGAGGATTCACATGGTGAATGGTACTAAAAGCACCATCTAGTACATTTCTAGAGTGGAGGAGTGCCCCTCTATTTATAAGAGTGCCAAGGTCGGTGGGGCAGCGAAGGTGGTTCGCCGGGCGGCCATGTGGGTGGCCAGCCGGCCATCATGGAGGTTGGGCAGCCAAGTCCCATGGCCGGCCGACCATCCCTCATGGCCGGACGATCCTTCGATGCACTGACTTAATCAATCAACGCTTGAGATGCCAACATTCTAGCCTTTCAACCATCCCTGGGCCCATGTGATGGCCTTCCAATGTTGGATTCAACTTGTTCTTGTTCCTCCAAGTGTAATTGGGCTTTTGGTAACTTCTTTAGATGAATAAGATGAAGGGAAAGGCATTTTGGGAGAGTGCATGGCCAGCCGGTGAGACCCATCCTGACTTCATCGTGGTCATCCGTCCTGAAATATCCTGTAATCTTTCGTTTGAGTCCTTAGGGTTTGTCTAGCTGTAGGGACCTAAGTGCAAAACTGTCTAAATAGCACTTGGGTATAAATAGGTCCAAGCCAGGTCATTAGTAGTGGCTCTAGGCTGCTAGGATTAGTCTTCACTTGGTGATTTTCGTCCTTAAGCTTTGAGCTCCATTTTTAGCGAGGTTAGAGTAGGATTTAGCCTCCTAATCTTGAGGGAAGGGGAGGGTGGTTGCTTGGGACGAATTTCTGCTTGTATGCTGAATCTTTAGACCCATCTTGGGCATTTAATCGAAGCAAATTCGTGAAGCAACCTTGTGTTCTTCTCCTCCCCCTCTCTCTCTTTGGTTTTTGGGTTCAATCCTTGGCTTTTGGGTGTTTTTGTTGGCCAAGCTTGAATCCCTTTCATTGCTAATGTTCTGGACTTGCTAGGACGTGGAGATCATGACTTAGTTCATCTCAATCCTGCTGGATTGCCACGAGCAAGCCTCTCGTGGGTTTTCCCCTTTCTTGCCCAAGGATTGCCATTTCACGAGATCTGAAATTCCCGCTGATCCCATGGTCACTTTGAGTTGATCTTTTGGGAAAAGCTTTGGAATGGGTCAAGATAGCCTGTGCAAAATTTCGTAAAGTTTGGACAAGGTTTGATCAAGTTTGGGTTTGAAAACGCCCTTTCTGCGACTCTATTGGACAATCCGGCAGAGGCCACCGGATAGTTCGGCAGCGCCCACCGGACAGTCCGGCATGAGGCGCTGTCCGGGCCGTGCCACCGAATAGTCCGGCAGCAGGCACCAGATAGTCCGGTCACACCGGACAGTCCGGTGTTGGCCACCGGACACTCCGGTCCTGCTAGGGAGCTGCTTTGTTCTTCCCAGTTTGGTTTTTCCGCTATGTTTCTGCTCTGGTTTTGTGCGTTCCCCACTGTAAGACCATTCTCTTTGCTTATTATCAGTCAGTGAGATGCACCTTGGTGCGGTGAGTGTCGTGTGGCGAGATTTGCATTGTTTTGTTGCCTCGATGCCATTCTTGGCTGGATCTTGAGTTTTCCCGCATTGGTGCGTATCCTTTCAGTGGACGGCACCCTTGCGCTGCTAGGCACGTATCTGTTCAGTGGACGGTGCCTAGCTCTATTTCTCTTGAGCTTTGCAGAGCATTTTCTTGGGGGTTGTGATTATGAGATTTCAAGTGCTCCTATTCACCCCCCCTCTAGTCGCACGTCTCGGTCCTACAGCCGGCCATGCATTTGGCGGCCGGCCTTCTCTCACAGCTCATGCATGTTGTCAATCTTGCGACGGCCATAACTTTTGCGTCCAGACTCCAAATTGAGTGAACCAAAACTCCATTTTGATTATCTTGATGAGATCTTTGCAATGGTTTAGTCCATGAGGGCATTTGAGATACTTTATATTAGTGGAATTTGTGGATCTATCTCAATCCCTTTTATGCGCTAATTCTCTCTTGCTCCAAATGGTCTTCTCTTTCATGGAATTTGAGCATCTCCCTATGATACATAGAAAATTACCAAAACTCATGGAATTCATCAGTGTTAGGTAAACAATGCACAAAAATTTATCCATATCTGTGGCAGAACCGCCGATTTAATCCGGGCTAAGCACACCTGCCACCTCTGGCTTGCAGTGCGATTAGACCGAACTAAACCCGGTCGTCCGTCGAGAGTCATTCGACCCCCGATATTACCTTTTCCCAGAGGAACCGACATCATACACATCTGACCCACGATGGAGCCACAACAGATACATCACCACAGGCAGTTGAATAGCATAAAGTTAGACTTAATTACAAACCAGATTTTACATAAAATACAAGTCCAACATAAAGTTTTAAGGTGGCAAGTTCGAATGTTTCTCATAGCGGAAATATAAGTTTATAGGTCACCTTGTTATCACCCAAAAGTTTTGCATTAGAGGCACAACATCGAGCCCACCGATGTTGCCCTCGTGCCACTCAGTTACCTCATCCTAAATGAGGGCATGCCCCGCCTCCAACACAAGTACACACCATGAACTCCATACCTGCGCTCAAAATGTGGGGGCAAACCCTGAGTACTAATTACTCAGTAGGACTTAATGGAAATGGCTTACGGCTGACGCGAAGCGGCTTACTAGCAAGTGGATCCTTAGCTTTTAGTTTTTAACAGCAACTTAATTAACATAAACAACAAGTTTCATTGTCTGTATGATTGCCAACATAATAGTAAATTTCCGTAAGGTAACAACTCAGTTCAAACATGTAGTATTCCAAAAACCATGAGCATTGAAATACCGAGAGTTTAAGTAATTACTACGTTGCCCGTGTGCACTATCAGCATTCCCACACCTGGTGGGCATCAGCGATTCGAATCGATTTTTAATTCCCGGGAATAACTATCATGCCAGGGGTATATGCTTACTAGCCATCGCGTTCCCACATATAGCCCCCATCTCCACCTGTCTTGTCCCAAGATTCAAAGCGCCCTCACCTAACCCCCGGGTTGTGCCCCTCAGGAGCGATACCACGGCCGCACCGGGTCAGCCCTCCCTCGAGTACAAGCGCCCCCGGGCCCATCGGCCTCCAGCAAGTGGATGAGCGGAGCCTTGAAAACTCCGGACAATCCAGGTAAGACTTCACCGGTCCCATTTCCCGGTTAAGCACTCTAGCAATGTTATGCCGATCAGCAGGCGAACAGCGAACGGGCCTTATGCGACTCGGGCGGAGTCCAAAGTGCAACCTTATGAAATGCATATACTGAAATAATTCTCCGCTCGATCTCCATTTAATTCATGAGCAACAGTAATAAATGACATAACTGTAAGCTTTTGTAACTTTGAAAAACACCTACGTGACGAGTCCACGCACTCGTGTCTACTCGTACCTAGCAATTTCTAGGCATACTCGTCCTACGAACTCTATGTATAGGTGCTAGGGCCAGGGCGGCCAGGAAGTCTAATGCAACTGGTTCCAAGTAACTCCTAATGCATATGCGTAATCATCAAGTATAAATTATTTGCTCGGTAGAGTATGGTCCTGCCTACCTTCTTCACTAGGGTCAGTAGCTTCCTCCGGAGCGTAGTCGGGTTCCTGCTGCTGGCCCTCTGGTTCCTGGTGCAACTCCTCTTCTGGTTCCTCCGCGACGGGTTGGTTCGGCGGTGGTTCTTCGTTCGTGGACTCTATATGCATGACATGATGCAATTGGAGCATGTATTAGTGCAATGCTTGCTTTATGATGCGAGTGTAATGTAGTAAATCAGTGAACTTATGATTTATGATATAGAGTTATGCATATTGAGGCGAAAGTTGTTTCATACTAAGAAATCGTACAAGCCATCATCTACGATAGCTTAGCTTGTCACATAAAATAACGTGGGGTGTGCGTGGCGAGGTAGCATCGCTTCATGTGAAGCGACCGAAGCTTACATAAATATGCATTATTTCTACCAGTTTCCAATTAGAGTCAAAACCTTACATGCATCATCTCCAACTCTAGCAAGTTTCTCCATAATTATAGCTCATATCAAACTTAAAGTCATTTTGAAACACTATTCACCATATTAATCTTTTTTCTTAAGATTAATATGTGCTTAGTGAAAGACAAGGGCAAAATAGTAATTCAAAAGTAAGTGTTAGGGCCAACAAAATTTATACAGAACCTACACATGATAACAAGGTCCCTGCTCAAATTTGGCTATTTTTGGAGATCATTTAGTCCTTATTTCCTATTTATTAGGGTTTTACATGTTTGAATAAAAACAGGGGCAAAACTGTCCTTTCCTACTCAACCATCATACCCATCCTGTAGATCTATTTATTAGGAACACAGTGCAACAAAGTTTGCTATTTTTGGATTTTTATCCACTTTACTATGATTTTTCAAAGTTTCAGCATTTTTAAAAGCATTTTAAAACGAAACTGAACAGATCCAGGACCTATATATAATTATCCATAGCTTCTGAGGGTTCCCGTGCAAGATTTACCAGACTCAGTACACAGTGCTCAGTATGGAAACATAAAACTGTTAAACTCGGAGGGCGATAGCGCAAAATGTTCATCTTCCTCCTCCCGTCGTCTTCCTCCTCGCGACGGGAGGGGAAGCTCCGGTGGCGCGCGGCCAATCCCGGCCCTGCGGGGCTCGGGAGCTCGCCGCGGAGTGCCGGGGAGAGAGAGAGGAGTATGGGGAGTCTTACCCCCTACTTCAATCGACGGGAGAGGTCGCGAGGAGGTGGGACGACGATGAGCAGAGGGCGACGAACTCCGGCGGCGCGGTGGGCGGCGTCGGGATGAAATCAGTGGCCTAGGCTAGTGCGGAAGGATGGAGTCGAGGGCGACGAAGCCCGGCATGGTGACGGTTGAGCTCGGGAGCGGGCGGAAGGGGCTGGGGACGAGCTCGCAGTGCTCCGGCAATGGCGGACGCGCGAGAGTGAAAGGGGGAAAAAAACAGAGAGCTTGAGCGCGTGGAGGAGAGCTCGGGAAATAGGGTCGGCCTCGCCCTCGCCCCGGTGGCGCGCCGTGCGCTCTCCGCGCGCGGCAGCAGCGCGTGGCCGCGGCGGCCGGGAAGGCCGGCGCGTGGCCACGGGTGCTCGGCGCGCAGCGCCGCGTGGGCGCGCGCGGGCGGGGAGAGAAGAGGGAGGTGCGCGGGTGAACCGGGTCTATGGACCACTGTGGCTGACAGGTGGGGTCAACCCCAGGAATAGAGAGTACGGTGTATGGACTCGGTGCATCGAGCGAGGGAGCGGGGAATCCACCCGTGCGCTGGCGCGGGCAGGGCTGACAGGTCGGTCCCGCTGGTCATAGAGACGAGAAAATAAAAGAAAATCGAAAAAAGAAAAACCCCCTTTGACCAACTGATCAGGTTTCTGAATTTCGTAAATTTGACCAATTTAAGATCCGAATTTGAAAAATACCCAATTGAATGAAATGTTGTACCTTTTGAAATCTACAACTTTGTCAAAAGGACCTATACCAGATTCCAAGTATAAAATGATTTAAATTTGAAATTAACTTGCTGACTCCTGTTTGACCATTTGAAACCCCCAACTTGGAAATTATAAAAGTCCATTTTAGGTGCATTTTCATGAAAGGTGAAATATACCAAAGTTGCATAGAATCTCATGAACTACAACTTTGGTATTCATGACATGGCAAGATTTTGAATTTTGTTTCACAAAACTTTGAATTTACCAAACAGGGCTGAATTTGGCAGAAGTCACATTTTCACATAAAATGACCCAAAACTAGATTTCAACATTCATCCATGCCAAGACACAAAATACCAAAGTCATTCCTTATGGAATTGCCTACAAATTTGGTATGTAAGGTTTTATAAAAAAAACACAATTGTATCTAAGTTATATCCGCAATACAAACACAGCTTTTCTGAAAACTAAGTTTAGTTGCTCAATTGACCTAATTTATGCATGCTCTCAAGATAAAATACCTTTGAAAAGATGTCATTATGCTAATGATTTTAGTGTAATGCACTTGAGATGCCTAGGGCATCACAACCCAACCCCCTTAAAGAAATCTCGTCCCGAGATTCTTGAAGTGTCGTGGGTGGTTAAATTGGTTGTAGTTAGTGTTGGGTGCATGTATTGAGTTTAGACCCAGAAGTTAAGCTGTTGTAACGTACCGGGTTGAGGTGGATGGTAGAAAACCAGGATACTTAGTGTGTAGGTATTCTTCTTGCTCCCAAGTGGCTTCTTCTTCGGAGTGATTACTCCATTGAACTTTGTAAAAGTTGATTGTTTTCCGACGGGTTGATCTTTGCTTTTGATCGAGAATTTTTATGGGATGTTCTTCGTATGTGAGATCTGGTCCAATCTGAACTTGAGAGGTATCTACCACTTTCTCTGGCACTCTTAAGCACTTCTTTAGTTGTGAGACGTGAAACACATCATGAACTGCAGCCAGATGTGGTGGTAGTTCTAACCGATAAGCGACGGCTCCGCACTTTTCAATGATCTTGAATGGACCGACGTACCTTGGTGCTAACTTTCCTTTCACCCCAAACCGTTGTACCCCTTTCATCGGAGATACTTTGAGATACACATGATCCCCCTCATCAAAGACTAATGGCCTCCTCCTTTTATTCGAGTAACTTTTCTGTCTGGACTGTGCTCTTTTGAGATGGTGGTGTATGAGTTTCACTTGTTCTTCGGCTTCTACCACTAAATCAGGGCCAAAGGTAACACGCTCTCCTGGTTCGGACCAGTTTAGCGGTGTTCTGCATCTCCTACCATAAAGAGCCTCGAAAGGAGCCATTTCCAAACTCTTTTGGTAACTATTGTTATAAGCAAACTCTGCCAAGGGTAGACACTCATCCCACTTGGTGGAGTAAGTTAGTGCACAGGCCCTCAACATGTCTTCCAGGATTTGATTTACTCTTTCTACTTGACCACTGGTTTGAGGATGGTAAGCGGAACTACGTACAAGAGTAGTGTTTAAGACAGTCTGCAGTTGCTCCCAGAAGCGGGAAACGAACAGAGAACCCCTATCTGAGGTGATAGTTCGCGGGACCCCGTGTAAGGATAGGATCTTGGAAAGGTACAACTCAGCGTACTGCTTTGCTCGATAAGTGGTCTTGACTGGAATGAAATGAGCAGATTTCGTGAGCCTATCGATAATTACCCAGATGGAGTCATACCCTTTTTGGGTACGAGGTAAACCCACAATGAAATCCATGTGTATATCCTCCCATTTCCACGCTGGAACATCCAGTGGTTGAAGCATTCCAGCGGCCTTTAAGTGATCAGCTTTTACTTTCTTACACACGTCGCACTCAGACACGTACTTGGCGATCTCTCGTTTCATGCGGGTCCACCAAAATTTTTGCTTCAAGTCTTGGTACATCTTATTGCTGCCCGGATGTATCGTGAGTATTGAGGAGTGCGCTTCGTCCAGTATTCTCTTCCTCAACTCCATGTCCTTGGGTACAACTAGACGATTCTTGAACCACAGGACGCCTTGGTCATCAAGTGTGAAACACGCCTTCTTCTCTTCACTAATACCTTCACGGATATATGCCATACCTTTATCTTGTTTTTGAGCTTCTGTGATTTGTGCTTTGATTGTGGGCTCTATAATGATATTATAAAGCTCTGCAGGCTGTTCCGGAGGTGTTTCAATGTCATTCATCTCACAGCAGATTACTCTTGCTGTAGGTCGGATTTCTATCACATTGCAATGGGCTTTTCGGCTTAGTGCATCTGCTACCACATTAGCCTTGCCTGGGTGGTAGTGTATCTCCAGATCATAATCTTTTATCAACTCTAACCACCGCCTCTGTCTCATATTGATTTCAGGTTGAGTGAAAATATATTTGAGACTCTTGTGATCAGTGTAGATGTGACACGTGTTGCCTATTAAATAGTGTCTCCATATCTTTAATGCATGAACGACTGCGGCTAACTCAAGGTCATGTGTTGGATAGTTGGCTTCATGTTTCCTCAATTGACGGGAGGCATAAGCAATTACTCTTCCTTCTTGCATCAAGACACAACCAAGCCCATTACCGGAGGCATCACAGTACACCTCAAAAGGCTTGGTAATATCTGGTTGAGCTAGTACTGGTGCTGAGGTTAACAATTTCTTCAAGGTTTGGAAAGCTTCTTCACAATTCGGATTCCAAATGAACTTGGCATTTTTCTTGGTCAATGAGGTCATGGGTTTTGCAATTTTGGAGAAATCTTTGATAAAGCGGCGGTAGTAGCCCGCTAAACCAAGAAAACTCCGGATTTCAGTCACGGTCTCTGGTTGCTTCCAATTTAGCACATCTTCTACTTTGTTAGGGTCAACTGCGACTCCCTTTTCAGATAGCACATGACCCAAGAAACTCACTTCTTTCAGCCAGAATGCACACTTGCTAAACTTGGCATAAAGCTTATGCTCTCTGAGCCGAGTGAGCACGATTCTTAAATGTTCTTCATGTTCTTTCTCATTTTTGGAGTAGATTAGTATGTCATCTATGAATACCACCACGAACTTATCGAGTTCATTCATAAACACCTAGTTCATCATATACATGAAGAAAGCCGGTGCGTTGGTTAGTCCAAATGACATGACCAAGTACTCATACAAGCCGTATCTGGTAGAGAATGCTGTCTTGGGTATATCCTCTTCTCTAATCTTCATCTGATAGTAGCCAGACCTTAGGTCAATTTTAGAAAAGACCTTAGCCCCAGCTAACTGATCAAATAGAATGTCGATGTGTGGCAGTGGGTATTTGTTTTTGACGGTCACTGCATTCAGTGGCCGATAGTCAACACACAATCTTTTCCCACCATGATCCTTTTTCTCAACAAAGAGAGCTGGACAACCCCACGGTGATGAACTAGGCCTAATGAACCCTTTGTCTAATTGTTCTTGTAGCTGTGTTTTTAGTTCCTTCAAATCATCAGGTGGCATCCTGTATGGTATTTTTGACACAGGTGCCGTGCCTGGAACGAGTTCAATGGCAAATTCTACATCCCGTTTTGGTGGCAATCCAGGAAGTTCTTCCGGAAATACGTCCAGAAATTCACACACTACCGGTATCTTCTTAACTTCTTGTAGTTCAGTCGCATTAACTGTGGGGGTCATGTGTTTTTGGTTTGGCATGTGTATTCGTAGAATCTTGCCGCTGACACTAGACCTCAACTGCACTATCCTGCTGCCAATATCCAGGACCGCATTGTTTTCTGTCATCCAATTCATCCCTAAGATGATATCAATCCCCCGGTGTGGCAGCACCACAGGGTTGATTGTGAAATCTTCATCTCCTATACTCAACCTTAACCCTTTCACTATCAGATTTGTATTTATCGGATTCCCCGGCGTTGTAATTTGATATTTCTCTTTTATACGTGAAGTCTTTACCCCACGCTTAGATGTATATGACTGACTAATGAAAGTATGAGTAGCTCCTGAATCAAATAACACGACGGTCGGCTGACCGTTGACCATGAACGTACCGGCGAGAACAGGCTCTCCTGCAGGGATCTGCTCCATGTGCACATAGTGCACTCGACCTGTCTTGGGTACGAATCCCTTCGGCTTGCTCTGATAGTTTCCACCAGCAGGAATAGGACCTTGGATCCTGCGAGGCGCTCTGCAGTCCTTGCTGAAATGGCCGATCTTGCCACAGTTGTAACAAGGAGCGCCCGGTCCCGGAACAATGGGAGCATGGGGAGCTGGCAATTGTGTGGGTGCTCGATAGATGGGGTACTGTTGCTGCGGCGCCGCCCGATGGATCCACCTTGGTTGGTTGGGTCGGACCACATAGCGAGACTGCTGATAATTTTGCTGTTGAGGCTTGTATGCGGTCTTCTGCTTCTGTGAAGGGCCCGTCGCTGATGTGTTGGCTATCCTTTTGCGCTTCTGATCCTCGTTAGCGGCACGTAAACGATTCTCCATGTCGAGAGCAGTGTCTACCAGCTCAGTGAAGCTCTGGTAGTGCCGTGCCAAGTGAGTCCGGAGGGTAGGGTCAAGGCCCTCTAGGAGTCTCTCGGCCCGCTCCGGCTCAGTAGCAACATCTCTCGGAGCATATTGAGAGAGGTGGATAAAGGTCTGCACATACTGCATGACGGTCCTGCTACCCTGCCTGAGGTCTCGGAACTCGCGACGCTTTTGTTCCATCAAACTTGCCGGGATGTAGTGGGCCCGGAAAGCCTGACGGAACTCCTCCCATGTGGGCTCATGGCCCTCCTCCTGCATGGCGAGGAAAGTGGCGTACCATGCTCCCGCAGCCCCATGAAGAAGCTGAGCAGCAAATCGAGCCTTCTCTTGCTCATTGATCCCTGGCAGAAGGGTGAACTTGGACTGGACGGTACGAAGCCAGTCATCTGCCGCCAGTGGCTCGGGGCAATTGGTGAAAACCGGGGGTCGCAGCCCCTCGAAGTCCTGGTAGGTAATGCCACGTGGCCGGTACTCCCGCGGCTGTTGTTGCCCACGGGCCTGGCGGTCTTCTGCTAGTAAACGGATCAACTCAGCTTGTTGGACCACCAAGGTGGCCAACTCCGGCGGGGGTGGAGCGCCTTGCGCTGACTGCCCCGATGACTGACCAGTACGAGTGTTCACCATCTGCAAAATGGAGTCATACGGGTTCAGTCCAATAGCCCTTGCGCAAAGACATGGTGATAGAAAGATCATAGGGCTATAAACAATTTGTGATTACAGGTAAATTTATAATAAAACAGTTAGACTCTATCTCGCAAGGCCAAGCTTAAAGGCATCGCATCATTTCACATTGTCCATGCGCATTCAGCAGTTACTACAACCATACTTATAGTGTCTTAATAAACTAAGGGTTTACTTAGTACATATGTGGTCCATCTCGTCACATCGAAACACTAGCTTAAGGTTCTACATCGGGTTACATGACGTACATAAGTGAGTTCTCTCGACTTCACCATTGTTTAGTACAGTCATGGCAAAATGCACGGAGCGGTATAATACAAAACATCGCTCATAACGTGCACCATTTACAAAAAGCTTCACCACACAGTGCTATCATCAAACTCTCTAACGCCCGTTACGCGCGTCAGACACCATGCTGTCCTCATCCTCCACCACAGGGGCAACTGAAGGGTCCTGCTCGTACTGTGCCAGGCGCTGCTGTGCCTCGGCCAACTCTGCCTCCAGCTCCTCAATACGGTCCTGTGCATACATGTGCTGGTCGCGGTAGTGGGAGACACGGTCCTCGGCACGGAGGTACATCCCGTGTACGCTGTGAACAAACTGCATGGTCGCAGCATAGGGCCTGGTGTCAATCCGCTCCTCCAGCATGTTGTGACGACGGAGCCACTCGTCGTCGTAGCCGTCGGTGGGGAGGTAGCGCAGCACTGACATCCCTGCTGCACCCGAGGAGCTGAGTGAGGTGATGGCTGCTAAGGTGACCTTGTCGTAAGCGTCCTCCTCATTGGCCCCGTAGACGGTGATCGTCTGCCGGACCGCGGTGTGGCTCGAAGGAAGGACAACACTGGCCATGCAGTGTCCCTCCGCGTGCACTGTCTGCACGGAGAAGAAGGGGCACGGTCTGCGCCTCATCTCTCGCAGAGCCCGACAAAGAATCTGTGCAAGGCCGTTCTCCTCACGGCAACGGGTGTGGACCATCCCGTTCTCAAGCTGAGGAGGGGTGTGGGTCACTGGTGGGAGGGGAGCAGCCCTTCCCTCCTGTACGCGGAGTCCCCTCGCACTGGTGGCCTTACGACCGGTTTGCTTGGTCCTGGCCATCTGTTTTTAAATAAGAGACTTTAATCAGTGATAGGCATAGGTTGCATATAATTTCAACGGTTAAGTGGGTGATGAGTGCAGAAAACATCTTTGAATCTTTCATTTTACTTATTTGACTTTTAACAATAATCCCCCAAGTATGAACAAGTAAAAGTAAACATGATGCATGACTCGTCCTATTTGTTCTCACATCGCACACCTTATGTATAATTTATATATCTAGCGAGTATCCGGTGACATATATGCACGGCACTCTCTAATGCAACTAGTCGTTCTCTACTCGTTCTTAATTTCGCACGTGGTTAGTGTACCTGCAGAAAAAATGCATGCGCATACCAACATCATTACCATGACCAATCATTACCACTCTAACCCTAGAAGTGGTATCCACGAATTTCTTTAAGCTACGCCTGGTGGACGACGTAGTGGCGCCATTTCTCCCAACACACCCAGTGTTCCTCCAGTACTGGGGAATTGCTGGGGAGAGAAACGGTGGCCAACAAGATCTAGCTATAATTTTGGTTGAAGGAAAAGTGGTCACGAAACACTCCAATGGCGTGACCACCCCCCTTAAAGAGTTCTGCCCTATCAGCATGAATGCAGGGTTCGCAACAGTCCGCAAATCCCAATAGCGCTCCGCCAGTACTGGGGATAGCTATGGCCGAAATGTTGCTTCCCAAAGCACCGAATATGCATATGAGTTCTATCTAGGTCAGAATGTTAGCGATGTCACCTGGCATTTCACTAACATCCTTAATATGGGCATATCGATACTCTCATTTTCCAAATACTTCGAAAAGGTTTTCGAAAATAAGTTTGCAAATCAAAACTGGATGATATGTCTGTTGTCTGTGTATGATCGGCTCTGATACCAGCTGTGGCGGAACCGCCGATTTAATCCGGGCTAAGCACACCTGCCACCTCTGGCTTGCAGTGCGATTAGACCGAACTAAACCCGGTCGTCCGTCGAGAGTCATTCGACCCCCGATATTACCTTTTCCCAGAGGAACCGACATCATACACATCTGACCCACGATGGAGCCACAACAGATACATCACCACAGGCAGTTGAATAGCATAAAGTTAGACTTAATTACAAACCAGATTTTACATAAAATACAAGTCCAACATAAAGTTTTAAGGTGGCAAGTTCGAATGTTTCTCACAGCGGAAATATAAGTTTATAGGTCACCTTGTTATCACCCAAAAGTTTTGCATTAGAGGCACAACATCGAGCCCACCGATGTTGCCCTCGTGCCACTCAGTTACCTCATCCTAAATGAGGGCATGCCCCGCCTCCAACACAAGTACACACCATGAACTCCATACCTGCGCTCAAAATGTGGGGGCAAACCCTGAGTACTAATTACTCAGTAGGACTTAATGGAAATGGCTTACGGCTGATGCGAAGCGGCTTACTAGCAAGTGGATCCTTAGCTTTTAGTTTTTAACAGCAACTTAATTAACATAAACAACAAGTTTCATTGTCTGTATGATTGCCAACATAATAGTAAATTTCCGTAAGGTAACAACTCAGTTCAAACATGTAGTATTCCAAAAACCATGAGCATTGAAATACCGAGAGTTTAAGTAATTACTACGTTGCCCGTGTGCACTATCAGCATTCCCACACCTGGTGGGCATCAGCGATTCGAATCGATTTTTAATTCCCGGGAATAACTATCATGCCAGGGGTATATGCTTACTAGCCATCGCGTTCCCACATATAGCCCCCATCTCCACCTGTCTTGTCCCAAGATTCAAAGCGCCCTCACCTAACCCCCGGGTTGTGCCCCCTCAGGAGCGATACCACGGCCGCACCGGGTCAGCCCTCCCTCGAGTACAAGCGCCCCCGGGCCCATCGGCCTCCAGCAAGTGGATGAGCGGAGCCTTGAAAACTCCGGACAATCCAAGTAAGACTTCACCGGTCCCATTTCCCGGTTAAGCACTCTAGCAATGTTATGCCGATCAGCAGGCGAACAGCGAATGGGCCTTATGCGACTCGGGCGGAGTCCAAAGTGCAACCTTATGAAATGCATATACTGAAATAATTCTCCGCCCGATCTCCATTTAATTCATGAGCAACAGTAATAAATGACATAACTGTAAGCTTTTGTAACTTTGAAAAACACCTACGTGACGAGTCCACGCACTCGTGTCTACTCGTACCTAGCAATTTCTAGGCATACTCATCCTACGAACTCTATGTATAGGTGCTAGGGCCAGGGCGGCCAGGAAGTCTAATGCAACTGGTTCCAAGTAACTCCTAATGCATATGCGTAATCATCAAGTATAAATTATTTGCTGGGTAGAGTATGGTCCTGCCTACCTTATGCACTAGGGTCAGTAGCTTCCTCCGGAGCGTAGTCGGGTTCCTGCTGCTGGCCCTCTGGTTCCTGGTGCAACTCCTCTTCTGGTTCCTCCGCGATGGGTTGGTTCGGCGGTGGTTCTTCGTTCGTGGACTCTATATGCATGACATGATGCAATTGGAGCATGTATTAGTGCAATGCTTGCTTTATGATGCGACTGTAATGCAGTAAATCAGTGAACTTATGATTTATGATATAGAGTTATGCATATTGAGGCGAAAGTTGTTTCATACTAAGAAATCGTACAAGCCATCATCTACGATAGCTTAGCTTGTCACATAAAATAACGTGGGGTGTGCGTGGCGAGGTAGCATCGCTTCATGTGAAGCGACCGAAGCTTACATAAATATGCATTATTTCTACCAGTTTCCAATTAGAGTCAAAACCTTACATGCATCATCTCCAACTCTAGCAAGTTTCTCCATAATTATAGCTCATATCAAACTTAAAGTCATTTTGAAACACTATTCACCATATTAATCTTTTTTCTTAAGATTAATATGTGCTTAGTGAAAGACAAGGGCAAAATAGTAATTCAAAAGTAAGTGTTAGGGCCAACAAAATTTATACAGAACCTACACATGATAACAAGGTCCCTGCTCAAATTTGGCTATTTTTGGAGATCATTTAGTCCTTATTTCCTATTTATTAGGGTTTTACATGTTTGAATAAAAACAGGGGCAAAACTGTCCTTTCCTACTCAACCATCATACCCATCCTGTAGATCTATTTATTAGGAACACAGTGCAACAAAGTTTGCTATTTTTGGATTTTTATCCACTTTACTATGATTTTTCAAAGTTTCAGCATTTTTAAAAGCATTTTAAAACGAAACTGAACAGATCCAGGACCTATATATAATTATCCATAGCTTCTGAGGGTTCCCGTGCAAGATTTACAAGACTCAGTACACAGTGCTCAGTATGGAAACATAAAACTGTTAAACTCGGAGGGCGATAGCGCAAAATGTTCATCTTCCTCCTCCCGTCGTCTTCCTCCTCGCGACGGGAGGGGAAGCTCCGGTGGCGCGCGGCCAATCCCGGCCCTGCGGGGCTCGGGAGCTCGCCGCGGAGTGCCGGGGAGAGAGAGAGGAGTATGGGGAGTCTTACCCCCTACTTCAATCGACGGGAGAGGTCGCGAGGAGGTGGGACGACGATGAGCAGAGGGCGACGAACTCCGGCGGCGCGGTGGGCGGCGTCGGGACGAAATCAGTGGCCTAGGCTAGTGCGGAAGGATGGAGTCGAGGGCGACGAAGCCCGGCGTGGTGACGGTTGAGCTCGGGAGCGGGCGGAAGGGGCTGGGGACGAGCTCGCAGTGCTCCGGCAATGGCGGACGCGCGAGAGTGAAAGGGGGAAAAAAACAGAGAGCTTGAGCGCGTGGAGGAGAGCTCGGGAAATAGGGTCGGCCTCGCCCTCGCCCCGGTGGCGCGCCGTGCGCGGCAGCGGCGCGTGGCCGCGGCGGCCGGGAAGGCCGGCGCGTGGCCACGGGTGCTCGGCGCGCAGCGCCGCGTGGGCGCGCGCGGGCGGGGAGAGAAGAGGGAGGTGCGCGGGTGAACCGGGTCTATGGACCACTGTGGCTGACAGGTGGGGTCAACCCCAGGAATAGAGAGTACGGTGTATGGACTCGGTGCATCGAGCGAGGGAGCGGGGAATCCACCCGTGCGCTGGCGCGGGCGGGGCTGACAGGTCGGTCCCGCTGGTCATAGAGACGAGAAAATAAAAGAAAATCGAAAAAAGAAAAACCCCCTTTGACCAACTGATCAGGTTTCTGAATTTCGTAAATTTGACCAATTTACGATCCGAATTTGGAAAATACCCAATTGAATGAAATGTTGTACCTTTTGAAATCTACAACTTTATCAAAAGGACCTATACCAGATTCCAAGTATAAAATGATTTAAATTTGAAATTAACTTGCTGACTCCTGTTTGACCATTTGAAACCCCCAACTTGGAAATTATAAAAGTCCATTTTAGGTGCATTTTCATGAAAGGTGAAATATACCAAAGTTGCATAGAATCTCATGAACTACAACTTTGGTATTCATGACATGGCAAGATTTTGAATTTTGTTTCACAAAACTTTGAATTTACCAAACAGGGCTGAATTTGGCAGAAGTCACATTTTCACATAAAATGACCCAAAACTAGATTTTAACATTCATGCATGCCAAGACACAAAATACCAAAGTCATTCCTTATGGAATTGCCTAAAAATTTGGTATGTAAGGTTTTATAAAAAAAACACAATTGTATCTAAGTTATATCCGCAATACAAACACAGCTTTTCTGAAAACTAAGTTTAGTTGCTCAATTGACCTAATTTATGCATGCTCTCAAGATAAAATACCTTTGAAAAGATGTCATTATGCTAATGATTTTAGTGTAATGCACTTGAGATTCCTAGGGCATCACAACCCACCCCCCTTAAAGAAATCTCGTCCCGAGATTCTTGAAGTGTCGTGGGTGGTTAAATTGGTTGTAGTTAGTGTTGGGTGCATGTATTGAGTTTAGACCCAGAAGTTAAGCTGTTGTAACGTACCGGGTTGAGGTGGATGGTAGAAAACTAGGATACTTAGTGTGTAGGTATTCTTCTTGCTCCCAAGTGGCTTCTTCTTCGGAGTGATTACTCCATTGAACTTTGTAAAAGTTGATTGTTTTCCGACGGGTTGATCTTTGCTTTTGATCGAGAATTTTTATGGGATGTTCTTCGTATGTGAGATCTGGTCCAATCTGAACTTGAGAGGTATCTACCACTTTCTCCGGCACTCTTAAGCACTTCTTTAGTTGTGAGACGTGAAACACATCATGAACTGCAGCCAGATGTGGTGGTAGTTCTAACCGATAAGCGACGGCTCCGCACTTTTCAATGATCTTGAATGGACCGACGTACCTTGGTGCTAACTTTCCTTTCACCCCAAACCGTTGTACCCCTTTCATCGGAGATACTTTGAGATACACATGATCCCCCTCATCAAAGACTAATGGCCTCCTCCTTTTATTCGAGTAACTTTTCTGTCTGGACTGTGCTCTTTTGAGATGGTGGTGTATGAGTTTCACTTGTTCTTCGGCTTCTACCACTAAATCAGGGCCAAAGGTAACACGCTCTCCTGGTTCGGACCAGTTTAGCGGTGTTCTGCATCTCCTACCATAAAGAGCCTCGAAAGGAGCCATTTCCAAACTCTTTTGGTAACTATTGTTATAAGCAAACTCTGCCAAGGGTAGACACTCATCCCACTTGGTGGAGTAAGTTAGTGCACAGGCCCTCAACATGTCTTCCAGGATTTGATTTACTCTTTCTACTTGACCACTGGTTTGAGGATGGTAAGCGGAACTACGTACAAGAGTAGTGTTTAAGACAGTCTGCAGTTGCTCCCAGAAGCGGGAAACGAACAGAGAACCCCTATCTGAGGTGATAGTTCGCGGGACCCCGTGTAAGGATAGGATCTTGGAAAGGTACAACTCAGCGTACTGCTTTGCTCGATAAGTGGTCTTGACTGGAATGAAATGAGCAGATTTCGTGAGCCTATCGATAATTACCCAGATGGAGTCATACCCTTTTTGGGTACGAGGTAAACCCACAATGAAATCCATGTGTATATCCTCCCATTTCCACGCTGGAACATCCAGTGGTTGAAGCATTCCAGCGGCCTTTAAGTGATCAGCTTTTACTTTCTTACACACGTCGCACTCAGACACGTACTTGGCGATCTCTCGTTTCATGCGGGTCCACCAAAATTTTTGCTTCAAGTCTTGGTACATCTTATTGCTGCCCGGATGTATCGTGAGTATTGAGGAGTGCGCTTCGTCCAGTATTCTCTTCCTCAACTCCATGTCCTTGCGCTTGGATTGGGGCAATCAGCACCGAAGGTGAAGAGAGGAAGATGTTGAGTTTGTCTAGTGCCTTCTGTGCGTCTTCTTTCCATTAAAACGTGTCGAGCTTCATGAGGAGCTTGAAGAAAGGGAGCCCCCAGTCACCAAGGTGTGAGATGAATTAGCTGAGGGCGGCCATGCACCCAATGACCTTTTGGACCTGCTTCTGGGATGTCGGCGGCTCCATGCTCATAATTGCCGATATCCTTATTGGGTTGGCTTCGATCCCTCCGTTACTGATGATAAACCCTAAGAGCTTGCCGGATGGTACACCAAAAACGCATTTCTCTAGGTTCGGCTTCCACCTGTAGACCCTGAGGCTGTTGAAGGTTTCTTCTATGTCTCTGATGAAATTGTCGGGGTCTCTGGTCTTGATCACAACATCATCAACATATGCTTCAACATTCCTGGCCCACAGTTTCAACAAGCAGGCTTGGATGCTTTGCTGGTAGGTAGCCCTAGCGTTCTTCAATCCAAATGACATAGTCTTGTAGCAGTAGGCCCCATAGGGTGTGATGAAGGATTTCTTCTCTTGGTCTTCTGGAGCCAGAGCAATCTGGCGGTAGCCTGAGTAACAATCTAGAAAAGAGCAGCAAGGGACAGCCCGCTGTAGAGTCCATGACCTGATCTATCCTAGGGAGCCTGAAGGGATCCTTCAGGCAATGTTTGTTAAGCTCGATATAATCAACGCACATCCTCCAGTCTTTTTTATTCTTTTTCATTACAAGTACAGGATTTGCTACCCAATGAGGGTCAAAGACTTCTCTAATAAAGCCAGCTACTGTCAGTTGAGCCACCTCTGCCCTAATGGCCTCCTTCTTTTTATTGGAGAAATGGCGCAGCTTCTGCTTGACGGGTTTGGCACCCGGATTGATCTTTAACATGTGCCCAGCTAGCTCCCTAGGAACGCCAGGCATATCTGATGATTGCCACGCGAACATGTCCCAGTTTTGGCACAGGAGCTGGACGAATGCTTCTTCCTATTTGGGGTCAAGGCTGGCCCTGATAGTTGCCCTCGTCTTTGGGTCGTTGAGGTCCACGTCGATTTGCTTCATAGGGACCGCCGACTGCATCGCGTTCTAGGTGGTGTCAGCAGCCGGGATGGTTGGCTGTATCTTTGTAGCCAATGCCTTTACATCTTCTCGAGCGGCTTCATGCTTGAGGTCCTATGACACCGCGAGGGCTGCCTGGTCACAATCGTGGGAGATCTCGAAATCTCCCCGTATAAAGAGGACACCGTGAGGACCCGGCTGTTGACGATCGTAATCTCATGATATCAACCGTCAATTATCCACCAAATGAGGCAAAACAAGTGAATAATAATGGACTAACCTTGCTACTAATGAGTTCCACAAGATGTACATGAATATTTGGATGCAGGTACCGAAACGCACACAAAATGGTTGGAAATACAGCAAAACCAAGGATGAGCAACATTGGTGCAATGGCATGGCCGCCCGGCCATGTGCTGTGGCCGCCCGGCCAAGTGCCGTGGCCACCCAGCCATAGGGTGTGGCCGCCGGGCCCCCCTTCAGGCCATGCAGAGCCACGTCACCATTTGATATGGTCTCCCAACTGCCTAGGTTGCCACATCATTGATCCTACGTACAAACAAAGACAAAGTGGTGAAGATCCAACCATACATAAGAGCATCCAATGTATCCAAGGGTCAAAAGCCGTTGGGATGAGGATTGGTGATGTCAAGGATCCGAGGGAAGTAACATGCAACAAATCGGGGGCAGACACGTGGCCGCCTGACCATGTGCCATGGCCACTCGACCACTCCTCGGCGCATTTTTCACGTGCGACTAACCGCCTCAACTACCAACCGACCTAGGGGAGCAATATCAAGCATTGGATCTTTGAAGTCGGTGCATCAAGTGGCCGCTCGGCCATGTAGGGTGGCCGCCCGGCCACCCACCTTGGCCGCCCGGCCACCGACCTACCCCCTTAACCGACCTAGCACACCTACAAATATCCCCCTCACTTTCTAGGCTATAAATAGACCCCGAGAGCTCATTTGTAAGGTGTGGAGTTGAGTAGAGAGTTCTATCTTAGAGCACCACATTCTGTCCTTAGTAGTTAGGATAGTCCTGGGAGTTAGAGTTGAGTCGAGCTTTGCCTCGGAGTCTCCGGAGTTATCTTCGAGTCTGTGGTAAAACTCTTGTATCTTTTGGATTCAGATTACCTTCAATATAATTTCAGTTATATTTTACTCTAAGTCTATCTCCAGAGAGTGTGGTGTACCTTTCTTTTGCACACTTGCTAGGCATAGGTTGTGTTTAACTTTGTCATTCAATTCTTGTTATTCTTGCCGGTGCCATAACTCAACCCTAGACATAGACGCTAGGCTCCGGCTAGATCCTCTCCTGTGATCAAGGACGATCTATCGTTGTTCAAGCTCCGCTTGAACATGTTTATAGCGTGCCATCCTCTCCATGCAGCTTTGCTTGGTAGCCCCACTTGGTGACAGCGTGTGGTGTGCCTGTGTAGTCCAAACCCGTCGTTCGGGAGGCCTATAGGTGTTAGCTAGACTCTCCTTCGGGACCAACTATCTACCCCTGGTACCTTCGAGACTCTAGAATTTCGCTCGACGCAAGACCCTGGCTAGTTAATTGAATTTCTTAGTTATTCACGGATAGCCTTTGCAGCCGATTAGAATTAGTCATTGGTGACTTTTTCTCACTCGTTGTCCTCCCAGGCAACTATACCTTTTCTACGGATATCTTTGATAGACTTACCTCTCACACCATACACCTATCTTTATCACATCTACCCCTATGTAGTACTAGTTGGTATAATTTATCTAAGTTTACAGTTTATTCGATTTGAGTATATTCAATTACACTCTTGAGCCTACCGCTTCCCTATGGAAATTTACGATACTCGGAATACTCTGAGTGAAAAGGCTACAGCGAATCTCCTTGCGCTTGCAGAGTAAAATCTGTTACGCTAAGAGACGTCAACAAGCTTTTTCTGGCGCCGTTGCTGGGGAAGCAATTGGCCAAGAGATAATTGATACCTCATTTCGAACCTGTAAACTTGATAAGTTTTACCGCTAGTTGTTAACAGGCTCACTTTGCTCTGTTGTTTTGTTGTGGTTGAAATAGGGAGGTGTATGATCGGTTTCGACCTGCCGGAAAACTACCACAATAACCCAGAGTCACTACTCAGGAGAGTCCGTCTAAAGACTATTCACGTGCAGAGACCTGTACCAACGGATCTAGAACCAAGCAATTCAACCAGCACTCCAGTTACCACTATGGCTGAAAAGATTATCCGCGAGTTCTCCATCCCCTCGAGCAACAACATTCCTACAGGACCTGAAGTTCAAGTGGGGGTGAACTTTGAGCTCAAACCAGGAGTGATTCACATGGTTCAAGCTATCCCTTTTTGCGGACTGGCTACGGAAGATGCCAATAATCATCTGCAGCAATTCTTAGAGATCTGTAGCACATTCAACATGAAAGGAGCATCACCGGATGCCGTCAAACTTTGTCTCTTCCCATTCTCCCTTGTTGGGAAAGCAAAACAGTGGTTCTACCTCAACAGAGCATCACTGACATCGTGGAACGCATGCTCTGATGCATTTCTTGCGAAGTATTTCCCGTTGGGAAAA
Source organism: Paspalum vaginatum (assembly GCA_030272315.1). NCBI lineage: Eukaryota > Viridiplantae > Streptophyta > Magnoliopsida > Poales > Poaceae > Paspalum > Paspalum vaginatum. The sequence continues at coordinate 24,467,841 of CM059015.1, read as the reverse complement.
ACTAACGCATTGAGGAACAAGATATCGAGCTTTCAATAGCTCACTGATGAAACCGTGGCTGAAGCATGGGAACATCTGCAAGAGTACATTGCAGCCTGCCGCCACCATGGAATGCAAGAGTGGCTAATCATTCAGAGTTTCTTCCATGGGCTCAACCGCTCAGCACAAGAACACCTGGATGCAGCCGCTGGAGGATCCTTCCTCTCCTTGAGCATCTCGACGGCCAAGAATCTCATTGAGAAGATGGCCACCAATCATGGTTGGAGAGAAGAGAGGTCTAGTACCCGTTCCCGTGGCATCCATCAGATCGAGAGCACCAATATGCTCGCCGCGAAGATGGACTTGCTGCGGAAGAAGCTAAACGACGCTCCAGAAGCCGCTCCGGTGGAAGCCCTTGACTCTCATATGACTTGCGAAGTCTGTGGGAATACAGGACACTCAGGGAACAGCTGCCCTGAGACGCAACCCGAAGATGCGAACTTCATCGGTAACAGTACAAATGGCTTCAACGGGAATCGTCCTCATCCAGGGTGGAATTCACGGCCAAATCTCCCTTTCTTTGGACAAGGTAACTCTTCAAATTCACAGCAATTTTCTAGAAATAATTATAATTTTGATCAAAAAGCTGTGAATGATAGCATTAGTAAAAAGTTCCATGCTAATGATAGGTTGTTTGAATCTATTTTGTTGCAAATGGAAACTTTGAATAGTGCTATGAAAAACCAACTTAGCTTCAATAAAATGCTTGAAACTCAAATAGCTCAGTTGGCTGCTGCTCTACCTAACCCAAATGCGGGTAAACTACCTGGTCAACCTGAAGCTCCTCCCAAGGAGCACATAAATGCAGTAACCACTTGGGGTGGAAAGTGCACACAGGACCCCCCGTCTCCTAGTCATGCAGGTAAAACGCAGGAGAAGACTGCCGAGTCTGAAGACAAGGTTGCAGATGAAGATACACTTGGGAAGGAGGAGAAACCAGCATCGAAATATCTACCCCATGAATTCTATGACACAACGGTGCTACCATTTCCTCCAAGAAACAAGAAGGCTGCCGCTGACGAACAATATAGTAAGTTCGTTGAGATCATTAAGAAGCTTTATGTCAACATACCCCTGCTAGATGCCATGCAGGTACCGACATATGCCAAGTACTTAAAGGATATCCTCAACAACAAGAAACCCCTACCGTCAACGGAAATTGTGCACTTAACGGAAGAGTGTAGCGCAGCTATACTCAAGAAAAAGGACCCTAGAAGCCCTACCATCTCATGCTCGATTGGTACCCAGCACTTCGATCAAGCGTTGTGCGGCCTTGGAGCCAGTGTCAGTGTAATGCCGAAGGTCATCTTCGACAAGCTCAATCATGACGCACTCGTTCCCACAGCTATGTGTTTACAACTTGCGGATCAATCCGTCCGTTACCCTGAAGGAGTGGCAGAGAACGTTCCGGTGAGAATTTGGAATTTTCTCATACCAATAGACTTTATGGTATTGGATATGGAGATTGACTCAAAAACCCCGCTCATCCTTGGGTAGCCGTTTTTGAGCACCGCCGATGCAACAATCGACGTCGGAGCAGGAAAGGTTCACCTAAACATTAATGGCAAGAAGGAAACATTTGGCTTCAAACCAAAAGTGGAACAATGCAACAAGGTGAAAACTTTCAAGTGCCAGGCCAAGAAAGATGAACCCAAGGTCAAGACCAGGACCAATCAGTCGAATTCAAAAGAAGACAGTCTTGTGGCATTTATGCTGAAGAAATTGAAAATCGAGATAGAGATTCAACAAATGGAGTATGAGAGGGCAATGCAAAGGAGAAGATCGAGGAGCCGAGAGACGAGGTACGACAGGCCCAGAACTGCACCAGGAGGCAAAGCTCCTGAGAAGAGATACGGTGCTGAAAGCAAATTGACTACGCCAAAGTGGCCGACTCAACCAGCACCCGAGAACAAGGTCGGCGTCGAGGATAATGTAACTAAACCAAGGCGACGCAGAAGAAATAGAACACAACGGAAGGCAGCGCCCAGCTATAGTTTCTATGAAACTCCGAAGGGCAAGACATGGGCTCCCCTCGCCAAAAGGTAAATTGGCACACTACCCATCGACGGCATATTTAATTTTCTCGCTAGATTATAATTCCCGCTTCCCACTGCACGTTTAATTTTGGTTCAGTTAAATTTTGCATTTAGGCTATTTTCCTGAAAATTCTGCATTTTCGAAATTTTTTTTTGAGTGGCCGGCCGACCACCCCCTGCCTCTCTCCATTTTTCTCTTTGCGCAGGGCAGCAGCTGCACCTCCCTTTACCTTCTCCCAATGCAAAGCAAGAAAGATGCTCACAAAACACCATCATTTGGCCACCCACTCACTCATTTTGCTGCCCACCATCCAAAAATTCTGCACCACACACGTTTCCTCTGCACTCTACGAGCATGCAGAGCTGTTGGGGCCTTGGGCATGGCCGCCCGGCCATTTGTGCTGGCCGTTCGGCCACCTAGCCTGGCCGCCCGGCCACCTGCGCTGTCCCTTGCTGCTCCCACTCGCCTATAAATACTCCCCTTCGCTTCCTAGCTCAGTGCACCAACCAGCAACGCAGTTGCACTCTCCTCTCCCTCTCTTAGTCTCCCATTTAGTGTTTAACTAAGTGTCCATGCTTAGTAAAATAATGCCTGAATAAAATTTGGTTAGCCAAATAAAATTCTGGCAACACTCTCTCTCAGTTGTGCAAAAATCAGAACGTTTTGTGGAGGCTCTGCCCCACAAGGACGCTGATTTTTTTTTCGGATGACTAACCCGCTAACGCTAATCTTTATTGTCGTCTGTCCTTTGGGTATCGTGTGTTGTTTTTGCTCTATCTTGCAGGATGAAGGGAGACTCAAGAAGGCAAAGAAGGCCGTTAGCAAGGCAGAACAACACATTCGCTGGTCGTCTTCCGACGGCTCCGGCCTTGCTAGCCGGCATGCTGCCTCCTAGAGGATGTCCATCAGCACAGAGGAGCCTGAAGAAATCCAGACGTCATCCGTCCACCGGCCCGTACTCATCCTCGAGTCGCAACTCGTGCCGCGTGGTCAAGAAGAGGCCAAGGCATTAAGGCTTTTGAACCAAAAGAATTATGCCTTGACCAAATACTTCGACGAGGACCTCCTCGTTGACACCGGCAAGCGGGAGGAGGTCAACGAGGTGTTCCAGGCCATGGGCTAGACTAACTTTGTAGAAGTCCCAGAAGGAGGAATCATCCTTCTCACCAAGGAATTTCTCATGACGCTCCGCACCGACACTCGAAGGGAAGGTACATTTGTCTGGTTCCTCCTTTTCAATACTGATTATGAGCTTACACTGTGCCAGTTTAGCAACTTGCTAGACTTCTCACCATAGTGCTCTGTGGCTGAGGATCCTACTGGCTTTAATTCACAAGAGTTTTGGAAAGAGCTAGCTGGTCCTAATCCTCCTAGGAAAAAGAGCATCACTTGCATCACGCACCCTACCATGCGGTTTCTTGCCCGCTGGCTTACCATGGTCGTTTTCCCGCGGGAGGATACCCGCTGTGTCACAGTAGAGGATATTAGGTGTCTTTATGCCATGTGGAAGAAGAAAAAGTTTGCACGTGCTGTTAGCATGATCCGCCATTGGTAAGGCCTAGTTTCCAATGTTTCTACAATTTCTATCACTTCATTTGTGACTAGGATTGCCAATGGGTTAGGAGTGCTAACAAATGCAACTGTCACTTTCATGCCTAATGATCCCTCACGTGTGGTTAAAGATTCACACTTCATCCATGCACACTTCCTGAGGAAAGACACATAGGGAAAATATTACATGACATATAGAGGTTGCGATGTTGAGCTGCCGCTCCCAGCACCACAGTTCAAATTGTACTCTGTGAGGACACTAACCGTGCAGCTAGAACCCGCACCTGCACCGAAACCTAAACCAGCAAGAAACAGTGTCGCCGGAGTTATGACTCGCGCCCAACGACGTCAAGCCGAAGAAAGACTCCGCAAGGCCTACGAGGAAGCACAGGAGCCAGGTGCCGAGCCTGCTTGGGCTCATCCAGGCGCTGGACCCTCCCAAGTTAACCCAGGAGGCACACCTGCTTGGGGAAGCCAGGCAGAATCATGGCACAGTTCATGGAACTCCATTGTACCTTCAGTGAACCCGATGCCATCCTACCACGGTGGAGGTGAGCCATCTTATGAACAAAGTGTAGGTCCATCCCACTCTGCCCATTACACTGGTGATGGGTACACGACGAACATCAATGCCCTCTTCGGGGTAATGGACCTCCAAGAGCACCGCACCCTGGGGATAATGGACAGCATCAGCCAAATCCAGGAGACACAAGAGGTCGACCACAACATGCTCTTGGAAACAAGAGCAACTGTGGAACGCATGCAAGAACAGAACCTAAGCTACTACAACTGGACAGGGTTCTACCCCAACTAAGCTTCATTGAAGCTTGGGGGGGAAGAACCGCATAAGCATAAGGTATGTATCCCATCTCGCCTCTTGTTCATCTCTATGCTCATCTATAAGCTGTGCCACACCAAACGTCATTTCTGTCCACTTATGAGAGTAGTGCCTATGTATCTTTTAGTCCTAGTTTTCTAAAAAAAAAGTGTGTATCCTAAAAAATAACTCCCATGCTTAACTGTTAAATTCACTTGCTAGCTTCATTTTGGAAATGATGAATAGTTGCTCTATCAAGTGAATGGTTTAATTCTTGCATGACAACTTATGCTTAGCTTAGTCCTATGTTGGTGAATAAAGAAAAGCAAGCCTGAGCTTTACTTTGTGGATGCCATTTGTGATAACAAGCCTAAGTTGTTGTGAGATAATGATATGACTTAGCGTGGGATAATTCTTTCAAGTTCCTAGTAAGATGAATTTCTCAGGTTTTTATTTTGAAAATGACAAAATAAGCTCCCCATGGTTTAAAATTCCTACCAGAGCCAAATATGCTTTACACATTCAAAACCAGCTACAAAGAGCTACTTAGATATGTTTTGAGCTTGGTCAAATTTTGAGTCTCTTTGAGTAGAAATATCATCTTCTGTTGATAGCTGGAGTACAAAAATCAAATGCAAGTGATCCATTTCGAACTTTGCATCCACCAAAAGTCTCCAATTACTTCTCCTAACCCCATAGCCTTCAAATTTCAAGGAGTAAGGGTATGGAGCCAAAAATTAAAAAAAAAGCATGCAAAAGCATGTCAAAAGAAAAAAAAAGCGTGCAAAAGCACGGCAAAATGAAAAGCATGCAAGTTCAAGCATCGCAAAAATAAATAAAGGCTCCATATCCCCTCCAATTCCATACAAGGCTATAGAGATGAAAATCTAGAGAAGGAGACAATTTATGCCACCACTCATACTCCAGTGATCAAACAGAAGAATAGATAAATTATACTCTTTGGTCCAATCTTTGGCTTAGCAAAATAACCATTCTCAGTGTGCCACATTTATTCCCCACCTAAAGCTCCAGAAAGGCTTTAGTGTAGGAAAAATGTCGGCCAAAATCATGGCCATTAGTAAGGAAACACTTCTGAGCGATCAAGAGCACCAAGGGGAAGCTTCTTTGTTTTGAAAATCTTGAAAACACCTAAGAAGGACATCCAAAAAGAATGAGTTAGAATTTCTCCCACAATAAAGTTGTTCTGTCTCCCAACCGCCCAAGGCAAGGTAAACAAAGAGATGCACCACAGGTATTGTATATGGTAAGCTTTGATTATTTTACGACTTGGGGCGAAATTTCGAGTGTTGAGTTGCACATAAGAATTATCCTTCATCTTTGATATAGTAGCAACTCCTGATCCACCTTCAATCCTAGCTTTGCTCGAGGATGAGCAAAAGTTTAAGCTTGGGGGGGTGTTGACGGTCGTAATCTCATGATATAAACCGTCAATTATCCACCAAATGAGGCAAAACAAGTGAATAATAATGGACTAACCTTGCTACTAATGAGTTCCACAAGATGTACATGAATATTTGGATGCAGGTACCGAAACGCACACAAAATGGTTGGAAATACAGCAAAAACCAAGGATGAGCAACATTGGTGCAATGGCATGGCCGCCCGGCCCTGTGCCATGGCCGCCCGGCCAAGTGCCATGGCCGCCCGGCCATAGGGTGTGGCCGCCCGGCCATAGGGTGTGGCCACCCAGCCACCCCTCATGCCATGCAGAGCCACGTCACCGTTTGACATGGTCTCCCAACTGCCTAGGTTGCCACATCATCGATCCTACGTACAAACATACACAAAGTGGTGAAGATCCAACCAAACATGAGAGCATCCAATGTATCCAAGGGTCAAAAGCTGTTGGGATGAGGATTGGTGATGTCAAGGATCTGAGGGAAGTAATATGCAACAAATCGGGGGCAGACACGTGGCCGCCCGACCACGTGCCATGGCCACCCGACCACTCCTCGGCGCATTTTTCACGTGCAACTAACCGCCTCAACTGCCAACCGAGCTAGGGGAGCAATATCAAGCGTTGGATCTTTGAAGTCGGTGGATCAAGTGGCCGCCCGGCCACTCACCTTGGCCGCTCTGCCACCGACCTACCCCCTTAACCGACCTAGCACACCTACAAATGCCCCCCTCACTTTCTAGGCTATAAATAGACCCCGAGAGCTCATTTGTAAGGTGTGGAGTTGAGTAGAGAGTTCTATCTTAGAGCGCCACATTCTGTCCATAGTAGTTAGGATAGTCCTGGGAGTTTGAGTTGAGTCGAGCTTTGCCTTGGTGTCTCTGGAGTTATCTTCGAGTCTGTGGTAAAACTCTTGTATCTTTTGGATTCAGATTACCTTCAATATAATTTCAGTTATATTTTACTCTAAGTCTATCTCCTGAGAGTGTGGTGTACCTTTCTTTTGCACACTTGCTAGGCATAGGTTGTGTTTAACTTTGTCATTCAATTCTTGTTATTCTTGCCGGTGCTATAACTCAACCCTAGACTTAGACGCTAGGCTCTGGCTAGATCCTCCCCTCTGATCAAGGACGATTTATCGTTGTTCAAGCTCCGCTTGAACATGTTTATAGCGTGTCATGCTCTCCACGCAGCTTTGCTTGGTAGCCCCACTCGATGACAGCGTGTGGTGTGCCTGTATAGTCCAAGCCCATCGTTCGGGAGGCCCGTAGGTGTTAGCTAGACTCTCCTTCAGGACCAACTATCTACCCCTAGTACCCTCGAGACTCTAGAATTTCGCTCGACGCAAGACCCTGGCTGGTTAATTGAATTTCTTAGTTATTCACGGATAGCCTTTGTAGCCGATTAGAATTAGAGTTTGGTGACTTTTTCTCACTCGTTGTCCTCCCAGGCAACTATACCCTTTCTACAGATATCTTTGATAGACTTACCTCTCCCACCATACACCTATATTTATCACATTTACCCCTGTGTAGTACTAGTTGGTATAATTTATCTAAGTTTACAGTTTTTATTCGATTTGAGTACATTCAATTACACTCTTGAGCCTACCGCTTCCCTATGGAAATTTACGATACTCGGAATACTCTGAGTGAAAAGGCTACAGCGAATCTCCATGCGCTTGTGGAGTAAAATCTGTTACGCTAAGAGACGTCAACACCGACATCTGTAACATCACGAATTTTAGCCCCAGAAAATTTCTTCTAAACGACCCTCGTTGCTTATTTGTTTTGAGTGAGGTAATATGAGCTCAACAAAATCTCCACTATTTCAAATTATCTCCCTGCAAAATATTCCCCAAGCTTTCCTCCACAGAAACTCCTTCAAATTCACATCCAAATTAAAATTTAGAGTCCAAATTAGAAAAAGAAAATCCTCTTCCCCTCCTCGGGCCGCCAGCCCCACCATCGGCCCAACTCCCCGCCATGGCCCAACGTCCCCTCTCGTCCCTCCTGGGCCGTCGCCAGTCCTCCCCGGCCCGCTCACCGCCTCGACCTGGCCGAACCAGCCCAAGGCCGCCCCGGTCGGCCCAATACAACTCCCCCTCCCTTCCGCCGCCTCGGCCTACCTCCCAGCCAAATTCGGCCCACCACAGCCCAACCATCACCATCCCTCGCCTCTCTCACTGGGCGAGGGACCCCACCGGACAGCCGGCTGCTTCCTCCTCGGATGGGAGCGCACCGTGTGACGCTCCACCATCACGCCTAGACCCCACCTCTGTACCACGCGTCGTGCCAAGGCCTGAGCAGACAGCGTAGGTTGCGCTATCCCCGGTCCCGTGGGCCAGCCCAGCTGGCCGCACGCCTCGCGTGTGGGCTGCACAAGGCCACCTCGGGACAAAAGCCGCCCCAGCCCAAGCACCCCTGTTGCGGGCCGAAAGCCACCCCGGCCCAAATTTTAGTCCCCGCGGGCCAAATTCTATAAGTTCGCCAAGAAAAGTCTAAATATACCCCCCCAAACTTTCGAGAAGAGAATTTTGCTACCCCCTCCACACCAAATACTCCATATCCTTACCGTTTGAACTCCAATTTGGGTGATTCTTTCGCCTAAATTCATCTAAATTCAAGATCTGCCCAACCACACACTCCACATAATCTTTTCTCTGGCCAGAAGCTGACGTCATGCCACCATGATGCTGTCCTACGCCCAGTCTGCCCTTAACACTAGTCCCACGAGTTTCCTATGCCTAGTGATTGATGCCATTACCTACCTACTCCACATAAATCCTCAAGGTTCCTGCCATGGTCTGTCCGAGCCTTGAATTCAGATGATAATGATACCAAAAATCATCTAATCATCATTGCTCTCTTCATCACTCCACAAAAGACCCCCCCTCTCGAAACATCATGCGACCGCCACCCCTTCGACGTTATCGACCCCGCCCCTCGCGTCCACCACCCCTACCTTGGCGTCTCCGTAACTGTCGTTACCGACCCCGCCAACTCGCCCAAACTCTTGCTACACCCCAGCCACTTGCAGAGATACCACCAGTAAGAACCCAGCAGGTTCATATCACCTCAACTCAAGCTTTACATCACCAAACCCGTTGAGCTCATATTATGCCCCGATTTGCATGTTTCTTGTTTGTGCACGTAGGAGGCCCTAGAGAGGCTAAGCAATCCAATCACTGGGACATTCAACCAAGAAACTAGAGAAAGCATACTAATCATACATCAGCCCCTCACCCTTCGAGTTGTAAGGCAAGCCCACTGGAATCGCTACTTGATGCATAAATTTCCTATATTTTGCAAACACGACCCTTGGTCTGATAATCACATAAAAACTTGCATGTTTTGCTTGCTAAGGTAACCCAGCAAAATATACAGCCACCTAAGCCTATTTTAGAAGTAGCGCGCATAGGTGGGATTGCTCATTTAATTATCTATCATAATCTTGACGTTATGTTGGATTATGGATGTGGAATATGTTGGGTAGGGGAGAGTCGATGTATGTGTGGTTTTGAATTAAAATGGGGAAGAACCCCGGCAACCGACCTTGTCAAAATACGGCTATGCACCGAAACAGCCATAAGGGCAGGGTATGAACTGGTAACTTAGCGACTCATGGTTACTCCATGTCCCGGGATTCGTGGAGAATACCGGGTAGATGGTTGCTCATGGTGTCGAGCATTGGAAAGTGGGAATGGTTCTACCCAAGCTCTCCGTAAGGACCTTTATGTTTTTCATCTTGCCTACCTCTTTTAGTACAGCCACTCGCTTTATATGAGGCATTGGCCAAGTCCGAGCCGGAGTGGATAGCCTAGTAGCTTCTGTGTTGGCGCACAAAGGGCTAGGGGATGGGTAGTGTGGCAACGGGAGTACCGTGGGGTACTTGAGTGGCTCGGATGCCCAAACCCCTAAAGTTTTGCTAGGTGATGAAACAAAGGCACCGGCTTGGTTTGGGATTCGGGCAGTTAGAACGGTAACATGCCACTGAGTCCAACTTGTGGGAATTAGTACAACCTCTGATCAGAGTAAAACCTATTCGAATAGTCCGGGTCCACTGGTATGGATGAGTTACGGCTTGGTTCTTTAGTTAGCAATTTTCATAATATAAAAATGGAATTGGTTTGGGGATTGGATAAAATGATTTTTGGTTCAGCAGTGGATGCTGGGTGTAATGTGTTGGCTAGAAAGCCAGGAGCCACTTTGGACCGGCAAGTCCAGTGGCAACCCCTTTATGTGAAAAACTCAGTTTCCAGAAGGATTAAAACTTGACAAGTACCACAAACCCTGTATATAAGTACTTTTCTGCAAAACTATCCTAAGCTCCAGATATATCCTTGCATATAGTATTAGCCTTCCCAAATTCCTTTGGTGGACGGTGGGCTGCTGAGTACGTATGTATTCACCCTTGCTTTGTTGTTGTTTTTCTCAGTGCTATGGACATATACTGGTCCGAGAATGATTAAGGGTTACGACATGCTTCCCAACTGTGGCGTGAGGAAGATGCACCTACGTATTATATTCCACTACTTAGATTGTCAGGGTTGCGCCCCTTGCTGTCTGTCCCGTTTAGGGCGGATCTGTATCACTCTAATGTAAGAATGTGATTACCAAACCCTGGGATGGTAATAAAGCACATTTTAGTCCCATTATGGAAACTGGGGCACTTCAGGTGGTATCAGAGCCGTAGTTGGCTGTAGGACGTAACCCTAAGGTTGGAAAAATGTTTTGAGTCCAAAATCGATTTGAAAAACACTTTTGCTCCTCATCTTACTCCATTTCAAAAGTTTATGGCCCTCTCTTACCCTAATGACTCTCAGCAATCACTCAAGCTTCCAGCAGAAGGAAGTCAGTAGCTCCACCACCCACCTCGTCAACAGTAGCAAGGATAGAACCCTTGGGCATTGCGTCACCCCGGGGACTGACCGAGGAAGACGACCCAGTCATCGCAACTCAGCCACCACCAGAGGACATCATCGATATCAGCTCAGATGAGTCAGAATTAGATCTCCATGCCTGGCATGGAATGAAGTCGCACGGTCCGAAGCTAGTTGTGTCCACTGTCCCTCATACCATTGGGTAGTGAAGTTTTTCCTTCACTTTGGTTAGCACCCTCGTGAGAGTTACCCGTATAGATCACGTGCGTTGTAGACGTTGTCTTACTTGTTTGTGTGTTGAGTGGTAGTCTCAGTCTAGGTCGAGTCCTGCGAGTCTCGTTTAGATGGCAACTACCGGACGTATCAGCCTATGTGAGGATGTAAAAGGTTTTCCAAAGCTCCTAAGGGATACCATAAGGTACCTTCGGATTTCTAGATACCCAGAGTACCTAGGTAGAGAAATCATCGAGAGTGGAGAACAGAAATGGATGGTCTCGCTGTACATCAAGGACAACCGTGCCCTCGTAGGATGGCATTCCACAGCTATCAGTCATCGGTTTATGGATGCGTGTCGCATTACAGCTCGTGGTGCAATTAGAAAGTTGTGCTCTACCTATAATAGGGCAATACAGGACACCCCTATGAGATTCTTCCCACCCTTCGAAAAGTTGACCACAAGCTAGGCTAGAAGGGTTGAAGCCTTGAAGCTAATGAAGGAAACCGAGGATCCCATCATAGCCTACCTTGCTCTGCATCTACAAGCCTTGGATGATGAGTACGACAAGTTGAGTCTCATGCACGACAGGTTGGAAGCTCGCAATTAAATAACAGAAGACCTTCTGTCCCAGTACAGAGCCAGGCAGCTGTGCCAAAGGCAAGAAACCAACCCAGATCCAAGCAGCACGACAACATGGAGTTTGTTTGACCTCCATTACCCATTGGGAATGCAGTACGGAGGAATATCAAACCCTCCTAAGCAATCAGAACCAAGTCACCAAGCTAGTTTCCAGTACTCTCTGCTTGAGCAGCAGCGGAATGGGGGACAAGCCCCAGTAACCATCCACCAAGAGGAAGATAGAGAAAGCTTGGGTACCCTTCTGACACTCTTGCATCCAGGAGAAGGATCTAATGTCCGACAACCATCACCAAACGGAGCCACCGGTAGTCAGAAGTTGAAGTCAGTTGTACGAGAGTAGTCGTGTTAGTGTGTTTGTTTTCATTCTTATGTTTTGTTGTTGAGGCTTGTCTCTTGCTGTGTCATCAGAATCAAGTGATGCCTTGTTGAAGTGCTAATAGCCATTAGAACTAGCCCTCACCTCTGCTATCTCTCCTCACTTTAAAACCCGTCAGCTTGAAGAGTATGTGCCCATTAAAAGGAGCGACCAAAACACCCTATAGGATGGTTAGCAGCTAACAAAGCTCCGCCCAAAGGAAGGCATAGCCAAAGGAAATAGTGGCCCTAAGGAAATGGATAAGATCAGAGGAAACATCCCGTACCACAGTCCCCCTACGAATAGTATCCACCACAGTCCCAACCTCTCACATCTCTCTGCCACCCCTGCCTTTTCAGCCGCATCAGATGCCCCGGCCCCGACCACCTGCGGCCTTTGGCAGTGCACCCACACGTCCTACCAGCCAAAGATGGCCCCTACACCACCATCCACCATCGGCCGCCACGTGTCCCTACTCTGCCGCCCATGGGATGCCTGGTCCCCCACTCCACCCTCACTCGCATGCAGCCACGTGCTCCTGCTCCACCCCCACCGCTTGTGTCACCTCGGTGCACAGCACGCCGCACTCCAACCACCGCCCTCGCGCATCGATAAAACTCCCCTAAGCTCAGTTCCTTGCTCACCCCACAGAATAAACCCACCACCGCTCCTCTCTCACCAGCTAAAATAGCCACAACTCCTCCCATGTTCTGTGATTCTTGGGTAGGACAACTCCTCCTGAGTTACTACATCATCGCTGCTGTCATCCTCCCACTTTATCTCCTTTTCCTCTGGGAAATCCACCGCCCTCACCCTTGGGAAGGGCGACTCAGAAACCTACCCAAACCATCTACCAATCCCACCATAGAATGATAAACCTAGCCATTTTCCTCATCCTTGTCGAGTGTGTATTCTTAGCCAAAATCCTCAAAGTCCTCATCTATCTTGCAAAACGAGGGATTATTTGTGAGCTCCGCAAGCAAGACTAAAAAGCCTGCACACCGTCACCAGCCCATGAACCCAGAGCCCAAAGTCTGCATCCCACTTTGCTATATACTCTTCGCTGAAATCTTACTGCTAGGCCTCCTAATCCTCCTTCGGTTGATAACCCTCCCACAGGCCGAGCAGAAGCAAGAAGGAGCTTGCTGCTAGCAAAGTTGTGCCAAGGTCAAGAAGCCCAAAGTAGGGCAGAAGACAAGCAAGAAGATAGAAGGAGAAGTGCTTGGGGCAACAAGAAGTGTAATGGGAAGAAGGCTATCCTAGATAGCTGGTTCTTCTCCAGCCTGCCCTTCGTCTGCTGATACAACAACAACAGTTGGAAAACACAGCAGCTCCTCGCTTCCAGAGGAGTGCCTAGCCTACTCAAGTAGGGGCGTCCGCCCTATTTAAGTGGGCAAGCCTCTCTTCTGTTAGCGCTGGCGTAGGATAATCCGGACCCCATAGGTTGACGGATCCATCCCTTTGGACGAGTCGCCCGGATTATGGCACCATCTAGAGAGCAGAAAGTGCCTTGTTGAATTTCTGTCGCTCTCTAGGAAAAGCCCCTGCCAGAAGCTGCCAGGAAATGGATCAACCTTCCAAGTTCATGAAGTGGATGATCCAGCTCGTATGTGGAAGGCTTGTACGAATAGCTCTAATAAAGAAGAAAAGAGAAATGAAGAGGAATCAACTTGGGCATGCAGTTGTTATTAAAATTCCAACTGCCATTCCATGTGAGGACTCAAGCTTCTGTTGAAATTTGTTACCTAAAGTAAAGCTATCCTTGTAACCTTCTATGCCGAATATCGAGGACGAGATTCATTTTAAGTGGGGTAGATTTGTAACATCCCGAATTTTAGCCTCGGAAAATTTCTTCTAAACGACCCTGGTTGCTTATTTGTTTTGAGTGTGGTAATATGAGCTCAACAAAATCTCCACTATTTCAAATTATCTACCTGCAAAATATTCCCCAAGGTTTCCTCCACAGAAACTCCTTCAAATTCACATCCAAATTCAAATTCAGAGTCCAAATTAGAAAAAGAAAATCCTCTTCCCCTCCTCAGGCCGCCAGCCCCACCAGCGGCCAACTCCCCACCGCGGCCCAACCGCACCTCTTCTCCCACCTGGGTCATCGCCACTCCCCCCAGCCCGCTCAACGCCTCGGCCTGGCCGAACCAGCCCAAGGCCACCTCGCTCGGCCCAACCTAACTCCCCCTCCCTTCCCCCGCCTCAGCCTACCTCCTGGCCAAATTCGGCCCACCACGGCCCTACCATCACCATCCCTCGCCTCTCTCACTGCCCGAGGGACCCCACCGGACAGCCGCCTCCTTCTTCCTCCTTGGACGGGAGCGCACCGTGCGACGCGCCACCGACACCGCGTGCCACGACATCACGCCCGGACCCCGCCACTGTACCATGCACCACGAATGGCCCGAGCAGACAACTTAGGCTCCGTCGTCCCCCGCCCCGTGGGCTGGCCCAGCTGACCACACGCCTCGTGCGTGGGCTGCACAAGGCCACCTCGGGCCGAAAGCCGCCCTAGCCCAAGCACCCCTGCTGCGGGCCGAAGGCCACCTCGGCCCAAGTTTTAGTCCCCGCGGGCCAAATTCGATAACTTTGCTAAGAAAAGTGTAAATATACCCCCCAAACTTTCCAAAAAAGAATTTTCCTACCCCCTCCACACCAAATACTCCATATCCTTACCGTTTGAACTCCAATTTGGGCGATTCTTTCACCTAAATTCATCTAAATTCAAGATCTACCTGTTGGCGTCACTTAGTCTTAACAGTTTTTACTCCGCAAGCGCAAGGAGACCGCTGTAGCCTTTCACCCAAAGTATTCTGAGTATCGTATTTATCCACAGGGAAGCGGCAGGCGAGAGAATATAATTGGATAAACTCAATATTGAAGTCATCGCACTTTAATAAATGTACCAACTAGTATCTAGGCAGGGGTAAGTTTGGTAAAGATAGGTGTATGGTGAAGAAGTAAATAAACTACCTAAGATACACGTAGAGAGGTATAGTTGCCTGGGAGGACAATGAGTGAGATAAAGTTGCCAAACTGTATTCTATTCGGCTGCAAAGACTATGTCGTGGTTAACTAAGGAAACACAAGTAGCAACTCAGGGTCTCGCGTCGAGCGAAATTCCGGCGCCCTCGAGGGGTCAGGGGGTAGATAGTTGACCACCGAAAGAGAACCCGGCTATCACCTACAGGCCTCCCGAACGAACGGGACTGGACTACAGAGGCACACCACACGCTGTCACCGAGTGGGGCTATGAAGAAAATCTGCGTGGAGAGGATGGCACGCTGTCAACGAGTGGGGCTACCCATCGGGCGACCATGACGGGTAGTCGGCCGACCATCCTCCTGCACCCCTTGCTGAGTGTGTGTATATGATGATGAAAAGCAAAACAAAAGAGAAGAGGATCAGGGGTGTAGCACGCCGGGTGCTCATGATGAGTTTCAATGGGCATCAATTGAGCTCTCTTTCGTGCATGTGTTGAGGCAGGAAAAGAGCAAAAGAAGGAAAGAGAAATGGAAAGAAGGTGGGAGAGAAGAGCGAAGGAGGGAAGAAAGAAGAGGGGGCAGGCGTGGCCAGTCGGCCGGCCATGATGGGCGGTCGGTCGACCACCCCTTCTAATTTTTTTTGGGAAATAGATAAAGTGAATGGATAGAAAATTAAATTTTTGCAGTGCAAGAATTTAAACATGCCATGGAAATCGAAAATTTAAATTAGCGAAAAACTAAACATGCCATCGTGAGATAATGCCAAATTTACCTTTTGGCGAGGGTGCACCATTTACCACCCTTCGGGATATCGCATGGGCATACGTTCTGGATGGTGACTTGTATTTTTGCGCACCACTTTGGATTTGACGTGGACGAAGCTTTGGCACGCTCATTACCAACATGCCCTAGATCATTTGTCTTGGTTGCATCATGGGTATGTTGATCTTTGCTGCACCCTTGAGTGAATGGTGTGGTTGAATCATGGGCGCCGACCTTCTGCACAGGGGCTTTGCCTCCTGTTTCCTGGGTTTTGGGACTAGCCTTGGTTGCTTTTGCCTTCTCCCGTTCCTGTTTTTCCTATTGTCGGATGGCAGCCTCGTTGGCTAACTTCTGTTTCATGAATGCTACGAGACTGTCCATCTCCTTCCCGGAGGCATTGATGACTGGTGGCTTCGGTATATATTTCTGGCACTTAAATACCTTCACTTGGCTGCATTGCTCCACCTTTTGTTTGAAAGAGAATGTCTCCCTCATTCCATTGATGTTGAGGTGGACTTCTCCAGTTCCAACATTGATGCTTGCCTCTGCAGTACTCAGAAATGGCCGCCTAAGAATGAGTGGTGTCTTTGCATCAATTTCCATATCCAACACCACGAAGTCCACTGGGATAAGAAAATTCCAGATCTTCACCGGAATGTCCTCGGCGATCCCTTCGGGGTGACGTATGGATTGGTCTACCAACTGCAGGCACGTGGCGGTAGGAACGAGTGCAGCGTGGTTGAGTTTGTCGAAGACAACTTTGGGCATAACACTAACGCTTTCTCCGAGGTCACATAAGGCTTGATTGAAGACTTGGTTCCCAATTGAACATGGAAGGGTAGGACTTCCAGGGTCCTTTTTCTTCTATGGAGGCTGATTGAGTATAGCTGCTCTACACTCTTCTGTCATGTGGACAATTTCCACTGATGGTAAAGGCTTCTTGTTGTTGACGATATCTTTTAAGTACTTGGCATATGTCGGTACCTGCATAGCATCTAGCAAGGGTATATTGACATATAATTTCTTAATGACCTCAATGAACTTATTGTATTGTTCATCAGTGGCAGCCTTCTTGTTACGCTGGGGGAAAGGTAGCACCGTTGTGTCATAGAATTCATGTGGACGTGATTTCGGTGGTGCCTTGTCCTCCGCTGTTTCAGGTACGGTCTCATGATCATCCTTCTCCTCTGTGTTAGTGGCCTTCTCCTGTTCTTCACCTGCATTGTGAGTGTGCGGTGCACTACTAGGGTGTGGAGGGTCCAGAGTGCACTTACCACCTCTAGTGGTGACTGCATTGATATGCTCTTTGGGAGGAGGTTCCAGTTGTCCCGGAAGCTTACTCGCATTAGCATTAGGTAAAGAGGCAGCTAACTGAGCTATCTGTGTTTCTAACATTTTGTTAAAGCTCAGTTGATTCTTCATAGCACTATTAAGAATCTCCATTTGGAGAGACATAGACTCAAAAAGCCTATCATTAGCATGAAATTTCTTACTAATGCTATCATTCCCAGCTCTTTGATCAAACAAGCTGGGCTTATTAAATTGCTATAAATTGCCTAAGGAGTTACCTTGTCTGGAGAAAGGATTGTACGGTCTCGAATTCCAGCCTGGTTGAGGATGACTCCCGTTGTTGAGGTTACTAGAATTACCGATGAAATTGGCATCCTCCAGTCGAGTTTCGGGGCAGCTGTTCCCTGAGTGCCTTGTATTCCCACAGACATCACAAGTCATGCGAGCATCGAGGGCCTAGACTGGAGTAGTCTCAGGACAATCTTCTAGCTTCTTTAAGAGCATGTCCATCTTGGCGGTGAGCAAGTTGGTGATGTCGATGTGATGGACTCCACGGGATCGGGTACTAGACTTCTCTTCTTTCCATCCCTGATTTGTGGCTATCTTTTCAATGAGATCCTTGGTGGCTCTCACACTCTGGGATAAGAAAGATCCTCCGGCGGATATATCCAGGTGCTCTTGTGTTGAGCGGTTCAATCCATGAAAGAAGCTCTAGATGATAAGCCATTGTTGATGTACTCTTGTAATCCTTCCCAGGCCTTTGCCACTATTTCATCTGTGAGCTATTGAAAGCTTGAGATCTTGTGCCTCAATGCATTGGTCTTTGCCAATGAGAAATACTTAGCAAGGAATGCATTGGAGCACACATCCCATGTATTAAATGTTGCACGGTTGAGGTAGAACCTTTGCTTCGCCTTTCCGACAAGCAAAAATGGGAAGAGGCATAACTTGACAGCGTCGGGGGATGCACCTTTCATTGTGAATGTGCTGCAGATTTTTGGGAATTGCTGCAGATGATTGTTGGCATCTTCCATTGCTAGTCCGCAGAATGGGATAGCTTGAACCATGTGAATGACTCCGGGTTTGAGCTCAAAGTTCTCTCCCCCTTGCACTTCATGTCCCGTAGGAACGTTGTTGCTGGAGGGGATGGAGAACTCACCGATGGTCTTCTCAGCCATGACGTTGGTGAATGGAGTACGACTCATTGATGCGAATGATTCAAGTTCCATTGGTACAGGTCTGTGCCCGTGAACAGTCTTTGAACGGACTCTTCTGAGCAAGGCCTCTGGATTATTGTGGAAGTTTACCGGTAGGTCATAACCGGTCATACACCCCTCTGTTGCATCCACAACAAAAACAACAGAGACAAGTGAGCCTGCTAAATACTAGTTGGTATTTTTGTAAAGACATGGGGTTCCAAAAGAGATTATCAATTATATCTCTACCTATTACTTCCCCGGCAACGGCGCCAGAAAAGCTTGTTGGTGCCTCTTAGCCTTAACAGGTTTTACTCCGCAAACGCACGAAGGCCACTGTAGCCTTTCACCTAGAGTATTTCGAGTATCATATTTATCCACAGGGAAGCGGCAGGCGAGAGAATATAATTGGATAAACTCAATATCGTAGTCACCGCACTTTAATAAATGTACTAACTAGTATCTAGGCAGGGGTAAGTTTAGTAAACATAGGTGTATGGTCAAGAAGTAAATAAACTACCTAAGATACACGTAGAGAGGTATAGTTGCCTGGGAGGACAATGAGTGAGATAAAGTTCCCAAACACTATTGTATTCGGCTGCAAAGACTATGTCGTGGTTAACTAAGGAAACCCAAGTAACAAGTCAGGGTCTCGCGTCGAGTGAAATTCTGGCGCCCTCGAGGGGTCAGGGGGGTAGATAGTTGACCACCGAAAGAGAACTCGGCTATCACCTACGGGCCTCCTGAATGAACGGGCCTGGACTACAGATGCACACCACACGCTGTCACCGAGTGGGGCTACCAAGCAAATCTGCGTGGAGAGGATGGCACGCTATAAACGTACTCAAGCAAAGCTTGAGTAACAATAGATCATCCATGATCAAAGGAGAGGACCTAACCAGAGCTTGGCGTATAGGTTGGATTATAGCACCGGCAAGAATAACAGGACTTGACTAACCAAGATAACCACAGCCTAAACCTAACAAGTATGCAAAGAAAGGTACACCACACTTGCAAGAGATAGAAATAAAGTAAAGCATAAATATATTATATTGAAGATAAGAGTACAAAGATACAAGAACTTTACCACTGACTCAGAGATATCTCCGAGAACTCCGAGGCAAAGCTTGACTCACTCGAACGCCCAGGGCTATCCTAACTACTAAGATGTGGAAATTGCACTCTCTAAGGTAGAATGAAGCTCTCAACTCCTCGACACTTTTACAAATGAGCTCACAGGGCCTATTTATAGTCTACAACCAGGAGGGGGTACTTGTAGGTGGCTGAGATCGGTTGGGTGGCAAAGTCAGTGGTCGGCCGACCATGCACGGGGTCGGCCGACCTAGCCCCATGGTCGGTCGACCGCCCGATCCACCTACTTGGCCATCCAATAGCTTGATCTTGCCTCCTCATGTCGGTTGGCGGTTGGGACAGTTGATGCACGTGTAGAATGTGGAACTTGGGAGGTCGGCCGACCATGCACAAGGTCAGCCGACCAGGTGTCTTGCCCTGATTGGTTGCATGCCTTCTCCCATGGATTTGTGACATCAACAATCCTTGTCTTGATGGTCTTTCGGCCCTTGGATTCCTCAGATGCTTGGTACAACGGTTGGATTAACATCTCTTTGTGTTTTCTTGCATGCAGGGATGAAGTGGAGTCAAAAGCCCCTTGGTAAGGTGGTCGGCTGACCTGCCACGTGGTGGGCCGACCCTGGCAAGTGGCCAGGCAGACTAGGGAGGGTCGGCCGACCTTGGCCAGGTGGTTGGCCAACTTGAGGGTGGTCAGCTAACCTGGGCCATGGTTGGCCGACCATGGGATTTTCCCCATTTTAGCCCATCATCATATATAGTCCATGTTTCATCCAATTTATGTGAATTTCCGTACCTACAACCAAATATTTATACACAACTAGTGGAGCTCATTAGTAGTAAGGATTAGTCCATTTTTATTCACTTGCTTTGCTTCATTTGGTGGATAATTGACGGTGGATATTGTGAGATTACGACCATCAACACTACCCAACCACACATTCCACATAATCTTTTCTCTGGCTGGAAGCCGCCGTCATGCCACCATGATGCCGTCCTACGCCCAGTCTGTGCTTCAAACTGGTCCCAAGAGTTTCGTGTGCCTAGTGATTGATGCCATTACCTACCTACTCCACATAAGTCCTCAAGGTTCCTACCTTAGTCTGTTCGAGCCTTGAATTCAGATGATAATGATACCAAAAATCATATAAACATCATTTGCTCTCTCCATCACTCCACAAAAGAGCCCCCCTCTCGAAACATCATGCGACCGCTACCCCTTTGACGTTATCGACCCCACTCCTTGCGTCCACCACCCCTACCTTGGTGTCTCTGTAACTGTCGTTACCGAGCCCACCAACTCACCCGAACTCTTGCTACACCCAGCCACTTGCAGAGATACCACCAGTAAGAACACAGCAGGTTCACATCACCTCAACTCAAGCTATACATCACCAAACCCATTGAGCTCATAGTATGCCTCGATTTGTGTGTTTCTTGTCTGTGAATGTAGGAGGCCCTAGAGAGGCCAAGCAGTCCAATCACTGGGACATTCAACCTAGAAACCAGAGAAAGCATACTAATCATACGTCAGCTCCTCACCCTTCGAGTTGTAAGGCAAGCCCACTGGAATCCCCACTTGATGCATAAATTTCCTATATTTTGCAAACACAACCCTTGTCCTGATAATCACATAAAAACTTGCATATTTTGCATGCTAAGGTAACCCAGCAAAATATACAACCACCTAAGCCTATTTTAGAAATAGCGCGCATAGGTGGGATCGTTCATTTAATTATCTATCATAATCTTGAAGTTATGTTGGATTATGGATGTGGAATATGTTGGGTATGGGAGAGTGGATGTGTGTGTGGTTTTGAAATAAAATGCGGAAGAACCCCAGCAACCGACCTTGTCGGAATACGGCTACGCGCCGAAACAGCCATAAGGGCAGGGTATGAACGGGTAACTTAGCGACTCATGGTTACACCACATCCCGGGATTCATGGAGAATACCGAGTAGATGGTTGCTCACGGTGTCGAGCATTGGAAAGTGGGAATGGTTCTACCCGGGCTCTCCGTAAGGACCATTATGATTTTCATCTTGCCTAACTCTTTTAGTACAACCACTCACTCTATATGAGGCATTGGCCAGGCCTGAGACAGGTGGATAGCCTCGTAGCTTCTGTGCTGGCGCACAAAGGGCTAGGGGATGGGTGGTGTGCCAACGGGAGTACCGTGGGGTACTGGAGTGGCTCGGATGCCTGAACCCCTAAAGTTCTGCTAGGTGATGTAACAAAGGCAACAGCTTGGTTTGGAATTCGGTCAGTTACGATGGTAACATGCCGCTGAGTCCAACTTGTGTGAATTAGTACAACCTCTGATCAGAGAAAAACCTATTCGAATAGTCCGTGTCCACTGGTATGGACGAGTTACGGCTTGGTTCTTTAGTTAGCAGTTTTCATAAAATAAAAATGGAATTGGTTTGGGGATTGGATAAAATGATTTTTGGTTTAGCAGTGGATGCTGGGTGTAATGTGTTGGCTGGAAAGCCAGGAGCCACTTTGGACCGGCAAGTCTAGTCGCAACCCCTTTATGTGAAAAACTCAGGTTTTAGGAGGATTAAAACTTGACAACTACCACAAACCCTGCATACAAGTACTTTTCTGCAAAACTATCCTAAGCTCCAAATATATCCTTGCATATAGTGTTAGCCTTCCCCAAATTCCTTTGGAGGAAGGTGGCCTGCTGAGTACGTATGTACTCATCCTTGCTTTGTTGTTGTTTTTCTTAGTGCTATGGACATATACTGGTCTGAGAACGAGTAAGGGTTATGACCTACTTCCCAACTGTGGCATGAGGAAGATGGGCCTACCTTTTATATTCTGCTGCTTAGATTTTCAAGGCTGTGCCCCTTGCTGTCCGACCTGTTTAGGGCAGATCTGTATCACTCTGATGTAAGAATGTGATTACCAAACCTTGGGATGGTAATAAAGCACATTTTAGTCCCATTATGGAAATTGGGGCGCTTCAGCATCTTAAGAACCAAGTACGAGTGGTGAGGAATTGCCATGAACATGGCGAGTGTCAGTCTTCCAAGGATGGCATTGTAGGAGGAGTCGATGCAAGCCACCTCGAATCGGATGTACTCGTTCCTCCAATTGCTCTTGTCGCTGAAGGTGACGGGCAAGGTGATATACCTGAGTGGTCGAGTGATAGTGTCTGACTCCTCCTAGTCCTGTACGCTGAGCCCCAGTGTGTGGAGGGTCTTCTTGAATAGGATGTTGAGGCCACTTCCTCCATCGATTAGCACCTTGTGTAGGAAGGATGAGCGCACGATTGGGCTGATGACGACCGGATAATGACCTAGCTCATCGAAGTCACACCAGTGGTCATGCCTGCTGAACCTGATTGCTTGCTTGGATTGCTGGTAGAAGGTTGGGTTAGCCATTTGCGCCGTCTGCACCTGCCTATTGATTTGCCTCTGCTTGCGTTTGCTTTCCTTTGAGCCGTGCCCGCCATAGATAATGGCCTCCACTTTGTTGATGATAGGGAAGCGGTTTCCTGTGCCTGGATCCCGGTCCTCCTGGTCCTTGTTGGCCGGCTGCTTGCCATTGTCCTTGTCATTAGGGCCATCTGCCTTCTTGGGTGGAAGGGTGCCCCATCGGAGTAAGAGCTGAAGGCCTGGGCAATTGCGGTACATGTGCCCCTGTCCTAGGATGGACTGGGTAGGGTTTGTCAAGGATGTGTTCCATCGTCTACCACGGTAGCTTCCGTAGTAGCCAGCGGTGTTGACATTGTTGTCTGACCCGCGCTTCTAATGCTGCCTATCACCATCATGGTGCCAGTCACGTCATTCACCACCGTCCAGGCGCTGGTTGTGCCAGTTGTCGTTATCACGGCGCCTATCGCGACGATAGTCATTATCCCGCCTTGGTTCGTGACCACCCTTGTTGCACAAGAGGATGTCATGGATCTATTCACAGGCATCGGCGTACTTGTTGGCAATGTTGAAGAGGAACTCGATGCTGCTGGGAAGCTTTCTTGCGAGCTTCTCTAGGAGCCACTCATCCTGGAGGCCTTCCTTGAGCGCTTTGATGATGATCTGATTGGGAACGTCCACCACCTTGTTCTGGAGCTCGGAGAAGCATTGGATGTACTCCTTGAGTGTCTCGTGGTACCTCTGACGTATGCAGGCGAGGTCCCGCACAGTTACTGGCTAGTGGTAAGTACCATGGATGTTTGCAATGAACTTCTCACAGAACTGGAGCCAGGTGGAGATGGAGCTGGCTGGAAGGTTTTGGAGCCAGCGCAGGGCCTGAGGTCCTAGCATGATGGGGATGTAGGCCAGTGCGACGTCGGAATCACCATGGGTGGCCTTGACTCCAAGATGGTAGAGTGGAGCCCACTCCTTTAGGTTCTCCTTGGGATGGTACTTGTCGATATTAACCAGCTTGAAGGTGGAGGGCCATGAGACCGCCGTGATCCTGGTAGAGAAGGCCTTGATTTTGTCATACTCGTTGAATGGCAGATCGTCAAAGTTGGGGTCATAGCAGCGGTACTCGATGAGTGCCCTACTTGGACAGGGGCTGTCGCCGCGCCGCCGTCGGGTCCTCCCAGACCTGTTGTCGCCTGGTGTTGATTCGATGGCGAAGGTCCTTCTGGTTCTCGATGGTCCCGCGAAGGTCGAAGACGCCACCCTGTGGTGGTTCAGGAGGGTTCGGATCGTTCTTTTCCTCTTCCCCAAGCTTTAGCCCTTTGAAGGCTAGCTGTGTCAACCTCTCCTTGGTGGTCAGGGAGGAGGTCTACCACAAGTGTGCCCATCACAGCAATACACAGCTCTTTGCAGGAAAAAGCAAGTGAGGAGGCCACCTCATCGAAGTCATCTTGAAGAAATCTGACTACACTCGCAGCTAGAACCAGGTGCCTTTCTCCATCTGCTCCTTTGAGGACAGTGGCTACTTTAGCTTCGGCGGCGGCCTTATGCTTGTGTAGTCGATCACGGTCTTGGTTGTGGCAGATGCGTTTCACGACGTTGCCCAGCCATCTCCCCAGTCTGGGAGGCCTCATCAGCGGAGATTAGGTTGCGCAACACTGTTTATCAGGCCATAGGTCCCTCTCCCATTTCTTATCGACGTAGCGTTGGTGGCAGGAATCAGCAGCCGCCGGGGTTTCTCCCTAGAAGGTGAGCGAATCGGGTGGTACCAGTTGCTCTTACTCATGGAGGTCAGCCATGAAAACCTCCCGCGAGGCATCATGAGCCGAGGAATCCTTGATCTCGGTCAGCTGGAGAGGAGGTTCCGGCGGCCCGCCTGGCCGGGTACTGCGCCACCGAGTGGTCCAGCCGGCGGAGGTAGAATCGATGATGAGCCCCAGCCAGAGGCCAGTTAGGGGCATCGGCACGTCTTCATAGTTGTAGATTTCATCGTCAACGATCATGGTGGAACCCTGTCGGGACAGGGCCGCCAGCACGGCATCAAAGTACGTGGCAGCCAAGTTGCGCAGGCCGTACGGCGCCTGTGATACTCCGTATCTAAGAATTTCTAAGTGCATTGCATACTATCGTAATTTTCTTTTAAAAATTTGATTCAAATTTAAATTTGAGGCCTTTTCAAAAATTTGGAGTTTTCCAGGGGCAAAAATGTGAAAGGGTAGTTTAAATTAAGCCCTTTCACATTTGTATTTGGACCCCTGTCGAAAATGGTCAAAATCCAGGGTTAAAAATGAAAATGGTAAAAGTAAAAAAAAAGGAAAAGGGAAAACTCCCCGCGGGTCAGCTGGCCAGCCCGCGGCCACGCGCCCGCTGGGCGAAGCCCAGACGAGGGCGGTGGCCCGCGTGGCGGCCAGCCCACTCGCCACCCGCGCCCCCTGTCAGGCTGCGCTGACAGGTGGCACCCGCGGGGAGGGGGGGCGGGTTCTTCTCCGCCCCGCCAGGCAGGGGGGGAGCACTCCGCTCCCCGCATCCGCGCCCGCGCCCCGACCCCGCCGTCGCTGTCGCGCCAGCCCATCGCTCCGCTCCGCGCCACCTCGCCGCTCCTCCGCCACGCCACCTCGCCGCTCCGCTCCGCGCCGCTCACCGCTATCCCGCGCCGCGCCTCTCCGTGCTCCGCCGGCGTCACCGAGGTAAGCGCCGCGCCTTTCCTCCCGTCCCCACCCCTCCGGGCTCCCCAAGCCCCGTCTAGCAGGAGCATTGGGTGCGCAACACCCGCGAGCACGTCGCGCGGGGGAGTGCTGGCCCCAGTGACCGCTGTCGTCGCCATAGGGAAGCCTCGCCGCCGTGGCGCGGGCGAGCGCCATGGCCGCTCCGTCCGCGGCGGCCGGCGTGTGGCAGTGAGAGAGAGGAAAGAGGGGGAAAGGGAGGGGAAAGGAAGGAGGGACGGCCGTCGCGCCGGATGGGCGCCGGCGCTGCCGGCGCGGCGACGTGCAGAGCGCGTCGCGCCTGCGCGGTGCGCCAGGCGGCCGGGCGAGGCCGGTCCGCCAGGCCGCCCGCACGGCAATCCGGTCTGCCGGCCCGCTCGGCCGTTGGGCCGAGCCGGAAAGGAAGGAGAGTTGGGCCGCGCCTGGGAAAAAGGCCACCGGCCCACTCGTGGGCTGGGCCAGGCCGAAAGGGAGCCCAGGTGATTTTTGGAGTGGGAAATCAGAACTTTTTATTTTGTTTTTTTTACTGGGCCGGACCGAATTCCAAATACTATTTCTGTTCTTTTTCTTCTTAATTTAAATTAGTTAATTGTTTTACTTTAATATTAATCTGTTTATTTTAATTATTAAAATTATTTATTAATTCATATAAATATTTGGGTATTTCTAAAAACAAATTAAATTAAAGTTTATATAATATTAAAAAAGTTAGCCTTTAATTAAAAATGCAGAAAAATTCATAAAATGTATTAAAAATATAGAATTAATTCTAAAATCCATTTAAATTATTCAAAAATTTCCAGAAAATTCATTTAAGCTTTTAAAAATATTTAAAAATATTTAAAAATAAAATATAATTCATTTGAACCCTAGGGCAATAAACTACACCCGAAAATACAAATGGTTAACCCAACCACCCTTTTTCTTTTGAAAAATGTACATTTTACTTTTTCAATAGGTTGATCATTCTCATACTTTAAAACTCCTGCATGTCATCAACCTAGGCATGTTGGTCCCGCCACTTCCAGTTGAAGAGTCTTCCACCGCAGCAGAAACTCCGGAAGCCGGTGTGGCCGAGACGTCCTTCACACCAGCAGGAGGAGACTCTGAGTCCCCGACAGAGACAGACCCCGTGACCCAAGGCAAGCCCCGGTGCATTACCTATTTTTCTTTGAGTCCTTTAAATAAATAAAAAAGTGGGTTATGCCTGTTCACTAGAGTTAGGAATTGATTGAAACCCTAGAGCATGATTAATCATTATCCAGCATAAAAATCCTATACGCAGTAGATGGCTTAGGTGGCATAGGCCTAGAACGAGATTCTTTTACAGAAATTTATTGGTTAGAAATGAGAAGGATGTTAATAATTTGACAGGCATGCGGCGGGATCAGTTTCGCTTTCGTACTTTGCATGTTGTGATTATTTGCTATGGACCCTGATCCTGCCTGTGTCGCATAAGGCCGTCCGATGTGTGGCCTGGTTGGGCCGAACGCGCCTCATTCACTTGCCGTCCTTAGCGGGCTCCGGTAAACCTCTCGTCCAGTTGTACCTAAGCGCGGAACCAGACGAGACCAACTGGAAGGAGGAGGTTGGGCGGGTGTCGAAGGACTGACACCCGGGTTCGGTGAGGATGGTTCCGGCTAGGTGGCACTGGATGTTGGGTTGTCGTATGTGGGGTCGGCGTACACACATATGATGGGTGTCTGAGTATCCCTCTCGAGAGGTGGAAAAATCGATTCGAATCGTCTGTGGCTTGCCGGTTGTAAGCTGCCTGATCGCGACCAACATCGTAGTAAGAGAACTGATCCTGTTAATAAAGAATGCTTTGACAAAATGTTTGTTCTTGTTGGTTAGTAGATTAAGAATAACTTAGTCTAGTCCAGTAATAACTAAAAAGTGAACCAAATTCTAAGAGCTAAGGATTCACTATTAGGCTTGCCACAGTGTGAGTTGACCTAACCACCCCGGCTATAGGCTAGAGAGTCGGGTTTCGACCCAGTGGTCGGGTAAGTCTTGCTGAGTAATTAGTACTCAGGTTTCTTGCCTATTCTTTTTACAGGAGCAGAATATACTTGGTTCGAATGGGATCCTTACCTTACTCCTCCCTTCTTCTGAAACAAGCTTTCCTACGCCTTGAGCAGAGTAAGAGGTTGTTGGAGAAAAACTTGTGATCTATGTTAACTTTTGTTAAAAGGGCTGAAGAACTTATCAGCCGGGATGTAATAATTACCAAACTCTATGTGTAATATTTCAACTCTATGTAATAAATGTGGCTGTGTATGTTGTAACCTGTGGACTCCTTCGAGAGTCGCCCCAAAAATCAAGCTCGATCCGGATGGAAAGGCCAAGTCAGGATACCTACATCCTGAAGGACTACCGAGGTTAGTACGGATCTGGTGATTAAGCACTAAATCCGGATTAATCTGGGCAGTTCTGCCACAGCGCCGCTCCGCTGAGTGGGGGCTAGGGCTCAGTAGGCTCACAGGGTTGCCGAGCCCTATGTCCTCGCCCTGAGTGCCTCCACCACGAGACATGGGTCCATCCAAAGGTGAGTGGTACTGGCGTAGTGCCGGCCGAGGTCGGCTAGGCCTGCACTGCAGTTGAGGTTGGACCCAGCGTGCGAGGAGTCCGGGCCATCGGGGCCTGGACCGAAACGCGCCAACTGGTTGATGGAGATTGCCTTGGACGGCCCTCAAGAATAGGGGTGGGAGGTGCGATCTGTCCCGCACAACATTGTAGATGGGGGCGGGCAGTGGTTTGGTCCACCAGTCCCCTTGTCATAGATGGGATCTGCCATGGCGATGCCTGAGGTGGAGCCAAGGGAGCTAGGGTTGCATTGCCCTGGGCGGCAGATCGGATCCACCCCGCGTCTAACGGAGGAGAGGTTGATGAGGTGCGTGGTGCCATGGGAGTCGGCAGGGCGCTGACCAGGTGCGCGTTGCCGTGCTTGTCAACAATGGAGCTGAAGGCGCTGAAGCAGAAGATCTCCCCCGGCTGAGACTTGATCAAAGCGTGGAAAGTGATTCACATCACGGTCTATGGATCCTACTCACCACCCCATACCTGGTGCACTAGCTGTGGGAGTTTAGTCCTACGAGCCCACCACAGGGTAGGTCCTGTGATGGTTTTGAGATCGGTTAGGGTGGCGATGAGATCGTGAATGGTGTACAGCATGTAGGAACACGATAACCTGAGAGGTTCAGGCCACTTGGTCGCGTAACACCCTATGTCCTGTATGAGGTTTGTGGATTGTATTACTGGATATAGGAGAGACTGAGAGAGTTTCCCCATAGTCCCTAGCTCCCCTTATATAGGCTGAGGAACTAGGGTCACAAGGCGCATCCCTAGAGAGCTGCCCACCGCTAAACTCATAGGATTACACGCCGGATATATAGGATAAGATCCTAACAAACATCATCTAAAGCAATCCGAGTGGCTTGCTTGAAGGTCACGCCAGCTGCTTCCTTGGGCCAGTGGTTAAACCACTCGTCCCACCCGTTAAGATGATATATCAGTCGTCATAGGGCACCTAGGGGCATATGACTCCCATAATTGCCTTGTCATGAGATCCAAATTCCCGATAATCCCTTGCTCATTTTGAGTTGATCTTTTGTGAATAGCTTTGGAATAGGGTCCAGATAGCCTGCACAAAAACTCATGAAGTTGGACAAGATTTGGTCAGATTTAGGGTTTGAAAACTCATTTTCTGCGACTCCACCGGACTATCCGATCCCACCGGATAGTCCGGCAGCGCCTACCTGACAGTCCAGCATTGGGTCTGCCCGGGCTTCTCACCGGATAGTCTGGTAGCCTCCACCGGACTATCCGGTGCAACAGGACAGTCCGGCCCCTGGCATCACACAGTCCGGTGTGGCTAGGGAAGCTGCTCCGTTTCTGTGATTTGGTTCTTCTGCCATGTTTTTGCATCAGATTTGCTTTTCCCACTATCTGACCATACTCTTTGCTTGCTGTGTACCAGTAAGTCGCATTTTGGTGCGGTGAGTGTCGAGTGGTGAATTTGCAAGTTTCGGTGTTTGGGGTGACTTGCGATCTTTGTGATCGTTGAGTTGCTTGCTCTTGCGTGCCTGGTGCGTATCCTTTCAGTGGACGGCACCTTGCACTTGCTAGACAAGTATCTATTGAGTGGACAATGTCTAGCATCAGTTCTCATGAGCTTCTCTTAGCACCCGTTTTGGGGTCATGATTTTGAGTTTTCAAGTGCTCCTATTCACCCCTTCTAGTCGCACATCTCGGTCCTACAGGAGATTTATGCATCAAATGAGATTCCAGTGGACTTGCCGGCATCGATGCGCTTGTTGTAGTGGAGGTTGGGGTTTGGCTCCTCGAACTCCTGGTTCGCAACTTTCACGTCAGGCTCCGGGGTCTCCTCAGGGATGGCGTATACGCGCACACAAACAATGAAACACATAAAATGGTAATCAAACATGTTCAAAATGCTATGCAAAGGGTGTGGTTCGATAGAGGGTCATTGTAGATGAATTTGGTTGGAAGAATCATTGGATGCCAATTTGGATGGCTGACATATGAAATTATTTAGAAAAGGAAATCAAAAATCAAAATGGAAAAACATAAGGAGTCGATGTGGCGGAACCGCTGATTTAATCCAAGCTAAGCACACCTGCCACCACATGGCTCACTGTGCACTTAGATCGAACTAAACTTGGCTGTCCATCAAAAGTCATTCGACTCTCGGAATTACCAAATTCCAAAGGAACTGACATCATATGAATCCAACCCTCGGTGGAGCCACAACAGTTACATCATCACAGGCAGTTGAAATAGAGTTTAAGTAGACTTAGTTTACAAACCAGTTCAAAATAAAATACAAGTTCCATCATAGTGCCATCCGAAGGCAAGTTCAAAAGTATCTCACAATGGAATTTAAAGTTAAAAGTTCATGATAACATCAAAAGACTTGTATCAAATTAAAGAACATCGAGCCCACCGATGTTGCACCTGTGCCAGACAAGACGTCCTTTAGACATGGTGAGAACATGCACCCAACCAACACAGACACACATGAAGAATCCACACCTACTCTCAAAATGTGGGGGCAAACCCTGAGTACTAATTACTCGGATAGAACTTAATGGAATGGCTTATGGCTGGCGCAAAGCTTGCTTACTAATAAATAAGTGGATCTTTAGTTATTGATTTTAAATAGTGTGACATCAACATAAAGTAATAAGTTTCGTCATGTGCATGTAACATCATCATAATAATTAATTGCAGGACTATAAGCAATACAATACAAGCATGTGTTATTTGAAAATTTGAATAATAGATACAACATATTGAAGAATTTACTACGTTGCCCAGCAGTGATACTAGCATTGTCACACTTGGTGAGCATCAGTGATTCGAAGCGATTTTTAATTCATGGGAATAACTACAATGCCAGGGGTATATGGTTACTAGCCATCGCGTTCCCACATATACTCCCGATCTTAACATGTCTCTTCCCAAATTCAATTCACTTCCGCCTATCCTCCGGGTTATGCCCTCTTAGAAGCGAAACCACAGTGTACCAGGTCAGCCCTCCCTCGAGTACAAGCGCCCCCAGGCTAGCTTCCTCTCAACCAATTGATAGGAGCGTGTTTTTGTGCTTCGGACGAGCGTAGGAAAGACTTTACTAGTCCCACATTCCAGATAAGCATTCTAGCAATATTATGCTGATCCCAACCGAACAACAGATGGGCCATATGCAACTCGGGCGGAGTCCATAGTGCGACATCATGAAAAGTAAATACTGAAATAAAATCTCCGCTCGGTCTCCATTTCAACCATATGCATAATAATAACTTGGATAATAGTAAGATTTCTATGATTTCGAAATCACCTGTGTGATGAGTGACTCCAATTCACTCATGACTACTCGTACCTAGCAAATTCTAGGCAACTCGTCCTACGGGCTCTATGTATAGGTACTAGGGCAAGGGAGGCTAGGAAGTCTAATGCAATTGTTTTCAAAGAACTCCTAATGCTGATGCGTAGTGATAAATTAATAAAGATCATATTAGCCGAAAAAATCATGGTCTTGCCTATCTTCCTCGCTAGGGTCAGTGGGTGCCTCTAGTGCGAAGTCGGGTATCGGCTGCTGGTCCTCCTGCTACTAGTCCACCGGCTCCTGGTGCGGGGGCTCGTCGTCCGGCTCCTCGATCAACGGCTACCCCTGCATCGGTCCTTTATTCGCGTGGTCTATATGAATGACCTAATGTAAAAAGAGTGCAAATGAACGCAGGTGATGCTTGTGCTATATGAAGATTAATTTGCAGCAAGTAAACAAGTTGAAATATGCAACGTTATGCATTCATAGGAAACATACTAATCATATTATGTAATAACTCAATCCACTCACTCATGTCGAGTTTAGGTTGTTAGACAGTCCTAAATGAGCCAAGATAACTATGTCATGCAGATAAATACTGCACAATGTTGTCAGCCAAATTTCAGCAACAAAAGATTTTCAATTTAATTACCGAAATTCTACAAGTTATTAATCATTTAATTTCTTAGATCTATCATAAATTATACGAAAGGTTTCTAACCCTGAAACTTTTACAGCTAGCATAATATGTCATGGGCATCTTGCTTAAAATCGAGTAAGCCAAATAACCAAAGTTTGATAGCACAGCTATTTTTCACTTATTTATTTTAGCCTATTTCAAATGCAGGTCAAAATAGTAACAATTAAATTCACAAAAATATTTTTTGGGACCTAAACTTAACTATGAAGTACCATGATGTTTCTCAGAATTTATATTGCAAAGCAAGGGCACATTTTCTATTATTATATTTATTATTCAAATATTTGTCTATTTCAAATCACTAGTAAACTTAATATGCAGAGCTTCAAACTTTTAAAATGAGCTACACATACTATAAAGAGCATCAACAAATTAGTCTAGAATAGTTGGAGCACTTTTCTTGTAGCAAGTATTTTTCATTCTCACAAAATGCACAAAATACACACATGGGGGCAAAACGGTAATTATGCAGTATATGCTAGGGGGAAAGAAATCACACAGAGCTTAAATAGCATTACAAAACTACTGTTCAAGTTTCATAATTTTTGGAATACATTTAGGCCACTTTTAGCATTTCTTTAGTTTTAACATCCATGCACTAAACAAGGGCAAAACAGTTTTTCACCCAACCACATCATATCTATTCTGTAGATCTACTAATAAGGAGAAAAATGCAACAAAGTTTGCATTTTTATTATTTTTATTTTTATTTACTACGGATTTTCAAATTTCCTAGATCTAAAAAATGCACTTAAATGAAAACATCAGTGACGAGGGACTTATGTGCGATTAACCATAGGTCTAAGGGGTAGTACGTAAGATATACTAAACATAGTGAATAGTGCATGTAATTATCACGAAACCGAGGGGTTTTGGGGGGGGGGAACCCCCTCTTCTTCTTCCTCTGGCTGGTTGGTGGCTAAGGGAGAAGGACGCGCGCGCTAGCGATCCTAGGCCCGCCATGGCCGCAATGCGGTTCTGGGAACACGTTCCTAGTATCAGAGCACTACCTAATGGTGATGGGGCCACAGGTGGTGGCTTGGACGAGGCGCGCGAGGGTGGTGAACCAGTGTGAACTCGAGCAACGTGGACGCGGCGGAGAAGGTCGTTAGTGATTGGATCCAGCGGCGGAGAGGCAGATCGACGACAACGTCGGGCGCCTGAGTTGCACACTGGGACGGGATGCTAGTGGTGGTGGTCCTGAGGTTGGGGAGACACCGGAAAGGTGGTCCTCCGCAGTGTGGGGTGCGGCGGCATATAGTATGTGGAGGCGGTGGCCAATGGCGCGTGTGGGGAGAATGCTAGGAGCGATGATGGCGGCCAGAGTGTGGCAGCAGAAATAGGGTCAAGCGAGGTTGGAACGCTGGCTAGTGGGGTGGGAGGAGGTGCAGTGGTGGTGTGGCGCAAAGTCTCACTCGGAGCTCCAATGATGGCTCGGTGCCGTGCCTCTAGGAGAGGGAGTGAGGCAGGGAGAGGAGGTGGGTGAGAGAGCGTGAGGGAGAAAGCGAGGGGGCAGTGTCTGCTTGGGGGCGAAGGGAGGCCGGCCAGCGCATGCTCGGGAATGGCAGGTGGCCATAGCCGCGTGGCATACGTGCTCTGGGTGCGATCGGCGACCGCCCCAGTGGGCCCTTCCGGTCAGTCAGTGGCACAAAAGGAACAAAAAGAATTGGAAAAATGGAAAATGTAGTTTGACTACTGAAACCTCCGTTTGAAATTGCACGTTTTTGAACACCTTCTGAACCTAATTAGATGAAACTAAAAATACAAGATCTTTTATAAATTTGTAGTTCTACAAGTCTCCTATAAACTTTCATACCATGTTCTATGCAAAAATATGGTTTAAATTTGAATTTAAAGAATTGACCTCGGTCTGACCAATACAAGCCACCAATTTACAAATTCTAAAAGTCCATTTTATGATCTATTTCATACAAGGAATTTTATACCAATATTGTTCAGAATTTATGTCTACAAATTTCTTACATAAAGTTTCGCATGCTAAATAGTTTTATTTCACAGAAATTTGAATTTACCAAACAAGTCTATATTTGACAGATTTCGCAAGTTGCTAGAAAATGATCCAAAACACTATACAAACTTTTATGCATGTCACCACACACAATGACAAAGTTGCTCTATAGGAAATTATCTACAAGTTTGGTATAGAGAATCCTGTCTAGATCACAACACATTTCGATATACAAGCACAAATATATTTAAGGGTTTGATTAAACAACATTTTCACTTTATGTAGAGTCTTTCTTGTGTCAAACTTTTCAGCGACCAAATGAGGTCCATCACTTCAAGGTCAAATGCATTTGAAAGGTTATAAGTCTAATTTCATTTCATAGTTAGGCATATTTTGAAGTTGTATAGGAAATTTGAAAGTAATTTCAGAATCAAAATTGGGGAAAACTGAAAACCCTAGACTTACGAAAATTTTCCAAGTGTTGCCTGATTTGGAGCTAATTCCTACAAAGGTTGTGTGTAGATAGAAATAGGTGAATGTTAGATTTGAAGTTTGTTCAATGCGACAAAATATAGTACACGACATGTACCATAGGTTTGGTATAATTTGAGCAAAAGTGCTTAATGGTTTTGGGGAGTTCTATTAGGGCTCAAATTTGATCAAGATTACCGAGACCTAGGCTTTAAAACTTGTTCCACCACTTTTGACTTTAGCTTTTAGAGGTCTTAACTTTTGATACTTGGTCATGGTTTAAAAGAAAAACTGATCTACAAAATGAGTCCCAAAACTTCTGTATTTGGGGTTTCACATGAAAACTCTTGTATTTTGAACTACTCATTCAAACAATGTGAGATTTTGTATATCCAAATAGAGAAATTTTGACTTAGTGATTTCTCCTCTTAGTTATTGTTCCTCTCCAAACAAGATCACATTATAAATCATCATTATCGCAGGTCAAATCCTGTGTTAGGTTCTTGGAGATGCCAGGGCATCACAACCCACCCCCTTAAAAAAATCTCGTCCCAAGATTTGGATGAGGCAGGGTTGTATGGCCTACCGTGAATTGCAAATGGTATTGGCATTGTGGTTCATGCCTTTCTGAATGGACGTGGTAACCTCCAAGTCTTCACTTGTAAGCTTTGTTAACTATCATGTGAATGGTTAGTATCTTCTTAACATGATGTAGTTACAAAGCGCCATCTAGGAAGGTTAGGATGGTCTTTTCTACGGGCGTGGGAAGTTGGGTATAAAAGAGAATGAACAAATCATCAAGAGAATTCACTAGCAGCAAGTAATAATGATTGAAGTGAGCAATAAACAGTAGTTACTTCTTGACTTTGACACCAAGAATGTAAACACGAAAAAATGATTTATGATATCAATAGAAGTAGGATGTAGAAAATCGGAAATTGACCCAATGGAAATCTGGGGACTCATAGAGGAAAGTTAATCGATGTGTTTTTGAGAGACACATCCATTTTCATTTATAGGGACAACATACACATATAAGATATCAAATCAGAATTTGTTCAAAGAATACGGTGTAGCTATGCATCAGAAAATTGCTCATTGCGAAAAGAATAGTATAAGGGAAATGGGATAGGCCATGTTCACATAGACAAGGTGACTGGTTGTACGATTACCTACGTTAGTCAAGACTGGCCAAGGAAAGTGATGTCAGATGACTTGTGCTTCTTCACGGAACAATTGGCAATACTAATAAGCCCACCTTTGAGGATAATTTCAAAGAGGGAAAAACAACTCGTGCAAAGATGGCATAATGATGAACTCCAGTTGGGAAAAAAATCTTGGTGATGAGAATGATCCTGAAGTTCACCTTCTTAGGAGAATGTTCAGCAAGGAGAATGAAAATACTCAATGAGGCAGTGGGGATGAAGTTGATTGTTCCTACAAATCAAAGAATACAAGATTAAACAAGGCAACGAGAAGTAATGAACAAGCAGCGGGACTGAGGTGGATCATTCCCATAGATCAAGAAAGGCAAGGTGAAACAAAGCAATTAAATGATATACAAGGCAGTGGAAACGGAATCGATCATCTCCATGAATCAAGAGTAATGAGATCAACAAGGGATGAAAACTAGTTATGAATGTCCCACAATTGAAGCCATGTCACGCCTTTTCATGTCTTAATGCCAACACGAGCGCAACCATGTGGCGGCCGTACACACAGGACCCTAGGTTATGTCAAGGCACCTATGACTGCCCATGGACACATCACCACCCAAGTGATTGAACCATAAAATTTACGGAATCATGAACAATACAAGATCATGATAAGGAATGAACAAGAAATTTTGACATGATATAAGAGCTTAAAGCAATGAACCCCACTGTATGGATGATATGAATCAAAGAGGTGAGAACACAACGATCTCGAAGGTCTGGATCATCAGGTTAATGAGAATCAGAAACATAATGACAACAAACTAGAGTATTATGGATTACAAAGAATGAACTATATGAATGACAAGAGCTCAATGCCTGAAAACTACAAGAGTTTGAAATGCACCACAGGAAAACCAAAATACATTAGTCAGGAGGGTTGGAAACATGTCGATACTAAGGAACTGGAATCCTCATATAACAAATGTTTATGTTGGACGCTACCATACCAATCGGTACCCAACTAGTACTACCTCGGCGTAAGATTGACGCATCTAGGACAAAGGCCAATTTCTTCTTTCAACCAAATTGGTGTAGTGTTGGACTTCGCAAGGGAGATGCCATGAAACAGTAGTCTTGATCTTCCATCGAGTATGAGAACATCACTAGATTCGAGGTTGACCTTGGTCGCTTTGACCTCGTCGCTAGTGTTTTCAAACAAGAACTCGATGGTGTCACCTATGGAGATGGATATGAAGGGTAGACCTTGGTTGAGGCTACTCTTTGATTCATCCTTGTCTTGATGGAGTCTGAGGTTCTTGGAGTCCTTGTAGTAGTTGATGATGCATATGTCTGGCTTGATTTGTGGGAATTTGCTTGCAGCAAAATTTACAGTTTGAGCAATTGTCTTGAAAGCTTTTGGTTGTAGGACCGAAGACTATGACCAGAGGGGTGTGAATAGGAGCAGCTAAAAACTCAAACTCAAACTCAGACTTGAAAGTTTACCACAAGAAGCTAGATACCGTCCATTGAGAGGATATGTATCTAACTCACAATGCATGCTTGGTACCATCCACTGAACAGATACCTACCAAACACAAATCGGAAGCACATAGTCAAACACCCAAGACAAAGGACACAAAGCGAGAGAAAGGATACAAAACTACAAAGCCATGGGAAGACTACAAAATCCTGCCCGAAAGGGATGCAAAGAAAATTGCCAAAACCCATCTAGAGAAGCTCCAAAATTTCCCCAAAAATTATCAAACCCTCACAAGACAACCAAGAATAGATCCAGAAGACATCAGACCAAATGGAGCAAGTTGTGTCCTCTGGACCATCCGGTGGTTGAGCACCAGACTGTCCGTTGTTCACAGACTGACACTCCAAAAATCTTGGATCCAGAACCCAATAAATCAACTCCGAAAATTATGAAATTTTTACTGCAGGTTGAGAAGGGACAAAGAAACAATTCCACAAAATTTCAGCTCAATTAGATAGGAAACAGGAATCCAACAACCACCGGACCGTCCGGTGCAAGCCCACCGGACTATCCGGTGCTCACAAACATGCAGACTAACCTCAAGAGCAAAATACCAAAACTAGGTCAAAACACCTCCAAAACATCTGACATTTTTGTGGGAGCTTTATGATTCAAAGGAAAATAGCTCCACAAAAGTTCAGCCCAAAATTCAAAGGTTTGTCCACCGGACGGTCCATTGCTTGAAACCGGACAGAAACTGCAGGAAAACTGGACAGCAGAAAATCTCACTCAAAAATGATCTAAAACTTGAACAAATGAACTCGAAACTTCACAAAATTTGACACACACTATCCAAGACCCATTCCAAAGGTATTTAGAAAATATCTATGGAAAAAGGTCACGAGATTACCGGGAATTGCAAAGCTCGTGAAGAGGAAACATTTGGGCAAGAAAAGGGGAAAATTCAAGAACAACTTCCGCGTGGTAATCCTGTGTGATTGAGATGTTCTGAGATATAATCTCCATGTCCTAGCAAGGCCGAAACACCAGCAATAGAATGGATCCAAGCTTGGCCAAAGCAATCACCCAAAAAGCCAAGGATTGGAGCCAAAAATCAAAGGGCAAAGGGGAGAAGAAGAACACAAGCTTTCTACACGAAATCACTTGGATTAGACGGCCCAAAAGGGTCTCAAGATTCAGATTACAACCAAGGATCTCATCCCCAGCAACCATCCTCACCTTTCCTCTTGATTTGGAGGCTAAATCTTACTCTAACCTCCCTAGAAATGGAGCTCAATGCTTGAGGACGAATATCACAAGACAAGGACTAACCCTAGCAGCCAAGAGAGGTTCTAATGACCAGCCCTTAGCCTATTTATACCCTAGTGCTGTTTAGTTAGTTTTGCACTTAGGTCCCTACAACTAGAAATGCCCTAAGGGGCTAAAACGAAAGAGTGCAACATATTTCAGGACGAACGACCACAATGAAGTCTTGATCTTCGTAAGTTCTACACAATCCTCGGATGTTATCCATGTGGCTAGTAGTCCAATCCGCGATCCGCCCCCAGTTTTGAAGTCAGAAACAGGGAAACTTTAGGAAGTCTCTACGTAGGCCGGTTTTGGCCCATCTCTTCTATCTTGGTGAGTCGTGGCCCAACTCAGCAAGGCTTGGATAGCTTGGGTGGCGGTTTTGAGCCAAAGCCGCCAAAGCACTCTCGCACATCTTCCCACCACGCGGTTGGGTTGGAGCACCACGTATGCACCTAAAATACAACAAAGACAAAGATAAAAGCATAAAACCAAAAAGAAGGGAGAAATGTAGGAGTTGCTCAAGATGCCCAAAAGCAAAATACAAGCAAAGAAGGTCAAATTGAAGCAGCAAAAATGAAACATAAGATTGACCCCCATAGACAAGGATAACCGCTCAATGCAGTCGATTAAACTAAAGCATGACCCATCAAGAAAGAGGCAGACTGGCTCAACGCAGTCATGCTTAGGCAAAGCATCGGCTCCTCTAGGAAGATGCAAAAGGCTCAATGGAGCGATGCAAGAGCATGCTAAAAACTCAATCCCCCCAAATACATCCTCACAAATGAAATATGAATGCAAAGCTACCCTCAACTAGTTCTCCCAAGAATTCTCCTCCTTGATCCATAAACTCGCCCCCTGGGAACAGCAATATCTTCCCCTTGTTGACAATGGACACATCAAGGGTTCATAGAATCCGACTGCCCCTGAACTAGACAACTCCCCCTCAAAATATGCCATGAAATATAGGAAGTATACCATGAAGAGCTCAGCAGGGATGAAAAGCTAGTAAATACGAGTTCTAGCATACAAGGCAAGTGAGGGCAAGGAAGCATAAAACAAGCTCGAGCGAATCTATCTTATACAAATCAAGAGCATGTTTTTTAGGGTTGTTTAAGAGAAAGCATGACCAACATGAATAGCATCTAGCAAGGTAGGGATGAACAGCAAGATGCTAGCAATGCATACAAGGTGTGCTACTCTCAACCAAAGCAAACACAACAGGCCATAAGAAATTTAGAGACATGCAATTTCAAAATTAACCAATTGTGAATCAAAAGCAAGTTCTAGTTTTGTGCCTGGGGTTATTTACTTGTCTCACCACTTCTTACCAACCAATGCCAAGCCTAGGATCAGAGAACTATTAGAAGCTTAAAACATGGTTTTAGTCATTCACAGTTTTGTCAAAGTTCTTGCTAAAGTGCAAAGGCAAGTTGTCTCGAACTGAGTCAGTGTGACAAGGAAACCCACTTGGATCTTTTCAATTCAGCTCAAAAGACACCACTTAACAGTTTTAGTTTAGATTTTAGATTTAGGCAAGGTGTCATAAAAGCTTAGGCAACAACTTAACTAAGGCATATGACTAGCATATCCAAGCATGAAAAGATAGCATAGCATTCAACATTCACACATATGCTAGGTTGCCAAGTCAAGTGGTGATCATGGTTTTTCATTTTCATGAAATAAAAGTGACTTAGCTCACAAATGGTATTAAATAGATTCAAGGATCTTAGCCAACCATGATCATGCAAACACTGTACAATCTAGCACAAGTAATACTAATTAGTCATTCCAAAGAAGTTTTAGTGCTAGTGAAGTGAAAATGCCTATGTTACATGAATGCAATACATGATATGATACGAAATGCATAAGAAGCAAAGAAAGGCAAAGAAAGAGCAAAACAAACCTAAGCTATCTCAAAGCTACCCCAAACTAAAAGGGGTAACGAACACTAAGCAACTTGTTGATGATCAGAGTATGGGATCCTCTTAGGGATGGACTTGACACGCAACTTGTTGATGATCGATTGGAAATAACCAAACAAGTCATCAATGGACTCACCAGGCTTCTGAACAAACTTCTCATATTCACGCCTGTAAGTCTGAATGAGATGGCCCTTTAGCATAGTGGTACCCTCATGGTGTGCACTTAGCAGAGACCAAATCTCACGAGCAGTATCGAGGTGACTCACTTTCTCATAATCAACCAGACCAAGTCCTGAGAAGAGAAAGTTAGTTCACCGCCTTAGCGTTTGCCTTGTCCTGAGCAATGAGCACCAGAGTAGCACGCTCGGCAATAGAAAGCACCCTAAATGTCGTACTTTGAGCATGGATGTGATGTTCATAATGGATCACAAATCCCAATAGCACTCCGCCAATACTAGGGATTGCTATAGCCGAAACATTGCTTCCCAACACCAAAGATGCAATATGATGGTTTCTATAATCTAGGTTAGACAAGTAAGTGATGTCACCTACATATAAGCTAACATCCTTATAATGGGCATATACGCTATTCTCTCTTTTTTTTTGAAATATTTCGAAGAGATTAGAAAATAAGCTTTTTGAAATCACAATAAAGTTGTTATAATTGTTGTCCATGTATAATCGGCTCTGATACCAGCTGTGGCGGAACCACCAATTTAATCCGAGCTAAGCACACCGGACACCAATTACTAGGAGTAAGTCCTTAATTTCACATTTCCTTCGTTTTAAAGCATAAGCCTCATTTGATTCATCATAGTTAT
The DNA here is from genome assembly GCA_030272315.1 of Paspalum vaginatum. Lineage (NCBI taxonomy): Eukaryota > Viridiplantae > Streptophyta > Magnoliopsida > Poales > Poaceae > Paspalum > Paspalum vaginatum. The sequence goes on along the minus strand of CM059015.1, from coordinate 24,426,803 downwards.
CAACATGATCCATAATTCATACATCTCATTATTTCAACACAAATGTCAACACAAAATAACTTGCAGAAATGTAAACATACAGGTACAAATATGTAATATTGAAAAGCATGATTAAATAAATGACATATTAAAGTTATTACTACGTTGCCCGCGTGCGATACTGGCATTCTCACACCAAGTGAGCATCAGCGATTCGAATTGAGTTTTAATTCCTGGAACAACTATCATGCCAGGGGTATATGCTTACTAGCCATCGCGTTCCCACATATATCGCACATCTCCACTTGTCCCGTCCCAAGTATGATTTCCAACCCGCCATGTTGGTAGATCAGCATATCTCGAGCACCCTATCTATGCATGTCTTAATTTGTATCTGTTTATCTAGATGAAGTTCTTTGGAGGTTCTGTTTGGAAGCTGATCTAGCTCTGCAGATGTCAAATATCGTGCTTTTAGATTGGGTTTATATTTATTCTCTTTGTCGATGTGGTCTTGGTTATTATAATACATCATGCCTCATTGATATCAAGCATCTACATGTATGCCGACCAAAGTTCACGATCTCTCGTGGTGCCGATCCGAGCGATTAGGCAAGAATTTAATGTTTAAAATCTGTTGTGTATGCTTTACATGGAGAACCAGAGCCAACCACCGCATCCACCCAACCTTCCTGGCTTGAAGGTCAAGCCAGGTGGCACGCCTACATCACCACCATCACCTAGATCGGCCTTGCTCAGACCCGATCGAAGCCATACTATAGGGACACGAGTGCAGCAGTAGCCTGATCCTTGGCTCCTCGTGTGTCCTCATCGTGGGGCTCTCACCCGCCGGTTTGCCGTGGCCTCACACCTTTTGGCACGCCCATTGGGACCTCACCTTCGTCAACTTCATCACTAAACTATGCCTCCAAAAGCATCCAAGAAGGGAAACATGGAGTTTTTGGCCAACCACGATCGTAGCACATGGCCGGAAGACAAATAAGGACCTCCTACACTCGTGCAACTACCACTGGAGTACAAGGAAGCTTATGACCACATACTCGCCAAGCTAGCTGAAGAGCTTCTCGACCACTTTACCTAGACTCAAAGTGGTAGCATCAAGTGCGTTGGATACCCAGAAAGCTTGCTGGACGGTGTGGATATTTCCACATTGTCAGAAGCACACAACAAAGCTCTTTGGGATGAGATGAACTCTATGGTGAGCCAAGCCATGCTATGCCAGGGTGAAGGACTATTGAATTCCATGGAGAATATAGTGGCACGGATGGTCAAAGTGGTCATCGCTGGTGAATACACACAAGATGTCAGACCACAGATTGACACTTCTTTTGCCGAGACCAAGTTGTACACTCGATCGCCTTACATGCCTCCTATCCACGCTCTAGAAGGTACCAAGGTTGAGTTCGCCATGCATGCGGCTAGTAACTTGAATGATCAACCTGTATGCTATAATGAGCCGCCGGCATTCATACAGGACAGCTATCTGTGTCAACTTAGGTATAGGTTGCTACGAGAGGGAGAGGAACCTCCTCATTGACCAAACAAATAGCCCCACCCTACAAGCCAAGTTGGTGGTGGCAAGGACATGGGTCATGATCAGGAGGTTGCTGATTGGTCATGAAATCCTCAAGAACCGATACGGCATCACACCAGTGAGGGGTTCTGTCACCTATTCTAAGCCGTGTCCCGAGGCCTATGATCAACTGCCACCCCCACCCAAGTTCAAGGTACCAGAATTTTCCAAGTTCAGCGGCAATGTTAATATTAGTACCGTGGAACACATTAGCTGATACAAGGCCCAATTGGGAATTGCAGCGACAACTGAACACATGATGATTCGGTTCTTTTTGCAATCTCTAATGGGTCCAACCTTCGGGTGGTACACATCGCTGACACCTGGATCCATCACAACATGGATGCAACTAGAAGAATTGTTCCACGCACAATTCTTATCAGGGTCAGAAGAGGCCACGTTCACATATCACATGGCACTTCATCAGCATCCTAGTGAGTCTGTTGGCCAGTACATTCAGCATTTCATAGAAGCCAGGAATAGGTGCTATTCACGAGATGGCGTATAACGGTCTACACCGATCCACCAAGCTCGCCTATGGGCCGACGGACTTCTGTTCCATCAGCGATTTACTTTCCAATATGGCAGTCTATGAGCGTACACATCTAGAGCAATACCAAGAGAGGCCATGGAGGGCCATCACATACCTGCAAGATGAAGAATCGGCCGATGAAGAGGCCAAGATGGCAGTCGTGTAGTGGACTAAGCCAAAGCAACCACTGTCTTGTCTATGGCTCAAGCGTCCAGAGGATCCTGCCGGCTATGACGTTGATGTGGCTAAAATAGAGCAGATCTTCAACTTGCTACTCAAGGAAAAGTACTTGGAGCTGATGCCTGGCCACAAGATCATACCAGCTGAACAACAGTCTTGATTCCCATAACACCAACGATTGCATGGTCTTGCGTCAGCAAATTCAGACTGCTATTGTGCAGGGAAGGTTGATCTATACAAGGAGCTTGATGAAAGCGGACAACACTCAGTTTCCCAATGTCAATATGATCAACGTGATGTCCTATGCCCATGGATAGGCCAAGATAGCCACCCCAGCCAATGGTCCGATCAAGATTGCAGCTACGATTGAATCCTGTGAGTTTCTACGCTGAGTTCATGGTGCTATCGAAGGCAGTAGGGTCATCACCAAGAGTCAACCTAGCCCTTTCCCCTTAACCATCAACATGGTGAATGCCACGTCTAGCTCATAGGACAAAGGCAAGGCTAAGGCTGATCCAAACAATGATTGGCCGGAAGAATTTCGACCAGAAGAGCACCTGTCCGCCAAGGACATAGCTAGAAACCAGCGTTCTTGCCCTGGATTTGGTGTTCTGATCGGCATATATGCTGGTGACCATTAAAAATGTGAGCAACACCGAGCGAGTGACCAGGAAGAAGACCATATCCACAATTGGCAATCTAAGCATCGCTATCGATCGAGCTATGACTTGCATGGTGAACACCACCATCGGGAGTACCGCCATGAGTGGGAGGAGCGCTATCGCCTCGAATGTCACTAGGACGAGGGAAGGCACCACACTATGCATTGTTACAATGGGTAGCATGATCATCACAAGGACTAGGAAACACTAGGACTACCCATTCCTCCACTACTACTTGAGTCAGGGTATGGAGAGTTTGCTGACCATTGACGATTGTCCCCAATGCATAGCTCCCCAACGACTAGATGGATGCATGTCCATGTTCCAGTGGCTAGGACATCCATGGTCAGTGCCACGACGTCGTCTACAGCTCTCCCTAGAGATACCTGCGATGTGGATGCGGACAAACCGGAGCAAGAAAAGCCACAACGTGAAGACACGCCTGTAGTTCCTCCACCGCATCCCTAACCAAAATCAAGCAGGAAGCGCGAGGAATGTCATTAGCCCAAGTGGTGCCCCGAGGGACTCTGTCTCTCAAAAAAGCGTAGAGTACAAATCTTGCACAGTTTAGAAGAAGCCGAAGCAAACTATCTTCGGATATTAAAGCAAGTAAATTTGGGACTTGTTGCTATATCGTCATACAAGCACAAGCTCCCGCCTGTGCTGCCCAAATGCCTTACCGTCTAGAGCAGAAAGTAGTAGGAACATGAGCGGATAGAAGACCCATGGAAGATGATGTAGAGGACGACACGCTGGACGAGGAAATAGTCAATGAATCAGCTGATGTCAATATGGTATTCCTCTTGCCCGATGAGTTTCATAACCCCTCTACAGTCTAGGAATTAGTAGCCCAGCTTAGTCTCGAACTGGCTACAGTCATATTCAAGAAGCTGGTCAGTAAGAAATACTGTCATCTGAAGACGCTATACCTCAAAGGCAATATCAATGGAAAACCGGTGAATAAGATGATTGTTGACACAGGTGCAGTTAATCTAAAGCCATACGCAGTATTCAAGAAATTTGACAGAAGCGAGGATGAGCTCATCAAAACAAACGTCATCCTCAATGACTTCAAGGGTGACCCAACAGGAGCCATAGGCGTCTTCAATGCCACATTGACAATTGGGCACAAGACGACCAGTACGTCCTTCTTCGTTGTAAACACTAAAGGACCTTACTTGACCCTACTCGGCCGAGATTGTATCCATGCCAATTGCAGCGTACCATCAACTATGCACCAGTGCCTCGTGCAATAGGACAGTGATGAGATTGAAATTGTTCTAGCCAATGACTCCAACGACGTCACAGTTGTAGAATCTTCATTCTGGGGGGCACAAGGAGCAGAATGCCTTACTGGAAGGATTGGCTAGATTGGGACTATGTCGATGGGTCAAAAAGGGGCTTGTGCCGGTTCCAGCAGTCAACATCAACGTTTAAATAAATGCTCGATCTGGACTTTTGAAAGCGATCGGTCGATTTTTAAATATAGCATCAGTACAAGTTGTATAGCCGATCCAGGCGATTGACCCCAAAAAATATTTGTACCATCCTTATTTAATAATAAGATAGCATTGTCCGATGACTTTCATCAGGCCGATAGTTACAACCGACTTCCCCCATTTACGATTGGTAGCGTTGAGTTTGTAGATGAAGGGAAGTTGGGTTTTTTCTTTACAGTAGCTGATGAACTAGAAGCGGTCGATATTGGACCAGGAGACCGACCACGGCCAACATACATCAGTAACAAGTTGGCTCCAAAATTCAAATCTCAACTGATAGATCTTTTAAAAGAATTCTCAGACTGCTTCGCTGTGAATATCATGAGATGCCTGGCCTGGATCGTTCTATTGTAGAGCATCCGCTACCTATCAAACCTGGTTTTCGCACTTATGCTCAACCATCAAGAAGATTTAATCCTAAAATCTTGCCAGAAATTAAGGATGAGATCCAGAGGATGACGGAAGCTAGGTTCATTAGGCACTGTAGATATGTTATGTGGATTTCAAATATTGTGCCTGTTCAGAAGAAGAGTGGCCAACTTCGGGTCTGTGTTGACTTCAGAGACCTCAATAGGGAAACTCCCAAAGATGAGTGCCCGATGCCGGTAGTGGATATTCTCATGGATGCTGCCGCATGACACAAGATGATGAGCTTCTTGGATGGCAATGTTGGCTACAATCAGATTTTCATGGCCAAGGAAGATGTTTACAAGACTGCCTTCTATTTCCCAGGTAATATTGGATTATTCAAGTGGGTTGTTATGACCTTTGGTTTTTAAAATGCTGGGGCTACCTATCAATGGGCCATGAATTACATCTTCCATGATATCATTTGTAGGTTGGTCGAGATTTACATCGATGATGTAGTTGTTAGATCAGTTCTCCAAGATTCACACTTAGCCGATTTGCATCAACTCTTGAAGCGTACGAGGCTCGAATCGCATGAAGTGTGCATTCGAAGTTACTGCTGGTCAATTCCTTGGATTTATGATTCATGAGCGTGGTGTTGAAATTGGTAACAAAAGCAAGGACGCCATTGCAACAATTGAACCTCCAATAACCAAGACTAAATTGTAGAGTATGATCAGGAAGATAAATTATATCAGGAGGTTCATATCAAACCTCTCAGGGCGTATTGACCCATTTATGCCTCTCGTCAAAATAAAAAAAGATGACGACTTCATATGGGGGCCAAAAGAACAGAAGGTGTCTAATGACCTCAAACAGTATTTGACGTCGCCTCCTATACTAGTACCACCTTAATTGGACAAACCATTCGTTGTCTATCTTTCAGCCGATGAAACTTCCACCGGCTCTATGCTAATTCAAGAATTTGAGGGCAAAGAATGAGTGGTGTCTTATCTCAGCAGACGTCTCTTAGATACAGAAAAAAGTACACTGAGATGGAATGCCTCTGCCTCTATCTATATTTTACTTGCACCAAGTTGTGTCACTACTTGCTCAATGCCGAGACTCAGGTAATCTGCAAAGCCAATGTGATCAAGCATATGTTGTTGGCTCCCATACTCAAAGGTCGGTACAGCAAATGGATGTATGCACTCTTCGAGTTGACATCCACTACCAACCGGCTAAAGCCATGACGGGGCAAGCTCTGGCCGATCTTGTCACAAAAAGGATCGTGCCACCAATCCAAGTTGTGAGTGTTAGGCCATGGGTTCTTTTATTCGATGGGTTGGCGTGCGACCTAGGTTGTGGCATTGGATTATATATTGTCTCCCCTGGGGTTATCTATCAATTAGCTATTCAATTGAATGGACAATTCACTAACAACCAGACTGAATACGAAGCCATTTGCAAGGGTCTGGAATTGCTGCTTGATTCATGTGCCGAAGTAGTAGGGGTCTTTGGCAATTCAAAAGTGGTGATGACTCAATTGATAAAGGATTTCAATTGTGCTAGTGATTCTTTATATAATTACTTTGTTAGATGTCTAGAGTTCATGGCACGATTCCGGATGATCACACTTCGTTGGATACCCAGGGAGCCGAATGATGAAGCTACCAAACTGGCGTAGATGGCTTCTGGGTATGTACCTTAGAGTAATGATACTTGCATAGATATGTTGCAATTATCTGCTACAGATTGGAGAGCCGATCTCCTCAAATACTTGAAGGATCCGGCTTAGGGGGCGGATAAGAAGGTATGGCACAAGGCTCTGAAGCATGTGTTGATTAGTGACGAGCTATACTTTTTGGCTATCGATGGCTTACTCTTGAAGTGCCTCGGACCAAACAAGGCATTAAAGATCATGCAAGATATCCACGAAGGTACTTGCGGTACTAACCAATCGGCTCATAAGATGAAGTGGTTGATTAGGAGATCTCGCATTTATTGGTCTTCCATGCTGGAAGATTGCTTCAAATATTACAGAGCATGCCGAGATTATCAGAGGTTCGGAGCCATCCAAATGGTGCCAACTCATATGTTGAATCCCATCATCAAGCCATGGCCATTTAGAGGATGGGGTATGGATCTGATCTGCCAAATCAACTCACCAACTAGCAAAGGGCACAAGTGAATAATAGTAGCCACTGATTATTTCACCAAATGGGTAGAAGTAGTGCCGATGAAGAACGTCACATCAAAGGATGAGATCAATTTTGTCAAGGAACATATAGTCTACAAATTCGCATACCCCAGACAATCACGATGGATCAAGGGTCTATTTTTATAGTAGTGGAATAAAAAATTCTTCCAAAGACATGGGAATTACTCTAATCCAGTTGACACCATGTATGCTCAGGCCAATGGACAAGCCGAGGCGTCCAACAAGAGCCTGATCAAGCTTATTAAATGCAAGATTGATGAGTATCCTAAGCAATGGCATGATTGGTTAGCAGAAGCATTGTGGGCATACCGTATATCATGTCACGGGGCTACCAAATGCACTCAATATTAGCTTGTCTGTGGCGAGGAAGCAGTAATGCCATGGGAAATCAACATCGGCTCATGACGTATTGCTTTTCGAGATAAACTGTCAGCCGATAATTATGCATCCCTCATGAACATCAATACAGAAGAGCTAACAGAACTTTGGCTTTGGGCTCTAGAAAAAATAACAAAAAACAAGACAAAAGTTGTGCGGGCCTACAACAAGAAAGGCAAGCCAAAGGTATTTAGTGTGGGAGCTTGTTCTGCCAGTTGGTACCAAAGATTCGGTGTATTGTAAATGGTCACCTAATTGGCATGGTCCTTATCGCATAGTGAAAACAACGCCAGGCAAATCATATCGCATGGAAACAATAGAAGGAGTAAGGTTCAGCAAGAACATGAATGGAAAATACTTGACAAAGTACTACCTAGGCTTGTGGATCGGTTCTTAAGATCACATGCTGGGGGGCACCTGTACGCCGATTCCCAAAGGGCTGATGTGTCACCATCGTCCCAAAAATATGAAGAGCCAATGTAGTGCCATTGACTTCAGACAGAAACAAAGAATAAAAGCCGATGCTTTGCCATCGACTTTAGAATCCTACATCAAAATTTTTTCCATTTAGTAGGGACACCTCACTACCCCAAATGATGACATATTGCCATTGGCCGTTGCATCAATTTTCCACCTGATAGCTTCAAAGATGGAATAATCCTTCATACAAGAAGATGTGAAGCTATGCTATGCATCTTAGTCTCAAGGGAGAAGAGCTTGGAATCGATCATGAAGAGCAGTAGCTATGAAAGACATAGGTCATCCCTTTTGAAGCACCAATATCGAATTTTATCAATATATGCTGCAACCCGAAGCTGTTCACACATGGTTTGAAAATTCAAGTAAGTACGACAGTTCATGGAAAGATATGGATAATCTTAAAGCAGGTGACCACAAGAAGTCGCTTATCGGCATTCAACAGTCAGTGGGTATCAACCAATGTCTAGCACCAGACCCCAAATAAGACAGGAGCTGATGCCATCTTTGGAAATCAAGAGACTTTGAGACCAAAGCCGATGCATTGCCATCACCTATAGGAAGGCTACTTTATATTTTCACATGAAGTAGCAAAACCAATAAGGAGTACAATTAGATACAATACATAGTAATGGCCAAATGATAAGATATTCATTCATTGGTAGCACATCATTTGGATCAAAGCGAGCTCGAGATAGAAGTCCACCTGGTATCCACCACTTCTCTAGAAAATATAACCCCGTCATCCTGTCAACTCAACTCAACAGCAAAGAGCTGACGACCCATGGGGTATGTCCACGCATAGTAGGTAGAATTATTCTAAGGGTTTCTTACAGGAAATCGGAACTATGTATGCAATCTGGAGACCTATATAGTCGAGTGACTAGATAGAGACACTCGACCATACCGTGGAGAATGACCCTAGCCCTAAAGGGTGAAACTCATGAGGATTTATTTATACTCTGGCACCCTATTTGACCGATCCTATAAGAAACTACATGAGGATTCATTTGTACTCCGGGAGCACAATTGCCCTAATGGCTGATACCTTGGGTGTCATCCATGGCTGAGGTTCTATACCCAAAGTTGTAAGGTACACCGATCGGTGATGCCGCTTATCAGCCTTAGTATAGTCACTGTCGTCAGGACAGTCGAACATGTCTGGAGGAAAGGAAACCTGAGAAATATTAGTGTAACCTTCAACTGGGAAGACGCTGACTCAGGAACGCGACTGCCGATGGTTCTCCAGGATTTCTCCGGTGATAGCCATGTAAGTTCGAACTTTCACTGGCCAATCTTTGTCTTGGATTCGAGGGTACTCTGGCCATGGTTTACTCTCAGCTATTTGGGGCTGGTAGTGGTACTCTTGGGAAGAATCAGTAGAAATATTGGTGGATTAAGGGCTTGGCGGATCCATGAGGATGGTGTCGGCTAAGGCATTCTATTTATACACCCGAATAGGGGTACTCAAGCAATTATATGGAGAATAGAGGGATTGAAATGTTAAAGGATCTCGCAATGAATATGGCATAGCACGAGGAATCTACATACATGAAGGAAGGGCCAAGGACGGTCCTTTTCGTTGTCTCTCTTCAATGAAGCGACTACTCAAACTGAAGTATGAAGAGCTACACGATGGGATTGAACAATTTACTCCTCTCGCACACCAAAAAAGAGCTAAACCTCGTGACTCCATTCCTTCCAAGGCACCAAGCTTGGTCACCAAAAAATGTTGGCATATACAAGCTAAGAAGAACTGACGGCATAAGGAATTTAAAGATTGACTCCGTGATCCATCAAGGCAGTTCACATGCCAAACACATGTCCCTGTAGGGTGAGTAATAGATGTTCTTGATCGTTGCTTGCAAGGAGAAGGCAGTTCTTTACCATTATGGTTCTAGAATAAACATTGTTGCCAGAATAAGGGGACATGTGTTATCGCCAGAATATAGCCGATCTGCTGATGGGTTGGATCGGCTAATGGGCCAAGAGAGGTTTTTTAAGGGAAAAGTAGCCGATGTAATAGTGAAGGCCAATGGGCCATGTATCTTAAGGTTTAGGTCAATTTAGCCCAGTTTAGATTAGGTTTTTTGTTCTAGCTCGAGTCGGTCTTGACGTCCAAGTCTCCGGACAATAAATATGTAACAATATTCTCCATATTAGATTGACAACATACGTTCCCTAGCAGCGGTTGTCTGCGATCTCTCTCGGCGCATCACCACCCTTGAGCAATTAGTATTTTCAAGGTAATCATCATGTTGCTCTAATGTTTCTTAGATTCATTAGGGCATTAGGGCGTGAGCCACATGGTGAACCATGTACTGAAGCATTTTTGATGGCATGGTTTGCAAGTTATCCCAATGAATCTTGCGCCTAATGAAAGAATTACCAGTTATCTAGATCAATCTTGCGTCAAGCTTTGCTTAGCTTGAGATCCATCAGTTACCCCGATGAATCTCATATCAAGCCTTGCTTGGCACGAGATACATTGTTTACCTCGCATGCTTATAGATATGTTTATGTTTTCTACGCTTTATGTCATGGATCGATCTTCATGTAGCTTGTTTTACGTTACCTCATCGCTTGTCACAATATAAGCTTGTCGCTGCAACACGTGCACATGACATACGGATAGATCAGCGTATCTCGAGAACCCTATCTATACACATCTTAATTTTTTTCTGTTTATCTGGACGGACTTCTTTGGAGGTCCTGGTTGCTTGGAAGGCGATCTGGCTATGCAGATCTCTTATACCGTGCTTTTAGATTGGGTTTATATTTATTCTCTTTGTGGATGTGGTCTTGGTTATTATAATACATCATGCCTCATTGACCGTCAAGCATCTCCATGTATGCCGACCAAAGTTCACCATTAAGAGCCAATGGACAGGCTCCATTGCCTCTGCAGTAATGAGAGATTGTCAATCGGAGTCAAGACCTAGAAGAACTTGGGCACAAGCCCTCCGATGGACTGGAGGCCCTCCGATAGACTGGAGGTAAATGGAGAAGAAAGACCACCAAAGGACAGGAGGCATGCTCGGCGTTGGTCGGCCATGGGAGTTCGGTACACGGAGGGCAGCACGACGACGGCAAGTGTATGACCTCCAAAGGACTGCAAGATGACCCCGATGGACAAGGGGATGCTAGGTGCCACCGCGGTGCTCCAACCCGAGTGCAAGGCGTGAAGACGTGCGAGGACGATAGCGGATTTGCTCAAATCTACCACCCTACCACCTTACCAAGACTCGGCAAATGGGCTCAATTCTCGCCGAGATAGTGTGGAGTGGGTTGTTCTAGGCCCAGGAAGGATATCCTAAAGTTTCCCGATTTCTGACATCAAAACAGTGGGTTGATCGATGGATTTGGACTACTAGCCATGTGGACGTCACCCTGAAGATAGCGTCCAACCAAAGAGGATCAAGAATCCATCGCGGTCGTCCATCCCCGAAAAAGATCGGTCTTTTCCAGTTTAGCCCCTACGAGCATTTCTGTAATATAGGGGTCTTAGTGTAAACTGAGTCAGTTAGGCTTGGGCTATAAATACCTAAGTGGCTGATAATTTAGGTGACTCTTCCACCTCTAGAAACCCTAGGCTTAGCTTTCCAACCAGCCAAGTGCTTAGAGTGAAAACTGGGTACTAATCTAGGATTTGGAGTCCCCTAGAGCTAGTACATTGCATTAGTGGGAGGATGATGGGTAGGCTGTGAGGAACCTTGTAAGAATTGTTTTCCTCTCAAATCCAAGAAGATGCATCCCCAATTCGAGTCCATGTGTGCAGCCATCTCCTTCCCTCCTTCCTAGTTTGGATTTTTGATGAAACTCAAGGGCATTTCGTGATTTGCTTTGCTGCGAGCTAATCCTGTTCTTTTGGCTCTTTTGGACTTGCTAGGATGTGGAGATTATGACATAGTTCATCTCAATCCCACAGGATTGCCAAGAGGAAGTTGTTCTTGAGTTTTCCACTTTCTTGCCAAAGATTGTGGTCTGACGAGATCTGAAATTCCCGCTAATCCCTTGGTCATTTTGAGTTGGTCTTTCGGGAATAGCTTTGGAATAGGTCCAGATAGCTTGTGCAAAATCTGGTGAAGTTTGGACAAGGTTTGGTCATGTTTTGGGTCTGGGAACTCAAGTTCCTCGGTTCCACCGGACTATCCAGCTCTGCCACCGGACTATCCAGCTCTGCCACCGAAGTATCCTGTAACCTACCAAATAGTCCGATGGCTTGCATCGGATAGTCCCACATCAGACCTTAGCCTGGCCTCTACCGGATAGTCCGGGGTGTCCTACCGGATAGCCTGGCGTGTCCTACCGGACAGACCGGTGCCATAGGGCTTTGGCACTAGACAGTCCTATGATGCCGGACATTGCTACCGGATAGTCCAACAGCCTCTACCAGATAGTTCGACAGCTTCTACTGGACAGTCCGGTGTGGCCAAGGCTGCGGCCCTGCTTTTGCTATTTTATTATTCCGCTATGTTTTTGCATCGGCTTTGCTTTTCCCACTGTTGACTATACACTTTACCTGCTGTGTTCCAGTAAGTCGCATTTCGGTACGGTCAGTGTCGAGTGGTGAAATTGCAAGTTTCGTTGCTTGCAGTGACTTGCGATCTTTGTGGTCATTGATTTCCTTGCTCTTTCTCGCCTGGTGTGTATCCTTTCATTGGATGGTACCTTGCGCTTTCTAGACACGTATCTGTTCAGTGGATTGTGTCTAGTGTGGGTTATTGTGAGTTTTCGGTGCACCAAGTTTGGCGATCGTGATTTTGAGTTTTCAAGTGCTCCTATTCACCCCCCCTCTAGTCGCACGTCCTGGTCCAACAAGTGGTATCCGAGCTGGTTAAGTTTCTTCGTACCTTTACAGGTGAGTAACCAGTAGCGACTACGACTCACTCTGGGAAGATTCTAGTTCTCAGCTCTGATGGCTACTCCTACTAGAAGGGTAGGCTGAAAGCTTTCTTGATTAGCTAGGGTAAGGACATATGGGACTCTACTCAGAGTACGACTTTTAGGGTGCTTCCCGTTGCCGAGCGTTGTACTCCAGCACTCGTTGCTCAGCATGAGGCTAATGCCAAGGCAGTGAACTTTCTCTTCTCAGGACATGGTCCAATTGATTATGAGAAAGTGAGCCACCTCGAGATTGCTCGTGAGATTTGGTCCCTGCTGAGTGCACACCATGGGGGTACTAGTACTATCAAGCACCGTCTCGTTGTGACCTACAGGCGCGAATATGAGAATTTTATCCAGAAGCCTGGTAAGTCCATTGATGACTTGTTTGGTCAGTTCTAATCGATCATCAACAAGTTACACGTCAACTCTAGCCCTCAGGCGATCCTATACTCTGACCATCAGTAGGCCATTAAGTTATTTTATGCGTTGGAGAGGAAAATATGGTAGATCAAGGCTAACTCGGTCATTGAGTCAGAGGACTATGACACGATTGGAATGGAGGCTCTTTACAGTAAGCTCAAGGCCGCAGAAGTGGATTACAAGATGAGAGAATCTCTCACTTGTACAGGCTCCAAGAGCCTGGCCTTGGCTACTCCCTCCAGAGAGGCCACTATTAAGCCCCCAGTTCACAATTTCTTGTTTCCTGCTCTTGTGTCTGTTATAGAGGAGCAGTTGGCGTCACTTGGGAATGAAGAGCTTTGCCTGGTGTCTAGTCGCTTTTAGCATGCCTATGGCAATCGGATGAGCAAGAAGAGGGGTGAGAGGCCCAAATGCTTCGAGTGTGCAGAGGTCGACCACTTCATCGCCGAGTGCTCCAACAAGAACAATGACTACTACAAGAAGGGCAAGAACCACTCCCGCAACTCCAATGAGTACCACTCCGGCAACCATGACTACGGCAAGCGTGACAATGCCAAGCACCGCTCTGGCAAGATCAAGAACTTTAGGAAGGCATTCAAGACCTACCAGAAGGACAACTGGAAGCGGGACAAGGCCTTCTTCGCCGAGCTTGGTGGTCTTTCCAGTGGAACGTCCTCCTCCTCCTTGTCCTCATCAAGTTCAAGTGATGAGGAGATCATCACCAAGCGGGACAAGAGGAGGGCTCAAGGCGGTCCAGCTGGGCTTTGCTTTGTCTCCAGTAGTCAAAGTGCAAGCACAAGATGGACCAGAGGTCTTTTAGCTCCATGGCGCTTGTGGACAAGGATGATAAGGGCGACGACAACGACTCCTCTGATGATGAGGTTTCTCCCGAGCAAGCTGATATTCTTGAAATGTTGGAGAAGAATAGTCGTGAGTTGAAAGCCCAAGACAAGATGTTGGAGAAGGCAGCCAAGAAGCTGCAGAAGCAGAAAGCCAAGCTTGCTAATGCTTTGGCTGAGATTGAGAGGTTGAAGAGTGTGCAAGTCCAGCCTAGTGAGATTTAGTGCCCTAACTGTGAGTCCATGATGAGTGATCTATGTGAGCAGAAGAGCAAGTATGCTCATGAGGTAGAGGAGATGGATAGGTGGAAGGTTCAGATAGGCAAGCTGCCATCTAAACTGGAAGAGCCTACTTTGAGTTAGGAGATTGAGTGTGAGTCTTGCCCCCACCTAGCTGTTGACATAGCTAAGCTGATGGTGAAGTGTGAGGGGCAGCTCAAGGAGTTGAAGGAGCTTAGAGCTAGACCCATGCTTCTGGGTGCGTGCATGGTCTGTCCTACTTTGAGAAGTGAGCTTGAGCAGGTGAGAGCTGACCTTGAGATGCTTTCAGCACCCCCTGACACTTGTGAGAACTATCTCACTTTGAGGTTACAATTGGTGGAGAAGGATGCCACCATAAGGAAGCTAGAGAAGTCTACTCCCCTAATTCCCTCTCCAGACTGTGACACTTGTGCTGCCCAGACTTTAGTTCTGGAGGATTGAAGAGAGGGGAAGTTGATCCTTCAAGAGGACAACTATAGGTTGAGAGAGGTGTTGTGTTAGATGTATGCTGGAGAACCTCAGCTTAGGATGATCATAGAGGGAAATAATCATGGTGAAGGTGACACTAGTGGCATGGGGTTTGGAGAGTGCAGTACTCAGGTAAAAAGAAGAGAGCCCCGATTAAGCTTAAAACTGCCTCTCCCTAGCCTACTGCTTATGGGGTTTTGAATGAGCCACCTAGGGCTGCCCCAAAGAAGTAGTACTGGACACCCAAGCCTTCCTAGGCCAAGCCGGACAACGTTGTGGAAGAAGTGCTTAAGCCATCAGCCAAGAAGCAAGTCCAGCAGTCTGCACCACCCAAGGCTACACAACCACACCAGAAGGCTATGGCTAAGAGACTTGTCTATCGCTGTGAGTTTTGCCAGCAGAATGGTCACTTGGAGGACATTTGCTTCAGGAGGAAGTGGGTTGAGAGGCAGGAGAGAGCTTGGGGGAACCAGAATCAGTTTTACTAGGTTGGTAGTTAGGATCCTCCTCATCGCTGTGAGATGAGAGATCGCTTTGCTGGTTGTGTGAGAGGAGGCAGCTTTCAAGACCGTGCTCTGGGTGGTGAGAGATGCTTTGCCGGCCGAGCTACTAGCCGTTTTCAACGCGGCTATGGACTTCGTGACTGAGGCTTTCGAGGTAGAGGGTTTGTGAGTCCACAGTTTAGAGGTCGTGGTTACCCAGATCGTTGTGATGCTAACTTTGACTGTACTTACCCTACCTTTAAGCATATGGCTCGGTACTAGTTCAGTAGTTTCACTAACCCTAGTGCTGCAGCATTTGCTCACTCTCACCTTCCTTGATTTTGCAAGGTCGTGGCTGGGAGGACATTTGGATCATGGACTCTGGCTGCTCTATGCACATGACAGGGCACCACAGATGGTTCTATAGCCTCAACCCCGTGAGCACCAAGGAGTACATCACATTCGGGGAAATGGTCAATGTATAGTGTTGGGTGTTGGAGGTGTTTCGCTTTCTGCCAAGCTTTATCTGAGAGAAGTTGCTTTTGTGAGGAGTCTGGGGTTCAATTGGTTTTTGTCTCGGAACTTCTCCAGGAAGGGTTTGTGGTTCACTTTAAGGAGGGTTCTTCTTGTGTGCTTGATGATAAGGGAAACCTTGTTTGTTGGAGTTTGCCCTATGGGAAGGTTTTTAAGGTTGACCTTGCATCAGTTTCTAGCCCTCCCCAGTGTTTGGTAGCTGGTCTTTAAGCTATTGTCCAGAAGTGGCATATGAGGCTAGGCCATTTGAGTTTTGATCTGCTAGTCAGGTTAAGCTCGATGGGTCTTATCCGAGGATTGCCCAAATTGAGAGCAGAAAAGGACTTAGTGTGCCACCATTGCCATCATGGCAAGATGGTTGCTGCTTCTCATATTCCTGTGAATCAGGTTATGACCTTACCCGAGCAAGTTGTTGCATATGGACATGGTTGGTCCTGCTCGGGTACAGTCGGTCAGTGGAAAGTGGTATGTGCTTGTCGTAATAGACGATTTTTCTCGCTTTTTGTGGGTGTTCTTTGTGGAGTTCAAAGGTGAGGCTTTCATTTTTTTCGGGATCTAGTCTTGAGGTTGAGAAATGAGAGTCATAAGGCCATGAGGGTTATCCACAGCGACAATGCCGGAGAATTCGAAACTCCTGATTCAAAACCTTCTGTCGTGACCTAGGTCTCCTACACCAATTCTCTTCTCCTTTCACCCTACCTCAGAATGGTTCTGTGGTAAGCAAGAACCGGTCACTTGTTGAGATGGCTCAGATGATGCTCGATGAGCATAGGACTCCACAACGCTTTTGGGCTGAGGCTATGAATATGGCCTGTTACATTGCCAACCGCATTTTTCTATGAGCTACAGTTTCGTAGGCAGCCTAGCGTCAAGCACCTGCAATCATTTGGCTATAGATACCATGTTCTCAAGAAAGGGGGACATTTGGACAAATTTGAATCTCGCTGCTTGGATGGTATTTTCCTTGGGTACGCCACTAGTTCTAGAGAATATACAGTGTGGATCCTTGATACCAAACAAGTGGTAGAGACTTGTGAAGTTTCCTTCGATGAATCTATGCCTTGCACAGCCCCTGCCTTTGAGCTTTCAGGTAATGATGAGGAAGGCGCCTCCATCTTTGAGGATGAGGAAGGTGAAGTCGAAGCTGGTGATGCAGGAGCCACTACACCAGCTGTAGCTCCTTCCCTCTCTGCTACGAGCTCTAAAGACGAAGGAGGACCCTTGTGTACGGCTTGCTCCTTGCTTCCTCGACTACAAGCTCGAACAGAGGCTGGCCCCACTGAGGACGCACGGGAGGTAACCTTCGAGATTGTTCCTGACAGCTAATGGACCAGCTCCATTGCCTCGGGAGTGATGAGTGATTGTCAACAGAAGTCAAGACCCAGAAGGACTTGGGCACAAGTCCTCCGATTGACTGGAGGCACTCCGATGGACTGGAGGTAGATGGAGAAGAAAGTCCTCTGAAGTATAGGAGGCATGCTCGGTGTTGGTCAGCCATGGGAGTTTGGTACACGGAGGAGCAGCATGACGATGGCAAGTGTAAAACCTCCGAAGGACTATGAGATGACCCCGATGGACAGGGGATGCCTGGTGCCACCGCAGTGCTCCAACCCGAGTGCATGTTGCGAAGACGTGTGCGGGCGATGGTGGATTCGCTCAAATCTGCCACCTTACTACCAAGTTACCAAGACTTGGAGAATGGGCTGAATTCTCACTGAGATATAGTGGAGTAGGCTGTTCCAGGCCCATGAAGGAAACCCTAAAGTATCCTAGTTTCTAACTGCAAAACCGAGAGTCGATCATTGGATTTGGACTACTGGCCACGTGGATGTCATCTCTAAGATTGCGTGCAACCGAAGAAGATCAAGACTCCACAGCGGCCATCTGTCCCTGAGAAAGTTCGGTGTTTTCCACTTTAGCCCATATGGGTGTTTCTGTAATATATGGGTCTTAGTGTAAACTGTGTCAGTCAGGCCTGGGCTATATATGCCTAAGTGACTGATAATTTACGTAACTCTTCCACCTTTAGAAACCCTAGGCTTAGCATTCCAACCAGCCAAGTGATTAGAGTGAAAAGCGAGTGCTAATCTAGGATTTGGAGTCCCCTAGAGCTAGTACTTTGCATTAGTGGGAGGTTGAAGGGTGGTAGGCTATGAGGAACCTTGTAAGAACTGTTTTCCACCTCTAATACAACGAAGATATGTCCCCGATTCGTGCTCATGTGTGCAGCCATCTCTTTTCGACCTTTCTAGTTTGGATTTTGGATGAAATTCAAAGGCTTTTGGTGATTTGCTTTCCTCCCGAGTTAATCCTATTCTCTTGGCTCTTTTGGAGTTGGTAGGATGCGGAGATTATAAGTTAGTTCATCTCAATCCTGCAGGATTGCCATGAGCTAGTTGTTCTTGAGTTTTCCCCTTTCTTGCCCATGTATTGCCTTCTCATGAGATCTGAAATTCCCGCTAATCCCCTAGTCATTTTGAGTTGATCTTTTGGTAATAGCATTGGAACAGGGTCTAGATAGCCTGTGCAAAATCTCGTGAAGTTTGGACAAGATTTGGTCAAGTTTTGGGTCTAAGAACTCAAGTTCCTCGAGTGCACTGGACTATCCGGCTATGCCATCGGACTCTCCGGTAATCTACCGGACAGTCCGACGGCTTGCACCGGACGGTCCGGCATTGGACCTTGTCGAGGTCTTTATCGAACTGTTCGGCATGTCTTACCAGACAGTCCGGTGCCACCGTACTTTGGCACCGGACTGTCCTATGCCACCAGATACTGCTACCGGATAGTCCTATAGGCTCTACCAGACAGTCCGGCAGAGCCCACCAGACTATCCGGTGTGGCTAGGGCTGCCCTGTTTTTGCTATTTCGTCCTTCTACTGTGTTTTTGCGTCGGATTTGCTTTTCCAACTGTCTGACCATATTCTTTGCTTGCTGTGTTCCAGTAAGTCGCATTTCGGTGCAGTGAGTGTAGAGTGGTGAACTTGCAAGTTTCAGTGCTTGCAGTGACTTGCGATCCGTGTGGTTGTTTAGTTGCTTGCTTTGTCTTGCTTGGTGCATATCCTTTCAGTGGACGGCACCTTGTGTTTTTTAGACACATATCCGTTCAGTGGACGGTGTCTAGCGTGGGTTCTTGTGAGGTTTCAGCGCACAAGTTTGGGGGTTGTGATTTCGAGTTTTCAAGTGCTCCTATTCACCCCCCTCTTGTAGCACGTCTCGGTCCTACAGTTCCATCTCGGTAGGTCCAGTAGGATCACACTCCACACAGGATCATTGGTAATTTGCATGCATGGACCTTGAGGTCCCAGACAGGTTCTATCGCTATCTTTGCACATGCTGCATTTGTTGCCTCTTTTGACCCCAAGGATGTTGGACACGCTGTTTTTGATGGTAATTGTGTTAAAGCCATGCATGAGGAGCTAGAAAATTTTGGGAGGAATGAGGTTTGGGTCTTAGTAGAGCCATTGCCACAATGCAAACCTATTGGTACAAAATGGGTTTTCAAAAATAAGCAAGGGGAGGATGGCATTATTGTGCAGAACAAGGCTAGACTTGTGGCTCAGGGTTTTTGACAAAAGAGGGGATAGACTATAAGGAAACGTTTACTGTAGTTGCATGCCTAGAAGCTATACCTATTCTCTTTGCCTTTGCAGCTTCCTTGTGGCTCAAATGGATGTGAAGTCTGCTTTTCTGAATGGTTTCATTCAAGAAGAAGTTTATGTAAAACATCCACCTAGATTCAAAAATGCTACACACCCAAACCATGTTTACAAACTACAAAAAAGCCTTGTATGGTTTGAAACAAGCCCCTAGAGCCTGGTATGACAGACTCAAAACCTTTTTGCTAAACTAGGGTTTCAAATGGGGAGTGTTGATAAGACCTTGTTTATCCTCAAGCATGGTAATGATCTTCTTATTGTCCAAATATACATGGATGATATCATCTTTGGTGGCTCGTCTCACTCTCTTGTTACCAAGCTTTCTCAGCTGATATTAAAGGAGTTTGAGATGAGCATGATGGGAGTGTTGTAGTTTTTCCTTGGACTGCAAATCAAGCAAGACTCAGACGGAACCTTCATCCATTAAGCCAAGTACACGAAGGACTTTCTAAACAAGTTTGATAAGGGAGACGCCAAGCCTATGTCGACTCCCATGTCAACACAAACTGCGCTTGATGCAGATGAAGAAAGGGAGGCGGTGGACTAAAAGGAGTACCGAGGGATGATCGGCTCACTTATGTACCTGACGATGACCAGGCCAGTCATTCAGTTCACTGTTTGTCTTTGTGCACGGTTTTAGGCCCCACCGATGACATCACATCATCAAGCAGTGAAGTGCATCTTCAGGTACCTGAAATACATTGCTGAGCTTGGTCTTTGGTTCTCTTCAGCTTTGACGCTCTTTAGTAATTTTTCGGATGCTAACTTTGTGAGTTGTCGGCTGGAGCGCAAGTCTACTTCTAGCACCTGTCAATTCATTGGTTCTTCTCTCATCTCTTCGTCCTCACGCAAGCAATCTAGCGTAGCCACTTCCACCACAGAAGCCGAATACGTTGCTGCTGCTAGTTGCTGCTCCCAGCTACTTTGGATGAAAGTTACCCTAAGTGACGTTGGCCTGAGTTTTGGGAAGATTCCTCTCCTAATAGATTCTACTTTTGCTATATCTATAGCTAAGAACCCCATCTTGCACTCCAGAACCAAACACATAGATATGACATTTCACTTTCTGAGAGATCACTATGAGGAGGGAGATATAGACTTGGTTCATGTTGAGACCGAGAACTAGTTAGCCAATATATTCATATTCACCAAGCCTTCGAGCTTAGAGCGTTTGCTCGCTTGCGTGGCGATTTTGTTACCCATTTTAATTTAGGGTAACTTTGTGTTAGTTTTGGTTTTTGGTTCTGCTTTTTCATTGCTTTTCCTTATTTTCATTACATTTTGTATCCTATCATGCATTGCATTGTTTTATAGACATTTTCACTTCACTAGCACTAGAGCTCGTCTGGAATGACTAGTTAGCACTTGCTTGTGCTAGATTGTACAGTGCTTGCCTGATCATGGTTGGCTAAGCTCCTTGAATTTGTCTAATATCATTTGTGGGCTAAATCACTCTTATTTCTTGAAAATCAAAAACAATGATCACCACTTGACATGGGTAACTACCTTGTGTAGGAATGTTGAATGATATCTATCTTTTCATGCTTGGATATGCTAGTCGTATTCCTTTGTTAAGTTGTTCCCTAAGCATTTATGCACCTTGCCTAAATCTGAATTCTAAACTAAAACTATATACAAGTTGTGTCTTATGAGCTGAATTGAAATGATCCAGGTGGGTTCGCTTGTCACACTAATCTAGTTTGAGATGGCTTGCCCTTGCACTTTGGCATGAACTTGGACTAGGCTATGTATGACTAAAACCTTGTCTTAAGCTTCTGATGGTTCTCTGAACCTAGGCTTCTCATTGGTTGGTAAGAAGTGGCTAAGACAAGTGAATAACCCCTGCCACATGATCTAACTTGCACGAAGCTACATATTGCTAAATTTGAAATTTGCAAGTCTCTAAATTGTTTATGGCCTATTGTATATGCTTTGGTTGAAAATAGCACACCTTGTATGTATTGCTAGCATCTTGCTGTTCAGGCCTACTTTGCTAGATGCTATTCATGTTTGTGATGCTTTCTTTTAAACAACCCTGAAAACATGCTCCTATTTTGTATAAGATAGATTCAATTGAGCTTGTTTGCATGCTTCCTTGCCCTCACTTGCCTTGTATGCTAGAACTCGTATTTACTAGCTTTTCATCCCTACTGAGCTCTTCGTGGTACACTTCCCACATTTCATGGCATATTTAGAGGGGGAGTTGTCAATATTAGGGGGAGTTGTGTTCTATGAACCCTTGATGTGTCCATTGTCAACAAGGGGGAGAGATTGTTAGATTGTTGCTCCTTGGGGGACTTCATGGACCAAGGGGGAGAATTCTAGAGAGGAAGCGTGCGGACGAAGGTAGCTTTGCAAAGCAAAGGTGGAAGAAGTGAGAGCCCATGGACCAGCTCCATTGCCTCTTGTGTGATGAGTGATTGTCAATAGGAGCCAAAGACCCAGAAGGACTTAGGCACAAGACCTCTGATGGACAGGAGGCCCTCCGATGAATAGGAGGTAGAAGGAAGCCCTTCGAAGGACTGGAGGCATGCTCGACGTCGTCGGCCATGGGATTTGGTACACAGAGGAGCGTAAATCGATGACAGGAGCAAGCCCTCCTAAGTACTGTGAGGTGACCCCGATGGACAGGGGAGGCCGGGTGCCACCACGGTGCTCCAACTCGAGTACATGGCGCGAAGACGGGTGAGGGTGTTGGCAGATTTGCACAAATCCGTCACCCTACCACCAAGTTACCAAACTCGACGAATGGGATCATTCTCGCCGAGTTAGAGTGGAGTGGGCCGTTCCAGGCCCAGGAAGGAAACCCTAAGGTTTCCTAGTTTTTGACTTCAAAACCGGGGGTCGATCGGCGGATTTGGACTACTGGCCAGGTGGATGTCATTCGGAGTTCGCTTGCACGCAAAGAAGATCAAGACTCCATCGCGGTCGTCGGTCCCTGAGAAAGTCGAGTCTTTTCCGTTTTGACCCCTACGGGCGTTTCTGTAATATAGGGGTCTTAGTGTAAAATGTGTCGATTAGGCCAGGGCTATAAATACCAAAGTGGCTGGTTATTTAGATGACTCTTCCACCTTAAGAAACCCTAGACTTTGTTTCCAACCAGCCAAGAGCTTAGAGATCAAATCGGGTGCTTAGCTTAGGATTTGAGAGTCCCCTAGGCTAGTACTTTGCATTAGTGGGAGGATGAAGGGTGGTAGGCTGAGTTGAACCTTGTAAGCACTGATTTCCACAGCTAATCAAGGCAAGATTCGTCCCCAATTCGTGCTCATGTGTGCAGCCATTTCCCTCCCCCCTTTTCTAGTTGGTTTTTGGATGAAACTCATGGGTTTTTGGTGATTTGCTTTGCCAATGAGTTAATCATGTTCTATTAGCTCTTTTGGACTTGCTAGGATGTGGATAATTATGACTTAGTTCATCTCAATCCTGCTGGATTGCCACGAGCAAGCTTATCTTGAGTTTTCCTCTTTCTTGCCCAAAGATTGCAATCTCATGAGATCTGAAATTCCTACTGATCCCTTTGTCATTTTGCATTGATCTTTTGGGAAAAGCTTTGGAATAGGGTCCAGATAGCATGTGTAAAATCTCGTGAAGATTGGACAAGATTTGGTCAGGATTGGTTGTGAAAACCCCTTGTTTGCGACTCTACCGTACAGTCTAGCAGAGGCCACCAGACAATCCAGCAGAGCCTACCGGATAGTCCGGCGTTGGGGTCTGTCTGGGACTTCCCACCGGACAGTCCGGCAGAGGACACCGGACTCTCCGATGACACCGGACAGTCCGGCTCCTGCTACCAGACAGTCCGGCCGTACCTGGATTGCAGCTGTGTTTCGCTGTTTACTTCTTCCGCTGTGTTTTTGCTTCGGATTTTTGCATTCCGCACTTCCAGACTATTCTCTTTGCTTGTTGTGAGTCAGTGAGACAAACATTGGTGCCGTGAGCGTCGTGTGTCTGTTTTTGCAAGATTCGTTGCCTCAGTGTCTTTGTTGAGTTGACTCGCGTTTCTTGCTTGGTGCGTATCCTCTCAGTGGATGACACCCTTGCGGTGCTAGACACGTATCTGTTCAGTGGACGGTGTCTAGTTCTTCTCTTAAGCACCAGTTTCGGGGAGTAGTGAATTTGATTTTTAAAGTGCTCCTATTCACCCCCCCTCTAGTCGCACGTCTCGGTCTTACAATTGGTATCAGAGCCGGTTAGGTTTCTTCATACCTTAACCGGTGAGAAACCAGTAGCGACTATGCCGCACTCTGGGAAGGTTCCAGTTCTCGTCTCAGATGGCTATCCCTACTGGAAGGGTAGGATGAAAGCATTCTTGCTTAGCTAGAGCGAGGACATATGGAATGCTACACAGAGTACGACTTTCACGGTGCTCCCCGCTGCCGAGCGTACCACACCGGCGCTCGTTGCTCAGCATGAGGCGAACTACAAGGCGGTGAACTTTCTCATCTCTGGACTTGGTTCGGCGGACTATGAGAGGGTGAGCCACCTTGATACCACCCGTGAGATTATTGACGCGGCTTATGTACGAAAATTATGCATCATTTTATATGGTTTTTCATTGATTTTATGCGTCAACTATATCTTTCTCTAACATTTATCACCGATAATTGTGGATTTTGCAATATTGTCTTGAAAATATGCTACATGTGATTTTTTCCAGTTTTAAGCCAATTTTTCGCGAAATTCACCATGATCCACTTCGAGTAAGAAAAGACCTCTAGATGACATGAATTGAAGATGAAGAACAAGGAAGGCTTGGTGTACTCATGACCCCCTATGAGTGGATGAAGGCTTCCTAATCAGAAGATTCAATAAAGTGTCAAGAGCTACAAGAAAATGAAGATATTTATTCATTAAAGATGTCAAATATGTCAAAGGCTAGAAGAATCCGTCAAAGCTCGGCCCATTATGAAGATTCCAGAAGCTCAAGAGTCCGAAAGACCCCGCACAAATATTTCTTAGGTGGCAAGCAACGTCCCCGCGAAAGATGGAAGGAAACGGACGAAGGAAGGGCTGAGGTCGGCCGACCCCACCCAACCGTGGGTCGGTTTCCGATTCCTTTTCTCCCACGTCTTCTCCAGACTATATAAAGCAAGTCTAGGCCCTGAGTCGAGGCATCCAATTCATTATCAAGGCGACAAGATGTAGAGAAGAGGGACAACAACTAGAGGAGAGCTGAGGGTCGAGATTCTAGGCTAGGATTAGAGTTCTTCTAGTTCGTAGAGGTGATTAGAGGCCTTGCATGGTGCTCTAATTACCTAGCTCCAGAGGTCTAATTTTATCAAGGGAGATATGGCCATGGTTGTAAATATGATACAATTTATTAATGAAAGCATTGTTCTTGTTCTAATTATGCATGTTCTAGCTCTAATTGGATTTAGATCTAGATGCTTGTTGATTAGACCATGTCTTTAACGGTTATATTCATCTAGTGTTCTAGATTGTTGATCTAGCTTACTAATGATATAGTTGTATGTCTAGTTCTTTTGATCTTGGAGATTAGAGGTTCTAGTTGTGCTAATTATGTTATTAGACCATATAAGGTAGTTGGAAGCTAGTTCTCTGATTACCTGCCTATTGAAAGCTTTTCGTCGATTACCTAGTTACCAATGACAGTGGAGCCCGGGGAAAGGTTAAGCCGATCTAGAGGGTTAGGTTGATTGATCTTGATTTAATTATGCTATGATGAATATGCTTGAACATGCTTGTTTACCTTGAGCTACTTGTTATCTCGTGGCTTTTATCTAATTCTGGTACCCTTATCATGCTTGTTTTGGATCCAATTAGAGCTTGATTAGAATCTAGTTAATACCCCTTAATTAGTGTTCTAGTTCTGTTCTAATTGTTTATCTTATATATTAAGTATAGTTTAGACGTAGATTAGACATAATTTAGAGCTAGTTTAGAGGTAGATTAGAGCCTTGCTTTTTACCTTTAATTTTCCATAAACACTTGTTAATTAGTTCGTTTCCTAGATTAACAAAACCCATGATACTCATTCTGGGAAAAAGCTACCACGATACTGTCGCTTGCAGTATAAGGTTTGGCATGCTTAATTGCCGTCAACAAGCTTTTGTGGCGCCGCTGCTGGGGAACTAATTAATCGAGTTCTAATTAATTTGAGTTTATGTTCAAATCTAATTTTGTCTTTTACTACTAGTTTGTGTTTGCTAATTATGCGCTAGTCTAGTTCTAATTGTGTGCTATTAGTCTTTCTAATTGTGTTCTAATTAGTTATTATGTTCTTTAGTTTGTGTTTAGTCTTTATGTTCTAATTTTATTCTCTAATTGTTTAGTGTGCTCTAGTTACATTCTTATTCTCTAATTGTGTTCTTATGTTCATCATTCGTTCTTGTGTTTAGAATAAGTTTAACTCTTTTATTAATAGTTTGTGCTTTGCTTAACTAAAAGTTCGTTTTCTTATAAGTTTTATTTCATATCTCTCTTGTATATATATTTCTTTGACTAACATTACAGAAAAAAGGGCCTCAGTCCAATAAAAAAAATCCTTTCCAACCTAACTCTTTAATGGTAGGTGCTAACACTGTTAGTGACCTATGATCTGTTATTGAGTTTTTCTATAGCTATCACCTAGGAGTAACTATGGTGATAAAGGTATGTCTGCTGTGTCAATTAATTTTTAAGACTAATCTTCTTTGGAGCTTGTTTGTGCTAAGCTACTAGATAATAGAGGCAAGGATGATTAGCCGAGAAGGTCTCGGAAGCTAAGGATTGCTTAAGGATAAGGAAAATGAAGATAAGGAAGATTTATCTCAAGACCAATCCAAGCTCCAACCAAATCTCGAGATGCTCTCGAAATTCAGAATAGCAACACCTTGTGGGGCCGATTCGAAGACCTTTTTGATGTCGGATGAAGAAAGTCTGAATACCAAAGTTGTAGATCTTTTTGAGCTCTTCAAGATAGAGTCCGAATTTGCATTATTTGGACTTCAGATGATGAAGTTATGGTTCGAAATACTAAAAGGTCAGAACAAGGAAAGCTGAGTTTTGAGGAAGACAAGAAGTTTTTTTCTCCAACACTTGATGGTGCATACAATCATGGTACTCTAAAGAAGAAGATGAAGCCACATGGAGTCAATGATGACATTTGAACTTCACTTCTTCAGGACTTAGGTAAGTCTTGTTTTTAATCATAATAATTAAAGTTTGGCTATGTTTGATTAGAGTTGTTCCATAATGATCATTAAAATGTTATTTGGTTGATTGTGATCCTATCCCTTCTTATGTTTTGTTTTAGTTCTTTTTGTTAAACCTTTATTCCCTTAATTCAAACCTTGAGAATTGTTTAGATTAGCTTCTTGATCCATAGCTTTGCAATGCTTTATGTCTACATGTGATCTAGCTAAGTTGATATATCCACATGTCTTTTAGTAGGTCTTTTTACTTTAGTTAGTCGATTGAATCTGCTCATGCATAGAGATGGTTAGAGTTTGCTAGTTCATCAATTCTCAAAGTTTAGTGTTTAGTGTTAGAACCAACTTTTCGTTTATAAATAAAAACTTGAGAGCCAAGGTTTGTGTAAAAGTAGAAGGGGATCGATCACTTGTGCCTCCTTTGAGTGGTTCGGTCCAGGTTTATTTTTGTGCAAATTACTTTTGAAATTTTTTTTAAACATGAACATGTGCATGTTTTTCATGACAATTTATATGTGCACAATATTATCTTTGAAAATTTAAAATTTCAAAACATTTTGGTCTCTTTACAAAAAGAACCCTTGTTAGAATTTTATCTAAGCCTAATTTTATTTCTTTCAAAATCATCTCTCTAATTTGGCCAAAATTATTAGGAACCCATCGTTTTGTTTATCCCTTATTTGATTTTATGAATCAAGTTCATCTATGAATTATATACTGCCTTAGTGCTTTGCTATGTGATTTCAATTTGAATTTATAGTTGTCTTTGATTCATGAATCAAATGTTTATTTAAACCCCAATCAACCATGTGATTCCACTTTTATCTCTAATCAAAACCATGATGTTATTATATTATATATATGTGTGCACTGTGAGCTAACCATGCAGAGAAATTCACACTTCATTTGAAACAATGAGATCAATGTGGTGAAATAGTACAAGATAAATTAATGATGATTGATGCAAGGATTTGACAAGGATTTGAAAACATCATCAGAATTTGCAAAAAGTTTGATTGAGTTTCGAATTGAAGAGTGAGTGGACTGAATGGATGAGGAATTAAAGACAAAAATCAAGCCCATAAAGCATCAAGATCAACAATGGTGGACTCAAACAATTTCCACCAAAACTCAAGTCCAAAAGGTTGGAGATTGTCGACATTGGGAGAGCTGAAAACGGAAGGCTGAAGATGTCATCAACGTGGAGCTTGACCTCAGAAGGCAAAAACAAAATATTTTCTTATATTTGGAAAGCCTATGAAGTCCTCTTTCCAACGCAATAAGAATCACTCAATTTGGAGATTTCTACATGGAGCAATGTGCAAATCATTGAAGGTTGCGCGAGCTGAATCGAAGTTTGGACAGAACACAGTGCTTGAATAAAACAGACATAACTCCTTCATACGGAATCAGAATTTAACACATAAGTACTCGTTGGAAAGATAAATTCAGAGGCTACCCAATGTATCTATTATTTGAGGCATGTTCTGTTCGAGACTAATGAGTTATACAACGAGGAAGGAGGTGGCAGCGACAATGGTGATGACTACTTAAGAAAGATGGAGACAACAATGATGAAGAAGGCCTGGGCAATGCTTCCATAAGATTTTCATGATCAAGTTCAGTTTCAAGGAGCTTCAAAGACATTGGAACATGAACACACAAGCAGAGGATTGTGCACACAAGTGATACTATTATCAAGACACGATGAAGCTGCACAATCAAGTTATCAAGCTGCATGGACACTTTGGATTCTTACTCCAAGGACATGGCTTCACTTCAACAAAGGTAAGTAAGAAGTCTAGCTTTATGACTTTAAATTAAGCGCTTTTCGGGAGGCAACCCATTTAATTATTTGGTTTTAGTATTAAAAGTCTTAGAGTCTTTTAATAGAGAAATGGGAAGCATTACACCACCGTTTGAATCTTTTGCTTGTGGCTAGTTAACTTAATTTTATGTTTTCTACCTTGCATTTGCATTATCATTTGTTTTTCCACACTTGTTTTATTAGTATTGAAATTTTCATAAACTTCATGATGGATGCTTTATTGTACTCGACGGAGTTTTTCTTGATAAATTAAGTGTAAACATGGTATTTAGATTTAATTTGAGACCATCATCATTAAGTTTAATTGAAAGTTTTTTGTTAATCATGTCTCTTGTGGATAAACTTTCCGCATTTATTTTTCATATTTCATGCATAAACCACCCTTTTACATTTAGATTAAATTGTATGTTTTGCATTATAATTGGCTTGGTTGTTTAATTAACTCCATAATGTATGCTTTCATTTTATGATAATATTGCTAGAATGTTTTCCTTAGCAATTTTTATGTAAGCATGGTGCTTAGATTAAATTGTTGATCATCATGATGAAGTTAATTAACCTTGTTAGTTATCCATAATTGCATGTGATTAGTTTATAAGCTTTGCAATGTGCTTTGGTTTTTTTGTACTGCTATGAGTTAATAACCTTGAATAAACATGATGTTTTAATCTTGGTTAATTAAAGTTTTGATGGCAATGGAGAGACTTAGCAATCATGTTGTAAACATGGTGTTCAGAACTTGATTTAATCATTGTCTTTGTTTATATGCTTATCTTTTGCATAATTACACGTTTGCATTCACATACACCATTTAGTTTTTCTTTTAAGATTAACTAGGCCACGAAGTTAAAAATCATTGGGAATATTATTAGATTATTGTAAATTGCTTATTCTCCCGATCGTTACCTCGAGAGTAGTATGTGCACTTGAATTGTTTTGCAGGAAATTATTTGATGATAAGAAAATTGAAGAAATATCCGGTAACATATTTCTAACACCTTCTCTTTTTTATTTTCTTAAATTCTGCAAATTATTAGCTATATCTATCAATTTGGTGTTCCCTTTGTGTTTCTCTTGTTTTTGGTGTGGTAGTTTAGATTTATTGTGATTAATACTACAACCACGATCTATGCTTAATAAATTAATTATAACATTGTTTTCAAGAAAATGATGAAAGTTGCCGCTTTATCTTTATCATGCTTTGATTTTGATTAGTCAAAAATAATGGGCCCTCATAATACATGTTTAATTGAACTAACCAGCAAATTTGTGATTGATTATGATTGTTCATAAAGACCATATGATTTAATTTTTGCAAAGTTTAATCTTTATCATGATCATCTCCTTGTTTATTTTTACTGCTTATAAATGCCATGATCAACTTTATGAGATTATCTTGCAATAGCCATTTCTATCAAAGCCATATATTTTTAACCTTAGATTTATCAAATTTGTTTTTCAAATGAGTTGGATCAAGACTGTGATCTAGGGTATGAGACTTAGAAGCTGGTCATTCATTTTTGCGTATCTTTTCTTTGCTAGCCTTTTCTATCCATGCATTGTGTCTCTCTACAATGGAGAGATTGCAAACTTCGCTGGATATCCATCCTTAAACCAAAATTATCTTTTTAGGTATCCTCCTTGACCACAACCCATTATTTTCTAGAGTATTTAAGGGATTAAATATTATTCTTTTAATTAGACAGCTCCATCCTCTAAGTTAAATTGTTTAGATATATACTAAGGGCAAGGGTGAGTATTATTCAAGAGTAGGGCTGGAGAGCTGCCATATATAGTTTTTTTTATATAGAGAAAGATTTTTGAAGGGGCACAAGCAAAAAAAAAAAAAGGGGGAGACCAAGTGGTCGTCTAAAAATAAAAAAATAATATATATATATATATTATGCCCCTCAATAATCTTCTAAGTATTATTGAGAGTTTTATATATAGTTGTTTTTAGTATTAGCAAGTGATATCCTGTATATATACTCCAGAAAATATTCCAACCATGTGCAATCCGATAGCAAGGACTTCATTTGTGCCTTGAGATCATCCATTGACACTTGCACATGTCCACTTTTCTATATGTGTGTGTTCCATCCTTTCTCTCTCCACATTATTTTATGCCATGACCTTTTTGACAATTCTCAGTAAAACCAGTAGATTTCTTTCTTGGTTTGACAATATTTTGAAAACAAGTTTTGATTAGGATTCATACCAAGCTC
Source organism: Paspalum vaginatum (assembly GCA_030272315.1). Classification (NCBI taxonomy): domain Eukaryota; kingdom Viridiplantae; phylum Streptophyta; class Magnoliopsida; order Poales; family Poaceae; genus Paspalum; species Paspalum vaginatum. The sequence goes on along the minus strand of CM059015.1, from coordinate 24,396,182 downwards.
CAGACAAACTTACACCTTTTATATATATTTATTGAATACTATTTAGATATTAAGAGACTGGAGAGTTGAGTGTGTTTCTTTGGCTTTGCAAGAATTTATCTCTTAATGTTTGATTATCTTTTAAAAAAAAACATATTGCTAAAATGAGGAGATGTGTCTTTGATAAAATTGAACTCTTGCTAATTCTTTTGTTGTGGGATGAGCTTAATTGAATATCTTTTCTTTCATGATTTGTTGGTTCAAACATAAATTACAAGAGAGCTTGTTAGTTTGATTGATTAAGATTAGAGTATGAAAAAGTTAATGAAAGGCAACGCTGATTCTTGACTTACTCGAGGACGAGCAAGGTTTAAGAGTGGGGATGTTGTTGACGCGGCTTATGTACGAAAATTATACATCATTTTATATGGTTTTTCATTGATTTTATGCGTCACTATATCTTTCTCTAACATTTATCAGCGATAATTGTGGATTTTGCAATATTATCTTGGAAATATGCTACATGTGATTTTTTCCGGTTTTAAGCCAATTTTTCGCGAAATTCACCATGATCCACTTTGAGTAAGAATAGACCTCTAGATGACATGGATTGAAGATGAAGAACAAGGAAGGCTTGGTGTACTCATGACCCCCTCTGTGTGGATCAAGGCTTCCTAATCAGAAGATTCAATAAAGTGTCAAGAGCTACAAAAAAATGAAGATATTTATTCATTAAAGATGTCAAATATGCCAAAGGCTAGAAGAATCCGTCAAAGCTCGGCCCATTACGAAGATTCCAGAAGCTCAAGAGTCCGAAAGACCCCGCACAAATATTTCTTAGGTGGCAAGCAACATCCCCGCGAAAGATGGAAGGAAACGGACGAAGGAAGGGCTGAGGTCGGCCGACCCCACCCAACCGTGGGTCGGTTTCCGATTCCTTTTCTCCCACGTCTTCTCCAGACTATATAAAGCGAGTCTAGGCCCCGAGTCGAGGCATCCAATTCATTATCAAGGCGACAAGATGTAAAGAAGAGGTACAACAACTAGAGGAGAGCTGAGGGTCGAGATTCTAGGCTAGGATTAGAGTTCTTCTAGTTCGTAGAGGTGATTAGAGGCCTTGCATGGTGCTCTAATTACCTAGCTCCAGAGGTCTAATTGTATCATCAAGGGAGGTATGGCCATGGTTGTAAGTATGATACAATTTATTAATGAAAGAATTGTTCTTGTCTAATTATCATGTTCTTGTTCTAATTATGCATGTTCTAGCTCTAATTAGATTTAGATCTAGATGCTTGTTGATTAGACCATGTCTTTAAGGGTTATATTCATCTAGCGTTCTTGATTGTTGATCTAGCTTACTAATGATATAGTTGTATGTCTAGTTCTTTTGATCATGGAGATTAGAGGTTCTAGTTGTGCTAATTATGTTATTAGACCATATAAGGTAGTTGGAAGCTAGTTCTCTGATTACGTGCCTGTTGAAAGCTTTTCGTCGATTACCTGGTTACCAGTGACAGTGGAGCCCGGGGAAAGGTTAAGCCGATCTAGGGGGTTAGGTTGATTGATCTTGATTTAATTATGCTATGATGAATATGCTTGAACATGCTTCTCTACCTTGAGGTACTTGTTATCTCGTTGCTTTTATCTAATTGTGGTACCCTTCTCATGCTTGTTTTGGATCCAATTAGAGCTTGATTAGAATCTAGTTAATACCCCTTAATTAGTGTTCTAGTTCTGTTCTAATTGTTTATCTTATATATTAAGTATAGTTTAGACGTAGATTAAACATAGTTTAGAGCTAGTTTAGAGGTAGATTAGAGCCTTGCTTTTTACCTTTAGTTTTCCATAAACTCTAGTTAATTAGTTCTCAATTAGTTCATTTCCTGGATTGACGAAACCCATGATACTCATCCTGGGGAAAAGCTACCACGATACTATCGCTTGCAGTATAAGGTTTAGCGTGCTTAATTGCCGTCAACAGAGATCTGGTCTTTGCTCAGTGCAAACCATGAGGGGACGGTGAGATTTAAGGGTCGGCTTGTTGAGACTTACCGGCGTGAGTATGAGAACTTTATTCAGAAGCCGGGAGAATCCATGGATGCCATGTTTGGTCATTTTCAGTCGATCATCAACAAGCTTCGTGTCAACTCTGCCCCCGCTGCTGTCCCATACATTGACCATTAGCAGGCAGTCAAGCTGCTGTATTCCTTGGACAGGAATGTGTGGGAGATCAGAAGAACTCCATTTTTGAGTTGGTAGGGTATGACACCTTGGGAGTTGAGGAGCTTTACAGCAAGCTCAAGTCCAGAGATGTTGATTACCAGATGTCAGATATGCTTAATGGTACCGGCTCCAAGAGCCTGGCCTTAGCTTCCAGCTCCAAGGAAGTTACTACTAATCTCCCACTTCACGGTTTTTCGTTCTCTGCTTTGATGTCTGTGATAGAGGATCAGTTGGCATCACTTGGGGATGATGAGCTTTGCCTAGTGTCTAGTCGCTTCCTGCGCGCCTATGACAACCGGATGAGCAAGAAGAGGGGTGAGAAGCCCAAGTGCTTTGAGTGTGGAGAGGTCAGCCACTTCATCACCGAGTGCCCTAATAAGCAGAACGACTACTACAAGAAGGGCAAGAACCACTCCTGCGACTTCAGCAAACACCGCTCCGGCAAGCATGACTACGGCAAGCGCAACCACACTAAGCACCACTCCGGCAAGATCAAGAACTTTAGGAAGGCTTTCAAGAGCTACCAGAAGGACAACCAGAAGCAGGACAAGGCCTTCTTCGTCGAGCTTGGTGGTCTTTGTAGCAAATCGTTCTCCTCCTCATCCTCATCTTCGTCAAGCTCAAGCGGTGAGGAGATCGTCACCAAGCGAGACAAGAGGAGGGACCAAGGCATTCCAACTGGCCTTTGCTTCGTCTCCACCAAGTCTAAGCACAAGCACAACAAGAACCGGAGATCATTTTGCTCCATGGTGCTTGAGGACAAGGACAACAAGGGCAATGACAATGACTCCTCCGATGAAGAGGTATCTCTTGAGCAAGCTGAGATCCTTGATATGCTGGAGAGGAATAGTCGTGAGTTGAAATCCTAGGATAAGTTGTTGGAGAAGGCATCCAAGAAGCTGCAGAAGCAGAAAGCCAAGCTTGCTGATGCTTTGGCTGAGATTGAGAGACTGACGAGTGTGCAAGCCTAGCTGTGAGTCTCTCATGAGTGACCTTTGTGAGCAAAAGAGCAAGTATGATCATTAGGTAGAGGAGATGGATAGGCTGAAGGCTGAGTTTGGCGAGCTCTAGTCTAAACTGGATGAGCCTACCTTGAGTGAGGTGCCTGAGTGTGAGTCTTGCCTCCACCTAGCTGTTGACATAGCTGAGCTCAAGGTGAAGTGTGATGGGCAGCTCAAGGAGTTGGAGGAGCTTAGGGCCAGACCCATGCTTTTGGGTACGTGCAAGGTCTGTCGTACCTTGAGGAGTGAGCTTGACTAGGTGAGAGCTGACCTTGAGGTGCTTTTCGTACCTAATGATACGTGTGAGAGTTGTCTCACTTTGAGGCTGCAGTTGGTGGAGAAGGATGCCACCATTAGGAAGCTTGAGAAGTCTGCTCCTGGGTTTCCCTCTCTAGACTGTCCCACTTGTGCTGCCCAGACCTTGATTCTGGAGGGTTTGAGAGAGGAGAAGTTGATCCTTGAAGAGGACAACTATAGGTTGAGAGAGGTGCTGAGCTAGATGTATGTCAGGGAACCTCAGCATAGGATGATCATAGAGGCAAACAAGCGTGGCGTGGGTGACACTAGTGGACTTGGGTTAGGAGAGTGTAGTACCTTAGGTAAGAAGAAGAGTGCCCCCGTCAAGCCTAACACTGCCTCTCCTGAGCCTGACTCTACTGTTGATGGGGTTTACCATGAGCATCCAAGGCTGCCCCAAGGAAGTCATATTGGACACCCAAGCCACCACAAGCCAAGCTGGACAAGATAGTAGAAGAAGTGCTTAAGCCTTCTAGCAAGAAGCAAGTCCATCAACCAGCACCATCCAGAGCTTCATCACCTCACTAGAAGTCCAAGACCCAGCCTCAGCCTGTGCCCAAGAGACCTGTCTACCATTGTGACTTTTGCCAGCGGAATGGTCACATGGAGGAGTTCTGCTTTAGGAGGAAGTGGGCTGAGAGGTAGGAGAGAGCCTGGGCAAACCAAGATCAGTTCTACCGGAGTGGTAGGCAGGATCCTCCCCATAGCGGTGAGATGAGAGACCGCTTTGCTAGTGGTGAGATACCAGGCGGCTTTGAGGCTCATGATCTAGGTGGTGAGAGATGCTTTGCCGGCTGAGCTCCTAGTCGTTTTCAACATGGCTATGGACCTCATGACCGAGGCTTTGGTAGAGGGTTGAGAGCTCAAGCTTTGGAGGTCGTGGGTACCCGGATCGTCGTGATGCTTACCTTGACTGTGCTTTTCCCACTTTTGAGCAGATGGCTCGGCACTGGTTCAGTAGTTTCCCTAACCCCAGTGCCGGACCATTTGCTCACTCTCGTTTTCCTTGATTTTGCAGGATCGAGGCCTGGAGGACATATGGATCATGGATTCTGACTGCCCTAGGCACATGACAAGGCACCACAGATGGATCTCCAGCCTCAACCCCATGAGCACCGAAGAATACATCACATTCGGGGATAATGGTCAAGGTAAAGTGTTGGGTGTCAGTTCTGTTGCGCTTTCTAGCAAGCTTTCCCTGAGAGAAGTTTCTTTGGTGAGGAATTTGAGGTTCAATTTGGTTTCTGTCTTGCAACTTCTCAAGGTAGCGTATGAGATTCACTTTAAGGAGGGCTCTTCTCTTGTTCTTGATGCTTAGGAAAACCTTGTTTGTTAGATTTTGCCCTATGGGCAGGTTTTTAAGGTTGACCTTGCATCTATTTCTAGTCGTCCTCGGTGTTTGGTAGCTGGTCCTTCTGCTGATATTTGGATGTGGCATAGGAGGCAAGGCCATTTGAGTTTTGATCTGCCTGCCAGGTTGAGCTCGATGGGTCTCATCCGAGGATTGCCCAATTTGACAGCAGAAATGGACCTAGTATGCCACCCCTATCATCATGGCAAGATGCTTGCCGCTTCTCATGCACCTGCCAATCAGGTGATGACCTCTTATCTAGGTGAGCTTCTACATATGGACACGGTTGGTCCTGCTCGGGTATAATCGACCAGTTAGAACTGGTATGTGCTTGACGTTGTTGACGAATTTGATAACTTTTCGTGGGTGTTCTTCATGGAATTTAAAGATGAGGCTTTCGGTTTTGTTCGGGATCTGGTCTTGAGGTTAAGAAATGAGAGTCATAAGGCCATGAGGGCTATCCTCAGCGACAATGGCAGAGAATTTCGTAACTCTCATTTCGAAACCTTCTGTCGTGACCTAGGTCTTGATCACCAATTCTCATCTCCTTATACCCCACCTCAGAACGGTGTTGTGGAATGAAAGAACTGCACACTTGTTGAGATGGCGCAGACGATGCTTGATGAGCATAGGACTCCGCGACGCTTTTGGGCTAAGGCTATGAATATGGCCTGTTATATTGCAACCGCATCTTCCTACGAGCTTTCTTAAGGAAGACTTCGTACGAGCTACGGTTTGGGAGGCAGCCCAGCATCAAGCACCTGCGTGCATTCGGCTGCAGATGCTTTGCGCTAAAAAGGGGGGGGCATTTGGACAAATTTGAATCTCGCTGATTGGATGGTATTTTCCTTGGGTACGCCTCTAGCTATAGGGCATATAGAGTGTGGATACTCGATACCAAACAAGTGGTTGAGACGTGTGAAGTTTTGTTTGATGAATCCATGCCTTGAACAACGCCTGCATTTGAGGTTTCTGGTGATGATGAAGAAGGAGCTCCCATCTTTGAAGATGAGGAAGTTCAGGTAGATGCTGGTGATGCAAGAGCCACTGCACTGGCTGTAGCTCCTGCCCCCTCTGCTACAAGCTCTAAAGACGAAGGGGGACCTTTGCCGACGGCTTCCTCCTCACTCCCCCTACCGCAAACTCGAGCAGAGGCTGGCCTCGCTGAGGATGCAAGGGAGGTAACCTCCAAGATTGTTCCATCTCGGCAGGCCCAGCGGGATCACCCTCCACATGGGATCATTGGTGATTTGCATGCGAGGACTTTGAGGTCCCAGACAGGTTCTATCGCCTTCTTTGCTCATGTTGCATTTGTTGCCTCTTTTGAGCCCAAGGATGTTGGACATGCACTTTCGGATGGTAATTAGGTTAATGCCATGCATGAGGAGTTAGAAAACTTTGAGAGGAATGAAGTTTGGGTTTTGGTAGGGCCACCGCCACAATGCAATCCTATTGGTACAAAATGGGTATTCAAAAATAAGCAAGGGGAGGATGGCATTGTTGTGTGGAATAGTGCTAGACTTGTGGCTACTGGTTTTTGTCGAAAAGAGGCGATAGACTATGAGGAAACATTTGCTCCAGTTGCACGCCTGGAAGCTATACGTATTCTCTTAGCCTTTGCAGCTTCCATGGGTTTCAAGGTTTTTCAAATCGATGTGAAGTTTGCTTTTCTAAATGGTTTCATTCAAGAAGTAGTTTATGTCAAACAACCCCATGGATTTGAAAATGCTAAATACCCTAACCATGTTTACAAATTAGAAAAAGCCTTGTATGGTTTGAAACAAGACCCTAGAGCATGGTATGAGAGATTGAAAACCTTTCTGCTAAACCAGGGTTTCAAAATGGGGAGTGTTGATACGACCTTGTTTCTCCTCAAGCATGGTAGTGATCTTCTTATTGTCTAGATATACGTGGATGAAATCATGTTTGGTGGCTCGTCTCACTCTCTTGTTACCAAGTTTTCTGAGCAGATGTCAAAGGAGTTTGAGATGAGCATGATGGGAGAGTTGTAGTTTTTCCTTGGACTGCAAATCAAGCAAGGGCATGAAGGAACCTTCATCCATGATGCCAAGTGCACGAAGGACATTCTGAAGAAGTTTGACAAGGGAGACCTCAAGCCTATGGCGACTCCCATGTCGACACAAATGACGCTTGATGCAGATGAAGAAGGGGAGGTTGTGGACCAGAGAGAGAGTACCGAGGGATGATTGGCTCACTTCTGTACCTGACGGCGACTAGGCCGGACATCTAGTTTGCGGTTTGCCTTTGTGCGTGTTTTCAGGCCTCACCAAGGACATCACACCGTCAGCCGTTGAAGCGCATCTTCAGGTACCTGAAATACACTCCTGAGCTGGGTCTTTGGTTCTCTTCAGCTTCTATGCTCTCTCTCAGAGGGTATTCGGAGGCTGACTTTGCGGGTTGTCGGCTGGAGCGCAAGTCTACTTCTGGCACCTACCAGTTTCTTGGGTCTTCTCTTGTCTTTTGGTCCTCACGCAAGCAACTAGCTTAGCCACCTCCAAAACAGAAGCCGAATACATTGCTGCTGCTAGTTGCTGCTCCCAGCTGCTTTGGATGAAGTCCACCTTGAGTGACTTTGGTCTCAGTTTTAGGAAGATCCCTCTCCTAGTAGATTCTACTTCTGCTATTTCTGTAGCTAAGAACCCTGTCTTGTACTCTAGAACCAAACACATAGATGTGAGGTTTCACTTTCTGAGAGATCACTATGAGAAGGGAGATATAGACTTGATCCATGTGGAGACCGAGAACCAGTTGGCAGATATCTTCACCAAGCCCTTAGAGATTAGCGTGTTTGCTCTCTTGCGTGGGGAGCTTAGTGTTTGTTACCCCTTTTAGGTTGGGGGTAGCTTTGCTATAGTTTAGGTTTTGTTTTTCTCATCCTTTGCCTTTCTTTGTTTTCTTTGCATCTTGTATCATATCATGCATTGCATTGTATCATATGCATTTTCACTTTCACTAGCACTAGAGCTCTTCTAGAATGACTAGTTAGTACTTGCTTGTGCTAGATTGTACAGTTGCTTGCTTGATCATTGGTGGCTAAGCTCCTTGGATCTGTCTAATATCATTTGTGAGCTAAGTCACTTTTATTTCTTGAAAATCAAAACCATGATCACCACTTGACTTGGCTACCTACCATGTGTAGGAATGTTGAATGCTATGTTATCTTCTCATGCATGGATATGCTAGTCGTATACCTTGGTTGAGTTTATGCCTAAGCATTTATGACACCTTGCCCAAACCTGAAATCTGAATTAATTTTATGCACTTTGTGTGTCTTATGAGCTGAATTGAAAAGATCCAGGTGGGTTCACTTCTCACACTGTTCTAGTTTGAGATAGCTTGCCTTTACACTTTGGCATGAACTTGGACTAGGCTGTGCATGACCAAAACCTTGTCTTATGCCTCTGATAGTTTTCTGAAAATAGGCTTGGCATTGGTTGGTAAGAAGTGGCAAAGACAAGTGAATAACCCCTGGCACATGATCTGATTTACATGAAGTTACAAATTGCTAAATCTGAAATTTGCGAGTCTCTAAATTGCTTATGGCCTGTTGTATCTGCTTTGGTTGAGAGTAACACACCTTGTATGTTTTGCTAGCATTTTGCTGTTCATGCCTATCTTGCTAGATGCTACTCATGTTGGTGATGCTTTCTTTTCAACAACCTTGAAACACATGCTCCTGATCTGTATAAGATAGATTCAATAGAGCTTGTTGCATGCTTCCTTGCCCTCACTTGCTCTATATGCTAGAACTTGTATTTACTAGCTTTTCATCCCTGCTGAGCTCTTCATGGTACACTTCCTGCATTTCATGGCATATTTTGAGGGGCAGTTGTCTAGTTCAGGGGGAGTCAGATTCGATGAACCCTTGATGTGTCCGTTGTCAACAAGGGGGAGAGATGTTGACCTATAGGAGTCTTCATGGACCAAGGGGGATAATTTGTTGAGGGGGAGCTGTGCATTCAGGGAGTTCGAGCTTTTAGCATGCTCTTGCATCGGTGCGTTGAGGCTTTTGCCTCTTTCTGGAGGAGTCGATGCTTTGCCTAAACATGGCTGTGTTGAGCTGGTTTGCCTCTTTCTTAGGGGGTCATGTTTTAGTTTGATCGACTGCGTTGAGCAGTTTCCCTTGTCTTAGGGGGTCGATCTTTGGTTTTGTTTTTGTTGCCTCATTTTGCCCATCTTAGCTTGTGGTTGGTTTTTGGGCATTTTGAGCAATTTTCTTCTTTTCTTCTTTCTTTTTAGTTTTACGCTTGCTTTTCTTGTCTCTGTTCTATTTCAGGTTATAGGTAGAAGGTGTTGACAATGCACTCATCAATGGGGAGATTGAGAGCCAATGGACCGGCTCCATTGCCTCTTGTGTGATGAGTGATTGTCAACAGAAGCCAAAGACCTAGAAGGACTTGGGCACAAGACCTTCGATGGACAGGAGGCCCTCCGATGGACAGTAGGAAGAAGGAAGCCCTACGAAGGACAAGAGGCATGCTCGACGTCGTCGGCCATGGGAGTTCGGTACACAGAGGAACGTTAAGGCGACGGCAAGGGTAAGACCTTCGAACCACTGTGAGGCGACCCCGATGGACAAGGGAGGCTGAGTGCCACCACGGTGCTCCAACCTAAGTACATGGTGCGAAAACGGGCGGGGGCATTGGTAGATTCGTTCAAATCCGTCACCCTACCACCAAGTTACCAAACTTGACGAATGGGCTCATTCTCACCGAGATAGAGTGGAGTGGGCCGTTCTAGGCCCAGGAAGGAAACCCTAAAGTTTCCTGTTTTCTGACTTCAAAACCGGGGTCAAGTGGACACGTGGACATCATCTGAGAGTTAGCTTGCAGGCGAAAAAGATCAAGACTCCATCGCGGTCGTCCGTCCCCGAGAAAGTCGAGTCTTTTCCTTTTGGCCCCTATGGGCGTTTCTGTAATATAGGGGTCTTAGTGTAAAATGTGTCGATTAGGCCGGGGCTATAAATTCCTAAGTGGCTGGTCATTTAGATGACTCTTCCACCTTAAGAAACCCTAGGCTTAGTTTCCAACAAGCCAAGAGCTTAGAGATCAAATCGGGTGCTTAGCTTAGGATTTGAGAGTCCCCTAGGCTAGTACTTTGCATTAGTGGGAGGATGAAGGGTGGTAGGCTGAGTTGAACCATGTAAGCACTGATTTCCACATCTAATAAAGGCAAGATTCGTCCCCAATTCGTGCTCATGTGTGCAGCCATCTCCCTCCCCCCTTTCTAGTTGCTTTTTGGATGAAACTCAAGGGCTTTTGGTGATTTGCTTTGCCCACGAGTTAATCCTGATCTTTTGGCTCTTTTGGACTTGCTAGGATGCGGAGATTATGACTTGGTTTATCTCAATCCTGTTGGATTGCCACGAGCAAGCTTATCTTGAGTTTTCCCCTTTCTTGCCCAAAGATTGCCATCTCACGAGATCTGAAATTCCTGCTGATCCCATGGTTCATTTTGCATTGATCCTTTGGGAAAAGTTTTGGAATAGGGTCTAGATAGCCTGTGCAAAATCTCGTGAAGATTGGAGAGGATTTGGTCAGGATTGGGAGTGAAAACCCCTTCTCTGCAACTCTACTGGATAGTCCGGCATTGGGGTCTATCCGGGACTTCCCACCAGACAGTCCGGCAGAGGACACCGGACTCTCCAGTGACACCGGACAGTCCGGCTCCTGCTACCATACAGTCCGGTCTTGCCTGGATTGCAGCTGTGTTTCATTGTTTACTTCTTCCGCTATGTTTTTGCTTCAGATTTTGCATTCCCCACCTCCAGATTATTCTCTTTGCTTGCTATGAGTCTGTGAGACGCACTTTGGTGTGATGAGCGTTGTGTGGCGGTTTTTGCAAGATTCGTTGCCTCAGTGCCCTTATTGAGTTGACTTGCGGTTTTTCTTACTTGGTGCATATCCTCTCAGTGGACGGTACCCTTGCGCTGCTAGACATGTATCTGTTCAGTGGACGGTGTCTAGTTCTTCTCTTAAGCACCAATTTCGGGAAGTTGTGAATTTGAGTTTTAATGTGCTCCTATTCACCCCCCTCTAGTCGCACGTCTTGGTCCTACAAGAAGAAGTCAATTCTATGAGAGTTACCTTGCTGGAAGGACTTGGATGTCCATCATAGTATCGATTTCATGCATGTGACCAAGAATGTGTGTGGGAGTTTACTTGGCACACACATGGTGGAGAAGGGAAAAACCAAGGATCATGAAAAGGTCGAGCTAACTTGGAAGACATGAACATAAGACCCAAGCTGTGTTTGGATGGTACCGGCACACAACTACCAACTTCTGCCATAAATATGACCAAGGAAAAGAAGCAAGAGTTCTATGAGTTCTTATGTAGTGTGAAAGTTCCTTCTGGATACTCATCTAACATTAGGAGACTTGTCTCACCTAAAGAGCCAAAAATGCTTCCCATGAAGGCCCATGACTGCCATGTGATGCTGACTACTTTGCTTCCCGTTGGAATTAGGGACATCTTCCCATAAAAGGTGCGGACGGCTATTATGAGCTTTTGTTTTTTCTTCAATGCTATCTCTCAAAAAGTCATTGATGAGGTGACATTGGATGATCTTGAAAAGAATTTGTTGGAGACACTTTGTCTTCTTGAGGCATATTTCCCACCCTCCTTCTTTGATATATTAGTACATCTCATGGCCCACCTTGTTAAGGAGATAAGGTGTCTTGGTCCGGTGTTCCTCCATCAAATGTACCCATATGCGAGGTTCATGAGCACTCTGAATAGGTACTCAAAGAGTCGGGTTCCCCCTGAGGGAAGCAAGGTGGAGGGCTACTCTACTGAGGAGGTTGTTGATTGGTGCCTTGAATACATTGACCCTAAGAATCCAATTGGGATATCGAAGTCTCGCCATGAGGGAAGGCTCACTGGTATAGGAATACTTGGGTGCAAGACTTTCAATCCTGACCCGCTTGTATTCAAACAAGCTAATTTCCTCATGTTGCAACACATGTTAGATGTATCCACATACATAGATGAGCACAAGGAGCTGCTACTTTGAGAGAATCCGGATCGGAATGAAGCTTGATTAGCGAGGGCACAAATGGATAGGTTCAACCTTTGGTTTAGAAAAAGAATTAATAATTCAGACTCTGGCATAGATGAAGAGATTAAAAATCTTGCAAGCGGTCCTCTATTCACTATCACAAGCTATCAGGGATATGACATCAATGGGTACACTTACTACAATGTATTTCAAGACCAAAAAAGCATATACCAGAATAGCAATGTACAGATAGATGCCTATGACCAAAGTAGGAAAAAAGAAGCATACTATGGTATTCTGGTATGCCTATAACCTATAGTATGCTTCAAAGTCCCAATTTTGCGGTGCTGCTGGGTCCAAGGAACAAAGGGTGTCATGAAAAGCAAGGATGGGTTCTCCACAGTTTACCTATCACAAGTTGGGCACAAGCAAGAGCCATTTGTACTTCCCGATCAAGTATCCCAAGTTTTCTACATGGCAGACACGAGATGAAAGAAACGATGTGTGGTTCTCCCTGGAAAAGCACAAGTTGTTGCGGTTGAAAACGATGTGGATGAGGAGGAGTACAATAAATTTGACGAAGTCCCTCCATTTGGTAATTGTACCCTTCCTGTCATTCTAGAAAGTCAAAATACACCTTATTTGAGAAGCAGCCACAAAGACGGAGTTTCAATGTCAAATTCATGACAAAAAAGTGGAAAAGGCCAAGTCAAGAAGAAAAAATGATGAATTTGCAACCTGAGATATATATGTTTCAGTCTGTAAAACATGAGAGATGTTCAAGTATGTATGTGTTGAAAATGATGTGTGAATCTGTGATGGGAACAGGAATTCCCAATCTTTTGTCAGGTGGAGGGTAAGTTGATTTGGCGGCACGAGACACTCACGATCGAGCTCTCGACCGGCATGATCAAGCCCCTGCAATCGCAGCACCACGCATCCTTTGGTTATCAACTATGCGCTACCTGGTTGACCTCGCCACGAAGGCTAATCCCTGCTAGTGAATCAAGAACACGAGCAAGAACAAGAAAGATTGCAACTAAACTTGCAGATGAATGATTAATCTTACAAAGTTGGGGACTCACAAACCGGAGTGTTCTCAAATGGCGAAACTGTTCAACAACAGAGTAATCTAAGCAAATCCCAAAACCCTAACTTGGGTGGTGGCTAAGGTTTTATAGACCTTAGGGTCATCCAAGGACTCCTAGACGCGAACTCAAAGGACTCTCACACGACAAATGACCAAATGGCCCAAAGGGGTGGAACAGCCCCTGAACAGATTCTGTCCGTCGACTTCCAACGCAATTTTCCGTCGACTCCGAACTCCAAAAGACTTCAAACTGGTGGCATTGGAAAGCTTATGTTTCTATGTTTCCAGGCATATATGGATCACCAAAAATGGAGCCCGTTTGTGGCCTGGGAGATGATTTTGGTGCAGACTGTCCCTGGAGGCCAAGGTGTTCTACTTCGAGATGAATTGGGCATCCAACTTGACTTGGACGCCTCTCTTGCGTCCTCCCTCGCCCTTGCTGGTTCCCAAAGCCTTCAAGTTCCTCTCCAAAGTTCCTAAGTTCAATATAATCAATAGAAATATTATGTAGCATACTATCCTCACAAGTATACGCACGTGCACAAAGAAACGAGCTCACCTGTTGATCCAATTGCCTTGCGCGTGCTCTTGTGATAGGTCCTTGCATCACCACTGGAGGAGTATCATCAAGTGTATGAGTAGGAGAGATGTCCTCATCATCCTCCACCTCTTGCGGTGGTGTCGTCGTTGACTCAAGCTCATCTTCTTCTATCAAGTACGGCTTCAAATCTGCAATGTTAAATGTGGGACTAACCCCAAACTCGGGAGGCAACTCAAGCTTATATGCATTGTCATCTATTTTCTCAATTATCTTGAAAGGACCATCAGCTCTAGGCATCAATTTAGACTTCCTCGAATATGGAAAACTATCCTTTCTCAAGTGCAACCATACTAAGACACCCGGTTCAAGTTTTATTTCCTTTCAACCTTTACTACCAGCAGCCCAATACCTTTCATTCATCCTTTCAATATTTTCTTTAGTGGTTTCATGCAATTTCAGAATAAATTCAGCATGCTTCTTAGCATCATCATGATCCCTCTCAGTAGTAGGTAAAGGTAAAAGATCATTGGAGCACAAGGGTTGAAACCATACACTAACTGGAAAGGACTTACCTTGGTGGTGGAGTGCACTGCCCTATTATATGCAAACTGAACATGTGGCAAACACTCTTCCCACATCTTCAAATTTTTCTTCAAAATAGCCCTCAACATGGTAGATAAAGTTTGTTTCACTACCTTGGCTTGACGATCGGTTTGAGGATGGCAGGTTGTAGAAAACAGCAGCTTTGTCCCCAATTTATTGCATAGAGTTCTCCAAAAGTGGCTCAAAAATTTGGCATCATGATCTGAAACAATAGTAGAAGGCATACCATGCAAGCGAACGATTTCTTGAAAGAATAAGTGAGCAATATTAACAGCATCATTGCTTTTATGACAAGGAATAAAGTGAGCCATCTTAGAAAATCTATCAACCACCACAAAAATACTATCCGTCCCCCTCTTTGTCCTAGGCAATCCTAAAACAAAGTCCATAAATATATCTTCCCATGGGGTGCTAGGAACCGAAAGAGGCATATATAAACTATGTGGATTCAATCGTGACTTAGCCTTTTGACATGTAGTGCAGGGGGATACAAACCTCTCAAAATCTCGCCTCATCTTTGGCCAAAAGAAGTGTGTGGACAGCACGGCTTCCATTTTCTTGGCACCAAAATGGCCCATCAATCTGCCTCCATGAGCCTCCGGTAAAAAAAAGAAGACAAGCGGATCCAACTGGAATGCATAGGCGGTTAGCTCTAAACACAAATCCATCATTTATGACATATTTGTCCCATATTCCTCTCTGTTTGCACTGCAACATGACATCTTTAAAATCTTCATCATTAACATATTGTTCTTTAATCGATTCCAATCCAAAAATACGGCAATCAAGTTAGGACAACATAGCATATCTCCTAGACAAGGCATCAGCAATCACATTATCCTTCCCTTTCTTGTGTTTAATAACATAAGGAAAAGATTCAATAAATTCAACCCACTTAGCATGTCGACGGTTCAGTTTCAATTGGCTTATAATATGTTTTAGCGATTCATGGTCGGAATAAATAACAAATTCTTTGGGCCATAGATAATGTTGCCACGTTTCTAAAGATCGAACAAGAGCATACAATTCTTTATCATACGTGGAATAATTCAAACTAGGACCACTCAATTTTTCGCTAAAGTAAGCAGCGGGTTTATTTTCTTGCATCAAAATACCACCAATGCTTACCCCACTAGCATCACATTCAAGCTCAAAGGTCTTACCAAAATCAGGAAGTTGCAGCAATGGAGCATGAGTAAGCTTGTCCTTCATAAGATTAAAGGCATCCTCCTGTGACTTACCCCAATGGAATGCTACTCCCTTCTTTGTCAACTCATTTAATGGGGCAGTGATGGTGCTGAAATTTGGCACAAAGCGACGGTAGAATCCAGCAAATCCATGGAAGCTTCGTACTTGTGAGACCATCATGGGCGTAGGCCAACTTCTAAAAGCTTGCACCTTGGCTTCATCCACCTCAATTCCCTGTGGTGTCACAACATAGCCAAGAAAAGAGACTCGATCGGTGCAAAAGGTGCACTTCTCGATGTTACAAAATAAGCGTGCAGCGTGCAAAGCATCAAAAACAGCACGTACATGGTCCATATGTTCATGCAAAGACTTGTTGTAAATCAATATATCATCAAAATATACCACCACAAATTTTCCAATGAAAGCCCGTAAAACCTCATTCATTAAATGCATGAAGGTGCTAGGTGCATTAGTTAACCCAAAAGGCATAACTAACCACTCATACAACCCAAACTTGGTTTTAAAAGCTGTTTTCCATTCATCCCCCAATTTCATTCTTATTTGGTGGTATCCACTACATAAGTCAACCTTAGAAAAAATTATAGAACCACTTAACTCATCAAGCATGTCGTCCAGCCCAGGAATAGGATGGCGGTACCTTATGGTAATGTTGTTAATGACTCTACAATCTACACACATGCGCCAACTTCCATCTTTCTTAGGAACAAAAAGAACAGGAACGGCACAAAGACATGGCGCTGAGTTTCCTTAGTCTCCTCCGGATTGGTCCAATAAGCAGCTCGGTTTGGCAAACTCGCTCCAGGTATCAAATCAATTTGGTGCTCAAGCCGTCAAATAGGTGGCAATCCTAGAGGTATTTTGGCAGGGAAAACATCCGCATACTAATGCAAAAGGTTAGTGACCGCAGGAGGCAAAGTAGGGTGCATATCTCCCAAAGAAAACAAAGCATCTTTGCATATGAAAGCATAGCACACAGCAGAATCATGAATTTCAGCAAGGTCGCATTTTATAGCAAGCAAGACAGGATTCCTCAATTTTATTTGGTTTGTGACATGCTGAATTTCAGATTTAATTTCAACAGTTTTGCTATCAGTATCAAGCCTCTCTCTATCAAACTTAATAATTTCAGCAGGGGTCAAAGGTAGAAGCGTAATTTTCTTTCCCTTATGCATGAAGGTATATTTATTACTTCTACCATGGTGAAGTGCATCGGTGTCATATTCCCATGGATGACCTAATAAAAGACAGCAAGCTTGCATTGGTACCACATCACAATCGGCAAAATCAGCATAATAACCGATGGAAAAATGAACCTGAACTGTTTGTGTTACCTTAGCTTTGCCGGAATCATTCAACTGAGAGCCAATGGACTGGCTCCATTGCCTCTGGAGTGATGAGTGATTGTCAACAGTAGCAAGACCTAGAAGGACTTGGGCACAAGACCTCCGATGGACAGGAGGCCCTCCGATGGACTGGTGGTAGAGGAAAGTCCTCCGAAGGACTGGAGGCATGCTCGGCGTCTGTCGGCCATGGGAGTTCGGGACACGGAGGAGCGGCACGGCGACTGGCAGGAGTAAGTCCTCCGAAGGACTATGAGGCTGCCCCGATGGACAGGGGATGCCTGGTCGCCACCGCGGTGCTCCAACCCGAATGCGTGGCGCGAAGGCGTGCGAGGGAGGCTTTGGCGGCTTCGGCTCAAAACTGCCACGCAAGCTACCCAAGCCTTGGTGAGTTGGGCCACGACTCGCCAAGATAGAGAAGATGGGCCAAATCCGGCCCAGGCGGAGACTTCCTAAAGTTTCCCAGTTTCTGACTTCAAAACTGGGGGCAGATCGCGGATTGGACTACTGGCCACGTGGAGAACATCCGAGGATTGCGTGGAACCTACGGGGATCAAAACTTCATCGTGGTCGTCCGTCCCGAAATATCCTATAATCTTTCGTTTGACTCCTTAGGGTTTGTCTAGTCGTAGTGACCTAAGCGCAAAACTGTCTAAATAGCACTCGGGTATAAATAGGTCCAAGGCAGGTCATTAGAAGGTCTCTTGGCTGCTAGGAGTAGTCTTCACTTGGTGATTTTCGTCCTTAAGCTTTGAGCGCTATTGTTAGGGAGGTTAGAGTAGGATTTGGCCTCCTAATCTTGAGGGAAGGTGAGGGTGGTTGCTTGGGACGAATTTCTGCTTGTATGCTGAATCTTTAGACCCTTCTTGGGCACTTAATCGAAGCAAATTCATGCAGCAACCTTGTGTCCTTCTCCTCCCCCTCTCTCTTTCGTTTTTGGGTTCAATCCTCGGCTTTTTGGGTGTTTCCTTTGGCCAAGCTTGGATCCTTTCGTTCGCTGATATTTTGGACTTGCTAGGTCGTGGAGATCATGATTTAGTTCATCTAAATCCTACTGGATTGCCACGAAAAAGCCTCTTTTGTGTTTTCCCCTTTCTTGCCCAAAGATTGCCATTTCACGAGATCTGAAATTCCCGCTGATTCCATGGTCACTTTGTGTTGATCTTTTGGGAAAAGCTTTGGAATAGGGTCCAGATAGCCTGTGCAAAATTTCGTGAAGATTGGACAAGATTTGGTCTGGTTTGGGTTGGAAAACCCCCTGTCTACGACTCTACCGGACAGTCCGATAGAGGCCACCGGACAGTCCGGTGCCACCGGATAGTCCGGCAGCAGGCACCGGAGAGTCCGGTCCCACCGGACAGTCCGGTCCTGCCAGGAAGCTGCAGTGTTTTTCCCATTTTGGTTTTTCTGCTGTGTTTTTGCTTCGGATTTTTGCATTCCCCCTTTAAGACTATTTTCTTTGCTTGCTGTGAGTCAGTGAAACACACCTCGGTGCGGTGAGTGTCTTGTGGCGGTTTTTGCAAAGTTCATTGCCCCGGTGTCATTCTTGGTCGGATCTTGAGTTTTCTTGCATTGGTGCGCATCCTCACAGTGGACGGCACCCTTGCGCTACTAGGCACATATCTGTTCAGTGGACGGTGCCTAGTTTCGGTTTCTCTTGAGCTTTGCAGAGCATCCACTTGGGGGTTGTGTTTTTGAGTTTTCAAGTGCTCCTATTCACCCCCCCTCTAGTCGCATGTATCGGTCCTACATCAACCACTGAATATGATACGGATGTGGATGCGGCCGTGTGGTCAAGCCAAGCTTTTGATCAAATCAGTACTCACCAAATTTTTGCCGCTGCCGGAATCAATAATCACGCGCGCTCGTCAGTTGTTGATGACGAAGAAAATCTGAAACAAGTTGTGGCGCTGCTGCTGCTCGGCTTGCTCCATCTGGCACTAAGAACGCGCTGGACAATAATTGACCTAGAAGCAGCAGTGTCCTCGGAACCAAAGGTGTCCGTCGACTTCCAACATAATTTTCCATCGACTCAGAACTCCAAAAGACATGAAACTGGTGGCATTGGAAAGCTTATGTTTTTATCTTTCCAAGCATATGTGGATCACCAAAAACAGAGCACGTTTGTGGCCTCGGCGATGATTTTAGTGCAGACTGTCCCTGGAGGCTGAGGTGCCCTACTTCGAGATGAATTGGGCCTCCAACATGACTTGGATGCCTCTCTTGCTTCCTCCCATGCCCTTGCTGGTTCCCAAGGCCTTCATGTTTCTCTTCAAATTTCCTAAGTTCAATATAATCAATAGAAACATTAGGAAGCATATTGTCCTCACAAGTATATGCACGTGCACAAAGAAATGAGCTCACCTGTTGATCCAATTGCCGTATGCATGCTCTTGTGATAGGTCCTTGCATCACCATTGGAGGAGTATCATCAAGTGTATGAGTAGGAGAGATGTCCTCATCATCGTCCCCCTCTTGAAGTGGAGTCGTCCTCGATTCAAGCTCATCTTCTCCCAAGTACGGCTTCAAATCTGCAACGTTAAATGTGGGACTAACCCCAAACTCGGGAGGCAACTCAAGCTTATATCCATTGTCATTTATTTTCTTAATTATCTTGAAAGGACCATCAGCTCTAGGCATCAATTTAGACTTCCTCAGATCTAGAAAATGATCCTTTCTCATGTGCAACCATACTAAGTCACCTGGTTCAAGTTTTATTTCCTTTCTACCTTTACTACTAGCAGCCCTATACCTTTCATTCATGCTTTCAATATTTTCTTTAGTAGTTTCATGCAATTTTAGAATAAATTCAGCATGCTTCTTAGCATCATCAGGAACCCTCTCAGTAGTAGGTAAAGGTAAAAGATCAATAGGAGCATGGGGGTTGAAACCATACACTACCTGGAAATGACTTATCTTGGTCGTGGAGTGCACCGCCCTATTATATGCAAACTCAACATGCAGCAAACACACTTCCCACATCTACAAATTTTTCTTCAAAACAGCCCTCAACATGGTCGATAAAGTTTGATTCACTACCTCGGTTTGACCATCGGTTAGAGGATGACATGTTGTACAAAACAGTAGCTTTGTCCCCAATTTCTTCCATAGCGTTCTCCAAAAGTGGCTCAAAAATTTGGCATCACGATCTGAAACAATAGTAGAAGGCTGTTGATGGCAATTAAGCACGCCAAACCTTATACTGCAAGCGACAGTATCGTGGTAGCTTTTCCCCAGGATGAGTATCATGGGTTTTGTCAATCTAGGAAACGAACTAATTGAGAACTAATTAACAAGAGTTTATGGAAAACTAAAGGTAAAAAGCAAGGCTCTAATCTACCTCTAAACTAGCTCTAAACTATGTCTAATCTACGTCTAAACTATACTTAATATATAAGGTAAACAATTAGAACAGAACTAGAACACTAATTAAGGGGTATTAACTAGATTCTAATCAAGCTCTGATTGGATCCAAAACAAGCATGAGAAGGGTACCACAATTAGATAAAAGCAACGAGATAACAAGTAGCTCAAGGTAGGCAAGCATGTTCAAGCATATTCATCATCGCTTAACCTTTCCCCGGGCTCCACTGTCACTGGTAACCAGGTAATCGACGAAATGCTTTCAACTGGCACGTAATCAGAGAACTAGCTTCCAACTACCTTATATGGTCTAATAACATAATTAGCACAACTAGAACCTCTAATCTCCATGATCAAAAAAACTAGACATAGAACTATATCATTAGTAAGCTAGATCAACAATCAAGAACGCTAGATGAATATAACCCTTAAAGACATGGTCTAATCAACAAGCATCTAGATCTAAATCTAATTAGAGCTAGAACATGCATAATTAGACAAGAACAATGCTTTCATTAATAAATTGTATCATACTTACAACCATGGCCATACCTCCCTTGATGATACAATTAGACCTCTGGAGCTAGGTAATTAGAGCACCATGCAAGGCCTCTAATCACCTCTACGAACTAGAAGAACTCTAATCCTAGCCTAGAATCTCGACCCTCAGCTCTCCTCTAATTGTTGTCCCTCTTCTCTACATCTTGTCGCCTTGATAATGAATTGGATGCCTCGACTCGGGGCCTAGACTCACTTTATATAGTGTGGAGAAGAAGTGGGAGAAAAGGAATCGAAAACCGACCCACAGTTGGGTGGGGTCGGCCGACCAGAAGGCCTAAGGTCGGCCGACCTCAGCCCTTCCTTCGTCCGTTTCCTTCCATCTTTCGCGAGGACGTTCCTTGTCACCTAAGCAATATTTGTGCGGGGTCTTTCGGACTCTTGCGCTTCGGAAATGTTCGGAATGGGCCGAGCTTTGACGGATTCTTCTAGCCTTTGACATATTTGACATCTTTAATGAATAAATATCTTCATTTTCTTGTAGCTCTTGACACTTTATTGAATCTTTTGATTAGGAAGCCTTGATCCACACAGATAGGGTCATGAGTACACCAAGCCTTCCTTGTTCGTCATCTTCAATTTATGTCATCTAGAGGTCTTTTCTTACTCGAAGTGGATCATGGTGAATTTCACGAAAAATTGGCTTAAAACCTGAAAAAATCACATGTAGCATATTTCCAAGACAATATTGCAAAATCCATAATTATCGGTGATAAATGTTAGAGAAAGATATAGTTGACGCATAATATCAATGAAAAAACATACAAAATGATGTATAATTTTCGTACATAAGCCGCGTCAACAACATCCCCACTCTTAAACCTTGCTCCTCCTCGAGTAAGTCAAGAATCAGCGTTGCCTTACATTAACTTTTTCATACTCTAATCTTAATCAATCAAACTAACAAGCTCTCTTGTAATTTAAGTTTGAACCAGCAAATCATGAAAGAAAAGATATTCAATTAAGCTCATCCCACAACAAAAGAATTAGCAAGAGTTCAATTTTATCAAAGACACATCTCCTCATTTTAGCAATATGTTTTTTTTTTGAAAAAGATAATCAAACATTAAGAGATAAATTCTTGCAAAGCCAAAGAAACACACTCAACTCTACAGTCTCCCAATATCTAAATAGTATTCAATAAATATATATAAAAGGTGGAAGTTTATCTGGAGCTTGGTATGAATCCTAATCAAAACTTGTTTTCAAAATATTGTCAAATCAAGAAAGAAATCTGCTGGTTTTGCTGAGACTTGTCAAAAAGGTCTTGGAATAAAATAATGTTGAGAGGAAAAAGATGGAACACACACATATAGAAAAGTGGACATGTGCAAGTGTCAATGGATGATCTCAAGGCACAAATGAAGTCCTTGCTATCGGATTGCATATGGTTGGAATATTTTCTGGAGTATATATACAGGATATCACTTGCTAAAACTAAAAACAACTATATATAAAACTCTAAAAAATACTTAGAAGATTATTGAAAGGCATAATATATATATATATATATTATTTTCTTATTTTTAGACGACCACTTGGTCTCCCTTTCTTTTTCCTTTTTTTCTTTTTTTTTTTGCTTGTGCCCCCTCAAAAACTTTTCTCTATATAAAAAAAACTATATATGGCAGCTCTCGATCCCTACTCTTGAATAATACTCACCCTCGCCTTTAGTATATATCTAAACAATTTAACTTAGAGCATGGAGCTATCTAATTAAAAGAATAATATTTAATCCCTTAAGTACTCCAGAAAATAATGGGTTGTGGTCAAGGAGGATACACAAAAAGATAATTTTAGTTTAAGGATGGATATCCAGCGAAGTTTGGAATCTCTCCATTGTAGAGAGACACAATGCATGGATAGAAAAGGCTAGCCAAAAAAAAGATACGCAAAAATGAATGACCAGCTTCTAAGTCTCATACCCTAGATCACAGTCTTGATCCAACTCATTTGAAAAACAAATTTGATAAATCTAAGGTTAAAAATATATGGCTTTGGTAGGAATGGCTATTGCAAGATAATCTCATAAAGTTGATCATGGCATTTATAAGCAGTAAAAATAAACAAGGAGATGATCATGATAAAGATTAAACTTTGCAAAAATTAAATCATATGGGTCTTTATGAACAATCATAATCAATCACAAATTTGCTGGTTAGTTCAATTAAACATGTATTATGGGAGCCCGTTATTTTTGACTAATCAAAATCAAAGCATGATAAAGATAAAGCGGCAACTTTCATCATTTTCTTGAAAACAATGTTATAATTAATTTATTAAGCATAGATCATGGTTGTGGTATTAATCACAATAAATCTAAACTACCATACCAAAAACAAGATAAACACAAAGGGAACACCAAATTGATAGATATAGCTAATAATTTGCAGAATTTAAAAACATGAAAAAGAGAAGGTGTTAGAAATATGTTACCGGATATTCCTTCAATTTTTTTATCATCAAATAATTTCCTGCAAAACAATTCAAGTGCACATACTACTCTCGAGGTAACAATCGGGAGTAGAAGCAATTTACAATAATCTAATAATATTCCCAATGATTTTTAACTCGTGGCCTAGTTAATCTTAAAAGAAAAACTAAATGGTGTATGTGAATGCAAACGTGTAATTATGCAAAAGATAACCATATAAACAAAGACAATAATTAAATCAAGTTATAAACACCATGTTTATAACATGATTGCTAAGTCTCTCCATAGCCAACAAAACTTTAATTAACCAGGATTAAAACATCATGTTTTTTCAAGGTTATTAACTCATAACAGTACAAGAAAACCAAAGCACATTGCAAAGCTTATAAACTAATCACATGCAATTATGGATAACTAACAAGGTTATTTAACTTCATCATGATGATCAACAATTTAATCTAAGTACCATGTTTACATAAAAATTGCTAAGGAAAACATTCTAGTAATGTTATCATAAAATGAAAGCATACATTATGGAGTTAATTAAACAACCAAGCCAATTATAATGCAAAACATACAATTTAATCTAAATGTAACAGGGTGGTTTATGCATGAAATATAAAAAATAAATGCGGAAAGTCTATCTACAAGAGACATGTTTAACAAAAAACTTTCAATTAAACTTAATGATGATGGTCTCAAATTAAATCTAAACACCATGTTTACACTTAATTTATCAAGAAAAATTCCGTCGACTATAATAAAGCATCCGTCATGAAGTTTATGAAAATTTCAATACTAATAAAACAAGTGTGGAAAAACAAATGATAATGCAAATGCAAGGTAGAAAACATAAAATTAAGTTAACTAGCCACAAGCAAAAGATTCAAAGGGTGGTGTCATGCTTCCCATTTCTCTATTAAAAGACTCTAAGACTCTTAACACTAAAAACAAATAATTAAACGGGTTGCCTCCCGAAAAGCGCTTAATTTAAAGTCATAAAGCTAGACTTCTTACTTACCTTTGTTTAAGTGAAACCATATCCTTTGAGTAAGAATCCAAAGTGTCCATGCAGCTTGATAACTTGATTGTGCAGCTTCATCGTGTCTTGATGATAATATCACTTGTGTGCACAATCCTCTGCTTGTGTGTTCATATTCCAATGTCTTTGAAGCTCCTTGCAACTGAATTTGATAATGAAAATCTTATGGAAGCATTGCCCAAGCCTTCTTCATCATTGTTGTCTCCATCTTCCTTAAGTAGTCATTACCATTGTCGCTGCCACCTCATTCCTCGTGGTATAACTCATTGGTCTCGAACAGAACAGTCCTCAAATAATAGATCCATTGGGTAGCCTCTGAAATTATCTTTCCAACGAGTACTTATGCGTTAAATTCTAATTCGGTATGAAGGAGTTATGCCCGTTTTATTCAAGCACTGTGTTCTGTCCAGACTTCGATTCAGCTCGCGCAGCCTTCAATTATTTGCACATTGCTCCTTGTAGAAATCTGCAAATTGAGTGATTCTTATTACGTTGGAAAGAGGACTTCATAGAACCTTTCCAAATATAAGAAAATATTCTGTCTTTGCCATTTGAGGTCGAGCTCCATGTTGATGACATTTTCAGCTTCCGTTTTCAGCTCTCCCAATGTTGACAATCTTCAACCTTTTGGACTTGAGTTTTAGTGGAAATTGTCTGAGTCCACCATTGTTGATCTTGAAGCTTCATGGGCTTGATTCTTGTCTTTAATTCCTCATCCATTCAGTCCACTCACTCTTCAATTCGAAACTCAATCAAACTTTTGCAAATTCTGATGATGTCTTCAAATCCTTGTCAAATCCTTGCATTAATCATCATGAATTTATCTTGTACTATTTCACCACATTGATCTCATTGTTTCAAATGAAGTGTGAATTTTTCTACATGGTTAGCTCACAGTGCACACATATATATAATACAATAACATCATGGTTTTGATTAGAGATAAAAGTGGAGTCACATGGTTGATTGGGGTTCAAACAAACATTTGATTCATGAATCAAAGACAACTATAAATTCAAATTGAAATCACATAGCAAAGCACTAAGGCATATATAATTCGAAGATGAACTTGATTCATAAAATCAAACAAGGGATACACAAAACGATGGGTTCCTAATAATTTTGGCCAAATTAGAGAGATGATTTTGAAAGAAATAAAATTAGGCTTAGATAAAATTCTAACAAGGGTTCTTTTTGTAGAGAGACCAAAATGTTTTGAAATTTTAAATTTTCAAAGATAATATTGTGCACATATAAATAGTCATGAAAAACATGCACATGTTCATGTTTAAAAAAATTTTCAAAAGTCATTTGCAAAAAAATAAACCTGGACCGAACCACTCAAAGGAGGCACAAGTGATCGATCCCCTTCTACTTTTACACAAACCTTGGCTCTCAAGTTTTTATTTATAAACAAAAAGTTGGTTCTAACACTAAACACTAAACTTTGAGAATTGATGAATTAGCAAACTCTAACCATCTCTATGCATGAGCAGATTCAATCGACTAATTAAAGAAAAAAGACCTACTAAAAGACTTGTGGATATATCAACTGAGCTAGATCACATGTAGAGATAAAGCATTGCAAAGCTATGGATCAAGAAGCTAATCTAAACAATTCTCAAGGTTTGAATTAAGGGAACAAAGGTTTAACAAAAAGAACTAAAACAAAACACAAGAAGGGATAGGATCACAATCAACCAAATAACATTTTAATGATCATTATGGAACAACTCTAATCAAACATAGGCAAACTTTAATTATTATGATTAAAAACAAGAATTATCTAAGTCCTGAAGAAGTGAAGTTCAAATCTCATCATTGACTCCATGTGGCTTCATCTTCTTCTTTAGAGTACCATGATTGTATGCACCATCAAGTGTTGGAGAAAAACACTTCTTGTCTTCCTCGAAACTCAGCTTTCTTTGTTCTAACCTTTTAGTATTTCGACCATAACTTCATTATCTGAAGTCCAAATAATATAAATTCAGACTCTATCTTCAAGAGCTCGAAAAGATCTACAACTTTGGTGTTCAGACTTTCTTCATCCGACGTCGTGAAGGTCTTCGAATCGGCCCCATACGGTGTTGCTGTTCTGAATTTCGAGAGCATCTCGAGATTTGGTTGGAACTTGGATTGGTCTTGAGATAAACCTTCCGTATCTTCATCTTCCTTATCCTTAAGCAATACTTAGCTTCCGAGACCTTCTCGGCTAATCATCCTTGCATCCATTATCTGTAGCTTAGCACAAACAAGCTCCAAAGAACATTAGTCTTAAAAATTAATTGACACAGCAGACATACCATTATCACCATAGTTACTCCTATGTGATAGCTATAGAAAAACTCAATAATAGATCATAGGTCACTAACAGTGTTAGCACCTACCATTACAGAGTTAGGTTGGAAAGGATTTTTTTTGTTGGACTGAGGCCCTTTTTTTCTGTAATGTTAGTCAAAGAAATATATATACAAGAGAGATATGAAATAAAACTTATAAGAAAACTAACTTTTAGTTAAGCAAAGCACAAACTATTAATAAAAGAGTTGAACTTATTCTAAACACAAGAACGAATGATGAACATAAGAACATAATTAGAGAATAAGAATGTAACTAGAGCACACTAAACAATTAGAGAATAAAATTAGAACATAAAGACTAAACACAAACTAAAGAACATACTAACTAATTAGAAGACAATTAGAAAGACTAATAGCACACAATTAGAACTAGACTAGCGCATAATTACCAAACACAAACTAGTAGTAAAAGACAAAATTAGATTTGAACATAAACTCAAATTAATTAGAACTCGATTAATTAGTTCCCCGGCAGCGGCGCCAGAAAAGGTTGTTGACGGCAATTAAGCACGCCAAATCTTATACAGCAAGCGACAGTATCGTGGTAGCTTTTTCCCAGGATGAGTATCATGGGTTTTGTCAATCTAGAAAACGAACTAATTGAGAACTAATTAACAAGAGTTTATGGAAAACTAAAGGTAAAAAGCAAGGCTCTAATCTACCTCTAACTAGCTCTGAACTATGTCTAATCTACATCTAAACTATACTTAATATATAAGATAAACAATTAGAACAGAACTAGAACACTAATTAAGGGGTATTAACTAGATTCTAATCAAGCTCTAATTGAATCCAAAACAAGCATGATAAGGGTACCACAATTAGATAAAAGCAACGAGATAACAAGTAGCTCAAGGTAGACAAGCATGTTCAAGCATATTCATCATAGCATAATTAAATCAAGATCAATCAAACTAACCCCCTAGATCGGCTTAACTTTTCCACGGGCTCCACTGTCACTGGTAACCAGGTAATCGACGAAAAGCTTTCAATAGGCACGTAATCAGAGAACTAGCTTCCAACTACCTTATATGGTCTAATAACATAATTAGCACAACTAGAACCTCTAATCTCCATGATCAAAAGAACTAGACATACAACTATATCATTAGTAAGCTAGATCAATAATCAAGAACGCTAGATGAATATAACCGTTAAAGACATGGTCTAATCAACAAGCATCTAGATCTAAATCTAATTAGAGCTAGAACATGCATAATTAGAACAAGAACATGATAATTAGACAAGAACAATGCTTTCATTAATAAATTGTATCATACTTACAACCATGGCCATACCTCCCTTGATGATACAATTAGACCTCTGGAGCTAGGTAATTAAAGCACCATGAAAGGCCTCTAATCACCTCTACGAACTTGAAGAACTCTAATCCTAGCCTAGAATCTTGACCCTCAGCTCTCCTCTAGTTGTTGTCCCTCTTCTCTACATCTCGTCGCCTTGATAATGAATTGGATGCCTCGACTCGGGGCCTAGACTCGCTTTATATAGTCTGGAGAAGATGTGGGAGAAAAGGAATCGGAAACTGACCCACGGTTGGGTGGGGTCGGCCGACCAGAAGGCCTAAGGTCGGCCGACCTCAGCCCTTCTGTGATGCCCCCGGCATCTCGAAAATCTTAACACGTGATTAGATTAGCGGTAGTCAAAGATTTGGCTTAATAATGTTTAGAGAAGAGCAACAACTAGGTTAGTAAATCACGAAGTCAAAAATTTTCAGTAAAATATGAAAAACCCCTGAGTGCATTTGTAACTATAGTTTAAAATATGATGTGTTTTGGACCAAACTCTCTATAACAAACTTGTAGACAATTCTAGGTAGATCAACTTTGTTATTGGGTGTGGTGACATGCATAAAGGTTTGCAAGATGTTTTAGCTCCTTTTCTATCTTCTAGTGAATTCTGTCCAAATAGACCTGAATGGAAAATTCAAATTTTGAGCAATTAAAAGTCCCTATCATGCAAAACATCATATAAGAAAGTTGTAGATAATTAAAAACCACACAACATTGGTATAATACTCATTCTCTGAAAATGAGCATAAAATAGACTTTAGGAATTTCTAAGTTTGTATTAAACTTTGGTCAAACTGGAGTCAGCAGGTTCAATTCAAATTTGATCATATTTAAACTTGGAATCTGATGTTTCTCCTTTTGACAAAGTTATAGATCTGGAAGAGTAGAACAACTTTTGTATTTTGGGTTTTCCAAAATTCGGCCCCTAGGATGTTCAAAAACAACAATTTCTAAAACATGTCTCAGCAGTCAAACAGCATTTTTCAATTTTCCGAAATTATTTTCCACCCTGCAGTCACTGACGAGTGGGGTCCACTCGTCAGCCCGCCACGCGGCGCCGGCGCCCGGCGCTGCCGGCCACGCGCCGCTCGCCACCGCGGGCGCGCGCCGCCAGCGCACCGCGTCGAGGCCACGCGCCCCTGCCCTGCCCGCCCGGCCTACACCTGCCCTGCCCGCCCGGCCTACCCTGCCCCTACCCCGCCGGCGATAAGGAGAAGGAAGCCGAGTTCCCTCTCCCTCCCAGCTTTTCCCCCGCGCAAACAGAGCGCGCCCGCCATGACCGATGAGCTCGAAGCTCGCCGTGCTCGCTCCTCCGCTGCTCCCCACGCCACCTGAACCCCTCCTCCGGCTGCGCCACACCCTAGCGCACCCGAAGCACGAGGCGGCGTCGCCTTTCCCCTCTCCATTCGGCAGATCGAGCTCCCGCCCCGAAGCACGCGACCTCGGAGTCCACCATCGGTTCACGGCCGTTCCCCGCTCACTCGCTCGACCCCGCATGACGCGACCTTGGGGGAAAGCGAGCCCTACACCTGGGACACCTTCCGCAAGTGACTCGGCTCCAAGTCCGGCAACCTACACGCCGGCCCCCGCGCGAGCATGCCCCACGCCGCGCGCCCTCTCTGTCGGCCGAAGGAAGAAGAAGGAGGTTTTGTAGAAAACCCCCTGTTCTTTCCTATAATTCCGTCTCGATTGTAGTACTATTCACTGAGTCTTGAAAATCTTGTGTACAGGCCCCTGAAAGCTAGGGATAACTACGTAAAGGTCCGGGGTCTGAAAGATTTCGAATATAATTTCATTTTTCTAGGTCTGAAACTTTAGAAATCCATAGTAAATTGTAGAAAATTGCTAAAATTACAAACTTTGTTGCATTACACTCCTATTAAGTAAGTCTACAGAATGGGTATGATGGTTGAGTAGGAAAAGACATTTTTGCCCCTGATTTTGTGTATGCACATTAAACCAACATAAATAGAAAATATGGGTAAAATGAGCTTCAAAAATTGTAAAATTTGGGCAGAAGCCTTGTGAACATGTGTAGACTCTGTCTAAATTTTGGTAGCCCTAGCATTGTCTGTTTAATTACTATTTTGCCCTTATCTTGTATTTAAGCATATATTAATTTAGAAAAAGATTGCTATGGAGAAAAATGCTCCATGTGACTTTAGGGCCTTGATATGAGCTCTAGGTTATGGACATGACTCATTGTTAGAATAGGAGATGGTGCACGTAAGGTTGTGACTCTGATTTGGAAATAGTAGAAATAATGCAATTTTATATAAATAATCAAAAATGTGAAACTAATATATCCAATAAAAACCCCCACACTTACCATGTTAGCTTTATGATCGACAACTTAACTCCTGTATGTGTTCTCGTGAGATTGCACATACTCGATTGCTTCGGGTCCATCAAAGTAGTACTAATGCTAGTGCCAGTCGGGAGGTTTTGGTTGAGCTAGTAATCCATTACCTGCGTAACTAGAGGTTTGCCTTATATTTTGCTTAACCAGTTGAATGCTTGATGATCGTGCATCTCATTCACTGTGTCATGCATAGCATTCATATAGCAACGCTTATTGCAGATACGTGATTGACAAACAAGTACGGGAGCTACTTTAAGCAATGGTGTTCCAGAAGATCAAGTAAGCCCCAGACACGACCTGGAGAGCCCATCAGTCGTGTTTGGAAGGAGGAGTTGTCCAAGTGATCAAGGGGTTGCCTAGGGCAAAGCCTCACAACCCGGCAAACTAACCTAGCTTAGTTTGTTGGCTTGATAAGAATAAGCAAAGGTAGGCAGGACCATGATTTCTCCCAGCTAATGTGATAATTGATTGTCTCATTACGCATCCGCATTAGGAGTTGATTGAAAACAATTGCATTAGATCTCCTGGCCGCCCTGGCCCTAGCACCTATATATAGAGTTCGTAGGACGAGTTGCCTAGGCTCTGCTAGGTGCGAGTAGACACGAGTGAAAGGAGTCACTCGTCACGTAAGTGATTTCAAAGGTTACAAAACTATTACTATTGAGAAAGTAATATTATGCTCATAATTTAAATGGAGACCGGGCGGAGAATAATTTTATTATGTGGTGTGCGTTTGGCTCCGCCCGAGTCGTTTAAGGCCCGTCTGCTGTTCGTCTGCTGATCGGCATAACATTGCTAGAGTGCTTAACCGGGAAATGGGACCGGTGAAGTCTTACCTGGGTTTGTCCGAAGTTTTCGAGGCTCCGCTCATCCACTTGCTGGAGGCCGATGGGCCCGGGGGCGCTTGTACTCGAGGGAGGGCTGACCCGGTGCGGCCGTGGTATCGCTCCTAAGGGAGGGCTGACCCGGTGCGGCCGTGGTATCGCTCCTGAGGGGGCACAACCCGGGGGTTAGGTGAGGGCGCTTTGAATCTTGGGACAAGACAGGTGGAGATGGGGGCTATATGTGGGAACGCGATGGCTAGTAAGCATATACCCCTGGCATGATAGTTATTCCCGGGAATTAAAATCGATTCGAATCGCTGATGCCCACCAGGTGTGGGAATGCTGATAATGCACACGGGCAACGTAGTAACTACTTAAACTCTCAGTGTTTAATACTCATGGTTTTTGGAATACCACATGTTTGAATTGAATTGTTTACATTACTGCAAGTTACAGTTGTGATGAAGGTTATACACATGATGAAGTCTTATTATTTATGTTACACATGTTATTGTTTAAAACTAAAGGCTAAGGATCCACTTGCTAGTAAGCCGCTTCGCGTCAGCCGTAAGCCAATTTCCATTAAGACCTACTGAGTAATTAGTACTCAGGGTTTGCCCCCACCTTTTGAGAACAGGTACCGACGACATCTGGACATCTGCTTAGAGGAGGGTAGTACCGGTGGGCTCGGTGCTGCTCGTCTCGACCAACGTTGCATGAAGACTAGTAAAATATTTTCTTCCGCTGTGAGACGTTTTCAAATTCGCTTCCGCTGTCTGATTCAAACTTGACTTTCGTATGGTAATATGTTGAAACTTATATTATTATTTCGAATCGGTTTGTAAAACAAGCTTATATATGCTGTATTCAACTGCCTGAGATGATGTACCTGTTGTGGCTCCATTGAGGGCTGGATGTGTATGATGTCGGTTCCTCTGGGAAAAGGTAATATCGGGGGTCGAATGACTCTCGACGGACGACCGGGTTTAGTTCGGTCTAATCACACTGCGAGCCAGAGGTGGCAGGTGTGCTTAGCCTGGATTAAATCGGCGGTTCCGCCACACCTTCCTTCGTCCATTTTCTTCCATCTTTCGCGGGGACGTTGCTTGCTGCCTAAGAAATATTTGTATGGGGTCTTTCGGACTCTTGAGCTTCTGGAATCTTCGTAATGGGCCGAGCTTTGACGGATTCTTTTAGCCTTTGACATATTTGACATCTTTAATGAATAAATATCTTCATTTTCTTGTAGCTCTTGAGACTTTATTGAATCTTCTGATTAGGAAGCCTTGATCCACACAGAGGGGGTCATGAGTACACCAAGCCTTCCTTGTTCTTCATCTTCAATTCATGTCATCTAGAGGTCTTTTCTTACTCGAAGTGGATCATGGTGAATTTCGCGAAAAATTGGCTTAAAACCTGAAAAAATCACATGTAGCATATTTCCAAGACAATATTGCAAAATCCACAATTATCGGTGATAAATGTTAGAGAAAGATATAGTTGACGCATAAAATCAATGAAAAACCATATAAAATGATGTATAATTTTCGTACATAAGCCGCGTCAACAAAGGCATACCATGCAAGCGAACGATTTCTTCAAAGAATAAGTTAGCAATATTAATAGCATCATCGCTTTTATGACAAGGAATAAAGCGAGCCATCTTAGAAAATCTATCAACCACCACAAAAATACTATCCCTCCCCATCTTTGTCCTAGGCAATCCTGAAACAAAGTCCATAGATATATCTCCCCATAGGGTGCTAAGAATGGGAAGAGGCATATATAAACTATGTGGATTCAATCGTGACTTAGCCTTTTGACATGTAGTGCAGTGGGATACAAACCTCTCAACATCTTGCCTCATCTTTGGCCAAAAGAAGTGTGTGGACAGCATGGCTTCCATTTTCTTGGCACCAAAATGGCCCATGAATCCGCGCTCATGGGCCTCCTGTAACAAAAGAAGATGAACGGATCCAACTAGAATGCATAGGCGGTTAGCTCTAAACACAAATCCATTATTTATGACACATTTGTCCCATATTCTTCCCTGTTTGCACTGCAACATGACATCTTTAAAATCTTCATCATTAACATATTGTTCTTTAATCGATTCCAATCAAAAAATACGGCAATCAAGTTGGGACAACATAGCATATCTCCTAGACAAGGCATCAGCAATCACATTATCCTTCCCTTTCTTGTGCTTAATAATATAAGGAAAAGATTCAATAAATTCAACCCACTTAGCATGTCTACGGTTCAGTTTCACTTGGCTTCTAATATGTTTTAGCGATTCATGGTCGGAATGAATAACAAATTCTTTGGGCCATAGATAATGTTACCATGTTTCTAAAGATTGAACTAGAGCATACAATTCTTTATCATATGTGGAATAATTCAAAACAGGACCGCTCAATTTTTCGCTAAAGTAAGCAACGGGTTCATTTTCTTGCATCAAAACACCACCAATGCCTACCCCACTAGCATCACATTCAAGCTTAAAGGTCTTAACAAAATCAGGAAGTTGCAGCAATGGAGCATGAGTAAGCTTGTCCTTCAAAAGGTTAAAGGCATCCTCCTATGACTTACCCCAATGGAATGCTACTCCCTTCTTTGTCAACTCATTTAATGGGGCAGTGATGGTGCTGAAATTTGGCACAAAGCGACGGTAGAATCCAGCAAATCCATGGAAGCTTCGTACTTGTGAGACCGTCATGGGCGTAGGCCAACTTCTAATAGCTTGCACCTTGGCTTCATCCACCTCAATTCCTTGCAGTGTCACAACATAGCCAAGAAAAGAGACTCAATCGGTGCAAAAGGTGCACTTCTTGATGTTACCAAATAAGCGTGCAGCGTGTAAAGCTTCAAAAACAGCACGTACATGGTCCATATGTTCATGCAAAGACTTGCTGTAAATCAATATATCATCAAAATATACCACCACAAATTTTCCAATGAAAGATCGTAAAACCTCATTCATTAAACGCCTGAAGGTGCTACGTGCATTAGTTAACCCAAAAGGCATAACTAACCACTCATACAACCCAAACTTGGTTTTAAAAGCTGTTTTCCATTCATCCCCCAATTTCATTCTTATTTGGTGGTATCCACTACGTAAGTCAACCTTAGAAAAAATTATAGAACCACTTAACTCATCAAGCATGTCGTCCAGCCTAGGAATAGGATGGCGGTACCTTATGGTAATGTTGTTAATGGCTCTACAATCTACGCACATGCGCCAACTTCCATCTTTCTTAGGAACGAAAAGAACAGGAACGATACAAGGACTAAGGCTTTCACGTACATACCCACGGTCCAAAAGATCTTGGACTTGGCGCTGAATTTCCTTAGTCTCCTCTGGATTGGTCCTATAAGCAGCTCGTTTTGGCAAACTCGCTCCAGGTATCAAATCAATTTGGTGCTCAATCCCTCGAATTGGTAGGGAAAACATCTGCATACTCCTGCAAAAGGTTAGTGACTGCAGGAGCCAAAGTATGGTGCATATCTTCCAAAGAAAACAAAGCATCTTCGCATATGAAAGCATAGCACGCAGCAGCATCATGAATTTCAGCAAGGTCGCATTTTGTAGCAAGCAAGACAGGATTCCTCAATTTTATTTGGTTTGTGACATGCTGAATTTCAGATTTAGTTTTAACAATTTTGCTATCAGTATCAAGCCTCTCTCTATAAAACTTAATAATTTCAGCAGGGGTCAAAGGTAGAAGCGTAATTTTCTTTCCCTTATAAATGAAGGTATATTTATTACTTCTACCATGGTGAAGTGCATCGGTGTCATATTCCCATGGATGACCCAATAAAAGAGAGCAAGCTTGCATTGGTACCACATCACAATCGGCAAAATCAGCATAAGAACCAATGGAAAAATGAACCGAACTGTTTGTGTTACCTTAGCTTTGCCGGAACCATTCAACCACTGAATATGATACGGATGTGGATGCGGCCGTGTGGTCAAGCCATGCTTTTGACCAAATCAGTACTCACCAAATTATTGCCGCTGCCAGAATCAATAATCACGCGCGCTCGTCGGTTGTTGATGACGAAGAAAATCTTAAACAAGTTGTGGCGCTGTTGCTGCTCGGCTTGCTCCATCTGGGCACTAAGAACGCGCTGGACAATAATGGACCTATATGCAGCAGTGTCCTCGGAACCAAAGGTGGCGCCCTCAATGTCTTCGTCATCGTTGTTGGTTTCAGTGTTGTGGATATCTTCCTCGACATCGGAGGCGCTGATGTGGCCACCGTCTTTAATAGCAATGTATCCCTGTTTGCTGGGGCACTCCCTCTGGACGTGGCCAATACCTTGGCACTTGTGGCAGCGAATCTCTGATGATGTACGGCCTGTGGAACCGACATAGGAGGAGCTCTTGGCACTCGTGGGAGGCAACACTTTGCTGCTGCCCGGGGCACGTGCGGAGGGTGTTGTTGTCGTTGGTCGTAAAGTCACTGAAGGAGGCAGTGCAGCCGGTCGAAAGGTGGAAGAAGGTGTTGTCCTTGCTTGTCCCATCGATGCCCGGAGCATGAAGGTGGTTCCGGCGTTGCCCCTGCTCCTGGATTGGCATCCCTGCAACTCCTTTTCTGCTAACATGGCAAGATGAAACAAGCAATTGACAGTAGAAAATTCTTTATAGTCAACAATGTCTTGAATTTCTCTCCGTACCCCACCATAAAAACGGCAAATTTTATCCTCAGTTTCCTCTTCAAGTCTCCCTATTCTAAGTGTTGTAATTTCTTACGCAAGTCACGTTTATATGAGGAAGGAACAAAGGAACAAATCGTTCATGCATAGCCTCTTTTAACCTATCCCATGTATCAGGTTGTAAGTGAAGGGTGCCTAGTTCAGTCCACCAAATAATAGCAAAATATTTAAACTCACTAGTGGCTTGCCTAACCCGATGTTGTTCAGGAACTAGATGAGAATTAAATTTTGCTCAATGGTCATTTCCTAATCTAAATAAGCCTCAGCATCATAAGCTCCAGAAAAAGGAGGGATGCTGAATTTTACCTTGGCGTAAGGATCATCATTGTTGCTATGATTACCTCCCTTCTTACCTCCCATACCTTTCTTGTTGCGACGAAGACGGTTACAGAGTCGATATTGCATCTCAGTTTTGTTTTCCTCGTTCTTCTCTTCTTCCTCAAAACCGTCGTCTTCATTATCGCCATCATTGGCGTCATTGTCTTGGTCGTTGCCTTTGTCGTTATCATTGACAACGCTCTTGATTGAGGCATCTCCCTTGGAACTAGCTTCAGGACGACGTTTTTTGATGGCATCCACCCTAAGTGTGAGGGAGGATACGCTGCGAGCCAGGGTGCCGAGGGACTTGTTCGTCGCCTTGTTGCCCTCTGTGATTGTTGCTGTGATCTTGGCAACCATGTCTGCCAACTCAGAATGTAAAACACAATCTTCGAGGGAAATATCATCATCACTCGTATTGTCTTTCTTGCTTCCTGCCATGGCCAGTGTAGAAAAGCAAAAAGAAAACAAGCACATGTATTATGAGCCCTATGAACTACTAGGTGGTGTCTCACGCTCTCAAGCAAACTTACCAAGTTCTTACCCGGTTCTTACCAACACGGCAAAGGACGGTGCAACCGGTGGCTGGTTCGTGACACCGTGAGGACGTGATGAAGTGATTGCAAGGGTCCAAACCTATACTGATTAAGAGATAGTATCTGTGGAGCTATAGGAAGGCTATATGTATACGTCAGTGGTACAAAATTCAGTAACAGATAGTAATGCTGTGTAAATGTTCAAAGATCTTGCCCTAGTTGCTAGTCTAAATCTGTCCTTGTTCCTATTGAAAAGCACACAAGTAAGAAAGGTGGAGATAGACAACCAAGGCTATAAAGGAGGAACAGATATCAGCTCAGCACCACATCAAAACAAACACCTTTGCTTCCTGTTTTGTACTCTTTTTCTTTTTTATTTTGCTCACTGTTTTTTTCTCTTTTTTTACACCTTTTGTTGTCACTATATTTTTTTAACTCAAACACAGACCAGGAAGTGTCACACAAAATTTCAGGACAAAAGGAAACAAGACGTGGTCGGTGGAGCAGAAACTGTGGAAGGAAACACGTCTTACAAAAGGGTGCAGAAACTTCAGGGCCCGATATCTCGGTCTTTCCCACTGATTTTCACAACAATAGCGGCGCCAATTTTCTGCAGATTTCTGAAATGTATATTTTTGCCCTATTTCGAGTTCCGAGCGAAAAGTTACGGCTGTTTTACTGCAGGGGTCCCGAATTAGGGTTTTCTAGGTGACACCTCTTCGGAAACAAGGATGTATGGCATGGATATGGATGGCAAAGTTTGGTGGTGGATGTCTGTATGGCCAGGGGAGGCAGTATGAAAGGTGGAAAGGTGGCGGCTTAGGGTTTGATGAGTAGAAAACCCTAAACAGTGGTGAAGAAGACTAACCCTAACTCGACTAGGACTCAAACGGTGATCTGGATCGGTGTAGGATGTGAGATGCAGTGGAGATGGAACACAACTAAAACAAAAACACAATCTAAACCAGCAACACGACTCGACCTTGGACACAAACTCAAAACTACAAACTTCGAAACCGAAATTGTCCAAAGGCTAATGTCGTGGTTGTAGGTATGGATTTTTTTTGGCTTTTTCGTGGACCGTGGGACGAAACGAAAACTAATCTACTAAGGATAACGGCAACCAAACCTGATAGTAAACCTTACTCTGATACCACTTGATGGGAATAGGGATTCCTAATCTTCCGTCAGGTGGAGGCTAAGTCGATTTGGCGGCAGGAGACACTCACGATACGGCTCCCGATCGGCACGATCAAGCCCCCGCAATCGCAGCACGACGCGTCCTCTGGTTATCAACCATCGCTGCCCGGTTGACCTCGCCATGAAGGCTAATCCCTGCTATTGAATCGAGAACATGAGCAAGAACAAGAAAGATTGCAACTAAACTTACAGATGAATGATTAATCTTACAAAGTTGGGGACTCACAAACCGGAGTGTTCTCAAACGGCAAAACTATTCAACGACAGAGTAATCTAAGCAAATCCAAAAACCCTAACTTGGGTGGCAGCTAAGGTTTTATAGACCTTAGGGTCGTCCAAGGACTCCTAGACACGATACATGGCCCAATGGCCCAAAGGGGTGGAACAGCAACCTGGATAGATTCTGTCCGTCGACTTCCAATGCAATTTTCTGTCGACTCCGAACTCCAAAATACTAGAAACTGGTGGCATTGCAAAGCTTATGTTTTTATATTTCTAGGCATATGTGGATCGCCGAAAAGGCATGGGTGACGATTTTGGTGCAGACTGTCCCTGGAGGCCGAGGTGGCCTACTTTGAGATGAATTGGGCCTCCAACTTGACTTGGACGCCTCTCTTTCTTCCTCCCTCACCCTTGCTGGTTCCCACGGCCTTCATGTTCCACTCCAAAGTTCCTAAGTTCAATATAATCAATAGAAACATTAGGTAGCATACTATCCTCACAAGTATATGCACGTGCACAAAGAAACGAGCTCACCTGTTGATTCAATTGCCGTGCGCGTGCTCTTGTGATAGGTCCTTGCATCACCACTAGAGGAGTATCATCAAGCATATGAATAGGAGAGATGTCCTCATAAATCTGTAACTGGATGTTGGAACTGGATGTGTTTGAACTAGATTTCATTGTCAGATGTGTTGATTTTATATTAATAGATATTATATATATTCGCTGTCATGAGAGATGTTCAAGAGAGTAACATATTCCAGTCAATTCAGTTCAGTAACATATTCCTATCAGTCTGTAACAAATTTTTGTGTTAATTCTTGTTTGTTTAATTTGTTTCAATGCTTGAACAGATTTTTGTGTTGATCTTTTATGCTTGAACATGAGATTTTATATGTACAATAAAACATGAGAGTTCACCTCATAGCATGGTATACATAGTTTAGCATTGATCACATATATCAACAAGTCAGGAGGTAATAGGTCCAGAGCTCATAAACTGGAACATGGTACATTCAGTTTTTAAGTAGAACATTTTACACACATAATATACATAGCTCAGCACATAGATTAGTTTTTTCTAGCATCTTAGCTGGATTTGGAGCTGGATCATAACACACAGATCAGCTTAGCTGAGCTCACAGGCTCACTAACAAAAGATATGTTCATCTATCAACAAGTCAAAAGCAAAATGCAGCAGCTGCCAGTCCATCTGCAGCTGCAATCATCTTCATTCTCTTGCGCATTACTTCTTCAAGGTAGGATGGGCACTTGCAATTGCATCTGCAACTGCACTAATCTTCTCTTGTGCTCTGCAAGTGCACTAGTTGCCTGTCATGCTTGAAACAGAGTAGTCCTGGTCATCCTAAGTTTTTCGCACAATCCTTTGAGAACTAATTGCGCCCTTTCAGGCCACGGCTCATCGTACTAGGCAATGAAGCTACATTGACTGGCCTCCAACTGCAAATGAAAGGGAATCATATATCAAAAGAAAGGACATAGTATATAAGCTCATGTATACAACCTTTGTCCTTGAATTACGTTCTTGTAGCATCCAAATAAATGTCTCGCATGGTCATCTGGCTTATACTTATCCCAAGAGACTTTCTTCCTAGGAGCTTTGCCTTGGTGATATAGGAGCTTAGTCCCATGAGCTATACCATGCCACTCTGGGCTATTGACGACATGGATAGGAATGCGATCCTGAAGGACAAGTGTGAATGAACTAGTCACAGATCACGCATTATATATATATATATATATATATATATATTGAACATGGTAGATCCTATATGTTGAACTATTAACATGGTAGTATTAGCAACAGAATGGGAGATTTAGACAAACTAGCAGTATTAGCAACTAGCAGATTCAGAAAAACTCATACTTGCGCCGATGCTGCCTTCTTCCCATTCACCTACACCGAGGAGGATGCTAGCACCGAGGTGGACGCCGCTGCCATCTTCTGCTTCACCTGTGCCAAGGTGGACGCTGCCACTATCTTCCGCTTCACCTATGCCGAGGTGGACGCCGCTGCCGTCTTCCCCTTCACCTGCGCTGACGCTGCCTTCTTCCCCTTCTCCTCTGCTGCCTTCTTCCTCTTCACCTCCGCTGCCTTCTTCCCTTTCGCCTCTACTTCCATCATCCCCTCCTCCTTCGCTGCCATCTCCAGCTTCCCCTTCTCCTGCTGCGCCTTCTTCTGTGGCTCATCCTTGTGAGCATACAGTGAGGAGGCTGAGTAGAACCTCCCTGTGCGCGAATCGCGCCAGTACAGGTTTTCCTTCTCCTCTTCCGCCGCCATCGGTGAATGATGAATCGGGGTTAGGGTAACAGTGAAAGGGGAAAGTGAATCATGGTTAGGGCAAATTGTATGAGGGGGTGGTGATAGGCCATCTAGGTTCACTGACATGTGGCCCTTATGGAGTGTTGAAGGCATATATGTTTTTAAGTTAAACGAACTTACTTTTCTATCCCAGTGGTTGTGCGATACGTTGTTGTGGTGGAGGTCACTGGTTCAACCCCTATGCGCCCCACCTATTTTCTTTTGTCTCCTATCTTTATTCCCTCTCACAAGCAAAAACCCTACCAAATCCTCTCGCAAGCGCCGCCACCACTCCGCTCCACTCGACTCGCCGCCGCCACTCGGCTCCGCCTCCGGCCCGCCGCCACTCTGCTCTGCCGTTGACCGCTCCACTCTGCCTTGGACTGCTCCACGCCCCACCGCCACTCTGCTCTGCTTCACCTTTGCCGCCTCTAAACTAGATCCACGGTTTGGTGCTCTGGAACAGGTGTGTCAAAGCCTCGATTTTGTCAAGGATTGATTTGGTTAGGGTTTGAGCTCAATTTGCTTTTGTTAGTGTCAGGATTCTTGATCTTTGTAGACATTATCCTCAGGCTTGTATCACGAGCTTAATGAATCCCAAATTGCGCTTGGTTCGATAGGCTTAAATTTGGCTCGATTCTACTGCTCATATAAATTGCATGGTTCCATGGTACTGCTCATATAATGAATCTCAAATTCTGGATAAATGATTTGTCTTATAAATTGCATGGTTCCATGGTCCTATGGCACTTTAGTTGATTGCTGTCTTCAATCAAGTTATTCAGTCTGTGTAAGTTTCTGTTGGGTGCAGTCTTCAATTCAATTAGTTGACATATGCTTGCATTGTTTCTAGGCATGCTGTGGGTTTACTCATAGATTATTTGGATTGTTTCAATAGCTAAGCATGAAGTGTTGATAAGATCTACATACTACACAAGCTATTACTGTGCCGGTGTTACGCCCTAACTTTACTTTCAGCATTTTATAATAAATTTAATATGCTTTATTTAATTTTCTAGGTTTTTTCC
Source organism: Paspalum vaginatum (assembly GCA_030272315.1). Lineage (NCBI taxonomy): Eukaryota > Viridiplantae > Streptophyta > Magnoliopsida > Poales > Poaceae > Paspalum > Paspalum vaginatum. The sequence continues at coordinate 24,354,929 of CM059015.1, read as the reverse complement.
ATGTTTAGCTTTGCAATTAATGATTTATTTTATCCAACAAGTAATTAAAATTCATCATAGAGCTATCATGGTTGTGCATTCATGCTGGTGCATATTTTATTTTCTTGAGTGCACTATGGACAGGAATTCAAATTTATTTGAATTGATAGATTTGGTTTGCCTTTTAAAAGAAAAAGAGAAGAAATAGAAAAGAAATAGGCAAAGGAAAGCAGCCCAGCCGAGCCGGCCCAGCCTTCTTTCAGCCTATCTCCTAGCCTAGCTCACTGAACAAGCTAGCCCAGCCACGCTAGGCCTCTCTCTCTGCCTTGTGGCCCCGAGGCTGCAGAGCCACTAACGGGTGGGCCAAACCCGTCAGGGCTTTCTCCCATCTCGCGCCGCGGGTCGGTAGACCGAGCCACCACCGATCTCCCTGGCCACGGCCCGCACCCACGATTGTGCCCTAGGACTCACCAGCGCCCCGCTCCCCTCCAACGCATGCGCGACGCGGAGTCCTCGCGCAGAGTCCAAGCCAGACCCGACTCCGGATAAGCTCGCACCACTACCCTCCCCCGCAAGCTTTGGAGTTTGTTTTCGAGCCGCCGCCCTAGCCACGCCCCTATAAATTGGACCACTAAGCTCTGCCACCACCCCCTACATGCTCTCACACCCTCAGCCCAAGCCCTAGCGGTAGTATCGCCGCTAATTTCCCGCCAAAGCCGCTAGGTAAGGTTACCCGCGCCGCTTCGATTCGCCGCCGTAGGGGCCTGTTTGGCCTTTCTGACCCCCTCTCTGTGTTCATAGAGCCACCCTATAGCCAACCGCCGTGCTTTGGATGCTCAGAGTTGCCTCCCATCGCCGCTCCGCTGACACCAGTGACTGCCGCTCGCTCGTTCCCATCGCCGACACCCCTCCAGTCGTCTTCCGCCACCTCCGATCCCTTGGTGAGGACCCCCAGAGCCTGTTCTTGCTCTCTGACCCCTCCCTGCTCCATTTCCCACACCAGAGCCCCTCACCCATGCACGTCGATGATGCTCCGCCGTGGCTAGAGGTCACCGCCGGCCACACCTTGTGATGCCCCCGGCATCTCGAGAGTTTTAACACGTGATTAGATTAGCGGTAGTCGAGGTTTTGGCTTAATAATGTTTAGAGAAGAGCAACAACTAGGTTAGTAAATCACGAAGTCAAAAATTTTCAGTAAAATATGAAAAACCCCTGAGTGCATTTGTAACTATAGTTTAAAATATGATGTGTTTTGGACCAAACTCTCTATAACAAACTTGTAGACAATTCTAGGTAGATCAACTTTGTTATTGGGTGTGGTGACATGCATAAAGGTTTGCAAGATGTTTTAGCTTCTTTTCTATCTTCTAGTGAATTCTGTCCAAATAGACTTGAATGGAAAATTCAAATTTTGAGCAATCAAAAGTCCCTATCATGCAAAACATCATATAAGAAAGTTGTAGATAATTAAAAACCACACAACATTGGTATAATACTCTTTCTCTGAAAATGAGCATAAAATAGACTTTAGGAATTTCTAAGTTTGTATTAAACTTTGGTCAAACTAGAGTCAGCAGGTTAAATTCAAATTTAATCATATTTCAACTTGGAATCTGATATTACTCCTTTTGACAAAGTTGTAGATCTGGAAGATTAAAACAACTTTTGTATTTTGGGTTTTCCCAAATTCGGCCTCTAGGGTGTCCAAAATTCTCAAATTCCAAAACCTGTATATAAAGTCAAAGCCAGTTTTCCAATTTCGGGGTTTTTTGAATTTCTTTGAGTCACTGACGAGTGGGGTCCACTCGTCAGCCCGCCACGCGGCGCCGGCACCCGGCGCTGCCGGCCACGCGCCGCTCGCCACCGCGAGCGCGCGCCGCCAGCGCACCGCGCCGAGGCCACGCGCCGCCTGCCCGCGCCTGGCCTGCGTTTTCCCCTGCCGCGTGCCCCGCGCCTCTTTCTCACTCGCCCCTCCGCTCTCCTCTCCCTCCCTCTTGCTCTCTGCTCTCGCGCACCGGGCCGCCATTACCGGCCGACCACTGAGCTCGCGCCCCGCCTCCTCCGGTGCTCCTCGCGTTCAACGGCCGCAAGCACCACACCCACGCCACCGTCCTCCGCCGATTTCCCCTACCCGAGGCGCCGGTCCTCCACTCCCCCACCAGATCGAGCCGCCGCCCCGTCCTCCGCGTCGCCCGGCTCCACGTCCGGTTCACCGGCGTTCCTCGCGCACTCCGGCCTCCTCTCACGACGCCGTCTTGGGGGAAAGGAACCCCTACGCCGGGAACACCTCCCCAGACCCGCTCGGCTCCAAGCGCGCGCCCCCACGCGACGCGCTGCGCGCGAGAACCCCGGCGGCCGCGCGCCCTCTCTGTCGACCGGAGGTAGAAGAAGCCCCTTTTCCGATTTAACCCCTGGACTTTGCCGCTTTCATGTTTCCATCTCCGCACTATTCACTGAGTCTTGCGGATCTAACGATTCAGCCCCTGATGTTAATAGATAATCATGTTTCGGTCCCTGACTGTTATGATTTTCGATTTAATGTGTTTTATTAGGCTAAAAACTTTGGAAATTCATAGTAAATTGTAGAAAAATGCTAAAAATATAAACTTTGTTGCATTATGTTTATTTTTAGTATGTCTACAGAATGGCAAAAAAGTAGATCCCTAAAATGACCTTTTTGCCCCTGTTAATGTGCATGCATGAAAAACCTTAATAAATAGGAAATGTAGGTAAAATGAGCTTCAAAAATTATAAAAATTGGGCAGAAGCCTTGTGAACATGTGTAGACTCTGTCTAAATTTTGGTAGCCCTAGCATTGTCTGTTTAATTACTATTTTGCCCTTATCTTGTATTTAAGCATATATTAATTTAGAAAAAGATTGCTATGGAGAAAAATGCTCCATGTGACTTTAGGGCCTTGATATGAGCTCTAGATTATGAACATAACTCACTGCTAGAGTAGGAGGTAGCTTTTATAAGGTTTTGGCTCTGACTTGAAGAGGGTAGGGATAATGCATATTTAAGTAAACAGTAGGAAATGTGAAACTAATATATCCAATAAAAACCCCACACTTACCATGTTAGGTTTATGATCGACAACTTAACTCCTGTATATGTTCTTGTGAAATTACACATACACGATTGCTTCGGGTCCATCAGAGTAGTATTAATACTAGTGCCAGTCGGGAGATTTTAGTTGAGCTAGTAATCCATTACATGCGTAACTAGATGTTGCCTTATATTTTGCTTAATCAATTGTATGCTTGATGATCGTGCATCTCATTCACTGTGTCATGCATAGCATTCATATAGCAACGCTTATTGCAGATACGTGATTGAGAAACAAGTACGGGAGCTACTTTAAGCAATGGTGTTCCAGAAGATCAAGTAAGCCCCAGACACGACCTGGAGAGCCCATCAGTCGTGTTTGGAAGGAGGAGTTGTCCAAGTGATCAAGGGGTTGCCTGGGGCAAAGCCTCACAACCCGGCAAACTATCCTAGTTTAGTTTGTTGGCTGAGTAAGAATAAGCAAAGGTAGGCAGGACCATACTCAACCCAGCAAACAAATTATGCTTGTTGATTACGCATATGCATTAAGAGTTGCTTGGAAACAACTGCATTAGACTCCCTGGCCGCCCTGGCCCTAGCACCTATATATAGAGTTCGTAGGACGAGTTGCCTAGGCTCTACTAGGTGCGAGTAGACACGAGTGAAAGGAGTCACTCGTCGCGTAGGTGTTTTCAAAGGTTACAAAACTTTTAATATTGAGAAAGTAATACTATGCTCCTGGTTTAAATGGAGACCGAGCGGAGAATAATTTTATTATGTGGTGTGTGTTTGGCTCCGCCCGAGTCGCATAAGGCCCGTTCGCTGTTCGCCTGCTGTTCGGCATAACATTGCTAGAGTGCTTAACCGGGAAATGGGACCGGTGAAGTCTTACCTGGGTTTGTCCGAAGTTTTCGAGGCTCCGCTCATCCACTTGCTGGAGGCCGATGGGCCCGGGGGCGCTTGTACTCGAGGGAGGGCTGACCCGGTGCGGCCGTGGTATCGCTCCTAAGGGAGGGCTGACCCGGTGCGGCCGTGGTATCGCTCCTGAGGGGGCACAACCCGGGGGTTAGGTGAGGGCGCTTTGAATCTTGGGACAAGACAGGTGGAGATGGGGGCTATATGTGGGAACACGATGGCTAGTAAGCATATACCCCTGGCATGATAGTTATTCCCGGGAATTAAAATCGATTCGAATCGCTGATGCCCACCAGGTGTGGGAATGCTGATAATGCACACGGGCAACGTAGTAACTACTGAAACTCTCAGTGTTTAATACTCATGGTTTTTGGAATACCACATGATTGAATTGAATTGTTACATTACTGCAAGTTACAGTTGTGTGGAAGGTTCTATAAATGATGAAAACTTACTATTTATGTTACACAAGTTACTGTTTAAAACTAAGAGCTAAGGATCCACTTGCTAGTAAGCAGCTTCGCGTCAGCCGTAAGCCAATTCCATTAAGACCTACTGAGTAATTAGTACTCAGGGTTTGCCCCCACCTTTTGAGAACAGGTACAGGCGTCTGGACAACTACTTGGAGGAGAGTAGTACCGGTGGGCTCGGTGCTGCTCGTCTCGATCAACGTTGCATGAAGACTAGTAAAGTATTTTCTTCCGCTGTGAGACGTTTTCACTTTCGCTTCCGCTAACTGATTCAAACTTGCCTTTCGTATGGTAATATGTTGAAACTTATGTTATTATTTCGAATCGGTTTGTAAAAATAAGCTCATGTATGCTATATTCAACCGCCTGAGATGATGTATCTGTTGTGGCTCCATTGTGGGCTGGATGTGTATGATGTCGGTTCCTCTGGGAAAAGGTAATATCGGGAGTCGAATGACTCTCGACGGACGACCGGGTTTAGTTCGGTCTAATCGCACTGCAAGCCAGAGGTGGCAGGTGTGCTTAGCCCGGATTAAATCGGCGGTTCCGCCACACACCTCCCCCTTTTCACCCTGGCCACCAGATCTAATCTGGACGCGCCAGATTAAGACGCGTTTCCATCAAATCCTAGTCGTCCGATCAAGATCAGACGAATCCGATGCACCAGTGACTGGTCAAAGCCGATCAGCGCTAGTCAGCCCTGGTCTTTTTGCTAAAGAGTCCCTGTGTTTTAGTGAAATCAACCCGCAGTCCTGTGTCGTTCAAAATAATCAGATCTAGGTCCTGTTCTTTACGGTTTAGCTCATGCGCTTTTGAAAATTAGGACCCGCCATCCTCGCAAAGGATTTTTGGCTCAGGAGCCCTCGGCAGTCTCATTTATTTACGCATAGGTCCTTAGTTTTACGAAATAAGCCCCTAATCTATGTTCTTAATCATAGTTATGCCCCTAGAACGTTGTTTTATGCATAATTTACACGTTTTAGCTCCAATTAGCGTGATTCTTGCGCTCATGTGATCGTAGCAGTATATTGATTAACTTTATACCAGTTTTAGGTTCTGTTTTTATGTAATGATGTACTATTTCTTACCATTTTGCCTTCGCTTGCTTGCATGCATGTACGTGAATGCTTGTATGGTGTTATGATCATACGTAGATGTTGAGCAATCTGAGGAATTTGAAGAGCCACTTCCTGAACCTTTTGAGCAGTAGCCCCAAGGGAACTTTGAGGTAGGCAAGAATAACATGAACAACGCCCAATAATTGTTTAATCTCTTGCATGTGCATTTAATTTTGATTGCCCTAAGGTTATACCTAGCTACCTTTATACTTATATATACCTTTTGGGATGCATTGGGTTAGGTTGTGCTAGGTGTAGCGCTAATTTCATATACCCTTGATAATTAATCCTGATTAATGGTTCTATGAGATTTATATCCTTTAAACCTTGCTTTTTAGCAACATGGCTTAGGGAACCTGAGCAATGTGCTCATGTGCTTTTGCGGTTCTCTCCGTATGGACCTGTTCATAGAGCGACAACCTGGGACAACCGCACTTCCACAAGACTAGGATGGGGCAGTTTTAGCTCAGTAATTAAGTTGTTTTGGTCTGAGGTAACTTACCTGCAGGGCAAGAGTTGGAGTAAGCTTTTGTGGACCTCGCGCTACTTGGGTTGAGTGTGCTTTACGTGATGTATGTGCTTCTCCCGTTGAGGCTTGCCCCACCATTACGGCGCTTGATTCCTTACGGTTACTTCTTACCAACATGATCTTTTTAAAGGCTTCATAGTGTGCTTGCTTGTCATCTCACCTAAGGTGTGTGATGAACCCCTAGCATATCTCACGACTTGTGGGTAAAGATGTACAACCTCTCGAGAGTGTAAAATTGACATGTCAGCCGTGCTCACGGTTATGAGCGGCCCGGATCCTCCTTTTGATTAGTAGTTACCTTGGTTTTGGTTATGAATGTGGCTATATCAGTTTAATTATGTTTATTTTCCTGTACTTCATCTTAGGGGACAATGGTTCTTTTAATTAACATTAGTAATCAGGTGATAATAAAAATGTTCTATTAAAAAGCTCATGCAGTCATGTCAGCTAAACTTAGAGCCTCATAGTTTGTGTTATGCTTGTTGAGTACGAGTTTCTGTACTCACGCTTGTTCCTTTACTCTTATCCTTGTTGGGGGGAAAATTCCAACCGCTGCTCAGTTGATGGAGGTGTTGAAGACTACGTGCAAGATTACGATGAGTACTCGGTGTTTCATTCACCAGCCGATGTCCCTGTGGCGGCTCTAGTTATCTTTTATGCTTCTGCTATGTTATGACTCTAAGTTTAAGAATTTTGTCTTCATGTAATAATGATGTTAACGATATGTAACGTTCTTATATTTTGGCATGTGTCTGTGATACCTTTGTAATTTGTCATCTATATGCGAGACTTGATCCTGGTGCATATATATTTGCCCGGTTTTGTTCGTTGGAAACTGAGTATGACAAATTGGTATTAGTGCCGTGTTGACTATAGGACGAAAAGCCTAGTTAGCTCTGGTCGCATTCATGCTAGGTACCGCCTGTGCCCTAGCAGGAGGAGGAGGTTCCACTCGTGCCCCAATAGGAGGGGGAGGTGCCCCTTGCGCCCTAGCCGAAGGAAGAAGTGCCACGTAGCCCTCTCCGCAGAAGGAGTTCTTCTACACGACGATGACTGGGTGGGCACAGACCACCCTCACTCCGGTCACGGCTTCCTCTTCGCCGACTTACTGTGTGACTCACTGCTCACGACACCTACTACGAGGCGACTCAGAGCTGTCATCTGCAGTATGACAACAAGTGGGTGGCTTCCGTACAGATCCGACAACCCAACCCCACCCACGGCGGATGGATCATGGAGAGTTGGCACTTTTTGGTGATAGCGCATGAGACCATGGGAGCTGCCATCGACGACACGGCTCAGCAGGCACTTGGAGCTATCTGCCATGACTATCATGCAACTGTTGTCTAGTCAGACTACCGCTACCTTCCTTGGCGACATCTTGGAGGGGCTGGATAGGAAGTAGCAGCTGGGAGAGGAGATGGCAACCGTTAGCTGTAGAAGACGGTCCAATACATGGCTGCCCTTAGCTCTCTCTCTCTCTACACGCTTGTATCGGACGAGCTGTACCACAAGAACAAGGAGCTCACTGAGCTTCGGGCCCTAGAGGCAGGGATAGCAGGACCAAAAACCCAAGAGCTATATGTGGATCCAGCTCAGTTGCTGCCCCACAAGAGAACCTGCTATGACGAGCCAGATAGCGTTACTAGGATCCTTCCCCAGGAGGATTAGACTTTCCATTAAATATAGTTCGTTAGTATGTTTTATCGAGTCTATCGTGTCGAGTCTGGGTGTTAATGTTTGGTGCATAGGTGGTTGTTATTATGAGTTGTGTTTGAGTTGGTTCTTTGTTTGAGTGGTAGTCTAGCTATGGGTATTGTCCACAGTAAACGGTTATGAAGATTAAATTAAGTAATGAAAGCTAGATCGTTGGGTCATAAATAGCCATCCACTCTATTGCTCCCTCTACTTTATCTGTCAGTTATGCTTATCACGTCCAATAATGGTTTGCTTGTGATGTTTCAAATACTGCAACCAGGGGTGGCAACCAGGAGGACCAAGATGGTAATGAGCAACCATTACCTCAGCCACCGCAGCTGACTCCAAACTAGTTTTACCAACTCCAGATGCAGTTGATGGCATCAGTCAACAACATGGTTCAAGCATTGCAATAGGCCCACACTAACCCGCCACAGCAGCAGAGGGACAAATGTGGGGACTTTATGAAGGGACACCCACGTACTTTCTCTTATTCTTCTGATCCACTTCAAGCTGATGATTGGCTCTGAGTAGTGGAGCGCCAACTGGACATTGCCCAATGCAATGATTAGGAAAGGGTCCTGTATGCAGCAGGACAGCTCGGAGGTGCTGCTTTAGACTGGTGGGAGTCATACAGGCAGTAGGACAAGGAGTGTATTACTTGGGCTCAATTTTGGGAGAGTTTCCGGAGTGACCACGTGCCTGCAGGCATAACGAAAATGAAGAAGGAGTTCCTCTCTCTAAAATAAGGGAACATGTCTGTAACTGAGTACCATGACAAATTTCTTCAGTTGTCGTGTTATGCCCCCAATGAAGTCGCGGAGGATGGGGACAAGTGGGAACATTTCATGGAGGGACTTAGGGACACTCTCCAAGTACAGCTAATGAACAACACATTCACAGGCTTTAACAACCCAGTGGATCGTGCCCTACTCACTGAGCAGAAGAACCAGAAGATAGAAGATAGGAAGAAGAAGTTTGGTTCTACTTCTACAAGCAGCAACACCCATCCCCGTCAGCCACAGTAGCAGTACCCCTAGCAACAGGGTTACCAGTAGCATCAGCAGTAGCAAGCCGTTCAGGGTCAGCGCTATCAGAACAAGAACCAGCAACCCCGCTCTTCCTACCCAGCTCAGCGTCAGGGGCCAACCAATACCGCTGCACCCAATCAGGTGACTGTTCCAATGGTCCGTAATTGTTTCAAGTGTGGTGAGAACGGGCACTACGCCAACAATTGCCCACAGAAGGTGCAGCCAAACTAGCAAGGCACCAAGCAGAATGCTCCCCCACAGCAGCAGGGGTGCCCCAGTGGGAACCAGCCGAACAAGGTGCCATGGCAGGGCAAGGTGAATCATGTGATGGCCGAAACTGCAGCAGAAGCTCCCAATGTTGTCCTTGGTATGTTTACAGTCAACTCTCATCCTGCTACCATACTTTTTGATACTGGTGCTACACACTCTTTCATTTCAAGAGAATATGCTGAAAAACACAACCTACCCTTAGGTTGCGTGAAAAGACCAATGGTAGTGTCTTCAACGGGAGGGAAAATAAACACCAGTTCAATTTGTTCCAAAGTTAGGGTCAACATAAGAGGGGTAGAGTTCTGTATTGGGTTGATAGTTATAGACTCAGGAGGTATTGATGTCATCTTGGGTATGGAAACCCTTACTAAATGGGGTGTCAAGATAGATTGTGCCAATCGAACCGTTCAGCTGACAGCTCCAGACGATCAAGAAGTAACTATCAGTGCATCAAGCCCTTCAGGATATTTGCATCAGATGGAAGCGAGACCTACAGACGACATTCGGGTAGTGTATGATTATCCAGATATATTCCCAGACGAATTGCCAAGTATGCCACCAGACCGGGATATTGAGTTTCTAATAGAACTTCTGCCTGGCACTGCACCCATAGCAATGAGGCAACATAGGATAGCACCTATAGAACAAGATGAGGTTAAAAAGAATATAGATGAGTTGCTAACTAAAGGGTTTATTAATCCCAGTTCGTCTCCTTAGGCTTTTCCAGTGTTGCTTGTTGAGAAGAAGGATACAAAGGACAAGCGTATGTGTGTGGACTACCGGACTCTGAATAAAGTAACCATTAAGAACAAATACCCACTTCCCCGCATTGATGACTTGTTTGATCAACTCCAAGCTGCATCCATCAGTTAAAAATTAGTCCCTCAGATATCCCTAAGACTGCATTCACCTCTAAATATGGCTTGTATGAGTACACAGTAATGTCTTTTGGTCTGACTAATGCTACCGCCTACTTCATGCATCTGACAAACAAGATGTTTATGGATTATCTGGACAAGTTTGTGGCGGTTTTCATTGATGACATTCTGGTTTACTCCATGACAGAGGCTGAACCTGAGGAATACTTGAGGTTAGTCCTTCAGAGATTGAGGGAGCACAAGTTGTATGCCAAGCTGAGCAAATGTGAATTCTAGATTGACGAAGTGCCTTTCCTTGGTCACATCATCTCTAATGGTGGAATTGCAAGAGATCCAAGAAAGGTCAGCGATGTGTTGGATTGGAAGATGCCACAGACACCGAATGAGGTTCGTGGATTTTTGGGTTTAGTTAGATATTACCAGAGATTCATCGAGAACTTCTCTAAAATTGCAAAACCAATGACTATTCTGCTCGAAAAGGATGCCGAATTTAAATGGTCAGATGCCCGACAGATTGCCTTTGATGAGTTGAAAAAGAGACTAACTACGGCACCAGTGTTGACATTGCCTGATCAACAGAAGAAATTCACAGAGTATTGTGATGCATCCAGGGAAGGTGTAGGATGTGTTCTGATGCAGGAAGGAAAAGTGGTGGCATATGCTTCACGACAACTATGCAAGCATGACCTGGAACTTGCAGCTGTCGTGCATGCTTTAAAATTTTGGAGGCATTATCTATTTGGGCAACATTGTGAGATTTATACTGATCACAAGAGCCTCAAATATATCTACACCCAGAAGATGGCTAGAATTAATTAAGGATTATGATATGGAGATTCACTATCATCCCAGCAATTCTAATGTGGTGGCCGATGCTCTGAGCCAGAAGAGCTATGCTAATATGGCCTTGGGTTTTCAGATGACGCTTGAGTTATGTGAAGAGATTGAGAGCGTAAGCCTGGGTTTCTTATGTCACACCACAGGAGCAACATTTGAAGCAGAACCGACCTTAAAGCAAGAGATAAATAAACACCAGAAGCAAGATGGGAAGCTACAGGAGATTTGTGAGTCACTTAAGAAGGGTGAAGCACCGCACTTCAGATAGGATGATCGAGGTACTTTATGGTATAAGAACCGTATCTGTGTGCCCAATGTGTATAGCATCAGGAAATTAATTCTAAGTGAGGCCCATGATACAGCTTACTCTATCCACCATGGGAGTACTAAGATGTATTATGACCTCAAGGAGAGATTCTGGTGGCCTGGAATGAAGCGCGCAGTAGCTGAGTATGTCGGCAATATGTGACACTTGCTAGCATGTGAAAGCAGAACACCAAAGGCCAGCAGGATTGTTGCAGCCATTAAAAGTGCCAGAATGGAAATGGGAGGAAATCACTATGGATTTCATCGTAGGATTACCCCATACTCAGAAGGGGTATAACTCAATATGGGTAGTTGTGGATCGCTTGACTAAGGTTCCTCACTTCATACCGGTGAACACTACTTACTCAGGTGCAAGGTTAGCTGAGTTATACATATCCAAAATTGTGTGTCTGCGTAGAGTACCCAAGAGAATTATATCTGATAGAGGGTCCCAGTTCACTTCTCATTTTTGGGAGCAACTACATGACTCATTGGACACCAAGCTCAGATTTAGTACAGCTTACCATCCACAAACAGTCGGACAAACAGAAAGGACTAACCAAATCCTTGAGGATATGCAAAGGGCATGTGCTATACAATATGATACCAATTGGGACAAGAGCCTGCCTTATGCTAAGTTTTCATATAATAATAGTTATCAGGCTAGTCTCAAGAAGTCACCGTTCGAAGCCCTATATGGAAGGAGATGTCGAACCCCCTTGTTCTAGGATCAGATTGGAGAAAAGCAAGTGTTTGGACCAGGTATTATAGAAGATACAATGCAAAAGATGCGGGTTGAATGGGAGAACCTGAGGGTTGCTCAGTCCAGACAAAAGAGCTATGCCGACATACGCCGGAGGGAATTGGCCTACAAGGTGGAAGATTTTGTATACTTGAAGGTTTCACCGATGAGAGGGATTTGCATGTTCAATATGAAGGGGAAACTAGCACCAAGGTATATTGGGCCGTTTAAGATACTAGAGAAGAAAGGTGAGGTAGCTTACCATTTGGAGTTGCCTCCTAGTCTGTCAAGTGTGCACGATGTGTTTCATGTGTCTTAACGGAAGAAGTGTCTAAGGGTACCAGAAGAGCAAGCCCCACTAGAAGATTTAAATATATAGGAGGACCTAACATATACAGAACATCTTGTGAAGATTCTGGAGACATCTGAGAGGGTTACTCGCAACAAGGAGATTAAGATGTGTCGAGTGCAGTGGAATCACCCTATAGAAGAAGAGGCTACTTGGGAACGAGAGGATGACTTGAGAGAAACATATCCTAATCTCTTTGCTGACCAGCCCAATTGAATCTCAGGGCGAGATTCTTGTTAGGGGGGTAGGTTTGTAACGGCCTAATTTTACTTTTAGCACTTTATAATAAATTTAATATGCTTTATTTAATTTTCTAGGGTTTTTCCAAGTTTAGCTTTGCAATTAATGATTTATTTTACCCGACAAGTAATTAAAATTCATCATAGAGCTATCATGGTTGTGCATTCATGCTGGTGCATATTTTATTTTCTTGAGTGCACTAAGGACAGAAATTCAAATTTATTTGAATTGATAGATTCGATTTGCCTTTTAAAAGAAAAAGAGAAGCAATAGAAAAGAAATAGGCAAAGGAAAGCAGCCCAGCCGAGCCGGCCCAGTGTAGGACCGAGACGTGCGACTAGAGGGAGGGTGAATAGGAGCACTTTAAAACTCAAATTCACAACTCCCCGAAACTGGTGCTCAAGAGAAGAACTACACACTGTCCACTGAATACGTGTCAAGCAGCGCAAGGGTGCCGTCCAATGAGAGGATACGCACCAAGTGAGAAAAACTGCGAGCCAACTCAACAACGACACTGAGGCAATGAATCTTGCAAAAACCGCCACACGACACTCACCGCACCAAAGTGCGTCCCACTGACTCATAGCAAGCAAAGAGAATAGTCTGGAAGTGGGGAATGCAAAAATACGGAGCAAAAACACAGCAGAAGAAGCAAACAGTGAAACACAGCTGCAACCCAAGCAGAGCCAGACTGTCTGGTGGCACCGGATAGTCCGGCGACCTCTGTCAGACTGTCCGGTGGGAAATCCTGGGCAGACCCCTACATCGGACTATCTGGTGGGCTCTGCTGGATTGTCCGGTGGCCTCTGCCGGACAGTCCAGTTCAGTCGCAGACAACGGGTTTTCACTCCCAGAACTGACCAAAACTTGTACAGGCTATCTGGATCCAATTCCAAAGCTTTTTCCAAAAGATCAATGCAAAATGACGAAGGGATCAGCGGGAATTTCAGATCTCGTGATATGGCAATCTTTGGGCAAGAAAGGGGGAAAACTCAAGATAAGCTTGCTCGTAGCAATCCAGCAGGATTGAGATGAACTAAGTCATAATCTCCACGTCCTAGCAAGTCCAAAAGAGCCAATGGAATAGGATTAACTCGTGGACAAAGCAAATCACCAAAAGCCCTTGAGAGTCATCCAAAAACCAACTAGAAAGGGAGAAGGGGGATGGCTGCACACATGAGCACCAAATGGGGACGTATCTTGCCTTGATTAGAAGTGGAAATTGGTGCTTACAAGGTTCAACTCAGCCTACCACCCTTCATCCTCCCACTAATGCAAAGTACTAGCCTAGAGGACTCTCAAATCCTAAGGTAAGCTCCCGGTTTAATCTTAAGCTCTTGGCTGGTTGGAAACTAAGCCTAGGGTTTCTAGAGGCAGAAGAGTCAACTAAATGACCAGCCACTTAGGTATATATAGCCCAGGCCTAATCGACATATTTTACACTAAGACCCCAATATTACATAAACGCCCGTAGGGCCCAAAACGGAAAAGACTCGACTTTCTCGGTGACGGAAGACCACGATGGAGTCTTGATCTTCTTCGTCTGCAAGCTATCTCCCGAATGACATCCACGTGGCCAGCAGTCCAAATCCGCTGGTCAACCCCCTAGTTTTAAAGTCAAAAACTGGGAAACTTTAGGGTTTCCTTCCTGGGCCTGGAATAGCCCACTCCACTCTATCTCGGCGAAGAATGAGCCCATTTGCCAAGTCTGGTAACTTGGTGGTAGGGTGGCGGATTTGAGTGATTCTGCCAACGCCCTCACCCGTCTTTGTGCCATGTACTCAGGCTGGATCACCGCGGTGGCACCCAGCATGCCCAGTCCATCGGGGTAGCCTCATAGTCCTTCGGAGGTCTTACTCCTGCCGTCGCCGTGCCGCTCCTCCGTGTACCGAACTCCCATGGCCGACCGATGTCGAGGATGCCACAAGTCCTTCGGAGGACTTGCATCTACCTCCTGTCCATCGGAGGTCTTTTGCCTAAGCCCTTCTGGGTCTTTGGCTTCTATTGACAATTACTCATCACTCTAGAGGCAATGGAGCCAGTCCATTGGCTCTCAATCTCCCCCTTGATGAGTACATTGTCAACACCTTCTACCTGTAACCTGAAATAGAAAAAAGACTAGAAAAATAAGCGTAAAACTGAAAGAAAGAAGAAAAGAAGAAAGTTGCTCAAAATGCCCAAAAACCAAACACAAGCAAACAAGGGCAAATTGAGGCAACAAAAACAAAGTCAAAGATCGACCCCCTAAGACAAGGAAAACCGCTCAACGCAGTCAATTAAACTAAAGCATGACCCCTCAAGACAGAGGCAAACCGACTCAACATAGTCATGCTTAGGCAAAGCACTGGCTTCTCTAGAAAGAGGGAAAAGGCTCAACGCACCGATGCAAGAGCATGCTAAAAACTTAAACTCCCTGAATGCATAGCTCCCCCTCAACTAGATCTCTCCAGAAATCTCACCCTTGGTCCATGAACACTCCTATAGATCAACATCTCTCCCCCTTGTTGACAATGGACACATCAAGGGTTCATAGAATCTGACTCCCCCTGAACTAGACAACTCTCCCTCAAAATATGCCATGAAATGCTGGAAGTGTACCATGAAGAGCTCAGCAGGGATGAAAAGCTAGTAAATATAAGTTCTAGCCATACAGAGCAAGTGAGGGCAAGGAAGCATGCAACAAGCTCAATTTAATCTATCGTATACAGATCAGGAGCATGCTTTTTGAGGGTTGTTGAAAAGAAAACATCACCAACATGAATAGCATCTAGCAAGATAGGCATGAATAGCAAGATGCTAGCAAAACATACAAGGTGTGTTACTCTCAACCAAAGCATATACAACAGTCCATAAGCAATTTAGAGACTTGCAGATTTTAGATTTAGCAAAATGTAGCTTCATGCAAATCAGATCATGTGCCAGGGGTTATTCACTTGTCTTTGCCACTTCTTACCAACCAATGCCAAGCCTAGGTTCAGAAAACCATCAGAAGCTTAAGACAAGGTTTTGGTCATACACAGCCTAGTCCAAGTTCATGCCAAAGTGCAAAGGCAAGCTATCTCAAACTAGAACAGTGTGACAAGCGAACCCACCTGGATCTTTTCATTTCAGCACATAAGACACATGACTAGGCAGAATGCTTAGGCAGAATCTTAACAAAGGCATACGACTAGCATATCAAAGCATGAAAAGATAGCATAGCATTCAACATTCCTACAAATGCTAGGTAGCCAAGTCAAGTGGTGATCATGGTTTTTGTATTTCAAGAAACAAAGGTGACTTAGCTCACAAAAGAGATTAGACAGATTCAAGGAGCTTAGCCAACGATGATCATGCAAGCAACTGTACAATCTAGCACAAGCAAATACTAACTAGTCATTCTACAAGAGCATCTAGTGCTAGCGAAAGTGAAAATTCATATGATACAATGTAATGCATGACATGATAGAAAATGCAAAGAAAAACAAAAAAAAGCAAAGATAAGTCAAAACAAAACCTTAACTACAGCAAAGATACCCGAACCTAAAAGCGGTAATAAACACCAAGCTCCCCACAGAAGCAAGCAAACGCGCTAAGCTCTAAGGGCTTGGTGAAGATATCGGCCAACTGGTTCTCGTCTCCACATGGATCAAGTCTATATCTCCCTTCTCATAGTGATCTCTCAGAAAGTGAAACCTCACGTCTATGCATTTGATTCTAGAGTTCAAGACGGGGTTCTTAGCTACAGAAATAGCAGAAGTAGAGTCTACTAGGAGAGGGATCATTCCTAAAACTGAGACCAAAGTCACTCAAGGTGGACTTCATCCAAAGCAGCTAGGAGCAGCAACTAGCAGCAGCAACGTATTCGGCTTCTGTGGTGGAAGTGGCTACACTAGATTGCTTGCGTGAGGAACAAGAGATAAGAGAAGAACCGAGAAACTGGCAGGTGCTGGAAGTAGACTTGCGCTCTAGCCGACAACCCACAAAGTCATCATCCGAGTACCCTCTGAGAAAGAGAGTCGAGGTTGAAGAGAACCAAAGACCAAGGTTAGGAGTGTATTTTAGGTAATTGAAGATGAGCTTCACCGCTTGACGGTGTGATGTCCACTGTGAGGCCTGAAAATGCGCACAAAGGCAAACTACGAACTGGATGTCTGGCCTAGTCGCCGTCAAGTACAAAAGTGAGCCGATCATCCCTCGGTACTCTCTCTGGTCCACAGCCTCCCCTTCTTCATCTGCATCAAGCGCCGTTTATGTTGACATGGGAGTCACCATAGGCTTGAGGTCTCCCTTATCAAAGTTCCTCAGAATGTCCTTTGTGTACTTGGCTTGATGGATGAAGGTCCCTTCACACCCTTCCTTGTTTGCAGTCCAAGGAAAAACTATTTGGGACCTCAAGGTCCTCATATGCAAATCACCAATGATCCCATGTGGAGGGTGATCTCGCTGGACCTGCTGAGATGGAACAATCTCGGAGGTCACCTCCACTGCGTCCTCAGTGGGGCAAGCCTCTACTCGAGCTTGGAGTCGGGGGAGTGTGGAGGAAGTCGTCGGCAAGGGTCCTCCTTCTTCAGAGCTCGTAGCACAGAGGGCAGGAGCTGCAGTCTGTGCAGTGGCTCCTGCATCACCAGCATCTACCTGAACTTCCTCATCTTCAAAGATGGGAGCTCCTTCTTCATCATCACCTGAAAGCTCAAATGTAGGGGTTGTGCAAGGCATAGATTCATCAAAGGAAACTTCACAATGCTCAACCACTTCTTTGGTATCGAGGATCCACACTCTATATGCCCTAGAGCTAGAGGCGTACCCAAGGAAAATACCATCCAAGCAGCGAGATTCAAATTTGTCCAAATGCCCCCTTTTTGAGCACAAAGCATCTGCAACCAAATGCACGTAGGTGCTTGACGCTGGGCTGCCTACCAAACCGTAGCTCATACGAAGTCTTCCCTAAGAAAGCTCATAGGAAGATGCGGTTGGCAACGTAATAGGTCATAATCATAGCCTCAGCCCAAAAGCGTGGTGGAGTCCTATGCTCATCAAGCATCGTCCGTGCCATCTCTACAAGTGTGCGCTTCTTTCGTTCTATGACACCGTTTTGAGGTAGGGTATAACGAGATGAGAATTGATGATCAAGACCAAGGTCACGACAGAAGGTTTCAAAATGAGAGTTATGAAATTCTCCGCCATGGTCGCTACGGATAGCCCTCATGGCCTTATGACTCTCATTTCTTAACCTCAAGACCAGATCCCGAACAAAACCAAAAGCCTCATCTTTGAATTCCATTAAGAACACCCACGAAAAGCGAGAAAAGTCGTCTACAACGACAAGCATCATACAACTTCCCACTGACCGACTATACCCGAGCAGGACCAACTGTGTCCATATGTAGCAGCTCACCCGGGTAAGAGGTCATCACCTAATTGATAGGTGCATGAGAAGCAGCAACCATCTTGCCATGACGACAGGGGTGGCATACTAGGTCCTTTTCTGCTTTCAAACTGGACAATCCTCGGATCAAACCCATCGAGCTCAACCTGGCAAGCAGATCAAAACTCAAATGGCCTAGCTTCCTATGCCACATCCAAATATCAGCGGAAGGACCAGCTACCAAACACCGAGGAGGGCCAGAATCAGATGCAAGGTCAACCTTAAAAACCTACCCATAGGGCAAAATTCGACAAACAAGGTTTTCCTTAGCATCAAGCACACGAGAAGAACCCTCCTTAAAGCGAACCTCATACCCTTCCTTGAGAAGTTGCGAGATAGAAACCAAATTGAACCCCAAATTCCTCACCAAAGCAACTTCTCTTAGGGAAAGCTTGCTAGAAAGCGTAACAGAACCCACAGCCAACACTTTACCTTGACCATTATCCCCGAATGTGATGTATTCCTTGGTGCTCACAGGATTGAGGCTAGAGAACCATCTGCGATGACCTGTCATGTCCCTAGAGCAGCCGGAGTCCATGATCCATATGTTCTCCAGGCTTCGATCCTACAAAATCAAGGAAAGCGAGAGTGAGCAAATGGTCCAGCACTAGGGTTTGTGAAACTGCTGAACCAGTGCCAAGCCATCTGCTCAAAGGTAGGAAAAGCACAGTCAAAGTAAGCATCATGACGATCTGGGTACCCACAACCTCCAAAGTGTGTGCTCTCAAACCCTCTACCAAAAGCTCGGTCAATAGGTCCATAGCCGCGCTGAAAATGACAAGGAGCTCGGCTGGCAAAGCGTCTCTTAGCACCAGGAGCACAGGCCTGAAAGCCGCCTCCCCAACCACCACTAGCAAAGCGGTCTCTAATCTCACTGCTACGGGGACGATCTCCTGCTTCTCAGCCTGCTTCCTCCTGAAGCAGAACTCCTCCGAGTGACCATTTCACTAGCAAAAGTCACAGTGGTAGACAGGTCTCTTGGGCATAGGCTGGGGCTAGGTCTTGGGCTTCTGGTGAGGTGGTGAAGCCTTGGGTGGTGTTGACTGCTAGACTTGCTTCTTGCCTAAAGGCTTAAGCACTTCTTCTACTATCTTGTCCAGTTTGGCTTGTGGTGGCTTGGGTGTCCAATATGACTTCCTTGGGGCAGCCTTGGGAGGCTCATGGTAAACCCCATCAACAGTAGAGTTAGGCTCAGGAGAGATAGTGTTAGGCTTGATCGGGGCACTCTTCTTCTTACCCGAGGTACTACACTCTCCCAACCCAAGTCCACTGGTGTCACCCTCACCACGCTTGTTCGCCTCTATGAGCATCCTAAGCTGACGTTCCCTGGCATACATCCAGTTTAGCACCTCTCTCAACCTACAGTTGTCCTCTTCAAGGATCAATTTCTCCTCTCTCAGATCCTCCAGAATCAAAGTCTGGACAGCACAAGTGGGACAGTCCAGAGAGGGAATCACAGGAGTAGACTTCTCAGGCTTCCTAATGGTGCATCCTTCTCCACCAACTGCAGCCTCAAAGTGAGACAACTCTCACACGTATCATGGGGAGCTAAAAGCACCTCAAGGTCAGCTCTCACCTGGTCAAGCTCACTCCTGAAGGTAGGACAGACCATACACGCACCCAAAAGCGTGGGTCTAGTCCTAAGCTCCTCCAACTCCTTAAGCTGCCTCTCACACTTCACCTTCAGCTCAGCAATGTCAATAGCTAGGTGGAGGCAAGACTCACACTTAGGCACCTCACACAAGGTAGGCTCATCCAGTTTAGACTGGAGCCTCGCCAAACTCAATCTTCAGCCTATCCAACTCCTCTACCTGATGAGCATACTTGCTCTTCTGCTGTCACACCCTAGTTTTAATTCCAATATTTTATAATAAATTCTATGCCATTTATTTAATTTTCTAAGGCTTATGTGTTTAGATTACATTTACCATGATTTATTAGAATTAAATTAATGCATAAAAGTAACCATAGGCCCTGTAGCACCGAGACGTGCGACTAGAGGGGGGCTGAATAGGAGCACTTGAAATCACAAAATCACAAACCCCCAAGTGGTAACGGAAACTAAGCATCGTCCACTGAACAGATACGTGCCTAGCAGCGCAAGGGTGCCGTCCACTGAAAGGATACGCACCAATGCAAGAAAGCTCAAGATCCAAACAAGAATGACAGCGGTGCAACGGATTTTGCAGTAACCGCCACAAGACACTCACCGCACCGAGGTGCGTCTCACTGACTCACAGTAAGAAAAGAGAATGGTCTTAAAGGAGGAATGCGAAAATCCGTAGCAAAATCACAGCGGAAAACCAAAACTGGGAAGAACACAGCAGCTCCCTGGCAGGACCGGACTGTCCGCTGGCCAACACCGGATTGTCCGGTGGGACCGGACTATCCGGTACCTGACGCCGGACTGTCCGGTGGCACGGCCTGGACAGTGCCTCACGTCGGACTGTCCGGTTGGCGCTGCCGGACTATCCGGTGGAAGCGGACCGTCTGGTGGCCTCTGCCGGATGGTCCGGTAGGGTCGCAGAAAAGACGTTTTCAAACCCAAACTTGATCAAGCCTTGTCCAAACTTAACGAAATTTTGCACAGGTTATTCAGACCCTATTTCAAAGTTATTCCCAAAATATCAACTCAAGGTAAAGGCGGAATCAACGGGAATTTCAGATCTTGTGAAATGGCCATCCTTGGGCAAGAAAGGGGAAAACACAAAAGAGGCTTGCTCGTGGCAATCCAGCAGGATTGAGATGAACTAAGTCATGATCTCCACGTCCTAGCAAGTCCAGAACATCAGCAAAGAAAGGGATTCAAGCTTGCCCAACAAAAACACCCAAAAAGCAAGGATTGAACCCAAAACCCAAAGAGAGAGGGGGAGGACAAGAACACAAGGTTGCTGCATGAATTTGCTTCGATTAAGTGCCCAAAATGGGTCTAAAGGTTCAGCATACAAGCAGAAATTCGTCCCAAGCAACCACCCTCACCTTCCCTCAAGATTAGGAGGCTAAATCCTACTCTAACCTCCCTAACAATGGAGCTCAAAGCTTAAGGACAAAAATCACCAAGTGAAGACTAATCCTAGCAGCCAAGAGCGCTTCTAATGACCTGCCTTCGACCTATTTATACCCGAGTGCTATTTAGACAGTTTTGCACTTAGGTCCCTACAGCTAGACAAACCCTAAGGACTCAAATGAAAGATTACAGGATATTTCGGGACGAACGACCATGATGAAGTCTTGATGAGTGCATTGTTAACACCTTCAACCTGTAACCTGAAATAGAACAAAGACAAAAGAAAAAGCGTAGAACCGAAAAGAAAGAAGAAAAAGAAGAAGTTGCTCAAGATGCCCAAAGGCCGAATACTGGCAGAAAAGGGCAGTTTGAGACAAGAAAAACAAAGTCAAAGATCGACCCCCTAAGACAAGGGAAACCGCTTAACGCAGTCGATCAAACTAAAGCATGACCCCTCAAGAAGGAGGCAGACTGGCTCAACACAGTCATGCTAGTGGCAAAACATCGGCTCCTCCAGAAAGAGGCAAAAGGCTCAACACACCGATGCAAGAGCATGCTAAAAGCTGAAACTCCCCCTCAACTAGAACTAGATCTCTACAGAGTCCTCCCCCTTGGTCCAACATCTCTCTCTCCTCAAGGGTCAACATCTCTCCCCCTTGTTGACAATGGACACATCAAGGGTTCATAGAACTCAACTCCCCCTCAAAATATGCCATGAAATGCAGAAAGTGTACCATGAAGAGCTCAGCAGGGATGAAAAGTTAGTAAATACAAGTTCTAGCATACAGAGCAAGTGAGGGCAAGGAAGCATGCAAACAAGCTCAATTGAATCTATCTTATACAAATCAGGAGCATGTTTTACAGGGTTGTTGAAAAGAAAGCATCACCAACATGAATAGCATCTAGCAAGGTAGGCATGAACAGCAAGATGCTAGCAAAACATACAAGGTGTGCTATTCTCAACCAAGGCATCTACAACAGGCCATAAGCAGTTTAGAGACTTGCAGATTTCAGATTTAGCAATTTTGAACTTCAAGCAAATCAGATCATGTGCCAGGGGTTATTCACTTGTCGTTGCCACTTCTTACCAACCAATGCCAAGCCTAGGTTCAGAAAACCATCAGAAGCTTAAGACAAGGTTTTGGTCATACACAGCCTAGTCCAAGTTCAAGCCAAAGTGCAAAGGCAAGCTATCTCAAACTAGATCAGTGTGACAAGTGAACCCTCCTGGATCTTTTCAATTTAGCTCATAGGACACCACTTGTAAGCCGCATTCATTCAGATTTTAGATTTGAACAAGGTGCCATAAATGCTTAGGCATCAGTGTAACACAGGCATACGACTAGCATATCCAAGCATGAAAAGATAGCATAGCATTCAACATTCCTACAAATGCTAGGTAGCCAATTCAAGTGGTGATCATGGTTTTTGATTTTGAAGAGACAAAAGTGACTGAGCTCACAAAAGATATTAGACAGATTCAAGGAGCTTAGCCAACCATGATCATGCAAGCAACTGTACAATCTAGCACAAGCAAGTACTAACTTGTCATACCAGAAGAGCTCTAGTGCTAGTGAAAGTGAAAATGCATATGTTACAATGCAATGCATGATATGAGACAAAATGCAAGAGAAGCAAAGAAAGAAAAGGCAAAGCAAAACCTAAACTATACCAAAGTTACCCCAACCTAAAAGGGGTAACAAACACCAAGCTCCCCACGCAAGCGAGCAAAAATGCTCAAGTCTAAGGGCTTGGTGAAGATATCGGCCAACTGGTTCTCAGTCTCTACATGGATCAAGTCTATATCTCCCTTCTCATAGTGATCTCTCAAGAAGTGAAACCTCACGTCTATGTGTTTGGTTCTGCAGTGCAGGACGGGGTTCTTAGTTACAGAAATAGCAGAAGTAGAGTCTACTAGGAGAGGGATCTTCCTAAAACTGAGACCAAAGTCGCTCAAGGTGGACTTCATCCAAAGCAGCTGGGAGCAGCAACTAGCAGCAGCAATGTATTCAGCTTCTGTGGTGGAAGTGGCTACACTAGATTGCTTGCGTGAGGACCAAGAGACAAGAGAAGAACCGAGAAACTGGCAGGTGCCGGTAGTAGACTTGCGCTCCAGCCGACAACCCGCAAAGTCAGCATCCGAATACCCTCTAAGAGAGAGCAACGAAGTTGAAGAGAACCAAAGTCCAAGCTCAGGAGTGTATTTCAGGTACCTGAAGATGCACTTCACCGCTTGACGATGTGATTGCCTTGGTGAGGCCTGAAAACGCGCACAGAGGCAGACCGCGAACTGAATGTTTGGCCTGGTCACCGTCAGGTACAGAAGTGAGCTGATCATCCCTCGGTACTCTCTTTGGTCCACCACCTCCCCTTCTTCATCAGCATCAAGAGCCATCTGTGTTGACATGGGAGTCGCCATGGGCTTGAGATCTCCCTTGTCAAACTTCCTCAGAATGTCCTTCGTGTACTTGCCTTGATGGACGAAGGTTCCTTCTGGGCCTTGCTTGATCTGAAGCCCAAGAAAGAACTGAAGCTCACCCATGAGACTCATCTCCAATTCACTACTCATCTATTCAGCAAACTTAGACACCAAAACGAGAGATGAACCACCAAAGATAATGTCATCAACATATATCTGAACTAGAAGGGTGTCACCGCCACGACTCAACAGAAACAAGGTCTTGTCTACTGAACCCATCACAAAACCAGACTTGAGCAGAAAGGCTTTCAACCTAGCATACCAAGCTCTTGGAGCTTGCTTCAGACCATACAGGGCTTTTCTCAACTTATACACCTGGTCTGGAAACTTGGCACTCTCAAAGCCAGGAGGTTGTCTCGCATATACCTCCTCCTCTATGTAACCGTTTAGAAAGGCTGACTTGACATCCATCTGCTGCAATTTGAAGCCTTTAGAGACAGCAAAGGCAAGCAAAATCCTAATAGCCTCTAAACGAGCTACAGGAGCAAAGGTTTCCTCATAATCTATCCCCTCCTTCTGACAGAAACCCTAGGCGACCAATCTCGCTTTGTTCCTCACAACCATCCCATCCTCACCCTGTTTGTTCTTGAAAACCCACTTGGTTCCTATTGGGTGGCAGTTTGGTGGAGGTTCAACTAAATCCCAGACATGGTTTCTCTCAAAGTTCTCCAACTCCTCATGCATGGCGTTCACCCAACTAGGATTAGATAATGCATGTGACACATCCCGGGGTTCGAAAGAAGCAACAAATGCGGAGTGACA
Organism: Paspalum vaginatum; assembly: GCA_030272315.1. Lineage (NCBI taxonomy): Eukaryota > Viridiplantae > Streptophyta > Magnoliopsida > Poales > Poaceae > Paspalum > Paspalum vaginatum. Next base: position 24,330,864 of record CM059015.1, on the reverse strand, counting down.
GAAAAAGGCTAAAGAGATAACCGAAGAGCGTGTGACACGCTGGTGTAGATCTCCAATCATCCTATCTGGAGGGTGATCCCGCTGGACCTACCGAGATGGAACAATCTCAGAGGCCAACCTCTGCTCGAGCTTGTGGTCAGGGGAGTGAGGAGGAAGCCGTAGGCAAGGGTCCTCCTTCATCTTTAGAGCTCGTAGCAGAGGGGGCAGGAGCTGCAGCTGGTGCAGTGGCTCCTGCATCACCAGCATCTACTTCGCCTTCCTCATCTTCAAAGATGGGAGCGCCTTCTTCATCATCACCTGAAAGCTCAAATGCAGGGGTTGTGCAAGGCATAGATTCATCAAAGGAAACTTCACAGGTCTCAACCACTTGTCTAGTATCAAGGATCCACACTCTATATGCCCTAGAGCTTGAGGCGTACCCAAGAAAAATACCATCCAAGCAGCGAGATTCAAATTTGTCCAAATGCCCCCCCTTTTTGAGCACAAAGCATCTGCAACCGAATGCACGCAGGTGCTTGACGCTAGGCTGCCTACCAAACCGTAGCTCGTACGAAGTCTTTCCCAAGAAAGCCCGTAGGAAAATACGGTTGGCAATGTAACAGGCCGTATTCATAGCCTCAGCCCAAAAGCGCCGCGGAGTCCTATGCTCATCAAGCATCGTCCGCGCCATCTCTACAAGTGTGCGCTTCTTTCGTTCCACAACACCGTTCTACGGTGGGGTATGTGATGCCCCCGGCATCTCGAATGTTTAACACATGATTAGGTTGGCGGTATTCAAGGATTTGGCTTAAAAATGTTAAGAGAAGAGTCACAACTAGGCTAGTAAATCATGAAGTCAGAAATTTTCAGTGAAATATGCAAAACCCCTGAGTGCACTTGTGACCCTAGTTCAAAATAAAATGTGATTTAGACCAAACTCTCTATAACAAACTTGTAGACAATTTTGTGTAGATCAACTTTGTTATTGGGTGTGGTGACATGCATAAAGGTTTGCGAGATGTTTTAGCTCCTTTTCTATCTTCTAGTGAATTCTGTCCAAATAGACCTGAATGGAAAATTCAAATTTTGAGCAATTAAAAGTCCCTATCATGCAAAACATCATATAAGAAAGTTGTAGATAATTAAAAACCACACAACATTGGTATAATACTCTTTCTCTGAAAATGAGCATAAAATAGACTTTAGGAATTTCTAAGTTTGTATTAAACTTTGGTCAAACTGGAGTCAGCAGGTTCAATTCAAATTTTATCATATTTAAACTTGGAATCTGATATTACTCCTTTTGACAAAGTTGTAGATCTGGGAGAGTAGAGCAACTTTGGTATTTTGGGTTTTCCCAAATTCGGCCTCTAGCGTGTCCAAAATCCTCAAATTCCAAAACCTGTATATAAGGTCAAAGCCAGTTTTCCAATTTCGGGGTTTTTCGAATTTCTTTGAGTCACTGACGAGCGGGGCCCACCTGTCGGGCCGCCCGCGCCAGCGCATTCTACCGGTTCCTTTGTTCCGTGCACCCGCTCCGTAGACCCCTCACCCTCCTCCTCACCCTGACCCCACCTGTCGGCCTCGCCCGGTCCATGGACCGCGTCCACCCGCGCGACGTCTTCTTCCCTCTCCCCTCCCCTGCGCCCACGCGGCACCGGGCCTGGCCGCCATGGCCACGCGCCACGCCATGGCCGCCCTGCTCGCCACGCCGCCGGCCACGCGCCATCTGCCCGCGCCTTGCCCGGCCTGCCCCGCACCCGGCCTCCCCTGGACGCTTTCGCGGCTTCCTCCGCGCGCTCCCTCACTCGCTCGCCCTCTCCTTTCTGCTCGTCTCTGCGCGACAGAGCGCGCCCACCATTGCCGCCGTGAAGCTCGAGCTCGGCCTCTCCGTTGGTGACCCACTCCGAGTACCTTCCCTGCTCCAAGATCGACACCATCGAGCTCGCCGTCCAGCCGCACAGCTCCTGCACCCCACGATGTCTCCGTTCCCCGCCTCCTCCACCCGCGCCGAGCGACGCGCGTAGCGCACGCCGCGCAAACCGCCGACCCGCGCCGCGGAGGGCCCCCACTGGCGCCTTACCCACACCTAGACCTACGGCGCTAGGTTCGCCATCTCCTCGCGCGACCGATGCGCCCCCAAGTTGGCCCTCCCTCCACTAGAGCCGCCGGATTTGGGCCGAAGCCATCACGCACCACCGCGCCATGACCATCCCGGTTCATCGTCGTCGCTCCGCCTCCACTGTCCATCCCGCGCGGTGAGAACTTGGGGGAAATGATCCCCATCGCCGAGAACACCTTCCCGGACCGGCACGGCTCCAAGCGCGCGCCCCCACGCGACGCGCCGCGCGCGAGAACCCCGGCGACCGCGCGCCCTCTCTGTCGGCCGGAGGTAGAAGATGGCGTTTTTCCGATTTAACCCCTGGACTTTGCCGCTTTCATGTTTTCGTCTCCGCACTATTCACTGAGTCTTGCGGATCTAACGATTCAGCCCCTGATGTTAATAGATAATCATGTTTCGGTCCCTGACTGTTATGATTTTCGATTTAATGTGTTTTATTAGGCTAAAAACTTTGGAAATTCATAGTAAATTGTAGAAAAATGCTAAAAATATAAACTTTGTTGCATTATGTTCATTTTTAGTATGTCTACAGAATGGCAAAAAAAAGTAGATCCCTAAAATGACCTTTTTGCCCCTGTTAATGTGCATGCATGCTTAATTGATTAAATAGGCAAAAGTGGGTTAAATGAGATCTAAAAATCTTGAAACTTGGACAGTAGCCTTATCATGATATTTAGGCTCTGTATAAATTTTGGTAGCCCTAGCATTGACTGTTTAATTACTATTTTGCCCTTGTATTGTATTTAAGCATATATTAATTTAGGAAAAGGTTGTTATGGTGAAAAATGCTCCGAGTAACTTTAGGGGCTTGATATGAGCTCTAGGTTATGAACATGACTCATTGCTAGAATAGGAGGTGGTGCATGTAAGGTTGTGACTCTGATTTGGAAATAGTAGAAATAATGCAATTTTATATAAATAATCAAAAATGTGAAACTAATATATCCAATAAAAACCCCCACACTTACCATGTTAGCTTTATGATTGACAACTTGACTTTTGGTATATGTGTTCTCGTAAGATTGCACATACACGATTGCTTAGGGTCCATCAAAGTAGTTTTAATGCTAGTACCAGTCGGGAGGTTTTAGTTGAGCTAGTAATCCATTACATCCGTAATTAGATGTTTGCCTTATACTTTACTTAACCAGTTGTAGGCTTGATGATCTGCATCTCATTCACTGTGTCATGCATAGCATTCATATAGCAACGCTTAATGCAGATACGTGATTGAGAAACAAGTACGGGAGCTACTTTAAGCAATGGTGTTCCAGAAGATCAAGTAAGCCCCAGACACGACCTGGAAAGCCCATCAGTCGTGTTTGGAAGGAGGAGTTGTCCAAGTGATCAAGGGGTTGCCTGGGGCAAAGCCTCACAACCCGGCAAACTAACATAGTTTAGTTTGTTGGCTTGATAAGAAGAAGCAAAGGTAGGCAGGACCATGATTTCTCCCAGCTAATGTGATAATTGATTGTCTCATTACGCATCCGCATTAGGAGTTGATTGAAAACAATTGCATTAGATTTCCTGGCCGCCCTGGCCCTAGCACCTATATATAGAGTTCGTAGGACGAGTTGCCTAGGCTCTGCTAGGTGCGAGTAGACACGAGTGAAAGGAGTCACTCGTCGCGTAGGTGATTTCAAAGGTTACAAAACTATTACTATTGAGAAAGTAATACTATGCTCATGATTTAAATGGAGACCGGGTGGAGAATAATTTTATTATGTGGTGTGCGTTTGGCTCCGCCTGAGTCGTTTAAGGCCCGTCCGCTGTTCGTCTGCTGATCGGCATAACATTGCTAAAGTGCTTATCCGGGGAATGGGACCGGAAAAGTCTTTCCTGGGCTCGTCCGAAGCACAGAGACACGTTCCTACCCGCTGGTTGAGAGGAAGGTGGCCCGGGGGAGCTTGGTACTCATGACGGGGAGGCCGAGATGTCGGCAGGCTCGTCATGGGGGCACAACCCGGGGGCTAGGCGGGAGTGAATCGAACTTGGGACGAGGCAGGTTAAGATTGGGGCTATATGTGGGAACGCGATGGCTAGTAAGCATATACCCCTGGCATGATAGTTATTCCCGGGAATTAAAAATCGATTCGAATCGCTGATGCCCACCAGGTGTGGGAATGCCAATATCACTGTCGGGCAACGTAGTAACTACTTGAATATATTATGTCCGTTACTCATGTTTTCAAATACAACATGTTTGTATTGTATTGCTTACATTTCTACAAGTTGTTATGGAGTTATATGCAAAAGATGAATCTTGATATTTTATATTGATATACCACTATTTAAAATCAATGGCTAAGGATCCAAAGGTTAGTAAGCAAGCTTTGCGTCAGCCGTAAGCCAATCCATTAAGTCCTACTGAGTAATTAGTACTCAGGGTTTGCCCCCACCTTTTGAGAACAGGTACCGGCGACATCTGGACAACTGCTTGGAGAAGGGTAGTACCGGTGGGCTCGGTGCTGCTCGTCTCGATCAACGATGAGTGAAGACTAGTAAAGTATTTCGTTCCGCTGCGAGATGTTTTCAAATTTGCTTCCGCTACCTGATTCAAACTTGCCTTTCATATGGTAATATGTTGAAAATTATAATATTATTTCGAATCGGTTTGTAAAACAAATTTATATATGCTATATTCAACTGCCTGAGATGATGTATCTGTTGTGGCTCCATTGTGGGCTGGATGTGTATGATGTCGGTTCCTCTGGGAAAAGGTAATATCGGGGGTCGAATGACTCTCGACGGACGACCGGGTTTAGTTCGGTCTAATCGCACTGCAAGCCAGAGGTGGCAGGTGTGCTTAGCCCGGATTAAATCGGCGGTTCCGCCACAGCTGGTATCAGAGCCGATCATACACAGACAACAGACATATCATCCAGTCTTGATTTGCAAACCTATTTTTGAAAACCTTTTCGAAGTATTTGGAAAAATGAGAGTATCGGTATGCCCATATTAAGGATGTTAGTGAAATACCAGGTGACATCTCTAACATTCTGACCTAGATAGAACTCATATGCATATTCGGCGCTTTGGGAAGCAACATTTCGGCCATAGCTATCCCCAGTACTGGCGGAGCGCTATTGGGCTTTGCGGACTGTTGCGAACCCTGCATTCATGCTGATAGGGCAGAACTCTTTAAGGGGGGTGGTCACGCCATTGGAGTGTTTCGTGACCACTTTTCCTTCGACCAAAATTATAGCTAGATCTTGTTGGCCACCGTTTCTCTCCCCAGTAATTCCCCAGTACTGGAGGAAGACTGGGTGTGTTGGGAGAAATGGCGCCACTACGTCGTCCACCAGACGTAGCTTAAAGAAAATCGTGGATGCCACTTCTAAGGTTAGAGTGGTAATGTTTGGTAATGGTGATGATGTTGATCTGAGCATGCCTTTTTCTGCAGGTACACTAACCACGTGCGAAATTAAGAACGAGTAGAGAACGACTAGTTGCATTAGGGAGTGCCGTGCATATATGTCACCGAATACTCGCTAGATATATAATTATACATAGGGTGTGTGATGTGAGACCGAATAGGGCGAATCATGCATCATGACATCATGTCTTATCTCATGCATTGTTTTTGTTACTTAAGAGTGACTAGGAGCATATTGCGTTGAGTGTGTGTTACTATTGTGTTGATACGTAGCTCAAAGTACAAATAGGACTACTAGAAGCCAAGCAAGCGATTCGACTAGTACGCTTAGGTTGTCACGATTTTTCTACACATCATTCATTCTAAATATGGAACGTTTAATAAATGCAGGTCAAATACAATAAATATGTCGATCGGTCCAAAAATCAAACCCGTCTTGAAGTTACCGATGCCACACGCGTTAGAAACATACCATAGCCTTGTGCCATCGTTTTGCGAAAAATCACTTATCGGCATATTTTCTAAACACGTAAACGCGGAAAACACTATGCCCACACCAAGTTTTCAAAACCCTTGAACTTACGGAAGCCTTGTTTTTCTTGCCACAGATGTCGCAGCCTTTTGACTTATGTCCTGATCACCCCGAGCCCACGAAGGCTAAAACAATAGCCCCTGCAAGTCTCAAGAAGAAGAGAAAAGTGGGAGAATCTTTTACTAATACGGCTTCAGTTCAACATCTGCGACCCGGCCTGGTTTTATTCAAGGGGTTCGTCCAGCCTGAAGATCAAGTCGAGATAGTTCGTACGTGTCGACAACTAGGTATTGGTCCAGGAGGATTCTATAGGCCTAATTTCAAGAATGGAGCCAAGATGAAGCTATGGATGATGTGTCTAGGGAAGAATTGGGATCCGACTACAGGTTTCTATGGGCCAACACGTCCATGCGATGGTGCCCAAGTCCCTGTGATACCAGAAGCTTTCAAGACAATTGCTCAAACAGCTAATTCAACTGCAAGCGAATTTCCTCAGATCAATCCTGACATATGCATCATTAACTACTACAACAACGTCGGGAAGCTCGGACTCCATCAAGATAAGGATGAATCAGGAAGAAGCATCAACCAAGGTCTACCTATCATCTCAATCTCCCTAGGCGACACGGCAGAATTTCTGTTCGGCGATACTCGAGACAGGGATAGAGCGACCAAGGTCAACCTCAAGTCTGGCGATGTTCTTATACTCGGTGGAAGATCAAGACTGCTATTCCATGGCATCTCCCATGTGAAGCCTAACACTGCACCGACATGGCTAAAGGAAGAAACTGGTCTTCGTCCAGGACGCATCAATCTCACATTTAGGCAGTACTAACTGGGTACCAATTAGTATGATAAAGTTTGGGACAAACTTTTGTATTAGAATGTTCCAACATTCGTGGATCAGAAAGACCTCGGGTGACCGGCTCTATAGAGTCAACTTGTGTCACATTCCTATGGTTAGATGTACCCCTAATCTTATAGTGATAGAACATTGAGCTTTGGTAAATTTTTCTTTAAAACCCTTGTTGTTCATGCGCTTCGAACCCTTGTGATCGAAGAAATCCTAGCCTAATTGCATTATATTCCACTATTCGTTAATTACTTGCTTCAAAACCTTGTAGTGATCAGCCTCATTTCCACCATCTCATGACATCCTTCCATTGCCTTGTTTCACCTTGCCTTTTTGACCAATGGGGAATGATCCGTCTCAACCCTATGACTTGCTCGTATTAATTCATATCCATGTTTGACCTTGCCTCTGAAGATTGGTGGGAGCAGTCAACTTCGTTCTCACTAACTCCGTTGATATTTTCTATCCATTCATTGAACCTTATTCCCCGAGGGTGTACTTTACGAACATCCTCCATACTAGCTTTTGTTCTCGGCTAGTGCTCTTGTCTTATCGTCATTTCTCTCTGAGTGGTTTTCTTCCTCTTAGGAGAGAACTTACTAGCATTTTATTTCGCTAGTAAGAGCACGTCAGCTACTGCCATTTTCATGATCGATCATGACCAACGCTAAGAAATCGTACAAATCATCACCTTGTTTAGGCGAATGCGGCCTATCTTCTCACTCTTGTGCCTTTCTTGTCCCGATGAGTAGGATGTGCTACGCTTCACCACATCTTACTCTTTGAAGGCATGTTGATTTGAAATTTTATATGTGGACACAGTCCCCATCAAATAGAATGAATGTGTCTCTCAAAAACACATCTGATGATACTCCATTCCTTTGCTTCAATCACAGTCACTTGCCCGTTGACCACATTCTCTTCACGGTTTGTTCATTCGCTCTCTTATATGGCACGACTCGCCGAGTATCTTAGAGAGACCACCCTAGCCTAATAAATGATGCTATGTGACTACTTGTGTTAAAGAGGTACTAACCATTCACAAGCTAGTTGACAAAGCCAACAAGTGAAAAATTGGGATATTACCATGTGCATTCGAAAAGGCACGAACCACGATGCCATACTCCTTACCATACGCGATAGGTAACACACCCGTACCTCACACAAATCTCGGGACGAGATTTCTTTAAGGGGGGTGGGTTGTGATGCCCCCGGCATCTCGAATGTTTAACACATGATTAGGTTGGCGGTATTCAAGGATTTGGCTTAAAAATGTTAAGAGAAGAGTCACAACTAGGCTAGTAAATCACGAAGTCAGAAATTTTCAGTGAAATATGCAAAACCCCTGAGTGCACTTGTGACCCTAGTTCAAAATAAAATGTGATTTAGACCAAACTCTCTATAACAAACTTGTAGACAATTTTATGTAGATCAACTTTGTTATTGGGTGTGGTGACATGCATAAAGGTTTGCGAGATGTTTTAGCTCCTTTTCTATCTTCTAGTGAATTCTGTCCAAATAGACCTGAATGGAAAATTCAAATTTTGAGCAATTAAAAGTCCCTATCATGCAAAACATCATATAAGAAAGTTGTAGATAATTAAAAACCACACAACATTGGTATAATACTCTTTCTCTGAAAATGAGCATAAAATAGACTTTAGGAATTTCTAAGTTTGTATTAAACTTTGGTCAAACTGGAGTCAGCAGGTTCAATTCAAATTTGATCATATTTAAACTTGGAATCTGATATTACTCCTTTTGACAAATTTGTAGATCTGGGAGAGTAGAGCAACTTTGGTATTTTGGGTTTTCCCAAATTCGGCCTCTAGGGTGTCCAAAATCCTCAAATTCCAAAACCTGTATATAAGGTCAAAGCCAGTTTTCCAATTTCGGGTTTTTCGAATTTCTTTGAGTCACTGACGAGCGGGGCCCACCTGTCGGGCCGCCCGCGCCAGCGCATTCTACCGGTTCGTTTGTTCCGTGCACCCGGTCCGTAGACCCCTCACCCTCCTCCTCACCCCGACCCCACCTGTCGGCCTCGCCCGGTCCATGGACCGCGTCCACCCGCGCGACGTCTTCTTCCCTCTCCCCTCCCCTGCGCCCACGCGGCACCGGGCCTGGCCGCCATGGCCACGCGCCACGCCATGGCCGCCCTGCTCGCCACGCCGCCGGCCACGCGCCATCTGCCCGCGCCTTGCCCGGCCTGCCCCGCACCCGGCCTCTCCTGGACGCTTTCGCGGCTTCCTCCGCGCGCTCCCTCACTCGCTCGCCCTCTCCTTTCTGCTCGTCTCTGCGCGACAGAGCGCGCCCACCATTGCCGCCGTGAAGCTCGAGCTCGGCCTCTCCGTTGGCGACCCACTCCGAGTACCTTCCCTGCTCCAAGATCGACACCATCGAGCTCGCCGTCCAGCCGCACAGCTCCTGCACCCCACGATGTCTCCGTTCCCCGCCTCCTCCACCCGCGCCGAGCGACGCGCGCAGCGCACGCCGCGCAAACCGCCGACCCGCGCCGCGGAGGGCCCCCACTGGCGCCTTACCCACACCTAGACCTACGGCGCTAGGTTCGCCATCTCCTCGCGCGACCGATGCGCCCCCAAGTTGGCCCTCCCTCCACTGGAGCCGCCGGATTTGGGCCGAAGCCATCACGCACCACCGCGCCATGACCATCCCGGTTCATCGTCGTCGCTCCGCCTCCACTGTCCATCCCGCGCGGTGAGAACTTGGGGGAAATGATCCCCATCGCCGAGAACACCTTCCCGGACCGGCACGGCTCCAAGCGCGCGCCCCCACGCGACGCGCCGCGCGCGAGAACCCCGGCGACCGCGCGCCCTCTCTGTCGGCCGGAGGTAGAAGATGGCGTTTTTTCCGATTTAACCCCTGGACTTTGCCGCTTTCATGTTTTCGTCTCCGCACTATTCACTGAGTCTTGCGGATCTAACGATTCAGCCCCTGATGTTAATAGATAATCATGTTTCGGTCCCTGACTGTTATGATTTTCGATTTAATGTGTTTTATTAGGCTAAAAACTTTGGAAATTCATAGTAAATTGTAGAAAAATGCTAAAAATATAAACTTTGTTGCATTATGTTCATTTTTAGTATGTCTACAGAATGGCAAAAAAAAGTAGATCCCTAAAATGACCTTTTTGCCCCTGTTAATGTGCATGCATGCTTAATTGATTAAATAGGCAAAAGTGGGTTAAATGAGATCTAAAAATCTTGAAACTTGGACAGTAGCCTTATCATGATATTTAGGCTCTGTATAAATTTTGGTAGCCCTAGCATTGACTGTTTAATTACTATTTTGCCCTTGTATTGTATTTAAGCATATATTAATTTAGGAAAAGGTTGTTATGGTGAAAAATGCTCCGAGTAACTTTAGGGGCTTGATATGAGCTCTAGGTTATGAACATGACTCATTGCTAGAATAGGAGGTGGTGCATGTAAGGTTGTGACTCTGATTTGGAAATAGTAGAAATAATGCAATTTTATATAAATAATCAAAAATGTGAAACTAATATATCCAATAAAAACCCCCACACTTACCATGTTAGCTTTATGATTGACAACTTGACTTTTGGTATATGTGTTCTCGTAAGATTGCACATACACGATTGCTTAGGGTCCATCAAAGTAGTTTTAATGCTAGTACCAGTCGGGAGGTTTTAGTTGAGCTAGTAATCCATTACATCCGTAATTAGATGTTTGCCTTATACTTTACTTAACCAGTTGTAGGCTTGATGATCTGCATCTCATTCACTGTGTCATGCATAGCATTCATATAGCAACGCTTAATGCAGATACGTGATTGAGAAACAAGTACGGGAGCTACTTTAAGCAATGGTGTTCCAGAAGATCAAGTAAGCCCCAGACACGACCTGGAAAGCCCATCAGTCGTGTTTGGAAGGAGGAGTTGTCCAAGTGATCAAGGGGTTGCCTGGGGCAAAGCCTCACAACCCGGCAAACTAACCTAGTTTAGTTTGTTGGCTTGATAAGAAGAAGCAAAGGTAGGCAGGACCATGATTTCTCCCAGCTAATGTGATAATTGATTGTCTCATTACGCATCCGCATTAGGAGTTGATTGAAAACAATTGCATTAGATTTCCTGGCCGCCCTGGCCCTAGCACCTATATATAGAGTTCGTAGGACGAGTTGCCTAGGCTCTGCTAGGTGCGAGTAGACACGAGTGAAAGGAGTCACTCGTCGCGTAGGTGATTTCAAAGGTTACAAAACTATTACTATTGAGAAAGTAATACTATGCTCATGATTTAAATGGAGACCGGGCGGAGAATAATTTTATTATGTGGTGTGCGTTTGGCTCCGCCTGAGTCGTTTAAGGCCCGTCCGCTGTTCGTCTGCTGATCGGCATAACATTGCTAAAGTGCTTATCCGGGGAATGGGACCGGAAAAGTCTTTCCTGGGCTCGTCCGAAGCACAGAGACACGTTCCTACCCGCTGGTTGAGAGGAAGGTGGCCCGGGGGAGCTTGGTACTCATGACGGGGAGACCGAGATGTCGGCAGGCTCGTCATGGGGGCACAACCCGGGGGCTAGGCGGGAGTGAATCGAACTTGGGACGAGGCAGGTTAAGATTGGGGCTATATGTGGGAACGCGATGGCTAGTAAGCATATACCCCTGGCATGATAGTTATTCTCGGGAATTAAAAATCGATTCGAATCGCTGATGCCCACCAGGTGTGGGAATGCCAATATCACTGTCGGACAACGTAGTAACTACTTGAATATATTATGTCCGTTACTCATGTTTTCAAATACAACATGTTTGTATTGTATTGCTTACATTTCTACAAGTTGTTATGGAGTTATATGCAAAAGATGAATCTTGATATTTTATATTGATATACCACTGTTTAAAATCAATGGCTAAGGATCCAAAGGTTAGTAAGCAAGCTTTGCGTCAGCCGTAAGCCAATCCATTAAGTCCTACTGAGTAATTAGTACTCAGGGTTTGCCCCCACCTTTTGAGAACAGGTACCGGCGACATCTGGACAACTGCTTGGAGAAGGGTAGTACCGGTGGGCTCGGTGCTGCTCGTCTCGATCAACGATGCGTGAAGACTAGTAAAGTATTTCGTTCCGCTGCGAGATGTTTTCAAATTTGCTTCCGCTACCTGATTCAAACTTGCCTTTCATATGGTAATATGTTGAAAATTATAATATTATTTCGAATCGGTTTGTAAAACAAATTTATATATGCTATATTCAACTGCCTGAGATGATGTATCTGTTGTGGCTCCATTGTGGGCTGGATGTGTATGATGTCGGTTCCTCTGGGAAAAGGTAATATCGGGGGTCGAATGACTCTCGACGGACGACCGGGTTTAGTTCGGTCTAATCGCACTGCAAGCCAGAGGTGGCAGGTGTGCTTAGCCCGGATTAAATCGGCGGTTCCGCCACAGGGTATAAGGAGATGAGAATTGGTGATCAAGACCAAGGTCACGACAAAAGGTTTCGAAACGAGAGTTACGAAATTCTCCGCCATTGTCATTGCGGATAGCCCTCATGGCTTTATGACTCTCATTCCTTAACCTCAAGACCAGATCCCGAACAAAACCAAAAGCTTCATCTTTGAATTCCATGAAGAACACCCACGAATAGCGAGAAAATTCATCCACAAGTACAAGCACATACCACTTCGCACTGACCGATTGTACCCGTTCAGGACCAACCGTGTCCATATGTAGCAGCTCACCCGAGTAAGAGGTCATCACCTGATTGACAGGTGCATGAGAAGCGGCAACCATCTTGCCAGGATGACAGGGGTGGCATACTAAGTCCTTTTCTGCTTTCACATTGGGCAATCCTCGGATCAGATCCATCGAGCTCAACATGACTAGCAGATCAAAACTCAAATGACCTAGCCTCCTATGCCACTTCTAAATATCAGCAGAAGGACTAGCAACCAAACACCGAGGAGGGTCAGAAACAGATGCAAGGTCAACCTTAAAAACCTGCCCATAGGGCAAAACCCGACAAACAAGGTTTTCCTTAGCATCAAGCACACAAGAAGAACCCTCCTTAAAACGAACCTCAAACCCTTCCTTGAGAAGTTGTGAGACAGAAACCAAATTGAACCCCAAATTCCTCACCAAAGCAACTTCTCTCAGGGAAAGCTTGCCAGAAAGAGCAACAGAACCAACACCCAACACTTTACCTTGACCATTATCCCCGAATGTGATGTACTCCTTGGTGCTCACGGGGTTGACGCTGGAGAACCATCTGCGGTGCCCTGTCATGTGCCTAGAGCAACCAGAGTCCATCATCCATATGTCCTCCAGGCCTCGATCCTGCAAAATCAAGGAAAGCGAGAGTGAGCAAATGGTCCGGCACTGGGGTTAGTGTAACTGCTGAACCAGTGCCGAGCCATCTGCTCAAAAGTGGGAAAAGCACAGTCAAGGTAAGCATCACGACGATCCGGGTACCCACGACCTCCAAAGCTTGGGCTCTCAAACCCTCTACCTCTAAAGCCTCGGTCAGAAGATCCATGGCCGCGCTGAAAATGACTAGGAGCTCGACCGGGAAAGAGTCTCTCTCCACCAGGAACACCGGCCTAAAAACCGCCTCCTCTCTCACTAGGAAAGCGGTCTCTCATCTCACCACGACGGGGAGGATCCTACCTACCACCCTGGTAGAACTGATCCTGGTTCCCCCAGGCTCTCTCCTGCCTCTCAACTCACTTCCTCCTGAAGCAAAACTCCTCCAAGTGGCCATTCCGCTGGCAAAAGTCACAGTGGTAGACAGGCCTCTTGGGAGTGGGTTTAGGCTGAGCTTTAGGTGGAACAGGCTGCTGGACTCTCACCTTGCTCACTGGAGGCTTGAGGATCTCAGTCACTACTCTGTCCAGCTTAGCCTGTGAGGGCATGGGTGTCTAGAACTGCTTCTTTGGTGCAGCCTTAAGGGGCTCATGGTAAACCCCATCAACAGTAGGGCTAGGCTGAGGAGAGGCAGTCTTAAGCTTAGTTGGGGAACTCTTCTCACCCGAGGTACTGCACTCTCCTAACCCAAGTCCACTCATATCACCCTCAGCTCTCTTGGTGCTCTCCAAGATCATCCTAAGTTGCGGCTCTCTAGCATACATCCAACTAAGCACCTCTCTCAACCGGTTGTTCTCATCAACCAAAGTCTGTTTCTCCTCTCTCAGATCCTTTAGAACTAAAGTCTGGTCAGCACAGGTAGGGCAGTCTAGAGAGGGAACAGGGAAAGCGGACTTCTCTAACTTCTTAATGGTGGCATCCCTATCCACCAACATCAACCTCACAGTGAGACAGTTCTCACAAGTGTCAGGAGATGCTAAAAGCATCTCAAGGTCAGCTCTCAACTGCACAAGCTCACTCTCCAAGGTAGGACAGACCATGCACGCACCCAAAAGCGTGGGTCTAGCCCTAAGATCTTCCAACTCTTTGAGCTGTCCCTCACACCTCACTATCAGCTCAGCTATGTCAACAGCTAGGTCGAGGCACATCTCACACTCAGTCACATCACTCAAAATAGGCTCATCCATTTAGACTGGAGCTTGCCTAACTCTACCTTCAGCCTATCCATCTCCTCTACCTGATGAGCATACTTGCTCTTCTGCTCACAGAGATCTCTCATCAAAGTCTCACAGGTAGGACACTCAGCCAAACTAGGCTGGGCTGACACACTCTTCAGCCTCTCTATCTCAGCTAAAGCATCAGCCAACTTGGCTTTCTGCTTCTGCAGCTTCTTGGCTGCCTTCTCCAACAACCTATCTTGGGCTTTCAACTCACGACTATTTGACTCCAACATCTCAAGAATTTCAGCTTGCTCAGGAGTTACCTCTTCATCAGAGGAGTCGTTGTCGTTGCCCTTGTCGTCCTTGTCCTCAAGCACCATGGAGCAAAAGGATCTCCAGTGCATCTTGTGCTTGCGCTTGGACTTGGTGTTGATGAAGCAGAGTCCAGCTGGACCGCCTTGGTCCCTCCTCTTGTCCCGCTTGGTGATGCTCTCCTCATCGCTTGAGCTTGACGAAGAAGAGGAGGAGGAAGATGATCCACCACACAAACCACCAAGTTCGGCGAAGAAGGCCTTGTCCCGCTTCCGGTTGTCCTTCTGGTAGCTCTTGAAAGCCTTCCGGAAGTTCTTGATCTTGCCGGATCGGTGCTTGGTGTGGTCACGCTTGCCGGAGTGGTACTTGTTGGAGTCTCAGGAGTGGCTCTTGCCCTTCTTGTAGTAGTCGTTCTGCTTGTTTGGGCATTTGGCAATGAAGTGGCCGACCTCTCCGCAATCGAAGCACTTGGGCCTCTCGCCCCTCTTCTTGCTCATCCGATTGTCATAGGCGCGCTGAAAGCGGCTAGACACCAAACAAAGCTCATCATCCCCAAGTGACGCCAACTGCTCCTCTGTAACAGACATAAGAGCAGAAAATGAGAAGTTGTGAAGCTGGGGGTTAGAAACGGCCTCACTGGAGGGAGAAGCCAAGGCCAGGCTCTTGGAGCCAGTACAAGCGAGAGAATCTCTCAACTTGTAATCCACCTCTCTGGCCTTGAGCTTGCTGTAAAGAGTCTCCACTCCAATTGTGTCATAGGCCTCAGACTCGATGATCGAGTTAACCTTGATCTCCCATACCTTCCTGTCCAACGCATACAGCAACTTGACAGCCTGCTGATGGTCGGTGTATGGGATCCTCTCAGGGCTAGAGTTAACGCGCAACTTGTTGATGATCGATTGAAAACGACCAAACAAGTCATCGATGGACTCACCAGGCTTCTGAACGAAATTTTCATATTCGCGCCTGTAAGTCTCAACGAGACGCCCCTTGATAGTAGCAGTGCCCTCATGGTGTGCACTCAGCAGGGACCAGATCTGATGGGCAGTCTCAAGATGGCTCACTTTCTCGTAATCAACTGGACCAAGTCCTGAGAAGAGAAAGTTAACAGCCTTGGCGTTCGCCTCATGCTGAGCCACAATCGCTGGGGTGGTGCGCTAGGCAACTGGAAGCACCACAAAGTTCGCACTCTGAGTAGCATCCCATATATCCTGGCCCTACCTAAGCAGGAAAGCTCTCATCCTACCCTTCCAGTAGGAGTAGCCATCGGAACCAAGGACCGGAATCTTCCCAGACTGAGTCATAGTCGCTACTAGTTTCTCACCGGTAAAGGTATGAAGAAACCTAACCGGCTCTGATATCAATTGTAGGACCGAGACATGCGACTAGAGGGGGGGGGTGAATAGGAGCACTTGAAATCACAAAATCACAAACCCCCAAGTGGTAACCAAAACTAAGCATCGTCCACTGAACAGATACGTGCCTAGCAGCGCAAGGGTGCCGTCCACTGAAAGGATACGCAACAATGCAAGAAAGCTCAAGATCATAACAAGAATGACAGCGGTGCAACGGATTTTGCAGTAACCGCCACAAGAGACACACCACACCGAGGTGCGTCTCACTGACTCACAGTAAGCAAAGAGAATGGTCTTAAAGGAGGAATGCGAAAATCCGAAGCAAAATCACTGCAGAAAAACCAAACTGGGAAGAACACAGCAGCTCCCTGGCAGGACCGGACTGTCCGGTGGACAACACCGGATTATCCGGTGGGACCGGACTATCCGGTGCCTAACGCCGGACTGTCTAGTGGCACGGCCTAGACAGTGCCTCATGCTGGACTGTCCGGTGCACGCTGCCGGACTATCAAGTGGAATCGGACTGTCCGGTGGCCTCTGCCGGATGGTCCGGTAGGGTCGCAGAAAAGACATTTTCAAACCCAAACTTGATCAAGCCTTGTCCAAACTTAACGAAATTTTGCACAGGTTATCTGGACCCTATTTCAAAGTTATTCCCAAAATATCAACTCAAGGCAAATGCGGAATCAACGGGAATTTCAGATCTTGTGAAATGGCCATCCTTGCGCAAGAAAGGGGAAAACACAAAAGAGGCTTGCTCGTGGCAATCCAGCAGGATTGAGATGAACTAAGTCATGATCTCCACGTCCTAGCAAGTCCAGAACATCAGCAAAGAAAGGGATTCATGCTTTCCCAACAAAAACACCCAAAAAGCAAGGATTGAACCCAAGACCCAAAGAGAGAGGGGGAGGAGAAGAACACAAGGTTGCTGCACGAATTTGCTTCGATTAAGTGCCCAAAATGGGTCTAAAGGTTCAGCATACAAGCAGAAATTCGTCCCAAGCAACCACCCTCACCTTCCCTCAAGATTAGGAGGCTAAATCCTACTCTAACCTGCCTAATAATGGAGCTCAAAGCTTAAGGACGAAAATCACCAAGTGAAGACTAATCCTAGCAGCCAAGAGCGCTTCTAATGATCTGCCTTCGACCTATTTATACCCGAGTGCTATTTAGATAGTTTTGCACTTAGGTCCCTACAGCTAGACAAACCCTAAGGACTCAAATGAAAGATTACAGGATATTTCGGGACGGACGACCACGATGAAGTCTTGATCTTCGTAAGTTCCACGCAATCCTCGGATGCTCTCCATGTGGCGAGTAGTCCAATCCACGATCCGCCCCCGGTTTTGAAGTCAGAAACCGGGAAACTTTAGGAAGTCTCCGCCTGCGCTGGATTTGGCCCATCTTCTCTATCTTGGCGAGTCGTGGCCCAACTCACCAAGGCTTGGGTAGCTTGGGTGACAGTTTTGAGCCGAAGCCGCCAAAGCCTCCCTCGCACGCCTTCGCACCACGCATTCGGGTTAGTGCACCGCGGTGGCGCCCGGCATCCCCTGTCCATCGGGGCAGCCTCACAGTCCTTCGGAGGACTTACTCCTATCGTCGCCGTGCCGCTCCTCCGTATATCCGAACTCCCATGGCCGACAGACGCCGAGCGTGCCTCCAGTCCTTCGGAGGGACTTCCCTCTACCTCCAGTCCATTGGAGGGCCTCCTGTCCATCGCAGGTCTTGTGCCCAAGTCCTTTTGGGTCTTGCTACTGTTGACAATCACTCATCACTCCAGAGGCAATGGAGCCGGTCCATTGGCTCTCAGGCCTTACTTTCTTGTGCATACATGCTGGTGCATTCTTTATTGTTTGTATGAATTAAGGTTTCAAATTCAAATTTATTTGAATTTGTAGAACCATTGCTCTCTTTTCAAAAGAATTCAAAAAAAAGAAGAAGAGAGGAGCTAGCCTAGGCCACCGTCCCAGCCAGCAGCCCACTTAAAACCCCTTCACCTAACCGCGTAGGCCAAAAGCCGGCCCAACCGGGCTCCCCTTCCCTCTCTCGCGCGCCACTAACCGGTGGGCCGTGCTCCCTCTCTCACCGCCAGGCGGGTCCTGCCAGTCATCTTCTCCCCCTTCCTCTCGCCGCGAATCTAGCGCGCCTGCCTCTCTCTGCTTGGCCACATCGGCAGCTTGAGGTGGAAACCCTTCCCCCGAAAACAACGCCCACGTCTCCTTCCTTAATCCCCCGCATTCAATCCCCAAAAATCTCACGGCTGTTCCTCCCTTCCTTCACTGCTCCATGGTGAGCTATCAAAGCCGCCGGCCACCCCTCCACGTCCGCGACAGGTGCGGCTCACCCGAGCCCTATAAAACCATACCCCGACCTTCGCCGTGACCTCCTTTGCCACTCCACCAATACAATTCCACTTCGTCGCACCATAGAGCCCGCAATCCAACGCCAAATGCTTCCCTCGGTAAGCCACTTCGCCATCAAATTCACTATCACCGAGGCCACTCTTGCCAACTAACCACCGCCTCCGCGTTCGCAGGTTCTCCACGGAGTCGTTCCGCGGGTTTTAGATGCGAGCTCGAGCCTCTACCATCTTGTACACGAGCTCCGTTCATCCCCGACCGATGTCCTTCATCGCCAAGCCACACAGCCTGTTCCTCGGCTTCCACGAGCCCCTGGTGAGCTTCGCCTTGGCCCTCTCCCTCTCCTGAGCTAATACTAGGGGTGTGAAACCACGTCCAGACCCAAACGCACGCGCGTCCGGCGAGCCACTGCCGTGGGCAACGGTCACTGCCGCACTGGGAGGTCACCGTCACCCCCTTTCAGTCCTGACCCTTGGATCTATCTCGAGCGGCCGAGATTATAATGTGCCATAAACTTTCGCGGGCGAATCACAGCACACCACGCATCTCACTTAACACAGTCAGCACCGGCCTGCACGTCAGGCCAACGTGGCAAGCCATGTCACCGGAAACGTCACCGCCACGTAGCGCAGACCCGGTCAACCGTGGTTGTTTTGCTCTTAGGCCCCTGAGTTCTCCTTGAATCAACCCGCAGTCCACTCCTTTGGAGAAATAATTAGATTTAGGTCCTGTTTTTATTGGTTTGGCCCCTGGGCTTTCTGAGTTTTTAACCCGCAGTCCATACCTCAGAGTTTTTGCTCTAAAACCCTCGGCAGTTAGGTTTAATTATGTTTAAGGCCTTGGTTTTTCAATGTTAGCCCCTGGTTTAGTTTATATATCACAGATTTGTCCCTAATAACTTGTTTTGGGCATAACTTTCGCGTTTTAGCTCCGATTTGAGTGATTATTGCGCTCACGTGATTGTAGCAGAACGTAGAATGTTTTTGGCACAATTTTATCTTCTGTTTTTATGATATGATGTACTGTTGCTTGTCTTTTGTTAATTGTTTGCATGTATGTGTGAATGGGAATGCTTGTATGCTGCTGTGAACGTGTTTAGACCGTGAACGTTCGTTGGAGATGAAGAGCAGCAGCTTGAAGGTTTTGAGCAGCAGTAGCAAGACCAGTTCGAGGAAGGCAAGCAGAAGATGGACAACCAAATAACCCTTTAATCACCTCATATGCATGTGTCTAATTTGTATGCCTATAAGGATTATATGTTAGCCCTTTTACTTGATGTTTTACCTATGGGGATGCATGTTAGTTAAGTTTTGCTAGCTGCTTCGCAAACACATGTTACCTTTGTTAATAATCTTGTTAATGGATCTATGCAATACTTTTGTGAGCTTGACCCTCTGTGCTGAGGTGCTTGAGTGGTTCATGTCTCTTTTTAAAATTGGCTTTTTAGCAACATGGTTTAGGGGGCATAAGCAATGTGCTTAGTGGTTTTGCTCATAGCCACTCTCCATAAGGACCAGTTCACAAAGCGACAACCTTGGGGACAACTATGCTACCATGAGACTGGTATGGGATTGTCTTGACTTATTAATTAAGTCGTTTTGGTTTGAAGTAACTTACCTGCGGGGCAAGAGGGGGAGTAAGCTTCTATGGTTGCTGCACTACCTTAGGTTGAGTGTGATGAGTGCTTCTCCCTTTGTGAGGCAAACAACACCGTTGCGGTGCTTGATTCCTTGTGGTTGCTTCTTACCAACGTGACTTTTGTAACGGTCTCATAGTGTGCTTGCTAGCCATCTCATCTAAGGTAATGAGGTGAACCACTAGCATAGCCCACGACTTATGGGTAAAGATGTATAACCTCTCGAGAGCGTAAAACTGACATGTCAGCCATGTTCATGGTTATGAGTGGCCTAGATCCTTTATGCTGATTTGTGGGTTCCGGTTTGGTTTGGAAGTTGGTTCTGTTGCCAATAATGTTGACTAATATTCTTATGCAATACCTTTTGGGCTAACGGTTATGAACTCATTGGTAGTAACTAGCTGCTAAATAAAACTGACCAACTAAGAGCTCATGCAAATGTGTCAGCCAACCTTAGAGCTTCATGGTTCATGTTATGCTTGTTGAGTACAGTTGTGTACTCACGCTTGTTATTTATTTTCCTATGTTGGGTGAATCACCAACCGTTGTTCAGTTGAGGAAGGCATGGAGGATTATGTTCAAGGTCATGATGAGTACTAGATCTGCCAATCTTCCAGTTGACGTCCCTGTGGTGGCACGTTTTGCTATTGTTTACGCTTCCGCTATATGACTCTGTTATAAAGAGTTGTGTCTTAATGTAATAATGTGATGATACGCTATGTAACATTTTATTTTACCTTTATGCACGTTCTATGATGTCACTTTTGTCATAATATATGTGAGACATGTTCCTGGCACATATAAATTGTTCTGGTTCCGTTGGTTGAGAACCGGGCGTGACATCTTCTCACAAAGGTCACTCATGAGGGACTCACAGGTAGGGCACTCAAACTCACTAGGCTGGGCTTGCACACTCTTCAGCCTCTCAATTTTAGCCAAAGCATCAGCAAGCTTGGCTTTCTGGTTCTGCAGCTTCTTGGCTGCCTTCACCAACAACTTTTCCTAGGCTTTCAAGTCACGAACTATTCCTCTCCAGCATATCAAGGATCTCAGCTTGCTCAGCATATCAAGCCTCTTCATCGGAGGAGTCATTGTCATTGCCCTTGTCATCCTTGTCCTCAAGCGCCATTGAGCAAAACGATCATCATCATTTGCTAGCCTTTCTTTGTCTGGTCATGCTTAAATCTACACTAGATTCAAGTATCCACCTTCACCAGACATTTCTCCACTATTTCCATCATCCACCTACCTATCCATAAATATGATCTCCAAATAAATGCTCCAGTCATATTCCAAAAATATCCCCGAAGTTCCCTTAGAAGAGGAGACATGGACCTATTGTGAAAAAAAAAGAGAAGTGAAAGGGAAAAAAATGAGAGAAAAAAATTAAGAGAGGAAAATGATAGCTCCATGTACTCAAATGCTTCAAAGTTTATAGAAGGGATTCATCAAATAAGGAGTTGTAATCCATAGACCATATCCACCCACAAAACCAATCCACTGTCCTTTGATCGGGATGAGAAGTATCACAAACTTCGCTAGGACCAATCTTTGACTTAGCAATATACATAACATAGGTAAGCCAACTTTATCCCTACCTTGAGCTCCACATAAGCCTTTTAGTTGATAGGGAAAAGTTTGGCCTATGGCCTGGTGAAGAAAATTCAAAACCACTTGAGTGATCGAGGGTACCATTTGAGGGACTTAGCGCTTTCTTTTCAAAATTTTCAAAACCCTCCGAGCATGAAACTAGTACAGAGAAAGAGTTCGGTGACACTCTACTGCGATTATTCCATCTCTCAACTGCCAAAGACAAGGTAAGAAAAGCCAAAAGCCCCACATGTATGGATAACAAGGTTGGGGTACACTTATGCCAGTTTGTTCATTCATAAAGATAAAGTGTTGGATTGTGCACTTAATACTTGTAGAGCATTGACATTGATGCAACTCCTGATCCGTCGAGCCTAAGTCTTAGCTTTGCTCGAGGACAAGCAAAAGTTCAAGCTTGGGGGGGTGTTGACGGTCGTTATTTCACTATTTCGACTGTCAATTCCTCGGTGAATAAATGGGTTATAACTAAAGTTCTGTGCATTATTTACCTAACACTGACGAATTCCGCGAGTTTTGGTGGTTTTCGATGTATCACAGGGAGATGCTCAAATTTCGTACAAAAGAAGATCATTTGGAGCAAGAGAGAATCAGCGCATAAAAGGGGCTTGAGAATGGATTGCAAATATCACTACTGAAAAGTATCTCAAATGCCCTCAAGGACTACACCATTGCGTAGAGCTCGTCAAGACGATTCCAAAGGACATATTATTTGCAACAATTGGAGCTCATATGCAAAAGATATCGAAAATACAAAAATATAGGGCCTGCTGACGTCATCGCTGACGTCAGCAGACCCCTCCGTACTAACCGCAGGTGGGAATCCACCCAGTGGTGCCACGTGGTGCGCAACCATTGGAAGCCTAGGCGAGCACATGGATCGTGATCCGGCTCCAACCCGCGGGACCAACCGGAGGCTGCCACGCGGCCACGCAGGAGCTGGCGTGCGCGCTCCCACATGGGACGGCGGCAGCCAGGCTCGCCCAACCAGGCGGCACGAAGTGGCGGCCCCTGGTGGCGTGCAGGCATGGTGGGCCCGATCGGATTGGTCAGGATGGACAGGTAGCGGCCAGGGAATGGAGGATGGGCGGTTTTGACTGGTTTTTAACTCAGCAGCAGTCTAACGGCCGGTTCAGCCCCTTAACGGCCGGTTCTTGACTGGTTTTCAACTGTAACATGTGGAGAACAGTTCCATCGACCTTCCTATGTCGGTTGCCTGGCCAGGTGGCACCCAAGGAGCGTTTTGGGGGAAGAATCATGCATAGGACCCTTGGAATATTCCATCTCCCCCACCTATAAATAGAGAGGCACCCCCTCACTTCACTTGTACCATTCAACATGTGAAATCTCTCTTTCTCCCTCTAGGAGGTGCCCCACAGGAGGTGCCTCCACTCTGAAAGTAGTGTTTAGGTAGGAGTTAGAGGTAGGGCTCCGTCGTTCCGGAGTCGTCTGCAGGAGTTCGGTATGAGTCTTCTTGTATATCTACTTCCTTGTAAGACTTGAGCTATTCAATACTTATCTTTCTTTACTTTTGTGAGTAATTGCTTTACTCTTGCTTTCGGTATTATTCATGCCTTAGCATAGTAATGTCTTTTAGACTATAGTTAGAGTTGCTCTAGCAGGTGATGAATATTTAGTTTGTCATGCTTATAGATTCCTCGTATGCTCTTTATAGCATTTGACTATATGGTTGTGTATACTTCTACTTGATAGCCTCAATAGAAGTAGTGCCTGCAAACATAGACGTGGTGTCTACAATTGCGGTCACCTTAGTTTCGCAAGTGATTAGGACCCCATGCAGTTTTGGGTAGTCGGTGTGCATGTAGACTCGGCGCACCCGGCTTTAGTAGGTCCTCCTGGTGACAGCGGGAGTGTACCCTGTGTAGTCCACCCCCGTCGTTCGGGTCGCTTGTACCCACATAGCTGAGTTACTGCGACACCTGCTTTTCTCGTCTGGGTTATCAGCACTCTGGTGACTGTAAGTGGTTAGCAGGCTCGGTGGTGAAGTAAGTATCCCAGACAACTAGATAAGTCATTACCTCCGTTAGAGCAACATGTTTGGTCTAGCTTAGTCTATCTGGCTGGCTATAGTATAGAAAGTCTTCATCAGGAATCCGAGCTCTCACCTCGTTGTCCTCCTAGCTTTACCTGCTTTCTTGCCAATGGTGCTTGGCGTGTATCTCATGGTGCTTGGTGTCAATCGTTCCTAGCTATCGGTTGACGTGAAAGAGTAGTAATAGCTGGATGAATGATAGTTTGATATCTCTATCTCAATGCTTCCCTGTGGATAAATACGATACCTTGGAATACTCCCGGGTGAAAGGCTACAGCGGTCTCCGTGAGCTTGCGGAGTAAAATCTGGTAGGCTAAGAGCCGCCAACACTTGCCGGTGCTACAATTCAACCTATACGCTAGGCTCTGGTTAGTTCCTCTCCTTTGGCCAAGGATGAACTATTGTTGTTCAAGCTTTGCTTGAACATGTTTGCAGCATGCCATCCTCTCCACGCAGATTTGCTTGGTAGCCCACTCAGTGACAATGTGTGGTGTGCCTGTGTATCCCAGGCCTATCGTTCGGGAGGCCTGTAGGAGTTAGCTAGGTTCTCCTTCGGTGGCCAACTATCTACCACCTGGCCCATTGAGAGCACTATAATTTCGCTCGATGTAGGTTCATAACTCTATTGAGATCCTTTTGACCCTTAGCACGGATGGCTCTTGTATGCTGGCAGAGATACAAGACCATACCATAGTCCTTGTCTTGTTGTCCTCCTAACTTTACCTATTTTTTTGCCAACGGTAATTGGCTTGTATCACATGGTGCTTGGTGTCAATCGTTCCTAGCTATCAGTTGACGTGAAAGAGTGGTAACAGCTGGATGAATAATAGTTTGATATCTCTATCTTAATGCTTCCCTGTGGAAATAAATACGATACCTTGGAATAATCCCGGGTGAAAGGCTACAGCAGTCTCCGTGCGCTTGTGGAGTACAATCTAGTAGGCTAAAAGCTGCCAACAAGGGCCAAGAGTGCTCTTAGGAAAAAATATACAGAATGGGCTTTTACTAGCCAAGAGCAGCAGCTGATGCCGAAGAACTAGTCCGAAGGTGTGTTAACTGCCTAAAGAATGCCAAAACACCAGAATCAACCAGCCTCATATACCCAGATGATTGAGTCAACTTGGCCATTGCAAAGATGGGGTATGGACCTCTTTGGTCATGCTAACTGCGT
Organism: Paspalum vaginatum; assembly: GCA_030272315.1. Classification (NCBI taxonomy): domain Eukaryota; kingdom Viridiplantae; phylum Streptophyta; class Magnoliopsida; order Poales; family Poaceae; genus Paspalum; species Paspalum vaginatum. The sequence goes on along the minus strand of CM059015.1, from coordinate 24,306,013 downwards.
AGGGGAAATTTGAAATATGCTGTGGTAGCTGTGGAATACTTCACGAAATGGATCGAAGCAAAGGCTCTAACAACAATCAGTTCGGCAACTGTTCAGCGTTTCTTTTGGCAGAACATTGTGTGTCGCTTCGGTGTCCCAAGAGTTCTAACAGTTAACAATGGGAATTAGTTTTATGCAGAAGCATTCAGAGAATTCTGTAAACAGATTGGCATAGGAGTTAGTTTTGCTTTGGTTCGCCACCCATAATCAAATGGGGCAGCGGAAAGAGCAAATGGGATGATACTTTATGGCGTATCAAAGAAACTTGTGGAGCTCCCCAAGGGAAAATGGGTAGATGAAATGACGAAGGTTGTTTGGAGCCACAACACAATAGTTTCAAGTGCCAGAGGCTTCACTCCATTCAAGTTGTTATATGGGGAAGAAGCAATGACCCCAGAAGAACTAAAATACAAATCTTTGAGAACAGTAAAAACCAAAGATGAGCAGGAGGAGCAACTCCTTACCAAGGATGCAGTTGAGTTAGTTAGGCTCAAAGCAGTTGACAATATCCAAAGAAGTGGAGAGACAAAAAAGTAAAGGTGAAATCTATAGAGCCAGGGGACTTTATGCTTCAAAGGATAGCAAATGCAAATACAGTTGGCAAATTGCAAAGCAAATGTGATGGCCCTTTTATAGTAAAAAGGTCGAACAGGCTAGAATCCTATAGACTTGAAGATATTTGTGGCAATGAGGTGCCGAGGTCATGGAATATAAATGACCTTCGGCAGTACTATCCTTAGTGGTAGTTGTTTTTTCTAGTTTTTTGTTTTGCATTACTTCTATGTAAAGAAAAGCACTGTACCCTTTTTCCTTATAGAGGAAACCCCACTCTCAAAGGGCGTAAGGTTTTTTATCGGGGCAGTTGCATGTACTCAAGCTTCAAATCAATGAAGAAGGTTTCCCCAAGTTTAAAAGGTGAAACTTTAGATTGAACCTATGGTTCGATGCCCAAGGATATCGCCAATGTCTCATATGATGAAGTAAATGAAATCATGCGTACAAAGAAGGCATGACATGTTAAAAGAGTGCAAAAATGCGTGCATTGATTACATGACCTTAGTCAAGCAAAAAGCATGGCAAGGCACATCAAAAATACTAGACCCACAGAAGTCGGCCAAGGCCGCAGTGTGGATCAAAAATGTCAATTATTGCAATATGACGTATGAATTGTTTGTTCGAAGAAAAGTGGAATCATTGGATTCTCTGTGTTTTACTATGTATCAATTGATACTTTACCAAATATCCTCTTTATGCATGCAAACTGTGTAAGCATCGGATTCTTTAGCTACACTAAATGACAATCAACACTAGGGGCCTACTTTGCCCAAACAAAATGATAGCACATTGGATTCCCTTTAAGATCAGTAGCGCATTAGATGCTCTTTGTCTCTTTTGGCTGGTTTGGAGCTTGATAGCCCACAACTGCTAAAAATAGATACAGTTGCCGCTCGCCTTACTCCCATCACATAACGAAGAACTAAACCACGAAATACTTAGTGTCAAAATATTTTCTTCGCATAGCTTGTTTGAAAAATAGAGATATGTAAATAGCTCTGACCATGAGATTCTCCTAAAGCCTCCTTCGTATTAGGTTATCTTTGATTTCATATCAGACCATGGGATGCTCCTAACAAGGAGACTCACGGTCTGAGAGGGCGATATCAGGACCTAATCTACTCATTTGTCTCAATGCACCTTGGAGGCAAGCAGTGATGATCTTGGTTTTAATATCTTTGAGTTGTGATATCGCTGAAGTCTCCAGATGAAGTTTTCTAGCCATCGCGCAAAAGGAAATGGTGACTTCACCGGTATCTATACCTTTTCTTTTCAATATGTATCTTTGCATTTGAAGCTCCCTTCAATCCTCGAATAAAGTGTTTTATGATTTCGAGATTGAAAATTCATGCAACTTTTTGGGGGGAGGTTTGTTGTAAAAATTATGAAAGGATGAAATGATTGTCCAAGCTTGAATTTTCTTGCAAAATGGACCGAAATTAGGGATAAACAAAGCAAACAAAAGCCACAGGAGTCAGCCAAGACCGCAGCGAAACAGTCACAACACGAGCAGAAGACATATACTCATTGTATACATACATCAACACATAATAACATGTGCTTTGAAATATACACTCTTCAATCCTCCCCTAATATGATATCTGCTACAATTCCATCAATAATACCATCCACAACAATGTCCAAAATGCAATCTACATGATAATGGCTTAGAGGATCCAAAACAAAGTCAGCAGGGCACCGACCCGCATATATAACCATCCTCCCATGATCAACGTTTGCCAGTGATGTCTAGCACCCAGCAAAAATAGTGTACATCATAAGTTACGGTATGTATAACATGACCAATCATCAATGTTGGTTGTCCAAAATTACACCTCCAACATTTTGGGGCTTCGGGGGCTCCATATCGGGGGACCTTGGCTTCCGGGGCTCCCCAACGGGAGTCCTTGGCTTCAAGGCCTCCATAGCGGGATACTTTGGCTTCAAGGGCCCCTCAGCAGGAGATTTTGGCTTTGGGAGCTCTTCTGTTGGGAAAACCTGTGGGGGCGCTTGCTCGGTAATAGGAGCCAACTTAGGATGCTCAGAAGCTTCAGAGCCATGTTTGCCCGAAGCTCCGGTATCCGCCGCAACAGGAATGGTTTGCCCATGTCGTCGCTAATCAGCACGCTTCTGAGCTGCATCTTTGACCTAAAAACAAAAGGACATAAGCAGCACGGAAGCCATAAAAATGAGGCAAAAAGTGAGCAAGCTTGTCTCGAAGAAACAGTTATAGCTCACCTCCTTTCGATGGTATGAACCTGCTCGCTAACCACAGCGTCAAGGCCATGCTTCCATACCAAGCTAAATATACAACGTCCCACATTTTCACAGTCTCAAAATCAATGGAGAACGTCGTCAGCTCAATAGAGTGGAAAGGGAGGAGCTCTAGCTCACAAAATATCTTTGCAGCCCTTGGCTTCTAGCGACACATCAAGTGCCTTGGTTCCGGCCATAGCACAATAACAGCCATATGAACTCATAACTTCTAGGACGGCTTTCGCTACTTCTTCATCCAGTTTAGAACCTCCAAGAGAATCTCTGTTTTCAAATCTTTGCTTTCGAGGACGAGCCCAGTGTTGGACACAACAACAGAAATTGATGATGCACATGAATAAATTTTTTTTTTCAAAATGTTTTTCTCGTCTTTGGATTTTTTTATGCTTCAGAGATTCTACTTCTGCATGAAGCTCGCGAAGCTTAGTTTCTTTCTTTTCAATATCTGGTTGGAGTTTTTTGATTTCTTATCCCTTGCTTTCGTCATCTTTTTTATGAATTTTTACAATATCTTCGGCAACCTGTCTACTCTCTTTTTCAAGTTTTAGCCGAGATCTCATCTCCGAAGCTGCAAGCTTCTGTTTCTTGAGACCGGCAACCAAAATAGAGTTCTCATCTTCAAGCTTCTTAGCATTGATCCGCTGAGCGACAACTTTGTCAGATAGTTCCTTCATGCTCTTCTCGTAGGTTTCGTGTTGACTGCCGATCACGTTAATACGGCTGTGAAGGTCATCTATCTGTGCTAGCTGCTGCGCGCTTTCTAGTGCCTGCTTTTTTGAGAGAGTCTTGGAAAGAAGTAGTCCATAAAAGTGGCATGGACCAAAAATGTAAGAACATTGAAGCAAACGTGTAAAAAAAGAGAAAAAGGATTATAAAACACCTTCATGCACATGGTATTAAGATGATCAGCGGGTTCACTAGTTGAAACAGAGAGCAGATTGTTTTTAGCATCGGGGAAACAGAAAGAAGCCCCAAATTTGTCTGCCATGTCAATTTCGGTGTCATAACTCAAGCACTGAAAAGTTTTTGTTGGGTTACCGCTGAAAACAATGTTGTCATCCTTGTAGCCGATTTTCGGAGTAAGCTCACATAACCGTTGAGCTTCGTCTTTCCCAAAATCTTCGGATCTAAGGATTTGAAGCAATCTTGCATCTTGGAGCACAGGTAGTCTGAGTATGTTGGTCGAGGGCTGCTGAAGAGCAGCCAAAGCATGTGCTGCATCAAGTGAGGCATGGTCGCGCGACCCATCAGCTGTGTCACAGCCGCCAGCATCCACATCAATGCTCTAAATAAGTTCAGAAATTTTTTCTGGAGTCTTTTCGAAGCTATCTAGTTTCTCTGCCCCCTAGAAATCGCCAAAACCCTTCTCTACATGAACAGTACTTGAATGGTGCTCAAGGGCTTGTTTTTCATACCGAGGCAATGCCCCTATCGAATCTTCTTCCCCAACCATGTCAAATGGATCAGGAATCTGAGGTACCCCTTCGGACTCCATGAACGAGTCCATAGGAGTTGCTTGTTTAACCACTATTTTTCAATATGACAACCCAGCAGACTCAACACATGTGTTGGCCCACCACTTCCAATAATTGAGCCCAACATCTTGTCCGCTTCAGACGTAAGTCCTTCAAATATAGGAATAGTCTCCGAAGCATGAGGAGAATGACTTTCTGGTGCAATAATGCTTTTCACAATGGAAGCAACAGTTGGCTTCGGAACTCGGTGACCCGTTTATTTCATAGATTTTCTTATAATCTTTATCTTCTTAGCCTTTTCAATAGCTTCATCATTGGGCGTGTCTCTGCTTCACCGCTTCGAAATATTGCATTTGGAAGCTGTTGCACCAGCAGGATACTTTTTGTAATCAGGATATTCGACCCCAAGGGCATTGAATACCCGGTTCAGCCTTCGCTTAGCTCGATGGCCAAGCATACGATCTAACCGCCTGCATTTGGCAATGGTAAAGTTACCAAGCATCAAGACGATGATCTTTTCCGTGGCCTCTCGTCATTCCTTCCTAGGAGTAGTGTGCCAACCAAAGGCCTTGAATTTGCTTCATCAGATAGAGTGGTCCATCGGGTTTCGGCACTAGAAATTTTTCTTAAGAGGGAGCACACCAGCCGCCAAAAATTCTTGGGCTAGACATGGCATGTGAATTTGGGTGCATACAACGCTATAGGCAATGTTAGCCGTCATGGTTTTGTTGGATTGTGAGCAGAGGGGTCTCTTGAAACTGAAGGAGATCCTAAAAGAACTCATTACACATGGCACCAAGTCTGGGTTCTCATCTATCTCTACAGCATAGTAGAACCATTTTTGGTCCATCCAGTGGACCACTTGCTTCGGTAGGCCAATACTAGGCCTAGCATCCGAAGTTCGGATCGAGTTGTGATATCTTGTCAGCTTTTGTTTGATAATGAAGCTCATGAAATCAGTAGAAGCATTCAAGATCAAGCTCTAGGCCTTGACTGAGCATTATCCATGTGGCGGAACCGCTGATTTAATCTGAGCTAAGCGCACCTGTCACCACATGACTCGTTGTGCACTTAGACCAAATTAAACCCGGTTGTCCGTCGAGCTACCCAACATGGCACTCGATGAAACCATCGCCCAAAGAGAACGACATCACACACATTCAGATCTCGATGGAGCCACAACAGTTACATCATCATAGGCAGTTAATAGTAATAATAAAATAAAGTTCTTACAAACCATGTTGAAATCAAATACAAGTTCAAATCAAATAGCGGAAGCGATTTCAAAAACATCTCGCAGCGGAAACAAAGTACTTAACTAGTCTTCATGGAAGGATGAGCCAGGCGAGCAGCACCGAGCCCACCGGTACTACCCTCCTCCAAGCAATTGTCCAGGTGTCATCGGGACCTGCACTCAAAATGTGGGGGCAAACCCTTAGTACTAATTACTCAGTAGGGCTTAATGGAGGGGCTTACGGCTGACGCAAAGCTTGCCTACTAGCATTTGGATCCTTAGCCATTGATTTTAAACAGTTTCTTCATGAGCAAATATATCATCATCATAATAACATGCAGGAATGTAAACATACAAGTACAAATAGGTGGAATTTGAAAACATGAATTATAATATAACATATTTAGATAGTTACTATGTTTGAACGTTAGTGGCGTTGGCATTCTCACACTTGGTGAGCATCAGCGATTCGAATCGATTTTAATTCTCGGGAATAGCTATCATGCCAGGGGTACACGTTTACTGGCCATCGCGTTCCACATATATTCCCCATCTCCACTTGTTCTACTTTGCACTTACTATCACTTGCTACGAAACTCAAAGTTCTAGGTCTGGGCAAAGAGTTCCGTGATCCACTATAAAAGAAGGAGCACAGTAAGAGACGTCCTAGTTATTTGATGTTGCCCCATTTTCGCATCTTGACTCGTTAATAGGTCCCCAATAGATGCCAAAGCTCACTGGAAGCTTAGATAAACGTGGATCTCATCCACTATGTGTCGTGAAAGGGAATATGATTGCAAAACATATAGTGGGAGTATCTTTTATTAAAATTGTTTTGATAAATGATCTACATAAAACGTTGTGCTACATAAAACATTGTGTTGAATCTTTGCATATTTACTTCCTAATTAGTTGATCATGGCTATTAATCCCACTCCGAGTTCTAGCTTTAATTTGCGATCTATTTTTAATAAAGAGAAGTTGTATGGAACAAACTTTGCTAATTGGAACCGAAACTTGAGAATTGTTCTCAAGCAAGAGACAAAGGAAAATGTTCTCGAGCAGCCCTATCTTGAGCACCTTGAGGATGGTGCAATCACAACTGAGCGCAAGGCTTATGAGAAGCACCGCAATCACTCGCTTGATGTTGGCTGTCTCATGCTTGCCACCACGTCCCCTGAGCTTCAGAAGCGATATGAGGACTCAGATGCCTATAATATGATTGAAGGGCTACATGGCATGTTTGAGAACTAGGCAAGGGATGAGAGGTATGACACCTCAAAGGCCTTGTTTGGTTGTGAGCTAGCTGAAGGCAGGGACTAAAATAGACTAGAAGTTTTGCATGGGGCGAGATGGACGTGCGCGTCGGCAACAAAGCAAAGTTTGCTGTGTTAGCAGTTGGCACATATCACTTGTTGCTTCCTTCTGGATTAGTGATGGAATTAAATAATTGTTATTTTATTCCAGCATTGAGCAAAAATATTATCTCCTCTTCATGTTCAGAGGAGGATGGTGGTTGTGAGATAATAATAATAAAGAACAAGTGTTGTTCAATTTATTTGAATAACATGCTCTATGCATATTGTCCATTAGTGAATGGATAGTATGTTCTTGATCTTGAGGATGAGCCGATTCTTAACATTAATGCTAAACGACTCAAACCGAGTGGTTTGAATCCTGCTTTTATCTGGCATTGTCTCTTGGGCCATATTAACAAGAAACATGTGGAGAAGCTCCATAGTGATGGACTACTCGACTCATTTGATTAAGAATCATGTGAGACATGTGAATCTTGTTTACTTGGCAAGATGACAAAGGCACCCTTCACTGGTCAAGGTGAGAGGGCGTCTGAGTTGTTGGCCCTTGTACATACCGATGTATGCGGTCAAATAAGCTCAGTAGCTAGAGGCGGTTTTTAGTATTTCATTACTTTTGCTGATGACTTTAGTAGGTATGGCTATATCTACTTAATGATACCTAAGTCCGCTTGAAATGTTCAAACAGTATCAGAACCACTCAGGCAAGATGATAAAATTCCTGCGATCGAATCGTGCTAAGAATATCTGAGCCAAGAGTTCAATGACCATCTAAAGAGTTGTGGAATTGTTCCACAGCTAACTCCACCCCGAACGCCATAGCAGAATGGTGGGTCTGAGAGGAGGAACCGAACCTTGTTGGACATGGTGAGGTTGCTGATGAGTCAGAGTGATCTTCCATTGTCCTCTTGGGGTTATGCTCTAGAAACTGATGCGTTTACATTGAACCGAGTTCCATCGAAGTCTGTGGAGAAGACACCATATGAGATATGGACTGGGAAGAGTCCCAGGTTGTCTTTCCTTGTGATTTGGTACTAAGGCTTATGTCTAACATTTGACGTCTGATAAGCTCCATCCTAAGTCAGACAAATGCTACTCTGTGGGCTATCTTAGGGAAACTAAAGGATATTATTTCTATAACCTAGAGGAAGCAAAAATGTTTGTTGCCCGGAATGGTGTCTTTCTGGAGAAAGAGTTTCTCTTGAAAGAGGAAACCAATCAGAATTGGGAGCAACTCGAAGAGGTTTGTGAAACACTAGAGAATGGTTCTAGTCCGATTGATTTCCAACATGATGAGTCAAACATTGAGCACTCTGTAGAAACACCATTAACCCCACGTAGGTCACAAAGGGCACATCGTGCACCAGACCGCTACATGTTCCTCACCATGGGTCAGCACGATGTATTGTTGTTGGACAATGATGATCCTAAGACTTACAAAGAAGATATGATGGGACCTGACTCTGAGAAATGGCTGGAGGCCATGCTATCCGAGTTGAAATACATGGATGACAACCAAATTTGGAACTTGGTCGAACCACTTGATGAGGTGCGACGTATCGAGTGCAAGTGGGTTTTCAAGAAAAAGATAGACGCTTATGGAAATGTTCACATCTATAAAGCACAACATGTGACAAAAGAGTTTCATCAAATTCAAGGCGTTGACTATGATCAAACATTTTTGGCCATAGCCACGCTAAAGTCTATCTGGATCCTCCAAGCAATTGCCGCATATCATGACTATGAGATGTGGCAAATGAATGTCAAAACAGCTTTCCTTATTGGAAACCTAAGTGAGGATGTGTACATGACACAGTTTGAAGGTTTTGTCGATCCAGAGAATGCTGGGAAAGTATGTGAGAGCCAATGGACCGGCTCCATTCTCTCTGGAGTGATGAGTGATTGTCAACAGAAGACAAAGACCCAGAAGGACTTGGGCACAAGCCCTCTGATGGACAGGAGGTAGAAGAAAGCCCTTCGAAGTTCTGGAGGCATGCTCGACATCGGTCGGCCATGAGAGTTCGGTACACGGAGGAGCGGCATGGCGACAATAGGACCAAGACCTCAGAAGGACTGAGAGGCAACCCCGATGGACAGGGGAGGATGAGTGCTACTGCGGTGCTCCAACCCGAGTACATGGCGCAAAGACAGGTGAGGGTGTTGACGGATTCGCTCAAATTCGTCACCCTACCAACAAGTTACCAGACTCGACGAATGGGCTCATTCTGGCCGAGATAGAGTGGAGTGGGCCGTTCCAGGCCTAGGAAGGAAACCCTAAAGTTTCTCGGTTTCTGACTTCAAAACCGGAGGTCGATCAGCGGATTTGGACTACTGGCCACGTGGACATCATCCAGAAGTTAGCTTGCAGGCGAAGAAGATCAAAACTCCATTGCGGTCGTCCATTCCCTAAGAAAGTCGAGTCTTTTCCGTTTTGGCCCCTACAGGCGTTTCTGTAATATAGGGGTCTTAGTGTAAAATGTGTCGATTAGGCCAGGGCTATAAATACCTAAGTGGCTGGTCATTTAGATGAGGCTTCCACCTTAAGAAACCCTGGGCTTAGTTTCCAACCAGCCAAGAGCTTAGAGATCAAATCGGGTGCTTAGCTTAGGATTTGAGAGTCCCCTAGGCTAGTACTTTGCATTAGTGGGAGGATGAAGGGTGGTAGGCTAAGTTGAACCTTGTATGCACTGATTTCCACATCTAATCAAGGCAAGATTCATCCCCAATTCATGCTCTTGTGTGCAGCCATCTCCCTTCCCCCGTTCTAGTTGGTTTTTGGAAGAAACTCAAGGGCTTTTGGTGATTTGCTTTGCCCACGAGTTAATCCTGATCTTGTGGCTCTTTTGGACTTGCTAGGATGTGGAGATTATGACTTAGTTCATCACAATCTTGCTGGATTGCCACGAGCAAGCTCATCTTGAGTTTTCCCCTCTCTTGCCCAAAGATTGACATCTCACGAGATCTGAAATTTCCACTGATCCCTTGGTCATTTTGTGTTGATCTTTTGAGAAAAGCTTTGGAATAGGATCCAGAGAGCATGTGCAAAATCTCGTGAAGATTGGACAAGTTTTGCTCAGGTTTGGGTGTGAAAACCGCTTGTCTGCGACTCTATCGGACAGTCCGGCAGTGTCCATCGGATAGTCCAGCGTTGGGGTCTGTCTAGGGTCTTGCCACCGGACAGTCCGGCTCCTGCTACCGGATAGTCCAGTCCTGCCTGGATTGCAGCTGTGTTTCGCTGTTTGCCTATTCCGCTGTGTCTTTGCTCTGGATGTTTGCATTTCCGACTTCCAAATTATTCTCTTTGCTTGCTGTGAGTCGGTGAGACGCACTTTGCTGCGGTGAGCGTCGTGTGGCAGTTTTTGCAAGATTCGTTGCCTCGGTGATCTTGTTGGTTTGGCTCGCGTTTTTTCTAGCTTCGTGCATATCCTCTCAGTGGACGGCACCCTTGCGCTGCTAGACACGTATCTGTTCAGTGGACGATGTCTAGTTCTTCTCTTAAGCACCAATTTTGGGGAGTTGTGAATTTGAGTTTTAAAGTGCTCCTATTCACCCCCCCTCTAGTCGCATATCTCGGTCCTATAATTGGTATTAGAACCGGTTAGGTTTCTTCATACCTTTACCAATGAGAAACCAGTAGCGACTATGGCACACTCTGGGAAGGTTCCGGTTCTCGGCTCAGATGGCTATCCCCACTGGAAGGGTAGGATGAAAGCTTTCTTGCTTAGCCAGAGCGAGGACATATGGAATAATACACAGAGTACGACTTTCACGGTATTCCCCATTGCCGAGTGTACCAGACCGGCGCTCGTTGCTCAGCACGAGGTGAACTACAAGGTGGTGAACTTTCTCTTCTCTGGTCTTGGTCCGGCGGACTATGAGATGGTGAGCCACCTTGATACCACCCGTGAGATCTGGTCCCTGCTCCGTGCACACCATGAGGTGACGGTGACAGTTAAGGGTCAGCTTGTTGAGACTTACCGGCGTGAGTATGAGGACTTTGTTCAGAAGCCGAGAGAGTCTTTGGATGCCTTGTTTGGTCATTTTCAGTCGATCATCAACAAGCTCCGTGTCAACTCTGCCCCCACTGCTCTCCCATACACTGACCATCAGCAAGTTGTCAAACTGCTGTATTCCTTGGACAGGAATGTGTGGGAGATCAAGAAGAACTCAATTCTTGAGTCGGCAGGTTATGACACCTTGGGAGTTGAGGAGCTTTACAGCAAGCTCAAGGCCATAGAGGTTTATTACCAGATGACACATATGCTCAATGGTACCGCCTCCAAGAGCCTAGCCTTGGGTTCGAGCTCCAAGGAAGTTGCTACTAACCCCCCACTTCACAGTTTTTTGTTCTCTGCTTTGATGTCTGTGACAAAGGAGCAATTGACGTCACTAGGGGATGATGAGCTTTGCCTATTGTCTAGTCGCTTCCAGCGTGCCTACGACAATTAGATAAGCAAGAAGAGGGGCGAGAAGCCCAAGTGCTTTGAGTGCAGAGAGGTCGGCCACTTCATGGCCGAGTGCCCGAACAAACAGAACGACTACTACAAGAAGGGCAAGAACCACTCCCGCGACTTCAGTAAGCACCGCTCTGACAAGCACGAGTAAAGCAAGCATGACCACACCAAGCACCGTTCCGGCAACATCAAGAACTTTAGGAAGGCTTTCAAGAGCTAACAGAAGGACAACCAGGAAGCGGGACAAGGCCTTCTTCGTCGAGCTTGGTGGTCTTTGTAGCGTATGCTCCTCCTCCTCCTCCTCCTCTTCGTCAATCTCAAGCAATGAGGATATCGTCACCAAGTGGGTCTAGAGGAGGGACCAAGGCAGTCCTACTGGCCTCTACTCCGTCTCCACCAACTCCAAGCACGAGCATAAGATGAACCGGAGATCATTTTGCTCCATGGTGCTTGAGGACAAAGACGACAAGGGCAATGACAATGACTCCTCCGACGAAGAGGTAACTCCTGAGCAAGCTGAGATCCTTGATATGCTGGAGAGGAATAGTCATGAGTTGAAAGCCTAGGATAAGTTGTTGGAGAAGGCAACCAAGAAGCTGCAGAAGCTGAAAGCCAAGCTTGTTGATGCTTTGGCTGAGATTGAGAGACTGAAGAGTGTGCAAGCCCAGCCTATTGACTTTGAGTGTCATACCTGTGAGTCCCTCATGAGTGACCTTTGTGAGCAGAAGAGCAAGTATGCTCATCAGGTAGAGGAGATGGATAGGCTGAAGGCTGAGTTTGGCGAGCTCCAGTCTAAACTGGATGAGCCTACCTTGAGTGAGGTGCCTGAGCGTGAGTCTTGCCTCCACCTAGCTGTTGACATAGCTGAGCTGAAGGTGAAGTGTGAGGGGCTGCTCAAGGAGTTGGAGGAGCTTAGGGCTAGACCCACACTTTTGGGTGTGTACAAGTTTTGTCCTACCTTCAGGAGTGAGCTAGACCAGGTGAGAGCTGACCTTGAGGTGCTTTCAGCACCTCCTGATACGTGTGAGAGTTGTCTCACTTTGAGGCTATAGATGGATGCTTTCAGTACCTCCTGATACGTGTGAGAGTTGCCACCATTAGGAAGCCTGAGAAGTCTGCTCTTGTGATTCCCTCTCTAGACTGTCCCACTTGTGCTACCGAGACCTTGATTCTGGAGGGTCTGAGAGAGGAGAAGTTGATCCTTGAAGAGGACAACTGTAGGTTGAGAGAGGTGCTGAGCTGGATGTATGCCAGGGAACCTCGGCTTAGGATGATCATAGAGGCGAACAAGTGTGGTGAGGATGACACCATGGGCTTAGGTTAGGAGACTGTAGTAGCTTGGGTAAGAAGAAGAGTGCCCCGGTCAAGCCTAACATTGCCTCTCCTGAGCCTGACTCTACTGTTGATGCAGTTTACCATGAGCCTCCCAAGGTTGCCCCAAGGAAGTCATATTGGACACCCAAGTCACCACAAGCCAAGCTGGACAAGATAGTAGAAGAAGTGCTTAAGCCTTCTGTCAAGAAGCAAGTCTAGCAGCCAGCACCACCCAAGGCTTCACCACCTCACTAGAAGCCCAAGACCCAGCCCCAGCCTATGCCGACTGTGACTTTTGCTAGCAGAATGGTCACTTGGAGGAGTTCTGCTTCAGGAGAAAGCTGGCTGAGAGACAGGAGAGAGCCTGGGGAAACTAGGATCAGTTCTACTAGAGTTGTAGGCAGGATCCTCCCCGTAGCGGTAAGATAAGAGATCGCTTTGCTAGTGGTGAGAGAGGAGGCGGCTTTCAGGCCCGTGCTCCTGGTGGTGAGAGGCGCTTTGCCGGTCGAGCTCCTAGCCGTTTTCAGCGCAGCTATGGACCTCATGACTGAGGCTTTGGTAGATGGTTTTAGAGCTCACACTTTGGAGGTCGTGGGTACCCAGATCGTCGTGATGCTTACCTTGACTGTGCTTTTCCCACTTTTGAGCAAATGGCTCGGCACTGGTTCAGCAGTTTCACTAACCCCAGTGCCGGACCATTTGCTCACTCCCGCTTTCCTTGATTTTTGCAGGATCGAGGCCTGGAGGACATATGGATCATGGACTCCAGCTACTCTAGGCACATGACAGGGCACCGCAGATGGTTCTCTAGCCTCAACCCCAGTGTGCACCAAATAATACATCACATTCGGGGATAATGGTTCAAGGTAAAGTGTTGGGTGTTGGTTATGTTGCGCTTTCTGGTAAGCTTTCCCTGAGAGAAGTTGCTTTGGTGAGGAATTTGGGGTTCAATTTGGTTTCTGTCTTGCAACTTCTCAAGGAAGGGTATGAGGTTCGCTTTAAGGAGGGTTCTTCTCATGTTCTTGATGCTAAGGAAGACCTTGGTTTTTAGATTTTGGCCTATGGGCAGGTTTTTAAGGTTGATCTTGCATCTGTTTGTGGCCCTCCTCGGTGTTTGGTAGCTAGTCCTTCTACTGATATATGGAAGTGGCATAGGAGGCTAGACCATTTGAGTTTTGATTTGCTTGTCTGGTTGAGCTCGATGGGTCTAATCTGAGGATTGGCCAATTTGAAAGCAGAAAAGGACATAGTATGCCAGCCCTGTCGTCATGGCAAGATGGCTGCCGCTTCTCATGCACTTGTCAATCAGGTGATGATCTCTTACCTTGGAGAGCTTCTGCATATGGACATGGTTGGTCCAGCTCGGGTACAGTCAGTCGGTGGGAAGTGGTATGTGCTTGTTGTTGTAGACGACTTTTCTCGTTTTTCGTGGGTGTTCTTCATGGAATTCAAAGATGAGGCTTTCGTTTTGTTCGGGATCTGGTCTTGAGGTTAAGAAGTGAGAGTCATAAGGCCTTGAGGGCTATCCACAGCGACAATGGCAGAGAATTTCATAACTCTCGTTTTGAAACCTTCTGTCGTGGCCTAGGTCTTGATCATCAATTCTCATCTCCTTATACCCTACCTCAGAACAATGGTGTGGAACGAAAGAACCGCACACTTGTAGAGATGTCGCGGATGATGCTTGATGAGCATAGGACTCCATGACGCTTTTGGGCAAAGGCTATGAATATGGCCTGTTACATTGCTAACCGCATCTTCCTACGAGCTTTCTTAGGGAAGACATCATATGAGCTACGGTTTGGTAGGCAACCTAGCATCAAGCACGTGCATGCATTTGGCTCCAGATGCTTTGTGCTCAAAAAGGGGGGCATTTGGACAAATTTAAATCTCGCTACTTGGATGGTATTTTCCTTAGGTACGCCTCTAGCTCTAGGGCATATAGAGTGTGGATACTCGATACCAAACAAGTGGTTGAGACCTGTGACCTTTGAGGAATCTATGCCTTGCACAACCCCTGCATTTGAGCTTTCAGGTGATGATGTAGGAGCCCCCATCTTTGATGATGAGGAAGTTCAGGTAGATGCTAGTGATGCAGGAGCCACTACACTGGCTGTAGCTCCTACCCCCTCTGCTACGAGCACTGAAGACTAAGGAGGACCTTTGCTGATGGCTTCCTCCTCACTCCCCCAACCGCAAGCTCGAGCAGAGGCTGGCCTTGCTGAGGACGCAGGGGAGGTGACCTCTGAGATTGTTCCATCTCGGTAGGTCCAGTGGGATCACCCTCTACATGGGATCATTGGTGATTTGCATGCGAGGACTTTGAGGTCCCAGACAGGTTCTATCGCTTTGTTTGCTCATGCAACATTTGTTCCCTCCTTTGAGCCCAAAGATGTTGGACACATACTTTCTTATTGTAATTGGGTTAATGCCATGCATGAGGAGTTAGAAAACTTTAAGAGGAATGAGGTTTGGGTTTCGGTAGATCCACCACCACAATGCAATCCTGTTGGGACAAAATGGGCTTATCAAAAATAAGCAAGGGGAGGATGGTATTGTTGTGCGGAACAAGGCTAGACTTGTGGCTAAGGGTTTTTGTCAAAAAGAGCGGATAGACTATGAGCAAACGTTTGCTCCTATTGCACGCCTGGAAGCTATACGTATTCTCTTAGCATTTGCAGTTTCCATGGGTTTCAAGCTTTTTTCAAATGGATGTGAAGTCTGCTTTTCTAAATGGTTTCATTAAAGAAGAAGTTTATGTCAAATAACCCCCTAGATTTGAAAATGCTAAATACCCTAACAATGTTTACAAATTGCAAAAACCTTGTATTGTTTGAAACAAGCTCCTAGAGCCTGGTATGAGAGATTGAAAATGTTTTTGCTAAACCAGGGTTTCAAAATGGGGAGTGTTGATAAGACCTTGTTTCTCCTCAAGCATGGTACTGATCTTCTTATGGTCCAGATATATGTGGATGATATCACCTTTCGTTGCTCATCTCACTCTCTTGTTACCAAGTTTTCTGAGCAGAGGTCGAAGGAGATTGAGATGAGCATGATGGGAGAGTTTCCATTTTTCCTTGGACTGCAAATCAAGCAAGGGCGTGAAGGAACCTTCATCCATCAAGCCAAGTACACGAAGGACATTCTAAAGAAGTTGATAAGAGAGACCTGAAGCCTATGGCGACTCCCAATGTAAAAATAAATGACTCTTGATGCAGATGAAGAAGGGGAGGTTGTGGACCAGAGAGAGTACCGAGGGATGATCGGCTCACTTCTGTACCTGACGGCGACTAGGTCGGACATCCAGTTCGCGATTTGCCTTTGTGCGCATTTTCAAGCCTCATCGAGGACATCACAAAATCAAGCGGTGAAGCACATCTTCAGGTACCTGAAATACACTCCTGAGCTTGGTCTTTGGTTCCTTTCAGCTTCTATGCTCTCTCTCAGAGGGTATTCGGATGCTGACTTTGCGGGTTGTCGGCTGTAGCACAAGTCTACTTCTGGCACCTACTAGTTTCTCGGTTCTTCTCTTGTCTCTTGGTCCTCACGCAAGCAATCTAGCGTAGCCACTTCCACAACAGAAGCCAAATACATTGCTGCTACTAGTTGCTGCTCCCAGCTGCTTTGGATGAAGTCCACCTTGAGTGACTTTGATCTCAGTTTTTGGAAGATCCCTCTCCTAGTAGATTCTACATCTGCTATTTCTGTAGCTAAGAACCCCGTCTTGCACTCTAGAACCGAACACATAGTCATGTGGTTTCACTTTCTGAGAGCTCACTATGAGAAGGGAGATATAGACTTGATCCATGTGGAGACCGAGAACCAGTTGGCAGATATCTTCACGAAGCCCTTAGAGCTTAGCGCGTTTGCTCGATTGCGTGGGGAGCTTGGTATTTGTTACCCCTTTTAGGTTGGGGGTAACTTTGATGTAGTTTAGGTTTTGTTTTGCTTTTCCTTTGCCTTTCTTTGTTTTCTTTGCATCTTGTATCATATCATGCATTGCATTCTATCATATGCAGTTTCACTTTCACTAGCACTAGAGCTCTTCTAGAATGACTAGTTAGTACTTGCTTGTGCTAGATTGTATAGTTGCCTGCTTGATCATGGTTGTCTAAGCTCCTTGGATCTATCTAATATCATTTGTGAGCTAAGTCACTTTTATTTCTTGAAAATCAAAACCAAGATAACCACTTTACTTAGCTACCTAGCATGTGTAGGTATGTTGAATGCTATGCTATCTTCTCATGCTTGGATATGCTAGTCGTATGCCTTTGTTGAGTTTAAGCCTAAGCATTTATGACACCTTGCCTAAACCTGAAATCAGAATTAAATCTGTGTACTTCATGTGTCTTATGAGCTAAATTGACAAGATCCACGTGGGTTCGCTTGTCACACTATTCTAGTTTGAGATAACTTACCATTGCACATTGGCATGAACTTGGACTAGGCTGTGTATGACCAAAACCTTGTCTTAAGCTTCTGATGGTTTTCTGAACCTAGGCTTGGCATTGGTTGGTAAGAAGTGGCAAAGACAAGTGAATAACGCCTGGCACAAGATCTGATTTGCATGAAGTTACAAATTGCTAAACCTAAAATCTGCAAGAATCTAAATTGCTTATGGCCTGTTGTATGTACTTTGGTTGACAGTGGCACACCTTGTATGTAATGCTAGCATTTTGCTGTTCATGCCCATCTTGCTAGATGCTACTCATGTTGGTGATGCCTTCTGTATAAGATAGATTCAATCGAGCTTGTTGCATGCTTCTTTGCCCTCACTTGCTCTGTATGCTAGAACATGTATTTACAAGCTTTTCATCCCTGCTGAGCTCTTCATGGTACACTTTCTGCATTTCATGGCATATTTTGAGGAGGAGTTGTCTCATTCACGGGGAGTTAGATTCTGTGAACCCTTGATGTGTCCATTATCAACAAGGCAGAGAGATGTTGACCTATAGGTGTGTTCATGGACCAAGGGGGCAATTCTGGAGAATTAGTTCAGGGGTTGCTGTGCATTAAGGGAGTTTGAGCTTTTAGCATGCTCTTGCATCAGTGCGTTGAGCCTTTTGCGTCTTTCTAGAGGAGCCAATGCTTTGCCTAAGCATGGCCGTATTGAGCCAGTTTGCCTCTTTCTTGAGGGGTCATGCTTTAGTTTGATCGATTGTGTTGAATGGTTTCCCTTGTTTTAGGGGGTCGATCTTTGGTTTTCTTTTTGTTGCCTAAATTTGCACTTCTTAGCTTGTGTTTGGTTTTTCGGGCATTTTGAGCAACTTTCTTCTTTTCTCATTCTTTTAAGTTTTACGCTTGTTTTTCTTGTCTTTGTTCTATTTCAAGTTACAGGTAGAAGGTGTTGATAATGCACTCATCAAGGGGGAGATTGAGAGCCAATGGGCAGGCTCTATTGCCTCTAGAGTGATGAGTGATTGTCAACAGAAGCCAAAGACCGAGAAAGACTTAGGCACAAGACCTTCGATGGACAGGACGCCCTCCGATGGATAGGAGGTAGAAGGAAGCCCTCCGAAGGATTGGAGGCATGCTCGACATCGGTCGGCCATGGGAGTTCGGTACACGGAGGAGCAGCACGGCGACGGCAGGAGTAAAACCCCTGAAGGACTGAGAGGTGACCCCGATGGACAGGGGAGGCTGGGTGCCACCGCGGTGCCCCAACCCGAGTACTTCGCGCGAACACGGGCGAGGGCGTTGGCGGATTCACTCGAATCCATCACCCTACCACCAAGTTACCAGACTCGGCGATTGGGCTCATTCTCGTCGAGATAGAGTGGAGTGGGCAGTTCCGAGGCGCAGGAAGGAAACCCTAAAGTTTCTCGGTTTCTGATTTCAAAACCGGGGGTCGATCGGTGGATTTGGACTACTAGCCACGTGGACGTCATCTGAGAGTTAGCTTGCATGCGAAGAAGATCGAGACTCCATCGCGGTCGTCCGTCCCCGAGAAAGTCGAGTCTTTTCCATTTTGGCCCCTACGAGCATTTCTGTAATATAGGGGTCTTAGTGTAAAGTGTGTCTATTAGGCCAGGGCTATAAATACCTAAGTGGCTGGTCATTTACATGAGCCTTCCAGCTTAAGGAAGCCTAGGCTTAGTTTCCAACCAAGCCAAGAGCTTAGAGATCAAATCGGGTGCTTAGCTTAGGATTTGAGAGTCCCCTAGGCTAGTACTTTGCATTAGTGGGGGGATCAAGGGTGGTAGGCTAAGTTGAACCTTGTATGCACTGATTTCCACATCTAATCAAGGCAAGATTCATCCTCAATTCGTGCTCTTGTGTGCAGCAATCTCCCTCCCCCCTTTCTAGTTGGTTTTTGGACGAAACTCAACGGCTTTTGGTGATTTGCTTTGCCCACGAGTTAATCCTGCTTTTTGCTCTTTTGGACTTGCTGGGATGTGGAGATTATGACTTAGTTCATCTCAATCATGCTGGATTGCCATGAGCAAGCTTCTCTTGAGTTTTCCCCTTTTTTGCCCAAAGATTGCCATCTCACGAGATCTGAAATTCCCGCTGATCCCTTGGTCATTTTGCGTTCATCTTTTGGGAAAAGCTTTGGAATAGGGTCCTAGATAGCTTGTGCAAAATCTCGTGAAGATTGGACTAGTTTTGATCAGGTTTGGGTGTGAAAACCCCTTGTGTGCGACTCAACCAGACAGTCCGGCAGAGGCCACCGGACAATCCGGTTCCACCGGAAAGTCCGGCAGTGCCCACCGAACAGTCCGGCATTGGGGTCTGTCCGGGTGTTCTGATCCGCACAGTCCCAGCAAAGGACACCAGACTATCCAGTGACACCGGACAGTCGGGCCCTGCCTGGATTGTAGCTGTGTTTGGTTATTTGCTTCTTCCACTGTGTTTTTGCTTTGGATTTTTGCGTTCCCCACTTTGGTGCGATGAGTGTCGTGTGGCGGTTTTTGCAAGATTCGTTACCTTGGTGCTCTTGTTGGTTTGGCTCGTGTTTTTTCTCGCTTGGTGCATATCCTCTCAGTGGACGGCACCCTTGCGCTACTAGACATGTATCTGTTTAGTGGACGGTGTCTAGTTCTTCTCTTAAGCACCAGTTTTGGGGAGTTGTGAATTTGAGTTTTAAAGTGCTCCTATTCACCCCCCTCTAGTCGCACGTCTCGGTCCTACAGTATGCAAGCTTTTGAAGTCCATTTATGGACTCAAGCAAGCATCTCTGAGTTGGAATCTTTGTTTTGATGAAGTGGTCAAAGGGTTTGGTTTCATCAAGAACGTAGAAGAACCTTGTGTATACAAGAAGGTCAGTGGGAGCGCACTCGTCTTTCGGGTGTTATATGTAGATGACATATTGTTAATCAAAAATGACATTCCTATGTTGGAAGCTGTGGAGGACTCATTGAGAAAGACTTTCTCGGTGAAGGACTTAGGAGAAGTAGCTTACATCTTGGGCATAAAGATCTATCTAAGCGCTCAATTGGATTAAGCCATCATGTATGCCATGATATGTACTCGCACAATGTTTCCTTTGCTCTAAGTGTTATGAGCCGATATCAATCATGTCCAGGTGAAGGTCTCTGGATAGCTGTAAAGAATATCCTTAAGTACTTGAGAAGGACTAAGGATGTGTTCCTAGTGTTTGGAGGTGAGGAAGAGCTCGTTGTAAAGGGTTACACCAATGCTGGTCTCCAAACAGACAAAGACTAAGCACATCGCAAGCTGGATTCATATTCTACCTCAATGGTGGAGCGGTTAGTTGGAACAGTTCCAAGCAAGATATGGTAGATGATTCTGCAACAGAACTAGAGTACATTGCAGCTTCAGAAGCTACAAAGGAGGCAGTTTGGATCAGAAAGTTTGTTTCTGAGTTGGGTGTTGTTCTGAGTGATTCATGCCCGTTGGACCTTTACTAAGATAATATTGGTGCCATTGCACAAGCTAGGGAACCTAGGTCACACTAAAAATACAAACATATACTCAGGCCAAATCACCTAATCAGGGAGATAATTGATAGAGGAGATGTGAAGATATGTAAAGTGCACACGGATCTAAATCTAGTTGATCCGTTAACGAAGCCTCTCCCACAATCCAAGTTTGAGGCACACATGAAAGCAATGCGTATTGGATACCTGAGTTGACTCTAGTGTATGTGGCCATGTGGGATGAGAATTTTTTATGTTTTATTTTATATAAATGTTATTCATTCTTGTTCCTTGAACATGCTGTTTTAAACAATGGATCAACAAGTGCGTGACTCATTCCTGATACTCTTGTTTAATGACGTCTTCTAGATGGTCCCTAGAATATAATCTTTATGTGGGAAAATGACGATTCAAGGGCTAGCACATGGATTGATTGATGATCATGTCTTGTGGATCTTCTATATTAGATATGAAATCAATGATGTGGACAGATGCTAGAGAACATGGTGTCGGATGGACTCATTCTGAGACGTTGCTGGGACTGTTATGCTTATATGTGCCATCAAGTGCTCTGGAGTGATATACCTGCTAAATCCTTTGACCTGAGATCACCATTGTTTCTCACTAGGTTGCCAAACTCTACTCCATAACTCGGTAGTTATAAAAGTGACTTTTGGGTGCGTTGCGAAACATGGATTGGGATGTGAGTGGATCGACATGGGATTTGCTCCTCCTACATAACGGGAGGGATTGCCTCTGGGGCCCCTTGAGGTGGCTGGATTAGAAAATGCATGGCCATGCTATGTGGTTAATGGTTAATCAATGTGGACTAATGGTTAGTCCAGTAATCCACCATTGACTAGTGAAATTAGTCAGACTATCAAACAAGGGTGGCACAAATCTTGCCTTGGGTCTGACGGGCGTCGCGTGGCAAAATGAAGTAGGACGAGTTGTATATCAAGGTTTGGTTGATTTTTCATTGTGCTTTCGGGGGTCAACATGTGATGCTCGGTGCCACTGTTGATCGATTGGCTTGAGAAATCTTTTTTCACCATGGCCGACTACATGAAAACCTATAGGGTCACACACTTAATGGACTGGTGGGAGCCAATGGAACAGCCTCATTGCTCTCCTAGTGTGATGAGTGATTGTCAATGAGCTAAAGTCCTCCAATGGACTGAGGCCCTCCGATGGACTGGAGGTAGGAGATGAAGACCCGGATGGACTCGGGCAAAAGACCTCGATGGGTAGAGGCAAAGGCTTAGCATCAGTCAACCACAGGAGCTTGGTACACGGAGGAGCGGTTAGACAATGGTGGTGTAAGTCCTCCGATGGATAGTGAGG
Organism: Paspalum vaginatum; assembly: GCA_030272315.1. NCBI lineage: Eukaryota > Viridiplantae > Streptophyta > Magnoliopsida > Poales > Poaceae > Paspalum > Paspalum vaginatum. The sequence goes on along the minus strand of CM059015.1, from coordinate 24,284,128 downwards.
CAACTCCAATGGACTAGAGAATCCAGGTGCCACTGTGGTGCTGCAACCTGAGTGCACGGCACGAAGGCGTGTGGAGAGAGCTTTGGTGGATTCAGCAAAAAACCGCCACCCAAGCTATCCAAGCCAAGGTGAGTTGGACCATGACTCACCTAGATAGAAGAGATGAGCCAAATGCGGCCTAGGTGGAGACTTCCTAAAGTTTCTAGGTTTCTGACTTCAAAACCGGGGGTGGATCATAGATTGGATTACTGTCCATGTGGAGAACATCCAAGGATTGTGTGGAACTTACGAAGATCAACACTTCATCGTGGTCGTCTGTCCCTAAATATCTTGTACTATTTCTTTTCAGCCTCTTAGGGCATTTCTAGTTGTAAGGACCTAAGTGCAAAACTGTCTAAACTAGCACTACGGTATAAATAGGTCAATGGCTGGTCATTGGAACCTCTACCTGGCTGGTTAGGGTTTGCTTGGTAGAGTGAATTCCGTCCCTAAGCTAAGAGCTTCAAGAAAAGAGAGGATAGAGTGAGATTTAACCTCCAAATCAAGAGGGTAGAAGAGGGAGGAAGCTTGGGATTGAAATCCATCTTGTACCTAAGATCTTGAGACCCTTTTGGGCCATCTAATTGATGTGATTTCGTCCTTGTCTTGAGTGTTTGTGTGCAGCAATCCTTCCCTTGCTCTCTTTTAGAGTTTTCTTGATTTCTTGGTGATTTTCGGCCATATCTTGCTTCGAGAAAAAAATTTGTAGTTCTTGTTGCTTTGGAAGCTTGAATGGGTTTATAAGAACCTATTCCATCCTTTGGATTGGACTAAATTTCCTAGCAAGTCTCAGATTTCGTTTTCCCCTTTCTTGACCAAATTTTCCTCCATCCAACTTTGAGAGAGTGAAAGGCGGTGAATTTTTTATCTTTTTCTTGAGATCTTTTGAGGATAAGTTCACCATATCCTATGGATTGTATTCCTAAAGTTTGGTTGGATTTGGAATTTAATTGGTCACTTTTGGTTCAAATCAAGTTTGAAATCAGATTCAGTTTTCTGTTGTCCGCGCAGGTTCTGTTGAACGGCATACTAGTCCGCATCAACAACCCAGACAGTCTGCCCCTTTAGGGAATTCAAACCTTCTCCAATTGAGCTCAAATTTTGTGGAGTCCTTCCTTGACATGTTAGGAAGCTCCAGTTAAAATGTCATGATTTTTAGAGGTCATTTGATTGGGTTTTGGCATTTCTTTCTTCGTGTTCGGTTTTGCCACTTGGGCCCTCTACTGTATGCCCATACTCTCATCCTTTGCACATGCAAATGGAGCATGCCTAGGTGTGTAGAGTGGCTGGTAGAACCTTGGTGTCTGATTCTTTGGGTTTCTCATTTAGTGTTTGTTCTTTTGGTTGTTGAGTGTGTGCTTCCACTCTTTTCTTGGTGTGTACCTTTCAGTGGACGACACCAAGTGCTTGCTAGATACGTATCTATTCAGTGGACAGTGTCTAGCTAGTTTTTTGTGAGGTTCAAGTTTGGGGGTTGAGTTTGAGTTTTTCAAGTGCTCCTATTCATCCCCCTATAGCCGCACATCTCGGTCCTACAAGTGGTATCAGAGCCGGATAGGTTTCTTCATACCTTTACCGGTCAAAAACCAGTAACGACTATGACTAACTTTGGGAAGATTCCATTCCTTGGATCCGATGGCTTCTCTTACTGGAAGAGTAGGATGAAAGCCTTATTGATTAGCCAGAGTCAGGACATATGGGACTCTACTCAGAATATGACTTTCAAGGTGCTCCCTGTTGCTAAGCGTACTGCTCCAACACTCATTGCTCAGCATGAGGCTAATGCTAAGGTGGTGAACTTTCTCTTCTCATGACTTGGTCTAGTTGATTAGGAGAAAATGAGCCACCTCGAGACTACTCGTGAGATATTGTCCTTGCTAAGTGCACACCATGAGGGTACTGTTACTATCAAGGGCCATCTCGTTGAGGCTTACATGCTCGAATATGAGAATTTCATCCAAAAGCCTGATGAGTCCATCGATGACTTGTTTGGTCAGTTCCAATCGAACATCAACAAGTTATGTGTCAACTCCAGCCCTCAGGCAATCCCATACTCTAACCATAAGCAGGCCATTAAGTTGATGTATGTGTTGGATAGGAAAATATGGGAGATCAAGGCGAACTCGATCATCGAGTCAGAGGCCTATGACACGATTGGAGTGTAGGCTCTTTACAGCAAGCTCGAGGCCACAGAAGTGGATTACAAGTTGAGAGAATCACTCACTTTGTACTGGCTCTAAGAGCATAGCCTTGGCTACTCCCTCCAGAGAGGCTGCTACTAACCCCCTACTTCACAACTTCTCGTTTTCTACTATTATGTCTATTACAGAGGAGCAGTTGGCGTCACTTGAGGATGAAGAGCGGTTTCTAGTCACTTTTAGTGCATCTATGACAACCAGATGAGCAAGAAGAGGGGCAAGAGGCCCAAATGCTTTGAGTGCGGAGAGGTCAGCCACTTCATCGCCAAGTGCCCCAACAAGAACAATGACTACTACAAGAAGGGCAAGAACCACTCCCGCGACTCCAACAAGTACCACTCCGGCAAGCGCGACCATGCCTAGCACTGCTCTGCAAGATCAAGAACTTCAGGAAGGCTTTCAAGAGCTACCAGAAGGACAATCGGAGGCGGGACAAGGCCTTCTTCACCGAACTTCGTGGCCTGTGCAGCGGAACGTCCTCCTCATCCTCATCCATGTCATCGTCAAGTTCAAGCGATGAGGAGATCATCACCAAGCGAGACAAGAGGAGGGATCAAGGTGGTCAAGTTAGGGTTTGCTTCATCTCCACCAAGTCCAAGCGCAAGCATAAGATAGGCCAAAGATCTTTTTGCTCCACGGCATTTGAGGACAATGATGACAAGGGCAATGACAACGACTCCTCCGATGATGAGGTAACCTCCCGAGCAAGCTGAGATTCTTGAGATGTTGGAGAAGAATAGTCATGAGTTGAAAGCCCAGGATAAGATGTTGGAGAAGGCAGCCTAGAAGCTTGCTAATGCTTTGGCTGAGATTGAGGAGTTGAATAGTGTGCAAGCCCAGCCTTGTGAGATTGAGTGCCCTACCTATGAGTCCTTGATGAGTGACCTTTGTGAGTAGAAGAGCAAGTATGCTCATCAGGTAGAGGAGATGGAGAGACTGAATGTTGAGATAGGCAAGCTCCAGTCTAAACAAGATGAGCCTACTTTGACTGAGGAGCCTAAGTGTGAGTCATGACCCTACCTAGCTGTTGACATAGCTGAGCTGAAGGTGAAGTGTGAGGGGTAGCTCAAGTAGTTGGAGGAGCTTAGGGCTAGACCCACGCTTTTGGGTGCGTGCATGGTCTGTCCTACTTTGATAAGTGAACTTGAGCAGGTGAGAGCTAACCTTGAGGTGCTTTCAGCACCCCCTAACACTTGTGAGAACTGTCTCAATTTAAGGTTGCGGTTGGTGGAGAAGAATGCCACCATTAGGAAGCTTGAGAAGTCGGCTACACCTATTCACTCTTTGGATTGTGAGTTCTTTGTTGCTCAGGCTATGGTGATTGAGGGACTAAGGGGAGATAAGCTGGACTTATAGGAGGAAAATGCTCATTTGCGTGAGGTGCTCAGCTGGATGTATGCGAGAGAACCCCAACTAAGGATGGTCCTAGAGAGCACCAAGAGAGCCGAGGGTGATGTGAGCAGACTTGGGTTAGGTGAGTGCAGTACTTTGGGTGAGAAGAAGAGTGCCCCTATCAAGCTAAAGACTACCTCTCCCCAGCCCACTGCTGATGGTGTTTTCGACGAGCCACCTAGGGCTCACCCAAAGTAGCAGTTTTGGACACCCAAGCTGTCACAGGCTAAGCTAGATAAGATAGTGACTGAGATTCTTAAGCATCCCAGCAAGGAGAGGATTCAGCAGCCTGTACCACCCAAGACCACACAACCACCTCACTAGAAGCCCAAGACATAGCACCAGCCTATGTCCAAGAGACAAGCCTACCACTGTGAGTTTTGCCAGCAGAATGGTCACTTGGAGGAGTTTTGCTTCAGAAGAAAGCGGCTTGAGAGGTAGGAGAGAGCTTGGGGGAACGAGGATCAGTACTACCAAGGTGGTAGGTAGGATCCTCCCCATCGCGGTGAGATGAGAGACCGTTTGCTGGTGGTGAGAGAGGAGGCAGCTTTCAAGCCTGTGCTCCTAGTTGTGAGAGATGCTTTGCTGGCCGAGCTCCTAGTCATTTTCAGCGCCGCTATGGACCTCGTGACCAAGGCTTTGGAGGAAGAGGGTTTGTGAGTCCACGCTTTGGAGGTTGTGGTTACCTAGATCATCGTGATGCTTACTTTGACTGTGCTTACCCCACCTTTGAGGAGATAGCTTGGCACTGGTTCAGCATTGTTACTAACCCCAGTGCTGGACCGTTTGCTCACTCTCGCTTTCCTTGATTTTTTAGAATTGAGGCCTAGACAACATTTAGATCATGGACTCCAACTGCTCTAGGCACATGACAGGGCACCGTAGATGTTTCTCCAACCTCGACCCCATGAGCACCAAGGAGTACATTACATTTGGGGATAATGGTCAACGTAAAGTGTTGGGTGTTGGTGGTGTTTCACTTTTCGCAAAGTTTTCCCTAAGAGAAGTTTCTTTCGTGAGGAGTTTGGGGTTCAATTTGGTTTCTGTCTTGCAACTTCTCAAGGAAAGGTTCGAGGTTCGATTTTAGGAGGGTTCTTCTTGTGTGCTTGATGCTAAGGAAAACGTTGTTTGTTAGATTTTTCCCTATGGGCTGGTTTTTAAGGTTGACCTTGCATCTGTTTCTGGCCCTCCTTAGTGTTTGGTAGCTGGTCCTTGTGCTGATATCTGGAAGTGGCATAGGAGGCTAGGCCATTTGAGTTTTGATCTGCTAGTTAGGTTGAGCGCGATGGGTCTGATCTGAGGATTGCCCAAATTGAAAGCAGAGAAGGACTTAGTTTGCCACCCTTGTCGTCATGGCAAGATGGTTGCCACTTCTTATGCTCCTGTTAATCAGGTTATGACCTCTTACTCAGGCGAGTTGTTCCATATGGACAAGGTTGGTCCTACTCGGGTACAGTCGGTCAGTGGGAAGTGGTATATGCTTGTCGTAGTAGATGGCTTTTCTCGCTTTTCGTGGGTGCTCTTCATGGAGTTCAAAGATCAGGCTTTCCATTTTGTACGGCATCTGGTTTTGAGGTTGATAAATGAGAGTCATAAAGCCATGAGAGCCATCCACAGCAATAATGGTGGGGAATTTTGAAACTCTCAATTCGAAAACTTCTATCATGACCTCGGTCTCAAACACCAATTGTCTTCTTCTTATACCCCACCTCAGAACGGTGTTGTGGAATGCAAGAACCGTACACATGTTGAGATGGCTCGGATGATGCTCGATGAGCATAGGACTCCGTGGTGTTTTTGGGTTGAGGCTATGAATACGGCCTGTTACATTGCCAACCACATCTTCCTATGAGCTTTCTTAGGGAAGGCTTCATGTGAGCTACGGTTTGGTTGGTAGCCCAGCATCTAGCACCTACGAGCGTTTGGATGTAGATGCTTTGTGCTCAAGAAAGGGGGCATTTGGACAGATTTGAATCTCGTTGCATGGATGGTATTTTCCTTGGGTATGCCTCTAGCTCTAGAGCATATAGAGTGTGGATCCTTGATACCAAACAAGTGGTAGAGACCTGTGAGGTGTCCTTCGATGAATCTATGCCTTGTACAGCCCCTGCATTTCAGCGTTCAAGTGATGATGAGGATGGCGCCCCCATCTTTGAAGATGAGGAAGGTGAAGTAGATTCTTGTGATGGAGGAGCCACTGTGCCCGCTGCAGCCCCTGCGCCATCTGCCAAGAGCTCTAAGACAAAGAAGGATCCTTTCCTACTACTTCCTCCTCGCTCCCTCGAGTGCAAGCTCAAGCAGATGCTGGCCCCATTAAGGATGTAGAAGAGGTGAACTTAGAGATTGTTCCATCTAGGCAGGTCCAGCAGGATCACCCTCCACATAGGATCATTGGAGATTTGCATGCGAGGATCATGAGGTCCCAGACAGGTTCTATCACTTTCTTCGCATATGCTGCATTTGTTGCCTCTTTTGAGTCCAAGGATGTTGGATACGCTCTTTCTGATGGTAATGGGCTTAATGCCATGCATGAGCAGTTAGAAAATTTTGAGATGAATGAAGGTTTGGATTTTAGTAGAGTCACCACCACAATGCAATCCTATTGGTACGAAATGGGTTTTCAAAAGTAAGCAAGGGGAGGATGGCATTATTGTGTGGAACAAGGCTAGACTTGTGGGTTAGGGTTTTTGTCAAAAAGAGGGGGTAGACTATAAGGAAACGTTTGCTCCAGTTGCACGCCTGGAAGCTATACGTATTCTCTTAGCCTTTGCAGCTTCCAACAGCTTTAAGCTTTTTCAAATGGACGTGAAGTCTGCTTTTTTGAATGGTTTCACTCAGGAAGAAGTTTATGTAAAACAACCCTCTCGATTTTAAAATGCTAAACACCCTAACCATGTTTACAAATTGCAAAAAGCCTTATATGGTTTGAATCAAGCCCCTAGAGCATGGTATGATAGACTCAAAACTTTTTTGCTAGACCAAGGTTTCAAAATGCGGAGTTTTGATAAGACCTTGTTTCTCCTCAAGCATGGCAGTGATCTTCTTATTGTCCAGATATATGTGGATGATATCATCTTTGGTGGCTCGTCTCACCCTCTTGTTACCAAGTTTTCTCAGTAGATGTTGAAGGAGTTTGAGATGAGCATGATGGGAGAGTTGCAGTTTTCCTTGGACTGCAAATCAAGGAAGGCTCTAAAGGAACCTGCATCCATCAAGCCAAGTACACGAAGGACATTCTGAAGAAGTTTGATATGGGAGACTCCAAGCCTATGTCGACTCCCATGCCAACACAAACGACGCTTGATGCAGATGAAGAAGGGGAGGTGGTGGACCAAAGAGAGTACCGAGGGATGATCAGCTCACTTCTGTACCTGATGGCAACCGGGCCAGAGATTCAGTTCGTTGTTTGTCTTTGTGAACGATTTCAGGCCTCGCCAAGGACATCACACCGTCAAGCGGTGAAAGCACATCTTCAGGTACCTGAAATACACTTCTGAGCTTGGTCTTTGGTTCTCTCCAGCTTCGACATTCTCTCTTAGAGGGTTCTCGATGCTTACTTTGAGGGTTGTCGGCTGGAACGCAAGCCTACTTCCGGCACCTACTAGTTCCTTGGATCTTATCTTGTCTCTTAGTCATCATGCAAGCAATCTAGCAGTAGCCACTTCCATCACAGAAGTCGAATACGTTGATGCTGTTAGATGCTGCTCCTAGCTACTTTGGATGAAAGCTACTCTGAGTGCCTTTGGCCTGAGTTTTGGGAAGATCCCTCTCCGAGTAGACTTCCACTTCTGCTATTTCTATATCTAATAACGCCGTCTTGCGTTCCAAAACCAAACACATAGACGTGGGGTTTCACTTCCTGAGTGATCATTATGAGAAGGGAGATATAGTCTTGGTTCATTTTGAGACTGAGAACTGGTTAGCCGATATCTTCACCAAGCCCTTAGGGTTTAGCGCGTTTGCTCGCATGGGTGGGGAGCTTGGTGTTTGTTACCCTTTTTAATTTGGGGTAACTTTGTGTTAGTTTAGGTTTTGGTTTGTTTTCTCTTTGCTTTTCTTGCATTTTGTATCTTATCATGTGTGATGCCCCTGGCATCCCATGTCCATTACATTGGCATCATTGGCTCTATTACATGCATCTCATGTGCATTACATTGGCATCATTGGCTCAATTACATCATTTCATGATTATTTCATATTGGGAGCAACGATTGACTATGTCATTTGAACCAAATAATCTAAGTTTTCTGAATTTGCCTTTGAAATTGCTACTGTAACTTTAAATATGTTGTGATGTAGGTAAAAATTTCTATAGCAAACTTGTAGAAAATTTCATGATGAACAACTTTTATATTTTGTGCTCTGACATGCAGAAGGAGTTGAATAGAGTTTTGAATCATTTTCTGTCAAATGGTGAAATCTGTCCAAACTTGACCTGTACAGTAAATTAAAATTTATGTGAAACCAAAGTCAATATCATATAAAACTTTATATATGAAAGTTGTAGATCATGAAAAGATAAACAACATTGACATAATACACCTTGTGTGAAAATGAACATTTAATGAAGTTTAGGAATTTCTAAGCTGAAGGTTTCAGTTGGTCAAACAGAGGTCAGTCAATTGAATTCAAAATTTCTCTAAAACTTTCAACAGAACTTAGTATAAAAGTTTATAACCAAGTTGTAGAGAAGTAAATTTAGAACAATTTCTATATTATGGGTATGAACTGATTTGGCCGTTAAATCACTCAAAAATACCAAATTCAGTTAGTAGTTTCTGCGGTCAAACTGCATTTTTCTATTTTCGCAATTTCTTTTTCCCTTTTGTGTCACCGACAGTTGGGGCCCACACAGGGCAGTCGCTGACTGGGCGCAGGCTTCAGCCGCCACGTGGCCGCTGGTGGCCGGCCAAGCGCCGCAGCACGCCTGAATGCAGTCCCTTCGGCATTAAGAAAGCGGAGACGCTTCCTCGTCCATTTCTCTCCCTCTCACTCGCCTCACCTGAGCTCCCCTTCCGTGTTTCCTCTGTTCCATCGTCGGCCAGCCATTAACGGAGCACAAAGCTTAAGCTACGGCACTCATTTGACCATTCCCGTACTGCCCCATCACCGCGCCGGCCACCCTCGTCCACCACTCCACCGTTTCCCCCTTGTCCTCTGCCGCTGTCCCTACTCCAACGCTCCGCACCACCTCGCCGAAGTTTTCCCCGAGCCAAGCTCCGTTGCTGCACGTCCTCCGCCTCTCCCCTAGGGCTGCAGGTAGGGGGTAAGTGTTCCCCAGCGCCTCCTACCCCTCCCTGAGCTCCTTTGTGGAGCCTCGGGCCCTGCACGGCCAGGTTCCGCACACGCCTCCGCCATTTCCCCGTCCCTTTCTGGAGGAGGAAGAAAAACATAGGTTGAAGATGCTCGATTTGCAATTTAGCCCCTGATTTTTGGCATTTTCTCAATTCAATCCTGCATGCTGTACACTGAGTCACACGAAACTTATGTCCTAGCCGCCGCAGTTGTTGTGTAATCGCGTTAGGGTCCTGGATCTATGTGATTTTCGGATTAAATGCATTTTCTTGGTCTGATAACTTCAAAAATCCATAGTAAATCATAGAAAAATGGTAAAAATGCAAAATTTGTTGCACTATGTTCCTATTTAGAATATCTACCGAATTGTAAAGAATTGGATACATGAAATGACCTTTTTGCCCCTATTTTGTTGCATGCAAGCTAAAACAAAATAAAAGCCAAAAGTTGATTAAATGGTCTCCAACAAATTATGAAATCTTGATAGTAGCATGTACATGAAATTTAGGATGTGTTGTGATTTTTGTAGCCTTAGCATTTTGTGTTAAATGACAAATCTACCCCTATAATTTTGAAAAATATTAAATTGAATTGGAAAATACTTGCTATAGGAAAGGTACTCCAAAAGAATTGCACTGAAATTTGTATGTGCCCCATGTTGCATATGTAGCTCTTTGTAAAAGTTCTAATTCCAGCATGCATTGTTTGTTTGGTGATTTGAAATAAATGAAATATTGCATGTTAAAACAAACAATAGGAAAAATGTGACCTTAAGGTGCAAAATAAATTTCACGAAAAATATGGTAGCATGCTAGTTGAGTCTAGGTTCTAGAAAGCATTTTTTGGGTTGTTATTGTTGCTATTATGACTAGCATCTAGAATGGGTTGAAAAAAATCATGGAAAATAAAAGTGCTATAAAACTAAGTTTAATTGGCTTGCTGATTTCCGTGCATGATTCTTATATGAAGATGTTGTTGCTGTAGCAATCTCATGTCCAGAAGCTAAGTCCATGAATTATGATGAATACAAGAACTTTAATACTGAATAAATTGTTGCAATTTTAATAATTAATGTGTAGCTTATTTTGAGGTGAATGCTGACAATGTAATGTGCTATAGAACTCCCTGTCATCAAAGTTTGACATCATTTGGGTATGTGTATCTACCAGAAATGAAGTGGCGATTTTAAATATTAAACCACCAATTTGAAATAAATGACTAATCATGTGTCTTTGTTTTCCATCACTATTGTATTTCCTTCATATATCATGCATCTTGCTTTACTTAATAGCATTTTTGCCATAAGCATGACGTTTTCATTTGACATAAGCATAGCATGCATTCTTTGCACTCAATATTGCACTTGATCATTCATATAGAGACGCTTATTGTAGAAACGTGATCGAGGAGTTGCCACAAGGAGCTCCATCAAGCAACTGTGTCCAAAAGACTAACTAAGACCCACTGACAACCTACAGGGCCCATCAGTCGTGTTTGGAAGGAGGAGCAATCCAAGTGATCAAGGGGTTGCCTAGGGCAAAGCCCCACAACTCGGCAAACAAACATTAGCTTAATTTGTTGGTTTGGTTGAAAATAACGAAAGGTAGGTAGGACCATGAATTCCAAGAAAATATGATATTGAATGATGTTTAGACATCCGCATTAGGAGTTGTTTGAAAACAATTGCATTAGATTTCCTAACCGCCCTGGCACTAGCACCTACCATAGAGTACGTAGGACGAGTATGCCTAGTAATGCTAGGTGCGAGTAGACACGAGTGAATTGGAGTCGCTCGTCGTATAGGTCTTTCCAAAAGAAAGGTTTTCAAAATGTGGAAAACTTTAAACATGATTGTTGATGGAACTAAATTGAGGTCGGGCGGAGATTTGGGTATATTATGATGAAAAATGATGTGGATGGTTTGGTGGACTCCGCTTGAGCCATTTAAGGCCTGATTTGTTGTTCGCCTACTGATCGGCATAACATTGCTAGAGTGCTTATCCAGGACATAGGTCTAGTGAAAGTCTTACTTGTGCCATCTGAAGAACAGAGACAGGTTCCTACCAATCTTGTCGTAGGGAGATAGGGCCAGGGGAGCTTGTACTCGAGGGATGGCTGACTCCGTACGCCGTGGTATCGCTCCTGAGGCGGCAAAACCTAGGGGAATGGCTGGATTGAATCGAACATGGGATGGGACAAGTGGAGATGGGGAGTATAGGTGGGAACGCGATGGCTATTAAGCATATACCCCTAACATGATAGTTATTCCTAGGAAATTAAAAATCGATTCGAATCACTAATGCTCACCAGGTGTGAGAATGCCAATGTCACACATGGGCAACGTAGTAACAATATAATGGTATTTATGTTTATACATGATTTCTTTTCAAAACAACATGCTTGTACTTGTATGTATACATTCTTGCAAGTTATATTTTGATGTTACATAATGTTCATGATGATGAATAACTACATGTTTATTTTTAATTGCTATAAAAAGAATGGCTAAGGATCAACTATTAGTTGCAAGCTTTGCGTCAGCCGTAAGCCATTCCATTAAGACCTATTTGAGTAATTAGTATTCAGGGTTTGCCCCCATATTTTTTAGCGCAGCCTACTGATGACTTTTGGATAATTGCTTGGAGGAGAGTCGTACCGGTGGGCTTGATGCTTCTCATCTTATTCATCATTGCATGGAGACTACTTCCTCAAATGTTATGTATTCCGCTGCAAGATGTTTTGAACAAGCTTCCGCTTTTGATTTGAACATGTATTTGACTACCAATATTTGATTTGTAAGCACTTGAACTTTTTTTCTACTATTAACTGCCTGTGATGATGTAACTGTTGTGGCTCCATCGATGGCTGAATGTGTGTGATGTCAGTATCCTTGAGCGATGGTTACATCGAGTGCCCTTTGGGGTAGCTCGACGGATGACCGGGTTTGATTCGGTCTAAGTGCACTGCGAGTCATGTCGTGACAGGTGCACTTAGCTCGGATTAAATCAGAGGTTCTGCCACATCATGCATTGCATTGTACCATATGCATTTTCACTTCACTAGCTCTAGAGCTCGTTGGTATGACTTGTTTGTGCTAGATTGTACAGTTGCTTGCATGATCATGGTTAGCTAAGCTCCTTGATTTTGTTGAATATCTTTTGTGAGCAAAGTCCTTTTAATTTGTTGAAAATAAAAAACCATGATCACCACTTCACTTGGCTACCTAGCATGTGTAGGAATGTTGAATGCTATGCTATCTTTTCATGCTTGGATATGCTAGTCGTATGCCTTTGTTAATTTGTTGCCTAAGCATTTATGACAGCTTGCCTAAATCTGAAATAAAATTGTTTAGAAGTGGTGTCTTATGAGCTAAATTAAAAAGATCCAGGTGGGTTCCCTTGTCACACTGATCTAGTTTGAGATAGCTTAACTTTCCACATTGGCTTGAACTTGGACTAGGTTGTGTATGACCAAAACCTTGTCTTAAGCTTTTGACGATTCTCTGAACCTAGGCTTGGCATTGATTGGTAGGAAAGTGACTAAGACAAGTGAATAACCCCTGACACATGAATTTGTGCAAGTCTCTAAATTGATGATGGCCTATTGTATATGATTTGGTTGAGAGTAGCACACCTTGTATGTATTGCTAGCATCTTGTTGTTCATGCCTACCTTGCTAGATGCTTTTCATGTTGGTGATGATTTCTTTTCAACAACCCTAAAAAACTGCTTACTCCTGATCTGTATAAGATAGATTCAATTGATCTTGTTGCATGCTTCCTTCCCTCACTTGCTCTTTATGCTAGAACTTGTGATTACTAGCTTTTCATCCCTGTTGAGCTCTTTTTGGAACACTTACTGCATTTCATGTCATATTTTGAAGGGGAGTTGCCTAATTTAGGGGGAGTTGAGTTATATGAACCCTTGATGTGTCCATTGTGAACAAGGGGGAGAGGTTGTTGCTCCCAAAGGGAGTTCATGAACTAAGGGGGATAATTCTGGAGAGAACTAGTTGAAGGGGAGTTGTGCATTTCAGGGGGAGTTTGAGCTTTGCATGCTCTTGCATCGGTGCATTGAGCCTTTTGCCTCTTTCGGGAGGAGCCGATGCTTTGCCTAAGTATGACTTTGTTGAGCCGATTTGACTCTTTCTTGAGGGGTCATGCTTTAGTTTGATCAACTGCGTTGAGTGGTTTCCCTTGTCTGAGGGGGTCGATCTTTGGCTTTGTTTTTGTTGCCTCAATTTGCCCTTCTCTACTTGTGTTTGGCTTTTGGGCATCTTGAGCAACTTCTTCTTGTCTTGTTTCTTTTTGGTTTTACGCTTTTCTCTTTGTCTTTGCTCTTCTCCAAGTTACAGGTTAAGGGTGTTGACAATGCACTCATCAAGGGGGAGATTGAGAGCCAATGGACCAGCCTCATTGCTCTCCTAGTGTGATGAGTGATTGTTAATGACCTAAAGCCCTCCAATGGGCTGGACGCCCTCTAATGGACTGGGGGTAGGAGATGAAGACCTAGATGGACTCAGGCAGAAGACCTCGATGGGTAGAGGCAAAGGCTCGGCGTCGATCGGCCACAGGAGCTCGGTACATGGAGAGGCGGTTCCGCAACGGTGGTGTAAGTCCTCCGATGGATAGCAAGGCAACTCCGATGGACTAGAGAAGCTGGGAGCCATCGTGGTGCTCCAACTTGAGTGCGTGGCGTGAAGGCGTGTCGAGGGAGCTTTGGTGGCTTCAGCTCAAAACCACCACACAAGCTTTCCATGCCTTGGTAAGTTCGGCCACGACTCGCCAAGATAGAAGAGAAGGGACAAATCCAGCCCAGGTGGAGACTTCCTAAAGTTTCTCAGTTTTTGACTTCAATATCAAGGGTGGATCACGGGTTGGACTACTGGCCAAGTGCAAAACTTTCTAAACAACACTACGGTATAAATAGGCCAATGGTAGGTCATTGGAACCTCCTCTTGGCTAGTTAGGGTTTGCTTCGTAGAGTGATTTTCGTGCCTATGCTAAGAGCTACAAGAAAAGATAGGTTAGAGTGAGATTTAACATCCAAATCAAGAGTGTAGGAGAGGGAGGAAGCTTGGGATTGTAATCCACCTTGTACCTGAGATCTTTAGACCCTTTTGGGCCATCTAATATATGTGATTTCATTCTTATCTTAAGTGTTTGTGTGCAGCAATCTTTCCATTCCTCTCTTTTGGTGTTTTCTTGATTTATTGGTGATGCACTGTGAAGAAATTTGTGGTTCTGGTGGCTTTAGATGCTTGCGTGGGTGTGTAGGAGCCTATTCCATCCTTTGGATTGGACCAAATTTTCCTAGCAAGTCTCGGATTTTGTTTTCCCCTTTCATGACCAAATTTTCCTCCATCCAACTTTGTCAAAGTGAAAGTCAAGTGAATTTTTTATCTTTTTCGTGTGATCTTTTGAGGATAAGTTCATCATGGACTATGGATTGTATTCCTGAAGTTTAGTTGTATTTGGAATTGAATTGGTCACTTTTGGTTCAAACCAAGTTCGAAATCAGATTTAGTTTTCTGCTATGTGCACAGTTTTTTCTGAACCGTGGACAGTCTGCCCCTTTAGGGAATCCGACCTTCTTCAATTGAGCTCAAATTTTGTGTAGACCTTCCTTGACATGTCAAGAAGCTCCAGTTATAATTTCCTGATTTTTGGAGGATGCTTGATTAGGTTTTGGCATTTCTTTCCTCGTGTTGGTCAGGCTATTTTCTGTCAGTTTTTGTACTCTTCTAGGCCTCGCACAGCCCTCCGTATCTCCTATTTTTGCTCTTACCAAGTGCCTTTATTGTTCCCATTTGTCGGGCCACTTGGTCCCTCTACTGTATGTCCATACTCTCATCCTTTTCATATGCCAATGGAGCACACCTAGGTGTTTAGAGTGGCTGGTAGAACCTTGGTGTCCGATTCTTTGGGTTGCTCATTAAGTGTGAGGGACTCAAGTGTACCAAGTCTGGTCATTCGTCCTAGCTGTGATGAGTGCTTGTCAATACTAAAGACTTGCTAAAGGATGAGTGAGCACCTCCTAAGCGTGACCTGGATGAAAGTCCACCTATGCGTGTCCTAGTGGCGGCGCCCGAGTGCTACCGTGGCATGACAAAATCCTTGCCGAGCGGACTACCAGGTGGCTTGGGTTGTGGCCCAAGTTAAGCTTGGCCCATAATCGTGAGGGTGTGGGACGGTGTCGTGGGCCATAAAATCACTCAAGACAGGAGGCCCATCTACCGTTTCCAGGTTCGAGCGTTAAAACCAGGGGCCAAAACCGTTTCCTGGTGCTATCGACAAAACCATGGGCAAGTTACTGTTGGCGGTCGATAAAACCCATTTCAACCATCAACATTTCATGTTTGAGGGTATGATTTATGAAGCCTTCATGTATTACAAAATCATTGATGAGGACATCACTCATGTGATTATGCAAGGACCTATTACAAGAGCACGTGCAAGATAATTGAACCAACAGGTGAGCTGGTTCCTAAGTGCCCGTACATATACTTTTGAGGATGGTATGCTACCTAATGTTATGGTTAATTATATTGTACTTAGGAACTTAGGAGAGGAACATGAAGGCCTTGGAGAACAGGTTGGACCAGGAGGAGGGCAAGAAGGACGTCCAAATCAAGATGGAGGCCCAATTCTACTCGGAGTCGACTTCCTCGGCCTCTAGGACCAGTCATCAGTAAAATCGTCACCCAGGCCATAAACAGACTCTGATTTTGACAATCCACATATGCTTAGAAAGCTAAGAAGATAACCATTCCAATGCCACTAGTTTCAGGTCATTTAGAGTTCAGAGTTATCAGGAATTGCACATCACAATATAGAGATCAGAATCTGTCTAGGGGCTGTTCTCCCTCTTTTTGGGCTGTTGGCCCATGTATCATCTTGGAGTCCATCATTGACGCATCTATGCCTTGTTGGTCGACTTAAACTCTATATAAACAGTAGCCATCGCACAAGTTAGGGTTTGGGTTTTGCTTAAGAGTATTCTGTCGAGAATAGTTCGCCGTGTACTGGTTTGTGAAACCCGAACTTGTGCAGCTCAATTAAGATTTGCATTTTTCCTCGTTCTTGCTGGTGTTCTTCGGTTGCATTGTAGGAATGATAGCCTTCTTGGTGACGTCGATTGTGCGTCATGTGGTCGATAACCATCGGAGCAGTGGTGTCGTGTTTGCAAGGATTCAGACCTTTGGCTCGGAGCCTTCATCACCAACGTCGAGTCTCCACCCCTAAACCGACATACCTCACGGATGACCGGGCCTATCCTATATCACTCGTTCCCCGAGTTGTGTACAAAAGTTGACGCAAGAGCTTGTCATGTCCAAATATCAAAAGAACGATAAAAATAGAGGCAAAGTGGCAAGGGATAGGTAGCCATGTAGAGTTGCATGGCCGCCCGACCATCTTGCATGGCTGCCTGGCCACCTATCATAGCCGCCCGGCCATCAGAGGCACAGGGCTAGAATTCCAGGGCCATGCGGCCATCAACCATGGCTGCTCGGCCATTCAACATGGCTGCCTCGCCATACCAGGTGACCGCTCGCCAAAGCCCAGCAGCCCAGGGGCCCAAGCAATCTAGCAGCGCAAAAGCGATGGCCGTCGGGCCACCCCCTTGGCCGCCTGGCCATGCCACAGAGCCATTTTGACACGTCCTTCAACCTGCATGCAAAGTAACACAAATATAGTCAAATCCAACAGTGCAACCAAGAATCCAATGAATCCAAGAGTCAGAAGGCCATGGCAGAAGGATCACAATCCAAGAGATCAACATTGCAGCCAATATAGGGAGAAACACATGGCCGCCTGGCCCTTATCTTGGCCACCCAGCCACGCGTTTTAACCATTTTGCACGTGCACCAACTCATGTAACTGCCACCTGACCTCGAGGAAGCAAAATCAACCAACAGATCAAGCGAGGCAGTGGATCGGATGGCCCCCCTGGCCACCTCCTTGGCCGCCTGGCAATCTACATGGCTGCCCGGCCATCCAAGTGGCCGCCCGTCCACCGACTTACCTCAACAACTAACCTTAACACATCTACATGTACCCCCCATCACTTCCTAGCTATAAATACCCTTGGCATTGTAAAGAGAGCCACCTACATCTCAAGAGAGAGTAGTGAGGAGTAGAGTGAAAGAGTTGGAATTCTCTTTGGCATTCTATTTCTGAGCTCTTAAACTCAGAGGAATTATTGATCTATTTCCAAGATTGAGTAAAGTTCCTTGCTCTTTGCTTTAATTATTTCATACTTACTTTATTTACGTACTCGGTCTCTACTTAGTAGCTTACGGGTGCCCGGTGCGCTCTGTTTAGTTTAGCTATACAGCTGTGCTTGTTTATCTGGCCTCGAACTAGTTTAGTGGTAAACTCGGCCATGTAGACATGGTGTCTAGACTAAAGTTTACCCTAGAAGGTGTCTTGTCCCACGCAGCTTTGGTTGGTAGTCCCACCTGGTGACAGCGGGTGTGTGTCCTGTGTAGTCCAACCCCGTCGTTCGGATAATTGTCATTGATGCATAGCTGAGTCCTGTAGTGCCCGCCTTTCTCATCTAGGTTATCAGCACTCTAGTGCTCGGAAGTGGTTCTACAGCCACGGTGTGAAAGTAAACCTGTTAAGCAGAGTACTAGTTCATTTAGTTAAGTTACGTTGTTATATTTAAAGTAGTGATCCTGCTCTGCTCTGTTACTTATCTTTGAAATTGTTGGTTTTACTATTCGGTTCTATCTACTACGTTGAGTTACTCCTTGTTCCTCATGGATTTCGATACCTTGGAATACTCTTGGGTGAAAAGCTACAACGTGTTTCCACGCGCTTGCGGAATTATTTTAGTAGGATAAGAAATGCCAACAAGCTTTACTGGCGCCATTGCCGGGAAACGGTAGCAAATTCAACTAGAACCTAGGCCATCCATATTCACACCATACACAACCACCACATATATCCCCACCAAATACTACATACCACCATATGGATTCCACGCTTATCTATGAACTTGCTGCTCCAAAGGGCGATTATTTGGAGCCTCCATCATCATCGACACCAATGACCACAGAAGGCTATCAGCTACGTCCTGGCTTGATATCCATGGTTTGGGATCAATCATTCACAGGATTGGAATTAGAATGTCCCTACTCACACCTCTGGGAGTTCGAGCAATTATGCAGCTGTTTGGTTATCTTCAGGAATGTCTAGTGAAACACTTCGATAGTTGCTTTTCCCATTTTCACTAATGGGGGGCGGGGCGAAAATCTGGTGCAAGTAGATAGTTGGTAAGGTAGAAGGGAGTTGGGAGACATTAAAAGCCAACTTCTGTCTTCGTTTCTTTCCGCCGAACAAGGTTGTTGATCTATGTTGTGAAGTCCCCACTTTTTGACAAAGAGATCGAGAATCTTGAGGGGCAGCTTGGGCTCGCTTCACACCACCGGTCTCCTCAGGACCAGATTTGGCTTGGCTATTAGATGCCAAGTCAATGTTGATGCAGCACTTCATCAGACGTCTCTCGTGTGGTGCTGACCTCTGTCTTGACTTGGCATTTGGATGATCATTCGTGCATCTAAAAGCTACCGAGGGAATGAAAATTCTCGAGAAAACGTAGGACCAAGATGTGCGGATAGAGGGGGGTGAATTGGAGCACTTGAAAACTTAAAATCATGACCCCCAAAACTGGTGCTAAGAGAAGCTTCCAAGAGCTGATGCTAGACACCATCCACTGAACAGATACGTGTCTAGCTAGGCGCAAGGTGTGGTCCACTAAGACATTACACACCAAGCGAAGAAGAGCAAGCAACTCAACGATCACCAAGATCGCAAGTCACCCCGAACACCGAAACTTGCAAAATCACCACTTGACACTCACCGCAGTGAAATGCGACTCACTGGATCACAGCGAGCAACGAGTATGGTCAGACAGTGGGACAAGCAAAACCGATGCAAAACTCGGTAGAAGAACCAAACAACGGAAATAGGATGGCAACCGTGGCAATTCCGGACTATCCGGTGGCAGTAACTGGACTTTTCGGTGGCACCGGATAGTCCGATGGCCTCTACCGGACTGTCCAGTGGAACTGGAGAGTCCGGTGGCCCTATCGGATAGTCCGGTGGGGTCACAGGAAAAAAGTTTTCCAACCCGAAATCTGACCAAATCTTGCCAAGCTTCATAAGATTTTGCACAGGATATCTAGACCATATTCCAAAGCTATTCCCAAAAGATCAACTCAAAATGACCAAGGGATTAGCAGGAATTTCAGATCTTGTGAGAAGGCAATATTTGGGCAAGAAAGGGGAAAACTCAAGAACAATTTGCTCGTGGCAATCCTGTGGGATTGAGATGAAGTAAGTCATAATCTCCACATCCTAGCAAGTCCAAAAGATCCAAATGAATAGGATTAACTCGCGGGCAAAGCAAATCACCAAAAGCCTTTGAGTTTCATCCAAAAACCAAACTAGAGAGGGGGGAAGGAGATGGCTACACACATGAACCCAAATTGGGGACGAATCTTCCTTGTATTAGAAGTGGAAATCAGTTGTTACAAGGTTCCTCACAGCCTACCACCCTTCATCCTCCCACAAATGCAAGGTACTAGCTCTAGGGGACTACAAATCCTAGATTAGCACCTAGTTTTCAGTCTAAGCACTTGGCTGGTTGGAAAGCTAAGCCTAGGGTTTCTAGAGGTGCAAGTGTCACCTAAATGACCAGCCTTAGGTATATATAGCCCCGGCCTAACTAACTCAGTTTGCACTAAGACCCCTATATTACAGAAACACCCGTAGGGGCTAAACTGGAAAAGACCGAACTTTCTCAGGGACGGACGACCGCGATGGAGTCTTGATCTTGTTCGGTTGCATGCTAACTCCCGGATGACATCCATGTGGCCAGTAGTCCAAATCCACCAATCGACCCCTAGTTTTGAAGTTAGAAACCGAAAAACTTTAGGATTTCCTTCCTGGGCCTGGAACAGCCCACTCCACTCTATCTTGGCGAGAATTGAGCCATTTGCCGAGTCTTGGAAACTTGGTGGTAGGGTGGTGGATCTGAGCGAATCTGCCATAGCCCTCACACATCATCGCGCCATGCACTCGGGTTGGAGCACCGCGGTGGGACATGGCATCCCCTGTCCATTGGGGTCGCATCGCACTCCTTCGGAGGTTTTACACTTGCCGTCGCCATGCCGCTCCTCTGTGTTCCCAACTCCCATGGTCGACCAACGCCGAGCATGCCTCCAGTCCTTTGTGGGACTTTCTTCTCCTTCTACCTCCAGTCCATTGGACAGCCTCCTGTCCGTCGAAGGTCTTGTGCCCATGTCCTTCTAGGTCTTGGCTTCCGTTGACAATCACTCATCACTCTAGAGGCAATAGAGCCGGTCCATTGGATCGCAATCTCCCCCTTGATGAGTGCATTGTCAATACCTTCAACTTGTAACCCTAAAATAGAACAAAGACAAGAAGAAAAGTGTAAAACCGAAAAGAAAGAAGAAAAGAAGAAGTTGCTCAAGATGCCCAAAAACCTAACACAAGCAAGGAAGGGCAAAATAAGGCAACAAAAAACAAAGCCAAAGATCAACCCCGTAAGATTAGGGAAACCGCTCAAGTGCAGTCAATCGAACTAAAGCATGACCCCTCAAGAAAGAGGCAAACCAGTTCAACACAGTCATGCTTAGGCAAACCAGCTTCTCCAGAAAGCGGCAAAAGGCTTCAACGCACTGATGCAAGAGCATGCAAAGCTCAAACTCATCTTCAAATGCATCCTCACAAATGCAAGATGAATGTACAGCTCCCCCTCAACTAGGTCTCTCCAAAATTCTCCCCCTTGGTCCATGAACACTCCCCTTAGGAGCAACAATCTCTCCCATAAGTCAACATCTATTCCCCTTGTTGACAATGGACACATCAAGGGTTCATAGAATCTGACTCCCCCTAAACTAGACAATTCCTCCTCAAAATATGCCATGAAATGTAGGAAGTGTACCATGAAGAGTTCGAGCATACAAAGCAAGTGAGGGCAAGAAAGCATGCAAACAAGCTCAATTGATCTATCTTATATAGAACAGGAGCATGTTTTTCAGGATTGTTGAAAAGAAAGCATCACCAACATGAATAGCATCTAGCAAGATAGGCATGAATAGCCAGATGCTAGCAAAACATACAAGGTGTGCTACTCTCAACCAAGGCATATACAACAGGCTATAAGCAATTTAGAGACTTGTAAATTTCAGATTTTAGCAACTTGTAGCTTCATACAAGTTAGATAATGTGCCAGGGGTTATTCACTTGTCTTAGCCACTTCTTACCAACCAATGCCAAGCCTAGGTTCAGAAATAGCTGAAGTAGAGTCTACTAGGAGAGGGATCTTCCTAAAACTCAGGCCAAAATCACTAAGTGTAGCTTTCATCCAATGTAGCTGGGAGCAGCAACTAGCAGCAGCAATGTATTCAGCTTCAGTGGTGGAAGTGGCTATGCTAGATTGCTTGTGTGAGGACCAAGAGACAAGAGAGCAACCAAGAAACTGGCAGGTGCTGGAAGTAGATTTGCGCTCTAGCTGACAACCCGCAAAGTCAGCATCCCAAAACCCTCTAAGAAAGAGTGACGAAGCTGAAGAGAACCAAAGACCAAGCTCAGGAGTGTATTTTAGGTACCTGAAGTTGTGCTTCACCGCTTGACTGGTGTGATGTCCTTGGTGAGGCCTGAAATCGCATACAAAGGAAATTCGCGAACTGAATGTTTGGCCTGGTCACTGTCAGGTACAGAAGTTAGCTGATCAGCCCTCTGTATTCTCTTTGGTCCACCACATCCCCTTCAACATCTGCATCAAGCACTGTTTGTGTTGACATGGGACTTGACATAGGCTTAGAGTCTCCCATATCAAACTTCTTCCGAATGCAACAAGCATTGTTTGTGTTGCCTAAGAGAATACGTATAGTTTCTAGGCGTGCAACTAGAGCAAATGTTTCCTCATAGTCTATCGTCTCTTTTAGACAAAAACCCTTAGCTACAAGTCTAGCCTTGTTCCGCACAACAATGTCATCCTCCCCTTGCTTATTTTTGAAGACCCATTTTGTACCAATAGGATTGCATTGTGGCGGTGGCTCTACTAAAACCCAAACCTCATTCCTCTCAAAGTTCTCTAACTCCTCATGCATGGCATTAACCCAACTACCGTCAGAAGAGCATGTCCAACATCCTTGGGCTCAAAGGAGGCAACAAATGTAGCATGAGCAAAGAAAGCGATAGAACCTGTCTAGGACCTCAAGGTCATCGCATGCAAATCATCAATGATCCTATGTGGAGGGTGATCCCGCTGGACCTGCCGAGATGGAATAATCTCAGAGGTCACCTCCCTTGCGTCCTCAGCGGGGCTAGCCTCTGCTCGAGCTTACAGTCAGGGAAGCGAGGAGGAAGCCGTCGGCAAGGGTCCTCCTTTGTCTTCAGAGCCCATAGCAGAGGGGGCAGGAGCTGTAGTCGGTGTAGTGGCTCCTGCATCACCAGCATCTACTTGACCTTCCTCATCTTAAAAGATGGGAGCGCCTTCTTCATGATCACCTAAAAGCTCAAATGCAGGGGTTGTGCAAGGCATAGATTCATCGAAGAAAACCTCGCAGGTCTCTACTACTTGTTTGGTATCAAGGATCCACACTCTATATGCTCTAGAGATAGAGGCGTACCCAAGGAAAATACCATCCAAGCAGCGAGATTCAAATTTATCCAAATGCCCCCATTTTTTAGCACAAAGCATCTGCAGCCAAACGCATGCAAGTGCTTGATGCTAGGATGCCTACCAAACCATAGCTCAGATGAAGTCTTCCCTAAGAAAGCTCGTAGACAGATACGGTTGGCAATGTAAAAGGTCGTATTCATAGCCTCAGCCCAAAAACGTCACAGAGTCCTATGCTCATCGAGCATCGTTCGTGTGGCGGAACCACCGATTTAATCCAGGATAAGCACACCTGCCACCTCTCGCTCGCAGTGTAATTAGACCGAACTAAACTCGGTTCTCCGTCGAGAGTCATTCGGCTCTCGATATTACCCTTTCACAGAGGAACCAACATCATATAGATCCAGCCCTCGATGGAACCACAATACAGTTACATCATCACATGCAGTTAAATATAGCCTAAGTAAACTTATTTTACAAACCAGTTCGAAATAAAAATATAAGTACCAACATAGTGCCATATGAAAGGCAAGTTCAAAACAGATAGCAAAAGCGATTTCAAAAAACATCTCGCAGCGGAATCAAAATACATTAGTAGTCTTCATGCAATGATGAATGATACGAGCAGCACCGAGCCTACTGGTACTACCATTCTCCAAGAAATTGTCCAGATGTCATTGGTACCTGCACTCAAAAGGTGGGAGCAAACCCTGAGTTCTAATTACTCTGTAGGACTTAATGGAGTGGCTTACGGCTGACGCAGAGCTTGCTTACTAACATGTGGATCCTTAGCCATTGATTTTAATCAGAGGTATAATATTATAAATTAATAAGTTTCATCATTTGCATATAACTACATAATAATAATAATTTGCAGAAATGTAAGTAACACAGTAGTACAAACGTGTAGTATTTGAAAACATGAGGTGGGCATCAATGATTCGAATCAATTTTAATTCCCGGGAATAACTATCATGCCAGGGGTATATGCTTACTAGCCATCGCGTTCCCACATATAGCCCCCATCTCAACCTGTCTCATCCCAAGATTCAATGCGCGCCCACCTAACCCCTAGGTTGTGCCCTCTCAGGAGCATTACCATAGCGCACTGGGTCAGCCCTCCCTCGAGTACAAGGGCCCTCGGGCCCATTGGCCTCCTGCAAGTGGATGTGCGGCACCTCGAAAACTTTGGACGAGCCCAGGTAAGACTTTCACCGGTCCTATATCCTAGTTAAGCATTCTAGCAATGTTATGCCGATCAGTAGGCGAACAGTGGATGTGCCTTAAACGACTCAGGCGGAGCCAAATGATACAACAACGCACACCACAAAATAAAATTATTCTCCTCCCGGTCTCCATTTAAATCATGAGCATAATATTACTTCCTCAATAGTAAAAATTCTGTGATTTTTGAAACCACCTACGCGACGAGTGACTCCATTCACTCGTGTCTACTCGCACCTAGCAATTCTAGGCAACTCGTCCTATGAACTCTAGGTATAGGTACTGGGGCCAGGGCGGCCAGGGAGTCTAATGCAATGGTTTTCAACCAACTCCTACTGCGGATGCGTAATCATCAATCAATCATGTTTAGTATTAGCTGGGAGTGTCATGGTCCGCCTACCTTTGCTTATGTTTCACGAAAACCAACAAACTAAACTACGTTAGTTTGCTGGGTTGTGGGGCTTTGCCCCAGGCAACCCCTTGATCACTTGGACAACTCCTTCTTACAAATACCACTTTAGGGGCCTCTAGGTGGTATTTGGGTCTTAGTTGGTCTTTTGGACACCGTTGCTCGAAGTAGTTTCACGCACTTGCTTCTTGATCACATATCTGCGATAGACGTCACTATATGAATGATATGTATGATGCAGTGAATGTGATGCATGAATATCAAGAACACCCATAAGAATAATCATTCTAGGGACAGACAGAAAGGTGATTGATAAGTACCTAGCAAAGAGTATTGTTGTACACTTAGAGCAACCAAACACAAATACAAGTTCTTGTGCCTTTATCGGTTTGTAAGTAAGAGGAAAAATGCGTGTTACTGTCATTTTTAGTACAGTTGTACACATGTTTTACAAAATATGGTGTTAAGCCAAAACTCTTACAATGACTAATCATGGTACGTATATGCTACTATAATTACCTTAACAAAGGAAAAGGAGGGCATTTTCAGTTATTCTGGCTAGCACTTAGTTGTCTAGTTAACCCACTTATAAACTAATGCACAATTTCACAACAAGTAAAACACACCATGTAGCCTACACATAAGAAATCACAAGTTAACTCGAATCTATTAACTTCACCCTTCTCATTTCTTTTGTTTTTAATCCTATTGAAGTAACCATTTGTAAACCTCTCATGAAACATCAACCAAA
The DNA here is from genome assembly GCA_030272315.1 of Paspalum vaginatum. NCBI lineage: Eukaryota > Viridiplantae > Streptophyta > Magnoliopsida > Poales > Poaceae > Paspalum > Paspalum vaginatum. The sequence goes on along the minus strand of CM059015.1, from coordinate 24,259,162 downwards.
ATACATGAAAAATTCTCACAAGCCTATTCTTAAAGTAACAACTCTATATGGATTTTGGTGGAATTTTTACAGCACAATAAATAGCACTTTTCTATTTTATTATTTAATTAACCATAGCATCTGTCATTTTCAAATCACATATCAAACAACAAGCAAAGTATATGGAACTTTATTTTTAGACTTCACTGAACCAAATGAGTACAATATAGTTTATATATATTTTTCTGGACAAGTTTTATGTACCATGCATTTCCATACACATAACATGTACTAATTAATAGAACTAGGGGTAGATCTATAATTAACAGTGAGTGCAGGGATTTAAAGAAGTACATATGAACACATATACTGAAACATGGTCAGTACCCAAATTTCATGATTTTTGAAGATCATTTGGCGCGCTTTTGCTAATTAACTGCTAAAACAAAGCATGCACAAAAGCAGGGGCAAAACAGTCATTTCATGCATCCATATCACACCCATCCTTTAGAACTACTCACAAGCAGCGGAATAAAACAAATTTCATATTTTTATGATTTTTCTACTTTTTATGATTTTTCTACTAATTCCTAGAGCATGTCAAAATTCAAATGCCAAATCCGGAAGTTAGTCAAATTTAACCCTGTATTTGGATCTCTACACTATTAAATCTAGTTTGGAGGGGGCAGCAAGAAATAATACCAACACTCAGCCTACTGTGCACCAATTAAACGTATATCGAAGGTTAGATTTGCAAAAGTCCAAGGGCTTGGATTCATATGTGTATATCCGATAGATCTTGGGTTTAACCTACAAATTTTGCAGGAAATAGTAAACAGTTAATTATTAAGCAAAAATAGCAGGATCTTAAATGCAAAATCTTGGCTTCTTCTTCTACCTCTCGCCAAGGGAGTGGCCATGCATAGGGGAGGGCGCCGCTGGCTGCTCCGGCAGCGTGGAGGCCCTGGCCTTGGAGCCGAGGTGGTCCGGGAAGACATTCCCGGTGATGAGGAACCGTTCCCCCTTGGTCTAGTCATGCGACAAGGCCGGACTTGACGAGGAACGCGCCGTGAACCGAGGGATGCAGATGGTGAACTAGGTGGCGAGGGCAGGTCGGGGCGACATGGATCCAGGGGTCAGGGTGGGTAATGGCGACGATGAGGGGTGCTAGAGGTGAGCGAATCGTTAAGGATCCAGGCGGTGGTGACTGAGTGGTGATGGGAGGCGCCGGCAGGGGTGCTCCACAGTGAGGTCGACCTCAGGCTCTGAGCTCATCGGTGAGGAGGGGGTTGGAGGGGATGGCGAGGGCCTAGGTTTGGGGGAAATGGTGGGGAAGGTCGAGGAGATGGTGGCGCACATTGCTGGCGTAGTGGAGAGGGCCCTAGGTGACGGGCACATGGAGCTCGAGCTGTGCAGCCATGGCAGGCGGCAACACCGTGCGAGCTGGAGAAACGAGCAGAGGGTGGAGGGAGCATGTAAGGAGAGTGAGAGGGGCCGGTGGCTTCCACCTGAAAGGAAGGAGAGGGGTAGGGGCGCTCTCACTTGGCCGGGGCAGTGGGGCAGCTAGCCGACCGGCGCAGGGCACCATTGCCGTGTGGGGTCGGGCGTGCAGGGTGCGGCGCGCTCTGGTTGGGGAAGGAGGGGAAGGCAGCAGGGTGGACGTGGTTTGAGTGGACCAACCCAATGACAGGTGGGACCGGGTAGAGGAAATAAATGGAGTGCACATGAACCGAGTCCATGGATGGAATTAGTGGTTTTCGAGAACCGAGGCCGAATGGTGGTTTTCGTTAGGCTGGTATTCTCGGCCTGGTGCATGGGGCCCGCTTGTCATAGAGACAAAAGGGAATGGAAATTTTGAAAAATAGAAAAGGGTTGTTTGACCAGCTAGAGTGACTTTTTGAACTCATCATTTTGAACTACTTACATGCATATTTTGGAGAGGGCCAAAATACAAGAAATGTACAAAATTGCTTTATCTACAAAACTGTTATAAACATCAATACCAAGTTCTGTAGAAGTTATTTGTTTAAATTCGAATTTAAGTTGCTGACCTTAGTTTGACTAGGCTGAGTCTGAAACTTCAAAAATATAAAATGGCTAGTTATGGGCATTTTCATGCAAAGCATATTATACCAAAGTTGTTCAAAATTTCATGACCTACAACTTTCATATATAAAGTTTCATAAGATAAGAACTTTCATTTACAGAAATTTAAATTTACTAGATAGACCTATATTTGATAGATTTGACATGTTGACAGAAATTGACTCAAAACACTATGCAAACTTTTATGCATGTCAAAGCACAAAATACTGAAGTTGTTCAACATGAAATTGTCTACAAGTTTGATATATAAAGTTTTGTCTAATTCACCACAGATTTTGAAGTGCAAGTTCAAAGATGATCAAAGGTTTGGTCAAGCAGTAGGTTTACTTTATGTAGAGTCTTTCTTGTTTTCAAACTTGGAGTATCAAATCACAACAAGAATCCAGCTAAAATTCATCGGCCAGAAACCCAGGAATTTAGGCCTATACCCACAAACTTAAACAAAGTTCGTCGGCCAGCCGTCGAACTTATCCATCGAACTTAACTCGACATTCTTATTCAGATAAGTTTGACAGTCCCGACGAACTTATTAAGTTCGTCGGTTTCGATAGAGCCGATGAACTTAAAGTGGTGGCGCCATTAAGTTCGTCGGCTCCACTAGAACCGACGAACTTAGTTTAAGTTGTCGGTCGCTGGTGGCCGACGAACTTAACTGGCGCGGACCGAGTAAGTTCATTGGCCACCAAACTGATGAACTTATCTCTTTTTTTCATTTTCCTGTCTAGTCATCAGAAATTCCAGAAAATCACAAGCAGAATTATATATATTATACCACACAGAAATCAACAATAGCTCATCAGGCCTCACAGATGCAAATCTTAAGTAGTCCAACACATACAAATTCGAGTCCCACATGCAAAGTCTAGGCAATAATATGAAGTCCAAATTAGGGTACATGAAAACCACCATACAAAGTTCATCACATGCATGCAAAGTCCTCTAGCTGAAACCTAGCTAGCCCCATCATTTGGATGGTTTGAGTTGTGACCGCTACCTCCTCTACCGCCGCAGGATTCGTTGAGGAAGCCATCCACGTCATCACGATTTTGTGATGGGGCACAGGAAGTAGAACCTTGCAAATGTATCGCAAATTTGTATATAAGTCAAACTTAACCCAAATTTGACTTCGAATGGCAAACTTAACCTAAATTCCAACTATATCTTTATATAGGTCACACTTAACATAAATTAGGCCCAAACTGCATACTTTACCTAAATTCAAGTTGAAAAGGCAAACACTCAAGGTAATCTCAAGGTGACAATTTGAGCTAAACTTAGGTACAACTAATAAGTCAACAATTCAAATAAGTCATTGAATGTGGCCTGTATCTATTCAAAATAGCACATAAGTTTCCTATGTTTGTTTGGTTTCCTATTGGATAACTTGGACATGTTTACATACCGGTGGTGTCATCGGTGGAGGTGTGGGACGCCACGGCACGAAGTAGGGGTGAAACATCGGTTGCCCATGATACATCATCATTGGTTGACCAGGGTACATCCATTGTGGAGGAGGCTGACATCCCTGGTTGACAATATATAGCATAAATAAGATGTTAAAGCATCATCGATTGCCATTTTATCTTGGTTAATTATATAAAAGATGTTAAAGCATTTTGACCTAAGTAGAATCTCCAAAGGCCAGTCCTTGGGTATGATACATCCATTGTTGAGGCTGGGACCCCTGCAACTCAAATAAATAGATATGCTATATATATTAAAGAACTCAAAATAGGTCGCTTAAGTCATAGTAACTCAAATAAAGTGAAATCTTTACCTGGGTGGCATCTCCAACAGGGGTGCTTGGCCAAAGGGGACTATCCAGTTAGGAGGAGGCTGAGAACCCTGAGCATCTCCAAGTGGTGGTCCTTGGGTGGTAGGAGTGCTGAAGTAGTTTGGTGGAACCTATAAAACATTTATATCAACAGATCAGTTGGTTTAGAGGCACTAATTGATACAACCAGAGTTTACCTGTGGGGAAAGTTGTGGAGGTCAAAACTCTAGAACATTAGATCCAAGCCTCTGAGATAATTCCTATTCAAGATTTATTACTTAGATCACAATCAAATGTAAAATAGTATAGCATTGTCTACAGAACATGTTATAGTTCGTACCACAAGATACGATTTCATGTAATCATTGTCTTCTCGAAGCCTACGAGTTTCCTTTTCAAGTCTACAAGTTTTCTCTTGAGCTTCTTGCTAGGCTCTTGATGTCCCACGAGAGCTCCCTTGGCCTGTCCCTTGCGGCCTTGGAATACGATTGTACTCCAAGGCACCATCACCCAACCCCCACCTATGAACATTAGTCACTAATGATTCTACAACTAGTAACACAAGACATTGAACTATCTTCAAATTCTGAGGTTTACAAACCTGCCATGGCGTAACCCACCTTCGGCGTGGTATATGGCTTCAACATCTGGTGGGGCGCCCCTCCAATCATAGTCATGTCCATGGCGTTGGATTAGCTATTCTTTGTACTTCGCCTAAAAAACAGAGTCATTAGTGTATATGCAGTTATCAGTCGATGTTCACTACATTTAATATACTTACAAGCTTCTCGGTCGCTTGCTCATCGCACAAAACCTCTCGATTCTCTAGATCTGGGCCTTGGTGCCACCGAATAAAGACTTCCACAAAGCTTGGGCAAAGGCCACCATTTTCAGCCTCCTGCAATGCAAGTTAGTGACGTTGACTTATATCAAATTTTAATGTGGTAACATGTATACATATCATGTGTTGTTCTTTGTCAATGAACCGATCTTCTCTGAACCTTTGCATCCCTGGTTTACTCGTTCTGTTACCTCGATTTCTATTCGATGCCCCCTGTAAGTCAGTTCCTGCCCAATGGTGGCAGATCCACCTCCAAGCTTCGGGATCCTTCATGATCCAATCAACCTCTCCTTGAATCAACTCTTCTGCTTCAAGGTGCAGTTTCTTCACTTCTGGTGCCTTTTTCATATTGATATTCTTGACCTTCTTATGGAAATTCACTATCGCCTAGATACGAGCATTGCTGAAGGAGTCTCTGTTGACTTTCGTGGCTGCCCTTTGGAACACTCGTTTGGCCATTTTCTCCTTTTCATAGTCGCCTTCACCATCCAAGCGGTATCGTTCCTGCGTTATGACATGATGTCAAGTTCATTGTTGTCGAAAGCATAATTTCCATGAACAACCAAATTGTTAGTCTAGCCAACTCACCTAAAAACCTTTCCACACAGTGCCCTGATAGGTGCCTCCACCCACATTTTGACCATCTCCATCCACATGCTCCTTGAGCCCCTAATGTTGCCACTTGTGGGCCGCTACTCGATCCCCGCTGGGCAGGGTAACCATACTAGGGTAGTAGAAGCAGCAGAAGGCACCCAATGCCGAGTTAACCGGTGTACGGTGGCCTACCCCTGACCAACCAACCTCTCTCCAACTCCTGCAATGAAAGACATTAAATCACATTAATATGTATATATATAATAAGAAATTAATATTACCTAAATACATGACATCAGCAATCGGTACCTGTCTCCTACTGGCACAATCACCGACCTATCCACAGGGTTACATCACGGTCAGATGGAGGTGGTCTTTCGAAACCTAGCATGTAAAAAAGAATTTATAGATTAGATCACATAACACTTGCATAGTACATGTGGAAGTCGAATACGAGACAATTAGTATGACTCATACCTAATTGTGCTAGCTGAAGAAGACCCGCCAGTCTCTACTCCATCCATCATAAGGTCAACTGCATGTGATGCTAGCCAACTCCGCATCTGCTCGAGCCTCCTCCTCGGCATCTACCTCCACCTACCCCTCCGCCTACTGCTCCTCCGCCTGCTCCTCTGCTTGCTCCTCCAACTCTGCCTGCTACTCCAACTCTGCCTACTGCTCCTCCGCCTGTTGCTCCTCCACCTGCTTTCGTGCACACTCCTCCATACACCCAAGGAGCTACTACTGCCGCTGTCTACTCTGCACAGTCCCCTGAAAAATGCTCCCAATGGAGGACGATCCTCCATCGGAACCCTTACTCCTTGACCTCACCTTAGAAAAGGCTTTCTTCGCATGTCGTAACATCTGTACAAAACAAATAGAGTTTGTTAGTATAAGAAAGCATACATGAGATAACATTATAAAATAACATAAATGGATATAAATAAATGAACGACATTATACTTGTCAAAATCCCTCGGCATCATTCGCTACATCTTGGACTCGAATTGCATTAAGACATTCTTGAATCTGTTGAATCCTTAGAGACCTTCTATGATTTCTACTAGAAGGACCTAGCTCTTCATCTATTAGCTCCATGACATCTGCACCTAATTGATTGAGACCTACCTCATCAGATATTGCAAAGTCGTCTCCTACATCTTCTTCTTGATACACATCAGCAACATCATCTCCTGTATTGCTTTGGAGCTCATTGACATCATCGGGAGGATATAATTGAGGGTTAACTTTACATGCAACCCACCAAGACTTCATACTAGGGTGTGGATATGGCATGTAGTACACTTGCTCCACCCCATGTGCAAGCACAATGTTACTGCATTGTCCTTGAAGCCGGGAGTTGTGCTTCACCTCCACCATCTCGAATTTTCTACGCATGTGCCATTGCGTCGATCAAACCATAGACAGTCGAAGAATACAACATTGAGTACTTTCGGGCATGCAAAGGTGTACTCAATTATGTTTTGGATCACACCGTAGTATTCAAGAGTGTTCCCATTTGCATCGGACGCCGTAGTGACTACACCACTGTTGCAAGTGGCTGCATGTGGACGGCTCACTTATAATTTCGCTGTTCGGAAATGAAATCCATTGATATCGTACTGACTGAAGTTCTTAGCCGTTGCATCACCACTTGATAGTTGACGTAGATCTAGTGGTATTTCCTTATGGCTCATGGCCTACATGTAAAGTATGTGTAAGGTATATGAATCATTATTAGGAGTAGTTTGACGTAAGTCAAGATCTTATAAGAGATGGGAGTTGGAAATTACATATTGGTAAAACCACTGCACGAAGCATGGCAAATGTTTTGACCCACAAAGATGAAGGTTATCAAGTTGCTTCTGTGTAGGTTGTCTAGAGGATTTCCAGTATTCATTAGTCGAACGCCCTGCATCATTTGTTAGCTATGTTATAATACATACTTCACTAAATTGTGGAAATCCTAATACATTGACATCATCACTTACGGAAAATATTGCTGCACTTCTTCCATGTTGGTGAACATATACAACATTGTCGAGTTGTGCTCGGCATAGTCCACGTGATGATGACTTGAAGCCACAACACTTTTACCCTTCCATTTGAAGATCTTTAGCTCGCTATTGGGTGGTTCTGATACGGTAGGGTACCGCATCGAAGGCGCATTCACATTATGTTTCTCCACAAAATACTTGCTTGAGATGTTGGATATCTCTTTAATTGCAAATGTCTCAGCGATGCAGGCCTCTATCCTTGCCTTGTTGCGTACCATTGCCCTAAGCTTTTTCAATTCTCTTTCTGCAGGATACATCCAACTGAATTGAACAGGCCCTCCAACAAATGCCTCCCATGGCAAATGCACTAGCAGATGCTGCATTACATTGAAGAAACCAAGTGGGAAATTTTTTTCCATTTTGCATAGAAGAACCGGAATTCCCTTTTCTAACTCACGCATCAAGTTCTTTGATATTACCTTTGCACATAACTGCCTATAGAAGTAACTCAGTTCTGCGAATAGTTTCCACAACTCATCATCAAAATAGCCACGGAACTTTACTGGTAAAAGCCTGTTCATGAGAATATGATAATCATGGCTTTTTAACCCATTGAGCTTACCAGTGCTAACATTTACTGTCCATTTTATGTTGGCTGCATAGCGATCAGGAAACTTCAAGGTTTGCAACCACTTCAATATCTATTTCCTATCTTCTAGCTTCAGACAGTATGGAGCTCGTGGCCTACCCTCCTTTCCATTTGAATTAATTTGGATCTCTAGCCAAGGCCTATCACATATCTCTGCTAAGTCTTTTCTAGCCTTCACATTGTCTTTTGTTTTATCCGTGTTGAAACACATACTTATGATGCTTTCAACAACATTATGCTCCTGGTGCATCAAATCGATGTTGTAAGGTAGAATCAATGCTTTTGCATAAGGGAGCTCCCAAAGGAAAGACTTATGAGTCCAGTTGTGCTCTTCGCCCGTAACCCAAGAACTCACCATCATCGTCATCTATGAGCTCATCAAGTCATTCCACTATTTGTTCTCCTTTCAATCGCTTTGATGGTCATCATTTCGTAATGGCCTTGCCTTTTCAAAAAGCAACTGTATCAAATATGTAGTCATGCCGAGATAGAAGCTCACGTTGATGGCAATCAAAGAATGATACTCTGCCACCGTGTTTTAGAATGAATGCATTAGTGTCTGCCATAGATATGGGACAACACATGCGGCCATGGACACACCAGCCAGACCAAATTCCATATGCCAGCAAATCATGGAATGAAAACATATATGCGGCACGTAACGTAAATTTTTCGTTAGCAATAACATCATATGCCTCCACCCCAATCCATAACTCTTTCAGTTCTTCAATTAACGGTTCCACGAAGACATTGATATTTTTCCTGGATGTTTAGGACCTGGAATGACCATGGCAAGGAATACAAATGCCTCTTTCATGCACAACTAGGGAGGCAGATTGTATGGCACGATGAAAACAGGCCAACACGAGTATGGAGCAGCACCGATGCTAAAAGGTGTGAAACCGTCCGTCAACAACCCAAAGCGAATACTCCTAGTGTCACTTGCAAATTCTGGATCGAAGTGGTCCAAGGCATGCCATGCCTCGCCATCAGACAGGTGTATCATTATATCGTCATCATGCTCGCGTTCTCCCTCCTTTGACCACCTCATAGGATGTGCTGTCTCTTTAGAAAGGTACAACCATTTGAACCTTTCAGTCATGGGCTTGCGACAAAGTTGTTTAACCAGAACTTCTGTAGTCATCGATTCTCCCTCCTCATTTAACACCTCAACATATCTCGACTTACCACAACGTTTTCAATGACTCAACTTTTCATCACCATTCTTCCTGAACAACTTGCAGTTATTCTCGCACACGTCGATCCTCTCGTAGCTCATTCTGAGACCCTTCAACATTTTTTTTGACTGGTACATGTCCTTTGGCATGTTATGGTTCGGTGGAAGAATATCATCTATCAGTTTGACTATGAAGTTGTAGCATTCATTTGAAAAGTTGAACTTGGCCTTCATAGACATCAGACGTGTCACCGCCTCCAACACAGTAACATTAGTCGATTCATGCAGTATCTCATTAGATGCGGTGAGCAACCTATAGAATTCTTCCACCTCCTTTGGTTGGGTTCTCTCCTCAGCTTTAGGACCAACATAGAATTGCCTACCAGGCTCATTCAGCATCTCATGCATCCTGTCATGATTGTTGTTGTTGTTGTTATCTCTTTCAATAGGCCGCTCTCTACCTTCTCCATGCTTGCTCCACACCATATAGTCAGGCATGAACCCATACTTACAATGGTGTTCTTGTACTTGATCCTTACGATAGTAGTCACGGTTTGGACAAAGACAACATGGACACAATACTACGCGAGCTGGCCCCACGAATGCATGATTCAAGAAAGCATTTGTTATCTGAGCCCATTCCTTTGAGTGTGCACCATCACTTCCCCATCCGTCATACATCGCCCTTCGATCATCACCCATTATGCAAAGCTAAAAAATTAACTGTTGTCGACGAACGTGGCTTAGGTGACTGTTGAGACCCTAGTAGGAAAGATGTGTCCTAAACCCACCCAATAATGTAGATTGTTGCATACGACCTATGACGTGAGATATGGTCAGAAGGAAATTTCGGCAGCATAACCCCGTGTTCTCCAAACGCAGGCCTCATCATGGTGCGTTGGAGAACAACTAGGGTTATGCAACCGAAATCTCCACTCCAACCATATCTCACGTCATATATAGGTCATATGCTACAACTTACATTATTAGGCTGTCCTAAAATATACGCGGGGACAATTCCGTAACCGCGCATGTCACAATGAAATGTGACATGAGTTGTTCCGGAATGGGTGACGCCAAGGCTCGCTACTGTGTGACATATGAATTAGACATAAAACAATGCACTAATATGATGATAAAACCGAAAAGACATCAAATATACTTAAGGCCTAAACATATATAAAGAATTGCTTAATAAAAACAAACAAACCAAAGTAAAACTTAAATTACAACAATAAGCATAATTAAGGCCTAAGTAGTGGTTCAAAGCACAATTAACAATTAATATACAACAGTTGTTCACTAATTTCATGGGTTCTCTAGGTGACCCATGAATTAGTCCCTAAATAACCCATGAAATTATTGAGTAACATATGACAAACAGATGAATTTAAGCCAATATTGTACGCATACTATTTAGTGACACGTGAATTGCTACCTTGTTCGATGTTGTCAGGAGCGGTGTTCGAGAGCGAGGCAGCTAGATTGAGGAGGCGGCGGCACCTTGGCCTAGCTCCCTGACCCTTCTGTGCTAGGGGGGCAGCTCCGCAGCCAGCAGTGGGAGGAGGCTTCGCGGCGGGCGCTGGTCTCCTACGCGCCCATGGGCCCACTCGACTCCGAGCGGGGGAGCCTGCTGCGGCGGAGAGGGGATGCCGCGCGGTGGGGCCAGCCATCCAGCGGGGACCAGGGGGTGCCGCAGCGTGGGGAGGGGAGGGGGAGCCGGGTGGCGGCGCGGCGGGTAGCCGGGTGGTGCACGGGCCGGCGGTGGGGTGGGGGAGCGGAGCGACGCAGCGGTGGGGGACCGGAGGGGCGGGGGACCAGTGCGGTGGGGATGGAGCGGCGCTGCGGTGCAGCGATGCGGCAGCGGGTGACAGGTGGTGGGGCACCGGAATGGTGGTGGACCGGCGCGGTGGGGACAGAGCGGTGCTGCGGTGTGGCGAGGCGGCGGCGCGCTGGCATGGTAAGGACGGAGCGCGAGGTCGAGGTGCGCGGCGGCACGTGGGGGAGCGCAAAGTAGAGGCGGGGCGTGGAGGAGCGCGTGGCTGAGGCGAAGCGGTTGGGTGGCGGCGCGGGCCAGCGGCAGTGCGGTTGTGGCGCGTGGGGAACAAAAGAGATGAGGCGCGCGGTTTGGGGAAGGGGACAAAAAGCAGATCGAGATCTGACCTAGGCCGTGGTTATGTTCGTCAGCTTGGAGTTTGGCCAATGAACTTAACTAAGTTCGTCGGTCCATGCGCTGTAACCGACGAACTTATTCGTTATAAGTTCGTTGGGTCTCTGGCGCCCAATGAATTTATATAAACCGATGAACTTTCTCAGTTTCTTGTAGTGAATGAAACCCAAACCCTTCAGGGCTGGATCCATTTGAAAGATTATAAATTTAATTTCATTTCTCAGAAAGGAAGGTTTTGGCGTGCTATGGTGAAATCAAAAGTAATTTCAAATTGAAGTTTGGGGAAAAGCTGAAAACTCATGCTTGGAAAATTTCTAAGTGTGGACTGTTATGGGCTGACACCAAGAGACTTGTGGTGAAATTCAAAATAGGTGAATGACAGTTTTAAATCATGCCTAGCATAACAAAAGTGTATTTCATGGTATGTACAATGACTTTGATAATGGAGCTGAGCTCAAGTGTTTAAGAATTTAAGAGTTTTGTTAGGGCTCAAATTTAGTCACGATCACATTTGCCACCTTCACAAGAAACGTTAGCTAGACCCAGTTCAGTCTTCTGAACCTTTTGTCCATTTATTTTTGAGGAGGGTCACAATAGCAAAGTAGACGATGATTCCCTGAATTAGAACTTTTGTATTTGGTGTTTGCCACAAAACTTGTGGGTGTTGACTTACTCAACCCAGTAACGTGTGGTTTTGTATTTTGAATAGAAAAATTTTGGCTTAGTGATTTATCCATCCAGTCCTCATTACTCTTTAAGCATCATTAAGTCCAAATCCATCATTAGCATTCATCTAATTGGGTGTCAAGGCTTTTGAGATGCCGGGGGCATCACAGTCCACACCATCTCAACAAGTGTGCGGTTCTTTCGTCCCATGACACCGTTCTGAGGTGGGGTGTAAGGAGACTAGAATTGGTGTTAGAGACCTAGGTCACGACAGAAGGTTTCCAATCGAGTGTTCCGAAATTCTCCGCCGTTGTCACTGCGGATAGCCCTCATGGCCTTATGAGTCTCATTTCTTAACCTCAAGACTAGATCCCGAACAAAACCGAAGGCCTCATCTTTGAACTCCATGAAGAACACCCACTAAAAGCGAGAAAAGTCGTCTACAATGACAAGCACATATCACTTCTCATAGACGGACTGTACTCGAGCAGGACCAACCGTGTCCATATTGCAACAACTCACCCGGATAAGAGGTCATAACCTGATTAACAGGAGCATGAGAAGCGGCAACCATCTTGCCATGACGACAAGGGTGGCACACTAAATCCTTCTCTGCTTTCAAATTGGGAAATCCTCGGATCAAACCCATCGAGCTCAACCTAGCTAGCAGATCAAAACTCAAATGGCCTAGCCTCCTAAGCCACTTCTAGATATCAGCAGAAGGACTAGCTATCAAACACCGAGGAGGGCCAGAAACAGAAGCAAGGTCAACCTTAAAAACTTGTCCATAGGGCAAAATCTGACATACAAGGTTTTCCTTAGCATCAGGCACACAAGAGGAACCCTCCTTAAAGCGATCTTGGAACCTTTCCTAGAGAAGTTGCGAGAAAGAAACCGAATTGACCCCAAACTCCTCACCAAAGCAACTTCTCTCATGGAAAGCTTGGCAGAAAGCGAAACACCACCAACACCCAACACTTTACCTTGACCATTTCCCCGAATGTGATGTACTCCTTGGTTCTCATGGGGTTGAGGCTGGACAACCATCTACGGTGCCCTCTCATGTGCCTAGAACAGCAAGAGTCCATGATCCATATGTCCTCTAGGCCTCGATCCTGCAAAATCAAGGAAAGCGAGAGTGAGCAAATGGTCCCGCATTGGGGTTAGTGAAACTGCTGAACCAGTGCCAAGCCATCTAGACAAAGGTGGGGTAAGCACAGTCAAAGTAAGCATCAGGATGATCTGCCATGACCTCCAAAGCGTGAACTCACAAGCCCTCTACCAAAGCCTCGGTCACGAGGTCCATAGCCGCGCTAAAAACGACTAGGAGCTCCGCCGGCAAAGTGTCTCTCACTACCAAGAGCACGGGCTTGAAAGCTGCCTCCTCTCTCACCATGAGCAAAGTGATCTCTCATAGAATTGATCCTGGTTCCCCTAGGCTCTCTCCTGCCTCTCAACCCACTTCCTCCTGAAGCAAAACTCCTCCAAGTGACCATTCTGCTAGCAAAACTCACAGTGGTAGACAGGTCTCTTGGGCATAGGCTAGGGCTGAACCTTAGGCTTCTGGTGTGGTGGTGAAGCCTTAGGTGGTGCTGGCTGCTGGACTTTCTTCTTGCCTGAAGGCTTAAGCACTTCTTCTACAATCCTGTCTAGCTTAGCATGTGGTGGTTTAGGTGTCCAGTATGACTTCCTTGGGGCAGCCTTGGGAGGCTAATGGTAAACCCATCAATAGTAGAACCAGGGTGAGGAGAGGCAGTGTTAAACTTGATTGGGGCACTTTTCTTCTCACCCAAGGTACTGCACTCTCCTAACCCAAGTCCACTAGTGTTACCCTCACCACGCTTTCTTGCCTCTATCATCATCCTAAGCTGAGGCAGTGATGAGAACAAGTACAACATGCATTTGATCAAGGCCCAAGAGAATATGGAGTTTGAAGCCGAATCCAAGTTGAGGTCTAAGTTATTCGCGAGGCCGGTTCGGACTGCAAAAGTAGGCCTCAGTAAAACTGACGCCCACGCCACATACGGGCTCCATTTCAGGCGTTCTACATATCGATGGAAAGCTAAGGACATAAGATTTCCAACCCATCTGGCCTAAGGCCCAAATAATACCATAGTCAACATGAATCGTCAAAACAACACGACGATCAGAATCTGCCAGGGTGCTGCTGGATCGGTTTTTGGGCCCGCTGGCCTTGTACGCCCTAGGGTTGCTCGGCCACCCCTTTGGCCACCCCTATACATCTATCTTGTATATATTATGTAACCGTCATTAGATTAGATGGGTTTTTCTTAGATTAGTCTGTCATTGAACAGTTTCGCGGTCACGGGTTTGTGAAACCCCAACTTGTGCACAAGATTAATCTTGATTGAGTTTATTCCTCATTCTTTCTTGTGTTCTCTCAGTTGCATTGTGGGAATGATATCCTTCTTGGCGAGGTTGATTACGTGTGTCGTGCGGTCGATAACCATCGGAGCAGTGGTGTAGTGATTGCAAGGATTCTATTGTTCTGCTCGGAGCCTTCTTCACCAACGTCGAGACCTCCACCCCTAAACCGACCTATCCATACATCTGAGAAGATCGGGAACCCTATTCACCATCATTTGGTATTAGAGCTTCCAGTTTCCCTTGAGGTATATTATCATGTGTCCCTTAGTTTGAGTGTTTTATATTCCTAATGTCCACAAAAAGCCATAAAAAATTAGGGTTTCTAGTTGATCTTGTCCTATCACCACATTCAGCCTTTGCATAATTTGATTTCAGAGTCCTCATCATTGAGTTTGTGTCCATGGTCATAGTCTTGTTGCTGGTGTAGATCGCGTTCTTAGTTTAGTTTGAGTTTTGCATCTTGTCACCATGTCTGTTTTCATCCCGCGTCACGTCCTGTTCGGAATCCTCTGTGTCCAGTTCGGTATTTTCATGATATTTCCCTCATATGAACTCGTACTTTTGTGTCCTAGTACTTTCTGGAAAGCTAGTGAAATTATCTACAACTTTCTCAATTGGGAAGTTTCCAGAAAACATTGTTATCAGGGTCTAATATCTGTTGGGATTAAATCTGTTTTTGATCCAAAATTTTCTGAGCAGTCTGTATTTGGGGGTCAATATCTTAATCATCCATTATCCAAAAAAAGTGTTCCATATACTGTAGAGAAAGATAAAAAGGAGATGTACAACTTTGGTATGCAAAGTTTTTGCATTTGATGCCATAAAATTGTCTAATCGGCTGTGCAACTCTGATAGAAAATCTGTAATAGAAAGATGAGAATATTATCATTGTTTTGAGTTGTATCTTATTTCACGGCACTTGTGAAAAAAAAGAAAATAAAAAGGCAAGTGCATAAAAAAAGCCGCACAAAAAAATGAAAGAGAAGAAAAAATTCAGAAGTGCTATCATCCTTTGTGTCATTTGTGCTTCGGTATATCTTTTGCTAGCTTAAAATAGTTCTGGGACGCATTTGGGCTAGCAACTTTGACAAGTACTTTGGACACTCATTCAACTTTGCTATCTAATTTCAGATTTTGCTATTGCTTGCTACATATTGTGCCTTCCCAAAGATCCGCATATATACTCTACAGCAACACAAGTCGGTCTTGCAATCACTCAACACTCCAAGTGTGTTATCGCCTTTGGGCCACTGTCACCTCTTCAAGATTGCCATCATCTTCTTGCTGTTTACGGTAAGAACATTTGCAAGCGCTTGGAGTGTGAGAGATCCCACCTGCCCACTGTCCTTAGATAGGGTTAATCTTTTTTTTGTTGTGTTTTCTTGTTTTTCTGCTAACAATGACAGGTTGCACCAATGTCGGTGAACATGAAAGGATCAAGAAAAGGGTAAAGAAGGCATTTGAGAGCCAAACAACTTTGAAAACATCTCCATCAAAAAGTTCAGGTTGTCTCCTTCCAGATTTTCCTTCTAATAATGGTTTGGTTGATGATACTTATATTGATTGGGAAATAGCTATGGATGATATTTTTCCTAGTGTCGTTTGAGTGATAGAAGGAAGGTTAAAAATGCTGCTAGTACCTTTAAAAAATGTGCTTTATGTTGGTGGAAAGATCTTTGTGTTTATGATGAAGATCCACAAAATTAGAGAGATGAAAAGACTTATGAGGAATGAATTTGTTTCAGATTCTCATTCTATAAAGCTAATTTGTGACCTACAATTTCTAAAACAACATGATAAAACGGTTGTAGAGTATTATAATGAGCTACATACTTTGTAGTTGCGTTGTGGTTTACACGAATCGGAGAAAGAAATTACAATCAGATTGTTAAAGGGTCTTGACAAAGACATTCATGATATTATTGCTGGTATGAAATATAAGTCTCTCTATACATTATATACACATACTTGTAAGATTAAGAACAAAATTAGACATAAAAAACAATAATTTTTAAGATTGAATATGATGCATACCTTGGTGAAGTTAAAGATCATGACACACAATCCATGGAGGTTCCCTTTGCTACTGACCATACACAGAATGTTGAGAACAAGGATGAAAAAGACAACACGTCGAAGGAGAATGAGGATGATCTTGTTTCCATTCCATACTTGTCACAGTGCCATGATTATGTAAACACAGGTAATGACACATGTTATACGATCTCTCGAGGTGAGGAAACTTCTGAGTTATCTTTCTTACAAGCTGTTTGTACTGCTGATTCGTGTGATCAAAAATAGTTGTGTGATTTTGCTTCTATTATTTCTATGCCACAACTTGTTGATAAGCTTGATGTTGATGATTCCGAGCCAATTATTTGTGCTAAAATAGTCTTTTTCACCCTATTGCTAGTGTGTATGATGAGTTGAAGTTGATATCTTTTTTAAATACTTTGGGTTATATTGAATTTGATGTTCTATGTAATCTGAATAATTTAGAGAAGAAACTTTCTGTTGTTGCTGATTTGCCATGGTTATATAAGAATTCTTATCATGTTATTGGCAAGTATGATAGCAAAGGAGAATATATGGTGCACCGTGTTTATATCTCATCAAATTTGAACTCTCTTCCTGTTGGTGAATGTGAATAGTTAGAGGCTTGCGCTAACGCTAATCATATCACAACAAGTTCCCTTTGTTCTTTGTTTGTTGTGTCACAACAGGTTAAATTTCAAGAAAGGGAGCAAGCTTGGATAATGTCAAGCTTGGCAATTACTTCCGCAAGCATCAGCAACTTTGAGTGGGGGACAACTCAAAACCAAGAAGGGGAGAATGATGAGAACAAGTACAACATGCACATGATCAAGGCCCAAGAGAATATGGAGTTTGAAGCCCAATCCGAGTTGAGGTCTAATTTATTCGCGCGGCCGGTTTGTACTGCAGGAGTAGGCCTCAGTAAAACGAACGCCCAGGGCACATACGTACTATGTTCAGGCGTTCTACATATCGACGGAAAGCTAAGGACATAAGCTTTCCAAACCATCTTATCTCAGGCCGAAATAAGCTCAGAGTCAATGTGAATCATCGAAACAGCACGACGATCAGAATCTGCCAGGGTGCTGCTGGACCGGTTTTTGCCCCCGCTGGCCTTGCCTTGTACGCCTTATTGTTGCTCGACCACCACCTTGGCCGCCCCTTATACCTCTTCCTTGTACATATTCTATAACCATCGTTAGATTAGATGGGTTTTGCTTAGATTAGTCGGTCATTGAACAGTTTCGCCGTCACCGGTTTGTGAAAGCCCAACTTGTGTACAAGATTAATCTTGATTGCGTTTATTCCTCATTCTTGCTTCTGTTCTCTCAGTTGCATTGCATGAATGAAAGCCTTCTTAGTGACATCGATTGCGCACGTCACGCGGTCGATAACCATCAGAGCAGTGGTGTAGTAATTGCAAGGATTCGATTGTTCCACTCAGAGCCTTCTTCACCAACGACGACATCTCCACCCTAAACTGACTTATCCATACCTCTCTGAAGATCGGGAACCCTATTCCCCATCAGGTTCCCTAGCATCCATCCAGCTCAGCACCTCTTTCAGCCTATAGTTGTCCTCTTTAAGAATCAACTTCTCTTCTCTTAGATCCTCCAAAACTAAAGTCTCGGCAGCACAAGTGTGACAGTGTAGAGAGGGAGTCACGGGAGCAAACTTCTCAAGCTTCCTAATGGTGGCATCCTTCTCCACCAAATGCAACATCAAAGTGAGACAGTTCTCACTAGTGTCAGGAGGTGCTAAAAGCACCTCAATGTCAGCTCTCACCTGCTCAAGCTCACTCCTCAAGGTAGGACAGACCATGCACAGACGCAAAAGTGTCGGTCTAGCCCTAAGCTCCTCCAACTCCTTGAGCTATCCCTCGCACTTCACCTTGAGCTCAGCTATGTCAACAGCTAGGTGGGGGCAAGACTCACACTCAGGCTCCGCACTCAAAGTAGGCTCATCCAATTTAGACTAGAGCTTGCCTATCTCAACCTTCAGCCTATCCATCTCCTCAACCTTATGACCATACTTGCTCTTCTGCTCACAAAGGTCACTCATCAAGGACTCACGGGTAGGGCGCTCAAACTCACTAGGTTGGGCTTGCATACTCTTCAGCCTCTCAATCTCAGCCAAAGCATCAACAGGCTTGGCTTTCTGCTTCTGGAGCTTATTGGCTGCCTTCTCCAACATCTTATCCTAGGCTTTCAACTCACGACTATTCTTCTCTAGCATCTCAAGGATCTCAGCTTGCTCAGGAGTCATCTCTTCATTGGAGGAGTCATTGTCATTGCCCTTGTCGTCCTTGTCCTCAAGTGCCATGGAGCAGAACGATCTCCAGTTCACCTTGTGCTTGCGCTAGGACTGGGTGGAGATGGAGCAGAGGCCAGCTGGACCGCCTTGATACCTCCTCTTGTCCCACTTGGTGACGATCTCCTCATCGCTTGAACTTGATGAGGAAAAGGAGGAAGAGGACATTCCACTGCAAAGACCACCAAGATCCGTGAAGAAGGCCTTGTCCCGCTTCCAGTTGTCCTTTTGGTAGCTCTTGAAAGTCTTCCTAAAGTTCTTGATCTTGCCGGAGCGGTGCTTGGTGTGGTCGTGCTTGCCGTAGTCACGCTTGCCAGAGTGGTACTTATTGGAGTCCCGGGAGTGGCTCTTGCCCTTCTTGTAGTCGTTCTGCTTGTTTGGGCACTCGGTAATGAAGTGGCCGACCTCTCCGCACTCGAAGCATTTGGCCCTCTCGCACCTCTTCTTGCTCATCCTGTTGTCATAAGCGCGCTGAAAGCAGCTAGACACTAGGCAAAGCTCATCATTCCCAAGTGACACCAACTGCTCCTCTATCACAGAGATCAAAGTAGAGAACAAAAAGCCGTGAAGTGGGGGGTTAGTCAAAGCTTCCTTGGAGCTAGAAGCCAAGGCCTGGCTTTGGGAGCTAGTACCATCGAGAATATCTGTCATCTACTAATCCACCTCTGCGGCCTTGAGCTCATATACACCCAAGGTGTCATACCTTGCTGACTCAAGAATGGAGTTCTTCTTGATCTCCCACACTTTCCTATCTAAGGAATGCAACAGCTTGATAGCCTGCTTATGGTGTCGGTATTTAGTACCGGCAGTGCACCACGGGATGTATTGCGTAGTGCTTTTTGTGGTTGGTGACATGGATTGTAGCTTGATGGTTCGCGTGTAACGCGATAAGAGACAAGAACACACGATTTATACAGGTTCGGGCCCCAAGATGCGTAATACCCTACGTCTTATTTGGGGCTGATTGTATTGATCTGAGTACGTATGAGGGCTAGAGAGATCGGAGGATCTGCCTTGAGGTTGAGAGAGATCTGCTATGAGTTGTTTGGGAGGGGTCCCTAGCCAGCCTTATATAGTCCGGCATGACTTGGGTTATAAGTTGGTTCTAGTCCTACTTGGATTGGTTAGATATCCTCTTAGGATTCTTCTTAGATCTTCCTTGTACACATCGAGTCCTTGTCTTGTGCGCCAAGTTGTTTGGCATCTCAGGTCCGAGTCAGTCGATCAACTCCTGGATTGGGCCCTCCGATAGCCCATGTAGAGAATACGCTTCATGAGGACCCAAGGGATATCTATCCCCCATAGATGGTCAGTGTATGGGAGAGCAGCAGGGGCAGAGCTGACATAGAGCTTGTTGATAATGGACTAAAAACTACAAAACAAGGCATCTACAGACTCTCCCAGCTTCTGGGTGAAATTCTCATATTCGCACCGGTAAGTCTGCACAAGACGACCATTGACTATGACTGTCCCCTCATGGTGTGTGCGGAGCAGGGACCAGATCTCATGAATGGTATCAAGGTGTCTTACTCTCTTGTAGTCCACTGGACCAAGTCCAGAGAAGAGAAAGTTCACCACCATGTAGTTCGCCTCATGCTGAGCAACGAGCAACGGTGTGGTACGCTCGGCAACGGGGAGCACCACAAAAGTCGTACTCTGAGTAGCATTCCATATGTCCTCGCTCTGGCTAAGCAGGAAAGCTCTCATCCTACCCTTCCAGTAGGGATAGCCATCTGAGCTGAGAACTGGAACCTTCCCGGAGTGTGCCATAGTCGCTACTAGTTTCTCACCAGTAAAGGTATGAAGAAACCTAACCGGCTCTGATACCACTTGTATGACCGAGATGTGCGACTAGAGGGGGGTGAATAGCAGCATTTGAAAACTCAAAATGAAGACCCCAAAAACTAGTGCTAAGTGAAGCTTCGGAGAGCCGATGCTAGACACCATCCACTGAACAGATATGTGTCTAGCAGGTGCAAGGTGTCGTCCACTGAGAGGATACACACTAGGCGAAGAAGAGCAAGCAACTCAACGATCACCAAGATCGCAAGTCACCCCGAACACCGGAACATGCAAAATCGCCACTCGACACTCACCGTACTGAAATGCAACTCACTAGATCACAATGAGCAAAGAGTATGGTTAGACAGTGGGACAAGCAAAACAGATGCAAAACACAGCGGAAGAACCAAACAGCAGGAAACAGGACTGCAACCCTGGCAACGCCGTACTGTCAGGCGGTAGGAATTGGACTATCCAATGGCACCGGATAGTCCGATGGCCTCTGCTAGACTGTCTGGTGAGACACCTCGGTTAGGCCCATCACCGAACTGTTCGGTTGGCTCTGCTGGAATGTCCGGTCGAACCGGATAGTCCGGTGGCCCTATCGGATAGTCTAGTGGGGTCGCAGGAAAAAAGTTTTCCAACCCCAAACCTGACCAAATCTTGTCCAACCTTCATGAGATTTAGCATAGGCTATCTAGACCCTATTTGAAAGCTATTCCCAAAAGATCAACACAAATTGACCAAGGGATTGGCAGGAATTTCAGATCTCGTGCGAAGGCAATTTTTGGGCAAAAAATGGGAAAACATAAGAACAACTTGCTCGTGGCAATCCTGTGGGATTGAGATGAACTAAGTCATAATCTCCAAGTCCTTGCATGTCCAAAAGAACCAAAAGAACAGGATTAACTCACGGGCAAAGAAAATCACCCAAAGCCTTTGAGTTTCATCCAAAAACCAAACTAGAGAGTGGGGAAGGAGATGGCTGCACACACAAACACAAATTGGGGATGAATCTTCCTTGTATTAGAAGTGGAAATCAGTTCTTACAAGGTTCCTCACAGCCTAGCACCCTTCATCCTCCCACTAATGCAAAGTACTAGCTCTAGGGGACTACAAATCCTAGGTTAGCACTCGGTTTTCACTCTAAGCACTTGGCTGGTTGGAAAGCTAAGCCTAGGGTTTCTAGAGGTGGAAGTGTCACCTAAATGACCAGACACTTAGGTATATATAGCCCAGGCCTAACTGACTCAGTTTACACTAAGACGCCTATATTACAGAAATGCCCGTAGGGGCTAAACTAGAAAAGACCTAACTTTCTCGGGGACAGACGACCACGATGGAGTCTTGATGTTCTTCGGTTGCACGCTAACTCTCGAAAACTTTAGGATTTCCTTCCTGGGCCTAGAATAGCCCACTCCACTCTATCTCGGTGAGAATTGAGCCCATTCACCGAGTCTTGGTAACTTGGTGGTCGGGTGGCAGATTTGAGCGAATCCGCCATCGCCCTCGCTCGTCTTCGCACCATGCACTCGGGTTGGAGCACTGCAGTGGCACCCAACATCCTCTGTCCATCGGGGTTGCCTCACAGTCCTTCAAAGGTCTTACACTTGCCGTCGCCATGCCACTCCTCTATGTACCGAACTCCCATGGCCGACCGACGCCGAGCATGCCTTCTATCCTTCGAAGGACTTTCTTCTCCATCTACCTCCTGTCCATCAGAGGGCCTCCTGTCCATCGGAGGTCTTGTGCCCAATTCCTTCTGGGTCTTAGCTTCCATTAACAATCACTCATCAATCCAAAGGCAATGGAGCCGGTCCATTGGTTTTCACAAAATTCTCGAGATGGCTTCTGACCTTGGTGCTTTAGAAGAACAACCTCCACATCCACGAAAACCACCTCAGCCTAACACCGACAAAGAACAAGACCAATCCAATCATCCAACTCCACCATTGCCCCCACGAATCGAGGAAATCCCAGAACCGTCATCACGGCAAACCGAGGGGGTTAGTTTAGCCTTGACGGTTCCTCTGTTCTCTTTCGAGGACGTAATATTCATGGACTTTGGCGATGCCTCTCGGTTGCCTAAGGAAGACCAACGCTTCACTAGGACCTCCAAACCAGCATACGTCCTACCAGATCAGAAAGAACATATGAAGAAGGACTAGCTCTGGCTTTCTGTAGCTATTAATTAGGAATGGCTAGAGGAATGATGTCTGGACACAAAAACAATCAAACTTTATCCGGACCCCACCATCATCCCTGGCCAAGTATCAAGGCTTCAATCGCAAGATATTATATACGACCCGAGGGTAGGAGTCAATATAATCCCTAAGCACATCATGGACTACTACTACCCAACACAACCGCTATCAAGATCCACTATGCATCTTCAATGGGCAAATAGTGGACATTTGAATTGCGAAGGTGTTCTGCAGGTAGTTCCAACAAACTTGCGGGATACTCAGGTGTTCTTGGACTTTCATGTCTTCGACATCCCCAAGGGATCCACACCAATAATTGTGGTTGGGATCCCAATTGCTGCCCTCACCAACTCAAATGTATACAGAGGGAGACTGTAGCCTCAGCTTGGCAATGAGGAAATCAATATCAACATCGATAGATCACTCAATGCTAAAACTGTTGCAAACCCAAAGACTGGCCCTTTAGAAGAAGTGATGATCCTTTCACTTGAAGAAATGGGTCAGGATAACCTAGAGGAAGAGGGTTTTAGCGACTTCAATGCGGTAGATGAGCCATGTGAGTTCGAAGAACCGGGTGAATCACTACGGCCCAAAGCTCCAAAAATTGAACAAAAGCAACTACCGTCTGGCCTGAAGTACACCTTCCTCCATAGGAATGAGGACACATCAGTTATCATCAGCGACAAGCTGACAGAGAGTGAAAGCCGGCGATTAATTTTAGTTCTAGAGAGGTATAGAACCGTGCTTGGATACTCGCTTTAGGACTTGAAAGGAATCAGTCCCAACTTGTGCACTCATCGCATCCCTATGGAAGTTGATCACAAACCAACAAGGGAACCCTAACACCAACATGACAACGCGATGTGAGAGGTAGTCAAGAAGGAAGTATTAAAACAACTACACACGGGAATTATCTACCCCGTGAGTGATAGTGAATGGGTCATTCTAGTTCAAGTAGTACCAAAGAAGAGAGGGATGACAGTTGTCAAAAATCGGAACAACGAATTAATTCCACATAGAACTATCACCGGAGGATGTGCATCGATCAACACCGCCACCAGGAAAGATCACTTTCCTCTTCCCTTCATTGATGAAATGGTAGAAAGACTGTCCAAAGATTCCTTCTTCTGCTACCTCGATGGCTACTCTGGCTACCACTAGATTCCGATTCACCCAGAGGACCAGAGTAAGACCACTTTGACATGCCCATACGGAACTATCGTATACACGCGAATGTCGTTCGGGCTATGCAATGCTCCAGCATCATTCCAGTGGTGCATGATGGCAGTCTTCTCTGAATTCATCGAGAACATCATGGAAGTATTTATGGATGATTTCTCTGTCTATGGCAAGAGTTTTGATGGATGTTTGGAGAATCTTGAAAAAGTTCTTCAACGGAGCAAAGAAGTTGATCTTGTCTTAAACTAGGAGAAGTGTCACTTCATGGTTAGAGAAGGAATCGTACTGGGACACAGAATATCTGAAAGAGGCATAAAGGTAGATTATGCAAAGATTGAGGTCATTGAACAACTACTTCCCCCCACCAACATCAAGGCTATCCGAAGCTTCTTAGGCCATGCAGGGTTTTACAGGAGATTTATCAAAAATTTCTCCCAGATAGCTCGCTCTCTGACCAATTTGCTAGCTAAGGACATTCCCTTCGTGTTTGATGAGGACTGTCTCGAAGCTTTTCACATGCTCAAGAAGGCAGTGGTCTCAGCCCCAATTATTCAACCACCTGACTGGAACTTACCATTCAAAATCATGTGTGATGCTAGTGATTAAACAGTTGGAGCAATACTGGGTCTGAGCAAAGATAAAAAGCATCATATCACATCATATGCAAGCAAGACGCTCACTGGCCCATAGCTGAATTACCCAACCACTGAGATAGAATTACTAGCTTTGGTATTTGCAATTGACAAGTTTAGATCATACTTGGTAGGGACAAAGGTCATAATCTACACAGATCATGCAGCTCTCAAATACCTCCTCACCAAGAAAGATGCAAAGCTATTCCAAGAATTCAACATTGAGATAAGAGATAAAAAGGGAGTATAGAATTCAGTTGCAGATCATCTATCACGAATTAAATTTGAAGAAGCATCGCCCTTGCCGATCGATGACTACATGAGAGATGATCAGCTCTTAAAGGTGACAACAGCCCAACAATGGTATGCTCATCTGGTGAACTACAAAGTTACCGGCTATGTCCCTAAAGGAGCAGACAAGAGGAAATGGGCCCACGACACCCAATTCTATCTCTGGGATGATGACTACCTATACAAACTCTGTGCAAACGGACTCCTACGTCACTGCATTCCAGCCTGTGAAGCACCGCAAGTCCTTGATAGATGTCATGCATCCTCTTACGAAGGTCACTATGGGGCGTATCGGACTCATGCAAAAATCTGGCATAGTGGGTTCTATTGGCCCACTATGTATGAGAATGCAAAAGAGTTCATACGACTGTGTCCAAGGTGCCAGCGCTAAGGGAACATAAATCCAAGAGATGCTATGCCACTCACGAGCAATCTGCAACTTGACATATTCGATGTGTGGGGCATATATTTCATGGGACCTTTTCCCAAGGATGGAAACAAGGATTACATTCTCGTCGCAGTAGACTATGTATCAAAAAGGGTAGAGGGAATACCGTGTCCTGCAGTGGACTCAAGACACTCCATCAAAATGTTCTGGGAGACCATCTTTCCTCGCTTTGGAGTGCCACAGGTCATCACCAGTGATGGAGGAACACACTTCATTAACAAGCACTTCAGATAGTGTCTCGCTAACCTCGGTGTGGACCATCATGCCGCCACCCCTTACCATCCATAGACAAGTGGCTAGGCTGAGACACCCAACAAACAAATAAAGAATATACTACAGAAAAATGTCAAGGCTATGGGAAAAGAATGGGTATCCAAGCTACCCAATGCTCTTTGGGCATACTAGTACAGCATACAAGACTCCCATTTGCATGACACCATATCAGATGGTGTATGGCAAGACTTGTCATCTTCGAGTGGAACTCAAATTCAAATCACACTGGGCAGTGAAGAGGCAGAACATTGATCTCCAGTCGGTAGGCATGAGAAGGAAAATTTAACTAGCTGAGCTGGAGGAATGGAAGGAGAAGACACACCATAGTGCTAAGCTATACAACGAGCGCACAAAAAGATGGCATGATAAGCGACTCAAGACCAAGACATTTAGACCGGGAGATAAGGTATTACTCTATAATTCCCGCATTCGTTTATTCGGTCATGGGAAGCTTAGAAGCAAGTGGGAAGGACCGTTCACAGTCCTTGAAGCCATCAATCATGGCGCCATCACCCTCCAGGATGATGATGCAAGAATTTTTAAGGCGAATGGACAACGCCTTAAGGTTTTTCTAGAGCCCGAAATGCCTCAACTCCGAAATGGACATCTTCGAGCTACATGAGGTAGTATGATTACATGTCTATGGTCGAGCTCATAACTTAAAAGAAGCCATGTACACTTCCACTCTCTCCCCTTTAAATTCTATCCAAATCTCACCTTTTGCTGAAAATCTCAACAAAACCGACGCCCCACCTACGAAAATGGGTCCACAACACACTAACAAGGGCAACCCCAATGCGTGCCTTGTCCAGCCCACGTTGGCATGGTCGGCCGGCCATAGGCCTAGCCGCCCGGCCCTAAGGTGTGGCTGCTCAGCCAAGGGCACAGCCGCTCGGCCATGGCCACGGCCGCCCGGCCATGGCCACGGCCGCCCGACCATCCCCCAAAGTCACACGACTGCCAAAACTCAAAATTTGAAGTTTGGAGCATCGATCCAACATCTTTGGGGCTGTTGAGTGGATGAGAATGAGTATTTCCAATGTTTTAAGGAAGGGAAAGTCGTCTTCTTCCCCACCTCCACTTCCACCTACATCATCCACCCTGAAACCAGCCATTGCACCACTCTCTCCTCCAAGCAATGGCAAGACCATCATCTTCATCACTTCTAACACCACCGCCACCTACATTCCAGTGTCCGAAGGTTCCCGACGGCCCTTGCAGTCCTTCCCGAGGGAGAAAACCCTGAGAGACTTATCCGGAGGTCACCCTTGGCCGATGGGTCTCGGTCCCCATGGCCGCCCGACCACTCCTCATGGCCGCCTGGCCATGGCACCCTCCCCCCGTGGCTGCCTGGCCACGCGTGATGGTCGCTCGGCTTCCCCTCGCCGTTCCCACTAGTGTGGAAAGGATGGCATGTGGTCTCTCTCCAATGAGGGTGATCGCGAAGAAGGTTGGATGCCCATCTCTTCGCCCAACCGCCGGAGTTCTTGGCCCCGTGAAGTGTGTGAAAAACTTCTTCCAAGAGGAGGGCTCCGGGCCATCCAGCGAACCGGACATTCTGGGTGCATCCACCCATATCCTCCGCGGTGTGAAAATCGCGATGGGTTATAGGAAGGTGCTCGTACCTAGGGCTCTTGTACCAGACACCTCCATAGATGAGTCCATCGACTCCACACCACCAAGGAGGACGGTGAACCGGCTATCCAAACCACCTCCAATTAGAGGACCACTGGGACATTTTGAAGATTCTTCCAATGAAGAGGAGCAAATGGTGGCGGCCCTCAAGGTGGAGATCACAGCGCTCAATGCAAAACTCCAGAACTTAGAAGAGTGCTGCGCTGAAGGCGAGCTTTGGCAGATGGAAATATTTGACAAAGTTGATGTCCTTATGAAAGGACTAAATGCTAAAGTTCGCCACCTTGCGGACACATGTGGGCATCTCGAGCTATATAATCCACCCATTCCTTAGATGCAAAATGTGTCTAGTTATCATAGGTGCTTTAGTTTAAGGTTTTTAATTATTAGGTTGAATAGTTTTCCTTTGTTTAATATCTTTGTTTGTAACAAGCGCTTACAATTTTATTCCATTCAATAAAGGTAGGATAGTTTTCCTTCCAATAATGAGCTTGGACAGAATGGGCAAAGCCATTCGTCCCTCTATCATTGACGCTGTAGAATACACAAGCAAAATATGATGTACAAGGCACCACTACGCTACTTAGAAAATTTCAAGGGATTTGGCGAAAATCCATGGCGGACCGGCCAACCCTATGGCCGCCCAACCACCATTTTTTTATAAAAACAAGGCGAGTGGACCTGTCATGTTTCCTTGAGGCTCTCTCAACAGAAATGAATCAAAGTGTGTGCATCTAATGCACCAAAGGAGTGGCCGCCCGGCCAGCCCCTGTGCGACCGGCCATGGGTTTGGGCTGGTGGGACCATTTTCATCTCGAACCCACACTTAGAGGTCAAGCACACCTGTTTTTTTGTTGGTTTTTCTTAGCCTTCAGATATAATTCGGCAAGCAGCACGGTAAACGCGTTGTAGCTCTTTCACCCAAGAGTATTCCAAGGTATCGAATCCACAGAGAATGAGGAGTATAATAACACAGTAACACAACCAACCGAACTAGTGAAGCTAGCAATGTAGAGGATAAAAGATAGGGGAGCAGGCTCTCGACAAATGTTAGATCACCTTACTATACTAAGCATGCAAAGAGATATACATTGTCATGTAAACATAGGCACCAAAGCTGTAGCACCACTACCAGGCACCAGAGTGCTGATTACCCAGCTAAGAAAGGTGGGTAATATAGGATAAGGCTATATCGTTAGTGAGTCTATCCAAACGTATGGGATTGGAATACTGAGAACACAAAAGCTGTCACCTAATGTGTCTACCAACCAGAGCTGCATGGGATAGCCGACCAACCAAGGTAAACTCTAAGTATGAACACCGTCGTGCCACTCAGAGAGTCTACTACTAACTGGTAATGAGCCAGAAAAGCAAGCACTACTATATAGCCAACACTATAAGCATGCACAAGGTTCCCGTAAATAGACAAGTATAAGACTAAGTATGAAAGCAAAGTAAGTATGAAATAACAATGGTAGAGGACAAGGAACTTTACTCAATCCTAGAATTGAATATCCTTCCGCTGAGAATACAAGTATGGGAGCAAAGAGAAATCTGGCTCCCACACTCTTCTCCTCACTACTCTCCTTGATACAAGAGGCACTCTCTCTACAAGCTAAGGGATAACTTCACTTCTCCACACTATACACTTCACACCAAGTGCTACTATGCCACTACATCTATACACACACACACTTCACAAATGAGCTACCAGAGTGTATTTATAGTGCCAAGGGAGTGAGGGGGGTACTTGTAGGGTCGGTATGGCGGTTACAAGGGTGTGGGCTAGGCCAGGCGGCCCCACCCTAGGCTAGGGTGGCCTAGGGTGCCCTTGGATCCACCGCCTTACTTCATCCTTCGGTTGATATTGACTCTCCTAGGCGGTTGTAGGTTGGTTCGCGGTTATCCTCGTGTGCTTTTGCCTCAACCATTGGATTCTCTTTGTGTTTCTTCCTTAGCCATTGGATGGGACTCCCCTGGATCACTGACTTAACCAATGCATGGGCTGGATTGGTGCGGTGGAGGCCTTCCGATGTGTTTGTGCTTCTTCTCTCAATTGCCACGGTGGATTTGTGTTTGACATGATGTCTCTTGCATGCAGGTGAAGAATGGTGGCATTCAGAGTTGAAGGCAGGCCGGGCGGCCTGCAGATGGGCCGGGCAGCCTGGACAACAGGTCGGGCGGCCTGGGTCCTTAGCCCATATCCAGCCTTTCTTCTTGGTTCATCATGTTTCACCATGTTTTGTATGTTTTTGCACCGTGACATGTGTTCCTGCAAGACTTTCGTACACAACTCATGGAACTAGTTAATATGTATGAACTTTGCATAAAATCACCCTTGGAACATGAAATGTTGGTGGTCGAAATGGGTTATAACGACCGCCAACACCCCCCCCACACACTTAGATCTTTGCTCGTTCTTGAGCAAAGGAGAGTTAAGCATGGTGTAGAGAGCATATGACAACTGTAGTCTTAACAAGCACAAAAGATACTCCCAAATTGGTTCATCTTACCCTGGATTTCAATGGTGGCTACACTTATGATTTTGAGATGTTGAGACTAAGAACAAGCCACAAGTACCACGTCCATGTCTCTCTTCCTCTCTTTTTGCATGATTGATGAGGGGTAATTGGAATAATTGTATAGCACATCTTGCTGGAACTTTGTGATATGGATGTGCATGTGATAGCCAAAAGTTATGAATGATTCTAACTCATTTGATGGCACAACATTTGACAAGGTTCAAAACATTCAGAGAAGCCTTTTTGATGCATAAGAATTTTCATTTGTGGCACTGGTAGGACATGTGTCTTGAGAACATTGGAGACGAACACATTTTGATATTTTAGCAAAACAAAAACTCTTTGCTCAAGCAGGAGATTACTGGGGTGTATACATGTTACTCATATCTCATGAATCAACATCGTAAATCATTGCGGGTCCCTAATCAAGAGTATCCATGGGCAATTTTACTTCAACATAGGGAGTAAAGTTTGTACAAGCATAGACACAGGTTGTCAATATGATCATGTAGAGTAAATTTTATGCAAGTTTCATGTATAGCATGGAATATAAGGACCATATATGAAAATTTTGCGATAATACCTGGTCCATGTGCAAGATCGAGGTGGAGATGGGATGACTCAACCTAGGACCAGGCCGGGCGGCCTGGTCAGGAGCCGAGCGACCTGACAATGGGGTCTTCCTACCTTTGCATCGATCGTGTTGCGTGGAGAAGTGTTTTGGGACATCCTTTTCTGCGTTTGGTACGTTTTTCATCAACTTGACAGGCCGGGCAGCCTGGGTAGGTGCCGGGCGACCTAGGTTGGAGGCTAGGTGGCCTGGGGTTAGGCAAGGCAACCAGCCTTTGGCTCGGTTCATCCCAAGTTTTTATGTCCAGTGAGGTGCAACCCTGTACATCGTGATTCTTCGTTCGTTTCTACAAGGGTTCGTGACGAGAGATTGGGGGTGGCTAAGTGCATTCCCCCCACACTTGAACTCAAAGGAGGGGTAGACAAAATATTTATTGAACTAAGCATTAATCAAACTAAAACAAAGATAGAGATAGGCGCTGTCCATACAAAGAAAGAAATAAAAGAAACAAAACCTAAGCACTAAGAAAACAAAAAGGGCGCCTATACTAAAATTTATTGTGAAGCCATGGGCCTCTATGGTTTTGGATCATAGATATCATGATGCCCTGTGGCCTCCGCGAGGTGGTGGATCTTGGAAGAGAAGCCCTTCCTAAGGATTTCTAGCTTATCATTAATCTCCCACTTCCAAAGTTCGCCTTCTGCGCAGCGCTCCTCAAGTCTTTGCAGTGCGTGCTTGAGCACTTTGATCTCTAACTTAAGAGACTCAATGGTCTCTTTCTCCTTCTCCTCCTCCTCCTCTGAATCTTTGAATTGGCTCGGTGGAGTCCAGATCGGAGGGGGTTTGGAGATCCTCTTCACGGTCCTCCTTGGGGGAGTGGAGTTGATGGACTCATCAATTGATGCGTCCCCCCTAAGGATGTTCTCCAAGTGGTTAGGGACCAACACCTTCCCCCACCTTCCAGAGGTCCACCCCAAACGGTGTACGTTGGTGATTGTGGCCCCTCGGGCACCTCCTTGTCCATGCCCTCCATAGAATCTTCCAGGAAGAGTTTCCGGATGGGCACCTTGGGGTTGATCGCCCCGACCTTAGGCTGAGGGGAATCTGCCTGAAACACCTTCTTCGCTGATGGTTCCTACGGGAGGTAGGGCACGTACAGGCCTTCCCACACTGCGTGAGCGCACGAGGGAGGTCGGGCGGCCTCTCTCCAGGCCGAGTGGCTTGCCCTGAGGCCTGGCGGCCTGAGGGGGTGACCGAGCGGCTAGTGGTGTCACATCCAAGCACCCTCATGGTGCCGTTCCCCATTGGTACGTGGGTGAATTCATCATCGGAGACCAGCGAATAGGTCACCGTGGTGCCAGATGTTAGGGCAAGGCTCTTGGATGGAGTGTTGTTGGAAGCCATGACTTCGTTCTTCAAGTGGAGATGAGATAAGAATGAAGAGAGTGGTTGGAAGGGAAGAAACTCTCATGTTTAAGTCGTGAAAGCTCGATCTCATCTTCTCAATGACGTTCGGTGGCTTAGGGATCAACTCAACTCAAAAAATTTCAAAAAGAGGTGGCCGAGAGGCAAGGTGGTAGGCCGGGCGGCTAGTATTGGGCCGGGCAGCCTGACCTGAGGTTGGCCAGCCTTGCCGACCCTGGTTTGGTAGACCAAGTGTCGGTTTTTCCCTTGTAGGTGCTTGAAACCCTATTTCATCATGTCGTACCGTCACTTTGTTAAGATTTGGTGACTGTGGAAGCAAAAGGTGAGATAAGACAAAAAAGAGAGGAGCATGATAGTGTGCATGGCTTTGTTTAAGGTCGGAGCTAGACCGTGGCCGTGTGATCATGCCGTTTCTTGCAGCTCGTAGACGTCCACTTCTTCGAGCTATGGCATTTCGGGCTCTAGAAAAACTTTTAGGCATTGCCGTCATCATCCTGGACGGTGATGGCACCAGTGATCGGTGGCATCATGGACCAAAAATGGCCCTTCCCACTTACTTCTAAGCTTACCATGACCAAACAAACGAACGCGAGAATTAAAAAGTAGTACCTTATCGCCTGATCTTAATACGCTTGTCTTGCCATCTTTTGGTTCGCTCTTTGTATAGCTTAGCACTGTGGTAGGCCTTCTCCCTCCATTCCTCCAATTCGGCGAGTTGAATCTGACATCGAACTCCCGCTGATTGGAGATCCATGTTCCATTTCCTTATCGCCTAGTGAGACATGAACTCAAGTTCTACTGGCAGGTGACAAGTCTTGCTGTACACCATTTGGTATGGTGTCATGCCAATGGGAGTTTTATATGATGTGCGGTATGCCCATAGAGCATTGGGTAGCTTGGATACCCAATCTTTTCCATAGCTTCGACAGTTTTCTGCAGGATGTTCTTGATCTGCTTGTTCGATGTCTCACCTTGGCCACTTGTCTGCGGGTGATAAGGAGTGGCGACACGGTGATCCACACCGAGTTCTGCAAGGCACCTCTTGAATCTTTTATCTATGAAGTGAGGTCCTCCATCGCTGATGATGACCCTTGGTGTACCAAATCAAGGAAAGATGGTGTCGTAGAACATTTTGATCGAATGCCTCGAATCTGCCACAGAGCACGGCAATGCCTCTACCCATTTTGATACATAGTCCACTGTGATCAGGATGTATTCTTTGTCTCCACACTTGCGGAAAGGCCCCATGAAGTCTATGCCCCACACATCGAATATATCGAGTTGAAGGTTGCTTGTGAGTGGCATAGCATCCCTTGGGTTAATGATTCCTTGGCGCTGACACCATGAGCTCCTTCGTACGAACTCTTTGGCATCATCGTACATATTTGGCTAGTAGAATCCACTTTGCCAAATCTTTACATGAGTCCGATAGGCTCCATAGTGACCATCATAGGAAGATGAGTGACATCTATCAAGGATTGGTGGTACTTCGCAAGCTGGAATGCAGCGATGTAAGAGTCCATCTGCGTAGAGTTTGTATAGGTAGGGTTCATCCCAGATATAGAACCGGCTGTCATGGAGCAATTTCCTCTTGTCAACTCCTTCAGGTATATATCCCGTGGCTAGGTAATTGACCAGATCTCCGTACCATGGTTGGGATGTGGTGACCTTTAGGAGGGTGTCATCTCTCAAGTAGTCATCAATCGGCAAGGATGATGTCTCTTCAAATTGCATTCGTGAGAGATGATCGGCAACTGAATTCTCAACTCCCTTCTTATCTCTGATTTCTATGTCAAATTCTTGGAGTAGTAGGATCCACCGTATCAGTCGTGGCTTTGCATCTTTCTTGGTGAGGAGGTATTTGAGAGCTGCAAGATCTGTATATATATGATGACTTTGGCTCCCACCAAATATGTTCTGAACTTGTCAATGGCAAAGACGACTGCTAACAACTCTTTTTTCAGTGGTGGAGTAATTCAGCTGTGAGCCAGTGAGCGTCTTGCCTGCATAGGATATGGCATGATGTTTTCTATCCTTGCTCTGGCCTAGGACTGCCCCTACAGCATAATCACTGGCATCGCACATGATTTCAAAAGGAGCATTCCAATCTGGTGGTTGGATGATGGGTGCTTTGACTAGAGCCTTCTTGAGTGTATGGAATGCCTCAAGGCAGGCATCATCAAACACAAAGGGTGTGTCCTTGGCTAGGAGACTAGTAAGAGGCTGGGCAATAAAGAAGAAGTTTTTGATGAATCTCCTGTAGAACCCAACATGGCCAAGAAAGCTTCGGAGTGCCTTGATGTTTGCTGGAGGTGGAAGCTACTCAATGACTTCAATTTTTACACAATCCACCTCTATGCCTCTCTCTGAGACTCTGTGTCCTAGCATAATCCCTTCTCTGACCATAAAGTGACACGTTTCCCTATTTAGGACAAGGTCGACTTCTTTGCACCACTGGAGAACCTTCTCCAAGTTCTCTAGACATCCATCAAAGGTCTTGCCATAAACTGAGAAGTCATCCATGAAGACTTCCATTATATTTTCTATCAACTCAGAGAATATGGCCATCATGCAACGCGGGAACGATGCTGGAGCATTGCACAGCCCGAACGACATCCGTCGATATGCAAACGTGCCGTAAGGACATGTGAAGGTAGTCTTACTCTGGTCATCCATGTGAATTGGGATCTAGTGATAACCGGAGTAGCCATCGAGATAGCAGAAGAAGGAGTGATTGGCCAGCCTTTCGAGCATCTCATCAATGAAAGGAAGAGGGAAGTGGTCTTTCTGGGTGGCTGAGTTGAGTTTTCTATAGTCGATGCACATTCGCCATCCCGTGACAGTGCGCTGAGGGATTAACTCATTGTCCTGGTTCTTCACAACTGTGATTCCTCCCTTCTTGGGTATGACTTGGACTGGACTAATGCATTCACTATCTTGTATGGGGTAGATAATACCCGCGTATAGGAGTTTAAGTACCTCCTTCTTAACTACCTCTCTCATCGCATTATTGTGTCTGCGTTGTGGTTCCCTTGTAGGCCAATGTTCGGTCTCCATGTGGATGCGATGTGTGCACAGGTTAGGACTAATTCCATTCAGATCTTGCAGTGAGTACCCAAGCACTGATCTGTAGTTTTCCAAGACTAAGAGTAATCGTCGGCTTTCATTCTTTGTCAGCTTGTCGCTGATGATCACCAGTGTGTCCGGATTTTTGTTGAGGAAGGCGTACTTCAGTCCAGGCGATAGCTGTTTAAGCTCAATTTTTGGGGGGTCAGGCCACAGAGATTCACCTAGTTCTTCGAACTCAAGTGGCTCTTCTATCATACTAAAGTCGCTAGCCTCTTCCTCTAGGTTGTGTTGATCCTACTTTTCCTCAAGTGAAATATCCATCACTTCTTCTAGGGGGTCAACTTTTGGCTTAGATTCTATTTTGGTATTCAGTGCTCGACTCATGCCAATTTTGAGCACCTCTTGACCAAACTGAAGCTGTAACTGTCCTGGATTTGTCATGTTAATCAGGGAAGCAATGGGGAGCCCAATCAATATGAATGGCATAGGCCCCTCGGGTATGTCAAAGACATGGAAGTCTACGAAAATCCGCTTGTCCCACAAGGTAACTGGTATGACCCGAATGACTCTATTATTTTCCAACGATTCATTCTTGTTCCACTTCAAGCGAATGTCAGATTTTGATCGTGGTTGAGTGGGGAAATGAGTGTCTACAACATATTTGGGAATGATGTCCACCCCAACTCGTGGGTCATAGAGAATATCTTGTGGAAGCATGTCGGATACATGGCCAAGGGTGAGAGTTGGTTTTGGGTAGAACCCAATGAATTTTGTATCAAGTCTTCTCTCTTTTAGCCATTCCCGATTTATCACAGCTGTAAGCCAGAGTAGGTGCTCGCTCATTTGATGTATATGATGTGGGAAGAGGTATGCTGGTTGAGAGGTCCTTTCGAAGCGTAGGCTTACTTTAGGCAACCGAGATACATTGCCAAAGCTCGTGAATAGTTCTACATCGAATGAGAACGGCGGAACCGATGGAGGATTCATCACGGATTCACTGACCCTCTGAGGGTCCTGTGACGTGCTTGGTTCAGGGACATCCTCTATCATGAGGGTTTGACGGGATAGTGGAGCCGGTGGATGGGTGTTCTGACTTTCTTCGTGGTAGCTGGGCTTAGGTGGATCTTGTGGATATGAGCATGGTTTCTCGATCTTACTGCCATCAAAGGATTTCTCGCGGATTTTATCAAGGACTTTCCATCCTTCTGGGGTAGTTAAGTAAGAGAACGATCCTCCCGATGATAAATCCAAACATAGTCCTGCGCCTGGCGATAGGCCACGGACAAAGTGCTGCATGAGCATGGATTCTTGTATCGCCAAGTGTTGGCGTCTCTTGGCCTTAACAGGTTTTACTCCGCAAGCGCACGGAGACCGCTGTAGCCTTTCACTCAAAGTATTTCGAGTATCGTAACTTTCCACAGGGAAACGGCAGGTGAGACAGTGTAATTAAATATACTCAAATCGAATAAAATGTAATACTTGGATAAGTTATACCAACTAGTAGTTAAACAGGGGTAAACGTGACAAAGATAGGTGTATTGGTGGAGAGGTATGTCTATCAAAGCTTTCCGTAGGAAGGTATAGTTGCCTGGGAGGACAACGAGTGAGACAAAGTCACCAAACTCTAATATAATCGGCTGCTAAGGTTATCCGTGTCTAAACAAGGTATTCAAATAAACAAGTCAGGGTCTTGCGTCGAGCGAAATTCTAGAGTCCCGAGGGTACCAGGGGAAGATAGTTGGTCCCAAAGGAGAGTCTAGCTAACACCTATGGGCCTCCCAAACGACTGGCCTGGACTACACAGGCACACCACACGCTATCACCGAGTGGGGCTACCAGACAAAGCTGCGTGGAGAGGATGGCACGCTATAAATGTGTTCAAGCAAAGCTTGAACAACGATAGATCGTCCTTGATCAGAGGAGAGGATCTAGCCAGAGCCTAGCCTCTAAGTCTAGGGTTGAGTTATAGCACCGGCAAGAATAACAAGAATTGAATAATTGAATAAAACACAACCTAAGCCTAGCAAGTGTGCAAAGAAAGGTACACCACACTTGCAGGAGATAGAACTTAGAGTAAAATATAACTGAAATTATATTGAAGATAATTTGAATCAAAAGATACAAGGCTTTACCGCAGACTCGAAGATAACTCCGGAGACTCCGAGGCAAAGCTCGACTCAACTCTAACTCCCAGGACTATCCTAAGTACTAAGGACAAAATGTGGCACTCTAAGATAGAACTCTCTACTCAACTCCACACCACTACAAATGAGCTCTCGTGGTCTATTTATAGCCTAGAAAGTGAGGGGGGTATTTCTAGGTGTGCTAGGTCGGTTAAGGGGGTTGGTCGGTGGCCAAGCGGCCAAGGTCGGTGGCCAAGCGGCCAAGATCGGTGGCCGGGCGGCCACCCTACATGGCCGGGCCGCCACTTGATTCACCGACTTCAAAGATCCAATGCTTGATATTGCTCCCCTAGGTCGGTTGGTAGTTGAGGCGGTTAGTTGCACGTGAAAAATGCGTCGAGGAGTGGTCAGGCGGCCAAGGCACATGGTCGGGCGGCCACGTGTCTTCCCCTGATTTGTTGCATGTTACTTCCCTCAGATCCTTGACATCACCAATCCTCATCCCAATGGCTTGTGACCCTTGGATACATTGGATGCTCTCATGTATGGTTGGATCTTCACCACTTTGTGTTTGTTTGTACATAGGATCAATGATGTGGCAACCTAGGCAGTTGGGAGACCATGTCACACAGTGACGTGGCTCTGCATGGCCTGAGGGGTGGCCGGGCGGCCACACCCTATGGCCGGGCGGCCATGGCACATGGCTGGGCGGCCATGCCATTGCACCAATGTTGCTCATCCTTGGTTTTTGCTGTATTTCCAACCATTTTGTGTGCGTTTCGGTACATGCATCCAAATATTCATGTACATCTTGTGGAACTCATTAGTAGCAAGGTTAATCCATTATTATTCACTTGTTTTGCCTCATTTGGTGGATAATTGACGGTTGATATCATGAGATTACGACCGTCAACACCACCCTAAGCTTAAACTTTTGCTCGTCCTTGAGCAAAGCTAAGACTAAAAGTGGATCAGGAGTTGCTACTATATCGAAGATGAAGGATAATTCTTATATGCAACTCAACACTCAAACTTTTGCCCCAAGTGGTAAAATAGTCAAAGCTTACCATATACAATACCTGTGGTGCATCTTTTTGTTTACCTTGCCTTGGGCGGTTGGGAGACAGAACAACTTTATTGAGGGAGAAATTCTAACTCATTATTTTTGGATGTCCTTCTCAGGTGTTTTCAAGATTTTCAAAACAAAGAAGCTTCCCCTTGGTGCTCTCGATCGCTCAGAAGTGTTTCCTTACCAATGGCCATGATTTTGGCCGACATTTTTTTACACTAAAGCCTTTGTGGAGCTTTAGGTGGGGAGGAAATGTGGCACACTTAGAATGTTTATTTTGCTAAGCCAAAGATTGGACCAAAGAGTATACTTTATCAATTCTTCTGTTTGATCACTAGAGTATGAGTGGTGGCATAAATTGTCTCCTTCTCTAGATTTTCATCCCTATAGCCTTGTATGGAATTGGAGGGGGTATGGAGCCTTTATTTATTTTTGCCATGCTTGAACTTGCATGCTTTTCATTTTGCCGTGCTTTTGCACGCATTTTTTTTCTTTTGACATGGTTTTGCATGCTTTTTATTTTTGGCTCCATAGCCTTACTCCTTGAAATTTGAAAGCTATGGGATTATGAGAAGTAATTGGAGACTTTTGGTGGATGCAAAGTCTGGAATGGATCACTTGCATTTGATTTTTGTACTCCAGCTATCAACAGAAGATGATATTTCGACTCAAAGAGACTCAAAACTTGACAAAGCTCAAAACATATTTAAGTAGCTCTTTGTATCTGGTTTTGAACATGTAAAGCATATTTGGCTCTGGTAGGAATTTTAAACCATGGGGAGCTTATTTTGTCATTTTCAAAATAAAAACCTGAGAAATTCATCTTACTAGGAACTTGAAAGAATTATACCACGCTAAGTTATATCATTATCTCACAACAACTTAGGCTTGTTATCACAAACGGCATCCACAAAGTAAAGCTCAGGCTTGCTTTTCTTTATTCACCAACATTGGACTAAGCTAAGCATAAGTTGTCATACAAGAATTAAACCATTCACTTGATAGAGCAACTATTCATCATTTCCAAAATGAAGCTAGCAAGTGAATTTAACAGTTAAGCATGGGAGTTATTTAAGATACAAACAATATTTTTTTTAAATGCAGAATTTTCAGGAAAATAGCTTAAATGCAAAATTTAACTGAACCAAAATTAAACGTGCAGTGGAACGCGGGAATTAAAATATGGTGAGAAAATTAAATATGCAGCCGATGGATAGTGTGCCAATTTACCTT
Organism: Paspalum vaginatum; assembly: GCA_030272315.1. Classification (NCBI taxonomy): domain Eukaryota; kingdom Viridiplantae; phylum Streptophyta; class Magnoliopsida; order Poales; family Poaceae; genus Paspalum; species Paspalum vaginatum. Next base: position 24,220,021 of record CM059015.1, on the reverse strand, counting down.
TTGGTGAGGGGAGCCCATGTCTTGGCCTTCAGAGTTTCATAGAAACTGTAGCTGGGGGCTGCCTTGCATTGTGTTCTATTTCTTCTGCGTCGCCTTGGGTTAGTCACATTATCCTCGACGCCGACCTTGTGCTCGAGTGCTGGTTGAGTTGCTGACTTTGGCGTACTCAATTTGTTTTCAGCACCGTATGTCTTCTCAGGAGCTTTGCCTCCTGGTGCAATTCTAGGCCTGTAGTACCTTGTCTCTTGGCTCCTCGATCTTCTACTTTGCATTGCCCTCTCATACTCCATTTGTTGAATCTCAGTCTCGATTTTCAATTTCTTTAGCATAAATGCCACGAGACTGTCTTCTTTTGAATTTGACTGATTGGTCCCGGTCTTGACCATGGGTGCATCTTTCTTTGCCTGGCACTTGAAAGTATTCACCTTGTTACATTGTTCTACTTTTGGTTTGATGGAAAATGTTTCCTTCTTGCCATTAATGTTCAGGTGAACCTTTCCTGCTCCGACGTCGATTGTTGCATCGGCGGTGCTCAAAAACGGCCGCCCAAGGATGAGCGGGGTTTTTGAGTCAATCTCCATATCCAGTACCACAAAGTCTACTGGTATGAGAAAATTCCAGATTCTCACCGGAATGTTCTCTGCCACTCCTTCAGGGTACCGGACGGATTGATCCGCAAGCTGTAAACACATAGCTGTGGGAACGAGTGCATCATGATTCAGCTTGTCGAAGATGACCTTCGGCATTACACTGACACTAGCTCCGAGGTCGCACGACGCTTGATCGAAGTGCTGGGTACCAATCGAGCATGACATGGTAGGGCTTCCAAGGTCCTTTTTCTTGAGTATAGCTGCGCTACACTCTTCCGTTAAGTGCACAATTTCCGTTGACGGTAAGGGTTTCTTGTTGTTGAGGATATCCCTTAAGTACTTGGCATTTGTCGGTACCTGCATAGCATCTAGCAGGGGTATGTTGACATAAAGCTTCTTAATAACCTCAACGAACTTACTATATTGTTCGTCAGCGGCAGCCTTCTTGTTTCGTGGAGGAAATTGTAGCACCGTTGTGTCGTAGAACTCATGGGGTAGATGTTTCGATGCTGGCTTTTCCTCCTTCCCAGGTGTATCTTCATCTGCAACCTTGTCTTCAGACTAGGCAGTCTTCTCCTGCGCTTTACCTGCATGACTAGGAGACCGGGGGTCCTATGTGGACTTTCCACCCCTAGTGGTTACTGCATTTATGTGCTCCTTGGGAGGAGCTTCAGGTTGGCTAGGCAGTTTACCCGCATTTGGGTTAGGTAGAGCAGTAGCCAACTAAGCTATTTGAGTTTCCAGCATTTTATTGAAGCTAAGTTGATTTTTCATAGCACTATTCAAAGTTTCCATTTGAACAGATATGGACTCAAACAACCTATCATTAACATGGAACTTTTTACTAATGCTATCATTCACAGCTTTTTGATCAAAATTATAATTATTTCTAGAAAATTGCTGTGAATTTGAGGAGTTACCCTGTCCAGAGAAAGGGAGATTTGGTCGTGAATTCCACCCTAGCTGAGGACAATTCCCGTTGAAGCCGTTGGTATTGTTACCGATGAAGTTCGCATCTTCGGGTTGCATCTCAGGGCAGCTGTTCCCTGAGTGTCCTGTATTCCCACAGACTTCGCAAGTCATATGAGAGTCGAGGGCTTGCACCGGAGCGACTTCTGGAGCGTCGTTTAGCTTCTTCAGCAGCAAGTCCATCTTCGCGGCGAGCATATTAGTGTTCTCGATCTGATGGACGCCACTGGAATGCATACTAGACCTCTCTTCTCTCCATCCTTGATTGGTGGCCATCTTCTCAATGAGATTCTTGGCCGCCGAGATGCTCAAGGAGAGGAAGGATCCTCCAGCGGCTGCATCTAGGTGTTCTTGTGCTGAGCGGTTGAGCCCATGGAAGAAACTCTGAATGATCAACCACTCTTGCATCCCGTGGTGGGGGTAGGCTGCAATGTACTCTTGCAGACGTTCCCATGCTTCAGCCACGGTTTCATCTGTGAGCTGTTGGAAGCTCGAGATCTTGTTCCTCAATGCGTAGGTCTTCCCCAATGGGAAATACTTCGCCAGAAATGCATCGGAACATGCGTTCCAAGTTGTGAGTGTTGCTCGGTTGAGGTAGAACCACTGTTTTGCTTTCCCAACAAGAGAGAAGGGAAAGAGATGAAGTTTGACGGCATCCGGTGATGCTCCTTTCATGTTGAACGTGCTGCACATCTCTAGAAACTGCTGCAAGTGGTTGTTGGAATCTTCCGTGGCCAGTCCGCAAAAAGGGATAGCTTGAACCATATGGATCACCCCCGGCATTAGTTCGAACTTCTCCCACACTTGAACTTCAGGTCCCGTAGGGACATTGTTGCTCGAGGGGATGGAGAACTCACGAATGGTCTTTTCAGCCATAGTGGTAACTGGAGTGCTGGTTGAAATGCTTGGTTCTAGATCCCTTGGTACAAGTCTCTGCCCGTGAATAGTCTTTAGACGAACTCTCCTGAGTAGTGACTTTGGGTTATTGTGGTAGTTTTTCGGCAGGTCGAAACCGGTCATACACCTCTCTGTTGCAACCACAACAAAAAAACAACAGAGCAAAGTGAGCCTGCTAACAACCAGTGGTAAACTTATCAAGTATACAAGGTTCGAAATGAGATATCAATTATCTCTCTGCCTATTGCTTCCCCGGCAATGGCGCCAGAAAAGCTTGTTGGCATCTCTTAGCCTTAACAGGTTTTACTCCGCAAGCGCACGGAGACAGCTGTAGCTTTTCACTCAGAGTATTCCGAGTATCGTAAATTTCCACAAGGAAGCGGTAGGCGAGAGAGTGTAATTAAATATACTCAAATCGAATAAAATGTAATACTTGGATAAGTTATACCAACTAGTTGTTAAACAGGGGTAAACGTGACAAAGATAGGTGTATTGGTGGAGAGGTATGTCTATCAAAGCTTTCCGTAGGAAGGTATAGTTGCCTGGGAGGACAACGAGTGAGACAAAGTCACCAAACTCTAATCTAATCGGCTACTAAGGTTATCCGTGTCTAAACAAGGTATTCAAATAAACAAGTCAGGGTCTTGCGTCGATCGAAATTCTAGAGTCTCGAGGGTACCAGGGGAAGATAGTTGGTCCCAAGGAGAGTCTAGCTAACACCTACGGGCCTCCCGAACAACGGGCCTGGACTACACAGGCACACCACACGATGTCACCGAGTGGGGCTACCAGACAAAGCTGCGTGGAGAGGATGGCATGCTATAAATGTGTTCAAGTGAAGCTTGAACAACGATAGATCGTCCTTGATCAAAGGAGAGGATCTAGCCAGAGCCTAGCGGCTAAGTCTAGGGTTGAGTTATAGCACCGGCCAGAATAACAAGAATTGAATAACTGAATAAAACACAACCTAAGACTAGCAAGTGTGCAATGAAAGGTACACAACACTTGGAGGAGATAGAACTTAGAGTAAAATATAACTGAAATTATATTTAAGATAATCTGAATCCAAAGATACAAGGCTTTACAGCAGACTCGAAGATAACTCCGGAGACTCCGAGGCAAAGCTTGACTCAACTCTAACTCCCAGGACTATCCTAACTACTAAGGACAGAATGTGGCACTCTAAGATAGAACTCTCTACACAACTCCACACCACTACAAATGAGCTCTCGGGGTCTATTTATAGCCTAGAATGTGAGGGGGGTATATGTAGGTGTGCTAGGTCGGTTAAGGGGGCAGGTTAGTGGCCGGGCGGCCAAGGTCGGTGGCCAGGCGGCCACCCTACATAGTCGGGCGGCCACTTGATGCACCGACTTCAAAGATCCAACGCTTGATATTGCTCCCCTAGGTCGGTTGGCAGTTGAGGCGGTTGGTTGCACGTGAAAAATGCGCCGAGGAGTGGTCGGGTGGCCATGGCACGTGGTCGGGCGGCCACGTGTCTGCCCCGATTTGTTGCATGTTACTTCCCTCGGATCCTTGACATCACCAATCCTCATCCCAATGGCTTGTGACCTTTGGATACATTGGATGCTCTCAGGTATGGTTGGATCTTCACCACTTTGTGTTTGTTTGTACATAGGATCGCTGATGTGGCAACCTAGGCAGTTGGGAGACCATGTCACACGGTGACGTGGCTCTGCATGGCCTGAGGGGTGGCCGGGCGGCCACACCCTATGGCCGGGCGGCCATGGCATTGCACCAATGTTGCTCATCCTTGGTTTTTGCTGTATTTCCAACCATTTTGTGTGCGTTTCGGGACCTGCATCCAAATATTCATGTACATCTTGTGGAACTCATTAGTAGCAAGGTTAATCCATTATTATTCACTTGTTTTTCCTCATTTGGTGGATAATTGACGGTTGATGTCATGAGATTACGACCGTCAATACCAAGTCTGGGCCAGATGCGACCAGACTGGTGAAACGTGACCAAGCTGCGGCCAAGTCCTCGTTACTTCCTTGTTGGAAGTTGAGAACTTGACATTGGAGGTCACTGACTCGATGTTGCGGGAAGAAGTGTACACAGAACTTGACTTTAAGTCGTTCCCAACACCCCTCTACTGCACCAACTGCTCTGTTATACCAAGATTTTGCTGCTCCCGTAAGTGAGAACAGAAAGAGCAGCCATCGAAGAGTTTCTCCAGGCATTCCTGAAATTACGAGGCAACTGCTTAGCTGCTCGAATTCTCGGAGGTGTGTGTAGGGCCTCTCTGAGTCTAATCCCGTGAAACATTGATCCTGAGCCATGGCTATCATGCTGGGACGTAGCTGATAGCCATCTGTGATGATGGGGGCAGATGATGGTGGAGGCTCCAGAAAATCGCCCTTTGGAGCAGATAATTCGCAGATAGGCGTGTGATCCATTGGGTGGAATGGTGATATGATGGTGGTGTGGTGGTGATAGTGGTGGTATAGTGGGAGATAGGACAGCCTTGGTTCTGTGTTAAAATAGCTACCGTTCCCCAGCAATGGTGCCAGAAAAAGCTTGTTGGCGTTCCTTAGCCTTCAGATATAATTCCGCAAGCGCACGGTAAACGCGTTGTAGCTCTTTCACCCAATAGTATTCTAGGGTATCGAATCCACAGAAAACGAGGAGTATAATAACACGTAACACAACCAACCAAAATAGTGAAGCTAGCAATGTAGAGGATAAAAGATAGGGAAGCAGGCTCTCGACAAATGTTAGACTCGGGGCCTAATAGCCTAGGGGCCTAGGCAGTCTTGCAGCCCAAAAGTGATGGCCACCTGGCCACCCCCTTGGCCGCCCGGCAATGCCACAGAGCCATTTCGACACGACCTTCAACATGCATGCAAAGTAACACAAATAAAGTCAAATCCAACTGTGGAACCAAGAATCCCATGAATCCAAGAGTCAAAAAGGCATGACACAAGAATCACAATCCAAGAGATCAACATTGCAGCCAATATGGGAGAAACACGTGGCCGCCCAGCCATTACCATGGCTGCTCGGCCACTCGTTTTAACCGTTTTGCACGTGCACCGACTTAAGTAATCGCCACCGACCTTGGGTAAGCAAAATCAACCGACGGATCAAGTGAGGTGGTGGATCAGATGGCTGCCCAGCCATCTCCTTGGTCGCCCGACCACCTACATGGCTACCTAGCTTTCCACGTGGCCGCTCGGCCACCGACTTACCTCAACTACTGACCTTAACACACCTACAAGTGCCCCCTTCACTTCCTAGCTATAAATACCCTCGGGAGGTCACTTGTAGAGTGTGGTGGATCAATAGAAGAATAGTGTGGTTGTGTAGTTGTGTGTAGAGTATAGTAGTGAAGCTACCCATGGCATTGTAAAAAGAGCCACCTACTTCTCAAGAGAGAGTAGTGAGGTGTAGAGTGAAGGAGTTGGAATTCTCTTTGGCATTTTATTTTGAGGCCCTTAATCTCAGAGGAATTATTGCTCTATTTCCAGGATTGTGTAAAGTTCCTTGCTCTCTTCTTTAATTATTTCATACTTACTTTATTTACATACTCAGTCTCTGCTTAGTAGCTTATGGGTGCCCGGTGCGCTCTGTTTAGTTTAGCTATACAGTTGTGCTTGCTTATCTGGCCTCGAACCAGTTTAGTAGTAAACTCGACTGTGTAGATGTGGTGTCTAGAATAAAGTATACCATGGAAGGTGTCTTGTCCCACACAGCTTTGGTTGGTAGTCCCACCTGGTGCCAGCGGGTGTGTGTCCTGTGTAGTCCAACCCCGTCATTCAGATAATTGTCATTGATGCATTGTTGAGTCCTGTAGTGCCCGCCTTTCTCGTTAAGGTTATCAGTACTCTGGTGCCCGAAAATTGTTCTACAACCTTGGTATCCAAGTAAACCTGTTAAGCAGAGTACTAGTTGATTTAGTAAAGTTAAGTTGTTATATTCAATGTAGTGATCCTGCTCTGCTCTGTTATTTATGTTTACAATTACTGGCTTTACTATTCGGTTCTATCTATTGCATTGAGTTACTCGTTCCACATGAATTTTGATACCCTAGAATACTCTTGGGTGAAACGCTACAATGTGTTTTCGTGCGCTTGCGGAATTATTTCTGTAGGCTAAGAAACGCCAACAGTTATCTATGATGCCCCCGGCACCTCCAAAGCCTTAACACACAATTAGATGAATGCTAATGATCGATTTGGACTTAATAATGCTAAGATAGGAGTGAGAACTAGGTGGAGAAATCACTAAGTCCAAATCTTTCTATTTAGATATACTAAATCTCACATTGTTTGAATGAGTAACACAAAATACAGAATTTTTCTTGCGAAACCTCGAATATAGAAGTTTTGGTACTGATTTTGTAGATCATTTTGCTTTTAGACCATGACCAAGAATCAGAAGTTAAGATCCCTAAAAACTCAAGTCAAAGGTGGTTGAGCAAGCTTGAAAGCCTTGGTTTTGGTAATCTTGATCAAATTTGAGCCCTAATAGAACTTTCGAATCCATTAAGCACATTTGCTCAAACTTTATACCAAACTTGTTGTACATACCTGGTATATACCATGAACTACACTTTTGTTACACTAGACATGATTTAAAATTGTCATTTACTTATTTCAAGTTCCACCCGAATACCTCTGGAATCAACCAAGTTAGTCGACACTTAGAATAATGCTCAAATCTAGATTTTCGGCCTTTCCTCTGAATTTCATTCCGAAATTATTTTTGGTTTTACTATAGCACTTAAAAATCCACCTCACTATGAAATGAAATTAAACTTATTACCTTTCAAATGCATCTGACTTTGAAGTGATTGGACATCATTTGGTCATTCAAAAGTTTGCAACAAGAAAGACTCTACATAAATTGAAGCTGCAGTTTTACCAAACCTTTGACTACATTTGTGCTTGTAGTTCAAATTATATTGTGATCTAGATCTAACTTCCTATACTAAACTTGTAGAGGACTTAACAACGAACAAATTTGGTATTTGAATTTGTGACATACAGATAGGTTTGCATAGGGTTTTAAGTTGATTTCTGTGATACTGTAGAATCTGCCATAGCTGCACCTGTGAAGTAAATTTAAATTTCTGTAAACCAAAAGTCCTTATAATGCAAATATTTATATATGGAAGTTGTAGGACACACAGAACCTAACAACTTTGGTATATAACATTTCTCATGTAAATGCCACCAAATATGACTTGTTGAATTTTTAAGTTGGATGGTTTAGTTCGGTCAAACTATGGTCAGTCATTTGAATTCAAATTTTCACTAAATATTTCAACAGAACCATACATCAAAGTGTGTAGAGAAATTGTAGAGTATACAATTTAGAACACTTTTTGTATTTTGAATTCCCTTTAATTCGGCCATTTGGTTGCTCAAAAAACGTGGAATTAGAATATATGTTTCTGTAGTCAAACCTAGGCTTTTCTATTTTCAATTTCGTTTATTTCTTGGAGCCTATGACACGCGGGCCCCACCCGTTGGATTCCCGCCCGGCTGGGGATGACGACATCCCAGGTGGAACCCACTCTACCCACATTCGCGCGCCCGGTCCATGCACACAATGTGCATCTTTTTCCGTGGGGCCCACCTGTCAGTATCTCGTGGTCTATGGACCTCATACACCCCGCGCGTCCCACCCCCATCTCCCTCGCCTGCATACCCACGCGGCAGGCATGGCCTGCCCGAGGTCGCCATGGGTGCCGGTCACCCAGACAGCCTCTCTCCCCGAGTCCCCGATCTCCTACTCCCTCCTACTTCTTCCGTTGGAAGCCACCAGCTCCTTCTCGCTCTGCTTCATAGCTCCCTTTGCCCCTCTGCCCTCGCCTCCCTCTCGCATGCTAGCACCTCTAGAGTTCCACCTGCCATCTCCATTGCCAAGCTTGGAGCCGAGCTCTGTCGACCACCTCTAGCCATCCTGTGCCCTCCAACCGCTGTGCGAGGCCAGGCCACCCTCCACTCCTCCGATTCCCCATGGTCTAGGCCGCTCTTTCCTCTCCACCATGCCCCAGTGCCCCGCCGAACTTCACGCGGCTAAGAGTATCATCGTTGGCCCTCCTACACCATTCCTTGCCGAATCCGAGGTGAGAGGTGAGTTCCCCAGACTCCTCTCCATCTCCCTGACCGCATTTTGAGCGCAGGTATGGAGTTCTTCGTGTGCACCTGTGTTGGTGGTGGTGCATGCCCCGCCTAAGGTTAAGGGTCGTCATGTGTAGCACAGGAGCAACATCGGTGGGCTTGATGTTGTTTCATTTGATGCAAGCCTTTTGAATGTTATTATGAATTTTGAACTTTAATTTCTACTGCGAGATACTATTGAACATGCCTTGCGATGGCACTATGTTGGAACTTGTATCTTACTTTGAACTTGTTTGTAAACTAAGTCTAATTATGCTATATTCAACTGCCAGTGATGATGTAACTGTTGTGGCTCCATCCAGGGCGGGATGTGTATGATGTCGGTTCCTCTGGGAATGGGTAATATCGAGAGCCGAATGACTCTCGACGGACGACTGGATTTAGTTCATTCTAAGTGCACAATGAGCCAAGTGGTGGCCAGTGTGCTTAGCTCGGATTAAATTGGCGGTTCCGCCACATTAGCTCAGACCAAAGACAACGAGGACTCCATCGTGGCCGTTCATCCAAGTCATTGCAGTCTTTTCTAGCCTCTACAGTCGTTTTAGTGTAAGAGTCTGTAATATAGGGCGCAATTGCAAAACTGCCTTTGGGCAATAGAGATGTAGTAAAAATAAGGGGTTGGCTACCCTAAGGCATCTCTCTTGGCTGGTTAGACTTGTTTAGAGCTTGGGTTAGAGCTCTGTTTTCATCACCAAGCAAGTGCATCAATTTCTAGTGGGTTTTGGAGAGATCTAGCCCCAAAGCTAGAGCGTAGGAGTGTGAGGAAGCTTGGTGTACGTATCTTCATCATGTAATTTGGATCGAAGACCTCTTTGAGGCAATCAATAGATGGATTTTGTGCAGCCTTGTGTGTGCTTGTTGTTCCCCCTCTCTTGATTGGCTCTTGGTTTTGGTTCTTGGTCTTTTGGTGTGTTTGTGCTTGGCCAAGTTCAAGATCTTTCTTTTGCCAGTATTTTGGACTACAAGGATGTGGTTTTGATTGTGGTTTTCTTGCCCAATCCTTTGATCCATGAGCAGCCCCTCCTGTTTTGTTGTTGCCACTTCGACTTCACTTCGGGGAAAGTTAGATCCATGGAGAAATACTTGGGCTAAACCCCTTGATCTGTTGGGAAAAGCTTCTCCATGGATTTGACAAGGTCCCTACACAGTTTGGTGAAGTTTGGAGTGCATTTGGTCAAGCTTTCAATGGATTCTTGTGGTTTTCCAGGCATATAGTTTTCGTTAGCCCCAGAACGTCCGGTGGTTCACCACAGGACCGTCCGGTGGGGGCTTCAACAAGCACTCTCAGCCTAGAATGTCTGGTGGTTCCCCGTAGGACCGTTCGGTGGCTCACCACAGGACCGTTCGGTGGGTGCTTCAAAATAGCACTCTCAGCCTAGAACGTCCGGAGGGTCACCACAGGACTGTCCGGTATTCACCACAGGACTGTCCGGTGGCGTCTACCGGCTGTTTTAGGCTCGTTTTTTGTCATTTTTTATCTGCGTTTGAGCGAGTGTTTTCGTGTGCTTCCACATGGCTTTCCTCTCAGTGTCCTAGGGTTGGTAGCTTGCCTTAGCTACACAATCTTGCACGAAGGAGAAGAGAGGATTTTGGGGTTGCATGTTTTTAGGCGTCGACCTATTGGCACTCCTCTGGGTCACTCTTTCGGTCCTCAATTGGTATCTAAGCCAAGTTAGGGTCTTCTATACCTTAATCGGTTCTAGATCGATGGAGAGGCGACCATGGATTTCTCCGTTGGTAAGATCCCAAGGTTCGATGGCTCAAATTTCACATTCTGGAAGCAGCGCATGTCTGCGTTCCTTCAGAGCCAACATTCGTCCATCTGTGATATTTGTCAGGATGCTGGCTACCAAGTGGTAAAGAACTGTGTTGTAGGACCGAGATGTGTGACTAGAGGGGGGTGAATAGGAGCACCTAAAAACTCAAACTCAACCCCAAATCAAAACAGACAATAAGACAAAGCACTAGGTACCGCCTATTGATCAGGTACGTACCTAGCCAAACCACAGTGAAAGAACTTGTCTCGACGATCAAGGAAATGATCGCAAAACAAGATGATCCACAACTCTTGCAAAATGGGCCTCACTTAGCAACTCCACACCTAAGTGCATCTCACTGATGAACAGTGAGCGAAGAGTGTGGGCCAGTGGTGAGAAATACCCGAAAGCAAGGTTGAAGCAAAAGCACGGAAGTGAGAACACCAAAGAAAGGCAAATCAGCCTCAGTTCACCTGATAGTCTGCTTGAACCAGTTGGATAGTCCGGTTGAACCAGATAGTCCGATCAGTTGAACCAGACAATCTGGTGTGACCTGCCAGATAGTCTGGTTGAACTGGATAGTCCGGCTGGTAGAACTGGACAGTCCGATACCGCCGGAAACTGCTCCGGTCCTTGAGCTCCCAAACCCAAAACTCATCCAAATCTTCTCCAAACTTTACAAGATTTTGCACAGGCTATCTCGACCCTATTCCAAAGCTATTCCCAAAATATCAACTCAAAATGACCAAGGCATTAGCAGGAATTTAAATTCTCACGAAAAAGGGAAACTTTGGGCAAGAAAGGGGAAAACTCAAGAACGCAGTCATGGGAATCCTGCGGGATTGAGATGAACTAAGTCATAATCTCCACATCCTAGCAAGTCCAAAACACCAAAAGAAGAGGGCTAACTCACGGAAAAACACAATGTAGGTCCAAGACGTGCGACTAGAGGGGGGGTAAATAGGAGCACTTAAAACTCAAAATCACAACCCCCCAAGCAAGTGTTCTACAAAGTTGTCACGCCTGGTTCTCAACCAATGGAACTAGAACAACATATATGTGCCAGGAACATGTCTCACATATATTATGACAAGAGTGACATCACAGAACGTGCATAAAGGTAAATAAAATGTTACAAAGCGTAACATCACATTATTACATTAAGACCACAAGTCTTTATAACAGAGTCACATAGCGGAAGCGTAAACGATAGCACAATGAGCCGCCACAGGGACGCCAACTGGAAGACCGGCGAGCCTAGTACTCTTCATGACCTTGAACATAATCCTCCACGCCTTCGTCAACTGAACAACAGTTGGTGATTCACCCAACATAGAAAAATAAACAACAAGCGTGAGTACACAACTGTACACAACAAGCATAACATGAACCATGAGGCTCTAAGGTTGGCTGACACAACTGCATTTGCTTTTAGTTGGTCAAGTTTTATTATCAACTATTTACTAAGGTGAGTAGATAAACCATTAGCCGAAAAGATATTGCATAAAGAATTAATAAACATATTTAGAAACATAACCAACTCTCAAACCAAACCAGGAACCAAGAACCACTAATCAGCATGAAGGATCTGGGCCACTCGTAACCATGAGCACAGTTGACATGTCAGTTTTACACTCTCAAGAGGTTGTACATCTTTACCCACAAGTCACGAGCTACGCTAGTGGTTCACCTCATTGCCATAGTTGAGATGACTAGCAAGCACACTACGAGACCGTTACAAAAATCACGTTGGTAAAAAGCAACCGCAAGGAATCAAGCGCCGCAACGGAGGTGTCCGCCTCACAAAGGGAGAAGCACACAGCACACTCAACCTAAAGCAGTGCAGCGACCGCAGAAGCTTACTCCCCCTCTTGCCCCACAGGTAAGTTACTTGAAACCAAAATGACTTAATTAATAAGTCAAGACCGTCCCATACCAGTCTCATGGTAGTACGGTTGTCCCAGGTTGTCACTTTGCGAACCGATCCTTATGGAGAGTGGCTATGAGCAAAACCACTAAGCACATTGCTCATTCCCCCTAAACCATGTTCCTAGAGGCTAAATTTTAGAGAGACATGAACCACTCAAGCACCTCAGCACAGAGGGTCACGCTCACAAAATATATTGCATAGGTCCGTTAGCAAGTTTATTAACAAAAGAACATGTGTTTGCGCAGCAACTAGCAAACCTTATCCAACATGCATCCCCAAGGATATAACATCGAGTAAAGAGGCTAACGTATAGTCCTTATAGGCATACAAGTTATACACATGCATATGAAGTGATTAAAGGGTTATTAGGTTGTCCATGTTATACTTGCCTTCCTTGAGTACTTTTGCTGCTGCTCGCACATGTCGATCCTCAGCGCAAACAACTGGAACAACAAACAACGGGGAAACTAAGAACAATACACCATACAAACAACTACTTTTATAAAGAACATGAAAAGAACACTAGTCATTACTAATAACATGGAAGCGCAAGAAGAACTATGGTAGGTCTATGAGTTAGGGGATATACACATGTAAAAAAAATGAATGATGATGGTGGGGAATGGTTTGCATTGATATATTATTTTAGTGGAGGATATGAGTGGTCGAGAGGGAACTAGGGTGCAAAAGAGAGAGGGATATGGTTGATCTTGAAGTTGTGTTGTACACTTGGTGATGACGTGGTTGAGATGGAACAATCGACTAGGATGAGGTCACAAGATGATACAAGGTTATGACGGATGGTGGAAGACTCATAACTTTGATACCCATGGGGAGAATATGAGTGATGCTCCTATGGAGATGAGTTTTTATTGGTTGGAGATAGATGTTGACAAAAGTGGTATCAGAGCCATGCTGACTGTAGGACACATGTCTAGGTAGCAATGGTCGTTGTTAAGCTTATATTTTCTAATTATTTTGCACAAACTTTCAGCTCTATGATCTTTTCCTTATCTCTTCATGCTCTAAACTCTCTCTCATCTACTTCTCTCTATTGATAAAACAATCACTCTCTCTTATCCGTGTTTAAAATCTTTAGTCATTGGCCAATACGATAAACAAAGCAAGTGCAGATGTTCGTGAAGTTCGAGCTCAACATCTCATCGTCAACTGAAGAATGCCGAATGTGAAGTTGAAGAGCCCATGGCAAGAAGTGTGGCGGAACCGCCGATTTAATCTGGGCTAAGCACACCTGCCACCTCTGGCTTGCAGTGCGATTAGACCGAACTAAACCCGGTCGTCCGTCGAGAGTCATTCGACCAACGATATTACCTTTTCCCAGAGGAACCGACATCATACACATCTGACCCACGATGGAGCCACAACAGATACATCACCACAGGCAGTTGAATAGCATAAAGTTAGACTTAATTACAAACCAGATTTTACATAAAATACAAGTCCAACATAAAGTTTTAAGGTGGCAAGTTCGAATGTTTCTCGCAGCGGAAATATGAGTTTATAGGTCACCATGTTATCACCAAAAGTTTTGCATTAGAGGTACAGCATCGAGCCCACCGATGTTGCCCTCGTGCCACTCAGTCACCTCATCCTAAATGAGGGCATGCCCCGCCTCCAACGCAAGTGCACACCATGAATTCCATACCTGCGCTCAAAATGTGGGGGCAAACCCTGAGTACTAATTACTCAGTAGGTCTTAATGGATTTGGCTTACGGCTGACGCGAAGCAGCTTACTAGCAAGTGGATCCTTAGCTTTTAGTTTTTAACAGCAACTTAATTAACATAAACAACAAGTTTCATTGTCTGTATGATTGCCAACATAATAGTAAATTTCCGTAAGGTAACAACTCAGTTCAAACATGTAGTATTCCAAAAACCATGAGTATTAAAATACCGAGAGTTTAAGTAATTACTACGTTGCCCGACAGTGATATTGGCATTCCCACACCTGGTAGGCATCAGCGATTCGAATCGATTTTAATTCCCGGGAATAACTATCATGCCAGGGGTATATGCTTACTAGCCATCGCGTTCCCACATATAGCCCCCATCTCCACCTGTCTTGTCCCAAGATTCAAAGCGCCCTCACCTAACTCCCGGGTTGTGCCCCCTCAGGAGCGATACCACGGCCGCACCGGGTTAGCCCTCCCTCGAGTACAAGCGCCCCCGGGCCCATCGGCCTCCAGCAAGTGGATGAGCGGAGCCTCGAAAACTTCGGACAAACCCAGGTAAGACTTCACCGGTCCCATTTCCCGGTTAAGCACTCTAGTAATGTTATGCCGATCAGCAGACGAACAGCGGACGGGCCTTAAACGACTCGGGCGGAGTCCGGGTGCGACATCATGAAAAGTAAATACTGAAATAAAATCTCCGCCCGGTCTCCATTTACTTCATGAGCAACAAATATAAGTGATATAACTGTAAGCTTTTGTGATTTTGAAAACACCTACGTGACGAGTCCATACACTCGTGTCTACTCGTACCTAGCAATTTCTAGGCATACACGTCCTACGAACTCTATGTATAGGTGCTAGGGCCAGGGCGGCCAGGGAGTCTAATGCAATTGGTTCGAAGCAACTCCTAATGCATATGCGTAATCATCAAGCATAATTTGTTTGCTGGGTTGAGTATGGTCCTGCCTACCTTTGCTTATTCTTATCAAAACCAACAAACTAAACTATGTTAGTTTGCCGGGTTGTGGGGCTTTGCCCCAGGCAACCCCTTGAATCACGGACAGATTTAATCAGCGACACACCGTCTTCATCTTGATGGAGAAACCAAACTCCTGCTCGAGAGGTTACCGTAGTTAGAAATCCTATATGCATGATCGAGTGCACAATGGATGCCACGAATGCTCATGATGCTGGGGAATTATGAAAAACAGTGCACCACATGTTAATAAGTCGAAACATGCGACATCCATTTTCCAAAATATTCATTTTAACATATTCCTCATTTAACTTGATATGGTAGCAAATAATTCCATAGCAATACTTTCCGGAACCTAAACTTAACCATTAATTACCATGATTCTTTTCGGGATTTATTTCGCACAATAAAGTCACTTGCTCATATTATTCATTTTAACATGCAACTATTTGTCTTTTTTCAAAACAGCAACCAAAACTTACATGCAGAACTTGAAACTTTAAAAATGGACTAAATATGCAACATAGAGCATCTACAAATTTCAGGAGAATATTTGGAGTACTTTTTATGTAGCAAGTATTTCTAGTCTTTGTAAAATGCACAAAATACATCCATGAGGGTAAAATGGTAAACTGACAGCATATTCTAAGGTTACCAAAAATCACATAAACCGTAAATAACATGATAAAGCTACCGACCAAGTTTCATGATTTTTGGAGTCCATTTATATCACTTTTGGCATTTGTTTTGTTTTAACATGCATGCAAGATCTAGGGGCAAAACTGTCTTTTCCCACTCAACCATCATACTCATTATGTAGATCTAGTAATTAGGAACACAATGAATCTTAGTTTGCATTTTTATCGTTTTTCTTTGATTTACTGTGGATTTTCAAAGTTTTCAGCTCATGGAAAAATCAATAACTCGAAAATCCTCACAGCCAGGGACCTGTACATGATTAACCCATAGATGCAGGGGCTAGCACATAAGAATATCGTGACTCATTGAGCAGTACGTGGGTTGGAACCATAAATCAACGAAAGTATAGGGCTAAATCGGAAAAACGCCATCTTCTACCTCTGTTCATCTCCTACCTCGAGCAGGAGGCAGCCATGGCGATGGCGCGCGGCCAATCCCGGCCTACGGAGCGCGGAACGACACCGGAACGGCCGAGTAGAGAGAGGGGAACACGGGGAACTCACCCCCACGACCCGAATCGATGGGGAGGGCTTGTAGGAGGCCGGCGACGGAGCTTTGGAGGCATGGAACTTCGGCGGCGAACTGTGTCGCGGAGGAGTGGAGTCGGCGGCCTAGGCTCCGGGAATCGGAGGAGTAGATGACGAGGAAGGCCGGCACGGTGGTTGGAGGACGTGGGGATGGCTGTAGGGGCGTCGGCCAACCTTGCTTTGAGCTCGTTAATGGCGGCGGCAATGGAGCTTTTTTGCGCGAACGGGAAAGAACAGGAAGGGAGCGAGTGGATGGGCAGTGACCGGAGTGAGAGCCGAGAGTGAGGGGGAGGCCGTGGCCACACCCTTTAGCCGGGCACGGCCAGCGGGCGGCGCGTGGCCGGCGGCGTGGCGTGCTCGGGCAAGAAGCCGCTGCCGCGTGGGAGAGCCAGCGCAGGGAGGAAGAAGGGCGACGCGGTGCGAACCGAGTCCGTTGGACCAAGGGCCACTGACAGGTGGGACCGGGGTGAGGAGAAGGGTGAGAGGTCTACGGACCGGGTGCACGGAGCAAGGGAGTCGGTGGAATGCGCTGGCGCGGGCAGCCCGACAAGTGGGGCCCGCTCGTCAGCGACTCAGAGGAAAATAAATTCGGGAAAAAATGAAAAATACTGTTTGACTGCTGAGACATGTTTTAGAAATTGTTGTTTTTGAACATCCTAGGTGCCGAATTTGACAAAACCCAAAATACAAAAGTTGTTCTACTCTTCCAGTTCTACAACTTTGTCAAAAGGAGTAATACCATATTTCAAGTTTAAATATGATTAAATTTGAATTGAACCTGCTGACTCCAGTTTGACCAAGGTTTAATACAAACTTAGAAATTCCTAAAGTCTATTTTATGCTCATTTTCAGAGAAAGAGTATTATACCAATGTTGTGTGGTTTTTAATCATCTACAACTTTCTTATATGATGTTTTGCATGATAGGGACTTTTGTTCCTTTGAAATTTGTATTTTCCTTACCGATCAAGTTTAGGCAGATTTCTGCTTTTTCATTAATCGACTTAAAACTCCACCTAAACCTTTGTGCATGTTACCACACCCAATAACAAAGTTGATCTTCATAAAATTTTCTACAAGTTTGTTATAGAGAGTTTGGTCTAAATCACATTTTATTTTGAACTAAGGTCACAAGTGCACTCAGGGGTTTTGCATATTTCACTGAAAATTTCTGACTTCGTGATTTACTAGCCTAGTTGTGGCTCTTCTCTCAACATTATTAAGCCAAAACCATGACTACCGCCAATCTAATCAAGTGTTAAAACTTTCGAGATGCCGGGGCATCACAACCCACCCCCCTTAAAGAAATCTCGTCCCGAGATTTGTGTGAGGTACGGGTGTGTTACCTATCGCGTATGGTAAGGAGTATGGCATCGTGGTTCGTGCCTTTTCGAATGCACATGGTATCATCCCAATTTTTCACTTGTTGGCTTTGTCAACTAGCTTGTGAATGGTTAGTGCCTCTTTATCACAAGTAGTCACAGAGCATCCTCTAAGTTAGGCTCGGGTGGTCTCTCTAAGATACTCGACGAGTCGTGCCATATAAGAGAACGAATGAACAAACCATGAAGAGAATGTGGTCAGTGGGCAAGTGACTGTGATTGAAGCAAAGGAATGGAGTCATTTCTGGACTTTGATACCAACATTTGAAACATGGTAAGTACCTGATTTATCCCAATAATGAAAGCAAAGTGTACACAGTCGGAATTTGAATAAGGCAGGGTCTTTTGATTGAAAGAGGTATTATCGGATGCGTTTTTGAGAGACATTTATTTTATTTGACAGGGACTGTGTCCACATATAAAATTTCAAGTTAACATGTTTTCAAAGAGTAAGATGTGGTGAAACGTAGCACATTCTACTCGTCGGGACAAGAAAGGCACAAGAGGGAGAAGATAGGCCGTATTCGCCTAAACAAAGTGATGATCTGTATGAGTTCTTAGCGTTGGTCATGAGTGATCAAGAATATGGCAGTAGCTGATGTGTTCTTTTTAGCGAAACAAAATGCTAGTAAGTTCCCTTCTAAGAAGAAGGAAACCACTCATAGATAAATGACGATAAGACATGAGCACTAGCCGAGGACAAAAAGCTAATGTAGAGGATGTTCATAGGGTACACCCTCGGGGATTAAGGTTCAACAAATGGATAGAAAATATCGACGGAGATAGTGAGAACGAAGTTGACTGTTCCCACCAATCTTCGGAGGCAAGGTCAAACATGGATATGAATTATTATGAACAAGCCGTGGGGTTGAGGCAGATTATCCCCATTGGTCAAGAAGGTAGGGTGAAACAAGGCAATGGAAAAATGTAATGAGATGGTGGAAATGAGACTGATCACTTCCACAGAAGCAATGAAAAGGGTGTGGATAAGCAGTGGGTGGAGGTTGGCTACTCCCACATCTCAGGAAAAGCAGGGTGCAACAAGGCAATGAAATGATATATACAGGACAGTGGAAATGAAATCAAGCATCCCTACAAACCAAAAGTAGCAAGATTCGAGGTCAATCAAATGATAACCTCCGATTATGTATGTTCCATGGTTGAAGCGATGTCATGCCTTCGCACGTCTTAATGCCAGCGCGAACCTAGTAGCACAACCATGTGACGGCCGTACACATAGGACTCCAGGTACCGTCGAGGCATCCTAGACTGTCTAAGGAGACATCACAACAAGAGTGGTTCAATCATTCCACTTACAGAGTCATGATCACTACAAGGTTTTGGTAAATAAGGAGGAAGTCCGATGTGACATAAGAGCTTAGGGCGCTTGAATCCCATTGTAAATGAAGTCCCTTGATTTGCAAAGTTTTGGGGCAAGTAATTATCGAATAGTGAAATACAGTGCAAATAGACTAGGATTCCTTCGATCACAAGGGTTCAAAGCGCATGAACGACAAGGGTTTTTAAAGAAAAAGTTACCAAAGCTCCATGTGCTATCACTATAAGACTAGGAGTACATTTAACCATAGGAACGAGATACAAGTTGACTCTATAGAGCCAGACACCCGAGGTCTTTCTGATCCTCGAATGTTAAAACCTTCTGATACATAAGTTTGTCCCAAACTTTATCGTACTAATTAGTACCCAGCTAGTACTGCCTAAACGTGAGATTGATGCATCCTGGATGAAGACCAGTTTCTTCCTTTAGCCATGTCGGTGCAGTGTTAGGCTTCACATGGGAGATGCCATGGAACAGTAATCTGGATCTTCCACCGAGTATAAGATCATCGCCAGATTCGAGGTTGACCTTAGTCGCTCTATCCTTGTCTCGAGCATCGCTGAACAGGAATTCTGCCGTGTCGCCTAGGGAGATTGAGATGATAGGTTGACCTTGGTTGATGCTTCTTCCTGATTCATCCTTATCTTGATGGAGTCCGAGCTTCCCGACGTTGTTGTAGTAGTTAATGATGCATATGTCAGGATTGATTTGAGGAAATTCGCTTGCAGTTGAATTTGCAGTTTGAGCAATTGTCCTGAAAACTTCTGGTATCGCAGGGACTTGGGCACCATCGCATGGACATGTTGGCCCATAGAAACCTGTAGTCGGATCCCAATTCTTCCCTAGACACATCATCCATAACTTCATCCTGGCTCCGTTCTTGAAACTAGGCCTATAGAATCCTCCTGGACCAATACCTAGTTGTCGACACGTACGAACTATCTCGATTTGATCTTCAGGCTTGACGAATCCCTTCAATAAAACCAGGCCAGGTCGCAGATGTTGAACTGAAGCCGTGTTAGTAGAAGATTCTCCCGCTTTTCTCTTCTTCTTGTGACCTTCAGGTGCTGTTGTTTTAGCCTTCGTGGGCTCGGGGTGATCAGGACATAAGTCAAAAGGCTGCGACATCTGTGGCAGGAAAAACAAGGCTTCCGTAAGTTCAAGGGTTTTGAAAACTTGGTGTGGGCATAGTGTTTTCCGTGTTTAGGTATTTAGAAAATATGCCGATAAGTGATTTTTCGCAAAACGATGGCACAAGGCTGTGGTATGTTTCTAACGTGTGTAGCATCGGTAACTTCGAGACGGGTTTGATTTTTGGACCGATCGACAAATTTATTGTATTTGACCTGCATTTATTAGACGTTTCATATTTAGAATGAATTAGGTATAGAAAAATTGCGACAACCCAAGCGTACTAGTCGAGTCGCTTGCTTAGTTTCTACTAGTTCTATTTGTACTTTGAGCTACGTATCAATACAATAGTAACACACACTCAACGCAATATGCTCCTAGTCACTCTTAAGCAACAAAAACAATGCATGAGATAAGACATGATGTCATGATGCATGATTCGCCCTATTCGGTCTCACATCACACACCCTATGTACAATTTATATAACTAGCGAGTATTCGGTGACATATATGCACGGCACTCTCTAATGCAACTAGTCGTTCTCTACTCGTTCTTAATTTCGCACGCGGTTAGTGTACCTGCAGAAAAATGCATGCTCAGATCAACATCATCACCATTACCAAACATTACCACTCTAACCCTAAAAGTGGCATCCACGATTTTCTTTAAGCTACGTCTGGTGGACGACGTAGTGGCGCCATTTCTCCCAACACACCCAGTGTTTCTCCAGTACTGGGAAATTGCTGGGGAGAGAAACGGTGGCCAACAAGATCTAGCTATAATTTTGGTCGAAGGAAAAGTGGTCACGAAACACTCCAATGGCGTGACCACCCCCCTTAAAGAGTTCTGCCCTATCAGCATGAATGCAGGGTTCGCAACAGTTCGCAAATCCCAATAGTGCTCCGCCAGTACTGGGGATAGCTATGGCCGAAATGTTGCTTCCCAAAGCGCCGAATATGCATATGAGTTCTATCTAGGTCAGAATGTTAGCGATGTCACCTGGTATTTCACTAACATCCTTAATATAGGCATATCGATACTCTCATTTTTCAAATACTTCGAAAAAGTTTTCAAAAATAGATTTGCAAATCAAAACTGGATGATATGTCTGTTGTCTGTGTATGATCGGCTCTGATACCAGCTGTGGCGGAACCGCCGATTTAATCCGGGCTAAGCACACCTGCCACCTCTGGCTTGCAGTGCGATTAGACCGAACTAAACCCGGTCGTCCGTCGAGAGTCATTCGACCCCCGATATTACCTTTTCCCAGAGGAACCGGCATCATACACATCTGACCCACGATGGAGCCACAACAGATACATCACCACAGGCAGTTGAATAGCATAAAGTTAGACTTAATTACAAACCAGATTTTACATAAAATACAAGTCCAACATAAAGTTTTAAGGTGGCAAGTTCGAATGTTTCTCGCAGCGGAAATATGAGTTTATAGGTCACCATGTTATCACCAAAAGTTTTGCATTAGAGGTACAGCATCGAGCCCACCGATGTTGCCCTCGTGCCACTCAGTCACCTCATCCTAAATGAGGGCATGCCCCGCCTCCAACGCAAGTGCACACCATGAATTCCATACCTGCGCTCAAAATGTGGGGGCAAACCCTGAGTACTAATTACTCAGTAGGTCTTAATGGATTTGGCTTACGGCTGACGCGAAGCAGCTTACTAGCAAGTGGATCCTTAGCTTTTAGTTTTTAACAGCAACTTAATTAACATAAACAACAAGTTTCATTGTCTGTATCATTGCCAACATAATAGTAAATTTCCGTAAGGTAACAACTCAGTTCAAACATGTAGTATTCCAAAAACCATGAGTATTAAAATACCGAGAGTTTAAGTAATTACTACGTTGCCCGACAGTGATATTGGCATTCCCACACCTGGTGGGCATCAGCGATTCGAATCGATTTTAATTCCCGGGAATAAATATCATGCCAGGGGTATATGCTTACTAGCCATCGCGTTCCCACATATAGCCCCCATCTCCACCTGTCTTGTCCCAAGATTCAAAGCGCCCTCACCTAACTCCCGGGTTGTGCCCCCTCAGGAGCGATACCACGGCCGCACCGGGTCAGCCCTCCCTCGAGTACAAGCGCCCCCGGGCCCATCGGCCTCCAGCAAGTGGATGAGCGGAGCCTCGAAAACTTCGGACAAACCCAGGTAAGACTTCACCGGTCCCATTTCCCGGTTAAGCACTCTAGCAATGTTATGCCGATCAGCAGACGAACAGCGGACGGGCCTTAAACGACTCGGGCGGAGTCCGGGTGCGACATCATGAAAAGTAAATACTGAAATAAAATCTCCGCCCGGTCTCCATTTACTTCATGAGCAACAAATATAAGTGATATAAATGTAAGCTTTTGTGATTTTGAAAACACCTACGTGACGAGTCCATACACTCGTGTCTACTCGTACCTAGCAATTTCTAGGCATACACGTCCTACGAACTCTATGTATAGGTGCTAGGGCCAGGGCGGCCAAGGAGTCTAATGCAATTGGTTCGAAGCAACTCCTAATGCATATGCGTAATCATCAAGCATAATTTGTTTGCTGGGTTGAGTATGGTCCTGCCTACCTTTGCTTATTCTTATCAAAACCAACAAACTAAACTATGTTAGTTTGCCGGGTTGTGGGGCTTTGCCCCAGGCAACCCCTTGAATCACGGACAGATTTAATCAGCGACACACCGTCTTCATCTTGATGGAGAAACCAAACTCCTGCTCGAGAGATTACCGTAGTTAGAAATCCTATATGCATGATCGAGTGCACAATGGATGCCACGAATGCTCATGATGCTGGGGAATTATGAAAAACAGTGCACCACATGTTAATAAGTCGAAACATGCGACATCCATTTTCCATAATATTCATTTTAACATATTCCTCATTTAACTTGATATGGTAGCAATTAATTCCATAGCAATACTTTCCGGAACCTAAACTTAACCATTAATTACCATGATTCTTTTCGGGATTTATTTCGCACAATAAAGTCACTTGCTCATATTATTCATTTTAACATGCAACTATTTGTCTTTTTTCAAAACAGCAACCAAAACTTACATGCAGAACTTGAAACTTTAAAAATGGACTAAATATGCAACATAGAGCATCTACAAATTTCAGGAGAATATTTGGAGTACTTTTTATGTAGCAAGTATTTCTACTCTTTGTAAAATGCACAAAATACATCCATGAGGGTAAAATGGTAAACTGACAGCATATTCTAAGGTTACCAAAAATCACATAAACCGTAAATAACATGATAAAGCTACCGACCAAGTTTCATGATTTTTGGAGTCCATTTATATCACTTTTGGCATTTGTTTTGTTTTAACATGCATGCAAGATCTAGGGGCAAAACTGTCTTTTCCCACTCAACCATCATACTCATTATGTAGATCTAGTAATTAGGAACACAATGAATCTTAGTTTGCATTTTTATCGTTTTTCTTTGATTTACTGTGGATTTTCAAAGTTTTCAGCTCATGGAAAAATCAATAACTCGAAAATCCTCACAGCCAGGGACCTGTACATGATTAACCCATAGATGCAGGGGCTAGCACGTAAGAATATCGTGACTCATTGAGCAGTACGTGGGTTGGAACCATAAATCAACGAAAGTATAGGGCTAAATCGGAAAAACGCCATCTTCTACCTCTGTTCATCTCCTACCTCGAGCAGGAGGCAGCCATGGCGATGGCGCGCGGCCAATCCCGGCCTACGGAGCGCGGAACGACACCGGAACGGCCGAGTAGAGAGAGGGGAACACGGGGAACTCACCCCCACGACCCGAATCGATGGGGAGGGCTTGTAGGAGGCCGGCGACGGAGCTTTGGAGGCATGGAACTTCGGCGGCGAACTGTGTCGCGGAGGAGTGGAATCGGCGGCCTAGGCTCGGGGAATCGGAGGAGTAGATGACGAGGAAGGCCGGCACGGTGGTTGGAGGACGTGGGGATGGCTGTAGGGGCGTCGGCCAAGCTTGCTTTGAGCTCGTTAATGGCGGCGGCAATGGAGCTTCTTTGCGCGAACGGGAAAGAACAGGAAGGGAGCGAGTGGATGGGCAGTGACCGGAGTGAGAGCCGAGAGTGAGGGGGAGGCCGTGGCCACACCCTTTAGCCAGGTGCGGCCAGCGGGCGGCGCGTGGCCGGCGGTGTGGCGTGCTCGGGCAAGAAGCCGCTGCCGCGTGGGAGAGCCAGCGCAGGGAGGAAGAAGGGCGACGCGGTGCAAACCGAGTCCGTTGGACCAAGGGCCACTGACAGGTGGGACCGGGGTGAGGAGAAGGGTGAGAGGTCTACGGACCGGGTGCACGGAGCAAGGGAGTCGGTGGAATGCGCTGGCGCGGGCAGCCTGACAAGTGGGGCCCGCTCGTCAGCGACTCAGAGGAAAATAAATTCGGGAAAAAATGAAAAATACTGTTTGACTGCTGAGACATGTTTTAGAAATTGTTGTTTTTGAACATCCTAGGTGCCGAATTTGACAAAACCCAAAATACAAAAGTTGTTCTACTCTTCCAGTTCTACAACTTTGTCAAAAGGAGTAATACCATATTTCAAGTTTAAATATGATTAAATTTGAATTGAACCTGCTGACTCCAGTTTGACCAAGGTTTAATACAAACTTAGAAATTCCTAAAGTCTATTTTATGCTCATTTTCAGAGAAAGAGTATTATACCAATGTTGTGTGCTTTTTAATCATCTACAACTTTCTTATATGATGTTTTGCATGATAGGGAATTTTGTTCCTTTGAAATTTGAATTTTCCTTACCGATCAAGTTTAGGCAGATTTCTGCTTTTTCATTAATCGACTTAAAACTCCACCTAAACCTTTGTGCATGTTACCACACCCAATAACAAAGTTGATCTTCATAAAATTGTCTACAAGTTTGTTATAGAGAGTTTGGTCTAAATCATATTTTATTTTGAACTAAGGTCACAAGTGCACTCAGGGGTTTTGCATATTTCACTGAAAATTTCTGACTTCGTGATTTACTAGCCTAGTTGTGGCTCTTCTCTCAACATTATTAAGCCAAAACCTTGACTACCGCCAATCTAATCATGTGTTAAAACTTTCGAGATGCCGGGGCATCACAAGAAGTATCTCCTCCAACTTTCAAGTTTGCAAGAACGTATACCCACTCGGTAGCTTTAGTGCTTTGAGTTATATAAGTTTCACCTAAGCCTTTTATATCACTAGATAAACGATGTTAAGGTTTGAGTGCTAGTGTGGTTTCATATGGACATGATCATGTTAGTGTGCTCTTAAGTTGTTTGCTTTGTTATTGTGCTACATGTTCGATTTGGTTCCTTGTGATGAATGTCGATGTCTTGTTGAGCTTTTTGGTCTACAATGACATTGGTAGATAGATGGGTTTCTTCTATCTTTGTCCTTCCTTTCTTCTCTCTTTTGTCCCTTCTTTCTGTTCAATATCTTGATGGTACGATGAGCACCCATGAAGAACGCATGAGACAAATAGCAATAAGTCAACATTCAAATCTTATCTCCTCTCTTCAAGTGTGAAGAGGAACTATACCAGACTGATGCAAGTATCATTCTGTTAAGGGGGGTATATCCCAATTACCAGCAAGAATCAATGAAGGGTAGGGGAATAAGAAATAATAAGTTGGAACTATGTTTGAAAATCAATAATGAATATTGGAATAATGGAAAACACCTCAAGATGTGAAGGATGTCAGAAGCTTCCTTAGTATAGCAGTGTATTATTGGAGGTTCATTGAGGATTCTCAAAGATTGCAGAGCCAACAACAACCTTGTTCAAGAGAAATACTAAGTTTCTGTGGACTTCAGATCATCGAGATACATCTAAAGAGTTGAAGAGAAAGTTGACTACCACACTGGATTTATCTCATCCAGATATCCACAAGAGCTCTAACTTTATGGTGATGCATCACGACAAGGTCAAAGAGGTGTTTTGATACAAGTCATAGCTCATGCATCTGAAGGAATGTGAATGGAATGACTGAACTCATGATATGGAGTAGTAGGTGTTGTTCATGCTATAGAGATTTGTAAAATTACACCATTATGGCCTTGGATTTTCAGATGCTTGGAGTTACATGTGGGGTTTGAAGTGTTTAGTTTTGGATTCATTAATTAAACCAAGGGAGTTATCCAGGTTGTAAAAGCTACCTTGTTGCAAGAAGTCGGAAGAGGTTAGTCAAAGGGTGAAAAAACATCAATGGGATCAAGAAACAACTTGAAGGAGGTAAAGCATCACTCGAGACACCATATGGTAGAAAGCACAGAGCACCATTGCACTAGAGAACCAGCTTAGAGAGGAAAATTTGCTTGGACCAAGAGTTATAAAAGATAAAAAAATGAGAAGTGCAAACCATCTGAGAGAATCCAATAGTAGCTCAGTCGAGGCAGATACTTTGAAGGGAAACTATGTTTATTTTAAGGTGTCACCCATCGGAGGGCTCCGCTAGTAGTGGTTAAAAGAAAGTTAGCACTCAGATATGTTGGGGCATTCAAGATCTTTGAGAAAAGATGTGGAGTAGCTTATCATCCTTTGTTACCATCAAGATTGTCCGCGATGCGTAATGCATATCATGTCTTCAAGTTCAGGAAGTGTATCAGAGTACCAAAATCAAAGTTACCTCCTGATGAGCTCCATGTGCAAGAAGACCTTACCTATACAGGCATCCAACTCAGATCAGATACATAAAGCAGTAGAAAGAGTTAACAGAAACAAAGTGATCAAAATGTGGAAAGTTAAATAGAGTCACCATGTACAGGATGAAGGCACCTCAAAGCAAGAAGGAGAGTTGAAAGTTTCTTACCCGGATCTCTTTGCTAGCCAACCCAAATCTTAGGATGAGATTCCTGTTAAGGGGGGTAGGTTGTCACACCCCAAAATTTCTAATTTTGGGATGTGAATAGATAATAATAAATAAAATGAAGGATTTCTTAAATTTCTAAAATTTTCAAACTTTTAAGTTTTGTTGGATTGAGAGAAAAGCATTCTTTTAAAAGTTTTTCCAGATAGAATTCGTTTGTTTGTTGCATTCATGCCAAAGTGCATTGTGTTTATGTGTGTAAAATGAGGTTTCAAAATATTTCAAAACTAGCTAGGTTTCGTGTCCATCCCAATCCATATCTCTAAAATCCTAGTCCTTTTTCTCGCCAACTCAAACCCAACCTCTAAAACCCTTGGTCAATCTTTAAAGTCTCATCACCTTAAAATCATAATCCAATCTTGTCAACCATCCTCTATACCAAGTCACTTCTTTCCATTCATCCATGTCAATTTTGAAACCCTAGACAATATCACTCGGACCTCACTCTCCTCTCAACATCTTTGATATCTCATCTTCGCGTTTACCTTTTCATCATCTATTTTCATTGACACCCTTCTCTCTCTATATATAGCATAAATAATTACCGTTCTAAAGCTCAAGATCAATATCAGGTCCAACTAATTCCCTCTCTCTATCCATAGACCCAAGAAAACCCTAATTCAAGCTCATGTCGTCAATATTTCATTATTATTCTCCCAAATGCATGACAAATACATGACCCACCCTTTCTCCATTGATGGTTCAAGGCACCAAGCTTCTTATCCTTTTCGCATGGACACAAGCCTAACATTCCTATCATTTTGACAATGGTCGAAGGCCCATAATCCTTTATTCTTTTATCCACCTCTCTCTACAGTTGGGGCCAGCACTAAACCTCCACAAAACAGCCGAAAACAGCCCCTATCCTCCCCTCATCCTCTCTCCCCTTCACCTAGGTTGCCCCAGCCCCTTTCGTGGTCGATCTCCCCTCCTTCTGCACCGATTTCTCGGACAATCAGTAGGGGATGTTGCCCCTACTCCACCCTTGGTCATTCTCCCCTCCCACTTCGCCTTCCCCCTTTAACTCTCACTAATCCCCATTGAATTCCCCACCATTTACTCCCCTTCCTTCATTTCCCCTCCATTTTCTCCTTCACTTTATTGCCTTGGATGCCCACTCCTTCTCCCTCACACCCTAAACAGATGGAGAGCAGCCATGGATGCCCCTTTGCTGCCCCATGGCGCCCCCTCACCTCCCTCAACTTTCTCCCACCACAAATGTAAGAAATGGGGTGCTGTCATCGCAAGGAAGGAGATCCACCGCTGCGTTCTTTGATCCGTGCCCTCATGTGCACCATGGAGGATGTGTCTCATTGCTGCCCCTGCTGTCCATGATGTGAAGGACACCATGGAGGGTCCCCCATCAACACCGACATGAGCAAGGCACCCTGCTACTTTCTGTCATCACCCATTGATGTTGTCCCCATTGTCGCCATCGAATTCTTCATGGCTGCCCCAAACTCCCAATGTGAGGAACCCTCATCATTACCCCATCCATGTGTTACATGTTCCTTGCAGTGAATCATGCCCCAAAGGTCAAGTTCTGTCGAGATCCGGCAAAGTTTTACTATGTAACATCTCACTGCACTAGTGGACAGCCACGCTGCCCTACTTCGCATGTGCGTTCCCTACTGATTCGTTGATCCAAATGACAAATCCTTTTATGAAATCATTGAACTTATCCTTGAACATGCTGCTGTAAATTTATTTGTCCATCGGAGCCACGGAGACCAGCTTTTCGGTGGTCGACGTGTCCACTGTTCCAGCTGTCCAAGACAGCCGTGTTGCGGCCTTTTGTTCATGTTTCGCCAATGCTCTAGAAGTCTAACGGTCGAGCCCTTCGACTGGGATGTGCCTAATATCTTTGTACACACCTCTATAGAATGGTTTGGCCATTAGTGCAGCAATGAGAAAGATATGGCCATTGTCGTGCTCGCTGTCCTGCGGTCCAGACAGCAGCAATGCTGCTCCTTTGGAACATGTTTTCTCAGTGATCTTGCAGTCCAATCATAAATCCCTTCCACTGAGACATGCCTTATATCCTCAAACATATCCTTGTAAATTGGTTTGGCCATAGGATGTACAGGTCCGGAGATTTTAGCATTACCGCGAACCCATCTCTGCAGCCCAGACAGCCGAGCTTCTACCTAATGCAAGGGGCTTTTCTATAATCCTCTTGTCCAATCATCGAATCCTTTTTCCACATCATGTATATCATAGTACCACACCTCGCTGTGAATTTCTGCAGCCATTGGATCAATTTACGCCAGTTGTTGGAGGGTCTTTCAGATCAGTGCGGTTGATGTCTCTACTGCAGAAAAGTAGCTACATACGTCGGTCTTGCGTCTTCTTTTGCCATTGACCCATTTGTCGAATCTCAGCACCCTTCGTTCGGAATCTAGTCCACATATCCCTTATCAATTCCAAAGATAAGATCCTTAAATAGTGTGCCATGGAAAGAGTTCCGGTGCCCGCATTACCGCTGTCCTGTCATGTGCAGTTTCAGCACAAACACAACTGTCCTCTAATTCTATGATTTTATTTGTTCAACAGCCTTGTCTTGTTGTTTCCTCTTATCAAGATGTCTTCCTATGTAATATAGACATAATCCCACATGATCTACCAAATATTGCAAATAATTGGTCAAATGCTAGCAATGAGCATCGCATCTTTGATTCTCCATCTTGAAGCCCCTTTGTCGATTATGAGTTCTCATCTTTATAACCACAACACATCTCTCAAGCATCATGAAATTGTGTGTCACCTCCACTCATTGATCCACTTTTGTCAACATCTATCTCCAACCAACAAAAACTCCTCTCCATAGGAGCATCACTCATATTCCCATGGGTATCAAAGTTATGAGTCTTCCACCATCCATCATAACCTTGTATCATCTTGTGACCTCATCCTAGTCAATTGTTCCATCTCAACCACGTCATCACCAAGTGTACAACACAACTTCAAGATCAACCATATCCTTCTCTCTTTTGCACCCCAGTTCCCTCTCGACCACTCATATCCTCCACTAAAATAATATATCAATGCAAACCATGCCCCACCATCATCATTCATTTTTTTACATGTGTATATCCCCTAACTCATAGCCCTATCATAGTTCTTCTTGCGCTTCCATGTTATTAGTAATGACTAGTGTTCTTTTTATGTTCTTTATAAAATTATTTGTTTGTATGGTGCATTGTTCTTAGTTTCCCCGTTGTTTGTTGTTCCAGTTGTTTGCGCTGAGGATCGACATGTGTGAGCAGCAGCAAGAGTACTCAGAGGAAGGCAAGTATAACATGGACAACCTAATAACCCTTTAATCACTTCATATGCATGTGTCTAACTTGTATGCCTATAAGGACTATACGTTAGCCTTTTTACTCGATGTTATATCCTTGGGGATGCATGTTGGATAAGTTTTGCTAGTTACTGTGCAAACACATGTTGTTTTGTAAATAAACTTGCTAACGGACCTATGCAATATATTTTGTGAGCGTGACCCTCTGTGCTGAGGTGCTTGAGTGGTTCATGTCTCTCTAAAATTTAGCCTCTAGCAACATGGTTTAGGGGGCATGAGCAATGTGCTTAGTGGTTTTGCTCATAGCCACTCTCCATAAGGACCGGTTCGCAAAGCGACAACCTGGGACAACCATACTACCATGAGACTGGTATGGGACAGTCTTGACTTATTAATTAAGTCATTTTGGTTTGAAGTAACTTACCTGCGGGGCAAGAGGGGGAGTAAGGTTCTGTGGTCGCTGCACTGCCTTAGGTTGAGTGTGTTGTGTGCTTCTCCCTTTGTGAGGCGGACATCACCATTACGGCGCTTGATTCCTTGCGGTTGCTTTTTATCAATGTGATTTTTGTAACGGTCTCATTGTGAGCTTGCTAGTTATCTCATCTAAGGCAATGAGGTGAACCACTAACGTAGCTCGTGACTTGTGGGTAAAGATGTACAACCTCTCGAGAGTGTAAAACTGACATGTCAGCCGTGCTCACGGTTATGAGCGGCCCAGATCCTTCATGCTGATTAATGGTTCTTGGTTCCTGGTTTGGTTTGAGAGTTGGTTATGTTTCTAAATATGTTTATTAATTCTTTATGCAATATCTTTTGGGATAATGGTTTATCTACTCACCTTAGTAAATAGTTGATAATAAAACTTGACCAACTAAAAGCAAATGCAGTTGTGTCTGCCAACCTTAGAGCCTCATGGTTCATGTTATGCTTGTTGAGTACAGTTGTGTACTCATGCTTGTTGTTTATTTTTCTATGTTGGGTGAATCACCAACCGCTGTTCAGTTGAGGAAGGCATGGAGGATTATGTTCAAGGTCATGAAGAGTACTAGGCTTGCTGGTCTTCCAGTTGACGTTCCTGTGGCGGCTCATTGTGCTATCGTTTATGCTTCCGCTATGTGACTCTGTTATAAAGACTTGTGGTCTTAATGTAATAATGTGATGTTACGCTTTGTAATGTTTTATTTACCTTTATGCACGTTCTGTGATGTCACTCTTGTCATAATATATGTGAGACATGTTCCTGGCACATATATGTTGTTCTAGTTCCGTTGGTTGAGAACCGGGCATGAAAAAAGTTCAAGAGAAACAGAACTAGGCACCATCCACTGAACAGATATGTGCCTAGCAGCGCAAGGGTGCCGTCCACTGAGCGGATACGCACCAATGAAGGAAAAATCAAGATCCAAGCATGAATGGTACCGAGGCAACGAACTTTGCAAAAACTGCAACACGACACTCACCGCACTGAGGTGCATCTCACTGACTCACAGCAAGCAAAGAAAATAGTTCGAAAGTGCGGAATGCAAAAATCCGAAGCAGAAACACAGCGGAAAAACCAAAAAGAGAAAATCACCGCAGCTCCCTGGCAGGACCGGATTGTCCGGTGGCCAACACCAGACTATCCGGTGTTTGCTGTCGGACTATCCAGTGGCACGGCCTAGGCAGAGCCACACACTAGACTCTCCGGTGGGCGCTACCATACTATCCGGTGGAACCGGATTGTCCAGTGGCCTCTGCCGGATTGTCCGGTAGAGTCGCAGACAAGGGGTTTTCCAACCCAAACCAGACCAAATCTTGTCCAATCTTCATGAAATTTTGCACATGCTATCTGGACCCTATTCCAAAGCTTTTCCCAAAAGATCAACACAAGGTGACCAAGGGATTAGCGGAAATTTTAGATTTCGTGAGATGGAAATCTTTGGGCAAGAAAGGGGAAAACACAAAGGAAGCTTGCTCCTGGCAATCCAGCAAGATTGAGATGAACTAAGTCATGATCTCCACATCCTACCAAGTCCAAAACATTATCAAGAGAAGGGATTCCAAGCTTGGCCAAAACAAACACCCAAAATCCAAGGATTGGACCCCAAACCAAAGAGAGAGGGGGAGGAGATGAACACAAGGTTGCTGCACGAATTCACTTCAAATAGATGCCCAAGATGGGTCTAAAGATTCAGCATACAAGTAGGAATTTGTCCCAAGCAACCACCATCACCTCCCCTCAAGATTAGGAGACTAAATCCTACTCTAACCTCCCTAACAATGGAGCCCAAGGCTTGAGGATGAAAGTCACAAAGCTAAACCTAATCCTAGCAGCCAAGAGAACCTCTAATGACCTGCCTTGGACCTATTTATACCCGAGTTCTATTTAGACAATTTTGCACTTAGGTCCCTACAACTAGACAAACCCTAAGGACTCAAACGAAAGATTACAGGATATTTCGGGACGGACGACCACGATGAAGTCTTGATCTTCCTAAGTTCCATGCAATCCTCGGATGTTCTCCACGTGGCCAATAGTCCAATCCGCGATCCGCCCCCGGTTTTGAAGTCAGAAACCGGGAAACTTTAGGAAGTCTCCGCCTGGGCTGGATTTGGCCCATCTTCTCTATCTTGGCGAGTCGAGGCCCAACTCACCAAGGCTTGGGTAGCTTGGTTGGCGGTTTTGAGCTGAAGCCGCCAAAACCTCCCTCGCACGCCTTCGCGCCACGCACTCGGGTTGGAGCATCGCGGTGGCACCCGGCCTCCCCTGTCTATCAGGGCAGCCTCATAGTCCTTCGGAGGACTTGCTCCTGCTGTCACCGTGCCGCTCCTCCGTGTACCAAACTCCCATGGCCGACAGACGCCGAGCATGCCTCCAGTCCTTTGGAGGACTTTCCTCTACCTCCAATACATCGGAGGGCCTCCTATCCATCAGAGGTCTTGTGCCCAAGTACATCTAGGTCTTTGGCTTCTGTTGATAATCACTCATCACTCCAGACGCAATGGAGCCGGTCCATTGGCTCTCACACAAACCTCCAAAAGCCTTTGAGTTTCACCCAAAATCCAAACTAGAGAGGGGAAAGGGAGAGGGTTGCACACATGAACTCAATTTGGGGACTAATCTTCCTTAGATTAAGATAGGGAAACAGTTCTTACAAGGTTCCTCACAGCCTACCACCCATCATCCTCACACTAATGCAAAGTACTAGCTCTAGGGGACTCTAAATCCTAGATTAGCAATCGGTTTTCACTCTCAGCGCTTGGCTTGTTGGAAACCTAAGCCTAGGTTTTCTAGAGGTGAAAGAGTCACCTAATTGACCAGCCACTTAGGTATATATAGCCCAGGCCTAACTGACTTAGTTTACACAAAGACCCCTATATTATAGAAACGACGGTAGGGGCTAAACTGGAAAAGACCCAACGTTCTTGGGGACGGACGACCGTGATGGATTCTTGATCTTCTTCGGTTTCACGCAATCTTCTGGATGCCGTCCACGTGGCCAATTGTCTAAATCCGCCGATTGACCCCCGGTTTTGAAGCCAGAAACCGAGAAACTTTAGGGTTTTCATCCTGGGCCTGGAACAGCTGGCTCCACTCTATCTAGGCCAGAATTGAGCCCATTCGCTGAGTCTTCACGCCATGCAGTCAGTTTGGAGCACCGCGGTGGCACCCAGCATCCCCCATCCATCGCGGTCACCTCGTAGTCGTTCGGAGGTCTTAAACTTGCCGTTGTCGTGCCGCTCCTCGGTGTACCGAAATCCCATGGCTGACCGACGCCGGGCATGCCTCCTGTCCTTCGGAGTACTTTCTTCTCCATCTACCTCTAGTCCATCGAAGGGCCTCCAGTCCATCGGAGGGCTTGTGCCTAAGTCTTTCTAGGTTTTGACTCCTGTTGAGAATCACTCATCACTCCAGAGGCAATGGAGCCGGTCCATTGGATCTCAATCTTGTCCTTGATGAGTGCATTGTCAACACCTTCAACCTGTAACTTGAAATAGAACAAAGACAAGAAAAATAGGCATAAAACCGAAAAGAAAGAAGAAAAGAAGAAAGTTGCTCAAAATACTCAAAAGCCAAACACAAGCAGAGAAGGGCAAATTGAGACAACAAAAACAAAGCCAAAGATCGAACCCCTAAGATAAGAGAAACCACTCAACGCAGTCGATCAAACATACCATGACCCCTCAAGAAAGAGGCAAACTGGCTCAACACAGTCATGCTTCGGCAAAGCATTGTCTCCTCCAGAAAGAGGCAAAAGGCTTAACGCACCGATGTAAGAGCATGTGTTGATGGTCGTAATCTCATGACATCAACCATCAATTATCCACCAAATGAAGCAAAACATGTGAAATATTTGGACTAACCCTTACTACTAATGAGTTCCACAAGATGTACATGAATATTTGGTGGAGGTACAAAATTACACGTAAAAATGGACGAAACAAGGCCAAGAAGTGAACATGGGCTGAAATGGGGAAAACCCATGGCCGCCCGACCATATCCCATGGTCAGCCGGCCACCTGTTATGGCCGCCCGGCCATCTGCTAGGTGACCCTAACATGCGGCATGGTTGGCCGACCAACCTCCAAGTCGGTTTGCCCCCACTTCACTCCTGCATGCAAAGAAACACAAGGCAATGTCAATCCAACCATTTTATCATGCATCCAAAGAATCTATGGGCCGAAAGACCATCAGACCATGGACCGGTGATGTCACTAATCCGATGGAAGAGCCATGCAACAAATCAGAGAAAAACACGTGGTGGCCCGACCACATTTCGTGGCCGCCCGGCCACTCTTCGGAGGCATTTTACACGTGCATCAACCGTTTCAACCTTTAACCGACATGGGGAAGCAAGATCAACTGCTAGATTGCCTAAGTCAGTGAATCAGATGACCGCCTGGCCATGGTACATGGCCAACCGACCACCGACCTACCCTCACAACCGACCTAGGCCACCTACAAATACCCCCCTTACATGTATGGACTATAAATAGGCCTCGAGAGCTCATTTGCAAAGTGTAGAGTTGAGTTCAAGTTCTATCTTAGAGTGCTACACTATTTTCTTAGAAGTTAGGATAGTCCTAGGAGTTAGAGTTGAGTCGACCCTTGCCTCAGAGTCTCTAGAGCTATCTTCGAGTCTGTGGTAAAGCTTTGCATCTTTTGGATTCAGATTATCTTCAATATAATTTCAGTTTTATTTTACTCTAAGTTCTATCTCCTGCGAGTGTGGTGTACCTTTCATTGCACACTTGCTAGGCACAGGTTGTCTTTAACTTTGTTATTCAATTCCTGTTATTCTTTCTGGTGGTATAACTCAACCCTAGACTTAGACGCTAGGCTCTAGCTAGACCCTCTCTTCTAATCAAGGACGGTCTATGATTGTTCAAGCCTCACTTGAACATGTTTATAGCGTGCCATCCTCTCCACACAGCTTTGCTTGGTAGCCCCAGTCAGTGACAGCGTGTGGTGTGCATGTGTAGTCCAATCCCATCGTTCGGGAGGCCCGTAGGTGTTACCTAGACTCTCTTTGGGGACCAACTATCTACCCCTAGTACCCTCAAGACTCTAGAATTTCGCTCGACAGAAGACCCTGACTAGTTAATTGAGTTTCTTTGTTAGTCACGGATAACCTTTACAGCCGATTAGAAATAGAGTTTGGTGACTTTATCTCACTCGTTGTCCTCCTAGTCAACTATACCTTTCTACGGATACCTTTGATAGGCTTATCATGCCACCATACACCTATCTTTGTCACGCTTACTCCTGTAACTAGTAGTTGGTATAATTTATATAAGTTTATAGTTGTTTTGACTTGAGTATATTCAATTACACTCTCTCGCCTGCCGCTTCCCTGTGGAAATTTATGATACTCGGAATACTCTGAGTGAAAGGCTACAGCGGTCTTCGTGCGCTTGCGGAGTAAAACCTGTTAAGTCTAAGAGACGCCAACAAGCTTTTCTAGCGCTATTGCCGAGGAAGCAATAGGCAGAGAGATAATTGATATCTCATTTGGAACCGTGTATACTTGATAAGTTTACCACTAGTTGTTAACAGGCTCACTTTGCTCTGTTGTTTTGTTGTGGTTGCAACAAAGAGGTGTATGACCGGTTTCGACATGCCAGAATAATCCAGAGTCACTACTCTGGAGAGTCCGTCCAAAGACCATCCATGGTTAGAGACCTGTACCATGGGAGCTAGAACCAAGCACTTCTACCTATACTCCAGTTACCACCACCATGGCCAAGAAGACCATTCGTGAGTTCTCCATCCTCTCGAGCAACAACATTCCTATGGGACCTGAAGTTCAAGTTAGGGGAGAACTTCGAACTCGAGCCCGGGGTGATTCACATGGTTCAAGCTATCCCATATTGTGGATTGGCTATGGAAGATGCCAACAATCAATTGCAATAGTTTCTAGAGATCTGAAGCACGTTCAACATAAAAGGAGCATCATTG
The DNA here is from genome assembly GCA_030272315.1 of Paspalum vaginatum. NCBI lineage: Eukaryota > Viridiplantae > Streptophyta > Magnoliopsida > Poales > Poaceae > Paspalum > Paspalum vaginatum. The sequence goes on along the minus strand of CM059015.1, from coordinate 24,183,354 downwards.
GACACCGTCAAACTTCGTCTTTGCCCTTTCTCTCTTGTTGGGAAGGCAAAACAGTGGTTCTACCTCAACCATGCGACATTAACAACTTGGAACGCATGTTCTGATCCATTTCTTGCGAAGTATTTGCTGCTTGGGAAAACTAACGCATTGAGGAACAAAATATCGAGCTTCCAACAGCTCACAGATGAAACCGTGGCGGAGGCCGAGGAAAGACTCTAGGAGTACATCATAGCCTGCCCCACCATGGCATGCAAGAGTGGCTGATTATTCAGAGCTTCTTCCGTGGGCTTCACCGCTCAGCACAAGAACATCTAGATGCAGCTGCTAGAGGATCCTTCCTGTCCTTGAGCATCATAGTGGCCAAAGGGCTAATTGAGAAAATGGCCACCAATCAAGGATGGAGAGAAGAGAGTTCTAGTACCCGATCCCGTAGCATCCATCAGATCGAGAGCACTGACATGCTTACCGCCAAGATGGACCTGCTGTTGAAAAAGCTAAACGATACTCTAGAAGCTGCTCTAGTCTACACCCTTGATACCCATATGACTTGCGAAGTCTGTGGGAACACAAGGCACTTGGGGAATAGCTACCCCAAGATGCGACCTAAAGACGCAAACTTCATAGGGAGCAACAACTTCAACAATGGGAATCGTCCTCAGCCAGGATGGTGTACACGACCATATCTCCCTTTCTCCGAACAAGGTAACTCTTCATGCAATTCACAGCAGTTTCCTAAAAATAACTTTGATCAGAAAGCTGTGAATGATAGCATTAGTAAAAAGTTCCATGCTAATGATAGAATGTTTGAATCTATTTTGGTGCAAATGGAAACTTTAAACAGTGCTATGAAAAACCAACTTAGCTTCAATAAAATGTTGGAAACCCAAATAGCTCAGTTGGCTGCTGCCTTACCTAACCCAAATACGGGTAAGCTGCCTAGGCAACTTGAAGCTCCACCCAAGGAGCACATAAATGCAGTAACCACTAGGGGTGGAAAGTCCACACAGGACCCCCCCGTCTCCTAGTCGTGTAGGTATAGAGCAGAAGAAGACAACAGACTCCGAAGACAAGGTCGTAGAGGAAGATATACTCCAGGTACGGAGGAGAAACTAGAATAAGCACCTACCACATGAGTTCTATGATACTACAGTGCTGCCGTTCCCTCCACAAAACAAGAAGGCTGCCACTGACGAACAATACAATAAGTTCAATGAGGTCATTAAGAAACTCTATGTCAACATACCTCTGCTAGATGCCATGCAGGTACCGACATATGCTAAGTACTTAAAGAACATCCTCAACAATAAGAAACCCCTACCGTTAATGGAAATAGTGCATTTGATAGAAGAGTGTAGTGTAGCGATACTCAAGAAAAAAGATCCTAGAAGCGCCACCATCTCATGCTCGATTGGAACCCAACATTTTGACCAAGCATTGTGCGATCTTGGAGCCAGTGTCAGTGTGATGCCCAAGGTTATCTTCGATAAACTGAATCATGCCGCACTTGCCCCCATGGCTATGTGTCTGCAGATCGTAGATCAATCCGTTTGCTACCCTGAAGGAATCGTGGAGAATGTTCTGGTAAAAATCCAGAATTTCCTCATCCCCGTGGATTTTGTGGTACTGGACATGGAAATTGACTCAAAAACACCGCTCATCCTTAAGCGGCCATTTTTGAGCACCGCGGAAGCAACCATCAGTGTCGGGGAAGGAAAGGTCCACCTCAACATAAATGGCAAGAATGAGACATTCGCCTTCAAACCAAAAGTTGAGCATTGCAATAAGGTGCACACTTTCAAGTGCCAGGCACAAAAGAATGCACCCAAGGCCAAAAGTGGGACCAAGAAGCCAAATTCAATGGTTGACAGCCTTGTTACAATTATGCTAAACAAATTGAAAAGCGAGGCCGACATCCAACAAAAAGAGTATGAAGCTGTCATGGAAAGCAAAAAATTGAGACAGCAAGAGAAGAGACACGGCAAGCCCGGTCCCGCAACAGGAGGCAAAGCTCCTGAGAACAAGGTTGGCGCCCACAACCCACCTACGGCAACCAATCCAGTGTGTGTCATGAGCAAGCGTGCCAATGAGCCACCTACGACAACACCAAAATGGCGCGCGAAAATACCACTCGCCACCTCGTGCGTACACGCTTACGACATCCAGAAGGTGGAAGATGGTTCACCCGCGCCAAAAGGTAAATTTGGCATTATCATTCAACGGCATATTTATTTCGCCCCAAAATTTGAATTCACACGCCACTGCATATTTAGTTTTTCTCGTCTAAATTCTTGCATTGCACTAGTTGAATTTACCATTGCATGTCTCTATTTTGCAAATTTTATTTTTGTATTTTTGTATCAAAAAAAAATTTAGTGGCCGGCCGACCAACCCCCTGGCCGGCCGACCAACCTTTTTTTCCCTTCCTTTTCTTTTTCCTTTACCTCCTTTCTCTTTCTCTTTCTCTTTCTCTTTCTCTTTTCTTTTTCTTTTCCTTTTCTCTTTTCATTTTTCTTTTCCTTTCCCTTTCTCTTTTCCTTTCTCTTTTCTTTTTCTTTCTCCTCACTTTTCCTTTTACCTTTAAATTTACCTTCTCCCAAAGCAAACATCAGAAATTAGGGGCAGCATCATGGCCGCCCAGCCTCCACTAAAGGCCGCCCGGCCACCCCTTTTCTTACTTTCAGCGCATGCAAGATTTAGCACTCTACTTCTCCCTCTCAGTCATTCCCACGCGCAAAATCATGGCCGCCCGACCAGTCATCATGGCCGCCCAGCCACCAGAGTTGGCCGCCCAGCCACCAGAGCTGGCCACCCGGCCCCCTACTGCTCCTCGCCTCCCCCTGCTGCTCCTCGCCTATAAATACAGCCCCTTGCCTTCCCTGCTTGATGCCCCAAGCAGCAACGCACGGCACTCTCTCTCTCTCCCTCTCTTAATCTCTCACTTAGTGTTTAATTAAGCTCTTTTGCTTAGTTAGAAATTGTGCTCAAATAAAATCCGTGCTAGCCAAATAAAATTTCGGCTACGCTCTCTCAAATTTCTGCAGAAATAGGACTGTTTTGTGGAGGCCCTGCCCCACAAGGACACCGATTTTTAGACGACTAACCCGATACCATTATTTTGTCATCTCTCCTTCGGGTATAGTGTGTTTTGTCATCGCCTTGCTGGATGAAACGAATGCTCAAAAAGGCAAAGAAGGCGTTGGCATGGTGGGGCATCATGTCCATTGGTCCTCCTCCGAGGGGTCCACTCCGGTGAATAGGCGTGCTGCTTCAAAGAGGATATCCATGAGCACGGAGGAGCCCGAGGAATTTCTGACGTCATCCACACACCGACCTTGCTTCTTCTCGACTCCCAAGATGTATCTCGCAGCAATGACGAGGGAAAGGCATTAAGGCTTCTTTACTAGAAGTTTTACACCTTAACCAAGTGCTTCAACGAGGATGTCCTGATCAACACTGGCATGCGGAGTGAATTCGATGAGGAGTTCCAAGCCGTGGGCTGGGAAAACTTCACCGAAATCACAGAAGGAGGAATTGTGCTCCTCATGACACTGCGCACCAAGACCCAATGGGAAGGTACGGTTATCTAGTTCTGACTTTTTAATACTGATTATGAGTTTACGTTACGACAATTTAGCAATTTGCTAGGGCTTCTCACCACAATGCTCTGTGGACGAAGACCCAATAGGCTTTAATTCAGTAGAGTTTTGGAAAGAGTTAGCTAGGGCTGACTCTTCCAAGAAAAAGAGCATCACGAACATCAAGCATCCCACCATGCAGTTTCTAGCTCGTTGGATTACCATTGGTTGTTGTCCCGCTGGAGGACACCCGCTGCACCACAGTAGAAGATATGAAGTGCCCTTATGCCTTTTGGAAAAGGCAAAAATTTGCCCCCGTTCTTAGCATGCTTTCTCACTAGATGGGGCTAGTCCACGATGGCAACATCATTTCGATCATGTCATTTGTGACGAGGATTGCTAATCATTTAGGAGCATTAGCAAATGCCATTGTGTCATTTATGCCCGATGAACCATCACACAAAGTTAAGGAGTTGCACTTCATTCACGCACACTTTCTGAGAAAGGACGCACAGGGAAACTTTATTATGACGTTTAGAGGCTAGAGTTTGAGCTGCCGCTTCCGGCTCCGCAGCTCAAATTGTACTCTATGAGATCACTAACCATGCAACTAGAACACGAGCCAGCAAGACATAGTATCTCCGAAGTGATGACTCGAGCCCACCGACACCGAGCTGAACTAAAGAATCCGCAAGACTTACGAAGATGCACAAGAACCAGGCGCCGAGCCTGCATGGGCTCACCTAGGCGTAGGACCCTCCGCTTCGGAGAACCAGGGAGAGTCATGGCATAGCTATTGGAACTCCGTCGTACCCTCAGTACATTCGATGCCATCAACCAACTATGGCAGAGGTGAGCAGTCTTACGGTCATGGTATAGGCCCATCCAGCTCAGCACGATACACCGATGAAGGCTATGGAGGAAACTTCAATGCCCTCTTCGGAGCTCTGAACCTCCAAGAGCACCGCACACTAGGGATAATTGATAGCCTCAAACAGATACATGAGACACAAGCAGTCGACCACAACATGATTATGGAAACAAGAGTGACTGTGGACCGCATGCAAGAGCATAACCTCATGTACTACAACTGGAAAGGGTTCTATACCGACTGAGCTTACTTGAAGCTTGGGGAGACCTGACAAAAGGAAGGTACGTGTGCCACACCACTTCTTTGTGTTTCCCTGTGTTTCTCTAAAAGCCTACCAGTTTTGCCCCACCATGAGAGTAGTAGTTTGTATATTTCTTTTCAACATGTTTAATTTCAGTTTGCTTAGTTTAACTCAAAAAAGTATAATATAAAAAAACTCCCATGCTTTAATGAAATTCACATGCTAGCTTTATTTTGGAAATGATGAATAGTTGCTCTATCAAGTGAATGGTCTAATTCTTGCATGACAACTTATGCTTAACTTAGTCCCATGTTGGTGGATAAAGAAAAGTAAACCAAAGTTTTACCTTGTGGATGCCATTTGTGATAACAAGCCTAAGTTGTTGGGAGATGATGATATAACTTAAATGTGGGATGATTCTTTCATGTTCCTAGTAAGATGAATATCTCAGGTCATTATTTTGAAATTGACAAAATTAAGCTCCCCTTGGTTGAAATTCCTACCAGAGCCAAAAATACTTCATATGTTCTAACCGATACAAAGAGCTACTTAGAAATGTTTTGAGCTTTGTCAAATTTTGAGTCAATTTGAGTAGAAATATCACCTTCTGTTGATAGCTGGAGTACAAACAAATGCAAGCGATCCATTTCGGACTTTGCATCCAGCAAAATGTCTCCAAATGCTTCTCATATTCCCTAAAGCCTTCAAATCTCAAGGGGAAAGGATATGGAGCAAAAAGAAAAAAATGCATGCAAATGCATGGAAAAATGAAAAAAAAAGCGTGCAAAAGCACGGCAAAATGAAAAGCATGCAAAGTCAAGCATGGCAAAAATAAATAAAGGCTCCATATTCCCTCCAAATCCATAAAAGGCTACAAGGGATGAAAATCAGGAGAAGGAGACACTTTGTTCCACCACTCATACTCAAGTGATCAAATTGAAGAAGTGATAGAGTACACTCTTTGGTCCAATCTTTGGCTTAGCAAAATGAACATTCTAAGTGTGCCACATTATTCCCGACCTAAAGCTCCACAAAGGCCTTAGTGTAAGAAAAATGTTGGCCAAGATCATGGCCCTTGGTGAGGAAACACTTCTGAGCGATAGAGATTACCATGGGGAAGCTTTTTTTGTTTTGAAAAATCTTGAAGAACCATGAGAAGGACATACAAAAAGAAGAAGTTAGAATCACTCCTGCAATAAAGTTGTTCTGTCTCCCAACCACTCAAGGCAAGGTAAGCAAAAAGGTGCACCACAGGTATTATCTAAGATGAGCTTTGATTATTTCACTAATTGGGGTGAAGGTTTGAGTGTGAGTTGCTTATAAGAATTCTCCTTCATCTTCGATATTGCAGCAACTCCTGATCCACTTTCAGTCTTAGCTTTGCTCGAGGTCGAGCAAAAGTTTAAGCTTGGGGGGGTGTTGACGGTCGTAATCTCACGATATCAACCGTCAATTATCCACCAGATCAAGCAAAACATGTGAAATATTTGGACTAACCCTTACTACTAATGAGTCCAACAAGATGTACATGAATATTTGGGGCCAGATACAAAATTACACGTAAAAATGGATGAAACAAGGTCAAGAAATGAAGATGGGCCGAAATAGGGAAAAACCCATGGCCGCTTGACCATATCCCATGGTCGGCCGACCACCTGTTATGGCCGCCCGGCCATCTGCCAGGTCACCCGACCTTGTGGCATGGTCAGCCGACCACCCCTCCAAGTCGGTTTGCCCCCACTTCACTCCTGCATGCAAAGAAACACAAGGCAATGTCATTCCAACCGTTTTATCAAGCATCCAAAGAATCTAATGGCCGAAAGACCATCAAACCATGGATCGGTGATGTCACTAATCTGAGGGAAGAGCCATGCAGCAAATCAGAGAAAAACACGTGGCCGCCCGAGCAGATTTCGTGGCTGCCCGGCCACTCTTCGAAGGCATTTTACACGTGCATCAACCGTTTCAACCTCCAAGCGACATGGGACATGGTGCATGGCCGCCCGGCCACCAACCTACCCCCACAACCGACCTAGGCCACCTACAAATACCCCCTTACATGTATGGACTATAAATAGGCCCCGAGAGCCCATTTGGAAACTGTGGAGTTGAGTTCAAATTCTATCTTAGAGTGCTACACTATTCCCTTAGTAGTTAGGATTATCCTGGGAGTTATAGTTGATTCGAGCTTTGCCTCGGAGTCTCCAGAGTTATCTTCGAGTCTATGGTAAAGCTTTGTATCTTTTGGATTCAGATTATCTTCAATATAATTTCAGTTATATTTTACTCTAAGTTCGATCGCCTGCGAGTGTGGTGTACCTTTCCTTGCACACTTGCTAAGCATCGGTTGTGTTTAACTTTGTTATTCAATTGCTGTTATTCTTGCTAGTTGTATAACTCATCCCTAGACTTAGATGCTAGGCTCTGGCTAGACCCTCTCCTCTGATGAAGGACGGTCTGTCAGTTATTCAAGCTTCACTTGAACACGTTTATAGCGTGCCATTCTCTACACGCAACTTTGCTTGGTAGCCCCACTCGGTGATGGCGTGTGGTGTGCCTTTGTAGTCTAAGCCCATCGTTTGGGAGGCCCGTAGGTGTTAGCTAGACTCCCTTTCGGGACCAACTATCTACCCCTGGTACCCTCAAGACTCTAGAATTTCGCTCGACGCAAGACCCTGACTTGTTAATTGAGTTTCTTAGTTAGTCATGGATAACCTTTGCAGCAGATTAGAAATAGAGTTTGGTGACTTTATCTCACTCATTTTCCTCCTAGGCAGCTGTACCTTTCTACTAGATATCTTTGATAGGCTTATCATCCCACCATAGACCTATGTTTGTCATGTATACTCCTGTTACTACCGGTTAGTATAATTTATCTAAGTTTACATTTATTTCGACTTGAGTATATTCAATTACACTCTCTCAGCCTGCCCTTCCCAATGGAAATTTACGATACTCAAAATACTTTGAGTGAAAGGCTACAACGGTCTCCTTACGCTTCCGGAGTAAAACCTATTAAGGCTAAGAGATGCCAACAGCATGCAAAGCTCAAACTCTCCCCAGAAATGCATCCTCACAAAAGCAAGATGGATGCGCAACTCCCCCTGAACTAGATCTCTCCAGAATTCTCCCCCTTTGGTCCATGAACTCCCCTTGGAGCAACAACCTCTCCCCCTTGTTGACAATGGACACATCAAGGGTTCATAGAACTCAACTCCCCCTGAATAAGACAATTCCCCCTAAAAATATGCCATGAAATGCAGGAAGTGTACCACGAAGAGCTCAGTAGAGATGAAAAGCTAGTAAATACGAGTTCTAGCATACAGGGCAAGTGAGGGCAATGAAGCATGCAAACAAGCTCAATTGAATCTATCTTATACAGATCAAGAGCATGTTTTTCTGAGTCATTGAAAAGAAAGCATCGCCAACATGAATAGCATCTAGCAAGGTAGGCATGAACAACAAGATGCTAGCAAAACATACAAGGTGTGCTACTCTCAATCAAAGCATATACAACAAGCCATAAGTAATTTAGAGACTTGCAAATTTCATATTTAGCAACTTGTAGCTTCATGCAAGTCAGATCATGAGCTAGGGGTTATTCACTTGTCTTAGCCACTTCTTACCAACCAATGACAAGCCTTGGTTCAGAGAACCATCAGAAGCTTAAGACAAGATTTTGGTCAAACACAGCCTAGTCAAAGTTCATGCCAGAGTGCAAAGGCAAGCTATCTCAAATTAGATCAGTGCGACAAGCAAACCCACCTGGATCTTTTCAATTCAGCTCAAAAGACAGAACTTGTATACAGATTTAGTTTAGAATTCAGATTTTAAGCAAGGTATCATAAATGCTTAGGTAACAACTTAACAAAGGCTTATGACTAGCATATCCAAGCATGAAAAGATAGCATAACATTCAACATTCCTGATATAGGTTAGGCCCGATCTTCCATGAGGTACGTTGGTTTAGGGGTGGAGACTCGACGTTGGTGATGAATGCTCTGAGCCAAAGGTTCGAATCCTTGCAATCACGACACCACTGCTCCAATGGTTATCGACCACGTGACCCGCACAATTGACCTTGCTAAGAAGGCTATCATTCCTGCAATGCAAGCAAAGAACACCAGCAAGAACGAGGAAAAACGCAAATCTCAATTGAGTTGCACAAGTTCGGGTTTCACAAACCGACGACGGCGAAACTGTTCGATGATAGATTAATCTAAGCAAAACCCAAATCCTAACTTGGGCTGCGGCTACTGTTTATGTAGAGTTTAGTTCAACCTGACAAGGCCAAGACGCGTCTATGATGGACTCCTAGATGATACATGGGCCAACAGCCCAAAAAGAGGGAAAATAGCCCTTGGACAGATTCTGATCTCTAACTTGCGACGTGAATTACCGATGACTCCGAATGCCAAATGACCTAAAACTAGTGGTATTGGAAAGATTATCTTCTTAGCTTTCTAGGCATATGTGGATCGTTAGAATTGGAGTCCGTTTTTGGCCTGGACGATGATTTTACTAATGACTGGTCCTGGAGGCCGAGGAAGTCGATTCCAAGGAGAATTGGGCATCCATCTTGACTTGGACGTTCTTCTTGCCCTCCTCCTAGTCCGAACTGCTCTCCAAGGCCTTTATGGTCCTCTCCTAAGTTCCTAAGTACAATATAAGCAACCATAGTATTAGGTAGCATACCATCCTCACAAGTATATGTATGAACACTTAGGAACGAGCTCACCTATTGGTTCAATTGTCTTGCACGTACTCTTGTAATAGGGCCTTGCATAATCATATGAGTGATGTCCTCTTCAATTCCTACACATGCTAGGTAGCCAAGTCAAGTGGTGATCATGGTTTTTGATTTTCAAGAAATAAAAGTGACTTAGCTCACAAATGATATTAGACAGATTTAAGGAGTTTAGCCAATCATGATCATGTAAACACTGTACAATCTAGCACAAGCAAGTACTAAGTAGTCATTCCAGAAGAGCTCTAGTGATAGTGAATTGAAAATGCATATGATACAATGCAATGAATGATATGATACAAAATGCAAGGAAAATAAAGAAAAGCAAAGAAAAAGCAAAACAAAAACTTACACTGCAGCAAAGCTACCACAAACTAAAAGGGGTAACAAACACCAAGCTCCCCACGCAAGCGAGGAAAAGCGCTAAGCTCTAAGGGCTTGGTGAAGATATCGGCCAACTGGATCTCAGTTTCCACATGGATCAAGTCTATATCTCTCTTCTCATAGTGATCTCTCAGGAAGTGAAACTTCACGTCCATGTGTTTGGTTCTAGAGTGCAAGACAGGGTTCTTAGCTATAGAAATAGCAAAAGTGGAGTCTACTAGGTGAGGGATCTTCCCAAAACTCAGGCCAATTCACTCAGGGTCGCTTTCATCCTAAGTAGCTGGGAGTAAGAACTAGCAATAGCAACGTATTCGGCTTCGGTGGTGGAAGTGGATACGCTAGATTGCTTGCGTAAGGACCAAGAGACAAAAGAAGAACCAATGAACTGGCAGGTGATGGAAGTAGACTTATGCTCCAGCAGACAACCTGCAAAGTCAGCATCCGAAAACCCTCTAAGAGAGAGTCAAAGCTGAAGAAAACCAAAGACCAAACTTAGGAGTCTATTTCAGATACCTGAAGATGCGCTTCACCGCTTGATGGTGTGATGTCCTCGGTGAGGCCTGAAATCATGCACAAAGATGAACAGCAAAATGAATGTCTGACCGGGTTGTCGTCAGGTACAGAAGTGAGCCGATCATTCCTCGGTACTCCCTTTGGTCCACCACCTCCCCTTCTTCATCTGCATCAAGCGTCGTTTGTGTTGACATGGGAGTCGACATAGGATTGGAGTCTCCCATATCAAACTTCTTCAGAATATCCTTCGTGTACTTGGCTTGATGGATGAAGGCTCCTTTAGGCCTTGCTTGATTTGCAATCTAAGGAAAAATTGCAACTCTCCCATCATGCTCATCTCAAACTCCTTCGACATCTGCTCGGAAAACTTGGTAACAAGAGAGTGAGACGAGCCACCAAAGATGATATCATCCTAAGTATATCGGGACAATAAGAATATCTCTACTATGCTTGAGGAGAAAATAGGTCTTATCAACACTCCCCATTTTGAAACCCTATTTTAGCAAAAAGGTTTTCAATCTATTTTACCAGGCACCTAGGGCTTGTTTCAAACCATACAAGGCTTTTTGAAATCTGTAAACATGGTTAGGGTGTTTAGCATTTTCAAATCCAGGGGGTTGCTTTACATAAACTTCTTCTTGAATGAAACTATTTAGAAAAGAAGACTTCACATCCATTTGAAAAAGCTTAAAACCCATGGAAGCTGCAAAGGCTAAGAGAATACGTATGGCTTCCAGGCGTGCAACTGGAGCAAACGTTTCCTCATAGTCTATTCCTTCTTTTTCGCAAAAACCCTGAGCCACAAGTCTAGCCTTGTTCCACACAACAATGCCATCCTCCCCTTGCTTATTTTTGAAAACTCATTTCATACTAACAGGATTGCATCGTGGCAGTGGCTCTGCTAAAACCCAACCTCATTCCTCTCAAAATTTTCTAACTCCTCATGCATTGCATTAACCCAATTACCATCAGAAAGAGCGTGGGCAACATCCTTGGGCTCAAAAGAGGCAACAAATGGAGCATGTGCAAAGAAAGGGATATAACCTTTTTGGGACCTCAAGGTCCTTGCATGCAAATCACCAATGATCCCGTGTGGTGGGTGATCCCACTGGGCCTGCCGAGATGGGACAATCTCAGAGGTCACCTCCCCTGTGTCCTTGGCAGGGTCAGCCTCTGCTCCTGCTATCACCAGCATCTCCTTCACCTTCCTCATCCTCAAAGATGGGGGCACCTTCCTCATCATCACCTGAAAGCTCAAATGCAGGGGTTGCGCAAGGCATAGATTCATCGAATGAAACCTCACAAGTCTCTACCACTTGTTTGGTATCAAGGATCCACACTCTATATGATCAAGAACTAGAAGTGTACCCAAGGAAAATACCATCCAAGCAGCGAGATTCAAATTTGTTCAAATCCCCCCTTTCTTCAGCACAAAGCATCTGCAACCAAATGCACGCAGGTGCTTGACGCTGGGCTGCCTACCTAAACCAAAGCCTGTACAAAGTCTTCCCCAAGAAAGCTCGTAGGAAGATATAGTTGGCAATGTAACAAGCTGAATTCATAGCCTTAGCCCAAAAACGTCATGGAGTCCTATGCTCGTCGAGCATCGTCCGACCCATCTCAATGAGTGCGTTGTTCTTGCGTTCACAACACTGTTCTGAGGTGGGGTACAAGGAGAAGAGAATTGGTGTTCGAGACCTAGGTCACGGCAGAAGGTTTCGAATCGAGAGTTTCAAAATTCTCCGCCATTATCGCTGCAGATAGCTCTCATGGCCTTATGACTCTCATTTCTTAACCTCAAGACCAGATCTCGAACAAAACTGAAAGCCTCATCTTTGAACTCCATGAAGAACACCCATGAAAAGTCAGAAAAGTCATCTACTATGACAAGCACATACCACTTACTTGACCGACTGTACCCGAGTAGGACCAACCGTGTCCATATGCAATAGCTCGCGTAGGTAGGAGGTCATAACCTGATTAATAGGAGCATGAGAAGCTGCAACCATCTTGCCATGACGACAAGGGTGCCGCACTAAGTCCTTTTCTGCTTTCAAATTGGGCAATCCTCGAATCAGACCCATCGAGGTCAACCTGACTAGCAGATCAAAACTCAAATGGCCTAGCCTCCTATGCCACTTCCAGATATTAGCAGAAGGACCAGCTGCCAAACATCGAGGGGGACAAGAAATAGATGCAAGGCCAACCTCAAAAACCTACCCATAGGGCAAAATCTAACAAACAAGGTTTTCCTTAGCATCAAGCACACAAGAAGAACCCTCCTCAAAGTGAACCTCGAACCCTTCCTTGAGAAGTTGCGAGACATAAACCAAATTGAACCACAAACTCCTCACAAAAGTAACTTCTCTTAGGGAAAGCTTGGCAGAAAGCGAAACACCACCAACACCCAACACTTTACCTTGACCACTGTCCCTAAATGTGATGTACTCCTTGGTGCTCACGAGGTTGAGGCTGGAGAACCATCTACGGTGCCTTGTCATGTGCCTAGAGGTGCTAGAGTCCATGATCCATTTGTCCTCCAGGCCTCGATCCTGCAAAATCAACTAAAGCGACAGTGAGCAAACGGTCTGGCACTGTGGTTAGTGGAACCGCTGAACCAATGTCGAGCCATCTGCTCAAAAGTGGGGTAAGCACAGTCAAAGTAAGCATCACGACGATCTGGGTAACAACAACCTCCAAAGCGTGAACTCACAAACTCTCTACCTCCAAAGCCTCAGTCACGAGGTCCACAACCGCGCTGAAAATAACTAGGAGCTCAGCCGGCAAAGCGTCCCTCACCACCTAGGAGCATGGGCTTGAAAGCCGCCTCCTCTCTCACCACCAGTAAAGCGATCTCTCATCTCATGGCGATGGAAAGGATCCTGCCTACCACCCTAGTTGAACTGATCTTGGTTCCCCCAAGCTCTCTTCTTCCTCTCAACCTACTTCCATCTGAAGCAAGACTTCTCCGAGTAACCATTCCACTGGCAAGATTCACTGTGGTAGATAGGTCTTTTGGGCATAGGCTAGGGCTATGTCTTGGACTTCTAGTGTGATGGTGAAGCCTTGGGTGGTGCAGGCTGCTGGACTTGCTTCTTGCCTAAAGGCTTAAGCACTTCATCCACAATCTTATCTAGCTTGGCTTGTGATGGCTTGGGTGTCCAAAACTGCTTCTTTTGGCAGCCCTAGGTGGCTCGTGGAAAACCCCGTCATTAGTAGGCTAGGGAGAGGCAGTCTTAAGCTTGATCGGGGCACTCTTCTTCTCATCTAAAGTACTGCACTCACCTAACCCAAGTCTGCTCGTGTCACCTTCACCACGCTTGTTTCCCTCTATGATAATCTTATGCTAAGGTTCTCTAGCATACATTCAACTCAGCACCTCTCGCAACCTACAGTTGTCCTATTCAAGGATCAACTTCTCCTCTCTCACATCTTCCAGAATTAAGGTCTGGGCAGCACAAGTGTCACAGTCTAGAGAGAGAATCAGAGGAACAGACTTCTCTAGCATCTTAATGGTGGCATCTTTCTCCACTAACAGCAACCTCAAAGTGAGACAGTTCTTACACGTGTCAGGGGGTGCTGAAAGCACCTCAAGGTGAGCTCACACCTACTCAAGCTCACTCTTTAAAGTAGGACAGACCATGCACGCACCCAAAAGCATGGGCCTAGCCCTAAGCTCCTTCAGCTCCATGAGCTGCCCCTCACACTTCACCTTCAGCTCAGTTATATGTCAACAGCTTGGTGGGGGCAAGACTCACACTTAGGCTCCTCACTCAAAGTAGACTCATCTATTTTAGACTGGAGCTTGCCTATCTCAACCTTTACCCTTTTCGTCTCCTCTATCGGATGAGCATACTTGTTCTTCTGCTCACAAAGGTCACTCATCAAGGACTCACAGGTAGGGAACTCAATCTCATTAGGCAGGACATGCACACTCTTCAACCTCTCAATCTCAGCCAAAGCATCAGCAAGCTTAGCTTTCTGCTTCTGCGGCTTCTTGGCTGCCTTCTCCAACATCTTGTCTTGAGCTTTCAACTCACGACTATTCTTCTCCAACATTCTCAACAATCTTAACTTGCTCGGGAGTTACCTCATCATCAGAGGAGTCATTGTCGTTGCCGTTGTCATCCTTGTCCTCAAGCACCATGGAGCAGAAGGATCTCCGGTCCATCTTGTGCTTATGCTTGGACTTGGTGAAGATGAAGCATAGCCCAGCTAGACTGCCTTGATCCCTTCTCTTGTCTCACTTGGTGATAATCTCCTCATTCGCTCGAACTTGATGAGGACAAGGAGGAGGAGGACATTCTGTTGTAAAGACCACCAAGCTCGACAAAGAAGGCCTTTTCCTGCTTCCGGTTGTCCTGCTGGTAGCTCTTGAAAGCCTTCCTGATGTTCTTGATCTTGCCATAGCGGTGCTTGGCGTGGTCACTGCTTGCCATAGTCCTGCTTGCTAGAGTGGTACTTGTTGGAGGCACGGGAGTGGCTCTTGCCCTTCTTGTACTAGTCATTGTTCTTGTTGGGGCACTCGGTGATGAAGTGGCAAACCTCTCCGGCACTCAAAGCATTTGGGCCTCTCGCCCCTCTTCTTGCTCATCCGGTTGTCATAGGTGCACTAAAAATGACTAGACACCGGATAGAGCTCTTCATCCCCAAGTGACGCCAACTGCTCCTCTGTCACAGACATCAAAGCAGAAAATGAAAAATTGTGAAGTCGGGGGTTAGTAGCAGCTTCCTTAGAGCTTGAAGCTAAGGCTAGTGAGAGCCAATGGATAGGCTCCATTTCCACTAGAGTGATGAGTGATTGTCAACAGTAGCAAGACCCAGAAGGACTTGGGCACAAGACCTCCGATGGACAGGAGACCCTCCGATGGACTGGAGGTAGAGGAAAGTCCTCCGAAGGACTGGAGGCACGCTCGGCGTCTGTCGGCCATGGGAGTTCGGTATATGGAGGAGCGGCACGGCGACGATAGGAGGAAGTCCTCCGAAGGACTGCGAGGCTGCCCCGATGGACAAGGGATGCCGGGCGCCACCTGCGGTGCGCCAACCCGAATGCGTGGCGCGAAGGCGTACGAGGGAGGCTTTGGCGGCTTCGGCTCAAAACCGTCACCCAAGCTACCCAAGCCTTGGTGAGTTGGGCCACGACTCGCCAAGAAAGAGAAGATGGGCCAATTCCGGCCCAGGCGGAGACTTCCTAAAGCTTCCTGGTTTCTGACTTCAAAACCCGGGATGGATCGCGGATTGGACTACTGGCCACGTGGAGAGCATCCGAGGATTGCGTGGAACTTACAAAGATCAAGACTTCATCGTGGTCGTACGTCCCGAAATATCGTGTAATCTTTCTTTTGAGTCCTTAGGGTTTTTCTAGCTGTAGGGGCCTAAGTGCAAAACTATCTAAATAGCACTTGGGTATAAATAGGTCCAAGGCAGGTCTTTAGAGGCGCTCTTGGCTGCTAGGATTTGTCTTCACTTGGTGATTTTGGTCCTTAAGCTTTGAGCTCCATTGTTAGGGAGGTTAGAGTAGGATTTAGCCTCCTAATCTTGAGGGAAGGTGAGGGTGGTTGCTTGGGACGAATTTCTGCTTGTATGCTGAATCTTTAGACCTATCTTGGCCACTTAATCGAAGAAAATTCGTGCAGCAACCTTGTGTTCGTCTCCTCCCTCTCTCTCTCTTTGGTTTTTGGGTTCAATCCTTGGCTTTTGGGTGTTTTTGTTGGCCAAGCTTGAATCGCTTTCCTTGCAGATGTTTTGGACTTGCTAGGACGTGGAGATTATGACCTAGTTCATCTTAATCCTGCTGGATTGCCACTGAGCAACCCTCTTTTGTGTTTTCCCCTTTCTTGCCCAAGGATGGCCATTTCACAAGATCTGAAATTCCCGCTGATTCCGTGGTTACCTTGAGTTGATCTTTTCGAAATAGCTTTGAAATAGGGTCCAGATAACCTGTGCAAAATTTCGTGAAGTTTGGACAAGGTTGGATCAAGTTTGGATTTGAAAACGTCTTTTCTGCGACCCTACCGGACAATCCGGCAGAGGCCACCGGACAGTCTGGTTCCACCGGATAGTCTGGCAATGCCCATCGGACAGTCGGGCGTGAGGCACTGTCTGGGCTGTGCCACCAGACAGTCCGGCATCAGGCACCTGGATAGTCCGGTCCCACCGGACAGTCCTGTGCTGACCACCGGACAGTCTGGTCCTGCCAAAGACCTGCTGTGTTCTTCTCAGTTTGGTTTTTCCGCTGTGATTTTGTTTTGGATTTTTGCATTCCTCCTTGAAGACCATTCTCTTTGCTTACTGTGGGTCAGTGAGACGCACCTCGGTGCGGTGAGTGTCTTGTGGCGGTTATTGCAAAATTCGTTGCTCCACTATCATTCTTGTTCGGATCTTGAGCTTTCTTGCATTGGTGCGTATCCTCACAGTGGACGACACCCTTGCGCTGCTAGGCACGTATCTATTCACTGGACGGTGCTTAGTTTCGGTTACCACTTGGGGGTTTGTGAATTTTGTGATTTCAAGTGCTCCTATTCGCCCCCCCCTCTAGTCGCACGTCTCGGTCCTACAATTGGTATCAGAGCCGGTTCGGTTTCTTCATACCTTTACTGGTGAGAAACCAGTAGCGACTATCAGCTCACTCCAAGAAGATTCCGGTCCTTGGTTCCGATGGGTACTCCTACTAGAAGGGTAGGATGAGAGCTTTTTGCTTAGCTAGGGCTAGGACATATGGGATGCTACTCAGAGGGCGAACTTTGTGGTGCTTCCAGTTGCCCAGCGCACCACCCTAGCGATTGTGGCTCAGCATGAGGCGAACGCCAAAGGTATTAACTTTCTCTTCTCAGGACTTGGTCCAGTTGATTATGAGAAAGTGAGCCATCTTGAGACTGCCCGTCAGATCTGGTCCCTACATGAGTGCACACCATGAGGGCACTGCTACTATCAAGGGGCATCTTGTTGAGACTTACAGGCGCGAATATGAAAATTTCATTCAGAAGCCTGGTGAGTCCATCGATGACTTGTTTGGTCGTTTTCAATCGATCATCAACAAGTTGCGCATTAACTCTAGCCCTGAGAGGATCCCATACACCGACCATCAGCAGGCTGTCAAGCTATTGTATGCGTTGGACAGGAAGGTATGGGAGATCAATGTTAACTCGATCAGCGAGTCTGAGGCCTATGACACAAATGGAGTGGAGACTCTTTATAGCAAGCTCAAGGCCACAGAGGTGGATTACAAGTTGAGAGATTATCTCGCTTGTACTGGCTCCTAGAGCCTGGCTTTGGCTTCTCCCTCCAGTGAGGCCGTTTCTAACCCCCAGCTTCACAACTTTTCATTTTCTGCTCTTATGTCTGTTACAGAGGAGCAGTTGGCGTTACTTGGGGATGTTGAGCTTTGCATGGTGTCTAGCCGCTTTCAGCGCGCCTATGACAACCGGATGAGCAAGAAGAGGGGCGAGAGGCCCAAGTGCTTCGAGTGCAGAGAGGTTGGCCACTTCATTCCTGAATGCCCAAACAAGCAGAACAACTACTACAAGAAGGGCAAGAGCCGCTCCCGCGACTCCAACAAGTACCACTCTGGCAAGCGTGACCACACCAAGCACCGATCCGGCAAGATCAAGAATTTCCGGAAGGCTTTCAAGATGCTACCAGAAGGACAACCGGAAGCGAGACAAGGCCTTCTTCGCCGAGCTTGGTGGTCTGTGTGGCGGATCGTCTTCCTCCTCCTCGTCTTCGTCAAGCTCAAGCGATGAGGATATCGTCACCAAGCGGGACAAGAGGAGGGACCAAGGCGGTCTAGCTGGACTCTCCTTCAGTCTCCACCAAGTCCAAGCGCAAGCACAAGATGCACCGGAGATCCTTTTGCTCCATGGCGCTTGAGGACAAGGACGACAAGGGCAATGACAACGACTCCTCCGATGAAGAGGTAACTCCTGAAAAAGCTGAAATTCTTGAGATATTGGAGGCAAATAGTCGTGAGTTGAAAACCCAGGATAGGTTGTTGGAGAAGGCAGCCAAGAAGCTACAGAAGCAGAAAGCCAAGTTGGCTGATGCTTTAGCTGAGATAGAGAGGCTGAAGAGTGTGTCAGCCCAGCCCAGTGAAGCTGACTGTCCTACCTGTGAGACTTTGATGAGAGATCTCTGTGAGCAGAAGAGCAAGTATGCTCATCAGGTAGAGGAGATGGATAGGCTGAAGGTAGAGTTAGGCAAGCTCCAGTCTAAACTGGATGAGCCTATTTTGAGTGATGAGCATGAGTGTGAGATGTGCCCCTACCTAGTTGTTGACATAGCTGAGCTGAAAGTGAGGTGTGAGGGACAGCTCAAGGAGTTGGAGCAGCTTAGGGCTAGACCCACGCCTTTGTGTGCATGCATGGTCTGTCCTACCTTGGAGAGTGAGCTTGTGCAATTGAGAGCTGACCTTGAGATGCTTTCAGCATCCCCTGACACCTGTGAGAACTGTCTCACTCTGAGGTTGATGTTGGTGGATAGGGATGCCACCATTAAGAAGTTAGAGAAGTCCGCTTTCCCGATTCCCTCTCTAGACTGCCCTACTTGTGCTGACCAGACTTTAGTTCTGAAGGATCTGAGAGAGGAGAAACAGACTTTGGTTGATGAGAACAACCGGTTGAGAGAGGTGCTCAGTTGGATGTATGCCAAAGAGCCCCAACTTAGGATGATCTTGGAGAGCACCAAGAGAGCTGAGGGTGACATGAGTGGACTTGGGTTAGGAGAGTGCAGTACTTCAGGTGAGAAGAAGAGTTCCCCAATTAAGCTTAAGACTGCCTCCCCTCACATACTAAGCTGGACTAGAGTAGTAAATGAGATCCTCAAGCCTCCTGTGAGCAAGGTGAGAGTCCAGCAGCCTGTTCCACCCAAGGCTTAGTCTAAACCCACTCCCAAGAGCCATGTCTACCACTGTGACTTTTGCCAGCAGAATGGCCACTTGGAGGAGTTTTGCTTTAGGAGGAAGCAAGTTGAGAGGCATCAGAGAGCCTGGGGGAACCTAGGATCAGTTCTACCAGGGTGGTAGGCAGGATCCTCCCCATCGCGGTGAGATGAGAGACCGCTTTACTGGTGAGAGAGGAGGCGGTTTTCAGGCCCGTGTTCCTAGTGGAGAGAGACGCTTTCCCGGTCGAGCTCCTAGTCGTTTTCAGCGCGGCCATGGATCTTCTGACCGAGGCTTTGGAGGTAGAGGGTTTGAGAGCTCATGCTTTAGAGGTCGTGGGTACCCAGGTAGACGTGATGCTTACTTTGACTGTGTTTACCCCACTTTTGAGCAGATGGCTCGGCACTGGTTCAGCAGTTACACTAACCCCAGTGCCGAACCATTTGCTCACTCTCGCTTTCCTTGATTTTGAAGGGTCGAGGCTTGGAGGACATATGGATCATGGACTCCGGCTGCTCTAGGCACATGACAGGGTACCGCAGATGGTTCTCCAGCCTCAACCCCGTGAACACCAATGAGTACATCACATTCGGTGATAATGGTCAAGGTAAAGTGTTGGGTGTCGGTTCTGTTGCTCTTTCTGGCAAGCTTTCCCTGAGAGAAGTTGCTTTGGTTAGAAATTTGGGGTTCAATTTGGTTTGTCTCGCAACTTCTCAAGGAAGGGTTTGAGGTTCGTTTTAAGGAGGGTTCTTCTTGTGTGCTTGATGCTAAGGAAAACCTTGTTTGTCGGATTTTGCCCTATGGGCAGGTTTTTAAGGTTGAGCTTGCATCTGTTTCTGGCCCTCCTCGGTGTTTGGTTGCTACTCCTTCTGCTGATATTTGGAAGTGGCATAGGAGACTTGGCCATTTGAGTTCTGATCTGCTAGCCAGGTTGAGCCTCGATGGATCTGATCCGAGGATTGTCCAATTTGAAAGCAGAAAAGGACTTAGTATGCCACCCCTGTCATCATGGCAAGATGGTTGCCGCTTCTCATGCACCTGTCAATCAGGTGATGACCTCTTACTCGGGTGAGCTGCTACATATGGACATGGTTGGTCCTGCTCGGGTATAGTCGGTTAGTGGGAAGTGGTATGTGCTTGTAGTTGTGGATGACTTTTCTCGCTATTCGTGGGTGTTTTTCATGGAATTCAAAGATGAAGCTTTTGGTTTTGTTCGGGATCTGGTCTTGAGGTTAAGGAATGAGAGTCATAAAGCCATGAGGGCTATCCTGCAGCGACAATGGCGAAGAATTTCGTAACTCTCGTTTCGAAACCTTTTATCGTGACCTTGGTCTTGATCACCAATTCTCATCTCCTTATACCCCACCCCAGAACGGTGTTGTGGAACGAACGAACCACACACTTGTAGAGATGGCGCGGACGATGCTTGATGAGCATAGGACTCCGCGACGCTTTTGGGCTGAGGCTATGAATACGGCCTGTTACATCGCCAGCACCATTTTCCCACGGGCTTTCTTGGGAAAGACTTCGTACGAGCTACCGTTTGGTAGGTAGCCTAGCGTCAAGCACCTGCGTGCATTTGGCTGTAGATGCTTTGTGCTCAAAAAAGGGGGCATTAGGACAAATTTGTATCTCGCTGCTTGGATGGTATTTTTCTTGGGTACGCCTCTAGCTCTAGGGCATATAGAGTGTGGATCCTTGATACTAGACAAGTGGTTGAGACCTGTGAAGTTTCCTTTGATGAATCTATGCCTTGCACAACCCCTGCATTTGAGCATCAGGTGATGATGAAGAAGGCACTCCCATCTTTGAAGATGAGGATGGCGAAGTAGATGCTGGTGATGCAGGAGCCACTGCACGGGCTTCAGCTCCTGCCCCCTCTGCTACGAGCTCTGAAGATGAAGGAGGACCCTTGCCTACGGCTTCCTCCTCACTCCCCTGACCACAAGCTCGAGCAGAGGTTGGCCCCACTGAGGACGTAGGGGAGGTGACCACCGAGATTGTTCCATCTCGGCAGGTTCAGCGGGATCACCCTCCAGACAAGATGATTGGAGATCTACACCAGCATGTCACACGCTCTTCGGTTAACTCTCTAGCCTTTTTCTGTCACTCCGCATTTGTTGCTTCTTTCGAACCCCGGGATGTGTCACATGCATTATCTGATCCTAGTTGGGTGAACGCCATGCATGAGGAGTTGGAGAACTTTGAGAGAAACCATGTCTGGTATTTAGTTGAACCTCCACCAAACTTCCACCCAATCGGAACCAAGTGGGTTTTCTAGAACAAACAGGGTGAGGATGGGATGGTTGTGAGGAACAAAGCGAGATTGGTCACCCAAGGTTTCTGTCAGAAGGAGGGGATAGATTATGAGGAAGGCTTTGCTCCTATAGCTCATTTAGAGGCTATTAGGATTTTGCTTGCCTTTGCTGCCACTAAAGGCTTCAAATTGCAGCAGATGGATGTCAAGTTAGCTTTTCTAAACGGTTACATAGAGGAGGAGGTATATGTGAAGCAACCTCCTGGTTTTGAGAGTGCCAAGTTTCCAGACCGGGTGTATAAGTTGAGAAAATCCCTCTATGGTCTGAAGCAAGCTCCAAGAGCTTGGTATGCTAGGTTGAAAGCCTTTTTGCTCAAGTCTGGTTTTGTGATGGGTTCAGTAGACAAGACCTTGTTTTTGTTGAGTCGTGGCCGTGACACCCTTCTAGTTCAGATATATGTTGATGACATTATCTTTGGTGGTTCATCTCACGCTTTGGTGCCTAAATTTGCTGAACAGATGAGCACTGAATTCGAGATGAGTCTCATGGGTGAGCTTCAGTTCTTTCTCGGGCTTCAGATGTAGCAAGGCCCAGAAGGAACCTTCGTACATCAAGCCAAGTACACGAAGGACATTCTGAGGATGTTTGACAAGGGAGATCCTCAAGCCCATGGCGAATCCCATGTCAACACAGACGGCTCTTGATGCAGATGAAGGAGGGGAGGTGGTCGACCAAAGAGAGTACCGAGGGATGATAGGCTCACTTCTGTACCTGACGGCGACCAGGCCGGACTTTCAGTTCGCGGTCTGCCTCTGTGCGTGTTTTCAGGCCTCACTAAGGCTAACACATCGTCAAGCGGTGAAGCACATCTTCAGGTACCTGAAATACACACCTGAGCTTGGACTTTGGTTCTCTTCAGCTTCGTTGTTGTCTCTTAGAGGGTATTCGGATGCTGACTTTGCAGGTTGTCGGCTGGAGCGTAAGTCTACATCCAGCACCTGCCAGTTTCTCAGTTCTTCTCTTGTCTCTCGGTCCTCACGCAAGCAATCTAGCGTAGCCACTTCCACCATAGAAGCTGAATACATTGCTGCTGCTAGTTGCTGCTCCCAGCTGCTTTGGATGAAGTCCACCTTGAGCGACTTTGGTCTCAGTTTTAGAAAGATCCCTCTCCTAGTAGACTCTACTTCTACTATTTCTGTAGCTAAGAACCCCGTCCTGCACTCCAGAACCAAACACATAGACGTGAGGTTTCACTTCTTGAGAGA
This sequence comes from Paspalum vaginatum, assembly GCA_030272315.1. Taxonomy (NCBI): domain Eukaryota; kingdom Viridiplantae; phylum Streptophyta; class Magnoliopsida; order Poales; family Poaceae; genus Paspalum; species Paspalum vaginatum. The sequence continues at coordinate 24,160,625 of CM059015.1, read as the reverse complement.
TCACTATGAGACGGGAGATATAGACTTGATCCATGTAGAGGCTGAGAACCAGTTGGCCAATATCTTCACCAAGCCCTTAGACCTGAGCATATTTGCTCTCTTGTGTGGGGAGCTTGGTGTTTGTTACCCCTTTTAGGTTGGGGTAACTTTGGTATAGTTTAGGTTTTGCCTTGTTTTTCCTTCTTTGCTTCTCTTTGCTTTTCTTGCATTTTGTCTCATACCATGCATTGCATTGTAACATATGCATTTTCACTTTCACTAGCACTAGAGCTCTTGTGGTATGACAAGTTAGTACTTGCTTGTGCTAGATTGTACAGTTGCTTGCATGATCATGGTTGGCTAAGCTCCTTGAATCTGTCTAATATCTTTTGTGAGCTCAGTCACTTTTGTTTCTTCAAAATCAAAAACCATGATCACCACTTGACTTCGCTACCTAGCATGTGTAGGAATGTTGAATGCTATGCTATCTTTTCATGCTCGGATATGCTAGTCGTATGCCTGTGTTACACTGATGCCTAAGCATTTAAGGCACCATGTTCAAATCTAAAATCTGAATGAATGTGATTTACAAGTGGTGTCCTATGAGCTAAATTGAAAAGATCCAGGAGGGTTCACTTGTTACACTGATCTAGTTTGAGATAGCTTGCCTTTGCATTTTGGCATGAACCTGGACTAGGCTATGTATGACCAAAACCTTGTCTTAAGCTTCTGATGGTTTTCTGAACCTAGGCATGGCATTGGTTGGTAAGAAGTGGCAACGACAAGTGAATAACCCCTTGCACATGATCTGATTTGCTTGAAGTTCAAAATTGCTAAATCTGTAATTTGCAAGTCTCTAAACTGCTTATGGCCTGTTGTAGATGCCTTGGTTGAGAGTAGCACACCTTGTATGTTTTGCTAGCATCTTGCTGTTCATGCCTATCTTGCTAGATGCTATTCATGTTGGTGATACTCTCTTTTCAACAACCCTGTAAAACGTGCTCCTGTTTTGTATAAGATAGATTCATTTGAGCTTGTTTGCATGCTTCCTTGCCCTCACTTGCTCTTTATGCTAGAACTTGTATTTACTAGCTTTTCATCCCTACTGAGCTCTTCATGGTACACTTCATGCATTTCATGCCATGTTTTGAGGGGGAGTTATCCATATCAGGGGGAGTTGAGTTCTATGAACCCTTGATGTGTCCATTGTCAACAAAGGGGAGAGATGTTGAACAAAGGGGGAGGACTTTGTAGAGATCTAGTTGAGGGGGAGTTTGAGTTCTTAGCATGCTCTTGCATTGGTGTGTTGAGCCTTTTGCCTCTTTCTGGAGGAGCCGATGTTTTGCCTTAGCATGACTGTGTTGAGCCAGTTTGCCTCTTTCTTGAGGGATCATGCTTTAGTTTGATCGACTGCGTTGAGCGGTTTCCCTTGTCTTAGGGGGTCGATCTTTGACTTTGTTTTTTGTTGTCTCAATTTGCCCTTTTTTTGCCAGTATTTGGTCTTTGGGCATCTTGAGCAACTTCTTCTTTTTCTTCTTTCTTTTCGGTTTTACGTTTTTTCCTTTTGTCTTTGTTCTATTTCAGGTTACAGGTTGAAGGTGTTGACAATGCACTCATCAAGGGGGAGATTGAGAGCCAATGGACCGGCTCCATTGCCTCGGGAGTGATGAGTGATTGTCAGCATTAGCAAGACCAAGAAGGACTTGGGCACAAGACCTCCGATGGACAGGAGGCCCTCCGATGGACTGGAGGTAGAGGAAAGTCCTCCAAAGGACTGGAGGCACGCTCGGCGTCTGTCGGCCATGGGAGTTCGGTATACGGAGGAGCGGCACGGCGACGGTAGGAGTAAGTCCTCCGAAGGACTGCGAGGCTGCCCCGATGGACAGGGGATGCTGGGCGCCACCGCGGTGCTCCAACCCGAATGCGTGGCGCGAAGGCGTGCGAGGGAGGCTTTGGCGGCTTTGGCTCAAAACCGTCACCCAAGCTACCCAAGCCTTGGTGAGTTGGGCCACGACTCGCCAAGATAGAGAAGATGGGCCAAATCCGGCCTAGGCGGAGACTTCCTAAAGTTTCCCGGTTTCTGACTTCAAAACCGGGGGCGGATCGCGGATTGGACTGCTGGTCACATGGAGAGCATTCGAGGATTGCGTGGAACTTACGAAGATCAACACTTCATCGTGATCATCCATCCATGAAATATCCTATAATGTTTCTTTTGAGTCCTTAGGGTTTGTCTAGCTGTAGGGATCTAAGTGCAAAACTGTCTAAATAGCACTCGGGTATAAATAGGTCCAAGGCAGGTCTTTAGAGGCGCTCTTGGCTGCTAGGATTAGTCTTCACTTGGTGATTTTCGTCCTTAAGCTTTGAGCTCCATTGTTAGGGAGGTTAGAGTAGGATTTAGCCTCCTAATCTTGAGGGAAGGTGAAGGTGGTTGCTTGGGACGAATTTCTGCTTGTATGTTGAATCTTTAGACCAATCTTGGGCACTTAATCGAAGAAAATTCGTGCAGCAACCTTGTGTTCTTCTCCTCCCTCTCTCTCTCTTTGGTTTTTGGGTTCAATCCTTGGCTTTTGGGTGGTTTTGTTGGGCAAGCTTGAATCCCTTTCCTTGCTAATGTTCTGGACTTGCTAGGATGTGGAGATCATGACTTAGTTCATCTCAATCCTGCTGGATTGCCACGAGCAAGCCTCTTTTGTGTTTTCCCCTTTCTTGCCCATGGATGGCCATTTCACAAGATCTGAAATTTGGGAATAGCTTTGAAATAGGATCCAGATATCCTGTGCAAAATTTCGTGAAGTTTGGACAAGGTTGGATCAAGTTTGGATTTGAAAACGTCTTTTCTGCGACCCTACCGGACAATCCGGCAGAGGCCACCGGACAGTCCGGTTCCACCGGATAGTCCGGCAGTGCCCACCGGACAGTCCGGCGTGAGGCACTGTCCGGGCCGTGCCACCGGACAGTCCGGCATCAGGCACCGGATAGTCCGGTCCCACCGGACAGTCCTGTGCTGACCACCGGACAGTCCGGTCCTGCCAGAGAGCTGCTGTGTTCTTCTCAGTTTGGTTTGTCCGCTGTGATTTTGTTTTGGATTTTTGCATTCCTCCGTTACGACCATTCTCTTTGCTTACTGTGAGTCAGTGAGACGCACCTCGGTGCGGTGAGTGTCTTGTGGCGGTTATTGCAAAATTCGTTGCTCCGCTGTCATTCTTGTTCGGATCTTGAGCTTTCTTGCATTGGTGCGTATCCTCAGTGGACGGCACCCTTGCGCTGCTAGGCACGTATCTGTTTAGTGGACGGTGCTTAGTTTTGGTTACCACTTGGGGGTTTGTGATTTTGTGATTTCAAGTGCTCCTATTCACCCCCCCCCTCTATTCACACGTCTCGGTCCTACAGCTAGGCTCTTGGAGCTAGTAGCACCGAGAATATCTGACTTCTGGTAATCAATCTCTGTGGCCATAAGCTTGCTATAGAGCTCCTCTACACCCAAGGTGTCATACCCTGCTGACTCAAGAATAGAGTTCTTCTTGATCTCCTACACTTTTGTATCCAAGGAATACAACAGCTTGACAGCCTGTTGATGGTCAGTGTATGGGAGAGCAGTGGGGGCAGAGTTGACATGGAGCTTGTCGATGATCGATTGAAAATGACCAGACAAAGCATCCATAAACTCTCTAGGCTTCTGGGTGAAATTCTCATATTCGCACCGGTAAGTCTCCACAAGACTGACCCTTAACTGTCACTGTCCCCTCATGGAGTGCACTAAGCAGGGACCAGATCTCATGGGCGGTATCAAGATGGCTCACCCTCTCGTAGTCCGCTGGACCAAGTCTAGAGAAGAGAAAGTTCACCGCCTTGTAGTTCGCCTGGTGCTGAGCAACGAGCGCCGGTGTGGTACGCTCAGCAACGGGGAGCACCGCAAAAGTCATACTCTGAGTAGCATTCCATATGTCCACGCTCTGGCTAAGTAAGAAAGCTCTCATCCTACCCTTCTAGTAGGGATAGCCATCCGAGCTAAGAGCCGGAACCTTCCCGGAGTGCGCCATAGTCGCTACTGGTTTCTCACCGGTAAAGGTATGAAGAAACCTAACCGGCTCTGATACAACTTTTAGGACCGAGACGTGTGACTAGAGGGGGTGAATAGGAGCACTTGAAAACAGAAAATCAAAACCCCAAAACTCGGTGCACTGAAACCTCACAAGAACCTATGATAGGCATTGTCCACTGAACAGATATGTGTCTAGCAAGCGTGGGGTGCCGTCCACTGAACGGATACACACCAGGTGAGAAAAAGCAAGCAACTCAATGACCACACGGATTGCAAGTCACCACAAGCACCGAAACTTCCAAGTTCACCGCTCGACACTCACCGCATAGAAAACTGACTTACTAGAACACAGCATGTAAAGAGTATGGTCAGACAGTGGGAAAAGCAAATCTGATGCAAAAACACAGCAGAAGAATGAAAAATCAGAAATGGGGCAGCAGCCCTGGCCTCATCGGACTGTCCGATGCCAGGTACCGGACCGTCCGGTGGTGGCTGCTGGACTATCTAGTGGAACACCTCGGGCAGACCCGATGCCGGATTGTCCCGTATGAGCTGCTGGACTGTCCGGTGGGACCGGATAGTCCAGTACAGTCGTAGAAAATGGGTTTTTGAACCCCAAATCTGACCAAATCTTGTTCAAATTTTGCGAGATTTTGCACAAGCTATCTAGACCCTATTCCAAAGCTATTCCCAAAAGATCAACTCAAAATGACCAAGGGATTAGCAGGAATTTTAGATCTTGTGAGAAGGCAATATTTGGGCAAGAAAGGGGAAAACTCAAGAACAACTTCCTCGTGGCAATCCTGCAGGATTGAGATGAACTAAGTCATAATCTCCACATCCTAGCAAGTCCAAAAGAGCCAAAAGAACTAGGATTAACTCATGGGCAAAGCAAATCACCAAAAGCCTTTGAGTTTCATCCAAAATCCAAACTAGAAAGAGGGGAAGGAGATGGCTGCACACCTAAACACAAATCGGGGACCAAACTTCCTTGTATTAGAGGTGGAAATTAGGTCTTACAAGGTTCCTCAAGACCTACAACCCTTCATCCTCCCACTAATGCAAAGTACTAGCTTTAGTGGACACCAAATCCTAGATTAGCACTCGGTTTTCACTCTAAGCACTTAGCTGGTTGGAAAGCTAAGCCTAGGGTTTCTAGAGGTGGAAGAGTCACCTAAATGACCAGCCACTTAGGTATACATAGCCCAGGCCTAATTGACTCAGTCTACACTAAGACCCCTATATTAAAGAATCGCCCGTAGGGGCTAAACTGGAAAAGACCCAACTTTCTCGGGGACAGACGACCAAGATGGAGTCTTGATATTCTTCAATTGCACTGCTATCTTTCGGATGACGTCCACATGGCCAGTAGTCCAAATCCGCCAATCAACTGCCGGTTTTGAAGTCAAAAACTAGGAAACTTTAGGGTTTCCTTCTTGGGCCTAGAACAGCCCACTCCACTCTATCTCAGTGAGAATTGAGCCCATTCACTAATTCTTGGAAACTTGGTGGTAGGGTGGCGGATTTGAGTGAATCTGCCATCGCCCTCGCACGTCTTCGCGCCATGTACTCAGTTTGGAGCACCGCAGTGGCACCCGGCATCACCTATCCATCGGGGTCACCTCGCAGTCCTTCGGAGGTCTTACACTTGTCATCATCGTGCCACTCCTTCGTGTACCAAACTCCCATGACCGACCGACGCCGAGCATGCCTCCTATTCTTCGAAGGACTTTCTTCTTCGTCTACCTCCAGTACATCGGAGAACTTGTGCCCAAGTCCTTCTGGGTCTTGACTTCTGTTGGCAATCACTCATCACTCTAGAGGCAATTGAGCCGGTCAATTGGCTCTCACATGTCACGAGTAAGAACCAAGTAGCTGACATCCTAACTAAACCCCTAGACCTAGATGACTTCACCCGTTTGTGAGGGGAGTTAGGGGTTTGCTTTCCCTTTTTGTCAAGGGCAGTTTTGTTAGCATTTAGTTTTTTTTCGAAGTTCTTCTGCTTTGATTTTCTTTTAGATATGCTTTGTTTTGGCTTTCTTTTGCTTCTTTATGGGGCATTTAGGCTTTATTTTGGCTTTCTTTTGCTTCTTTATGCATCTTTGTACCATATTCATGCATCGCATCATGTAAATTTGTAGTTTACCCTTGCACTTGAGCTCGATTAGAATGACTTGCTAGTTTTTGCTCATGCTATGATGTACAGTGGTATGCTTGGTCATGGTTGGCTAGAGCTCATTTGGATCTATTGTATACTACGTGAGAGCCTAGTCACTTTTGTTTTCCTGATAATCATAAACTTGATCACCACTTGACTTGGCAAGCTAGCATGTGTAGGAAGTTGAATGCGTGTGCTATCTTTCCATGCTTGGTTGTTCTAGTTTCTTACCTTTGTTAGTTGATGCCTAAGCTTTCATGATACCTTTCCAAATGTGAATTGTGAATTATTTTCAATAAATTAATTGGTATCTGTTTGAGCTAAAATGAAAAGATCTAGGTGGATTTGTTTTGTCTCGCTGACTTGGTTTTTTATTGTTCACTTTTGCACTTGGGTGAGAACTCAGACTTGGCTGTGAATGACTAAAACCTTATCTTAAGCTTCTGATGGTTTTCCTAGACCTAGGCTTGGCATTGGTTGGTAAGAAGTAACATGAGAAGCAAATTACCCCTGGCACATGTTTCAGACTTGCTTGAAATGAAACTGCTAAATCTGAAATTGCAAGTCTCTAAATTGCTTATGGCTTGTTGGTTATGTTCATATTAGGATTAGCACACCTTGTATGCATTGCTAGCATTTTGCTATTCATGCCTATCTTGCTAGATGCTATTCATGTTGGTGATGTTTTCTTTTGAACCAAACTTGAAAATCATGCTTTGTTCTTAACTTGAGTAGATAGGTTCTTTTGTGCTTGTTGCATGTCCCGTTGCCCTCACATGCTTTGTATGCTAGAAATTGTACCTACTAGCTTTCCATCCCTTTTGAGCTCTTTGTCACACCTAGTTGCATTTGCACTACATTTTTCTCATGGGACTTGATGTGTGCTTTGTCAACAAGGGGGAGAGCAGAGTCACCAACCAAGGGGGAGTCTCTTGGAGAGCTGGGAGAGTGCATCATTCCAAGGGAAGGGCTGCATTGTGAGATAGGTGAAATGCAGGGGGAGTTAGAGTTTTAGCATGCACTTTGGCCATCTATGTTGGGCCTTTGCATCTTTCTAGAGGAGTTGGTCCTTTGCTTCTAACATGATTGTGTTGAGCCATGGCTCTTTCTTGAGGGGTTATGCTTTGTTGATCAGCTGCATTGAGCAGTTACCCTTGCCTTAGGAGGCTGATCTTTTGGCTTTGCTTTTGTTGCACTTTTAGTGCTCTTGTTTCTACCTTTCTTTGGTTTTTGAGCACTTGAGTAGATTTTCTTTGTTTTTCATTCTTCTATTATTCTTTGTTACACTTTTCTTTTCTTTGACTACGATTTTAGGTGGTTGGTGAGGGTGTTGACAAGGCACTCATCAAGGGGGAGATTGAGGGAATCAAGTGTATCGAGTCCAGTCTTTCATCCTGGCTAGTGATGAGCGCTTGTCAACACTGAAGACTTGCTGAAGGATGAGAGAGCACCTCCTAAGCATGACCTGGAGGAAAGTCCACCTAAGCGTAACCTGGTGGCGGCGCCCGAGTGCTACCGTGGTGTGACGAAATCCCTGCCGAGCGGACTGGCACGTGACTTGGGTAGCGGCCCAAGTTAGGGTCTGCCCATAAGAGTGACCTTGGGTGCGTGATGGGGTCTTGAGCCATAAAATCACTCAAGACTAGAGGCCCATCTACCGTTTCCTGGTTCGAGCATCTAAACCAGGGGCCAAAATCGTTTCTTGCTGCTATCTACAAAACCATGGGCAGATTACCGGTACTCTAGAAAATGGAGTTACCCCCTGAGTGATGAGCTACTGGACATGTGGAGGACATCAAGCGATGGCAGAGAAGCCGAAGATGTAGAGGACTCCATCGTGGCCGCTTATCCGAGTTATTGCTTTCTTTTCTAGCCTCTATAGGAGTTTTAGTGTAAGAGTCTGTAATATAGCTAGTCAAGTGCAAAACTGCCTTAGTACAATAGAGATGTATTATAAATAAGATGTTGGCTGCCCTAAGCCATCTCTCTTGGCTGGTTAGACTTGTTTAAAGCTAGGGTTAGAGCTCCATTTTTGTCACCAAGTAAGAGCATCAGTTTCTAGTAGGTTTTGGATAGATCTAGCCCCAAAGCAAGAGGATAGGAGTGGCAGGAAGCTTGGTGTACGAATATTCATCTTGTAATCTGGATCTAAGACCTCTTTGAGGCAATCAATAGATGGATTTCATGCAGCCTTGTGTGTGCTTGTTCTTCCCCCTCTCTTGATTGGCTCTTGGTTTTGATTATTGCTCTTTTGGTATGTTTGTGCTTGGCTAAATTCGAGATCTTTCTTTTACCGGTATTTTGGACTGCAAGGACGTGGTTTTGATTGTGGTTTTCTTGCCCAATCCTTTGATCCAAGAGCAGCCCCTCCTCTTTCGTTCTTGCCGCTTGGACTCCACTTTGGGGAAAGTTAAATCTGTGGAGAAATACTTAGGCTAAACCCCTTGATCTATTGGGAAAAGCTTCTCCATGGATTAGACAAGGTCCCTACAAAGTTTGGTGAAGTTTGGAGTCCATTTGGTCAAGTTTTGGATTGATTCTTATGGTTTTCCCTGGCCTGCAGTTTTTGTCAGCCCTAGAACGTCCAGTGGTTCACCATAGGACCATCCCGTGGCTCATCACAGGAGTGTCTGGTGGGTTCTTCAATAGGCACTCTCGGCCTAGAGCGTCCGGTGGTTCACCACAGGACCGTCCGGTGGCTCACCACGGGACCGTCCGGTGGGTGCTTCAAAACAACACTCATGGCCTAGAACGTCCGGTGGTTCACCATAGGACCTGTCTAGTGATCCACCACAGGACCGTTTGGTGGTTCACCACAAGACTATCCGGTCGCTTCTACCGACTATTTTAGTCTCATTTTTCGTCATTTTTTATCAGCGTTTGAGCGAGTTTTCATGTGCTTCCATGTGGCTTTCCTCTGAGTATCCTAGGGTTGGTAGCTTGCCTTAGCTATGGAATCTTGCACAAAGGAGAAGAGAGGATTCTGGGTTGCAAGTTTTTAGGCGTCGACCTATTCACCCCCCTCTAGGTCGCCCTTTTGGTCCTCATAGTGTTTGTTCTGTTGGTTGTTGAGTGTGTGCTTCCGCTCTTCGCTTGGTGTGTATCCTTTCAGTGGATGACACCAAGTGCTAACTAGACACGTATATGTTCAGAGGATGGTGTCAGGCCGGTTTTCTGTGAGGTTAAAGTTTGGGAAGTTGAGTTTGAGTTTTTCAAGTGCTCCTATTCACCCCCTCTATGAGAGCCAATGGACCAGCTCCATTGCCTCTGGAGTGATGAGTGATTGTCAACAGAAGCAAGACCCAGAAGGACTTGGGCACAAGACCTCCGATAGACAGGAGGCCCTCCGATGGACTGGAGGTAGAGGAAAGTCCTCCGAAGGGCTGGAGGCACACTAGGCGTCTGTCGGCTATGGGAGTTCGGTATACGGAGGAGCGGCATGGCGACGGCAGGAGTAAGTCCTCCGAAGGACTGCGGGGCTGCCCCTGATGGATAGGGGATGCCGGGCGCCACCGCGGTGCTCCAACCCGAATGCGTGGCGCCAAGGCGTGCGAGGGAGGCTTTGGCGGCTTCGGCTCAAAACTGTCACCCAACCTACCCTAAGCCTTGGTGAATTGGGCCACGGCTCGCCAAGATAGAGAAGATGGGCCAAATCCGGCCCAGGCGAAGACTTCCTAAAGTTTCCCAGTTTCTGACTTCAAAACCGGGGGCGGATCGTGGATTGGACTACTAGCCACGTGGAGAGCATCCGAGGATTGCGTGGAACTTACAAAGATCAAGACTTCATCGTGGTCATCCGTCCCGAAATATCCTGTAATCTATCATTTGAGTCCTTAGGGTTTGTCTAGCTGTAGGGACCTAAGTGCAAAACTGTCTAAATAGCACTTGGGTATAAATAGGTCGAAGGCAGGTCAATTAGAAGGGCTCTTGGCTGCTAGGATTAGTCTTCACTTGGTGATTTTCGTCCATAAGCTTTGAGCTCCATTGTTAGGGAGGTTAGAGTAGGATTTAGCCTCCTAATCTTGAGGGAAGGTGAGGGTGGTTGCTTGGGACGAATTTCTGCTTGTATGCTGAACCTTTAGACCCATTTTGGGCACTTAATCGAAGCAAATTCGTGCAGCAACCTTGTGTTCTTCTCCTCCCCCTTCTCTCTTTGGGTTTTGGGTTCAATCCTTGCTTTCTGGGTGTTTTTGTTGGGCAAGCTTGAATCCCTTTCCTTGCTGATGTTCTGGACTTGCTAGGACGTGGAGATCATGACTTAGTTCATCTCAATCCTGCTGGATTGCCACAAGCAAGCCTCTTTTGTGTTTTCCCCTTTCATGACCAAGGATGGCCATTTCACAAGATCTGAAATTCCCACTGATTCCGCGGTTACCTTGAGTTGTTCTTTTGGGAATAACTTTGAAATAGGGTCCAGATAACCTGTGCAAAATTTCGTTAAGTTTGGACAAGGCTTGATCTAGTTTGGGTTTGAAAACGTCTTTTTTGCGACCCTACCGGAGCATCCGGTTAGAGGCTACCAGACAGTCCGTTTCCACCTGAGAGTCCAGCAGCGCCCACCGGACAGTTCGGCGTGAGGTACTGTCCAGGCCGTGCCACCGGATAGTCCTAGCGTCAGGCACCGGATAGTCCGGATCCCACTGGACAATCCGGTGTTGGCCACCGGATAGTCCGGTCCTGCCAAGGAGCTGCTGTGTTCTTCCCAGTTTGGTTTTTCCGCTGTGATTTTGCTACAGATTTTCGCATTCTTCCTTTAAGACCATTCTCTTTGCTTACTGTGAGTCAGTGAGATGCACCTCGGTGCGGTGAGTGTCTTGTAGGCGGTTACTGCAAAATCTGTTGCACCGCTGTAATTCTTGTTCGGATCTTGAGCTTTTTTGCATTGGTGCATATCCTCACAGTGGACGGCACCCTTGCACTGCTAGGCATGTATCTGTTCAGTGGACGGTGCTTAGTTTCGGTTACCACTTGGGGGTTTGTGATTTTGTGATTTCAAGTGCTCCTATTCACCCCCCCTCTAGTCGCACGTCTCGGTCCTACAATTGATATCAGAGCCGGTTCGGTTTCTTCATACCTTTACCGGTGAGAAACTAGTACCGACTATGACTCACTCTGGGAAGATTCCAGTCCTTGGTTCCGATGGCTACTCCTACTGGAAGGGTAGGATGAGAGCTTTCTTGCTTAGCCAGGGCCAGGATACATGGGATGCTACTCAGAGTGCGAACTTTGTGGTGCTTCCAGTTGCCCAGCGCACCACCCCAGCGATTGTGGCTCAGCATGAGGCTGAACGCCAAGGCTGTTAACTTTCTCTTCTCAGGACTTGGTCCAGTTGATTATGAGAAAGTGAGCCATCTTGAGACTGCCCGTCAGATCTGGTCCCTGCTGAGTGCACACCATGGGGGCAAATGCTACTATCAATGGGGCGTCTCATTGAGACTTAAAGGCGCGAATATGAAAATTTCATTCAGAAGCCTGGTGAGTCCATCGATGACTTGTTTGGTCGTTTTCAATCGATCATCAACAAGTTGCGCGTTAACTCCAGCCCTGAGAGGATCCCTACACCGACCATCAGCAGGCTGTCAAGTTGCTGTATGCGTTGGACAGGAAGGTATGGGAGATCAAGGTTAACTCGATCATCGAGTCTGAGGCCTATGACACAATTGGAGTGGAGACTCTTTACAGCAAGCTCAAGGCCACAGAGGTGGATTACAAGTTGAGAGATTCTCTCGCTTGTGCTGGCTCCAAGAGCCTGGCCTTGGCTTCTCCCTCCAGTGAGGCCGTTTCTAACCCCAAGATTCACAACTTCTCGTTTTCTGCTCTTATGTCTGTTACAGAGGAGCAGTTGGCGTCACTTGGGGATGATGAGCTTTGTCTGGTGTCTAGCCGCTTTCAGCGCGCCTATGACAACCGGATGAGCAAGAAGAAGGGCGAGAGGCCCAAGTGCTTCGAGTGCGGAGAGGTCGGCCACTTCATTGCCGAATGCCCAAACAAGCAGAACGACTACTACAAGAAGGGCAAGAGCCACTCCTGGGACTCCAACAAGTGCCACTCCGGCAAGCGTGACCACACCAAGCACCGATCCGGCAAGATCAAGAACTTCCAGAAGGTTTTCAAGAGCTACCAGAAGGACAACCGGAAGCGGGACAGGGCCTTCTTTGCCGAGCTTGGTGGTTTGTGTGGTGGATCGTCTTCCTCCTCCTCGTCTTCGTCAAGCTCAAGCGATGAGGAGATCGTCACCAAGCGGGACAAGAGGAGGGACCTAAGGCGGTCCAGCTGGACTCTGCTTCATCTCCATCAAGTCCAAGCGCAAGCACAAGATGCACTGGTGATCCTTTTGCTCCATGGCGCTTGAGGACAAGGACGACAAGGGCAACGACAACGACTCCTCCGATGAAGAGGTAACTCCTGAGCAAGCTGAAATTCTTGAGATGTTGGAGTCAAATAGTCGTGAGTTGAAAGCCCAAGATAGGTTGTTGGAGAAGGCCGCCAAGAAGCTGCAGAAGCAGAAAGCCAAGTTGGTTGATGCTTTAGCTGAGATTGAGAGGCTAAAGGGTGTGTCAGCCCAGCCTAGTGAGTCTGAGTGTCCTACCTGTGAGACTTTGATAAGAGATCTCTGTGAGCATGAAGGGCAAGTATGCTCATCAGGTAGAGGAGATGGATAGGTTGAAGGTAGAGTTAGGCAAGCTCTAGTCTAAACTGGATGAGCCTATTTTGAGTGATGTGACTGAGTGTGAGATGTTCCCCCACCAAGCTGTTGACATAGCTGAGCTGAAAATGAGGTGTGAGGGACAGCTCAAAGAGTTGGAAGAACTTAGGGCTAGACCCACGCTTTTGGGTGTGTGCATGGTCTGTCCTACCTTGGAGAGTGAACTTGTGCAGTTGAGAGCTGACCTTGAGATGCTTTTAGCATCTCCTGCCACTTGTGAGAACTGTCTCACTTTGAGGTTGATGTTGGTGGATAGGGATGCCACCATTAAGAAGTTGGAGAAGTCCGCTTTCCCTATTCCCTCTCTAGACTGCCCTACTTGTGCTGACCAGACTTTAGTTCTGAAGGATCGGATTGAGGAGAAACAGACTTTGGTTGATGAGAACAACCGTTTGAGAGAGGTGCTCAGTTGGATGTATGCTAGAGAGCCCCAACTTAGGATGATCTTGGAGAGCACCAAGAGAGCTAAGGGTGACATGAGTGGACTTGGGTTAGGAGAGTGCAGTACTTCAGGTGAGAAGAAGAGTTCCCCAATTAAGCTTAAGACTGCCTCTCCTCAGCCTAGCCCTACTGTCAATGGGGTTTACCATGAGCCTCTTAAGGCTGCCCCGAAGAAGCAGTTCTGGACACCCAAGCCCTCACATACTAAGCTAGACAGAGTAGTGACTGAGATCCTCAAGCCTCCTGTGAGCAAGGTGAGAGTCAAGCAGCCTGTTCCACCCAAGGCTTAGTCTAAACCCACTCCCAAGAGCCATGTCTACCACTGTAACTTTTGCCAGCAGAATGGCCACTTGGAGGAGTTTTGCTTTAGGAGGAAGCGAGTTGAGAGGCAGCAGAGAGCCTGGGGGCACCAGGATCAGTTCTACCAGGGTGGTAGGCAGGATCCTCCCCGTCGCGGTGAGATGAGAGACCGCTTTACTGGTGAGAGAGGAGGCGGTTTTCAGGCCGTGTTCCTAGTGGAGAGAGACGCTTTCCCGGTCGAGCTCCTAGTCGTTTTCAGCGCGGCCATGGATCTTCTGACCGAGGCTTTGGAGGTAGAGGGTTTGAGAGCTCATGCTTCAGAAGTCGTGGGTACCCAGGTAGACGTGATGCTTACTTTGACTGTGTTTACCCCACTTTTGAGCAGATGGCTCGGCACTGGTTCAGCAGTTACACTATCCCCAATGCTGGACCATTTGCTCACTCTCACTTTCCTTGATTTTGCAGGATCGAGGCCTGGAGGACATATGGATCATGGACTCTGGTTGCTCTAGGCACATGATAGGGCACCGCAGATGGTTCTCCAGCCTCAACCCCGTGAACACCAAGGAGTACATCACTTTCGGGGATAATGGTCAAGGTAAACTATTGGGTGTTGGTTCTGTTGCTCTTTCTGGCAAGCTTTCCCTGAAGAGAAGTTGCTTTGGTGAGGAATTCGGGGTTCAATTTGGTTTCTGTCTCGCAACTTCTCAAGGAAGGGTTTGAGGTTCGTTTTAAGGAGGGTTCTTCTTGTGTGCTTGATGCTAAGGAAAACCTTGTTTGTCGGATTTTGCCCTATGGGCCGGTTTTTAAGTCGACCTTGCATCTCTTTCTGGCCCTCCTTGGTGTTTGGTTGCTAGTCCTTGTGCTGATATTTGGAAGTGGCATAGGAGGCTTGGCCATTTGAGTTTTGATCTGCTAGTCAGGTTGAGCTCGATGGATCTGATCTGAGGATTGCCCAATTTGAAAGCAGGAAAGACTTAGTATGCCACCCCTGTCGTCATGGCAAGGTGGTTGCCGCTTCTCATGCACCTGTCAATCAGGTGATGACCTCTTACTCGGGTGAGCTGCTCCATATGGACATGGTTGGTCCTGCTCGGGTACAATCGGTCAGTGGGAAGTAGTATGTGCTTGTAGTTGTGGATGACTTTTCTCGCTATTCGTGGGTGTTCTTCATGGAATTCAAAGATGAAGCTTTTGGTTTTGTTCGGGATCTGGTCTTGAGGTTAAGGAATGAGAGTCATAAAGCCATGAGGGCTATCCGCAGCGACAATGGTGGAGAATTTCGTAACTCTCATTTCGAAACCTTTTGTCGTGACCTTGGTCTTGATCACCAATTCTCATCTCCTTATTCCCCACCACAGAACAGGTGTTGTGGAACGAAAGAACCGCACACTTGTAGAGATGGCGCGGACGATGCTTGATGAGCATAGGACTTCGTGGCGCTTTTGGGCTGAGGCTATGAATACGGCATGTTACATCGCCAACCGTATTTTTCTACGGGCGTTCTTGGGAAAGACTTCGTACGAGCTACGGTTTGGTAGGCAGCCTAGCGTCAAGCACCTGCGTGCATTTGGCTGCAGATGCTTTGTGCTCAAAAAGGGGGGCATTTGGACAAATTTGAATCCCGCTGCTTGGATGGTATTTTTCTTGGGTACGCCTCTAGCTCTAGGGCATATAGAGTGTGGATCCTTGATACTAGACAAGTGGTTGAGACCTGTGAAGTTTCCTTTGATGAATCTATGCCTTGCACAACCCCTGCATTTGAGCTTTCAGGTGATGATGAAGAAGGCGCTCCCATCTTTGAAGATGAGGAAGGCGAAGTAGATGCTGGTGATGCAGGAGCCACTGCACCGGCTGCAGCTCCTGCCTCCTCTGCTACGAGCTCTGAAGATGAAGGAGGACCCTTGCCTACGGCTTCCTCCTCACTCCCCCGACCACAAGCTCGAGTAGAAGTTGGCCCCGCTGAGACCGCAGGGGATGTGACCTCCGAGATTGTTCCATCTCGGCAGGTCTAGTGGGATCACCCTCCAGACAGGATGATTGGAGATCTACACCATGTGTGTCACACGCTCTTCAGTTAACTCTCTAACCTTTTTCTGTGACTCCGCATTTGTTGCTTCTTTCGAACCCCGGGATGTGTCACATGCATTATCTGATCCTAGTTGGGTGAACGCCATGCATGAGGAGTTCGAGAACTTTGAGAGAAACCATATCTGGGATTTAGTTGAACCTCCACCAAACTGCCACCCAATAGGAACCAAGTGGGTTTTGAAGAACAAACTAGGGTGAGGATGGGATGGTTGTGAGGAACAAAGTGAGATTGGTCGCCCAGGGTTTCTGTCAGAAGGAGGGGATAGATTATGAGGAAACCTTTGCTCCTGTAGCTCGTTTAGAGGCTATTAGGATTTTGCTTGCCTTTGCTGCCTCTAAAGGCTTCAAATTGCAGCAAATGGATGTCAAGTCAGCTTTTCTAAACGGTTACATAGAGGAGGAGGTATATGTGAGACAACCTCCTGGCTTTGAGAGTGCCAAGTTTCCAGACCGGGTGTATAAGTTGAGAAAAGCCCTCTATGGTCTGAAGCAAGCTCTAAGAGCTTGGTATGCTAGGTTGAAAGCCTTTTGCTCAAGTCTGGTTTTGTGATGGGTTCAGTAGACAAGACCTTGTTTCTGTTGAGTCGTGGCGGTGACACCCTTCTAGTTCAGATATATGTTGATGACATTATCTTTGGTGGTTCATCTCACGCTTTGGTGTCTAAGTTTGCTGAACAGATGAGCAGTGAATTTGAGATGAGTCTCATGGGTGAGCTTCAGTTCTTTCTCGGGCTTCAGATCAAGCAAGGCCTAGAAGGAACCTTCGTCCATCAAGCCAAGTACACAAAGGACATTTTGAGGAAGTTTGACATGGGAGATCTCAAGCCCATGGTGACTCCCATGTCAACACAGATGGCTCTTGATGCGGATGAAGAAGGGGGGTGGTGGACCAAAGAGAGTATTGATCGGCTCACTTCTGTACCTGACGGCGACCCGGCCGGACATTCAGTTCGCGGTTTGCCTTTGTGCGCGTTTTCAGGCCGCACCAAGGCTATCACATTGTCAAGCAGTGAAGCGCATCTTCAGGTACCTGAAATACACTCCTGAGCTTGGACTTTGGTTTTCTTCAGCTTCGTTGCTCTCTCTTAGAGGGTATTCGGATGCTGACTTTGTGGGTTGTCGGCTGGAGCGCAAGTCTACTTTCTGGCACCTACCAGTTTCTCGGTTCCTGTCTTGTCTCTTGGATCCTCA
The DNA here is from genome assembly GCA_030272315.1 of Paspalum vaginatum. Classification (NCBI taxonomy): domain Eukaryota; kingdom Viridiplantae; phylum Streptophyta; class Magnoliopsida; order Poales; family Poaceae; genus Paspalum; species Paspalum vaginatum. The sequence goes on along the minus strand of CM059015.1, from coordinate 24,143,714 downwards.
CGCAAGCAATCTAGCGTAGCCACTTCCACCACAGAAGCTGAATACATTGCTGCTGCTAGTTGCTCCTCCCAGCTGCTTTGGATGAAGTCCACCTTGAGCGACTTTGGTCTCAGTTTTAGGAAGATCCCTCTCCAAGTAGACTCTACGTCTGCTATTTCTGTAGCTAAGAACCCCAGTCTTGCACTCCAGAACCAAACACATAGATGTGAGGATTTCACTTCTTGAGAGATCAGTATGAGAAGGGAGATATAGACTTGATCCATGTAGAAACTGAGAACCAGTTGGCCGATATCTTCACCAAGCCCTTAGACCTGAGCATATTTGCTCACTTGCGTGGGGAGCTTGGTGTTTGTTACCCCTTTTAGGTTGGGGTAACTTTGGTATAATTTAGTTTTTGTTTTGTTTCTTCTTTCTTTGCTTCTCTTTGCTTTTCTTGCATTTTCTCTCATATCATGCATTGCATTGTAACATATGTATTTTCACTTTCACTAGCACTAGAGCTCTTCTGGTATGACAAGTTAGTACTTGCTTGTGCTAGATTGTACAGTTGCTTGCATGATCATGGTTGGCTAAACTCCTTGAATCTGTCTAATATCTTTTGTGAGCTCAGTCACTTTTGTTTCTTCAAAATAAAAAACCATGATCACCACTTGACTTGGCTACCTAGCATGTGTAGGAATGTTGAATTCTATGCTATCATTTCATGCTTGGATATGCTAGTTGTATGCCTGTGTTACATTGATGCCTAAGCATTTACGGCACCTTGTTCTAATCTAAAATCTGAATGAATGTGGCTTACAAGTGGTGTCCTATGAGCTAAATTGAAAAGATCCAGGAGGGTTTACTTGTCACACTGATCTAGTTTGAGATAGCTTGCCTTTGCACTTTGGCTTGAACTTGGACTAGGCTGTGTATGACCAAAACCTTGTCTTAAGCTTCTGATGGTTTTCTGAACCTAGGCTTGGCATTGTTTGGTAAGAAGTGGCAACGACAAGTGAATAACCCCTAGCACACGATCTGTTTTGCTTGAAGTTCAAAATTGCTCAATCTGAAATCTGCAAGTCTCTAAACTGCTTATGGCCTGTTGTAGATGCCTTGGTTGAGAGTAGCACACCTTGTATGTTTTGCTAGCATCTTGCTGTTCATACCTATCTTGCTAGATGCCATTCATGTTGGTGATGCTTTCTTTTCAACAACCCTGTAAAATATGCTCCTGATTTGTATAAGATAGATTCAATTGAGCTTGTTTGCATGCTTCCTTGCCCTCACTTGCTCTGTATGCTAGAACTTGTATTTACTAGCTTTTCATCCCTGCTGAGCTCTTCATGGTACACTTCCTGCATTTCATGGCATATTTTGAGGGGGAGTTGTCCATTTCAGGGGGAGTTGAGTTCTATGAACCCTTGATGTGTCCATTGTCAACAAGGGGGAGAGATGTTGACCCTTGAGGAGAGAGAGATGTTGGACCAAGGGGGAGGACTCTGTAGAGATCTAGTTGAGGGGATGTTGGACCAAGGGGGAGGACTCTGTAGAGATCTAGTTGAGGGGGAGTTTGAGCTTTTAGCATGCTCTTGCATCGGTGCGTTGAGCTTTTGCCTCTTTCTGGAGGAGCCGATGTTTTGCCACTAGCATGACTGTGTTGAGCCAGTCTGCCTCTTTCTTGAGGGGTCATGCTTTAGTTTGATCGACTGCGTTGAGCGGTTTCCCTTGTCTTAGGGGGTCGATCTTTGACTTTGTTTTTGTTGTCTCAAACAGCCCTTTTTCTGCCAGTATTCAGCATTTGGGCATCTTGAGCAACTTCTTCTTTTTCTTCTTTCTTTTCGGTTTTACGCTTTTTCTTTTGTCCTTGTTCTATTTCAGGTTACAGGTTGAAGGTGTTGACAATGCACTCATCAAGGGGGATGTTGAGAGCCAATGGACCGGCTCCATTGCCTCTGGAGTGATGAGTGATTGTCAACAGTAGCACGACCCAGAAGGACTTGGGTACAAGACCTCCGATGGACAGGAGGCCCTCCGATGGACTGGAGGTAGAGGAAAGTCCTCCGAAGGACTGGAGGCACACTCGGCGTCTGTCGGCAATGGGAGTTCGGTATACGGAGGAGCGGCATGGCGACGGCAGGAGTAAGTCCTCGGAAGGACTGCGAGGCTGCCCCGATGGACAGGTGATGCCGGGTGCCACCGCGGTGCTCCAACCCGAATGCGTGGCGCGACGGCGTGCGAGGGAGGCTTTGGCGGCTTCGGCTCAAAACCGTCACCCAAGCTACCCAAGCCTTGGTGAGTTGGGCCACGACTCACCAAGATAGAGAAGATGGGCCAAATCCAGCCCAGGCGGAGACTTCCTAAAGTTTCCCGGTTTCTGACTTCAAAACCGGGGGCGGATCATGGATTGGACTACTGAGCACGTGGAGAGCATCCGAGGATTGCACGAATTTCTGCTTGTATGCTGAACCTTTAGACCCATTTTGGGCACTTAATAGAAGCAAATTCGTGCAGCAACCTTGTGTTCTTCTCCTCCCCCTCTCTCTTTGGGTTTTGGGTTCAATCCTTGCTTTTTGGGTGTTTTTGTTGGGCAAGCTTGAATCCCTTTCCTTGCTGATGTTCTGGACTTGCTAGGACGTGGAGATCATGACTTAGTTCATCTCAATCCTGCTGGATTGCCACGAGCAAGCCTCTTTTGTGTTTTCCCCTTTCGTGCCCAAGGATGGCCATTTCACAAGATCTGAAATTCCCGCTGATTCCGCGGTTACCTTGAGTTGATCTTTTGGGAATAACTTTGAAATAGGGTCCAGATAACCTATGCAAAATTTCGTTAAGTTTGGACAAGGCTTGATCAAGTTTGGGTTTGAAAACGTCTTTTCTGTGACCCTACCAAAACATCCGGTAGAGGCCACCGGACAGTCCAGTTCCACCGGATAGTCCTGCAGCGCCCACCGGACAGTCCAGCGTGAGGCACTGTCCAGGCCGTGCCACCGGACAGTCCGGCATCAGGCACCGGATAGTCCGGTCCCACCGGACAATCCGGTGTTGGCCACTGGACAGTCCGGTCCTACCAGGGAGCTGCTGTGTTCTTCCTAGTTTGGTTTTTCCGCTGTGATTTTGCTACGGATTTTCGCATTCCTCCTTTAAGACCATTCTCTTTGCTTATTGTGAGTCAGTGAGACGCACCTCGATGCGGTGAGTGTCTTGTGGCGGTTACTGCAAAATCCGTTGCACCGCTGTCATTCTTGTTCGGATCTTGAGCTTTCTTGCATTGGTGCGTATCCTCACAGTGGACGGCACCCTTGCGCTGCTAGGCACGTATCTGTTCAGTGGACGGTGCTTAGTTTCGGTTACCACTCGGGGGTTTGTGATTTTGTGATTTCAAGTGTCACGCCCAGTTCTCAACCAACGGAACCAGGACAACATATATGTGCCAGGAACAAGTCTCACATATATTATGACAATAGTGACATCACAGAACGTGCATGAAAGGGAATTAACGATACATAGCGTATTGTCACTTTATTACATCAAGACACCAGTCTTTATAACAGAGTCATAAGCGGAAGCGTAAACGAAAACATAAACGAGCCGCCACAGGGAAGTCGACTGGGAGACTGATAGGCCTAGAACTCATCAAAACCTTGAGCGTACTCCTCTGTGCCTTCATCAACTGAACAGCAGTTGGGTCCACCCAACAAAAGAAGGAAAACAACAAGTATGAGTACACAATCGTACTCAACAAGCATAACATGAACCATGAGGCTCTAAGGTTGGCTGAGACGTATGCATGAGCTTTTAGTTGATCAAGTTTTATTAAGCAACTAATTACAACGAGTGAGTTTTGAAGCCATTAAGCCCAAGATATTGCATAAGGAATTAATCAACATTATTAGAAACATAACTAACTCCCGAACCAACCCAAACATCACTAATCAGCATAAAGGATCTGGGCCGCTCATAACCGTGAGCACGGCTGACATGTCAGTTTTACACTCTCGAGAGGTTGCACATCTTTACCCACAAGTCGTGAGCTACGCTAGAAGTTCATCACATTGCCTTAGATGAGATGACTAGCAAGCCACACTACGAAGCCTTTACAAAGATCACGTTGGTAAGGTGTAACTGCTGAGGTTTCAAGCTCCGCGGAGATGGGGCCCTACTCTAAGGGGTGAAGCACACAGCACACACAACCCAAAGCAGATCCGAGGCCCATCCCGGCTCACTTCCCCTCTTGCCCCGCAGGTAAGTTACTCCCAAACCAAGGCAATCTAATTAATCAGCTAAGACCGTCCCATTCCAGTCTCATGGTAGCGCTGTTGTCCCAGGTTGTCGCTTTGCGAACCGGTCCTTATGGAGAGTGGCTATGAGCAAAACCACTAAGCACGTTGCTCATGCCCCCTAAACCATGTTGCTAAAAAGCCAAATTATTAAGGAGACATGAACCACTCAAGCCTCGGCACAGAGGGTCAAGCTCACATTTATATTGCATAGATCCATTAACAAGATTATTAACAAAAGAACATGTGTTTGCGCAGCAACTAGCAAAACTTATCCAACATGCATTCCCTTAGGTAAAACATAGGGTAAATAGGCTAATGTATAGTCCTTATAGGCATACAAGATTAAATGCACATGCAAATGAGTAAGGGTTATTAGGTGTTGTTCATGTTATACTTGCCTTCCTCAAAAAGCTCTTGTGGCTGCTGTCCAAAACTTGCAACCTGCTGCTCTTCTTCACCTATGAACGGTTCACCGTCTAAACACGTTCACAGCAACATACAAACATTCCCATACACGCATACATGCAAACAAATAACAAAGGATAAGCAACAGTACACCACATCATAAAAAGAACAGAAGATAAAGCTGTTATAAAAACATTCTACGCATTTCTACGGACACGTGAGCGCAAGAATCACCCAAATCGGAGCTGAAATGTGAAAGTTATGCATAAAACAAGCTCCTAAGGGCAAAACTGTGTTAAACAAACTAAACCAGGGGCTGTTTTATGAAAAACGGGGACCTAAACGTAATTAAACATAGCCGCCGAGGGTTTTAGAGCGAAACCACCAGAGCCTGGACTGCGGGTTCAAATCCCGGAGAGCTCAGGGGCTAAACTGATGAAAACAGGACTAAAACATAAATACTTTTCAACGAAGTCGGACTGCGGGTTGATTCTAGGGAAAAGCGGGGTCTCAAACGCTAAACTCCCCGGTTGACCGGGTCTGCGCTGACTCATGCGGTGAGGTGGCGGCCATGTCACTGCTGACAGGTGGACCCGACGCTGACTGGGTTAAGTGAGGGCGACGTGTCGCTGTGTGATTCGCTAGCGAAGGGGTACGGGATGTTCTAATCGTGGCCATAGACGATAGATCGGATGGACGATGATGAAAGGGGCAGGGTGCACCGGCGGTGACCAAAACCCAGGGCGGACTCCGCCTTCCACGGTGGTGGCTCGCCGGAGTAGCGCTCTCTCGGACCTAGTGTGGTTACTAAGCCCTAGGGCCAGCTCAGGAGGCAGAGGGGGCCAAGGCGAAGCTCACCGCGTCTTGTGGTGGTCGGGGAGGCTGCGGGGTGAGCTCGCGATGGAGGACGGTGGACGGGCTCGGGCGGCGCTCACCGACTGAGCGTTGGAGTCGCACTCCCGAATCCAAAACCCAAGGATAGGCCCTGCCAAGACCTTGCGAAAGAAACAACAGAGGTTAGCAGATTGGAGAGGGCTCGCCGGTGGAGAATTTGGCGACAGCGCAACTTACTGAAACGGAGCTCCGGCGGTGGATTGCGGGCTCGGTGGTGAACAAGAGCACGATTGGAGTGGGGTGTGGCAAAGGGAGCTCATAGCAAACCCGGGGGTCGAGTTTTATAGGCTCTGTGCGAGCTAGAACGTAGCGGCCGTGGGGGCGCTGGTTGCGGCTTTGAAAGCTCCCGTCGGCGCAGTGAAGGAAGGGGAAGGAGAAGAGGAAACCAGCGCGGGAGTTAAGGGATTGATGGAGGGCAATTAAGGCGAAGGAACGTGGGCTCAGATTCCACCTCGGGGCGCTGACACGGCCGGCAGAAAAGAAGGAAAGGGGCGAAGATCGCGGCGAGAGGAGGAAGAAGCCGCTGACAGATGGGGCCGGCCTGGCAGTGAGGGTAAGGGCGCGGCCCACCCGTCAGTGGCGCGCGAGAAAGAGAGGAGGGAGGTGGGCTGGAGTTCTATTGGGCCGGTTCTTGGCCCAGGCGGGTGAGGAAGGGGGCGAGGTGGGCCGCTAGCTGGGCTGGTTGGCCTGGCTGCCTCTCCATTTCTTTTTCTTTTTTTTTTCTCTTTTGAATTCTTTTGAATAAGAAAGCAAATGATCTACATATTCAAATAAATTTGAATATGAACCCTTAATTCATACAAACAATAAAATAATGCACCAGCATGTATGCACAAGATGGGTTAAACCTATGGTTGCTTTTATGTATCTTTTTAATTTAAATAAATCATGATAAATGCAAACTAAGCACATAGGCCTTAGAAAATTAAATAAATTGCTTGGTTTTTATTATGAAGTACTGAAATTAAAACTAGGGTGTTACAAACCTACCCCCCTTAACAGGAATCTCGCCCCGAGATTCTTATAGGTGGCTAGCAAGGAGATCAGGATAAGCTGCTCTCATGTCCTCCTCTCGTTCCCATGTAGCCTCATCCTCTGTGTGATGCTTCCACTGCACTCTGCACATTTTGATCCTCTTGTTTCTGGTTACTCTTTCTGACGTTTCAAGAATCTTCACCGGATGTTCCGTATATGATAAATCCTCTTGTACATCCAAACCCTCTAGTGGTGCTTGTTCCTCTGGCACTCTCAGGCACTTCTTTAATTGGGAAACATGGAACACATCATGTATACCAGATAGGTTAGATGGCAATTCCAGTCTATAAGCCACTTCACCTTTCCTTTCTACCACCTTGAATGGACCAATATATCTCGGCGCCAGCTTTCCTTTTATATTAAACCTGCGGATCCCTCTCATGGGTGACACTTTTAAGTACACGAAGTCGTCAACCTTAAAGGTCAGATCCCTGCGTCGCACATCTGCATAACTTTTCTGTCTACACTGAGCCACTCTCAAATTTTCCCGTACCATTTTTACTTGTTGTTCAGCATCTTTGATGATGTCAGGTCCAAACACTTGCTTCTCTCCTGTTTGATTCCAAAACAATGGAGTCCTGCACCTCCTACCATACAGTGCCTCAAACGGTGACTTCTTCAAGCTAGCCTGGTAACTGTTGTTATAGGAGAATTCAGCATATGGTAGACTCTTATCCCAACTAGTACCATACTGAATAGCACATGCCCGCAACATATCCTCTAGATTCTGATTTGTCCTTTCTGTCTGGCCATCTGTCTGTGGATGGTAGGCTGTACTGAACCGGAGCTTCGTATCCAATGAATCATGCAATTGCTCCCAAAAACGAGATGTGAACTGTGAACCTCTGTCAGATATAATCCGCTTTGGCACACCGTGCAAGCAAATAATTCTAGAGATGTATAACTCTGCTAACCTTGCACCTGAATAGGTAGTATTCACGGGGATGAAGTGAGCTACCTTAGTCAAACGGTCCACAACTACCCAAATAGAATTATATCCTTTCTGAGTCCTTGGTAACCCCACAATGAAATCCATGCTTATTTCTTCCCATTTCCATTCTGGAACCTTCAGTGGTTGTAACAAACCTGCAGGTCTCTGGTATTCTGCCTTTACACGTTGACATGTATCACAAACTGCAACATATTCAGCCACTGCTCGTTTCATACCATACCACCAGAATCTCTCTTTCAAATCGTAATACATCTTTGTACTTCCAGGATGAATAGAATAAGCTGTATCATGAGCTTCACTGAGTATCAACTTCCTTATACTATCCACATCTGGCACACAGATACGGTTCTTATACCATACGGTACCTCGTTCATCCTCACGAAAGTGTGGTGCCTTACCCACTTTGATCTGCTCACGGATCTCCTGAATTTTCTCATCAGTCTTCTGATGCTCTCTTATCTCTTGCTCAAGGGTAGGTTCTGCCTCGAAGGTTGCTGCCGTGGTGTGATGTGCAAAACCCAAACTCAGGCTCTCAAATTCTTCACACAACTCTAGTGGCATTTGGAAAGCGACCGCCATGTTAACATAACTCTTTCTGCTCAGAGCATCTGCCACTACATTAGCTTTTCCAGGATGATAGTGGATTTCTAGATCATAATCCTTGATCAACTCCAACCATCTTCTCTGCCTCATATTCAACTCATTCTGGGTGAAAATATACTTAAGACTCTTATGATCCGTGTATATCTCACATCGATTCCCAAACAAATAATGCCTCCAGATTTTCAAAGCATGCACAACAGCTGCCAACTCCAAATCATGAGTAGGATAATTGAACTCATGTTTCCTTAACTGACGTGAAGCATAGGCGATCACTTTTCCTTCTTGCATCAATATACATCCCAGACCTTCTTTAGATGCATCACAATACACCGTGAAACTTTTTGTTAGATCAGGTAGAGTAAGCACTGGAGCTGTAGTAAGTCTCTTCTTTAATTCATCAAACGAGGCTTGCCTCGCTTTGGTCCAAATAAATTCAGCACCCTTTTCAAGCAATGATGTCATCGGTTTGGCCGTCCTAGAAAAACCTTCAATGAATCTTCTATAGTATCCCGCCAAACCTAAGAATCCACGAACCTCTTTCACAGTTTCTGGTTGCTTCCAATCCAATACACTGCTGACCTTGCTTGGATCCACCATGATTCCACCTTTTGAAACAATGTGTCCCAAGAAAGGTACTTGATCAATCCAAAATTCACACTTGCTCAGCTTTGCATACAACTTATGTTCTCGCAGCCTCTGCAAAACTAGTCTCAAGTGTACTTCATGTTCTTCTTCTGTCTTGGAATAGATCAAAATATCGTCAATAAACACAACCACAAACTTGTCGAGATACTCCATAAACACTTTGTTCATAAGATTCATGAAATAAGCAGGAGCATTTGTCAAACAAAAAGACATCACTGTATACTCAAATAACCCAAATCTGGTAATGAAAGCAGTCTTTGGAATATCAGAAGGTCGAATCTTCATTTGATGGTAACCAGACCTTAAGTCAACCTTTGAGAACACACAAGCACCTTGCAACTGATCAAACAAATCATCTATCCGGGGTAGAGGATATTTATTCTTAATGGTGACATCATTCAAAGCTCGATAATCCACACACATTCTCCTTGACCCATCCTTTTTATCAGCAAATAAAACTGGAAAGGCCCAAGGTGAAGAACTAGGTCGGATATACCCTTTTTCTAACAACTCATCTATATTTTTCTTTATTAACTCTTGTTCTTTAGGTGCCACTCTATACTGCCTTTTTGCTATTGGTGCTGTACCAGGTAAAAGGTCTATTAAAAATTCAACTTCTCGGTCAGGTGGCATACCTGGCAACTCATCAGGGAAGACATCTGGGTAATCACTCACTACTCGAATCCCATCAGTAGGCCTGGCTGTGATCTGGTTCAATTGACCATATTCCTTCCTTGGTTCATTTACCATAATTCCCACATTTTCCCCATCTGAAGCTGTCAAGAGAATTTCCCGCTTGGAGCAGTCAATTTTGGCTCCCCATTTGGTTAGTGTTTCCATGCCCAAAATGACATCTATTCCCTCTGATTCTAAAACAATTAAATTTGTGCAGAATTCTACCCCCCTTATGTCAAAACTAACTCCAAGACAGATAGAATTAGTTCTCATCTGCCCCCCAGGTGAGGAGACTAACAACATCCTTTTCATGGCACTTATAGGTATGTTATGTCGAATGGCATATGACTTGCTAATGAAGGAATGAGTTGCACCGGTATCAAAAAGTACAGTAGCAGTATGGGAGTTGACCAAGAACGTACCGAGCACGACGTTCGGAGCCTCCATTGCAGTCTCGGTGGTCACATGATTCACCTTTCCTTGCCACTGTCCCTTGGGCAATTGATTTGCGCGTCCCTGCTGCTGTTGTGGAGGGTTTTGCCTCTGGCTCTGCTGCTGACCCTGTTGATTGGTTAGCATCTTATGAGGGCAGACATTAGCATAATGCCCCTGCTCACCACACTTATAGCAGCTTCTACCAGCGGGAACTGGAGCTTGATTTGTTGTAGGGAGGTTGTTTTGCACTTGACGCTGAACTTGATGAACAGGACGAGTAGGTTGAGTCTGATAGCGCTGTCCCTGGCTCATCTGTTGGCCCTGACTACGCTGCTGCTGGTACCCCTGCTGTCCCTGGGTACGCTGCTGATACCCAGCTTGCTGAGAACTCTGAACTTGGGGGTAACGAGGACGAGTGTTGCTGCCTGATGAGAAGTTGTTGAACTTCCTCTTCCTTTCTTCTATGTCCTGGCGCTTTCTTTCAGTGAAAAGCGCCCTGTCCACCAATTGATGAAAGGAAGGGAAAGTATGATTCATCAATTGATACTGGAGTTCATCATTCAAACCTTCCATGAAATACTCCTGTTTCTCTCTGTCATCGGCCACCTCTGCAGTAGCATATCGTGCAAGTTGAAGGAACTTGTCCCGGTATTCGGTCACTGACATGTTGCCCTGCTTTAAAGAAAGGAATTCCTTCTTCTTCATTTTCATGAACCCTGCAGGCACGTGATGGTTGCGGAAGTTCTCCCTGAACTGTGCCCAAGTGAAAGTATCCCTGTCCTCTGGCCTGTAGGACTCCCACCAATCCAGAGCTGCACCCCTCAACTGTCCAGAGCCATACAAGACCCTCTCCCTATCGTTGCACTGTGCAATCTCCAACTGGCGTTCAATAGCACGAAGCCAGTCATCAGCCTGTAGTGGCTCTGTAGCATGTGAGAAAGTGGGAGGATGTCCTTTCATGAAATCTCCGCGCCTGTCTCTAGGTAGGGGTGGTGGTTGAGCTTGTGCTTGTTGGAGAGTTTGCATTGCAGTATTCACCGTGGTTAACACTTGTGCCATTAGCTGCTCCATGGTGATGGGTGGTGGGTTGGGAAGTTGATTGCTTCCTCTCTGGTGCTCCTGGTTGTTACCACCAGCACCACCACCTCTCCTTGTGTTAACCATCTGATTGCAGCATATAATTCATAAGCACATGATAGATATAGTGATGCACAAGAGTGAAAGCGTGACGATAAAGTAGAAAGAGCAATAGAGTAGATATCTTTAACCCAACGAGCTAACTTCATTTTAATATTGGTAACACTAAACTTGTTCACGCTGTAGACAATCCCCACAGCTGGATATAACATTCAACCAAAGATCCAAATCAACCATAGTTCATAAAGCAAACATCAAAACATCCAAAAGTAACCAAGTTCCACCCAAAAAAAGAAAGGACTCAAAAGACTCAAACTGATAAACGGCGAGGCTGTCTAGTCGTCGTGAGGAAGCACGGTGGTGGCGCCACTAGGCTCGCCGTAGCGCGGCTTCTTGCGCGGAGGAGACTGTGCTGGCTCTAGTATGCGTCACGTGCGTCGCCTTCAGCAGCTGAGCTCGAAGAAACTCACACTCTAGGTGTAAGCTGCGGTGCGCACCCAACAGAGCATCGTGCTCGGTGCTCAAGGCTGCGGTAAACTCCACCAGTGAGGCCAATTGAGTGTTGTCCTCATGCTCCAAGGAAGAGATCTGGTGTTTTGTCTCACCACTCTTGCGGCAGGGAAGGTAACGCCGAGCAGACTGGCTAAAAGCTGTACGGTGGTCCTCACAGAAGACCCCATAAGCCTGTCGAGCTGCGTCGTTGATGGCCGCATCCTGGTCAGAGTGATACGACACCGAGTAGTGCTCCTCAGCCAGGGTGGAACCCCTGTGCTCCGTGTTATCCACCATAAAGCACGCGGATGCACAGAACCTGGGAGGAAACTCCGGGTGTACACTCTCCACCACCTTGTAGCTGATCTCCAGGTTGTTGTAACCCAACTCCTGGATGGCGCCATTGAGCATCCTGGGGAAACTCAAGTGCAAGCCGTTGTGGAAGTGCTTCACGTCTATCCACTGCAACGGAGGCGTGCCACCACCTTCGGCACCCTCGGTGCCAGCAGAGGCGTCTCCAGCGTCATCGCCCTCCTCAGCTTCAGGCTCGTCATCTGATATCACCACCACCTCGGGCTCCGGCTGAGGGGGTGGAAGTATCTCCACCACCTTGTCGTCCTCCAGATCCTCCTGCGGTGCCTGCTCCTCAGGCTGCAGAGGGTCCTCCTCCTGGGGCTCCTCCTCCTGGGGCTCCTCCTCGGACTCCACCTCAGACCCCTCCTCGGACTCCTCGGTCTCCACCTCAGGCTGTACTTCAGGCTCGGGCTGTGGTGGAACGAACGGTCCAAAGCGTCGGGCTGCACCGGTACTCTTGCGGGCAGTCCTGAGGGTGCGGGCCATCTACAAGGAGGATAGAATAAGTTTAAGATTAATTCTATATGATAGAATGAATAAAATAAAATTTTCAACATAACGTGTACATAATTTTTTTTATAGTATACTTGGAGAGAGTAAATTTTATAAAACAGCAGATAAGACAAAGGAAGTGAAATCCTTAAATGCGTCCATTTCTATCTAGGCTATCGTCCTACAGTCAACACGGCTCTGATACCACTCTGTCACGCCCAGTTCTCAACCAACGGAACCAGGACAACATATATGTGCCAGGAACAAGTCTCACATATATTATGACAATAGTGACATCACAGAACGTGCATGAAAGGGAATTAACGATACATAGCGTATTGTCACTTTATTACATCAAGACACCAGTCTTTATAACAGAGTCATAAGCGGAAGCGTAAACGAAAACATAAACGAGCCGCCACAGGGAAGTCGACTGGGAGACTGATAGGCCTAGAACTCATCAAAACCTTGAGCGTACTCCTCTGTGCCTTCATCAACTGAACAGCAGTTGGGTCCACCCAACAAAAGAAGGAAAACAACAAGTATGAGTACACAATCGTACTCAACAAGCATAACATGAACCATGAGGCTCTAAGGTTGGCTGAGACGTATGCATGAGCTTTTAGTTGATCAAGTTTTATTAAGCAACTAATTACAACGAGTGAGTTTTGAAGCCATTAAGCCCAAGATATTGCATAAGGAATTAATCAACATTATTAGAAACATAACTAACTCCCGAACCAACCCAAACATCACTAATCAGCATAAAGGATCTGGGCCGCTCATAACCGTGAGCACGGCTGACATGTCAGTTTTACACTCTCGAGAGGTTGCACATCTTTACCCACAAGTCGTGAGCTACGCTAGAAGTTCATCACATTGCCTTAGATGAGATGACTAGCAAGCCACACTACGAAGCCTTTACAAAGATCACGTTGGTAAGGTGTAACTGCTGAGGTTTCAAGCTCCGCGGAGATGGGGCCCTACTCTAAGGGGTGAAGCACACAGCACACACAACCCAAAGCAGATCCGAGGCCCATCCCGGCTCACTTCCCCTCTTGCCCCGCAGGTAAGTTACTCCCAAACCAAGGCAATCTAATTAATCAGCTAAGACCGTCCCATTCCAGTCTCATGGTAGCGCTGTTGTCCCAGGTTGTCGCTTTGCGAACCGGTCCTTATGGAGAGTGGCTATGAGCAAAACCACTAAGCACGTTGCTCATGCCCCCTAAACCATGTTGCTAAAAAGCCAAATTATTAAGGAGACATGAACCACTCAAGCCTCGGCACAGAGGGTCAAGCTCACATTTATATTGCATAGATCCATTAACAAGATTATTAACAAAAGAACATGTGTTTGCGCAGCAACTAGCAAAACTTATCCAACATGCATTCCCTTAGGTAAAACATAGGGTAAAGAGGCTAATGTATAGTCCTTATAGGCATACAAGATTAAATGCACATGCAAATGAGTAAGGGTTATTAGGTGTTGTTCATGTTATACTTGCCTTCCTCAAAAAGCTCTTGTGGCTGCTGTCCAAAACTTGAAACCTGCTGCTCTTCTTCACCTACGAACGGTTCACCGTCTAAACACGTTCACGGCAACATACAAACATTCCCATACACGCATACATGCAAACAAATAACAAAGGATAAGCAACAGTACACCACATCATAAAAAGAACAGAAGATAAAGCTGTTATAAAAACATTCTACGCATTTCTACGGACACGTGAGCGCAAGAATCACCCAAATCGGAGCTGAAATGTGAAAGTTATGCATAAAACAAGCTCCTAAGGGCAAAACTGTGTTAAACAAACTAAACCAGGGGCTGTTTTATGAAAAACGGGGACCTAAACGTAATTAAACATAGCCGTCGAGGGTTTTAGAGCGAAACCACCAGAGCCTGGACTGCGGGTTCAAATCCCGGAGAGCTCAGGGGCTAAACTGATGAAAACAGGACTAAAACATAAATACTTTTCAACGAAGTCGGACTGCGGGTTGATTCTAGGGAAAAGCGGGGTCTCAAACTCTAAACTCCCCGGTTGACCGGGTCTGCGCTGACTCATGCGGTGAGGTGGCGGCCATGTCACTGCTGACAGGTGGACCCGACGCTGACTGGGTTAAGTGAGGGCGACGTGTCGCTGTGTGATTCGCTAGCGAAGGGGTACGGGATGTTCTAATCGTGGCCATAGACGATAGATCGGATGGACGATGATGAAAGGGGCAGGGTGCACCGGCGGTGACCAAAACCCAGGGCAGACTCCGCCTTCCACGGTGGTGGCTCGCCAGAGTAGCGCTCGCTCGGACCTAGGGTGGTTACTAAGCCCTAGGGCCAGCTCAGGAGGCAGAGGGGGCCAAGGCGAAGCTCACCGCGTCTTGTGGTCGTCGGGGAGGCTGCGGGGTGAGCTCGTGATGGAGGACGGTGGACGGGCTCGAGCGGTGCTCACCGACTGAGCGTTGGAGTCGCGCTCCCGAATCCAAAACCCAAGGATAGGCCCCGCCAAGACCTTGCGAAAGAAACAACAGAGGTTAGCAGATTGGAGAGGGCTCGCCGGTGGAGAATTTGGCGACAGCGCAACTTACTGAAATGGAGCTCCGGCGGTGGATTGCGGGCTCGGTGGTGAACAAGAGCGCGATTGGAGTGGGGTGTGGCAAAGGGAGCTCATGGCAAACCCGGGGGTCGAGTTTTATAGGCTTTGTGCGAGCTAGAACGTAGCGGCCGTGGGGGCGCTGGTTGCGGCTTTAAAAGCTCCCGTCGGCGCAGTGAAGGAAGGGGAAGGAGAAGAGGAAACCAGCGCGGGAGTTAAGGGATTGATGGAGGGCAATTAAGGCGAAGGAACGTGGGCTCAAATTCCACCTCGGGGCGCTGACGCGGCCGACAGAGAAGAAGGAAAGGGGCGAAGATCGCGGCGAGAGGAGGAAGAAGCCGCTGACAGATGGGGCCGGCCTGGCAGTGAGGGTAAGGGCGCGGCCCAACCGTCAGTGGCGCGCGAGAAAGAGAGGAGGGAGGTGGGCTGGAGTTCTATTGGGCCGGTTCTTGGCCCAGGCGGGTGAGGAAGGGGGCGAGGTGGGCCGCTAGCTGGGCTGGTTGGCCTGGCTGCCTCTCCATTTCTTTTTCTTTTTTTTTCTCTTTTGAATTCTTTTGAATAAGAAAGCAAATGATCTACATATTCAAATAAATTTGAATATGAACCCTTAATTCATACAAACAATAAAATAATGCACCTGCATGTATGCACAAGAAGGGTTAAACCTATGGTTGCTTTTATGTATCTTTTTAATTTAAATAAATCATGATAAATGCAAACTAAGCACATAGGCCTTAGAAAATTAAATAAATTGCTTGGTTTTTATTATGAAGTACTGAAATTAAAACTAGGGTGTTACATCAAGTGCTCCTATTCACCCCCCCTCTAGTCGCACGTCTCAGTCCTACACTCTAGTCGCACGTCCCGGTCCTACAACTAGGACACTTAGATATTGCCACTAGGAAAGTGGAAGACTCATGGAGATGTGCCCGCATGGCAATTTCCAAGTCTGACTCTGAGTCGTATCGGCTCTGGCATAAGCTAATGCAGAGTCCGATCTAGACTTCACCCATCGGGTCTGACTCAGAAGCTCGCATATGGTATGCGCAGTTGGACCTCTATCAGGATTTGGATACTTGATCTGCAAGTAATTAGAATCTTGATGGGACTTTATGGTAAAAGCCCATTAGTGGAGACTATATATATGCATGAGAGGGCGCGACTTAGGGGTATCAGTTTTGTGACAGCCATCACAGAAAAGGTTTCCACAAAACCCCAGCTTTGCCTATTGCCGGTTGATAAAACCCATTTGTACCACCAACATTTCATGCTTGGGAGTATAATTTATCAAGTCTTCATGTTTTATTAACTAGTTCCATGAGTCATGCATGAATGTTGTATGCAGGAGCCTGTCACATTCAAAACAATGAAGGAATGAGCAAAATAGAGGCAAAGTAGCAAGGGAGAGGCAATGGGCCAAATGAGCATGGTCGGCCGACCATCTCCCATGGTCGCCTAACCATAGACCATGGCCAACTCACCACCTTCTTCGGTCGCCGACCACCGGGAAGGTTGGGCAACCCACCAGGCAGCCCATGCAGCCTTGCAGCCCAAAGTTAATGGTCGCCCAACCATATTGCCCAGTCGCCTGACCTTCATGCATGTAGGTTGGGCGAGCATCAACTTTGGGCTGCATGGCTGCCCATCACTGTTGGGCTACATGGATGCAAAGACCATCAACTTGACACATCCTTCAACCCACATGCAAAGAAAATCCAATTGTGAGATCAAGTATCCAATGAATCTAAGTGTCGGAAGACCATCACACAAGGATTAGTGACATCAGCGATCATAGGGAAGGAACATGTAGCCAACTAGAGGAAAACACATGGTCACCAGGCCATAGAGCGTGGCCGCCCAACCATGCACCGACCCGATTTTGCACGTGCATCAGCTACCATAACCGCCAACCAACACAAAGAGTGCATCTGAGCCAAAGGATCAAGAAAGTTGGTTAACCAGGCGGCCGCCTGACCATACCTCATGGTCGGCCAGACACCGCCTTGGTTGCCTGACCACTGACCTAGCACACCTACAAGTACCGCCCCTCGGCCTCCAAGCTATAAATACCCCATGGGAGGTCACTTGTAAAGTGTGGTGGATCAATAGAATACAAGTGTGGTTGTGTAGTTAGGTGTAGAGTATAGTAGTGAAGCCACCCTTGGCATTGTAAAGACAGCCGAGTTGAGTAAAGAGAGATTAGTGAGTGGAGAGTGAAGTAGTTGGAATTATGTTTGGTATTCTATTTCAGAGCCCTTAATCTTAGAGTATATATTATTCTATTTCGAGGATTGAGTAATGTTCCTTGCTCCCACCTTTATTTATTTCATACTTACTTTACTTACATACAGAGTTCTCTGCTTAGTGGTTCACGAGTACCCAGTGCGCTTTGTGTAGTTTAGCTATTCAGTTGTGCTTGCTTATCTACCCTCAAACTAGTTTAGTTGTAAACTCATCCGTGTAGGCACGATGTCTAGACTAGATTTTACCTTGGTGGGTGTCTTGTCCCACGCAGTTTTGCTTGCTAGTCCCACCTGGTCACAGTAGGTGTGTTACCTGTGTTGTCCAACTCTGTCGTTTTGGATAAGTAGTCATCGACGCATAGCTGAGTCCTATAGGGCTCGTCTTTCTCGTCTGGATTATCAGCACTCTGGTGCACAGAAGTGGTTCTATAGCCTCAGTGTCTAAGTAAACCTGTTGAGCAGAATTCTAGTTTGTTTAGTAAAGTTAAGTTATTATATCTAAAGTAATGATCCTGCTCTACTCTCTCATTTATCTTTATGATTGCTGGTTTTATTGTTCGGTTCTATCTGTTCTAGGTTGGGTTACTCCTCGTTGCCCGTGGATTTTGATACCCTAAAATACTCTTGGGTGAAAAGCTACAACGTTTTTCTGTGTGGTTGAGGTTTTATCTCAGAGGGCTAAGAAACGCCAACAAGCTTTTCTAGTACCGTTGCCACAGAACGGTAGCTAAGTCAACTAGAACCTAGGCCGTCCATACTTAAACCATACACAACCACCACATATAACCCAACCAAATACCACATATCACCACCATATGGATTCCACGCCTATCTATCAACTTGCTGCTCCGGAGGGCGATTATTGGGAGCCTCCACCATCATCCACACCCATCACAACAGAGGGCTATCAGCTATGTCTTGGCTTGTCATTCAGAGGATTGTAATAAGAATGCCCCTACTCCCACCTTTGGGAGTTTTAGTAGTTATGCAGTTGTTTGGTCATCACGGGAATGTCCAGTGAAACACTACGATGGTTGCTTTTTCTGTTTTCACTAATGGGAGAGGCAAAGATCTAGTGCAAGCAGACATTTGGTAAAGTTGAAGGGAGTTGCAAGGAATTGAAATCCAATTTTTGTTTGTGCTTCTTTCCGGCAAACAAGGTTGTCGATCTGAGTTACGAAGTTCTTTCGTTTTGACAAAGAGAGAGAGAATCTTTTGAGGTAGCATGGGCACGCTTCAACCATATGGTCACCTCAGGACCAGACTTGGCTATTCTAGAGACAATGTTGCTGCAGCACTACGTCTGAGTTCTCTCTCCTGGTGCTGATCTCTACCTCGACTTAGCCTGGTGAGGATCATTCTCGCACTTAAGGGCATCCGAAGGAAGAAAAAATCTCGACAAAATTCTTGAGAAGGCTTCTGACCTCGGTACTCTAGAAGAGCAACCTCGACAGAAGCCCCCTGAGTGAATTCCTAATGAAGAGCAACAAAACACACATCATCCCTCACCACCACCACCTCCATGAATCAAAAACATCCCAGAACCATCGTCACGGCAAACTGAGAGGGTCACTTTAGCCTTAATGATTCCTCTGTCGGCACCTCCATTTTCTTTCAAGGATGAACCCTTCATGAACTTTGGCAACACCTCTCGGTTGCCTAAGCAAGACCGATGCTTCACCAGGACCTCAAAACCAGCATACATATTACCTGATCATAAAGAACATATGAAGGAGGACATGCTCTGGCTTTCCACTTCAATCAATCGGGAATGGCTAGAGGAGAGATGTCTGGAAACTAGAGCAATCAAATTCTTTTCAGACCCCAGCGTCATCCTTAGCCAACTGTGAAGGCTTCAACCACAAGTCATCATATATGACCCAAGAATAGGAGTGAACATAATTCCCAATTATGTAATGGACAGCTATTAACCCACACAGCCGCTGTCAAGATCCACCATGTGTCTACAATGGGAAGATGGCAGATATTTGAAGTGCAACGGTGTGCTTTGGGTAATTCCAACAACCTTGCGGGATACTCATATATTCTTGGACTTTCACGTCATCGACATCCCCAAGGGATCTACACCATTGATTGTGGTTGGGATCCCAATCGCCACCCTCACCAGCTCAGATATATATAGAGGGAGGCTGCAGCTTCAGCTCGGTGAAGAGGAAATTAATGTCAGCATCAATAGATCGCTCAATGCCAAGATAGAAGCAAAGCCAGAGATTGACCCCATAAAAGAAGTGATGAGTCTTTCACTTGAGGAAATGGGTCAATACACCAGCCTAGATGAAGAGGCTCTTAGCGACTTCAGTGTGGTCGAGGAGCCTCTTGAGTTCGAAGAACTTGGTGAATTATTGCGGCCCAAAGCTCCAAAAATAGAGTTGAAGCAACTACCACCTGGCCTGAAGTATGCCTTCCTCCATGGGAAAGAGGACTCACCAGTAATCATCAACGACAAGCTGACAGAGAGTGAGAGCCGGTGATTACTTTCAGTAATGAAGAAGTATAGAACCGTGCTTGGGTACTCACTTCTAGATCTGAAAGGAATCAATCCCAACCTGTGCACTCATCGCATCCCTATGGAGTTTGATCACAAACTGACAAGGGAACCTCAACGTCGACTCAACAATGCGATGAGAGAGGTAGTAAAGAAGCAAGTGTTCAAACTCCTACACACGGGAATCATTTATCCCGTGCAAGATAGTAAATGGGTTAGCCCTGTCCAAGCTGTACCTAAGAAGGGAGGGATAACAGTTGTCAAAAATTAGAACAATGAACTCATCCCACAGGGAACTGTCACCGGTTGGAGGATGTGCATTGACTATTGAAAACTCAAATGCACCACAAGGAAGGATCATTTTCCTCGTTCCTTCATTGATGAAATGTTAGAGAGGCTGGCCAACCATTCCTTCTTTTGTTACCTCAACGGCTACTCTGGCTATCACTCGGAGGACCAGAGTAAGACCACAGTTACGTGCCCTTACAGAACTTTCGCATACAAGCGAATCTCGTTCGGGCTATTCAATTCTCTAGCATCATTCTAGTCGTGCATGATGGCAATCTTCTCTAATTTCATTGAAAACATCATGGAAGCCTTCATGGAAAATTTCTCAGTCTATGGCAAGAGCTTTGATGAATGTTTAGAGAACCTTGAAAAAGTTCTCCAGAGATGCAAAGAAGTCGACCTTGTTCTAAATTGGGAAAAGAGTCACTTCATGGTCAGAGAAGGAATTGTGCTCGGACACAAGATCTCAGAAAGAGGCATAGAGGTAGATCGTGCAAAGATCGAGGTCATTAAACAGCTACCTCCGCCTACAAACACCAAGGCCATCCAAAGCTTCTTAGGCCATGTTGGGTTCTACAAGAGATTTATCAAAAATTTCTCCCAGATTATCGGCCTCTGACCAACTTGCTAGCTAAGAATTCCCCCTTTGTGTTTGATGAGGACTGTCTCAAAACTTTTCACAAGCTCAAGAGAGCACTAGTCGCAGCACCAATCATTCAACCGCCCGACTAGAACCAACCATTTAAAATCATGTGTCATTGAAGCAATTTCGCTATCAGAGTAGTATTGGGTTACAGGAAGGATAAAAAGCATCATGCCATCTCCTATGCGAGAAAGACGTTTACTGGCCCACAACTGAATTACTCAACCACCAAGAAAGAGTTACTAGCAGTTGTGTTTGCAATTGATATGTTCATATCATACTTGTTAGAATCCAAAGTCATCACCTACACAGGTCATGCAGCTCTAAAATACCTGCTTACCAAGAAAGATGCAAAGCCACCCTTAATCTGGTGGGTGTTGTTAATCCAAGAGTTTGATATCTAAATTAAAGGAAAAAAAGGAAATAGAGAATTCAGTTGCAGATCACCTCTCACGAATTAAATTTGAGGAAACATCGCCCTTGATGATTGATGACTAAATGAGAGATGATCAGCTCCTAAAGGTGACAACAACCCAACCTTGGTATGCTGATATGGTAAATTACATCATTGCTAGCTATGTCCCAAATGGAGCAGACAAGAGGAAACTGGCCCACGATAGCCGATTCTATCTCTAGGATGACCCATACCTAACAACTCTATGCAGATGGACTCCTATGTCGCTGCATTCTTGCTTGTGAAGCACATCAAGTCCTTGATAGATGTCATGCATCCTCCTATGGAGGTCACTATGGGACTTATCAGACTCATGCAAAAATCTAGCAAAGTGGGTTCTACTGGCCCACTATCTATGAAGATGCAAAAGAGTTCGTGCGACGGTGCGCAAGGTACCAGCACAAAGGAAATATAAATCCACGAGATGCTATGCCACTCACAAGTAATCTTCAAATCAACATATTCGATGTGTGGGGCATAGATTTCATGGGACCCTTCCCCAAGAATGGAGACAAGGAGTACATTCTGATCGCAGTTGTTTATGTATCGAAATGTGTAGAGACAATACCATGTCTAACAGCAGACTCAAGACACTCCATCAAGATGTTCTGGGAGATCATCTTTCATCATTTTGGAGCACCATGGGTCATCATCAGTGATTGAAGTGCACACTTCATTGAAAAGTGTTTTAGGAAGTGTCTCACAGAACTCGGTGTGACCTTTACCATTAGCAGACAAGTGGCCAAGCTAAGACGTAAAATAAATAGATCAAGAACATATTGCAAAAGACTGTCAAGGCTATGGGAAAAGAATGGGTATCCAAGCTACCCAATGCTTTTTGGGCATATCGCACAACATATAAAACCCCCATTGGCATGACAACATACCAAATGGTGTACGATAAGACTTGTCATCTTCTAGTGGAACTCGAATTCAAATCTCACTAGGCGGTGAAGAGATGGAACATGGATCGCCAGCTGGCAGGCATGAGAAGGAAAATTCAATTGGCCGAGCTGGAGGAATGGAGGGAGAAGGCATACCATAGTCCCAAGCTATACGAGGAGTGCTCCAAAAGATGGCACGATAGGTGACTCAAGATCAAAACATTCAAACTGGGAGATAAGGTATTACTCTTCAAGTCTTTTGTTTGTTTATTTGGTCATGGGAAACTTAGAAGTAAGTGGGAAGGACCCTTCACGGTCCTTGAAGCCACCAATCACGGCACTATCACCCTCCAGGACGATGACTGAAAGGTTTTCAAGGCAAATGGACAATGTCTTAAAATCATTCTCGAGCCCAAAATGCATACGCTCGAAGAAATGGACGTCTTCAAGTTCCAAGAGGTAGTTTGATCACGTGTCCACGGTCGAGCTCAGACCTTAAAAGAAGCCATGTACACTATGTTTTCTGCCTTAAAATGCTATCAAATATCACCTTGTGCTAAAATCTTAGTAAACCAATTTTAAGGCTTCAGTTTTGGGATCTACGCACACCAAAAGGGGCACCCCCAACTTTTTGGCTCATCCAGCCAAGTTGTCGTTGCTGGCTGACCCTCGGGTTTGGTCACCCAACCCCCTGGTGTGGTCACCTAGCTTAGAGCATGGTTGCTCGACCCCCTGGTATGATCGCCCGACCACAACCCATCTAAGGTACGGTCGCCCGACCGTGTCATGTTGCCGCCCGGCGATTCAAAGTTCAAATTTTGACTTTGGAGCATTTTTCCCTTCAAATTCGGTGTTGTTGAGTCGATGAGGACGAGGAAGTATGATGTTTCAATGGGGGAGTCTTCTTCTTCTACACACACCAGCACCTCATTCCCATCTATAACCTAGACCTAGCCATGTCCCCCATCAAGTCCCCATCGGCCCCTAGCAAGGGAAATGTCATCATCTCTATCACCTTGGGCACCACCGCCACCTACACCTCATCTTCTGAGTGAGAGCTGTAGCCCCTAGAGTCCCTACTATAGGAGTTGAGTCCTGGGATGATCACCCAGCATTCGCCATGGCCGACCGACCTTGAAGATGGCCGCTCGACCAACCCTGTTGGCCGCTCGACCATATCAGGTGGCTGGGCTGCCAGCCCTGATACTCACTCGGCCAAGCCCCATGGCCTTCCTGTCTCTCCTTTGTGTGCTAGTAGTGAGCGATGTCGGGCATGTGGTTTGTCTCCAGCCAAGATGATAGCAAAGAAAGTTTTGTGGCCGTCAGCTCGTCCTACATCCGGGGCACTTACCCCTAAGAAGTGCACAAAGAGCCTCTTCTCCGATGATGAGGGGTCCCTGCCGTTGAGTGATCTTGGAATCCCAGGGTCATACATCCATACACTCTGTAGTGTGAAAATGACCACAGGATATGGGAAGGCACTCGTCCCTAGGGTTCTCAAGCCGGATGCATCTATTGATGAGTCCATCGACTCAACTCCACCTAGGAGGACGGTGAACATGTTTGCCAAACCTGCTTTAATCAAAGGACCACCAGGACAATTTGAAGAATCAGATGAAGAGAAGAACACAGTGGCATCGTTGAAGAAGGATATTGCAGTGCTCCAGGCAAAATTTCAGAACTTAGAAGAGTGTCGCGCCGAAGGCGAACTTTGGTGGATAGGAAGGGGATGTCCGCCAAGTCCGCCACCTCGTGGAAGCAATGAGACATCCCAAGCTCCATGATCCTCCCATGCTATAGACGCCCATGCTTCTAGTTATCTTAGGCGCTTTAGTTTTAGGTTTTTAATTCTAGGGTAGAACTTTGTTTTGCTTTCTTCAATTTCCCTTTGTAACAAGGGCCTCCAATTTTATTAATTTAATAAAGGTAGGATAGTTTTCCATTTGAATAATGAGTTTGGATAGAATGGCTGAGCCATTTGACCTCCTATCACTAACCCTGCTGAAATCACAAGAGAAACAACTTGTGAAGGGTACCACCTGCTACTCATAAAATTTCACAGAAATTTGGCAAAGTCGCAAGGTCACCCGGCCATGACCCTTGGCCGCCCAACCATATGATTTTCACAAAAACATGTCACTCCATGTTGTCACATCCCCCAAAGGCTTCCTCAACAAAACCTAACCAGCACACTGGTTGAACGTGGAAATCACCCGGTCGCTCGACCATACCATAGGGTCGCCCGGCCAAGTACATAGTTGCCTGGCCATATTGGTGGGCTGGCTGGTGCATCTTTGTGTTGAACCCGCACAAGGAGGTAAAGTATGCATGTTTTATTTTGTACACCTCCATGTTTTTGCGCTCTACACATAAAGCCTTCATAAATCATGCTCTATATGATCATAATGTCACATTTAACTTGTGCTTGCACCATTTTATTCCTCATGCTAGAGTAATTTTGCCTTTGCATACTTTCATGATTAGGGAACCACTTAAGTTTAGTTGGTTGATTCATGCAAGACAAGATAATTGGAGAAAACTAATGGAACCTCCCATTTGAGTTAAGAGTTTTTATTTGCAAAATAAAATGAGGACTCCATCTTGGATGTCTCATTCCTATCCTTTGTCCTACCAGCGCCACATACAAAAACAAAACTTGTACATTCTTGCTTCATTGATTGTTTTGAGTCTTATCAAGTCTTGTGCCATTAAAAGAGTTCAAATCAGTTGAGAATTTTGTCCTTCACATGCACGTTCCATGAAATAAAGTCTCCCAAAATGGTCTACATTGAAATGTTAATGATCCCATTCAATTTTTGTTTGAAAGAAAGAGAGGCATGGAGATTCTACAAAAAAAGAGTGTGAAATAATAGAGAAAAATAGAAAAATTATGAGAAAAAAAGAAAAGAAAAGAAAGAAGAACTCCCTGCCTTCTACTCAAACATGGGATTCAAACAAAGCACCTACAAGAGACAAATCCCTACACTACTCTTGCACGTGGCCAAATCTCACATGATTGTGAATTCTTTCTTGACACTTGATTTGATTCAACAATACAAACATGATGGGAAAGCATCATTCTCCCAACTGCCTTAGCTTCACAAAAAGCCTTGGTAGCATAGGATGTGAGGAATACAAGATTCTAGCAAGGATACTTCATCTTTTGAGTGTCTAAGAGTTGGTCTTGAGATCAAAAGAGTTGGTAAGCCCTGCTTTTCAAAATCTTTGCTCATGTCATGTGGGAACCTGAAGTTAACCCTGATATATTCTTGTTCCATGTTTCAACACCCCAAGACTAAAGTGTAGACACCACTGAAATCCTAGGCAGGATGAAACAGTAGGGAATAATCTAGTGCTTGCTATGATGAATGTCGACGTTGTCCCCTATCCACTTATGCTTAACTCAACTCTTTGCTCGAGGACTAGCAAAGGTTTAAGTGTGGGGAGTATTGGCGGTCGATAAACCCATTTCGAGCACCAACATTTCATGCTTGGGAGTATAATTTATTAAGTCTTCATGTATTATTAACTAGTTCCATGAGTTGTGCATGAAAGTTGTATGCAGGAGCCTGTCACATTCAAAACAATGAAGGAATGAGCAAAACAGAGGCATAGTGGCAAGGGAGAGGCAATGGGCCAAATGACTATGGTCAGCCGACCATCTCCCATGGTCGCCCGACCATACACCATGGCCGCCTGACCACCTCCCTCGGTTGCTTGGCCACCAGGAAGGTTGGGCAGCCCACAAGGCTCTCCAGGTCACTTGACACATCCTTTAACCTACATGCAAAGAAACACATTTTGAGTCAAATCCAACCGTGAGATCAAGTATCTAATGAATTAAGTGTAAGAAGACCATCGTACAAGGATCAGTGACGTCAACGATCCTGGGAAAGAAACATGCAGCCAACTAGAGGAAAACACATGGTCGCCCGACCATGCACCGACCCGGTTTTGCATGTGCTTCAACTGCTATAACCGCCAATCAACATGAGGAGTGCATCTAACCAAAGGATCAACAAAGTAGGTTAATTGGGTGGTCGCCTGACCATACCTCATGGTCAGCCAGCCATCGCCTTGGTCGCTTGACAACTGACCTGTGCCCATTACCGACCTAGCACACCTACAAATACTTCCCTGAGCCTTGGTTTGAAGCCAATTTGATTATGTAGATCAAACATGGGATTTGATTTGTATCTGTAATAGATCTGCATAATCAAATTGGCTTCAAATCAGGACCTCCAAAGAAGTCCATCAAACTAGATGGATACAAATTACAACATGTATAGCTAGGGTGCTTGAGCTACACTGATCTACCGGCAAGTCGCATGCACACGCTGCAGCGGTATGTCATGGATTGTAACAAGCGATTAGGTAGTGTAACACGAGCTACATGAAGGTCGATCTACTACACGAAGCATAGGTACATAAATTGAACTACATGAAGCATAGGTACATAAACCGATCGATAAACATGAGGAAGAGAAGACAGATCTCGCGCCAAGCAAAGCTTGCCGCAAGATTCGTTGAGATAACTAACGAGTCTCAAGGTTGAGCCAGGCTCTACACGAGATTCGTCAAGGTAACTCGCAAACTGTGCCATAAAAAATGCTTTAGTATATGGTTCACCCTATGGCTCACACCCTAATGCCCTAGCAGATCTAATAACCATTAGAGCAGCATGACGATTACCTTGAAAATACTTGTTATGGGTGGTGATGTGCCAAGAGAGATTGGAGACATGAGTTGCTGGGAACGTATGTCATCAATTCATTACATAGAAATGGGTACATATTTATAGTCCGTAGACTTGGACAACATGTCCGACTCTTTCCATAACTCTTTCTATAGCTAAAAATTCTATTTTTGTCAGGCTAGTCCCAACTCAACTCAAACTAGGCTAGATACATAGACTTAAACTAAAGATACATGGCCCACCGACCCTTGGGATCACCTTTTCCTTGGACGAACATATTTAGACGATTAGCCGATCCGGCCCAAATATCTATCCGCTAAATTTTGGTGATAACACATACCTCTAGCTTTGGCAATAATAATTATTCCAAAGCTAAGTTAATGCAAAGACGGAGAGCCACATAGTTCCACTATTCCAGTCACATCCGCCCGTACTCTTTCCTCGAAACTCACATCCTGGCTCCTTCGTCTTCCATCCAAATTAGTATTTAGCCATCACCTAGGCTACAGTCTTTTCCCCATCTTCCCACGCATCGGTAGAAAAAACCCAACTTCTTTAGCAAAGTCCTTCAGTCGATGGAATCACCTGCAGAGAGTAGCACTACTCTGCTACTATCACCTAGACCACTACCATCATCACCACCCTTCACGGTCGTGCCGCCGGGTTTTGCTACCTTGCCGACAGTGGGAGCAGTTGCTCGCCGCCAGTCAAGGCGGCCGATTGGGAGGAGGAGATGAGCCGCTTACCAAAGCGAACAAGACCTGGCTAGCTCATTAGGGCCCAGACCCAACTCCCCCATCATCTCCATCGCCGTGGCCTTCCCCAGAGCACTCGCCGAAGTCGTCGTCATTCCAAGAGCTGCCACCTGATCGTGATGATGGTTGGTGGGAGTTTGGAGTCAGCACCGACTCCGAATCGTCCATCACCAGTGGATACACCGTCATAGGGGTAGTCCTCAACTCCCTAACATCCAATGTCGACATGCCATGGTTTGATGACTCAATGAAAAAATGGAATGAGCCACCACCCTCATCCTCGCCAATGGTGCCGCGTCCTCGTTAGAAATGACGATGGCAATGTCGGCGCCGGCCGATGTGCTCCATTAGCCAATAGCACCAGTTAGCTATTAGGGTCCAAAAAGCCATTGCATCGGCTTAAAGGGGATTAGCCCCTTAATTAGCTTTTGCTTAGTATCATGCTTTGTAAAAATCCTTAGCAATGAAGCTTTATATTAAATAGATCTTGCCTCTTTTCATTACTGCAATTTTATTTTTGCCACATTCTCATGAGCCAATCTGAGAGGATAGTAGCAGACTTCGGATTTTGCTTCCAACTGATGATGTTCTATTCTAGGATTGGTCGATCTCTCCTTGGCTGATCTTGGATAATCGACTTTGGAGTCACACTTTCAATGCGTTTAATAAAAATAAGACACGCACCTTTCTCATGCTATCTCGACCAATCGTTTCCTTCTAGATAGCTCGTTTCTTCAAACATGGCGGACACAACGAGCTCATCAATGGCAAAAACGCTTCCCCAAAGATTCTTTGGCCTGAAGGTATTTACTTTGGCCTTCCCTTTTTTAGGAAAAGATAACCGCATTATTCACACATTCCTCTTTCCCTTTTCTTTTTGTGAATATGCAGCCAAATGATATCTCGATTCCTCAATCTCTGACTTCAAAATCTTTTAGTTTAGGACTAGAATCTTTTGAGCCACCATTGGATTTAATTTCTACTAAAACCAAACGAATCCCTTTTGTAGCTCAAAATCCAGATCTAGACCGTTGGATAGACCAACTTAGGTCTTGTCCATTCCCCATGGAAGGATGGGTGAGCTGGTACAAGCGGGTAGCCAAACATTATGATTTACAATCTTGCACAAGATAGGAATAGCTGATGCTCTTTCCCTTACTCTATCTCCAAAAGAAAAGTATGAGAACCATCTAAGAGCAATAGGCTATTTCTGGTCTGATGCCTTGAGTTGTTTCTTGTTCGGCCTCAGCCCCATGACCCCCACTCTAATGGATGTGATAACGATCTTGGGTTAAGAGGTCCATTCGGCCTATCCTTCTCCTTTTTCCTTGGAAGTTTGTAGGCACAAGATTGTGGACAAGGCCATAGCCAAGAACTGGGGTCAATATATCGATCGCCATAATAAACGTTCAGGGTCGGTTGATCATTGAAAACATACAGCTTTTCTGAATCTCTGGTTAGACCACTTCCTTTTCTGTGGTCCTTCCCTTGCTTCAACCAAAAATTATTTGGATTTGGCCAATGCTTTAGCTAATGGCCAAAGATTTGCATTAGGAAAACTTTTTCTAGGCATACTGTATCGACACCTTTCCTTGAACACCAGCAGACTTCTGAATAATGAACGCATTAAATCGAGAGGCCCTTGGTGGTTTCTGCAGATTTGGTGTCACTTATACTTCCAATGGTACATCCCAAGATTCCCGTATTTGCAAGACGCATCTTTCCAGTTTCTTCAGGCAAGGGCATACATTGTACTCTCTTTGGTCAGGCATTATATCAGCTTCCAGGCATCAAATATGATGAAACAGAGATGGCCAAATGGTTCAAATTATTTTATCATGAACGTACCATAGTCACCTTCAATGCTTACTCAGAGTCAGAAAACATTGAAAATCCCTCCTTCTTTAGACTGGATAGCTTTGCCGATGATGATGACACTCGGCAAATGCATGCCACCATGTTTTCTCCTTGCCTGCTTCTTATGAGCATGAGTACCAGCAACAGAATTACCAAGCCTGGCTATGAATCATATTAGCCGATTATAGCTACTCGACAATTTGGTCTGAACCAGAAATCTCCTTGCTTCATCTTTCATCAAAAGGTTCAAAGCCGAGCCGATCTCACTGAACGGCTCCAGACTCTTCGTGCATATAGTCTTTTCTTGAATTTCCACTTCCCATCCCATATGACATGGAATTTGTGTATACCATGGATGATTTTGACAATTGGTGGGAAGCTTGGAAGCCGCATCTGTTCAGTGGTCAGCTTGGCACCATGCTTCATTGCATCGACTCCTCATATAATCCTTCGTCAATGGAGGTAACTCGATTTTCTAACAGTAGCCTTTACCATAATCCCTGTACCACTGTTGATTTTCTTTTATACGGCATGAGGAAAGACCAATGCTGACCAAAGAAATAGGAGAGCCTTTAAGTTATTCTCCCATGACTCCTGTGCCATTGTATGGGAAATCAGCACTCCCATTTGACAAGATAATATTTTCTGGTGAGCGTTCAAAACGCCGGCGTGATGAGGCAAACCGATCACCGGCCAAAAGTTCTAGCTATAAGAAGACCAGAAGTTCCAGGACACAGTCTCCTACTCCATCTATCTCTAACCATGCCAATTCTGCTGTAAGTTTCCTAATGAGAGCAATTTCCTCTTTACCTGGACAATGTACTTATACCTTCTTTAGTCAGGAAACTCAACTAATAGAAGCAATGCTTCGCCGATTTGAGAAAAACAAACACAAAAACTCTCTACAAGCAGGCTTTCTTCCAATGGCAATAGCGCTTCCCATTAGCAGAATAACCCTGATCCAAGGATACATCAAAGTGTTGATGAAGAAACTTCCATAAATGCCGAGGTAAATTCACTGCTCGACAAGATTGTCTTAGCTTTTTTTATATGACTTTGCTATCTTCTGTACTTTATCAATTTGTTAGCATTGCTTGACTTTGATCCTTCAACTTGGGACATCAGCTATGGGCAAGAGAAAGAGAGAATTCTATCACCTCCCAAGTCTGTGCCAGCCAATGTAGCCAATCAACTTCAAGAGATGGCCAGATTGCTCGGCACCCCAGTTGTGCAATTGGTCAAAGATAGTGAAGTACTTCGTGCAACCTTGGAACTGGTAGTAGATCAATAGCTAGCTGACCTGAGATGAGTATTACATCTAGTGGTGTACCTATGTTTCTTCAGAGAAGAAGTGGAAACAGTTGCAGCCCCTATTGCGGTCCGAGACTCCCAATCCTCCTTAAGGAAAGAAATTGTTGACAAATGTGTAGTTTTGAACCAACAGAAAGTTTCTGTTGATGATGATAAAGCCTCATCAGATTTATTTTCAAAGCTCATAGATCTATAGAAGTCAAGGACAGAGATCGCCGAAGAGATCCAACGTTTTCAGCAAAAGCTCACAACAATTGACAAAAACATCAAAATTGCACAATCTGAACTTGAAGAAATCAAGGGTACCAAGCAAAAGTTGAAGGAGAGTTTGTCATCTGGCTTGGCTGAATTCACAAAAATAACAGCTCGTCTAACATCAGGCACCAATGAGCTGAAGAGATCCAACGTCTTCAGCAAAAGCTCGTGACAATTGACGAAAACATCAAAATTGCACCATCTGAACTTGAAGAAATCAAGGCTACCAAGCAAAAGTTCAAGGAAAGTTTGTCATCAGGCTTGGCTAAATTCACAAAACTAACAGCTCATCTAACGTCGGGCACCAATGAGCTAGACAATCCAATTATCTCTTCTATTGATTCTATCCGTCGTAAGGCCACCACAGCTATTCAACAATTCCTCCAGTACTTTGAGGATGACCCCTTGGAACAATTGTATTTTGTATATACCTATATATGCCCCCCAGGCATAGTGTTATGTAAGACTTGATGACAGTGTACCTTTTTTATTTTGGTATGGAGGTTTATAAAGTCGATAGCAAAGCATCGGCTATAAAATTTTTTTTGCATGGGGTACCTAAAGTCGATGGCAACGCATCGGCTTTTATATTTTTTTGGCCAATGGTGAAACATCGGCCAACTGTCCTATATGCATGTGTCAACATGCCTTGCCACCCAAGCAGAAGCCTTCAAGTAATTGAGGAGATCGGCTTTCTAACCTCCAACATATTAAAGATCCACATATCTTATTATATACTTTTCTTTCGGGCGTCGACCATCTAGATCGAACATTCAACATATATTACTATAACAATTTATTACAAATTCGGCCGATCATTCGGATCGGCCCCACACACAAAGATTTGTCATTACACATCTTGGGTTAGAAGAGTGTAGCACTTCGGGTGATAAGAACAGTTCCCCAGTTAAACTTAAGACTGCCTCCCCATAGCCTATTCCTACTGTTGATGGGGTTTACCATGAGCCTCCCAAGGTTGCCCCAAAGAAGCAGTTCTGGACACCCAAGCCCTCGCAGGCTAAGCTGGATAGAGTAGTGACTGAGATTCTCACGCCTCCAGTGAGCAAGAAGAGAGTCCAGCTGCCTATTGCATCCAAGGCTACTCCACCTAAGCCCAAGGCCCAACCTAACCCCACTCCCAAGAGGCCTATCTACCACAATGACTTTTGCCAGCGGAATGGCCACTTGGAGGAGTTCTGCTTTAGGAGGAAGCGAGTTTGGAGAGTGCTTGGGGGAACCAGGATCAGTTCTACCAGGGTGGTAGGCAGGATCCTCCCCACCGCGGTGAGATGAAAGACCGCTTTGTTCGTGGTGAGAGAGGAGGAGGCTTTCAGGCCCATGCTCCTGGTGGTGAGAGACGCTTTACCGATCGAGCACCTAGTCATTTTCAGCGCGGCTATGGACCTCGTGACTAAGGATTTGGAGGTAGAGGGTTTGAGAGCTCACGCTTTGGAGGTTGTGGGTACCTATATAGTCGTGATGCTTACTTTGATAGTGGTTGCCCTACTCTGGAGCATATGGCTCGGCACTGGTTCAGCAGTTTCACTAACCCCAGTGCCGAACCATTTGCTCACTCTCGCTTTCCTTGATTTTGCAAGATCGAGGCCTGGAGGACATATGGATCATGGACTCCGGCTGCTCTAGGCACATGACAGGGCACCGCAGATGGTTCTCCAGCCTCAATCCCATGAGCACCGAGGAGTACATCACATTCGGGGATAATGGTCAAGGTAAAGTGTTGGGTGTTGGTTCTGTTGCTCTTTTTGGCAAGCTTTCCCTGAGAGAAGTTGCTTTGGTGAGGAATTTGGGGTTCAATTTGGTTTCAGTCTCGCAACTTCTCAAGGAAGGGTTTGAGGTTCGTTTTAAGGAGGGTTCTTCTTGTGTGCTTGATGCTAAGGAAAACCTTTTTTGTCGGATTTTGCCCTGTGGGCAGGTTTTTAAGGTTGACCTTGCGTCTGTTTCTAGCCCTCCTCAGTGTTTGGTTGGAAGTGGAATAGGAAGCTTGGCCATTTGAGTTTTGATCTGCTAGCCAGGTTGAGCTCGATGGGTCTGATCCAAGGATTGCCCAATTTGAAAGCAGAAAAGGACTTAGTGTGCCACCCCTGTCGTCATGGCAAGATGGTTGTCGCTTCTCATGCACCTGTCAATCAGGTGATGACCTCTTATCCAGGTGAGCTGCTGCATATGGACACGGTTGGTCCTGCTCGGGTACAGTCGGTCAGTGGGAAGTGATATGTGATTGTAGTTGTGGACGACTTTTCTCGCTTTTCATGGGTGTTCTTCATGGAATTCAAAGATGAGGCTTTCGGTTTTGTTCAAGATCTAGTCTTGAGGTTAAGGAATGAGAGTCATAAGGCCATGAGGGCTATCCACAGCGACAATGGCAGAGAATTTTGTAACTCTCATTTCGAAACCTTTTGTCGTGGTACAAGTCCTCTTTCTGAACCCTCCACGAAATCCCAATCGAGTTGCTCCCACCCACTAAGGCACTCTGCTCCTTCTACCCCCAGAATGAAGATTCTACGACAGTGAAATCAGTGGAGTCATCAGAGGTACAATTTCGACCTCATCACCATCCCATTGTATGAGGCATTTGTGCATAGTTGATAGTACGTAGCAGTTTCCATTAATCCGATCTCAGCCAAGCAGGGCCGAGTAAGGTCCTTTGGTATCGACAACAAAAAAGGAAGTGTGGATTGACTTGATCCCAATGGTTAGGTCCATGTTGAAGACACCTTTTGCTGCAGTTTTATCACCCTTGAAATCATTGAGAACAACATTGGTCTTAATAAGCTCATCATCGTTCCTGTCAAATTTCATGAACATTGCATATGGCATCAAGATGACTGTTGTGCCTCTGTCCACCATCATCTTGCTCACAGGTCTCCCATTAATGTAACCTTTGAGGTACAGTGGCTTCAAATGATGATATTTTTTGTCGGCCGGCTTTTCAAACATAATAGCCGTCGGCCCCAAAATGAGTTGAGCCACTAATTCCTGTATCGTAGAAGGATTATGAAATTCATTAGGCAAGAAGAATACCATATTAATATCGGCCGATGTGTTGGCCGTTTCATCCTCCATCAGGTCATCTTCTGCATCATCTTCCATCGGATCCCCCAGTTGTTCTTGGTCTTGTTGCTTCCTCTTCCAAACAGCGGGTCGCTTAGGTAACACTGGAGGAAGCTGGTGCTTGTACGATGGTATAGCAACGGGGCCTGAATTTACTTATTTTAACAATCGAAGGTAGTTTGCTTTGGCCTCTTCCAAACTGCGCACACATTGTACTCTGCGTTTTTGGGAGTAAGATAGACCGTTTGAACACCACCTGGGTTTGTGGCATTCCTCGTGCTTTGCATTTGACTCCCCTAACTCATGCAGATGGTGTGCATCTGATTGCTCTAGCTTTGACTTTCTCGCTTGGTCATGCATATGTTTGTCTGGAGATAGTTGTAAGCGGCGTCGTGGTGATGACTGTGGATGGCCCAGAAGCTAGAACACCGACACATTCTCCTTCGGGTAATGAGGAACAGAGCATTTAGGGCTATCCTCAAATGTTGGTAAGAGCTTCATTCCTTGGCTCCAGCAGTATTGGAAGAATGGGCAGTCCCAATGTCCCCCTGACTCATGGCTCTGTCGTCGTTCGGAGTGATGCTACTTTTCATCATAAAGGTGTTCGCCATAGTGACAGTTCTTCATTTCGCCATTGGTTAAGGTGACAATGTTCTTCTTGCTCATAGCGGTAACCACGCGGACCATAACTTGATTGGTTGCGATGCACTTGTCGACAGTATTGTTGCTCGCGCAAATAATCCTCCTCTCATTCTTGCTTGCGGCCCACTCGATAGCAAGAAGGCAATCGGCTGGTGTGAGCCGATCCACGTGATCCGGCTAGGATATTATGCCAATTTGTTATCTGTGTAGTTGCACGACGATCCTCTGACCTCCACATCCTTCCTAGCTAGCGGGTCGTGGCAGATGGCACGCCGAGGACCCGCTCTAACTGCCTCAACAACGTTCAGGGACGGTCGGAACCGTTGCTAGGACGCATGGACCACAACGGCAGCGTACATCCTAGTTCCTTAGTGTGACGGCTGCCTGGCTGGACCTAAGACCGTCAGCTTTTGTCGACAACATACTATATACTATCTAATCAAAGAATTTGTTAAACTATATGCAAGAATACATAAACAAGTCATATGTACAAGAGATCATATATACAACACTAAACTAAATTAACTATTCACATAAGCTCAAGCTAAGAAAAACTCGGTTAACCGTGTACCCGGCAATGGCACCAAAAAAGCTTGTTGATGACACTAAATCATGACAAACCTTATACTGCAAGTGACAATATCAGTGTAGCTTTTTCCTAGGATGAGTATCATTGGTTTTGTCAATCTGTGGAAACGACTAATAAAGAGTTAATTAATTTAAGCTTAGAGCAAACAAGGTATTAGAAAAGGTATCTAATCTACGTCTAATTCTACCTCTAATCTAGTCAGATTTAGGTGATAAACAATTAGAACAAAACCTAAGCAACTGATCAAAAGGGTATTAATCAGAGTCTAATCTTGCTCTAATCGGATGCAAGACAAACATGATGGATGCATATATAAGATTAGAGCAATGAGATACTAGCAGCTAAAAGCAGATATAAGCATGATCAAGCATGAACTTCGTAGCATAATTAAACCAAGATCAACGATCAAACCCCCTAAATCAAGCTTAACCTTTCTCTCGGCCACGTGTCACTTAGAACGGGGTAATCGATGAGAAGCTCTCAAAAGGCATACATGATTAGTTCTCAATTCTATTCACTTGTGTAGTCTAATAACATGATAAACATAGCCAGGCTTATAATCACCATGATCACAAGAACTAGCTATGAAACCACATTACTAGTAAATAAGATCGAAGATCAAGATCGCTAGAAGATCAGCACCACTAAGAACATGATTCAACAACTCATGGATCTACATGAAGAACTAGAACTAGAACATGAAGAATTAGACCCAAGAATATGTTAATTAGACAAGCTCAATGCTTCATTAGATATCACATCAAAGTTACAACCATGATCAAACCTCGCACAATGATATGATTAGACCTCAATAGCTTCGTAATTAGAGCACCATGTAGGGCCTCTAATTAC
The DNA here is from genome assembly GCA_030272315.1 of Paspalum vaginatum. Taxonomy (NCBI): domain Eukaryota; kingdom Viridiplantae; phylum Streptophyta; class Magnoliopsida; order Poales; family Poaceae; genus Paspalum; species Paspalum vaginatum. The sequence continues at coordinate 24,107,698 of CM059015.1, read as the reverse complement.
CTCCAAGAATTAGAACACCTCTAATTCCTAGACTAGAACTCAACCCTCGGCTCTCCTCTATCTAGATGTCCCTTGCTTCTTCTCCTCTATGACTGTTGGCGTCTCTTAGCCTAACAGATTTTACTCCGCACGCATGGAGACCGCTGTAGCTTTCACCCAGGAGTATCCCAAGGTATCGTATTTATGCGTAGGCAAGCATAAGAAAGAATACAACTTCATCGATCACCTAGCTACTACCAACTCATTCATTCCAAAGGGTAACAAGAAAAAGTAAACACCAAATACCGTTGGCACGAACTCAAGCTTAAGCTAGGAGGACAATGAGTCGAGCGCTAAGGTTCAGTCTTCCATCTGTACTAGCATACAAGAGCTATCTGTACTAAGGTCGAAAGGATCTAGATAGAGCTATGGTCTTGCATCGAGAGAAATTGCTTGACAGGTTTTCTCATGTTGATTAACTATGATCTAATGTAAAAGAATGGCTTTTCATGTGTATATCCAATGTTCAAGCATTAATACTCTCATGTGTTGAGAGTTCAAGTTTTTCGATGTATACTATTCTTATGATGAGATTAATGGTATTGGCTAAGGAAGAATGTCTAATCATGGATCATCTTTGTATTGGATCAACACTTGGACCATCATATTCGGTGTATGATTGTTGCATTTGGTTCATCATGACAGAGACACCTGGATTATTGGTCTTACTTATAAGTGTCTGTTGAAAGTCTTTATTGTACTACTTCTGACCATGAACTATCCATAATTATGAAGGGAAATATATCAAATTTTAGACTAACCCTATGCTACTGACTACTTCCATGAGTTTTGTTGAAGTATTTGAATGCAGGTGTCAAATGCCCTAAAACATACAAATTCGAGCCAAACCAGGGGGAGGCTAGCCACTTGGCTAACCCGCCTGGCCGACTGGCCCCATCACCAAGTTGTTGGCCTCCGTCTCGTCGCCCGGCCCCACTTGCAGGCTGCCTGGGCTGTGGGTGTTGCCATTTGCCACCAACTTCGACCTGCATGCACACAAGAGATGTGTCAACATAACTCCAAGCTGTATGCCACCTATGCCGCATGCAAACCACCAGAAGGCTTGCCAATTTATGAATCCAACACTTGGACTAGTGAAGATAGCAATCATGGGCACTTCAATCCTGCGGCTAAGGAAGAAACACAATAAACATCCAATGATTTAGGGAAAAGAACAAGTTATAACTGCCAACCGACCTCTAACCGCCTTGGGGAGTCAAGATGGACCATTGGATGCGAAGAGGCGGTGGATCCATGGGCCACCTATAGGACCGAGACGTGCGAATAGAGGAGGGAGGGTGAATAGGAGCACTAAAAAACTCAAAATCACAACCCCCGAGCAGGTGCTCTGCAAGGCTCAAGAAAAATAGAACTAGGCACCATCCACTGAACAGATACGTGCCTAGCAATGCAAGGGTGCCGTCCAACGAGAGGATATGCACAAATAGCAAGAAAAATCAAGATCCGACCAAGAATGGCACCGAGGCAATGAACTTTGCAAAATCTGCCACACGACACTCACCGCACCAAGGTGCGTCTCACTGACTCACAGCAAGCAAAGAAAATAGTCTGGAAGTGGGGAATGCAAAAATCCGAAGCAGAGACACAGCAGAAAAACCAAAAAGGGAAAATCACCGCAGCTCCCTGGCAGGACCGGAGTGTCCGGTGGACAACATCGGACTGTCTGGTGGAACCGGACTATCCGGTGCCTACTGCCGTATTATCCAGAGGCACGACCCAGGGCAGAGCCACACACCAGACTATCTGGTAGGCGCTACCGGACAATCCGGTGGCCGGATTGTCCGGTAGAGTCGCAAACAGGGGGTTTTCCAACCCAAACCAGACCAAACCTTGTCCAATCTTCACAAAATTTTGTATAGGCTATCTAGACCCTATTCCAAAGCTTTTCCCAAAAGATCAACGCAACGTGACCAAGGGATCAGCGGAAATTTCAGATTTCGTGAGATGGCAATCTTTGGGCAAGAAAGGGGAAAACACAAAGGAAGCTTGCTCTTGGCAATCCAGCAGGGTTGAGATGAACTAAGTCATGATCTGCACATCCTAGCAAGTCCAAAACATCAGCAAGAGAAGGGATTCCAAGCTTGGCCAAAATAAACACCCAAAAGCCAAGGATTGGACCCAAAAACCAAAAAGAAAGGGGGAGGAGAAGAACACAAAGTTGCTGCATGAATTCACTTCGATTAGATGCCCAAGATGGGTCTAAAGATTTAGCATACAAGCAGGAATTCGTCCCAAGCAACCACCCTCACCTTCCCTCAAGATTAGGAGGCTAAATCCTATTCTAACCTCCCTAACAATGGAGCTCAAGGCTTGAGGAAGAAAATCACAAAGCAAAACCTAATCCTAGCAGCCAAGAGTCACTCTAATGACCTGCCTTCGACCTATTTATTCCGGAGTGCTGTTTAGGCAGTTTTGCACATAGGTCCCTACAACTAGACAATCCTTAAGGACTCAAACTGAAAGATCATAGGATATTCCGGGACGGACGACCATGATGAAGTCATGATCTTCAGTAAGTTCCACGCAATCCTCGGATGTTCACCACGTGGCCAGTAGTCCAATCCGCCATCCGCCCTCGGTTTTGAAGTCAGAAACCGAGAAACTTTAGGAAGTCTCCGCCTGGGCCGGATTTGGCCCATCTTCTCTATCTTGGCGAGTCAAGGCCCAACTCACCAAGGCTTGGGTAGCTTGGTTGGCGGTTTTGAGGTGATGCCGTCAAAGCCTCCCTCGCACGTCTTCACGCCACTGCACTCAGGTTGGAGCACCGCGGTGGCGTCCGGCATCCCCTATCCATCGGGGCAGCCTCGCAAGTCCTTCGGAGGACTTACTCTTGCCGTCACCGCGCCGCTCCTCCGTGTATCGAACTCCTATGGCCGACAGATGCCGACCATGCCTCCTGTCCTTGGAAGGACTTACTTCTACCTCCAGTCCATCGGAGGGCCTCCTGTCCATCGGAGGTCTTGTGCCCAAGTCCATCTAGATCTTTTGCTTCTGTTGACAATCACTCATCACTCCAGAGGCAATGGAGCCGGTCCATTGGCTCTCAATCTCCCCCTTGAACGATTGCATTGTCAACACCTTCTACCTGTAACCTGAAATAGAACAAAGACAAGAAGAAAAGCGTAAAACCAAAAAGAAAGAAGAAAGGAAGAAGTTGCTCAAGATGCCCTAAAGCCAAATACATGCAGAAAAGGGCAAATTGAGACAACAAAAACAAAGCCAAAGATCGACCCCCTAAGACAAGGGAAACTGCTCAACGTAGTCGATCAAATTAAAGCATGACCCCTCAAGAAAGAGGCAAACCGGCTCAATACAGTCATGCTTAGGCAAAGCATCGGCTCCTCCAGAAAGAGGCAAAAGGTTCAACGCACCGATGCAAGAGCATGCTAAAAGCTCAAACTCCCCCTCAACTAGATCTCAACAGAGTTCTCCCCCTTGGACCATGAATTCCCCCATGGGAACATCTCTCCCCTTAAGGGTCAACATCTCTCCCCCTTGTTGACAATGGACACATCAAGGGTTCATAGAACTCAACTCCCCATAAAATGGACAACTCCCCCTCAAAATATGCCATAAAATGCAGGAAGTGTACCATGAAGAGATCAGCAGGGATGAAAAGCTAGTAAATACAAGTTCTAGCATACAGAGCAATTGAGGGCAAGGAAGCATGCAAACATGCCCAATTGAATCTATCTTATACAGATCAGGAGCACGTTTTTCAAGGTTGTTGAAAAGAAAGCATCACCAACATGAATAGCATCTAGCAAGATAGTCATGAATAGCAAGATGCTAGCAAAACATACAAGGTGTGCTACTCTCAACCAAAGCATATACAACAGGCCATAAGCAATTTAGAGACTTGCAGATTTAGCAATTTTTAACTTCAAGCAAATCAGATCATATGCCAAGGGTTATTCACTTGTTTTTGCCACTTCTTACCAACCAATGCCAAGCCTAGGTTTAGAAAACCATCAGAAGCATAAGACAAGGTTTTGGTCATACACAGCCTTGTCCAAGTTCATGCCAAAGTGCAAAGGCAAGCTATCTCAAACTAGATTAGTGTGACAAGAAAACCCACCTAGATCTTTTTAATTTAGCTCATAGGAGACCGCTTTGTAAACAAAATTAATTCAGAATTCAGATTTAGGCAAGCTGTCATAAATGCTTAGGCATCAACTTAACAAAGTCATACGATTAGCATATCCAAGCATGAGAAGATAGCATAGCATTCAACATTCCTACACATGCTAGGTAGGCCAACTCAAGTGGTGATCATGGTTTTTGATTTTCAAGAAACAAAAGTGACTGAGCTCACAAAAGATATTAGACAGATTCAAGGAGCTTATCCAACCATGATCATGCAAGCAACTGTACAATCTAGCACATGCAAATACTAACTCGTCATACCAGAAGAGCTCTAGTGCTAGTGTAAGTGAAAATGCATATGTTACAATACAATGCATGGTATGATACAAAATGCAAGAAAAACAAGGAAAAGCAAAGAAAAGGCAAACCAAAACCCTAAACTACAACAAAGTTACCCCAACCTAAAAGGGGTAACAAACACTAAGCTCCCCACGCAAGAGACCAAACATGCTAAGATCTAAGGGCTTGGTGAATATATCGGCCAACTAGTGTCAGTCTCCACATGGATCAAGTCTATATCTCCCTTCTCATAGTGATCTCTCAAGAAGTGAAACCTCACGTCTATGTGTTTGGTTCTGGAGTGCAAGACGGGGTTCTTAGCTACAGAAATAGCAGAAGTAGAGTCTACTAGGAGAGGGATCTTCTTAAAACTGAGACCAAAGTCACTCAAAGTGGACTTCATCCAAAGCAGCTAGGAGCAGCAACTTACTAGCAGCAATGTATTCAGCTTCTGTGGTGCAAGTGGCTATGCTAGATTGCTTGCGTGAGGACCAAGAGACAAGAGAAGAACCAAGAAACTGGCAAGGTGCCGGAAGTAGACTTGTCCTCCAGCCGACAACCCGCAAAGTCAGCATCAGAATACCCTCTGAGAGAGAGCATCGAAGCTGAAGAGAACCAAAGACCAAGCTCAGGAGTGTATTTCAGGTACCTAAAGATGCGCTTCACTGCTTGACGATGTGATGTCCTTGGTGAGGGCTGAAAACGCACACAGAGGCAGATCGCGAACTGAATGTCCGCCATGGTCGCCGTCAGGTACAGAAGTGAGACGATCATCCCTCGGTACTCTCTTTGGTCCACCACCTCCCCTTCTTCATCTGCATCAAGTGCCGTCTATGTTGACATGGGAGTTGCCATGGGCTTGAGATCTCCCTTGTCAAACTTTCTTAGAATGTCCTTCGTGTACTTGGCTTGATGGACGAAGGTTTCTTCTGGGCCTTGCTTGATCTGTAGCCCGAAGAAGAACTGGAGCTCACCCATGAGACTCATCTCAAACTCACTGCTCATCTGTTCAGCAAACTTAGACACCAAAGCATGAGATGAACCACCAAAGATAATGTCATCAACATATATCTGAACTAGAAGGGTGTCACCGCCATGACTCAACAGAAACAAGGTCTTGTCTACTGAACCCATCACAAACCCAAACTTGAGCAGAAAAGCTTTCAACCTAGCATACCAAGATCTAGGAGCTTGCTTCAGACCACAAAGGGCTTTTCTCAGCTTATACACCCAGTCTGGAAACTTGGCACTCTCAAAGCCAAGAGGTTGTTTCACATATACCTCCTCCTCTGTGTAACCGTTTAGGAAGGCTGACTTGACATCCATCTGCTGCAGTTTGAAGCCTTTAGAGGCAGCAAAGGCAAGCAGAATCCTAATGGCTTCTAAATGAGCTACAGGAGTAAAGGTCTCTTCATAATCTATCTCCCTCCATTTGACAGAAACCCTAGGCAACCAATCTCTCTTTGTTCCTCACAACCATCCCATCCTCACCCTGTTTGTTCTTGAAGACCCACTTGGTTCCTATAGGGTGGCAGTTTGGTGGAGGTTCAACTAAATCCCAGACATGGTTTCTCTCAAAGTTCTCCAACTCCTCATGCATGGCGTTCACCCAACTAGGATCAGATAATGCATGTGACACATCCTGGGGTTTGAAAGAAGCAACAAATGTGGAGTGGCAGAAAAAGGGCTAGAGAGTTAAACGAAGAGTGTTTGACGCGCTAGTGTAGATCTCCAATCATCCTGTCTGGAGGGTGATCCCACTGGACCTGCCGAGATGGAACAATCTCGGAGGTCACCTCTCCTGCGTCCTCAGCGGGGCCAGCCTTTGCTCTAGCTTACAGTCGGGGGAGCGAGGAGGAAACCGTAGGCAAGGGTCCACCTTCATATTTAAAGCTCGTAGCAGAGGGGGCAAGAGCTACAGCCTGTGCAGTGGCTCCTGCATCACCAGCATCTACTTCGCCTTCGTCATCTTCAAAGATGGGAGCGCCTTCTTCATCATCACCTAACAGCTCAAATCCAGGGGTTGTGCAAGGCATAGATTCATCAAAGGAAAATTCACAGGTCTCAACCACTTGTTTGGTATCAAGGATCCACACTCTATATGCCCTAGAGCTAGAGGCGTACCCAAGGAAAATACCATCCAAGCAGGGAGATTCAAATTTGTCCAAATGCCCCCTCCCTTTTTGAGCACAAAGCATCTGCAACCAAAAGCACGCATGTGCTTGACGCTAGGTTGCCTACCAAACCGTAGCTCAGTACGAAGTCTTCCCTAAGAAAGCTCGTAGGAAGATGCGGTTGGCATGTAACAGGCCGTATTCATAGCCTCAGCCCAAAAGCGTCGTGGAGTCCTATGCTCATCAAGCATCGTCCGCTGCCATCTCAACAAGTGTGCGGTTCTTTCATTCCACAACACCGTTCTAAGGTGGGGTATAAGGAGATGAGAATTGGTGATCAAGACCAAGGTCATGACAAAAGGTTTCGAAACGAGAGTTACGAAATTATCCGCCATTGTCGATGAGGATAGCCTTCATGGCCTTATGACTCTCATTCCTTAACCACATGACTAGATCCCGAACAAAACCAAAAGCCTCATCTTTGAATTCCATGAAGAACACCCACAAAAAGCAAGAAAAGTCGTCCACAACTACAAGCACATAACACTTCCCACTGACCGACTGTACCTGAGCAGGACCAACGGTGTCCATATGCAGCAGCTCACCCCGGTAAGACATCATCACCTGATTGATAGGTGCATGAGAAGCGGCAACCATCTTGCCTTGATGACAGGGGTGGCACACTAAGTCCTTTTCTGCTTTCAAATTGGGCAATTTTCGGATCAGACCCATCGAGCTCAACCTGGCTAGCAGATCAAAACTCAAATGGCCAAGCCTCCTATGCCACTTCAAAATATCAGCAGAAGCACCAGCTACCAAACACTGAGGAGGGCCAGAAACAGATGCAACGTCAAGCCTTAAAAACCTGCCCATAGGGCAATATCCGACAAACAAGGTTTTCCTTAGCATCAAGCACACAAGAAGAACCCTCCTTAAAGCGAACCTCAAACCCTTCCTTGAGAAGTTGTGAGACTTGTTGGAGTCGCAGGAGTGGCTCTTGCCCTTCTTGTAGTAGTCGTTCTGCTCGTTCTGGCATTCGGCGATGAAGTGGCCAACCTCTCCGCACTCGAAGCACATGGGCCTCTCGCCCCTCTTCTTGCTCATCCGAGTGTCATAGGCGAGCTGAAAGTGGCTAGACACCAGGCAAAGCTCATCATCCCCAAGTGACGCTAACTGCTCCTCTGTAACAGACATAAGAGCAGAAAACGAAAAGTTATGAAGCTGGGAGGTTAGCAGCGGCCTCACTGGAGGGAGAAGCCAAGGCCAGTCTCTTGGAGCCAGTACAAGCGAGAGAATCTCTCAACTTGTAATCCACCTCTGTGGCCTTGAGCATGCTGTAAAGAGCCTCCACTCCAATCGTGTCATAGGCCTCAGACTCGATGATCGAGTTAACCTTGATGTCCCATATCTTCCTGTCCAATGCATATAGCAATTTGACAGCTTGCTGATGGTTGGTGGGTTCCTCTCAGGGCTGGAGTTAACGCACAACTTATTGATGATCTATTGAAAATGACCAAACAAGTAATCGATGGACTCACCAAGCTTCTGAACGAAATTCTCATATGCGCCTGTAAGTCTCAATGAGACGCCCCTTGATAGTAGCTGTGCCCTCATGCTGTGCACTCAGCAGGGACCAGATCTGACTGGCAGTCTCGAGGTGGCTTACTCTCTCATAATCAACTAGACCAAGTCTTGAGAAGAGAAAGCTAACAGCTTTGGCATTCACCTCATGCTGAGCCACAATTGCTGGGGTGGTGCGCTGAGCAACTGGAAGCACCACAAAGTTCACACTCTGAGTAGCATCCCATATGTCCTAGCCCAGGCTAAGCAAGAATGCTCTCATCCTACCCTTCTAGTAGGAGTAGCCATCGGAGCCAAGGACCGGAATCTTCCCAGAGTGAGTCATAGTCGCTACTGGTTTGTCACCGGTAAAGGTATGAAGAAACCTAACTGGCTCTGATACCAATTGTAGGACCGCGACGTGCGACTAGAGGGGGGTGAATAGGTGCACTTAAAAACACAAAATCACAACCCCCAAGCAGGTGCCCTGCAAAGCAAAAGAAAAATAGAACTAGGCACCGTCCACTGAACAAATACGTGCCTAGCAGTGCAAGAGTGCCGTCCACTGTGAGGATACGCACCAATGCAAGAAAAATCAAGATCCGACAAAGAATGGCACCGAGGCAACGAACTTTGCAAAATCTGCCACACGACACTCACCGCACCGAGGTGCGTCTCACTGACTCACAGCAAGCAAAGAAAATAGTTTGGAAGTAGGGAATGCAAAAATCTAAAGCTAGAAACACAGCAGAAAAACCAAAAAGGGAAAATCACCGCAGCTCCCTAGCAGGACCGGTTTGTCCGGTAGCCAACACCAGGCTGTCTGGTGGAACCGGACTATCCGGTGCATGCTGCCGGACTATCTGGTGGCACAGCCCGGGCAGAGCCACACACCGTACTATCCGGTGGACGCTGCCGGACTATCCGGTGGAACCGGATTGTCCGGTGGCCTCTGTCGGATTGTCCGGTAGAGTTGCAGACAAGGGGTTTTCCAACCCAAACCTGACCAAATCTTGTCCAATCTTCACAAAATTTTGTACAGGCTATCTGGACCTTATTCCAAAGCTTTTCCCAAAAGGTCATTGCAAGGTGACCAAGGGATCAGCAGAAATTTCAGATTTCGTGAGATGGCAATCTTTGGGCAAGAAAGGGGAAAACACAAAGGAAGCTTGCTTGTCATAATCCCGCAGGATTGAGATGAACTAAGTCATGATCTCCACGTCCTAGCAAGTCCAAAACATCAGCAAGAGAAGGGATTCCAAGCTGGGCCAAAATAAACACCCAAAAGCCAAGGATTGGACCCAAAAACCAAAAAGAGAGGGGGTGGAGAAGAACACAAGGTTACTGCATGAATTCACTTCGATTAGATGCCGAAGATGGGTCTAAATATTTAGCATACAAGCACGAATTCGTCGCAAGCAACCACCCTCACCTTCCCTCAAGATTAGGAGGCTAAATCCTATTCTAACCTCCCTAACAATGGAGCTCAAGGCTTGAGGACGAAAATCACAAAGCAAAACCTAATCCTAGCAGCCAAGAGTCACTCTAATGACCTGGCTTGGACCTATTTATACCCGAGTGGTGTTTAGGCAGTTTTGCACTTAGGTCCCTACAACTAGACAAACCTTAAGAACTCAAACGAAAGATTACAGGATATTTCGGGACGGATGACCACGATGAAGTCTTGATCTTCGTAAGTTCCATGCAATCCTCGGATGTTCTCCATGTGGCCAGTAGTCCAATCCGCGATCTGCCCTCGGTTTTGAAGTCAGAAACCGAGAAACTTTAGAAAGTCTCCGCCTGGGCCGGATTTGGCCCATCTTCTCTGTCTTGGCGAGTCAAGGCCCAACTCACCAAGGCTTAGGTAGCTTGGTTGGCGGTTTTGAGCTAAAGCCGCCAAAGCCTCCCTCGCACATCTTCGCACCACGCACTCAGGTTGGAGCACCGCGGTGGCGCCCGTCATCCCCTATCCATTGGGGCAACCTCGCAGTCCTTCAGAGGACTTACTCCTGCCGTCACCATTCCGCTCCTCCGTGTACCGAACTTCCATGGCCAACAGACGCCAAGCATGCCTCCTGTCCTTCGGAGGACTTACTTCTACCTCCAGTCCATCGGAGGGCTTGTGCCCAAGTCCATCTGGGTCTTTGGCTACTGTTGACAATCACTCATCACTCCAGAGGCAATGGAGCCGGTCCATTGACTCTCACCACCCTAATCGCCCAACCAAGGGGTGGGCCGCTCGGCCTCCTACCAAGCTGGTCCGTCCTGCCACCTACCCTTGTAACCACCTTACTGACCCTATAAGTACCCCTACTCACTTGATAGCTATAATACCCACTGGTAGCTCATTTGCAAAGGGTGGAATAGAAGAGAAGCATACCATTGTCTTAGTCTTATAGCAATAGGAAAGTCCTCAGAGTTAGAGTTCGAGTCTGAGCTTTCACCTCAGGGATTCCAGAGTTACCTTCGAGTCCTGGTAAAAGCTCTTGTATCTTTTGTACATTTGCTACTCCAGTATAATATTCATTCCTTGCTCTACATTTTAGTTATACTTTACTTTATTTCTTACACTTGCCTAATGTTGTGTACCTTATTGCATACTAGAACAAGGCATAGGTTTGTGTTGTCCTTAAGTTATTTGAGTCTTTCTAGACTTGCCAGTGCTAGAAAATTTCCTTAGGCTCCGTTCTAAGTTTATGTTAGTTCTCACCCTTTGATCCAGGAAGAACTTTAGTGATCAAGTTCTCACTAGATCACTAGTTTAGCATGCCATCTTACCCACGCAAGCTCTGGTCTGTAGCCCCTTTTGGTGACAGCATTAGGGAGCCTCTGTATTCCAATCCCATCAGTTCGGTAAGCCTATAGGCGTTAGCCAGTTGTCATTTTGTTGGGCAACTATCTACCCCCATGCACCTCAGTGTAGTCTGGAATTTCACTCGATGCAAGATGCTAGTTCGTGTTTGGATAACTTAGCTCAACCACGAATACTCCTATGGAGCAAGTAAGATTTAGAGTTTGGATTCTTAATCTTGCTCGTTGTCCTCCCATATAGCTATACCTAGTTTGCTGACTACTTTGGTCATTGCTCTCTCATCCCACCACATACTATCTTGTTTATCTAACCCCCGGTGTAAGAATATTCGGTAGTTATCAATTTACAATTCTACTTGAAGTTTGAACATATCTTTCCACTTATACGCCCTTGCTTCCCTGAGGATTCACAATACTAAGAATATTCTGAGTGAAGAAGCTACATTGAATCTCCGTGCGCTTATGGAGTAAAATATGTGACGCTAAGAGACGTCAACAAGCTATTTTTGGTGACATTGCCGAGGAAGCAATTGGCAATAGAAGTTTTATGTGTTCGAACCTAGGTACTATATAACTTGATAACATATCATTATTTCTTAGCGGGTTTATTTGCCTCTGTCTACTTTATTGTTGGATGACAGAGAGGTGTATGACCGATTTCAACCTATCGACAAATTTCCACAACAATCCGGAGTCGCTGCTCAGGAGAGTCCATCAGAAGACAATCCACGAGCAGAGGTCTATGCCATTATTTGAGTTTGGAACCTCAAGTACAACTTCACAGTCATCCAACTATAGCTGAGAAGACCATTCACGAGTTCTCTATCCCATCCAACGATAATTTTGAGCTCAAGCCAGGTGTCATCCACATGGTCCATGCTATCCTAGTCTGTGGATTGGCATCAGAGGATGCTAACAACCATCTCTAGCAATTTTTGGTGATTTGTAGCACTTTCACGGATCAAAGGTGCAACCCCCGATGCTGTTCGGCTTCGCCTTTTTCCATTTTCACTAGTGAGGAAGGCTAAATAGTGGTTCTATTTGAACCACGCGAATTTGGCAACATGGGAGACATGTTCAAATGCCATCCTTGCAAAGTACTTCCCTTTAGGAAGATGAGCTCACTGAGGAACCAAATCTCGGGCTTCCAACAATTCGCAAATGAGACGATGGCGGAGGCATGGGAAAGACTAAAAGATTACATCGCTGCCTGCCCCCACCATGGTATGGAACAGTGGTTGATCATCCAAAACTTCTTCCACATACTCCACTGGTCTGCTCAAGAACATCTCGATGCAGCAGCTAGAGGATCCTTCCGATCCCTCAGTGTCACTGCTGCCCACGCTCTCAACGAGAAGATGGCAAGCAACCAAGAATCAAAAGAGGAGTGGGCGAACAATAAGCCCTACGGAGTTCACCATATTGACAACACCGATATGCTCACTACCAAGATGGATCTCGTTCTAAAGAAGTTTGAGGATGCTCCTGAAGTTGTGCCGGTCCAGGCACTCAATTCTCATATGACGTGCGAGTATTGCGGGAATACCAGCCACACGGGGAACAACTGCCCTAGAAATGGATCATAGGATGCAAATTTCATCAACAACTACAACTTAAACAATGGGCCTCGTCCTCAACCAGGTTGGAATTCACATCCTCATCTACCCTTTTCATGGCATGGTGCGTCTTCCGGCACTTCACAGCATTTTGCTAAGAATCCCTTTGATCAAAAATCTTTGAATGATAGCATAAGCAAGAAATTCCATGCAAATGATAGGGTTATTGAAACCTTGTCTCTACAAATGGAAACTTTAAATAGTGCCATGAAGAATCAACTAAGCTTCCAAAATGTTAGAAACTCAAATAGCTCAGCTTGCTGCCGCTCTACCTAGTCCTATTTCGGGGAAGCTCCTGAGTCAGCCTGAGCTACCCTGAAGGAGCACATAAATGCTGTAACCACTAGGGGTGGAATGTATATTCAAGACTCCCCACATCATAGAAATGCAGGGAAAGAGCAGGTCAAACCCACTGAACCCGAGGAAAAAGAAGGGTCATGCGAACCACAACCAGCGAAGGAAGCACCCAAGTCGGCTCCACACGAGTTCTACGACATGACCATGCTCCATTTTCCTCAGCGGCAAAAAAAGACTCCTGTCGACGAGCAGTTCAGCAAGTTTATTGTGGCGGAACCGCCGATTTAATCCGGGATAAGCACACCTGCCACCTCTGGCTTGCAGTGCGATTAGACCGAACTAAACCCGGTCGTCCGTCGAGAGTCGTTCGACTCCCGATATTACCTTTTCCCAGAGGAACCGACATCATACACATCTGACTCACGATGGAGCCACAACAGATACATCATCACAGGCACTTGAATAGCGGGAAATTAAGCTTTATTACAAACCAGCTTTTACATAAAATACTAGTTCAACATAATGTCACAAGGTAGCAAGTTTGAAAGTTTCTCGCAGCGGAAAATATAAGTTTAGATCACCATGTTATCACCAAAAGTTTTGCATTGGAGGTACAACATCGAGCCCACCGATGTTGCCCTCGTACCACTCAGACACCTCATTCTAAATGAGGGCATGCCCCGCCTCCAACACAGGTGCACACCATGAATTCCATACCTGCGCTCAAAATGTGGGGGCAAACCCTGAGTACTAATTACTCAGTAGGTCTTAATGGAGTTGGCTTACGGCTGACGCGAAGCAGCTTACTAGCAAGTGGATCCTTAGCTTTTAGTTTTTAACAGCAACTTAATTAACATAAACAACAAGTTTCATTGTCTGTATGATTGCCAACATAATAGTAAATTTCCGTAAGGTAACAACTTAGTTCAACATGTAGTATTCCAAAAACCATGAGTATTAAAATACCGAGAGTTTAAGTAATTACTACGTTGCCCGTGTGCACTATCAACATTCCCACACCTGGTGGGCATCAGCGATTCGAATCGATTTTAATTCCTGGGAATAACTATCATGCCAGGGGTATATGCTTACTAGCCATCGCGTTCCCACATATAGCCCCAATCTTAACCTGCCTCGTCCCAAGTTCGATTCACTCCCGCCTAGCCCCCGGGTTGTGCCCCCATGACGAGCCTGCCGACATCTCGGTCTCCCCGTCATGAGTACCAAGCTCCCCCGGGCCACCTTCCTCTCAACCAGCGGGTAGGAACGTGTCTCTGTGCTTCGGACGAGCCCAGGAAAGACTTTTCCGATCCCATTCCCCGGATAAGCACTTTAGCAATGTTATGCCGATCAGCAGACGAACAGCGGACGGGCCTTAAACGACTCGGGCGGAGTCCGGGTGCGACATCATGAAAAGTAAATACTGAAGTAAAATCTCCGCCCGGTCTCCATTTACTTCATGAGCAACAAATATAAGTGATATAACTGTAAGCTTTTTGTGAATTTGAAAACATCTACGTGACGAGTCCACACACTCGTGTCTACTCGTACCTAGCAATTTCTAGGCATACTCGTCCTACGAACTCTATGTATAGGTGCTAGGGCCAGGGCGGCCAGGAAGTCTAATGCAATTGGTTCCAAGTAACTCCTAATGCATATGCGTAATCATCAAGTATAAATTATTTGCTGGGTAGAGTATGGTCCTGCCTACCTTCTTCACTAGGGTCAGTAGCTTCCTCCAGAGCGTAGTCGGGTTCCTGCTGCTGGCCCTCTAGGTTCTTGGTGCAACTCCTCTTCTGGTTCCTCCGCGACGGTTTGGTTCGGCGGTGGTTCTTCGTTCGTGGACTCTATATGCATGACATGATGCAATTGGAGCATGTATTAGTGCAATGCTTGCTTTATGATGCGAGTGTAATGCAGTAAAACAGTGAACTTATGATTTATGATATAGAGTTATGCATATTGAGGCGAAAGTTGTTTCATACTAAGAAATCGTACAAGCCATCATCTACGATAGCTTAGCTTGTCACATAAAATAACGTGGGGTGTGCCTGGCGAGGTAGCATCGCTTCATGTGAAGCGACCGAAGTTTACATAAATATGCATTATTTCTACCAGTTTCTAAATAGAGTTAAAACCTTTCATGCATCATCTCCGACTCTAGCAAGTTTCTCCATAACTATAGCTCATATCAAACTTAAAGTCATTTTGAAACACTATTCACCATATTAATCTTTTTTCTTAAGATTAATATGTGCTTAGTGAAAGACAAGGGCAAAATAGTAATTCAAAAGTAAGTGTTAGGGCCAACAAAATTTATACAGAACCTACACATGATAACAAGGTCCCTGCTCAAATTTGGCTATTTTTGGAGATCATTTAGTCTTTATTTCCTATTTATTAGGGTTTTACATGTTTGAATAAAAACAGGGGCAAAACTGTCCTTTCCTACTCAACCATCATACCCATCCTGTAGATCTATTTATTAGGAACCCAGTGCAACAAAGTTTGCTATTTTTGGATTTTTATCCACTTTACTATGATTTTTCAAAGTTTCAGCATTTTTAAAAGCATTTTAAAACGAAACTGAACAGATCCAGGACCTATATATAAATATCCATAGCTTCTGAGGGTCCCCGTGCAAGATTTACAAGACTCAGTACACAGTGCTCAGTATGGAAACATAAAACTGTTAAACTCGGAGGGCGATAGCGCAAAAACTCCATCTCCCTCCTCCCGTCGTCTTCTTCCTCGCGACAGGAGGAGGAGCTCCGGTGGCGCGCGGCCAATCCCGGCCCTGCGGGGCTCGGGAGCTCGCCGCGATGTGTCGGGGAGAGAGAGAGGAGGACGGGGAACCTTATCCACTACCTCAGACGGCGGGGGAGACTGCGGGGAGGGACGGCGACGAACGCTCCTGGCCGGCGAGGTCCGGCGGTGCAATACGCCGGGGTGGAGGGGTCTCAGGGCGACGCGGTCTAGGCGGGAAGGTGGAGTCGAGGGCGGCGAAGCTCGGCGCGGTGACGGTTGAGCTCGGGAGAGGGCAGGAGTGGCTGGGGACGAGCTCGCGCGAGCTCCGTCAATGGCGGACGGCGCGAGGTCGAATGGGAAAAGAATCAGAGAGGCCGAGCGCGTCGAGGAGGGTTCGGGATAAAGGTCGGCCTCGCCCTCGCCCCGGTGGCGCGCCGTGCGCGCTGTCCGCGCACGGCAGCGGCGCGTGGCCGCGGCGGCCGGGAAGGCCGGCGCGTGGCCACGGCTGCTCGGCGCGCAGCGCCGCGTGGGCGCGCGCGGGCGGGGAGAGAAGAGGGAGGTGCGCGGGTGAACCGGGTCTATGGACCACTGTGGCTGACAGGTGGGGTCAACCCCAGGAATAGAGAGTACGGTGTATGGACTCGGTGCGTCGAGCGAGGGAGCGGGGAATATCCATCCGTGCGCTGGCGCGGGCGGCCTGACAGGTGGGTCCCGCTGGTCATAGAGACGAGAAAATAAAAGAAAATCGAAAAAAGAAAAACCCCCTTTGACCAACTGATCAGGTTTCTGAATTTCGCAAATTTGACCAATTTAGGAGCCGAATTTGAAAAAGACCCAATTGAATGAAATGTTGTAACTTTTGAAATCTACAACTTTTTCAAAAGGACCTATACCAGATTCCAAATATAAAATGATTTAAATTTGAAATTAACTTGCTGACTCTTGTTTGACCATTTGAAACCCCCAACTTGGAAATTATAAAAGTCCATTTTAGGTGCATTTTCATGAAAGGTGAATTATACTAAAGTTGCATAGAATCTCATGAACTACAACTTTGGTATTCATGACATGGCAAGATTTTGAATTTTGTTTCACAAAACTTTGAATTTACCAAACAGGGCTGAATTTGGCAGAAGTCACATTTTCACATAAAATGACCCAAAACTAGATTTCAACATTCATGCATGCCAAGACACAAAATACCAAAGTCATTCCTTATGGAATTGCCTACAAGTTTGGTATGTAAGGTTTTACAAGAATCACAATTGTATTTAAGTTATATCCGCAATACAAACACAACTTTTCTGAAAACTAAGTTTAGTTGCTCAATTGACCTAATTTATGCATGCTCTCAAGATAAAATGTCTTTGAAAAGGTGTCATTATGCTAATGATTTTAGTGTAATGCACTTGAGATGCCTAGGGCATCACATTTATTGAGCTAATCCAGAAGTTGTATATCAATATCCCATTGTTAGATGCGATGTAGGTACCCATGTATGCTAAGTACCTAAAGGACATCCCCAACAACAAGAAGCTGCTGCCATCCACAGAAGTCGTGCACCTCACAGAAGAGTGTAGCGCTGCTATACTCAACCAGCCACCACAAAAGAAAAAGGATCTAGGGAACCCAACCATCTCGTGCTCAATCGGGACAAAACACTTCGATCAAGCCCTTTGTGACCTGGGAGCAAGTGTGAGCATCATGCCAAAGGTAGTCTTTGATAAAGTAAAACATGCTATGCTTGCCCCTGCTGCAATGTGCCTGTAGCTAGCAGATCAATCGATTTGCTACCCCGTTGGGATCGCTGAGGATATCCTAGTCAAAATTTGGAACTTCCTCATCCCAGCAGACTTCGTGGTGCTAGACATGGAAATTGATAGCAAAACACCGCTCATTCTTGGGTGACCATTTCCAAGCACCACTGAGGCCAATATTGACGTCGGAGCTGGAGAAGTCCACCTCAACTTCAATGGCAGAAAGGAGAAGTTTGCCTTTGGACCAAAGGTCGAACAATGCCGACAAGTGAAGACATTCAAATGTCAGGTACCCAGGGATACACCGAGACCCAAGATTGAGCTCTCACCAAGGAAGCCAAAAGTGGATCGTCTCATTCTGGCAATGGAAAGAATCTTGCTAGATGGAGAGGCCCATAAGCTCAAAGCCGATGACAGAGCCAAGTCACTGAAACATGCCTCGATGGCCAAAACGCCAACAAAGGAAGCAAGAGGCAAAGCTCCTGTCACAAAGGTCACCGCCAAAGCAACGAACACACACAAAGAATAGCCAAAGAAAGAAGAAAAGCCGAAAACTAAGCCTGAACAAATGAAGGGAGGTAAAACTACCAACTAGAAGGCTACTGCAACAAATAAGATATGGCGTGCAAAAGTTGTAGTGCAGACGGCCACTAAGTCTCCATCACGGACAGACTCTGAGCAAAAGGTACGACTTGCCCTCACTAGGAGATAAACAGACGTTACCCTCCACCACATATTTAATTTTCCATGCGTTTATTTACCTTTCGCATTTGAATTCCAACCCATTGCATGTTTTCATTCAAGTTTCTTCTCATATTCCTTTATATATACCTAAAAAAATTGAATTTTGGGTGGCCGCTGTGGTGGAACAGTCGATTTAATCCGAGCTAAGCACACCTACCACCTCTGGTTTGAAGTGCACTTAGACCGAAATAAACCCAGTCATCCGTCAAGAGTCATTCGGTTCACAATATTACCCAAATCCCAGAGGAACCGACATCATACACTTCTAGCCCTCGACGAAGCCACAATAGTTACATCATCACATGCAGTTGAAATAAAGAATAAGTAGACTTCGTTCACAAATCGGTTTGAAATAAAATACAGTTCCAACATAGGGCCATACGATAAGCAAGTTTTAAAGGTATCTCACAGCAGAAATTAAGGTTCATAGTTCGTGACAACTCAAAAATACTTGTAACGATGCAACAACATCTAGCCCATCGATTTTGCTCCTGTGCCACACATGATGACCATCAACCCTGACGGAGACATGCACCTCCACAACCACAGTTACAAACGAAGAACTCCATACCTGCTCTCAAAATATGGGGGCAAACCCTAAGTACTAATTACTCAGTAGGGCTTAATGGAATGGCTTACAGCTGACGCGAAGCTTGCTTACTAACAAGTGGATCCTTAGCCATTTGATTTTAAATAGTGACATATTAACATAAAGTAATATGATTAAACAGTTGCATATATCATCATAGTAATAAATTGCAGGAATGTAAACAATACAATACGAGCATGTGGTATTTGAAAACATGAGTATAGATACAAAATATTCAAGTAGTTACTATGTTGTCCATGTGCAATATCAGCATTCTCACACCTGGTGAGCATCAGTGATTCAAATCAATTTTTAAATCCCACGAATAACTACATTGCTAGGGGTATATGCTTAATAGCCGTAGCGTTCCCACATATATCCCCCATCTCATCCTGTCTCGTCCCAAGATTCAAAGCGCCCCCACCTAACCCGTAGGTTGTGCCCTCTCAGGAGCGATACCACAGCGTACTGGGTTATCCCTCCCTCGAGTACAAGTGCCCCCGAGCCCATCGGCCTCCTACGAGTGGATGGGCGGCACCTCAAAAACTTCAGACGAGCCTAGGAAAGACTTCCACTGGTCCCATGGCATGGATAAACATTCTAGCAATGTTTTGCTGACAAGCAGGTGAACAGCGGATGGGCCTTATGTGACTTAGGCGGAGTCCATAGTGCGACATCATAAAAAGTAAATACTGAAATAAAATCTCCACCCGGTCTCTATTTAAATCATAAGCATAATAATAACTTCCATAACAATAAGATTTATGTGCTTTTGAATTCACCTACGCGATTCGTGACTCCATTCCCTCATAACTACTCGTACCTAGCAAAGTCTAGGCATACACATCCTACTGATTCTATGTATAGGTGCTAGCGCCAGGGTGGCCAGGGAGTCTAATGCATTTGTTTTCAATCAACTACTAATGCGGATGCGTAATCATCAATCAATCAAGATCATACTAGCTGGGAAAATCATGGTCCTGCCTACCTTCCTCTGGTGCGAAGTCAGCATGCTATGGGTCCTCTTACTGCTAGTCCACCTGGTCCTAGTGTGGGGGCTCGTCATCCGACTCGTCGATCAGCGGCTGCTCCTCTGGTGATCCTTCTCTCGCGGGGTCTATATGCATGACATAATGCAAACAGGTGCCAATGAATGCATATGGTGTTGGTGCAATGCATATAACATTATGCAGCACGTAAACAAGTTGAAACGTGCAACATTATGCATTCACAGGAAACACACTCAAACTATATTATGCAACATGTTTATATAATGAATATAACCACTCATGTTGGGTTGAAGTTGTTAGATAACTCGAAATGATCTCAAATATTTATGACTTGAATATAGGTACTGTATAATTCTACCACCCAAATTTGAGCAGCAAAGGAGCTATAAAATAATTATGGTAATTTCAGCAAGTTATTTGGCATTTAAGTTCTCAAATTTATTATAAATCATAGAAAATGTTTCTGACTATGAAATTTTAAGAGCAAGCATAACATGCCGTGAGAATCATGTATAAAATGCAGTAAGCAAAAAGACCATGGTTTGATAGCACATGTATTTTCCATATATTTATTTTAACCTTTTTTACATGCAGCTCAAAACAGGAACTATAAAATCTACAAAAATATTTTTTGGAACCTGAACTTATCTATGAAGTACCTTGATTTTTCTCAGAATTTATTTTACAAAATAAAGTCATTTTTTTGCCATATTCATTTTATAATGCTAGTATTTATCTATTTCAAATCACCGACAAAACATGACATGCAAAGCTTTGCACTTTTACAGTATGCTGAATATATGCCAAGGAGCATGTACAATTTATGGTAGATTATTATTTGGAGTACTGAACTCTAGCACATGCCGATCAAGAAAATTTCTAGCAGCCTATGATCAGGGGGCCATCAACTACTACTCGGGCTTTGGATCAAAACCAGTTGGCATTATGCATTTAAATATGCCTGTTAATTTTCATTTATCTGATTGGCTCAATCTAGTATCTTGAATATTATTTATACCTGAGTATTCTATTTGGAAACAATACTACTCGGATTGTTCCCCAATTATTATTTCATGAGATTATTTCATGTCGGAGCAAATATCTACAACGTGCGAAAGCAGTATACCCACGCTATCATCAATCATCTCCGACTGTGAATTTCCATTAAAACGACAACAAGTTCTCTGCTGGCGAAGGGCTATAAGCCATCAACTGACTGCAAGCTATTGGATCACAATTGAATTATTTCTGAAATATCTAGGCTATTGGATCAATTATTTATGGATCACTCAGATTATCTATATTGTTTCTGGATCACCCAGATCATCTCTAGATTATTCATACAGTTCTGGTCACTCGTGCTGGACCTCTTGGGATTACTCGGATTGACTCTGGATCATTCATATTATTGTAGGATCATTATTTTTGGATTATCTATATTATTTCAAGATCACTCGACTAGTCATATTATATCAGCATCATTATTTCTAGATAAGTCATGTTACTTCAGATCACTCAGATTATTTTTGGATCACTCAGGGTTTCATATTACTCAGATTATTTCCAGACATAGCATTACGCACCTCGATCTGTCTATATGACCACCGCTGCATCGGGGCAGTCGATCTGGCCCGCTGGGGCTACATGCCCTCACAAAGTAAAAAACGGTAAAGTCAAAACCCTCCTCGCAGGGCAATCGGCTTAGCTCATAGCCCGATTTATTGCCGGTGTTACATGCTTTCGCTCATTCAGTAAAGGGTAACCTCTAAACCCTCCTTGCGGGGCAATCGGCTTAGGTCGTAGCTTGACCTATTGCCGATCTTACATGCTTTCGCTCACTCAGTCCTCATGGGTGCATCTAAGCCCTTCATACGGGGTAGTCGGTCTGGCCAACTGACACTCTATGCCTTCGCTATACTTGGAATTCAAACGGAGAGTTAATGCAAATCAGTTCACTTTACGATGCACCAACGACTCGGGGGCTGGGCTGTTGTCTGCCTTGCCGACTCACCACTTCGTCGACTCTGGGACTAGGCTGTTGCCCGCCTTACCAACTTGTCACTTCGTCGACTCGGGGCTGGGCTGTTGCCCGTCTTGCTGACTCATCGCTTCGTCGACTCAGAGATTGGACTGTTGCCCACGTTGCTGACTCACCGCTTCATCGACTCGGGAGATGGGCTGTTGCCCGCCTTGCCGACTCAGCCCTTCGTCGACTCAAGGGCTGGGCTGTTGGCCAGCTTGCCGACTCATCACTTCATTGACTCAGGGGCTGGGATATTGCACGCCTTGCTGACTCACTGCTTCGTCGACTCAGGGGCTGGGCTGTTGCCCGCCTTGCCGACTCTCCGCTTTGTTGACTCGTGGGCTAGGCAGTTGCCCGCCTTGCCGACTCGTCCCTTCGTCAACTCAAGGGCTGGGTTGTTGCCCGCTTTGCCAACTCACCGCTTCGTCGACTTAGGGGCTAGCCTGCTACCCGCCTCGCTGACTCACCGCTTCATTGACTTGGGGGATGCGCTGTTCCATGCCTCAGCTGACTCACCACTTCGTTAGCTTGGGGGCTACATCGCCACGTCGCCTCGCCATCATCTCGGTGTCTACGCCACCTGCCAAGTGGATGATTTTTGCACTAGCCGGCTATTACTCTGCCTCACCTACCGCTTTGCGGCCTCACCAAGATCACTCAGAGGAATAAGTTGCTTGACCGTCAACCTAATTTTGCTAATCAGCATGAGGCTCGGGGGCTGCATGGAGGATACCATCAGAATTTTTTCAAAATCTACAAAGCAAGATACTCGGAAGACTACAAGGCAAGAAAGAAGGCAGAATTTTGACCTTCAAGCCGATTGTTGCTCAAGTCGACTTAAAGCTCAGGGGCTTGTGTGGGATAGATATCTCTTGGTCCCTCAGGTGACATATTTGGTGCAAGGGCCGACAGAGGGCCCAATCCAGAGGATGACTGACTGACTCGTACCCGAGGTACCGAACACCTTGGCGTGTAAGACAAGGACTCTTTGGGAAAGATATGGATCGCGGATTCTATGTGATCTCTTGTAATCTAGACTATCTAAGAGACATAGAAGGAAACCGACTTGTAATCCAAGCCACACCGGACTATATAAAGCGGGCTAGGGACCCCTCCCACACAACTCTCCAGATCCCTCCAACCCTCAGATCGGAAACTCTCCCTCAAATCCTCCTTGTACCCACACATACTCAAAGCAATATAGACCACCACAAATAAGACGTAGGGTGCTACGTGATCTAGCAGTCCGAACCTGTATAAATCGCGTTCTTCCTTCCGTTTTGTGTGACTATGGAGCTACAGTCGATTTAGAAGCCATTAAAAGCATCACATGGTACATCCCGTGGTGCATTGCCGGTACTAAACACCGACACCGATAGCCAAAATCTATCGAGTCCCAGCTTGCCAATATACAATCTCTTCACAATTATCAGCTAGAGCCGAACATCCATAGCTCGCAGTAGACTAATGAAGCATAGAACAAAAAAAATACATGCTGACCTTAAGATGAAGTCGATCTAAAATTCAATCAGCAGATTGTAGTCCTCAGGGAGTTCTTCGTGTAGGGTAACCTGCTGGCTACCATAGCATGAAAACATTTTTCTTCTACCACGTAAAACCCAGTAGCACGTAAAAGCAAGAGATCACAGATCGTTACCACTAGATGCGCAGTGCAGTGGAAGACAAGTTGAAGCAGCTGAGTGCTGAGTCGCGCACGCTGAGTGGTTGTCGGTGAGAAGAGCCGATGCCGATTCGTCCAGTCGATCATGATCAAGAACTAGTTAGTCACGCTTGGAACCGGTCAACTGATCAACGTAGCAGTCGTAGCAATGCCTCCACAGTATCCACACATGCGGGAAGGCGATGCCAAGTTCTGGCGTGCTTGCAGCACAAACTTGGGAAGAATCTTCAGAGATTGTACTAGTGCACTGTTGGCGTTTCTTAGCCCTCCAAGATAAATCCTCAAGCGCACAGAAACATGTTGTAGCTTTTCACCCAAGAGTATTCTAGGGTATCGAACTCCACGAGGAACGAGGAGTAACCCAATGTAGAACAGATAGAACCGAACAGTAAAACCAGCATTGTAAAGAAAAATGATAAAGTAGAGTAGGATTACAACTTTAGATATAACAACTTAACTTTATTAAACAAACTAGAATTTTGCTTAACAGGTTTACTTAGACACCTAGGCTGTAGAACCACTTCTGGGCACCAGAGTGCTAATAACCCAGATGAGAAAGGCGGGTGCTAGAGGACTCAGCTATGCATCGATTAATACTTATCCGAACGACAGGATTGGACTACATAGGAGAGACACCCGCTGTCATCAGGTGGGACTACCAACCTGTTGGCACCAGAATTTAGCTGACCTGGGCTAATGGGCCTAGATTGGTTTGGAGCTAAAAGTTGGGCTATCAAAGGGAGATATAGCGTGTATTTTGCCTTTTGGGCCAAGCGCCCGTGTATCTTAGGAAAGATAGTTTCTTTAGTAGAGAGTCCGATCGGGACTCCAGTTTAGCTAAAGATTTGGAGTTAAATTAGGAAAAGATAGACTTGCTATCCAACTCTACGGACTATAAATTTGTACCCATACCTATGAAATAAACAGAGACTACTCACGTTCATCAACAGCGGTTGTCTCCACCCCCTCTCGGCGCATCGCCACCCCTAAGCAGTTAGGGTATCAAGGTATATCGCCCTGCTGCTCTATTGACTTCTTTCGTAGATGTTGGTAGGGCATTACGGCATTCTGTCTATGGTAGATCTTATACTAAGCATTGTTGTTGGCAAGATCTGCTAGTTATCATGTGCATCAACCCGATCCATTTATTCTATGAGCTTCACGACATAGATCGGATCGTGCACAATTTACCATCATGCTATCCTTTGATGTTATCAACTTCTGCAATATATGCTGCATCAAGCCACCACCATATTTTGTTAGATTTGCATGATACAAGAGGCTTGCTTAGGTTGATGTTGGTTTATTTGTTTAAACCCCGTACTTTGTTACATCTTGACCGGTTTCTAGCTAGAGATGGCACTCTGTTTATTTATTACGCTAGTTTCTATTAAAGAGCCGATCTAGGTAAGCAGATCATTTTATTTCTGTGCATCTTCTATACATCGCCTAAGTAGCATCGGATCGGCTCGTGGAGTATCGATGGAGGTTTTCTGATGTCAAGACTCGACGCGGGAGAGCCGATCCGAGCAATCAGGCTAGTATTTAACATTTTCCCTGTTTTGTTTGTACATGCAGAGAGAACAGGAGCCGACCACCGTCACCACCACCACCTTCCTGGCTGTAAGTTCAAGCCAAGTGGCATGCCCAACCACTACTGTAGCCAGCAGTAGGCTAACCGTTTAGCCGACTGGGAGCCATAGCAAGGAGGAGCGACCTCTACGTCCACATACACCTCCCGGCTCGCATTGTGTTGACCCGTTGGTACACTGCCCACCGGTTTCCCAGGGCAACACATTTTTGGCACGCCCGGTGGGACACGATCATCATGGCTAGAGGCACGAGAGTTGAAAATGATGACGGAGTCATGCCCATCGACAGGGTGGAAGACCTACCCGAGAATCACTAGAAGCATTATGCCTCGATCATCGAGGATCTCAAGAAAAAAGTGCTTGCCATGTACGGACGCACTCGTCACGACGCTATCAGGATCCAAGGAGTTCCCGAGTCCCTCCTGGACAAGGTCGACCTCATGACTCCATCACAGCAGCACACTGAAGCACTCCACGAAGAGATCCAAAGGATCATGGCTCATGCCCTCATACATCAGTCTGAGGCGACCATAAACTGCATAGACAACATTGTGGTCAAGACTGTTAGAGCTACCTTGGCCGGTGAACCACTGCATATCACCTGGCCCTGAGCTGAACGGCCATGTTGGAGAAGCCATGTTCTACTCTAGGCCGCTCAGCCCCATTCATATTGAGGTTCAGGGGGATAACGTCACTGATTTCATCGTGCACCCTCCACAGTGACGGCATTCCCTTAGAGCCTTGTGCTTACTCTACGCCACCACTGGTCATCCCTAAGGGATACTTCTGCCAGCTCAGGTACCGACAGCTGGAAGAAGGGGAGCGGACATCCTCACCCCTACCCCAATCCGGTAG
Organism: Paspalum vaginatum; assembly: GCA_030272315.1. Lineage (NCBI taxonomy): Eukaryota > Viridiplantae > Streptophyta > Magnoliopsida > Poales > Poaceae > Paspalum > Paspalum vaginatum. The sequence continues at coordinate 24,081,816 of CM059015.1, read as the reverse complement.
TTGTCAACAAGCAACCAGCTCAAGCAGTAAGGTACATCGGAGGCTCAACCACGCCAAAAGCCGACGAAATCGGTCGATCAGGAGATGATTGAGTGGCAGCGCGCCTACGGAACTGGGCCGATCCAACTCGATTAGGCTGGATATACTCCTGCAGGCGATCTCAATGGTGTTGTGCAGGAGATCTTGAAGAATCAATATGGGATGGCGCCCAAACGGGGGGCAATTACTTATGCTAAACCTTACCCGGAGGCATACGATCTCCTGGAGCCCCCTCCGAAATTCAAGATCCCGGATTTCACCTAAGTTCAGCGGCAACAATGGTGCTAGTACCATTGAGCATGTCAGTTAGTATTTGGCACAACTAGGCGTCGCCTCTTGAGTCGAGCACATGAAGATCGGCTCTTCTCCTTGTTGCTCACTAGGCCGGCATTTGGGTGGTATAGCACAGTTGGCCCCGGGATCAATTACTACTTGGAAGCAGCTGGAAGAAAAGTTCCATGCCTAGTTCTTCTCCAACTTTGATGAGGCAACTCTGACCGACCTGGCTTGCATCTACCAGTATCCAGGAGAATCGGTCCAGCAATACATCCAGCGGTTTCCGCGAATTGAGGAACAGGTGTTACTCTCTCCACCTACTGCAGAGATCATTGGCAGAGCTGGCTTTCAAGGGCATGAACATGGCCGTCAAAGTAGTTTACGGGCCGACTGATTTTGAGTCTGTCAGCCACTTGGTGTCTAAAGTTTCGGCCTGCGAATGCAGTCATCCCGAGATCCTCCAGGAGAAGCATAGAAGGAACATTGGCTACATTCAAGCCGATGAAGATGACGCGTTGGATGACGCGGATACATACCTCGTCCAATGGTCGAGGAAGAGCCAGCCACTACTGTGTCAATGGGTAAAGCAACCTGAACCCACTCCTGGCTTTGACTTCGACGTGTCCAAGATTGAGCAGATCTTCGACCTACTGCTCAAAGAGAAGCACTTGGTACCACTGGCCAGGCATCAAACACCCTCGGCTGAAGAAATACGTAGCCGCAAGTACTGCAAGTGGCACAACAAGCTCGATGGTCATAATACCAATGACTGGAGGGTCTTGAGGACCGAAATCCAGAGGGCCATTGAGTAGGGAAGGCTGGTTTTTGCCCATCCTCTAATGAAGATCGAGACAAAGCCTTTCCTGGTCAACGTGGTGCACGCAGTCCTACCGCCCTGGGAACGGGAAGATTCGCCGATTGGCTCAACTGAATCAGCCTTCGGCGCTCGAGTGCAGGGAGCGATCGCCGTAGGGAGAGTCCTTTGCTGTACCATGGAAGAGCCCAGCCTTAGGCCATCCATCTCGATCAACATGGTCCAGGCTACTGCAAAAGAGAAGGGGAAGGCCAAGGCCAACCCATGTGATGACCTATCTCTTGAGTTTAGGGCTGAAGAGCACACTTCGGCCAGAACAATCAAAAGAAATCGACGATTCCACCCAAACTCTAGGGCGTTGATGGGATTGTACTCACGGCATCACCAGCGTAACGAGGAGCCCCGTCGCGAGGAAGAAGCGTACTACCGCGAGCAGCTCCGGCGTCGCGAGGAGCATCATCGGGAGTACCCACGCTCGCCCAGGCGTGACGCATGACGATGGGAGAGCCCGTGGGAATGCGACGAGCGCCTCAACCTCACCAACCACAGGGAGCACTAGAGCTGCCCGTACTTCTACTACTGCTGGAGCCAAGGCATCAGCAGGCTCCCAACCCCTGACGACTGCCCAGAGTGTTCTGCTCGTAGGACCAGGCACGACATGCCGTCGGTGTTCGAGCGCTTGAGGCACGCACCCTCACCGCCTCATCGCCGCATGCCTTCGCTACAGTGTGGACGCGGCCCCTCTCCACCACCATGATGGCCCGAGTCCCCGTCGAACAGGCGACAAGCATCCCCACTTCCAGGACGGGGGTCGCCTCCTCCACAGCAGCGTGGACCGTCGATCTAGGAGGCCAATAATGGTCGATGTCAGCGAGGAATGCCACATGTCGAGATGGTGTCCAGAGGGCCTATCCAGGTCACAAAAGCGCAGGGTTCAACGTCTACATTGCTTGGAACAAGCCGAAGAGGAGTACCTTCGGCAGCTGAAAAAGTTTGGTGGCATCTTTGACATTCCAAGCTTGCGTCTAGAGCGCAACTTCATGTGGAAGCGCAAATTGCAGTCCGAGGTGGCTAAAGCACCAGCTAAACCAGCTGTGGCTAGCCCATCAAAGGTGAACGAAAAAGACGGCACCTTGGACATGGATAGCGACACTCAATCGGACCACGGGGACGACTTTGAAGGTGAAGTCAACGCAGTTCTGAAGAAGGCCGCGGCGGATGTCAACATGGTCTTCTACTTGCCAGACGATTTTCGACCCCCCAGCGAGGAGCAGATGGCCGAGTCTATGGCGCAGCTCAGCCTCGGCCCCGCAGCTGCTATTTTTGAGAAGCCGATCGACAAAAAATATCGGCACCTTAAGCCATTACACGTAAAGGGGTTCGTCAATGGCAAGCCCATCAGAGGATGCTCGTTGATACAGGTGCGACTGTTAACATCATGCCATATTCCTTGTGTTGCAAGCTTGGCAGGTCTATGGAGGATCTTGTTGATACCAACATCACGCTGAAAGATTTCAAAGGGAACCCGTCGAAGGTCAAAGGAGTTCTCAATGCTGAGCTGACAGTTGGCTAGCAAGACCATGAACACTTCATTCTTCATCGTCGACGATCACGGCCCTTTCTCTTTCCTGCTTGGCCAAGATTGGATCCATGCCAACTGTTATGTTCCTTCTTCCATGCACCAATGCCTGATTCAATGGAACGGCGACGAGATCGAAGTGGTCCCTGCTGATGAGTCCTATGATGTCGCAATGTCTGAGGCACAATTTTGGACAGAAGAAACAGAGTGCCTCTCAGGTCGACGAGATTCAGACTGGAGCTTTGTCGACCTAGCAAAAAATGGGATCATGCCGATTCATGCAACCGGCAACCAACCTTAGATGATGAAATAGATAGTGTACCCGCTGATCCCTCTCATCGGCTCACTGGTTGGCATAAACTTTCTACGGGTTCATGACCCATAGTGGCTGATCTATGTGATCGGCCCCAAAAAATTTGTAATCATATTTTGTGTAAGACTTCTGCATTGGCTGATTTGTGTGATCAGCCCCAAAACATTAATTTAATACATGTTTCTTCCGATAAAGATGTTCTTTCTTGTGATGATCAATCATCTCCTAATGAAGAAAGATCAGATGCTGCGTGCTCTCATCCCTCTCCGGCCTCATCAGGATCCACTCAGGAATTCGCGAAAGAGGGCAAGCTCGGTTTTGGTTTCACGCCATCCAACGAGCTTGAACAGGCCGACATCGGCTCAGGAGATCGACCGAGGCTGACGTGGATCAGTAAAAAGCTCAACCCGGACCTCAAAGCCAAGTTGATCGAGCTACTCAGGGAGTTCCCAGATTGCTTTGCCTAGGAGTACCACGAGATGCCAGGTCTTGATTGGTCTATTGTTGAACATCAGCTGCCGATCAAACTCGGTTTTCGACCATTTGCTCAACATCCTAGGAAAATTGACGCGAAAATCATTGATACAGTCAAAGAAGATATAGAGAAGATGATTCGCGCTAGGTTTATCTGCCCTTGACGATATGCCACTTGGATATCGAGAATTGTTCCTGTTTGGAAGAAAAACGGTAAGCTCAGGATATGCATCGACTTCAGGGTTCTAAACAGAGCTACCCCGAAGGACGAATACCCGATGCCCATTGCAAAGTCGCACATTGATGCTGCAGCCGGTCACAAGATGTTGAGTTTCCTTGATGGTAATGCTAGGTATAATCAAAATCTTTATGGCCGAAGAAGATGTTTACAAGACAGCTTTTCATTGCCCACAAGGTTTGTTCGAGTTTGTGGTCATGATCTTCGGCTTACGCAATGCCAGAGCAACTTACCAACGGGCCATGAACTACATCTTCCATGACCTCATCGGCTGGCTTGTGGAAGTATACAATGATGATGTGGTGGTCAAGTCAGTGTTGCAAGGAGAACCGCTTAGCCGATCTACGTCGAGTCCTCAAGCGTACTCGTAAACATGGCATAAGGATGAATCCCGACAAATGCGCGTTCGGCGTCACCGCTGGACAATTCCTTGGGTTCATGATCCATGAACTGAGGTATAGAGATCGGCTCGAAGAGTAAGGATGCCATTGAGACAATGATACCACCAATGACCAAAAAGGAGCTTCAGCAGCTGATCGGTAAGATTAACTACATCAGGAGGTTCATCCCTAACCTTTCGGCAAAACTTGAAGTGTTTATGCCTTTGGTCAGGACACAGCGTAGCAGCGAGTTCATGTGGGGCCCTGATCAACAACTGGCATTCAACAACCTGAAAAATTACCTAACGGCACCACCAATGATGGCCCCACCTCGACTCGACCTCCCATTCATTGTCTACCTTTCAGCTGATGAAGTTTCCATCGGCTCTATCCTGATTCAAGAAGTCGACAGCAAGGAGCGTGTCATCTACTATCTCAGCCGATGATTACTTGATGCAGAGACTAGGTATTCCGAGATGGAATGCTTATGTTTATGCTTATATTTTACATGCACCAAACTGCGGCATTACCTGCTCAACGCCGAGGTGCTGATCGTCTGCAAAGCCGATGTCATCAAGCATATGTTGTCAGCCCTGATCCTCAAAGGGAGGCTCGGCAAATGGATGTTCGTTTTGTCATAATTTGACATCAAGTTCCAACCAGCGAAAGCCGCCGAAGGCCAGGCATTAGCTGATCTTATTACAGAGCGATCGGCTCCACAGTCCCATTTCATCGGCATATCATCCTGGGCTTTGTTCTTCTATGGGTCTGCGTGTGACGCTGGTTGTGGCATTGGGCTCCTTATCATCTCCCCTTGAGGGGCACAATATGAGTTCTCCTTTCGCCTCGAGGAGCATCATACTAACAACTAGATGGAGTATGAAGCTTTGTGTAAAGGCCTTGAGCTGTTATTGGACACAGGCACCGAAGCAGTCGAAGTTTTCGGTGATTCAAAAGTCGCCATTAACTAGTCAATGGAGGACTTCCATTGTGCAAGTGATTTGCTGTATCCGTATCTCCTCCAGTTGTCAAGAGTTGTTGGTAAAGTTCTATTATATTCAGCTCAAGTGGATACCAAGGGACGACAATGCCGAAGCTAACAAACTCGCACAAATAGCTTCTAGCTATGTAGAGCAAGTCAAGGACGTCTGTGTTGACACCTTGCAACTGACATCAGCCAATTGGAGAGCCAATCTCCTCAATTACTTGAGGGATCCAGCTCGGGGGGCAAATAAGAAGACAAGACAACGAGCTCTGAAGCATGTACTCATTGGTGAAGAACTTTATTTCATAACCATTGAAGGCTTGTTGGTAAAATGCCTAGGCCCGACAGAAGCGCTCAAAATCATGCACGATGTACACGAAGGAACTTGTGGTACTCATCAATCAGCTCACAAGATGAAATGGTTGATTAGAAGGTCTGGCTATTATTGGTCGACTATGTTGGAGGATTGTTTCAAATATTATAAAGATTGCCAAGGAGTGTCAAAGATTTGGGGCCGTACAGATAGCTCCGGCTGGACCATTAAATCCTATTATCAACCCTTGGTCATTCAGAGGCTGGGGCATGGACATGATTGGACAAATCAACCCTCCAACTAGCAAGGGCCATAAATGGATTTTGGCCGCCACCGATTATTTCACCAAATGGGTCGACGCTGTACCGATGAAAATTGTCATGGCCAAGGATGTGATAAATTTTGTCAAAGAACACATCATTCATCGGTTTGGGATACCACAGATCAGGGGTCTATCTTTTTGGTAGAAGAATTCAAAAAATTTGCTAGAGAGTTGAGCATCACCTTGATACAGTCTTCACCGTATTATGCTCAGGCTAATGGTCAGGCCGAGGCGTCAAACAAAAGTCTCATTAAGCTGATCACGCGAAAGATTGATGAATATCCCAAGCAATGGCATGATCGGCTGGCTGAAGCATTGTGGGCATATCGAATGTCATGTCATGGGGCTACCAAATGCACTCCCTATCAATTGGTCTACGGCTAGGAGGCCGTTATGCCTTGGAAAATCAACATCGGCTCTTGACTGGTTCAGTTTCAAAATGACCTGACAGCCGATGAATATTCAGCGCTCATGAACATCAACATGGATAATCTGATGGAACTTCGGCTCTGGGCTCTCGAAAAGATCAAGGACAACAAGGCCAAGGTGGCAAGAGCTCATAACAAAAAAGTGAAGCCGAAGAATTTTCAAGTTGGAGATCTTGTGTGGGAGCTGGTTTTGCCAATTGGAACAAAGGACCCAGCATATGGAAAATGGTCACCTAACTCGCACGGGCCATATCATATAGTAGAAACTGCTCCTGAAAACTCCTACAAGATGGAAACACTAGAAGGAGTATGGTTTAGCAGGAACATCAATGGCAAGTACTTGAAAAAGTACTATCCCAGCTTATGCATCGGAACATGATCTATTTCATACAAGGCCGATTCGAGGCCATCTGGACCTGACAGGGCCGGTTTGTTAACATCGCCTTGAGAGAAATAATAATGATAATAATAATAATAATAATAATAATAATAATAATAATAATAATAATAATAATAATAATAATAATAAAAGAAAGATTACAAAGTGTGGGCCGATGTACGCCATTGGCCTCGATTAGAGCCGATGCAAATTATGCATCACCTTTAGAATAAAAAAACGTTTAATAAAGATTCTGTCCGTTGTCAAATATGCTCGGGGGGCATGCCAGATGAAACGAAGATTCTAGTTACGAGTTCATTATACAGACGATGGAGCAGAAAGTTTATGAATAAACTGGCGGACTGCAACAAGAGCCTTCAATCGAACCTCGTCGGCTGAGTTGATGATTTGACGATCTGGTTCATCAGAGCCGATGATCAAACTCTTGTTCAGTGAACGGATGCACGCCAGGTTTGTCTTGAGCGTTGTGGACAGTTGTTGCTTTTCACTTGCAATCTTTTCCATGTCCACATCAGTTGGCTATGATGGCTGCTTCAACCTCGGATAATTCTTGTTGGACGCGTTTAATTTCTTCATTGAGTTTAATCTTCTTTGCTGTCAAGCTCCTCCCTGGTTGACAATAGTCGTTCATTGACACTTTGATCATCAAGAGCCGCCTTGATTTGGTTTGCTGCCGCACATTCCCTGGCGATTTCTTCCTTCAAAGTTGGCTGTCTAGCGCGAGAAGCAATGCGCGTGGTGGCCGCCAGAACATCCTCACGGAGGAAGCCCAGATGGGCCGTAGGCCGAAGCGCCCGCTTTAGGTCTGAAGGAAGAGCATCGGCGATTGACTCAAAGACCAATCGGATCTCATCACAGTCAACGACCAGTTGTTCAATTGGGACTTCCAATCACTTCACAATGTCCTCAAGTTTGGTGACCATGTATGCAGCAGATGAAGGCGACACAGGCGGGCTCTCGGTCATCAATGTTTCACCGATGGTAGAAGGATCAAAGTTCAACAGATTCGCCACATTGAAAGTCTGACAAGGAAGGGGCAGTAAGATCAGGTAGTCTTGAGGTCAAAACTAGCAATGATGAAGGTATGTGGTGGTCTTACCTTAGGCAAATCAGCCTCTACTTTGACTCCTGCATGGCCGGATGTGTCCTCAGGTGGGGCATCACAACGTTCGAGCAAAGGTCCTCCTACATCGGCTTCATTCTCCCTACTGCGGGTATGATCATCCAGCATTGTACATGGAGTTCTTTGAATTAATGCAGATGATGATAGAAAATCCAGGGAAGTAGGAGAAAATTTACTGGTAAAACGGGAAGTAATGGAGCCGAGGGAGCAACTGGCTTCTTGATGGATGCCTTTTTAAATCTCGGCTGGCTGGGCCCTCTCCCTTCTCATTGCCGTTTCAAGCCAGGGCAGCAAAGATGACTTTATCGAGAGAAGGTGCATTGGCTTGATACACCGGCGCTAGAGCCATTTGAAGATACTAAAATAGCTAGCCCGATTCATTGGTTGGGCTTGGACCTTCTTGTAACTGAGTAGAAGAGAACTTGGTTAGGTCCTGGAATAATAGAAGAAGGGAAAGAATCAAGGCTGAAGTGAACATACCTCTTCTGGTGTGGCTTGGTATTCTGACTCGATTGCCACAAGAGCTGATGCAACTGCGCCCTGAAAGAGGTGGGGTCTCCAGTAATCCCACCAAGAGTTGAAGCCATCGGAAGTGTCTACAAACTCCTGATCACCAGGCACTTGTAGCTTCAAGTCAGAAAAGATGGCGTAGGCTTTGGAAGCTACCAGTGAGTCGGTCAGTTCAGCTCGGCTCTGAATTCTCTCATGGATGATCAGACGTGGAGAAGTCTGATTTAAGCCGAACTGACGAGCAGCTAAGACAGGTTGGTATGATTCATACCCTGGCTTGTTGATCCTATTGCTAGTGCTCATACTGACTGGGAGGAGGCATGGAGTGATCATAATGTTGAATATAGCTTGGGATTCTTTATCAGTGGGGAAACTGTCTAATCTGAAGAAAGATGGGTTTTCGAACTGCTCTAATTCAGCATATGCATCATAAGAAGGCGTGATCTGGGAGTTGTAGAAGCATTTGTACCACTTGGCCATTTCTGCAACAGCAGTATTTGTTATAGGTAGCTGATGCAGGGCTTGGCCAAATGAAGTACAACGAATAGACTTACCAAAAGAATCTGGGAAAGATTGGGATTCTAATCGAGGGAAATCTGGAATTTCAGTGCGAAAGTAGAGCTTGCACCAGAGCTGAACAAACCACCAAGGTCCTCCAGTCTTCACATGGTGATTCGATAAGATGCGTTGGGTGTTCAGAGACATGTGACGATATAGAATTCCCAAGAAAAGTTTTCCCAGGGCAAGAGATCGGCCATTGGCTAGAGCATTGGCCAAGTTCAGATAATTCTTTGTCGGGGCCAAAGAAGGACCATTGAAAAGAAAATGGTCAAGCCAAAGGTTCAAAAAGGCGATGTGTTCTTTCACTGAAATAGGGCCGGTTTGTCTATTGTGCTGACTGATGTATTGGCTCCAGTTTTGGGTACTATTCTTCTCCACTATTTTCTTATGAGGACATTCGGTTAAGGAGAAAGGAGACGGACATGAGGAATGCACATCGAGGCCCAGAATCATGACGACATCCATCAATGTTTGGGTCATGGGGCCAGAGCCGAACAAAAAATAGTTCAGGCTATCCGACCAAAAATAGCCGATGGATCTAAGCAAGTTATCATCTTTCTCCATGGGAGAAAGGGACAGAGTTAAGGCATCGGCAATATGGGTGACTTGCTAGGTGGAACCGTGCGCCCGTTCAACACATTTAGACCAGCCGACCCAACCCTCCATTTGCAATAGCCAGGCTCATAGTTGATCTGACAACAGATCTAGGTCTGGAGTGGTATGAACAAACGGCAAGCGTTTGTAGGACCGAGACATGAGACTAGAGGGGGGGTGAATAGGAGCACTTGAAATCACAAAATCACAAACCCCCAAGTGGTAACCGAAACTAAGCACCGTCCATTGAATAGATACGTGCCTAGCAGCACAAGGGTGCCGTCCACTGTGAGGATATGCACCAATGCAAGAAAGCTCAAGATCCGAACAAAAATGACAGCGGGGCAACGAATTCTGCAATATCCGCCACAAGACACTCACCGCACTGAGGTGCGCCTCACTGACTCACAGTAAGCAAATAGAATGGTCTTAAAGGAGGAATGCAAAAATCTGAAGCAAAATCACAGCAGAAAAACCAAACTGGGAAGAACACAGTAGCTCCCTCGCAGGACCGGACTGTCCGGTGGCCAACACCAGATTGTCCGGTGGGACCGGACTATCCGGTGCCTGACGCCGGACTGTCCGGTGGCACGGCCTGGACAGTGGCTCACGCCGGACTATCCGGTGGGCGCTGCCGGACTATCCGGTGGAACCGGACTGTCCGGTGGCCTCTGCCGAATGGTCCGGTAGGGTCGCAGAAAAGATGTTTTCAAATCCTAACTTGATCAAACCTTGTCCAAACTTCACGAAATTTAGCACAGGTTATCTGGACCCTATTTCAAAGTTATTCCCAAAAGATCAACTCAAGGTAACCGCGGAATCAGCGGGAATTTCAGATCTTGTGAAATGGCCATCCTTGGGCAAGAAAGGGGAAAACACAAAAGAGGCTTGCTCGTGGCAATCCAGCAGGATTGAGATGAACTAAGTCATGATCTCCACATCCTAGCAAGTCCAGAACATCAACAAGGAAAGGGATTCAAGCTTGCCCAACAAAAACACCCAAAAAGCAAGGATTGAACCCAAAAACCAAAGAGAGAGGGGGAGGAGAAGAACACCAGGTTGCTGCACGAATTTGCTTCGATTAAATGCCCAAGATGGGTCTAAAGATTCCACATACAAGCAGAAATTCGTCCCAAGCAACCACCCTCACCTTCCCTTAAGATTAGGAGGCTAAATCCTACTCTAACCTCCCTAACAATGGAGCTCAAAGCTTAAGGACGAAAATCACCAAGTGAAGACTAATCCTAGCAGCCAAGAGGACCTCTAATGACTTGCCTTGGACCTATTTATACCCGAGTGCTATTTAGACAGTTTTGCACTTATGTCCCTACAGCTAGACAAACCCTAAGGACTCAAACGAAAGATTACAGGATATTTCGAGACGGACGACCACGATGTAAGTCTTGATCTTCGTAAGTTCCATGCAATCCTCGGATGCTCTCCACGTGGCCAGTAGTCCAATCCGCGATCCGCCCCCGGTTTTGAAATCAGAAACCTGGAAACTTTAGGAAGTCTCCGCTTGGGCCAGATTTGGCCCATCTTCTCTATCTTGGCGAGTTGTGGCCCAACTCACCAAGGCTTGGGTAGCTTGGGTGACGGTTTTGAGCCGAAGCCGCCAAAGCCTCCCTCGCACGCCTTCGCGCCACACATTCGGGTTGGAGCACCGTGGTGGCGCCCGGCATCCCCTGTCCATCGAGGCTGCCTCACAGTCCTTCGGAGGACTTACTCCTACCGTCACCGTGCCGCTCCTCCGTATACCGAACTCCCATGGCCAACAGACACCGAGCGTGCCTCCAGTCCTTCGGAAGACTTTCCTCTACCTCCAGTCCATCGGAGGGCCTCCTGTCCATCGGAGGTCTTGTGCCCAAGTCCTTCTGGGTCTTGCTACTGTTGACAATCACTCATCACTCTAGAGGCAATGGAGCCGGTCCATTGGCTCTCAGCGTTTAGTCTCAGTTCTGACGAGTTCATGCGGGGGTTCATAGGATTTGGGCCCTAGACTAAAAGTTGTGGAATTGGCTGATGAGAGGAGCAAAATTTTATTGGCCTAATCATAAAAAGTTAAAGGACTTAGAGCAAGAAAGGCTACCACATAATGCGGGGAGGTAGTAATCCAGGGGAGTTAGAAATTGTTACCTTCAAATCAAAAACTCGCTCGCAGAGAGTCTTTTCCTCAGCCGCGCTGCTGGACGCCGCCATTTCAGCAGGTTGGTTAAAGATGGATTGTGATGGCAAAGTGTTTTTGCGTCAAGAAGTGGAAGGCGGGTTTTGGAATTGGTTTGCTTGCCTTTTATAAGGAACTATCCATAGCCAACGGAGTAGCGCGGGATTTTTGGAATTTGGCCAAAGGATTTTTGCCTTTGGTTGGATGGTCAGAGTGTGGGACCATTGTTGGCTACTAGCCGATGCCGATTCAGGTCGGTACTAATCGGCTGAGAACTGTTTCTGCATGTGTGGACCTATGTAAAGATTGGCTCGACTCATCATGCTGTCACCGGGATCCGATTTTTCAGCATAGCCTAGTGCGTTGCCACTAAACCGTCGCCATTGAGTCGATCTGATGGTGCCGATCTTTGGAAGTGAACCTTCAATTTCGGCTTAGTACGTTGCTACTGAAGCCGATGTTGAGGAGTCTTAGAGGGATTTTGGATAAAGGAATCAGTAAAGGAAAATTCATTAATTTATATATTCTTACTAAGGAATATATACATCGACGACAAAATATATAAAAAAAGGAGGTCCCCAGAGCCGATTCCATGACTATCGGCTTGCCCAAAATTCGGAGATTCTTCCTAAGAGCCGACGCAGCGGCTAAAAGATAAAATTAAAACTAAATCTAAAAACTCTTTAAGCGTCGTTGTCTTTGGGTGACTTGTCACCGGCGTCCTTGCCGCCTCATCGTCGGCGTCCTCGCCGTTGGAGAGCTCAAGGTCTGAGGGACCTTCATCTCCCTGAGCGAGGGGATCCTCATCCTCGTTCGGCTCCTCCGGCGCGGCATTGTCATTGTCTTCCTCCTCGAGCTCCTCGGCCTCCTCCATCTCCTTCGTCCCAGGAGAAAAGGTCGTTATAGTTTGAAGGGAGAAGGGGGGTGAGGGTGAGGATGTCGAGGTCCTCGCTGCTCGTCATCTCTAAGTCGCCATACCCAGAGGACCCAGAGCTCCACGACATTGCGTCGTGGTAATACTCCGGGAGCTCAAGGGGGATGATCGGCGGTGGTGGCTCCATCTGATCGTCGTGGACATAGAGTGCCGACGAGGGAGTGCTTGACCCACTACTATGGCCGGCTCCGGGGTTGGCACCAGAGTCATCACTGGAGATGATAATGACCTCTGGCGGAGTAGGGGCAACGGCCAGAGGAGGTGGTGGTGCCAATGTCGGCGCAGTGGGTGCTGGGAGCACCGGCGCCATGCTCTGCAAGTGGGAGAGGACGCGCTCCACCGGGGAAGGAGACCTCGAGGGCCCTGCGATGGAAGGGGAGGAAGGATGCTCCGGGATGTTGCTACCCCTAGAAGACATGGCAGAGGGCAGAAGGTCTCTCGGCTTTCTTTGGCTCAAGAAGGAAGAAGAGGCGGTTGCCGATGTGAAGAAAACAGGGGAACCCCTGTACCTGTTAAGTAATAGATGAAAGGAGGATGAAGAGGCACTACATGGTTACCAAGGCGCCGAACGGTCATCATTACTAGAAAGACCGTGTGGCGTTCCAAGTCCAAGGAGACGGGGTGGTCAGCGCCCGTTTCTCATTTGGTAACGTGGCATTTCAGATTCGACGTGACAGATCGGCAGGGAATCCATCCTCATTTGGTTTTGAAATAAAATCTTTATTTGCCAAAACCAGGGGACATGTGTTGGTGCCAAAATTTAGCCGACCCGGGCTAATGGGCCTAGATTGATTTGGAGCTAAAAGTTGGGCTATCCAAGGGAGAGATAGCGTGTGTTTTGCCTTTTCGGTCAAGTGCCCGTGTATCTTAGGACAGATAGTTTCTTTGGTAGAGAGTCCAATCGGGACTCCAGTTTAGTTAAGATTTGGAGTTAAATTAGGAAAAGATAGACTTGCTATCCAAGTCTACAGACTATAAATATGTACCCGTACCTATGAAATAAACAGAGACTACTCACGTTCGTCAACAGCGGTTGTCTCCACACCCTCTCGGCGCATCGCCACCCCTAAGCAGTTAGGGTTTCAAGGTATATTGCCATGTTGCTCTATTGACTTCTTTCGTAGATGTTGGTAGGGCATTATGGCATTTTGCCTATGGTAGATCTTGTACTAAGCATTGTTGTTGGCAAGATCTGCTAGTTATCATGTGCATCGACCCGATCCATTTATTCTCTGAGCTTCATGACATAGATCGGATCATGCACAATTTACCATCATGATATCCTTTGATGTTATCATCTTTTGCAATATATGCTGCGTCAAGCCACCACCATATTTTGTTAGATTTGCATGATACAAGAGGCTTGCTTAGGTTGATGTTGGTTTATTTGTTTAAACCCCGTACTTTCTTGCATCTTGATCGGTTTCTAGCTAGAGATGATACTCTGTTTATTTATTACGCTAGTTTCTATTAAAGAGCCGATCTGGGTAAGCAGATCACTTTATTTTGGTGCATCTTCTGTACATCGCCTAAGTAGCGTCGGATCGGCTCGTGGAGTATCGATGGAGGTTTGCCGATGTCAAGACCCGACACGGGAGAGCCGATCCGAGCGATCCAGCTAGTATTTAACGTTTACCCTATTTTGTTTGTTCATGCAGAGAGAACAGGAGCCAACCACCGACACCACCACCACCTTCCTGGCTGTAAGGTCAAGCCAGGTGGCACGCCCAACCACCACCGTAGCCAGCAGTCGGCTAACCGTTTAGCCGACTGGGAGCCGCAGCAAGGAGGAGCGACCTCTTTGTCCACATACACCTCCCGGCTCGCATTGTTTTGACCCGTTGGTACACTGCCCACCGGTTTCCACGGCAACACAACCAAAACTACATGGGACAAGACACCCACCAGGGTAAGCTCTACTCTAGACACCACGCCTACATGGATAACTTTACTACTAAACTGGTTCGAGGCTAGAGAAGCAAGCACAACTGTATAGCTTAACTACATAGAGCACACCGGGTAGCCATGAACCACTAAGCAGAGAACTCAGTATGTAAGCAAAGTAAGTATGAGATAAATAAAGGAGGGACCAAGGAACATTACTCAATCCTAGAAATAGAATAATGTTTCCTCTAAGTTTAAGAGCTCAGAAATAGAATACCAAAGAGAATTCTAACTCCTTCACTCTCCACTCACTACTCACTCTTTACTCAACTCGGCTCTATTTACAATGCCAAGGGTGGCTTCAGTACTAAAAACAAATTTTGTAGTACTAAATGATATCATATATGTTTCTTTGAAACACTTTGTAGGTAATATTTACTTTGTGTTACTATATGGTATGTTTTTGCATCATGTTCTACATGTTCCATCTATGTGTTACAATATCTACAATCTTTGTAACACTTTTGCAATAACATAAACTTTTTGTGTTACTATATTCATTATTTGTAACACATTTTTACAGAACAAGCGCTATGTGTTACTGGCTTCAACTGTAACATATAGCTTGTGTTATCGTAAATGTTTTTTATAACACATCGGTATATATGTTACAAAAGCGTGTTTCAATATGTTTTGTACTAGTGTTTGGTTTGGCAAAAAGTCGATGCAAGCCGAACAAACAACAAGGATAAAAATCTCCTCCCCCTCAAAATATGCTATGTCATGGAAGGAGTGTAAGTGAAAGCTTTCAGGTATGTCTCAAAGCGTTTATGAGTGCTAGCATGTACATACAGTGAGGGTATAGCATAAATACACTACATATAAAAGGTCAGGAGAATATATCTATATTAGAATATGAGCAAATAGTTTAAGATAAAAATATCACCACTTAGCTTAGCCATCTAGCATGATAAAGCATGATAAGCCAAAGCTAGCAAGCATCTACACTAGTAAGCTTTTCCGATACAAAGATCTTTTAGCAAATTTGGTTACTCATGCCCCCAGGTCTAGCAAGTTAAACATATTGAACTTGAATTTCAAGCAAGGCTTTCTTTACGTGCCAGAGGTTATTTGTTTGTCGGGCCATTTATTACCAAACAATGCTAAATCTAAGTCTATAGAACCATAAGAAGCTTAAAGTAAGGTTTTGGTCATTCACAGCTCAGTCAAGTTTTTGCTAGAGTGTAAAGGCAAGCAGTCTCGAACTAAATCGGTGAGACGAAACAAACCCATCGGAATCTTTTCATTTAAGCACAACATGGACATTTTTTTAATTCTAATTCAATTTAGCACAAGATTACCATGTATACATTAAGACTCAAGTTGCATAATTGATTTCAAAGTAAAGGACTTACCTACCAAGCATGTACAAATAGCAAAAGCAAAGAGCCTACACATACTAGTAGCCGGGTAAAGCGGTGAACATGTTTCAGATTTTCAAAGAATAAAAGCACAGCTCAGCATCGGATATTCAACGTATTCAAAAGATCTTAACTACACATGGTCAAGGGTATCAACACCTCAAAGGACATATATGAAGCACAAGTAAAAGCGCCTAACCATATAAGGAAGTTAGTGCAAGTGACAAGTGCATATACTACGTGACAATGCAACGGCGGGTTTAAGTCTTACCGGTCAAATTGGCTATTGATGAGCCAATTCTGGGGGATACAAATCCTCTGGTTCATCAAGTGACATATTTGGTGCATGGCCCAACAGAGGGACCAATCCAAAGGACGACCGACTGA
The DNA here is from genome assembly GCA_030272315.1 of Paspalum vaginatum. Classification (NCBI taxonomy): domain Eukaryota; kingdom Viridiplantae; phylum Streptophyta; class Magnoliopsida; order Poales; family Poaceae; genus Paspalum; species Paspalum vaginatum. The sequence goes on along the minus strand of CM059015.1, from coordinate 24,065,677 downwards.
CTCGGACCCGAGGTGCGGAACACCTTAATGCGCAAGACAAAGACTCTTTGAGAAATATATGAATCACGGATTCTATGAGATCTCTGGTAATCTAGACCGTTTAGGAGAAATAGAAGAAAACCAACTTATAACTCAACCTACGCTGGACTATATAAGGCGGGCTAGGGATCAAACAACTCCCTAGAGATCTCATCCTCATATACACAACTCTCTTGGTCTTCCATCGACCTCATACGCTCTCATTGTAATCTCATACAGCAATACAAACTACCGCACACAGGACGTAGGGCATTGTGCGATTTTGCTGGCCCGAACATGTATCAAACGCGTTCTTCATTCGATATAGACGCTATTAAAAGCATCCCGTGGTGCATTGCCGATACTAAACACCGACAGTTGACGCGCCAAGTAAGGGTGTCTATATTGACATCAGACTAGCTCCATGTCTGATTTTCACCAACATGCAACATTAGGAGATTGCGATGGGAATCGTGTTCATGATCGATCAAGTTTATCATCGTCAAGTTCAATGGCTGAACCAGTTGAATCGGATCTGCAACTATGACACGACGTTCGGAATGCAAATCGTCATCCAATTTAGACAAGGATACAAGCCGCAGGTCGGCAGCGGCATCAGGCATGCGATCGACGCCTCTTTATTGCTGTGCATGCCGAGCAGATACGTCCAGACCTGTTGAAGCGAGAGATTAATCCTGCAACTCGACAAAAGATCCGATCTGCTCCGTCACCATGCGCTGATCCGCCAGGCTAGGTGTGTTGATGACACGTGCCTGGCCACATGCAACTGCTCATCGTCTGTTACCATCATCAAATTCATCCACGAGCCGAGATCATCCCGTCCTGGCTATGTGTAATATGATATCGGCGAGATCGCTCCAGCCATACAGATCAGTTAAAAGCGGAGTCAGGGGGCTCAAGCACCTATCGTCAAGACATCGATCAAGACAACAGGAGTTGCTGACGCAATAATATACATATATGCTTGGACAGCAAGCATTGGTTATCCATGCATGCAAGCAAATACCATAGACCTGGCCACTCGCATCTCCCAAGAAATTAATCAAGCATGCTAGCGGCCGGTACACGCACGCATCAGCTGATCGAAGGAAGCTCTAATCAGGATCAGGCCAAAGTCAGTTCACTTGCAGTCAGGAATTATCAACGTTGAATTTATTCGCGAACCTGATTTGGACTGCAGTAGGAGCCCACGTAAAAACGAACGCTCTGGTCGTATGCAGACACTAAAAACGACGTTCTATATATTGATGGAAAGCTAAAATAATAATGTTTCTAACCCAACTGATATTATTGTAAAATTCGTTGGCAATCAACGGCAATCGTCGAAACATTATGACGTAGAATTTATTCGTGAGTCAGATTCGGACTGACCTATCGTTTAAAGTTTTTTTCTCGCATTGCAAAATGAAATCTTCTAAAGTACACCAGGAATATTTAAGGAATACACTGAAATAATATTTTTTTTAGAGATTGAAATTTAGAAATATAGTCGTGACCTCACCGCTTTTGTATAATTTTTATGTGGTTAATATAAAGATACACCTGCGTATTTGACAAAAGAAAAAGAAATATGAGTAGAACGGAAAGGAAGAGATTCAACTGGTTGGTGCGCGGTTGCTACCCCGCCGCCGAAGACAGTTTGGTGCCTTCGAACTTGTCACGGACTCACGGTACGCGGGCAAACGGCACACGCGCAGGTCCGTGCACCATCCACGCGACGCCCTCTGATTGGGTAGGATCGCTATCACGCGACTCCACTTTCCACGGTCAAACTTCACTTCCACGCCCCGCAACCGCAAAAATCATGCGGTTCGGCCGCGGCGCACCACCGGCCGTCCGATCCGGCGCGTCGCTTCGCCCCTGGTCCCGCGGGCAGCGCAGCTGCCTACTCTACCAGTCTACCATCGGAACGGAACCGTGGATTCCGAGCCCCGCGTCTTGCTCGCTTACCCTTGACTCAAGCCAGTCCACTGTCTTGACCGACCCGATCATCCCCGTCCCGTTCTGCTATAAACCTCCTCGCTGCCCTTGGTTCACGACGGTTTCCATTCCGTCTCCCCTTTGTCGTGCCGGTGCCCTTGACTTGCCGTGGCTACGCTTCTCAGCTCGCCCTCCCTCGCCATGATCAACATCGATGACCTGATGTGCTTCGGCGGCGACAGCGGCAGCGGAGGTATTCCGGCAGACGGGCAGATGATGGCGATGGGAGAGCATCAGCTGACGGTGTCCAGGATCTGGACGCCGGTGTCCATGCTCAACCCCCGCCGCACGGGCCACGCACGCTTCCGCCGCGGCCCCGTCGGGGCGCTGCAGCACCCGTCATCGGAGAGCGCGCCGGGCGTGACGCTGGATTTCGCTGCCAAGGGGTGCGAAGCCTTCAGCGGGTCGGCCTCGGGGGCTAGCTCGTCGCTGCCGTCGACAACGACGCTGACGAGACTTACTGCAGGCGAAGGGAGCGTGTCCAACGGCCGCGCCCAGCTGGGATACTTCGTCGCGCCTGCCGTGAGGGGCCATGTTGCCGGCAAGTCGATCCCGCCGGCGACATCGATGCTGCAGCCTGCCGCCTCCGATTACTACGCCTCCTTCCCGGGCGGCGAGCTGAAAAGCAAGTGCCACGGCCGTGCGCGCTCTGAGAACGACGCCGGCAGAAGCAGGACGCGCGGCGGCCGCTGCCACTGCTCCAAGAAACGGTATACACTAACTATATGTATTCACTCTTCGCCTAAACAACTGTTTAGCCCATTTAAACACTAAACAGTGGCTAACCGTTTCTGTTTAATTGTCCATTTACACCATTAAAACATGTTTAAACGGTCATTTAGCACCGAATAATGGCTAAACAGTAGGTGACCGATTGTTTACCGTTTATAACATTGTATGTACTCACTCATCAAATTCATACGGTACAAGTTTAATAGATTCATTGATTGTGCAAACCAATGATCGTCAAAACTAAACGATGGCAGGAAGTCACGCGTGAAGCGGACGGTCCGCGTGCCGGCAATCAGCTCCCGGAACACCGACATCCCGCCGGACGACTACTCGTGGCGCAAGTACGGCCAGAAGCCAATCAAGAGCTCGCCGTACCCGCGGTAAGCAGCCAGACCAGACCACCATTTTCTACGCTTATCTACCCCGGCTGTGACTGAGCAAACCATGCACGCACGCGATCGACCGCAGCGGGTACTACAAGTGCAGCACGGTGCGCGGGTGCCCGGCTCGGAAGCACGTGGAGCGCGACCCCGGCGAGCCGGCGATGCTCATCGTCACCTACGAGGGCGAGCACCGCCACGACGACCAGCAGGACCTGGGGGCGGCTGCCGGCGGGGTCGCGCAAGCGGAGCACACGACGTCCAACTGAAGTTGCATGTCTCCACGCCTGCCCCGGGCCTTTCTTCGCCTGAATGGGCATCAGTAGAAATTTTTCTGTCAGTCTTCTTCGCCTGGATGATGGGTTCAGACTCGTAGTCGTAGCTGGTGGCTGTTACGTACTTACGTCGCCGTCGCTTGTAGTTGTAGACGAAATTCAGCGGAACGAAAGATAAGACACGGTGTTTGAAATCTTGACCATGAATTGATGAGACCATGCATGCGTGTAACTTGTTCGTCGCGGTTTGTCGAAGTTTGCTTTAAGTTGTAGCGTTGATTGGCGCCAATGTTCAAAAGGAAGATCTGTGCACTGTGCTCGGACCCGGTCTCCACTCTCCCGGAGTATAGGGAAGTAGGCTAAAGACTGGCAGGCCAGTACGGTGCAAATGGCAAAGTGGTCAGTTCCAATTTACGCGTGGCCAGCTTCGGCTCCAGCTCAAGCATCTCTATCTGATAGTAGACAACAGATTTTTGAACTGTCCAATATAAATCAAATGGATGGAATAAATGCACGAACATAACCAGCAGAAGGGCAAGCACGTCTAATATCAGGCTCCACAGCTTACAATACAAGCTTTTTTTACTGCATGCTCACAAAGACAAAAGTACTATACATTATTGAACTGATACAAAATTTACAAAACACAATACAAAAAATTACACTATAATAATAAATGGTGTTTTTATTAGATATTTGTAGTAATTTATTAATCTAGACTAATGCCATTACCATTATAGTGGTAAAACTATACATGTTTATCTTGTTTTAAATTTTAAGTACAAATCTAACAAAATAGACACGTAACCCATAAGGTAACAGGTACAAATGACAGACTTTTGATCCGGTAACACAAAAATAACACATCAACAAGCCACATATGTCAGCACCGTGTAGACTCCATTGTACAGCCAGAAAAAATGACAAACAAAAAAACAAGACACTTGACATGAAACAAATGTGTCCACCCACTATTGCTTCCTAGAACCTACCCACCATATGAGAAACTAGGACGAAAGGCGAGCTGACGCCGCGCCCCTTGTGGAGGCCTGTTCTTAATTGGGCTGAAGGGACCTGTGGGAAACGGGCCGTGTATTGTACCGGCCCTTTGTTACTCGTCTTCTGTTTTTTTTTTTTTTTGCTGTTTATATGCACATATCAGTTTTTGTATACATCTGGATTATATAAAGAACTTAGGTCTAACAACCATGAGCTAGTAGCCATTAGGACAACCAAATCAGTTCAATGCAACAAACTCAAATTGATTGTGTTTAACTCACCTAAACACACCAAGTTATTTCCAATCAGAGACGTACCAAGTTATTTCCAATTAGAGATATACATATTTGCATGGTTCTATCAAGGGGAAAACAGATACTCGAAAAGAGAATGCTTACCATTGAGAAGTGATGGCCCCAATCTCTCCTAGAAGAATAAAAATGTTCAGACTTAACGTTTTGATCTGCATCCCACACTAAATAAACTTGCTGAAATCATGACGAAAATGGCAGGAGACCACTGGTTGTTTAGATTACTAACCCGGACCAAACAATATCAGAAGACCATATTCTCATTGATCAATTCAATGTGACAAAATTGGAATAAGGCGCCCGATTCCACATAGATAGAGCATCTCAATCGGCACAGGCAGGGTGTATTCAGACTAAGATAAAATAAACCAGACCAAACACATAAAAATTAGAAGAAAATGCATTGAACGGTAGAGTGATTTCCCCTTGGAAAGATGAAAGCATTTCATTGCCCGTGTAGCATATTAATATTAGAGGGACAGAGAGGCAAGAGGTGGATGAACCATGAAGACATGAAGTACCTACTGCCATAGTTTTGGGGATTCCAGAGCTCACGCAGGGAGAGATGCTTCCGCGATGGGGTCGTTGTGGTAAGAGGACTGCTGGCGTCATCACCCATATGTGGAGGAGTGATGTCGGCACAGGCCTAGAACACAGTACGACGCGCCTGCGGTGGCTGGGAAGAACTCACAGGTGATGAGCCGTGGCCGCTTCTGCTCGAACACCGGCATAGCAGCGGCGAGGAGGCCAAGTCGACGACACTGGCGCGAGCGGCGACCTCCGCGAAGCACGACGCCGCGTCTTCCGGGCACAGCTTGAACACCGCGACGCAGAGCCGCCTCTCGGCCTCCAGCAGGCTGTGCACCGCGAACTCCCGATGGTGACCCCAACGCTCAACGCCGGGGCTCAGCTGGCCACTCAGTGCTTGCGCGTCCTCCGAAGCCTCGCCCAGGTAGTCCAGCTCCAGCGCGCGGAGGCCGGCACTCAAGTTCTCCGCCCGCACTTCGGCGTACGTGGCTGCACACCGCTGGAGCCGCCCGTCCGTGGCGAGCCGGTCGCGGATGAGCCCGAGCTTCCGCACCGCGGGCGCCGGGGATCCTCGGCGGCGCCGGCGCGGAAGCGGAGCCGCCGACCGTGGCGGGAGGACAGGCCGCGGGCGTCGTTGACGGGACGCACGAAAAAGGGGGCTGCGGGTTGCGCCGCTGGTGGGACGACGGGGCTAGGGGCGACGTTGACCGGACGCGGAGGAGGGGGTCGCGGCCGCCTGGACGTGGGAGGAAGGCGCGGGTAGCGCCGGACGCGGAAGGACGAGGGCGAGGGCGCGGTTGATCGGACGCGGACGACGGGGCCGCGGCTGCCTGGACATGGGAGGAAGGCGCGGACCACTGGACGCGGGATGACGGGGGCGCGGGCACCGCCGGCGGGAGGAGGGGGCCTAGGTGCGGCTGGCCGGACCCGAGCTGATGCTGGACGCGAGAGGACAGGGCAACGGCGTCACTGGCGGGAGTAGAGGCCGCGGGCGTCGACCGGAAGCGTGAGGAGGGGGGACGCGGGCGCCGCCGCCGGTGGAACGACGCGCCTGCGGGTGTCGTCAACCAGACGCGGCGGACAAGATCGTGGCCGCCCGGCCGTGGGAGGAAGGTGCGGGCGGCGCTGGACGCAGGAGGACGGGGGCGCGGGCGCCGCCAGCGGGAGGAGGGGGCTATGTGGCTGGCCAGACGTGAGCCGGTGGTGCACGCGGGATGAGGAGAGGTGCCGACAGGAACACGGGGCATGGGCTTCGCCAGTGGGAAGCTGGGGAACTGGTGAGGAGCAGCAGAGGATGCGAGGAGGGGAGGACGGGAAGACGTGGTTGAGCGCAGAGGTGCGCGTGAGGGCTACGCAGATTCGCCAAACCTCTAGGCGTATGAAGGCTACGCACACTGCACAGCGATGACGCGAGGGATGGCTGACTACGCGTCGGAGCCCTAAGCGCGAGGACGCGCCGGGTCCCACCAATGCGGAGAGGCTCGCACGGAGGGTGCCCAGCGATCGCGAATTCCCCCCGGATAGAGTTAACTATAACCTGTAACTATAACTACTGTGATGGGTGGCTATTGAGGAATTAATAGACGAGGTCTTCCGATTTGAAGCCGGAAGCGGTTCTAATCGGGGTAGTAGGGTGATCTTGTCGCCGAGGTCACGCGAATCTAGCGAGGTTCGCTGAATCGAAGGAGACAAGCGGGACGTAGAGATTCGGGCTGCCGGAATGTAATATCCTATGTCCTCTTAGGTAATTATGTTGAGTTCACATTTGTGTTACGATGAATGTTTTTTGTGGGAGATGATCTCCTAGGTGTTCGTCTCTAGTGTTGTGAGTGCTCTACCCCCTCCCTAGGCTGGAAGCTGGAGTGTGTATGCGTTTCTTGGATCGGATGGATCGATCCCCGTTTGTATAGCGTGAAAAGGGTCTATCCAGTGCGCGGTGGTCTGCTCCTTTTCACACGAGAATAGCCCCCATTACAAGTATGTATATATAAATAATTTATGAGGTATAGTCTATAGTATTTAGTTGGTAGAGTCGGTAGAGACGTGCTTCTTGTCCTATGCTTGCAGCATGCAAGCCTTGTTCCGTAGCCATACTGTCTGCTTTATTGCCTTCTTGCAGTGCCATACCTCGCACAACGAGAGCTGGCAGTGCAGTGGAAAGGATAGGCCAGATGCCTACCGCAGCTGGTCACCATGTTCAGACCATCTCCAACCACTGCCTATATCCACTGACTGTAATACTGTTTGACACTGCAGCGCTACTGTACACAGAGAGAAAAGTAGTTGGAATAGTGGATGAATAGGGATAGTCAATCCATATAGGCATTATAGTTGGAGATAGTCTTATAGGAACCGAAGAGCGACGGGACAGGGCGAGGGGGCGACCTGCAGCGCTCCCCCTACCCACGTGATGCTGTTGTTGACTCCTCTGAGACTATGTCTAACGGAAGGAATAAAAGTGCGCGTTTATAATACAAATCGACACTGTAGCGCTATTGTAGACAGATAAAAGAGTAGTTAGAACAATAATAAACGGTCTCTTTTTGTCAGTTTGTTAAAAATAATCTAAGTTCTTTATTATTTTTTCTATTCTATGTACGCTGCTCTATCTTGAGCCTATCCCTAGCAGCAGCTTTTGGAATTAGCATGCTGCTACATGCATAGCTAGCCATCAATGCTCCCATGGATCCTGGTGGAGTGCGCCGGCAGGAGGTCCTTGAGACCATCCCAGCTGACTAAAATAGACTGTTTCTCACTATTCCAACTACTATCCTCTCTATCTACAATAGCGCTACAATGTCGATTTGTATTATAGACGTTCCTTTTACTCATTCCGTTGGGCATTGCTTGGTAAGGAGCATCTTACACTACAAGAAACCAAAGAAAGTTCGTCGGTTTATATAAATTCGTCGGGCGCCAGAGACCCGATGAACTTATAACGAATAAGTTCGTCGGTTTCTCCTTAACCGAGTTCGTCGGTTACAGCGCGTGGACCGACGAACTTAAGTTAAGTTCATTGGCCAAACTCCAGGCCGACGAACTTAACCGCTGACCTAGGTCAGATCTCGATCTCAATCTAGTTTCTGTCCCCTTCCCCAAACCGCGCGCCTCATCTCTTCTCTTCCCCACGCGCCACCACCACGATGCCGCCAGCCTGCGCTGCCACCCCACCACGCTGCCTTCGCCTCGCGCTCCTCCACACGCCGCCTCCGCTTCGCGCTCCCCCACGAGCCGCCGTGCGCTTCCACATCGCGCTCAGTCCCTACCGCGCCGGCGCACCGCTCCATCCCCACCTCGACGGTCCCCCACCACCTATCACCCGCCGCTGCCTCGCCGCACCGCGGCGCAGCTCCGACCCCACCGCGTCGGTCCCCTACCCCTCCGGTCCCCCACCGCCTGTCACCGACAGCCACATCGCTCCGCTCCCCCACGCCGCCGCCGCGCCGCTCCCCCACCCCGCCGCCGACCCGTGCGCCTCCTGGCTACCTGCCGCGCTGCCACCTGGCTCCCCCCCTTTGCGGCACCCCCCTCCCGCTGGATGGCTGGCCCCGCTGCGCGGTGTCCCCTCACCGCCACAGCAGGCTCCCCCGTTTAGAGATGCGTGGGCCCATGGGCGCGTAGGAGACCAGCGCCCGCCGTGGAGCCTCCTCCCACCTCCGGCTGCGAAGCCCTCCTCCCCGGCATAGAAGGGTCGGGGGGCTAGGCCAAGGTGCCGCCGCCTCCTCGATCTAGCTGCCTCACCCTCGAACACCACTCCCGACAACATCAAACAAGGTAGCAATTCACGTGTCATTAAATAGTATGCGTACAATATTGGCTTAAATTTATCGGTTTGTCGCATGTTACTCAATAATTTTGTGGGTTACTTAGGGACTAATTCGTGGGTCACCTGGAGAACCGATGAAATTAGTGAACAACTGTTGTATATTAATTGTTAATTGTGCTTTGAACCACTACTTAGGCCTTAAGTATGCTTATAGTTGTAATTTAAGTTTTACTTTCGGTTTGTTTTTATTAAGAAATTTTTTATATATGTTTAGGCCTTAAGTATATTTGATGTCTTTTCGGTTTCATCATCATATTAGTGCATTGTTTTATGCCTAATTCGTACGTCACATAGTAGCGAGCCTAGGCAGTCACCCATTCTGGAACAACGCATGTCACATTTTGTTGTGACATGCGCGGTTTCGGAATTGTCCCCGAGCATATTTTGGGACAGCCTAATAATGTAAGTTGTTGCATATGACCTATATATGACGTGAGATATGGTTGGAGTGGAGATTTCGGTTGCATAACCCTAGTTGTTCTCCAACTGCACATTGATGAGGCGTGCGTTTGGAGAACAGCGGGGTTATGCTGCCGAAATTTCCTTCGGACCATGTCTCACGTCATAGGTCGTATGCAACAACCTACATTATTGGGTGGGTTTAGGACACATCTTTCCTACTAGGATCTGAACAGTGACCTGAGCCACGTTCGTTGACAACAGTTAATTTTTTAGCTTTGCATAATGGGTGGCGATCGAAGGGCGATGTATGATGGATGAAGAAGTTAAGGTGCACACTCAAAGGAATGGGCTTAGATAACAAATGCTTCCTTGAATCATGCATTCGTGGGGCCAGCTCGCGTAGTATTCTGTCCATGTTGTCTTTATGCAAACTGTGACTACTATCGTAAGGATCAAGTACAAGAACACCTTTGTAAGTATGGGTTCATGCCTGACTATATGGTGTGGAGCAAGCATAGAGAAGGTAGGGAGCGGCCCATTAAGAGAGATAACAACAACAACAATCATGACAGGATGCATGAGATGCTGAATGACCTTGGTAGGCAATTTGATGTTGGTCCTGAAGCTGAGGAGAGAACCCTACCGAAGGAGGTGGAAGAATTCTATAGGCTGCTCGTCCGCATCTGATGAGATACTGCATGAATTGACTAAAGTTACCGTGTTGGAGGCGATGACACGTCTGATGTCTATGAAGGCCAAGTTCAACTTTTCAAATGAATGCTACAACTTCATAGTCAAACTGATAGATGATATTCTTCCGCCAAACCATAAGATGCCAAAGGACATGTACCAGTCAAAAAAATGTTGAAGGGTCTCGGAATGAGCTATGAGAGGATCGACGTGTGCGAGAATAATTGCATGTTGTTCAGGAAGAAAGGTGATGAAAAGTTGAGTCATTGCAAACGTTGTGGTAAGTCGAGATATGTCGAGGTGTTAAACTGAGGAGGTAGAATCGGTGACTACAGAAGTTCCTGGTTAAACAACTTCGTCGCATGCCCATGACTGAAAGGTTCAAACGGTTGTACTTGTCTAAAGAGACAGCACATCCTATGAGGTGGTCGAAGGAGGAAGCAACGCGAGCATGATGACGATATAATGATACACCCGTCTGATGGCGAGGCGTGGCATGCCTTGGACCGCTTTGATCCAGAATTTGCAAGTGACCCTAGGAGTATTCGCTTTGGGTTGTCGACATACGGTTTCACTCCTTTTAGTATCGGTGCTGCTCCATACTCGTGTTAGCCTGTTTTCATCATGCCATACAATCTGCCTCCCTAGTTGTGCATGAAAGAGGGGTTTGTATTCCTTGCCATGGTTATTCCAGGTCCTAAACATCCAGGGAAGAATATCAATGTCTTCATAGAACCATTAATTGAAGAATTGAAAAAGTTATGGATAGGGGTGTAGGCATATGATGTTGTTGCTAACGAAAAATTTACGTTATGTGCCGCATATCTGTTTTCATTCCATGATTTGCTGGCATATGGAATTTGGTCTGGCTGGTGTGTCCATGGCTGCATGTGTTGTCCCATATGTATGGCAGACACTGATGCGTTCATTCTAAAACACGGTGGCAAAGTATCTTTCTTTGATTGTCATCGACGTGAGCTTCTATCTCGGCAAGACTACAGATTTGATACAGTTTCTTTTCGAAAGGGCAAGGCCATTAGAAACGACGACCATCAAAGCGATTGAAAGGAGAACAAATAGTGGAATGGCTTGATGAGCTCGTAGATGACGATGATGGTGGGTTCTTGGGTTATGGTGAAGAGCACAACTGGACTCATAAGTCTTTCCTTTGGGAGCTCCCTTATGCAAAAGCATTGATTCTACCTTACAACATCGATTTGATGCACTAGGAGCGTAATGTTGTTGAAAGCATCATAAGTATGTGTTTCAACACGGATAAAACAAAAGACAATGTGATGGCTAGAAAAGACTTAGCTGTGATATGTGATAGGCCTTGGCTACAGATCCAAATTAATTCAAATGGAAATGAGAGTAGGCCACGAGTTCCATACTGTCTGAAGCTAGAAGATAGGAAACATATATTGAAGTGGTTGCAAACCTTGAAGTTTCCTGATCGCTATGCAACCAACATAAAACGGGCAATAAATGTCAGCACTGGTAAGCTCAATGGGTTAAAAACCATGATTATCATATTCACATGGAGAGGCTTTTACTAGTAATGTTTCGTGGCTATTTTGATGATGAGTTGTGGAAACTGTTTGCAGAACTGAGTTACTTCTACAGGCAGTTATGTGCAAAGGTAATATCAAAGAAGTTGATGTGTGAGTTAGAAAAGGGAATTTCGGTTCTTCTATGCAAAATGGAAAAAAATTTCCCACCTGGCTTCTTTAATGTGATGCAGGATCTGCTAGTGCATTTGCCATGAGAGGCATTGGTTGGAGGGCCTGTCCAGTTCAGGTGGATGTATCCTGCAGAAAGAGAATTGAAAAGGCTTAGGGAAATGGTACGCAATAAGGCAAGGGTAGAGGCCTGCATCACTGAGACATTTGGAATTAAAGAGATATCCAACTTCTCAAGCAAGTATTTTGTGGAGAAACATAATGTGAATGCGCCTTCGATGCGGTACATACCGTATCGAAACCACCCAATAGCGAGCTAAAGATCTTCAAATGGAAAGGATAAAAGTGTTGGGGCTTCAAGTCATCATCACGTGGACTACGCCGAGCGCAACTCAACAATGTTGTATATGTTCAGCAACATGGAAGAAGTGCAGCAATATTTTCCCTAAGTGATGAGGTCAATGTATTAGGATTTCCACAATTTAGTGAAGTATGTATTATAACATAGCTAACAAATGATGCATGGCGTTCGACAATGAATACTAGAAATCCTCTAGACAACCTACACAGAAGCAACTTGATAACCTCCGTCTTTGTGGGTCAAAACATGCGCCATGCTCCGTGCAGTGGTTTTACTAATATGTAATTTCCAACTCCCATCTCTTATAAGATATTGACTTACGTCAAACTACTCCTAATAATGATTCATATACCTTACACATACTTTACATGTAGGCCATGAGCCATAATGAAATACCACCAGATCTACGTCAACTACCAAGTAGTGATGTAACGGCTAAGAACTTCAGTCGGTACGATATCAATGGATTTCATTTCCGAACAGCGAAATTAGAAGCGAGCCATCCACTTGCAGCCACTTGCAATAGTGGAGTAGTCACTACGGAGTCCGATGCAAATGGGAACACTCTTGAATACTACGGTGTGATCCAAAACATAATTGAGTACACCTTTGCAAGCCCGAAAGTACTCAACGTTGTATTCTTCGATTGTCTATGGTTTGATCCATGCAATGGCACACGCATAGATAAATTCGGGATGGTGGAGGTGAAGCACAACTCCCGGCTTCAAGGACAATACAGTAACATTGTGCTTGCGCATCAGGTGGAGCAAGTGTACTACATGCCATATCCACACTCTAGTATGAAGTCTTGGTGGGTTGCATGTAAAGTTAACCCTCAATTATATCCTCCCGATGATGTCAATGAGCTCCAAATCAATACAGGAGATGATGTTGCTGATGTGTATCAAGAAGAAGATGTAGGAGACGACTTTCCAATATCTGATAAGGCAGGTCTCAATCAATTAGGTGCAGATGTCATGGAGCTAATAGATGAAGAGCCAGTCCTTCTAGTAGAAAACGTAGAAGGTCTCTAAGAATTCAACACATTCAAGAACGTCTTAATGCAATTCGAGTCCAAGATGGAGCGGATGATGCCGAGGGATTTTGACAAGTATAATGTCGTTCATTTATGTATATCCATTTATGTTATTTCATAATGTCATCTCATGTATGCTTTCTTATAATAACAAACTCTATTTGTTTTGTACAGATGTTACAACATGCGAAGAAAGCCTTTTCTAAGGCGAGGTCAAGGAGTAAGGGTTCTGATGGAGGATCATCCTCAGTTGGGAGCATTTTTCAGGGGATTGTGCAGAGTAGGCAGCGGCAGCACTAGTTCCTTGGGTGTATGGAGGAGTGTGCACGAAAGTAGGCGGAAGAGCAGTAGGCAGAGTTGGAGCAGCAGGCGAAGTTGGAGGAACAGGCAGAGGAGCAGGCGGAGGGGCAGATGGAGGTAGATGCCGAGGAGGAGGCTCGAGCAGATGCGGAGTTGGCTGGATCACATGCAGCTGACCCTATGATGGATGGAGTAGAGATTGGTGGGTCTTCTTCAGCTCGCTCAATTAGGTATGAGTCATACTAATTGTCTCGTATTCGACTTCCACATGTACTATGCAAGTGTTATGTGATCTAATCTATAAATTCTTTTTTACATGCTAGGTTTTGAAAGACCATCTCCATCTGACAGCAATGTAACCCTGCGGATATGTCAATGATTGTGTCGGTAGGAGACAGGTACCGATTGCTGATGGCATGTATTTAGGTAATACAAATTTCTTATTATATATATACATATTAATGTGATTTAATGTCTTTGATTGCAGGAGTTGGAGAGAGGTCGGTTGGTCAGGGGTAGGCCACCGTACGCCGGTTAACTCGGCATTGGGTGCCTTCTGCCGCTTCTACTACCCTGGCATGGTCACCCTGCCCAATGGGGATCGAGTAGCGGCCCACAAGTGGCAACATTGGGGGCTCAAGGAGCATGTGGATGGAGATGGTCAGAATGTGGGTGGAGGCACCTGTCAGGGCATTGTGTGGAAAGGTTTTTGGGTGAGTTGGCTAGACTAACAATTCGGTTATTCATGGAAATTATGCTTTCGACAACGATGAACTTGACATCATGTCATAACGCAGGAACGATACCGCTTGGATGGTGAAGGCTACTATGAAAAGGAGCAAATGGCCAAACGAGTGTTCCAAAGGGCAGCCACCAAAGTCGTGAGGGACTCCTACAGCAATGCTCGTATCCAGGCGATAGTGAATTTCCATAAGAAGGTCAAGAATATCAAAATGAAAAAGGCACCAGAAGTGAAGAAACTACACCTTGAAGCAGAAGAGTTGATTCAAGGAGAGGTTGATTGGATCATGAAGGATCCCAAAGCTTGGAGGTGGATCTGCCACCATTGGGTAGGAAGTGACTTCTAGGGGGCATCGGATAGAAATCAAGGTAACAGAACCAGTAAACTAGGGATGCAAAGGTTCAGAGCTGATGGGTTCATTGGCAAAGAACAACGCATGGTATGTATGCATGTTACATCCTTAAAATTTGATATAAGTCAATATCACTAACTTTGCATTGCAGGAGGCTGAAAATGGCGGCATTCGCCCAAGCTTTGTGGAATTCTTTATTCGAGGGCACTAAGGCCCAGATCCGGAGAATCCAGAGGTTTTGTGCGATGAGCAAGCGACCGTGAAGCTTGTAAACTATATTAAATGTAGTGAACATCGACTGACAACTTCATATACACTAATGACTCTGTTTTGCAGGCGAAGTACAAAGAACAGCTAATCCAGCGCCCCACCAGACGTTAAAGCCATATACCACGCCGGCGGTGGGTTACGCCATGTCAGGTATGTAAACCTCAGAATTTGAAGATAGTTCAATGTCTTGTGTTACTAGTTGTAGAATCATTGGGAACTAATGTTCATAGGTGGGGGTTGGGTGATGGTGCCTTAGGAGTACGATCGTATTCCAAGGCCGCAAGGGACAGGCCAAGGGAGCTCTCGCGGGACATCGAGAGCCCAGCAAGAAGCTCAAGAGAAAACTCGTAGACTTGAAGAGGAAACTCATAGGCTTTGAGAAGACAATGATTACATGAAAACGTATCTTGTGGTACGAACTATAACATGTTCTGTAGACAATGCTATACTATTTTACATTTGATTGTGATCTAAGTAATAAATCTTGAACAGGAATTGTCTCAGAGGCTTGGATCTAATGTTCCAGAGTTTTGACCTCCACAACTTTCCCCATAAGTAAACTCTGGTTGTATCAATTAGTGCCTCTGAACCAAGTAATCTATTGATATATATGTTTTGTAGGTTTCCACCTAACTACTTCAGCACTCCTACCACCCAAGGACCACCATTTGGAGATGCTCAGGGTTCTCAGCCTCCTCCTAACTAGATAGTCCCTCTTTGGCCAAGCCCCCCCTTTTGGAGATGCCACCCAGGTAAAGATTTCGCTTTATTTGAGTTACTATGACTTAAGCGACCTATTTTGAGTTCTTTAATATATATAGCATATCTATTTATTTGAGTTGTAGGGGTCCCAGCCTCAACAATGGATGTATCATACCCAAGGACTGGCCTTTGGAGATTGTACTCAGGTCAAAATGCTTTAACATCTTTTATCTAACTAACCAATATAAAATGGCAACCGATGATGCTTTAACATCTTATTTATGCTATATATTGTCAACCAGGGATGTCAGCCTCCTCCGCAGTGGATGTACCCTGGTCAACCAATGATGATGTATCGTGGGCAGTCGATGTTTCACCCCTACTTCGTGCCGTGGCGTCCCACACCTCCACCGATGACACAACCGGTATGTAAACATGTCCAAGTTATCCAATAGGAAACCAAACAAACATAGGAAACTTATGTGCTATTTTGAACAGATACAGGTCACATTCAATGACTTAGTTGAATTGTTGACTTATTAGTTGTACCTAAGTTTAGCTCAAATTGTCACCTTGAGACTACCTTGAGAGTTTGCCTTTTCAACTTGAATTTAGGTAAAGTATGCAGTTTAGGCCTAATTTATGTTAAGTGTGACCTATATACAGATATAGTTGGAATTTAGGTCAAGTTTGCCATTTGAAGTCAAATTTGGGTTAAGTTTGACTTATATACAAATTTGCGATACAGTTGCAGGGTTCTACTTTCCATGCCCCGTCACAAAATCTTGATGACGTGGATGGCTTCCTCAACGAATCCGCGCGGCGGCGGAGGAGGTAGCGGTCACAACTCAAACCATCCAAATGATGGGGCTAGCTAGGTTTCAGCTAGAGGACTTTGCATGCATGTGATGAACTTTGTATGGTGGTTTTCATGTACCCTAATTTGGACTTTATATTATTGCCTAGACTTTGCATGTGGGACTCGAATTTGTATGTGTTGGACTACTTAAGATTTGCATCTGTGAGGCTTGATGAGCTATTGTTGATTTCTGTGTGGTATGATATATATAATTCTGCCTGTAATTTTCTAGAATTCTATTTGTAATTTTCTGGAATTTCTGATGACTAGACAGGAAATGAAAACAAAAAGATAAGTTCGTCTGCTGGTGGCCGACGAACTTAAACTAAGTTCATCGGTTCTGGTTGAGCCGACGAACTTAATGGTGTCACCACTTTAAATTCGTCGGCTCTACCGAAACCGACGAAGACGAACTTATATGAAGTTCGTCGGGACCGTCGAACTTATCTGAATAAGAATGTCGAGTTAAGTTTGATGGATGGCCGATGAACTTAGTTTAAGTTTGTGGGTATATGACTAAATTCGTGTGTTTCTGGCCGACCAATTTTAGCTGGATTCTTGTTGTGTTAGCCCGGTGGTTTGTCCTAGAGTGTGACCGCAGGCGCTGGGGCTTGACCCGAGGTTCAGTGTGACTGCAGGGTCTGAGGCGCCGTCTGGCCACAGGGCGACGACCGCCCTCGGAAGGCCCCAGGGGCTGCTGCTGCTTCGGTATGTGGCCCCTAAGGGTTCCCTGGGACTGCCGTATTTTTTCTGCACATGCTGAAGACGTGCGTGAAGGAAGTATACGAAGGTACCCCTATCTCATATCGAGGACGGAGGCCACCGGGCCCGCTTGTAGATCATACGAAACCGAACAACATTGGTGTAATACTCTTTTTCAAAAAATGACCTTAAAATGGGCTTTAGGAATTTCCAAGTTTGCATTAAACCTTAGTCAAACTGGGGTCAGTTAGTTCGATTCAATTTTAGACGAAAATTTGATACAGAGAACATGGTGTCAAAGTTTATAACAAAGTTGTAGGGTAACAAATTTGGAACGTTTCTTGTATTTTGACTTTTTTCGGAATTGGCCAAATTGACCCTCAAATAGGCAAAAGTTCAGAAACTTGTTTCCTAGTCAAACAGCCATTTTCTAATTTCGATTTTATTTTTCCTGTGGGCCCTGCCACCAGCCTTCTCCCCCAACGGGGGCTCGCAGTGCCCTGCACCCGCGCGCCACGCGGACAGTGTTCACCGGTGCCGCTCGCTGCTGGCCGCGCCTGGCAATAAGGTGATGCCAAGCCCCGTGCCCTAACTCAACACTTCGCTCCCTCGCTCACTATCTATGATGCACCGATACTGGATACTGATACGCCGATACTGACACTGCGATACGGCGATACAGCACCAGCCCAAAAATAAGGATACGCCGATACTCCGAGTATATAAAAAAATAATAAATAAAAATAACAATGAAGATAATTAAAGAAATCATAGTTCAATAACATATTTCAGACAACATAGTAGTTTGTTCTTGCAATAAAGTTCTAAAGAGAAATAACTGATAATACGAGATAGCAAGTAACATTTAGCATATAACAAATTAAATGATACTTCGAGACTAAGGTTGGTTTGGGCCATAAGAATCGAAGAGGTATCGAAGTGTATCGAATAAGTATCGAGATTAATTTTAGTTATTTTTCTGTACTTATTTTCTGATACTTTGCCGATACGGTATCGGAGAAGTATCGGTGTATCGAAGTATCGTATACGTATCGAGATACTGATACTGTGGTTCAGTAAAGTATCGGTGTATCATAGCTCACTATCCTCCGGTTTCCCTCTCCTCCCGAGCTTGGTCCCGCCCTCCCCTCCCAGGAGCAGTAGAAGCAGAGCATGGGCCGGTGAGCTCGCGCACGCTGCCTTCCTCGTGCATTCTCTCTCCAAACCCGCACAAGCAGAGCACCGCGGCATCTTCCATCGCGTTTTCCCCATGGTTCGGACTTGGATTTCCCCTCCAGTCGCCGCTATCGATACATGCACCACCATGGCCACGGCCCCAGCTCAAGCTTGTGCTACCATCGCCGGCCTCCTCCACTCCACCTAGCGTAAGCACGGGAAGCTCCACTACTCCCGCATCATTTCCCCCAACTTCGCGGAGTTGATTCTCGCCTCTAAGCCCGACATTGATGACGACCGAGGAGCTCCACCACCGGCAACCTTGACCTCACTATGGGGCGCCCTCTTAGGGCTATCCCCACTGCCTCCCTTCTAGGTCCTTTAGTCTCGCCTCGTCCCCATGAAGCTAGTGAGCCCGACCACGGCCTTCCTTCTCTGGTGCCGCGAGATCGATCCAGCGCCGCCACCATTGACACGCCATGGCTGGTGCTTGGTTCACGCGCATTCCACATCAGCCCTAGCCTCCTCACGCGATGCGATCTCAGGGGGAAATGTTCCCCTCATCCGGGAACATCTTCTCAGAGTCCGTTCCGGCCATTTCGTCCCCCCACACGCCAGTGCAGCCGCGCCAAACCCCTCCGTGGGCGCAGGCTAACCCCCTAGTCTAAGGTTGAAGAAGATGGCCGTTTTGCAAAAATCCCCTTATTAGATTTCATTTTTATATGCCCTGTGTAATTACAGTACATTGAGTCCCTGTTTTATAGCAGATCACACCCTAGGAGATAGGCCTAATCGCATTAAAATCCTTAGCTGTTTTAGATTTGTATTAAGTAATGTTTAAACTTTATGATGCCCTAACAAATCATAGAAAAATGCTAAAAATGTGAAACTTGTTTTGTTGGATTTCATATGAGTAGATTTATGCAATGTACTAGGTCTTGTATCGTGAAACGACTGTTTTGCCCTTGGTATTGTGCATGCATTGTTTTAGTAGTAAATTAGCAAAAGTGGATCAAATGAGCTCCTAAAATTATGAAACTTGGACTAGGTACTGTTTGTACCATATATGTTCGCATGTATTTTTGTTAACCCTATCAATCACTGTTCTATTACAGATCTACCCTATTCCTATTAACTAGAGTATTTTATTAATATGAAAATACATGCTTTATAAAAGTTGGTCCAATAAATCTATAGAAATTATATTGTACTCATCTGCTCTAGTGAAGTCTAGAAATAAAGTTCCAAATTATTTGCTTTCTGTTTTCTATGTCATTTGAAAATGACAAATGCTATAATTATTTAATTAATAAATAGAAAAGTGGCATTTGTTTTGTTCCAAAAATTGCACCAAAATTTATGTAGTCATGTTGCCGTAAAAAGAGTGCTTTTGTGAATTTTTCATGCATTTTGGTTACTATTACTTGAGGAGTCGATTAATAGTTACTTAAATGAGGTCAAAAGTGAAGAAAATAAAAAGGGATGTTGTGGCATTCAAATAGACTTATGTTTTCTCTCTTGTACCCCGAATAGTTTGTTTGATTTGCTGAACAAAAATAAACACCACACCTTGTGCATGCAACTTAGTAATCTAAGTAACCAAATAAGTACTTCTTGTCATGATCGGGTTACAATATTAACATGTCTCTACTATGATCGCACGAGTGAATGCTTGCTCTAGGTCCGTAAAAGTACTAGTGTCACTAGTGTTAGGGGTGATGTTTCAAACTAGTTGTCCATTACAAGTGTAGATATGTGCTTATTTGATATTTTGCTTGCATCTGATGTGATTAAGAACAATGTAAATTCATGCTTAATCATGTATGAAATTCATATGTTACATTGTAAATATTTGATTTCATACATGTATGCTTGTTCTTGGCACATGATAGTACTCCTTGTCTAAGTAGCTTGTCAATCACCTTTCTGACTGTCCATAAATGATTGTTCATAGGCATGTTTGTTCTTCGTGCATCTCATCCCTGCATCATGCATATCATTCATATAGTGACGCTTATTGCAAATACATGATCAAGAAATAAGTGCGTGGAGCTACTTCAAGCAACGATGGTCTAGAAGATCGACTAAGAACCAAATACCACATGGAGGCCCATGAAGTGATATTTGGAAGGAGGAGTTGTCCAAGTGATCAAGGAGTTGCCTGGGGCAAAGCCTCACAAACGGGCAAACTAACTTTAGATTAGTTTGTTCAAGTTTCAACAATAAAGGTAGGCCCCTTAGATATCTACACCTACTTAGAGAGTCCCACCACCCTATATTTGTTTGTGCATTATGTTTAGGAGTTGTATGAAACCCCACTTATATAAATCCCTGATATCCTAAATAGAATGGATAGGTCAAAGTCTATGCTTAGCCAGTGCTTAGACGGTAGACGTCGAGTGAGGATATCCACTCACGAGATGATAGGGCTCAAAAAATGTTTTACAAAAATTTAAATTTGAAAGCAATATGATATGATATGATGTGATGAAAGATGTGATCGGGCGGAGATATGGCCATATTACAATGAAAAATGATGTGGATGGTTTGGAGGACTTCGCTTGAGTCATTTAAGGCCCGTCCGTTGTTCGCCTATTGGTCGGCATAACATTGCTAGAGTGCTTATCCAGGATATGGGACCGGTGAAAGTCTTACTTGTGCCATCTGAAGAACAGAGACTTGATCCTACCATGGGGCTTGGGGGCGCTTGACTCATGGGAGGGCTGACCCGATACACCGTGGTATCACTCCATGGGGGCTAAAGATGGGGAATGGCAGGTTGGAATCAAACTTAAGATGAGACAAGTGGAGATGGGGAATATACGTAGAACGCGATGGCTAGTAAGCATATACTCCTGGCATGATAGTTATTTCCGAGAATTAAAATCGATTCGAATCACTGATGCTCACCAGGTGTGAGAATGCCAATGCCACTGACGTTCTAATGTAGTAATAACTTTAATATGTTATTTATTTAATCATGCTTTTCCATATTACATGCTTGTACTTGTATGTTTGCATTTCTGCAAGTTATTTTATGTTGACACATATGATGGAATGATGAGATATATGAATTTTGGGATCATGATGATATCTATGATGTATCAAATGAGGCTTATGATTTAACAATCAATGAAACTTGAAAGTAAGGACTCACTTCTGGTAAACTTAAGCGGATTAAAGTCATGTCCACAAAAAGCATTGCATACTCTCAAATCTGTTGGGCTGATACCACCCTCGGGTAAGTCCTACGAGTGCGCCACGTACTCATCATTTGTTGTTGATATTTTTTAGGTACATGGTAGTTTGTGATCAAGGATGACAACGGTGGGCACGATGTCATGCCTTGATGTTTTACTTCCACTGCTTTGCACTTGAATATTATTATGCTTTTCGCTGCAAGATTTTTTTGAAACTCTATTTCAATATGATTGTACATTGTGTTGAGCAAATGTGTTGTACTAAATCAAACTATGTTTGTACGAAATGATGGGTTGTTGTAATTGTGGGAGTCATATGCCCTCGGGTGCCCTATGACGACTGGTTGGATCATCCTGACAGGTGGGCCGAGAGGTTTGACCCCCGATCCAAGAAACTGGCTGGCGTGATTTGCAAGCAAACCACTCGGACTCCTTTAGATAATGTTCGTTAGGATTTGGTCCTATAAATCCGTCATGTAATCTTACGAGTCGGTTTGCTAGCGGCTCTCTAGGAACGTGCTTTGTAACCCTTGCACCTCATCCTTTATAAGGAGAGCTAAGGTGTGGCGGAACCGCCGATTTAATCCAGACTAAGCACATCAGCCACCTCTGGCTCGCAATGTGATTAGGCCAAACTAAACCCGGTCGTCCGTCGAGAGTCGTTTGACCCCCGATATTACCATTTCCCCAGAGGAACCGACATCATACACATCTGACCCACGATGGAGCCACAACAGATACATCATCACAGGCAGTTGAATAGCATAATATTAGACTTAGTTACAAACCGGTTTTAAATAAAATACAAGTCCAACATAGTGTTATAAGGTAGCAAGTTCGAAAGTTTCTCGCAGCGGAATTTTAAATTCAGAGGTCACCATGTTATCACCAAACGATTTGCATTAGAGGTAACAACATCGAGACCACCGATGTTGCCCTTGTGCCACTCATGTCGTTTCATCCTAAATGAGGGCATGCTCCGCCTCCAACACAAGTGCAGACCATGAATTCCATACCTACGCTCAAAATTTGGGGGCAAACCCTGAGTACTAATTACTCAGTAGGTCTTAATGGATTTGGCTTACGGCTGACGCGAAGCGGCTTACTAGCAAGTGGATCCTTAGCCTTTGGTTTTAAACAGTAACATGGGTAACATAAGTAGCAAGTTTTCATTATTTGTATAACCTTCAACATAATAGTAACATGCAGTAAGGTAAACAGTTCAATTCAATCATGTGGTATTTCAAAAACCATGAATATTAAATCCAGGGTGTTCAAGTAGTTACTACGTTGAACGTCAAAGGTATTGGCATTCCCACACCTGGTGGGCATCAGCGATTCGAATCGATTTTTAATTCCCGCGAATAACTATCATGCCAGGGGTATATGCTTACTAGCCATCGCGTTCCCACATATAGCCCCAATCTTAACCTGCCTCGTCCCAAGTTCAATTCACTCCCGCCTAGCCCCCGAGTTGTGCCCCCATGACGAGCTTGTCGACATCTCGGTCTCCCCGCCATGAGTAGCAAGCTCCCCTAGGCCACCTTCCTCTCAACCGGCGGGTAGGAACGTGTCTCTGTGCTTCGGACGAGCCCAGGAAAGACTTTATCGGTCCCATTCCCCGGATAAGCACTCTAGCAATGTTATGCCGACCAATAGGCGAACAGCGGACGGGCCTTATGCGACTCGGACGGAGTCCAAAGTGCAACCTTATGAAAAGTATATACTGAAATAAATCTCCGCCCGGTCTCCCTTTAATTCATGAGCAACAATAATAATTGATGTAACTGTAAGCTTTTGTAACTTTGAAAACACCTACGCGACGAGTCCACACACTCGTGTCTACTCGTACCTAGCAATTTCTAGGCATACTCGCCCTACGAACTCTATGTATAGGTGCTAGGGCCAGGGCGGCCAGGGAGTCTAATGCAATTAGTTCCAAGCAACTCCTAATGCATATGCGTAATCATCAAGTATAATTTGTTTGCTGGGTTGAGTATGGTCCTGCCTACCTTCCTCGTTAGGGTCAGAAGCTTCTTCCGGAGCGTAGTCGGGTCCCTGCTGTTGGTCCTCCGGTTCCTGGTGCAGCTCCTCTTCTGGCTCTTCTACGATTGGTTGGTTCGGCGGTTGTCCTTCGTTCGCGGAATCTATATGCATGACATGGTGCAATTGGAGCATGTATTAGTGCAATGCTTGCTTCATGATGTGAGTGCAATGCAAGAAATCAGGGTTTATGGAATAACATTATGCATTTTCGTGATGACACTTGTTTATCGTTAAGAAATCGTACAAGCCATCACCTATGATAACTTAGCTTGTCACACATAACCACGTGGGGGTGTGTGATTGAATAGCATCGACTCATGCGAAAAGGCCGATGCTTACTATTATCTAGAACTCTTTTTCATTGTTAACTATATGCTTAATTACTAGGCAAGGGCAAGATAGTAAATATACAGTAAGCACTTAAGCTACCAAATTCTTATACTAAGCCTAGGTATACTAGCAATGTTGCTGCCCAAATTCAGAAGTTTTTACTTTCATTTAACCCACATTTTCTATTTATTAATTTAAACATGCATGAACTTATTAATTTCAAAACACTAACTATACTTGACATGCATAGTACCCCATTTCAATAGCGAGCTCTTTATACTACAAGGAGCACAAATAAAATGTGTAAAACTATTTAGAGCATAACTTCTATATAATTATCACTTCCTCATTTATTTCTATGCTAAAATCACATGTAGGGGCAAGATAGTAATAAACCAGTGAACACTTGAGCTACCAAAAATCACAGTGAGCCTATATACCCTAACAACACGGCTGTCCAAGTTTGGCAATTTTTGGAGGCCAATTAGTCCACATTTCTTATTTATTTGGGTTTTACATGCTTGCACAAAATCAGGGGCAAACTAGTACTTTCCTACTCAACCATCATATTCACCAGATAGATCTATTCAAAAGGATTACAATGCAACTAGTTTGGTATTTTTTTGATTTTTATTGAATTTTCTATGATTTTTCAAAGATTTCTGCCGAAATAACTAAATAAAAAAGGAAAAACCATTAGATCCAGGGCTAGATCGTGATTGTTTCGAAACCCCAGGCGCTAGCACGTAAGACTTGCAAGACTCAGCATACAGCGCGGTGGACTAAAATGAAAAATCCTGATACCGCGGGGTCGGATCTGCAAATATGCCGTCTCCTTCCTCCCGTCGTCTTCTTCCTCGGGACGGGAGGAACGGCGACGGTGGCGCGTGGCCAATCCGGCCCTGCGGGGCACGGAGGCTCACCGCGAAATGCCGGGGAGAGAGAGAGGAGGATGGGGAAGCTCACCCACTACCTCAAACGGCGAGGGAGACTGCGGGGAGGGACGACGACAGGCGCTTCTGGTTGGCGGGGTTCGGCGGTGCAATACGCCGGGGTGGAGGGGTCTCGGGCGACGAGGTCTAGGCGGAAAGGTGGAGTCGAGGGCGGCAAAGCTCGGCGTGGTGATGGTTGAGCTCGGGAGAGGGAGGAAGTGGCTGGGGGCGAGCTCGAGCGAGCTCTGTCAATGGCGGACGGCGCGAGGACGAGCGGGGGAGACGGAGAGGGCCGAGCGCGCGAATGGAGGCTCGGAGAAAGGAGGCCGGGGCCTCGCCCCCGCCTTGAAGGCGAGCCGAGCGCGCTAGTCGGCGAGCGGCAGTGGCGCGTGGCCACGGCGGTCGGGGAGGCCGGCGCGTGGCCATGGCGCCCAGGAGACCGGCGCCGTGTGGGCGCGGTCGGACGGGGAAAGAGGAGAGAGGCGCGCGGGTGGGCTGAGTCCACGGACCGGTGAGGCTGACAGGTGGGGCCAGGGCCCAGAATGAAGAGAAAGGCGCATGGACCGGGTGCGTGGAGCGAGAGAGCCGGTGGAGCCCGCAGCCGCGGGTGTCGGGCGGGAACCCGCAGCCCTGCCAGGTGGGACCCACTTGTCATAGGCTCATGAGAAAAAGAAAATCTCGAAAAATGAAAAATGGGGTTTGACCAACTAACCAGGTTCTGAATTTTGCCAATTTGACCTATTTAGGAGCCGAATTTGAAAAGGACCAAATTGAATGAAATGTGGTACCATTTGAGATCTACAACTTTGTCAAAAGGACTTATACCAGATTCCAAGGCATAAATATGATTTAAATTGAATTTAATCTGCTGAATCCAGTTTGACCATTTAAAATCCTCAGCTTGGAAATTATTAAAGTCTATTTTAGGTGCATTTTCATGAAGAATGAGTTATACCAATGTTGTATAGAATTTCATGAACTACAACTTTGGAATTCAAGTTATGGTAGGATTTTGAATTTTGTTTCACAAAATTTTGAATTTACTAATCAGGTCTGAGTTTGGCAAAATTCACAGTTTCACTTAAAATGACCCAAACTATGTTCAAACCTTCATGCATGTCATGACACAAAATACCA
Organism: Paspalum vaginatum; assembly: GCA_030272315.1. Classification (NCBI taxonomy): domain Eukaryota; kingdom Viridiplantae; phylum Streptophyta; class Magnoliopsida; order Poales; family Poaceae; genus Paspalum; species Paspalum vaginatum. Next base: position 24,039,691 of record CM059015.1, on the reverse strand, counting down.
AAGTTATTCCTCATGAATTTGTCTACAAGTTTGGTATGTAAAGTTTTGTAAAATTCACAACAGTATTTAAGTTACAATAGCAATGAAAACAGAGTTTTTTCCGCAAACCGAGTTTATTTGCTTTAAATGACCTAAGCTATGCGTGCTCTCAAGACAAAAAGCCATTGAAATGATGTCATTAAGCTAATGATATTAGTGTAATGCACTTGGGATGCCAGGGGCATCACATAGGGGGTATGGGATAGATATCTGTCAATTGCCCAAACATCCAGCAATACAACTCACCAACCTCATACAGGACGTAGGGTATTACGCAATCTAGTGGCCCGAACCTGTTAGATCATCGTGTTCCTGCGTGCTGTATACCATTCATGATCTCCTTGCCACCCCAACCGATCTCAAAACCATCGTAGGATCTACCCTGTGGTGGGCTACTGGGACTAAACTTCCATAGCTAGTGCGCCAGGTAAGGGTTGGTGAGCAAGATCCATAGAACGTGATGGGAATCAGCTTCCACACATCGATCAAATCTCAGCCGGGGCAGATCTTCTCCTTCGGCGCCTTCACCTTCATTGTTGACAAGTACGGCAATGCACACCTCGTCGGCGGCCTGCCGACTCCCATGGCGCCATGCGCTTTGGCCCCACCAACTCCTTCTCCAATAATCCCGGGGCCTATCTGATCTGCCGCTCGGGGCGATCCCGACCCGAATCCTCTGCTGAGCCGGCAGATCCGATCTCCACCTCAACTGTCGCCGAAGCAGATCCCATCTGTAGCAAGGGGACCGATGGCCCAAGCTAGGACCTAGACCCATGTTTAGCACCGCACGAGACGGGTTGCGCGTACTACTCGGACCCCTGTGTCCCACCCAAGACAATCTCCGCGTGACCACTCGGTGCGCTCTGGTCTGGGCTCCAACAGCCCCGACTCATCGCCCGCCGGGTCCTGCCACGGCGACGGTACGAGCCACGCCAGCCCCACCCACTGCCATGCCAACTCCATCCCCATCCAGGTGGACTCAAGTTACGCGATGAAGGAGCTTGGGGCGAGCACCCGGGGCTCAACAGCAATGTGAGTCCGCTAACCCATGGGCCTCTATCGGCGGAACGGTGCTATACGGACTACACAACTCGGCCAGTATCTACTCCGACATTGTGCGGGCAGTCTTATCCTGGCAAGGTCCCCCCCACACTCATTGATGACGAGATCTACATCTCCAAGGACGTGCCGATGCCCTTGACAAGCCTCTGGCTAGGGCTCATCGTCGACTCTACCCCAGCCAACCGAACTGCTCGCTGGTACGGTACCCGACCTAGAGCTCCTTCAGTACTGCCTCCCCAGTAAATCGAGACCGCTGCTCCCACAGCTCGCGATCCTTCACGAGAAGTCTTCATGGCACACCTCCGCGAGCAGGAGCAGCCGGTACCACCGGACTCGCCCTCCTTCCATGGAGAAACCCCAGCAGCTACCAAGTCCCGCCGCCTACACAACGTCGACAGGCAGAGGGAAAGGGACCAGCGGGCCTGACTGGTAGAGCTACGCAAAACTAGGTCTCCGCAGATGAGGCCTCCTAGACTGGCGAGACTCTGGGATGACGTGGCGAGCGCATTCGCCACATCTAGGAGCACGACCGGCGGCGCAAGCAGAAGGCTACCGCCGACGCTGAAGCAGCCACTATCCTCCAAGCTGCAGAAGGAGGAAGACTGCCTGGGTCTGGCCACCGGCACAGTCAGATTCCTTCAAGAGGACTTCGATGAGGCAGGCATCCTCCCTCACTTTTTCTAGCAAGGAACTCTGCATCACCGCAATGGGAGCACTCAGTGGTGGACCTCCACCCCTCAGCCACCAAGGAGAGGCTGACGCAACTGTCCCTCAAAGGGCTGAAGCTTGGGGAGGAGAACAAGAATGAGCTGAATCCTCCTGAACCACTCCAGGCGACAGCATGCCTGGGAGAAAGAGCTCAAGCACCGAAGGAACTGGGAGAAAGAGTATGGGGGCGATCTTGCCCACGCCAACAAACCAAGGGGGACCGACGGCGATGACGAGCGATGGCGAGGCGATAGCCCCCGTCCGAGCAGGGCACTAGTCGAACACTGTCGCTATGACCCCTAGTTTTGATGATCTGCCATTCAACGAGTACGATGTAATTAAGGCTTTCTCTACCAGGATCAGGGCGGTATCATGGCCCTCCACGTTCAAGCTGGTCAACATCGATAAGTACCACCCCAAGGAGAACCTGGAAGAGTGGGCTCGACTCTACCACCTTGGGGTCAAAGCAGCCCACAGTGACTTAGACGTGGCATTGGCCTACGTCCCCATCATGCTAGGACCCCAAGCCCTGTGCTGGCTCCAAAGTCTTCCTAGCCAGCTCCATCTCCAGCTAGGACCCAGTTCTGCAAAAAGTTTATCGCTAAATTTCACGGCACCTATCACCAGCCGACAACTGTGCGGGACCTCGCCCACATACGTCAGGGGCATCATGAAATGCTCAAAGAGTACATCCGGCGATTTTTTGAGCTCCTAGAATCAGGTGGCGGACGTACCGGACCAGACCACCATCAATGCCTTTGAGGAAGGCTTCTAGGATGAGAGGGTCCTAGAGAAGCTCACTAGAAAGCTTCCCAGCAATGTCGAGTCCCTCTTCAACATTGCCAACAAGTACGCCGACACCCGTGAGGAGATCCAAGGCATCCTCTCTTATAACAAGGAAGGTCACGAGCCAAGGCGGGACAACAACGACCGCAGTGATCGCGGTCCGGACAACGACGACCGCCGTGACCAACGCCGAGGCAGGCACCAACCGGTGTGACTGGCGCCTCGACTGGCTACAGGGGTCCCTGGAAATGTGGCCCCGACAACACCGTCAACGAAGTTGGTTTCTCCGACAAGCGACCATGGCAGAGGATGGAGGACATCGTCGACAAACCATACCCAGTCCACCCTAGGCCGAGGCATACATACCGGAACTGCCAGGGCCTTCAGTTCCTTCTACGGCGGGGAACCCTGCCTCCAAAAAAGGGAGATGGCCTAGACGACAAGGGCGACGGCATGCAGCCGCCCAACAAAGACAAGGAGGACCGGGATCTGGGCGCTAGAAACGGATTCCCTGTCATCAACAATGAGGTGGCTGTTATCTATGGAGGGCAAAGCTCGAAGGAAAGCAAGCGCAGATAGAAGCTGATCAACAGGCAGGTACTGACTGCGCAGTCGACTACTCTGACCTTCTACCAGCAGTCAGAGCAAACCATTAGTTTCAGTAGGGATGACCACTAGTGCAACTTCAACGAGCCAGCCGTTACCCCCACATCATCATCCCAATTGTGCGCTCATCCCTCTTGCACAAGGTGCCGATCGACAGAGGAAGCGGCCTCAACAACCTTTTTGAGAAGACACTCCTCACGCTGGGACTCGGTGTGCAAGACCTGGAGGAGTCAGACACACCGTTCTATGGCATAGTGCCTGGGCGGGGCACTCAAACCACTCGGGCACGTCACCCTGCCCGTCTCCTTCGGTGATAAGAATAACTGGAGGAGCGAGTACATCTTGTTTGAGGTGGCCCGTATCGACTCCCCCTACAACGCCATCCTCGGAAGACCGATGCTCGCCAAGTTCATGGCGATCCCGCACCACTCGTATCTGGTGCTCAAGATGCCGGGACCCAATGGCGTCCTCTCTGTTTGGCGCGATTTCAAGATCTCCGCAGAGTGCGACTAGGCGGCACTCGCATCAGTTAGAGCACCTCGATCAGGAGGCCACTCGAGAAGAAGTAAAGGCCCTGGCTGCAAAAAATATAGCCAACCATCTCTGCCGCCGACACTACCCGGAATGCCATGTAGTCGGTGGTCCCTACAAAGAAGATCAGTCTAGGCCTCAGCGACACCAAAGAAGACGGTCACTATCGTGGCCAGCCTCGACCCAAAGAGGAAGACACGCTCATCCAGCTCCTCCGCTGGAACTGGGATATGTTCGCTTGGCAACCATCAGATATGTCAGGTGTACCTAGGGAGCTCGCCGAGCACAAGTTGAAAATCAATCTGAATGCCAAACCTGTCAAGCAGAAGCTGTGCCGTTTCTCCAACGAAAAAAAGGAGGCAATTAGGGTAGAGGTGGCCCGGCTGACAGCAGCCGGTTTCATTAGAGAGGTCTTCCACCCAGAATGGGTAGCAAATCCGGTCCTTGTAATGAAAAAGAATAAAAAAGAATGAAGGATGTGTGTTGACTATACCGAGCTCAACAAGTACTGCCCGAAGGACCCCTTCGGGCTACCTAGAATAGACCAGGTCATAGATTCCATAGCAGGTTGTGCCCTGCTCTCTTTTCTCGATTGTTACTCGAGTTACCACCAGATCGCTCTGGCTCCAGAAGACCAAGAGAAGACATCCTTGATTACTTCTTACGGGGCTTACTACTACAAGACCATGTCCTTTGGACTGACCAGCGAAGCATCCAAACCTGCCTCTCAAAATAGTGGGGCAGGAACGTTGAAGCATACGTCGTTGACGTGGTGATCAAGACCAGGGATCCAGGACAATTTCATCAAGGACATAGAGGAAACCATCAGTAGCCTCAGGGTCTACCGATGGAAATTGAATCCCGAGAAATGCGTTTTCGGCGTACCATCCGGCAAGCTCCTAGGCTTCATCGTCAGCAATCGTTGCATTGAGGCCAACCCAGAGAAGATATCGGCGATTACAAGCATGCAACCGCTGACATCCCAAAAGCAAGTCCAAAAGCTTACCGGGTGCATGGCCGCCCTCAGCCGGTTCACCTCGCGCCTAGGTGACTGAGGGCTTCCTTTCTTCAACCTCCTCAAGAAGCTTAATAGTTTCAAGTGGACAGAAGACACGCAGAAGGCACTGGATGAGCTCAAGGCCTTTCTCTCTTCACCGCCAGTGCTGACTGCCCCAATCTGGGCGCAAGGCGACACGCCTACAAAGGACTTGTACCTCTACTTGGCCTACACCACGCACATAGTGAGTACCGCACTCGTCACCGAGAGGGAAAACGAAGCTCACATCTACAAGATCCAGCACCCGGTGTACATTCATCAGCGAAGTCCTCAGTCCAGCCAAAATACGGTACCCACAAGTTCTGAAGCTCTTATATGCTATTCTGATCACATGCTACAAATTGCGACATTATTTTGAGGAACATCGAGTGGTAGTCGCCACCGCTTTCCCCATTGGGGACATTATGCACAACAAGGAAGCAGCCGGCAAAATAGCCAAGTGGGCATGCGAGCTGGGTGCCTATGACATCGACTTTAGGCCTAGGACCGTAATCAAATCCTAGGCACTTGCAGATTTCATCGCCGAGTGGATGGAGCAGCAAGTCCCGGCAAATCTAGAAATGCCAAAACACTAGGTCATGTACTTCGACGGGTCCTTGAACTTGGAAGGAGCCGAGGCTTGAATTCTCTTCATATCACCCAAGGGCGAGCAGCTTAAATATGTCCTCCAGCTCAAATTTAAGCTCTCCAACAATGCCGCAGAGTATGAAGCGCTGATTCATGGTCTACTGTATAGCCGAGTCACTAGCCATCAACAGATTGCTCGTCTATGGCGATTCATTGGTGGTGATCAACCAAGTTAACAAGGATTGGAGCTGCTCATCAGAGAAAATGTCCGCCTACTGCGCAGAAGTCAGGAAGCTTGAAGGAAAATTCCTGGGGATAGAATTCCACCACGTGCTCAGAGACGACAACGTTGCAGCCAATGTCCTGTCGAAGCTAGGATCCAAGCGTTCAGAGGTACCACCAGGCATATTTGTCCAGGTTCTTGACAAGCCTAATGTAGAGGTAGAAGAAGAAAGAGAACCTCAGAAAGTACAAACCGGCAGAGGAGCGGGTGCTTATCATCGAGCCTGACTGGAGGGCGGAGATTATTGAGTGTATTAAGTCCGGCATCCTTCCAGAGCTGAAATCTGTAGGAGGTAGGGTGCACCACAGAAGCAAGAGCTACACGCTAATTTGCGATCAACTCTACCGGTGGGCTGCGGCGTCAGGCGTACTTTTGAAGTGCATCCCACACGGTGAAGGAATCAGCTTGCTCCATGGGATACACTTGGGGTCGTGCGCCAATCACGCGACGTCCAAAACCCTTGTGGGCAAGGCATTCAGGGCAGGATTCTATTGGCTAACCGCAAAGCAAGGCGCAGAAACTATCGTCAGGACCTATGAAGGTTGCCAATTCTTCGCACGGCAACAACATCTCCCAGCATCTGAGTTGCAGAACCTCCCGGTTTCCTAGCCTTTCGCATGCTGGGGGCTGGATATGATTGGCCCGTTCAAAAAGGCCCCTGGAGCATATGACCACGTCCTAGTGGCGATTGACAAGTTCACAAAGTGGATAGAGTACAAACCGATCAATAAGCTGACAGCAGCCAAGGCCATCAAGTTAATCGAAGAGATCATGTACAGATTCGGGGTCCCATCAGAAATCATTACGGATCTGGGTACAAGCTTTTCTGCAGACGCCTTCTTCGACTTCTGCAAAAGGCAAGGAACCCTGGTACTGTACACATCATTACATCATCCATGAGCTAATGGTTAGGTAGAGCATGCCAATGGGATGATCCTCGACGGTCTCAAGCCAGCTATCTTCGATAAGCTTGAGCCATATGAGGGAAAATGGCTCAAGCAATTGCCCTACGTAATCTGGGGGCTGTGGACCCAGCTGTCTAAGGCCATCAACCACAACACCCCGTTTTTCATGGTCTATGCATCGGAAGCTGACCTACCCACAGATCTGATTCACGGGGCTCCTTGAGTGGCATTCAAAAACATGTCGGTAGCACAAAAGTCAAGAACTGAGGATGTTGACCTCATCGATGGTGAACGCCTACATGTAGCCCTCAAATATGTCAAGTATCAGCAAGTGCTGAAGTGTTACTATGACAAGAACATCAAGCCTGGTTCCTACAATGTCGGCGATCTCGTACTCAAGCACAAAACTTCTACGACAGGACATTCAAAGATGAGTTCCCCATGGGAAGGGCCATACCTCATCAAGGAGATCCTAGGCCAAGCCACGTTCAAGCTCAGCAAACTAGAAGGCAGGGAGCTACCAAACACTTGGAACTCAGAGCACCTGCACCGCTTCTACCCATAGGCTGAGTAGTCTTAGGCACTCGGCTAGTATTTCTCCAATGTGCCCATCATCAAGCACACTGTTCTGAGTCCTAGCACTCGACATGTACGGGTTGAGCACCCTAAACGCTCATTTTTCGGTGACAACCAAGCCGAGCATGGCCTCTGCGGCCTATGAATGAAAAGCTAGCATCATTCCGATTTGATCCTCTATCATGTAATATAGTTACATACAGGAGAAAAATCCCAGCGACATCCAAGCTGGGCCTCTTACGACAACATACTAACAAGGGCGACAATCAAGCCGCACTAGTCGAGTACTACGCCTTACCAGAACCCAGCGACACCCAAGCCATAGAAAAGGCACCCTTTTGCGCTCTAACCAGCGACAACCAAGCTGCCAAAAGAGCAATTGCTAAACGCAACACCCTAAAACTGACCAGCGACAACCAAGCTGCGTATAGGGCCCTAACATCAAACTCTAGCATCCAGCGACAACCAAGCTGCGAAAAGAGTAACGAGCGAACGACTATTTTTCTCGGCATCCGGCGACAATCAAGCTGCGAAAAGAAACTACTAAAGCGACTATGCACTCTAATTAGCGACAACAAACCTACCCAAAGAGTAAATCTGTACGACATCACTTCACATTGTCTCTGGTGACATCCAAGCCAGGCACACATTACGTTCATCTGGCATACATCATAATACAGAGTTCAGTTGACATCAAAAGCAGCTAAGTGCCCCATGCACAGTTACATACCCGCAGTAATTAACTTCCGTCTACTCCACCGAGGGCTCCTCTTGGTCGTCTCTAGAGCAGACGGATTGGAAGGATCTCGCAGCGGCCAACCTGATGGGCCGAGTAGCATGCTCGTAGATGGAGAACACCTCTTGTGTGGTCCTAGGCCATTGGGACCAGATGCAATAGTAGAAAGGTCCACGTCAGGGTAGTGGGTCTTGATGGTAGCCGCCATGTTGGTAACGGTCTCCAGAATGGTCTCCTTGAAGAACGTCTTGGCAGAGCTAAGAGCCCCAGGTTGACAAGGGGTCGGTCTCTATCCTCCAGTGCCAACATATCGACAAGCGCCCTAACACCTGTCTCTAGGGTTTCATGGCGCCTCTCTAGCTGACTGTACAGGGTGGCCTACCTGCCAAGCTCCACCAGGTCTGCCGCATGCTGCTCTGAAAGTTCAGTAACCTAGGCTTCAAGCTTCTTCGCATCATCACGTTTCCAGTTTTGAGTGGTGGTCAGTTCTTCGATGCTCTTGAGATGTCGCGACCTGTCTTCAAGACTTTGAGCCTAGTTGTCTTTATGTAAAGATCGGGCCGCGATGAGCAACTTATATGACATGTCAAGGTCTTTTGCAATTACCTCATAAGAAGACTTCAGCTTGGTCACTTCGCCCTTCAGCCTTAAGTTCTCAGCTTCCGCTAGGTTCTTCTCCTGCTTGACGACACCAATCTCACGCCTCTGATCCTTGATAGTCAGTGAAGCCTGCTCAGCCAGACCCGATTTCACAAAAAACAAGATTATTAGATGGCACCCGGTCAGAGTCCTCTAAACAGGACACAACGCTTAAAATTAAAGGTGTCTCTTACCTGAAGCTCTCTGCTCTGTAGCAGCCAATTGCTTCTTTAGCTCGGTGTTCTTAGTATCTATGTGGAACACTTCACGAAAACAGTCCTACACCAGCAATCAAGAATTATGTTCCAACCTAAATGTATGGGAAGTAGGTTATCATTGAGGGAATGACATACGAAGCATTACCAGCATATCCTTAATCAACATAGGAGCTAGGTCCTTTGACCCTTATACTACCAGCTCCCTCGAGTCGCCTCCGGCCGTGTTGTCAATAGGGAATTCTATCGGATGAGGACGTGTAGGACCGCCGGCTGCGACCGAGTCCTCCCGGTGCTCCACTTGTTCGAGAGCTTGCTCCGGAGGGTCCACTCCATGGGAAGAACTGACGAAGTCAGGCGCCTTCCCATGGCCCACCGACTGCTTGGACCCTTCTCCCAAATCGATCGCAAGCAAGTCTGGGGCTGGCACATCCTTGGGTGGAGGCAAAGCCACCTCCCCTTCTGAGGCCTTATCTGACCTCCGTGCTTCTTGGTTAGGGGGTGGTGCAGAGGTACCTCCTCCCATCTCCCGAGAAGCCACATTGTTAGCCCAGCAAAAAACAACAGCAGAAATGGGGAGTTTGATCCACTCTATAACTCCAAGGCAATGGGACATGAATGCAACTTACGACGGTAGTTGAATCCTGGTTCTCACTATTCTAAGCAATGGCTTCACCCAGCTGCCATATGTGGAAGAGGAGGACTCGGGCTTTTGCCTAGTAGCATCAGCCTTTTCAGTCACTCATCGCTTCCTGGTATGAAGAGCCCCATCGTCAGAAGGTTCGTTCTCGTCTCTGACAGTGTCAGCTATTCGCAAATATCTGCCAGTCGTGGAGGAACTACGCTTCCAGATGGCCTGACGAGTCGCCTGATGTTCTGTCTCCGAAAGGGTGGATTTCTTCAGACCTTGCCGGCTCCTTTGCAGCCTGATCTTCATCTACAACTTTAGTGTAGAAATTTGACAGCATATCCCCAGCTGTGATGCCATCAAGGTTCGAATAGGTATATTCAGAATCAGCAGTCCTCTTCGCACGAATCGGGGCTTCCCCGAGATATGGAGGTTTAGAGAAGAACTTGAAACAGGTACCCTGTAGTAACAGGCACCAAAGACGCATATTCTTTAGATTCATTATAGGAAATAAGTCATAATCAATCGGAGGAAGTTCAGCGCTACATACCTGATCTGGGGGGTTATAAATTGAATGTGAAAAAGGGGCACCGTGGTTTGTGATTCTTCCAGTAAAGAAAGTTTTAATTCGGGCCTTAATCTCTGCCCGAATGACTTCTCTGTTAACCTCACGAGTGGGATTATCCAAGCCATAGTAGAAGCATGCCGGGAGTGGACTCTGTCTTTTAATGGTTGAATGCTGTGGTGCACAAAATCTATCGCCACGGCCTTGGCCGTGAGGCCTCTATTCTTCAAAATGACGATCTTCTCCAATAGTGCAATGACATCTTCCATCTGATCGTCCGGCACCCCCTCCTACCAACTATCTCCACCCGCTGGGATGAACTGGAGTTGGCAGGGACGGAGTTCTCTGAATTCTCCATGAAGAACCATTTGTCAGTCCAGTACTTGTTGGATGACAGCAGGGGCAAATCTAGGTAGCGCGGTTTCATGCTACCGTGCAATTGGAATCTGGCTCCTCCAATATACATGGCTTGGCCATCCTTACTGTGGCGTTTGCAAAAAATACAAAAACCACCAGAGATTGAAATGCGGCAGAATTCCTAAGAAGGCCTGTGTTGACGGTCATAATCTCACGATATCAACCGTCAACTATCCACCAAATGAAGCGAAACATGTGAATTAAATGGACTAACCCTTGCTACTATTGAGTTCCACAAGATGTACATGAATATTTGGTTGTAGGTACAAAATTACATAGAAAATGGATGAAACAAGGCCAAGAAGTGAAGATGGGCCAAAATAGGAAAATTGCCATGGCTGCCTGACCATGTCCCATGGTAAGCCGACCACCTGGCAGGTCGGCCGACCACCTGGCTTGCCCCGACCATGTGGCATGGTCGGCCGACCACCCAACTAAGTCGGTTCGCCTTCCATTCACTCTTGCATGCAAAGAAACACAAAGCATTGTTAATCCAATCGTTGTACAAAGCATCCAAAGAATCCAAGGGCCGAAAGACCATCAAACCATGGATAGGTGATGTCACTAATCCAGGAGAAGAGCCATGTAGCAAATCAGAGCAGGACACGTGGTCGCTAGACTTCATGCATGGTCGGCCTACCAAGCAAGGCTCTCATTTTACACGTGCACCAACCGTCCCAACTACCAACCGATGCGGGGAATCTAGATCAAGTCGTTAGATGGCTAAGTCAGTGGATTGGGTGGACGCCCGACCATGGGGCTAGGTCGGCCGACCCCCTAGATGGTGGGCCGACCACTGCCTTACCCTTTAAACCGACCTTAGCCACCTACAAATACCCTCCTCACTTGCTAGACTATAAATAGGCCCCGAGAGCTCATTTGTAAAAGTGTGGAGAAAGTAAGAGAGTCACATTCTACCTTAGAGAGTTTCATTTCCAAATCTTAGTAGTTAGGATAGTCCTAGGGAGTTAGAGTAAGTCGAGCTTTGCCTCGGAATTCTGGGAGATCTCTCTAAGTTCGTGGTAAAGTTCTTGTATCTTTGTACTCTTTTTATCTCCAGTATAATTTATTTACTTTACTTTATTTCTATCTCCTGCAAGTATGGTTTATCTTTCTTTTCATACTTGCTCGGCTTAGACTGTGGTTACCTTAGTTATTCAAGTCTTGTTATTCTTGCCGATGCTATAATCCAACCTGTATGCCAGGCTCTGGTGAGCTCTCACCCTCTAATTAAGGGCGAGCTTTAGTGCTCAATCACTTTCGTGGTGAAAGTGCTTGAGCACTAGTATAGCGCGCCATCCTCTCCACGCAGATTTGCTTGGTAGCCCCGCTCGGTGACAGCATGTGGTGTGCTTGTGTAGTCTAAGCCCGTTCGTTCGGGAGGCCCGTAGGTGATAGCCGGGTTCTTTTTCGGTGGTCAACTATCTACCCCCTGACCCCTCGAGGGCGCCAGAATTTTGCTCGACGTGAGACCCTGACTTGTTTACTTGAGTTCCTTAGTTAACCACGACAAAGTCTTTGCAGCCGAATAGAATAGAGTTTGGGAACTTTATCTCACTCGTTGTCCTCCCAGACAACTATACCTTTCAACGTGTATCTTAGGTAGTTTATCTACTTCTTCACCATACACCTATCTTTATTTGATTTACCCCTGCCTAGATACTAGTTGGTATATTTATCTAAGTTTACGGATCTTTCGGTTTGAGTTCATCCAATTATACTCTCTTGCCTGCCCCTTCCCTCTAGACAAATATGATACTGGAATACTCTGGGTGAAAGGCTACAGCGGTCTCCGTGTGCTTGCGGAGTAAAACCTATTAAGGCTAAGAGACGCCAACAAGCTTTTCTGGCGCCATTGCCAGGCAAGCAATAGGCAGAGAGATAATTGATATTTCATTTCGAACCCCGTACACTTTATAAATTTACCACTAGTTTTTAGGAGGCTTACTTTGCTCTGTTGTTTTTGTTGTGGATGCAACGGAGAGGTGTATTTCGACCTACGAGTAAACTTCCATAATAATCCAGAGTCTCTGCTCAGGAAAGTCCGTTCAAAGATTGTCCACGGGCAGATACCTGTACCAATAGAACTTGAACCAACCGCATCAACAAGTCACACTCCGTTCACCAACGTCGTGGCCGAGAGGACCATCCGTGAGTTCTCCATCCCATCTACCAACAATGTCCCAACAGGACCTGAAGTGCAAGTAGGGGAGAACTTTGAGCTCAAACCCAGAGTCATCCATATGGTTCAAGCTATCACTTTCTGCGGACTACCAATGAAGGATGCCAATAGTCACCTACAGCAATTCCTGAAAATCTGCAGCACATTCACAATGAAAGGCGCGTCCGCCGATGCCGTCAAACTATGCCTCTTTCCATTTTCACTTGTCGGAAAGGCGAAGCAATGGTTCTACCTCAACCGTGTAACATTCACTACATGGGATGCATGCTCCAACGCATTCCTTGCCAAGTACTTCCCTCTGGGAAAGACCAATGCACTGAGGAACAAGATCTTGAGCTTCCAACAGCTCACAGATGAAACAGTGGCGGAGGCCTGGGAAAGATTATAAGAGTATATCGCGGCCTGCCGCCACCATGGAATGGAACAATGGCTCATCATCCAGAACTTCTTTCATGGCTTAAATCGTGCTACACAAGAGCATCAACATGCTTGCCGCCAAGATGGACCTTATATTGAAAAAGTTAGGAGATACTCTAGAGACCACACCGGTTCAGGCTCTCGACTCTCGTATGAATTGCACAGTCTGTGGGAGCACTGGGCATTCGGGGAACAGCTGCTCCGAAACTCAACCGGAGGGCGCAAACTTCATCAGCAACAATCCTAACTTCAACAATGGGAATCGGCCTCAACCAGGCTGGAATTCAAGGCCACACATCCCTTATCCCGGACAAGGTAACTCTTCCAGTAGTTCACAGCAGTTTGATAAATATAATCAATTTGACCAAAGAGTTGTGAATGATAGCATTAGCAAAAAGCTCCATGCGAATGATAAGCTTTTTGAAACAATTTCCATTCAAATGGAAACTTTTAATAGTGCTATGAAAAACCAACTAAGTTTTAACAAAATGCTAGTTCCAAGGCCCAGGAAACAGGAGGAAAAGCTCCTGGAAAGATGGTCGACGCCAGTATGCAAGTCCTGACAACAGAAGAACAGCGTGCAAAATACTACGAAAGAAATCCTGCCTACCTGCACCCTCTTGATATCCCAAAAGGTAGGGTGTGGAAGACCCTTGCCAATAGGTAAATTGGCATTATCTTTCGATGGCATGTTTATTTTTCCGCCAATTTTAAATTTTTCTACTCCATTGCATGTTTCAATTGATACCCTGCATAACTTTCTTTTTTTTTTCATGCATCTAATTTCACCAGTTTTGAAAGTTAAAAAAAAATGTGTGGCCGGCCGACCACCATCATGGTCGACCGGTCATCAGGCTTGGCCGCCCGACCAAACCCCTTTTTCCTCTCTCATTCTCAGTAGAACTGCCAAGTCTACAACTACCAAAGGTTTTATCCTGACTTAGCTTCATTGAAGCTTGGGGGGAGGGGAGAAACATGACCAACAAAAAGGTACGTGCCTCCTCACTCCACTAAGTGTTTGAGGAGTAGTAATTCTTTTCAGTCACCTGGCTTAGTTTGATGACAAAAAAAATAAAAAAATAAAAAAATAAAGTCAACTCCCATGGATAAAGTTCACATGCTAGCTTCATTTTGGAAATGATGAATAGTTGCTCTATGAAGTTGATGGTTTAATTCTTGCATGTGACTTATGCTTAGCTTAGTTCCAAGTTTGTGAATAAAAGAAGCGCACCAAAGTTCTACCATGTGGTTGCCATTTGTGATAACAAGCCTAAGTTGTTGAGAGACATGATATGACTTAAAAGTGGGATGATTCTTTCATGTTCATAGTAAGATGAATAGCTTAGGTTTTTATTTTGAAAATAACAAAATAAAGCTCCCCTTGGTTGAAAATTCCTACTAGAGCCAAAAATGCTTCAAATAGTTGAAACCGCTACAAAGAGCTACTTAGAGATGTTTTGAGCTTTGTCAAATTTTGAGTCTCATTGAGTAGAAATATCACCTTCTGTTAATAGCTGGAGTACAAAAGCACAAATGCAAGCGATCCATTTTGGACTTTGCATCCACCAAAAAGTCTCCAAATACTTCTCATAATTCCCTAGCCTTCAAATCCAAAGGAGTAAGGGTATGGAGCTAAAAAGAAAAGCATGCAAAAGCATGGCAAAAAGAAAGAAAAACGCGTGCAAAAGCACGGCAAAATGAAAAGCATGCAAGTTCAAGCATGGCAAAAATAAATAAATGCTCCATATCCTCTCCTAATCCTTAAAAGGCTACAAGGGATGAAAATCAAGAGAAGGAGACACTACATGCCACACTCATACTCCGGTGATCAAATAGAAGAAGTGATAGAGTACACTCTTTAGTCCAATCTTTTGCTTAGCAAAATAAACATCCTAAGAGTGCCACATTCTCCTCACCTAAAGCTCCACAAAGGCCTTAGCGTAGGAAGTATTGTCCAACTCATGGCCCTTGGTGAGGAAACACCTTCGAGCGACCGAGAGTACCTAGGGGAAGCTTCTTTTGTTTTTGAAAATATTGAAAACACCTGAGAAGGACATCCAAAAAAAGAGAATGAGTCAGAGTTATTCCCATAATAAAGTCATTCTATCTCTCAACCGCCCAAGGCAAGGTAAGCAAAAAGATGCACCACAGGTATTGCATGAGGTAAACTTCAATTATTTCACTACTTGGGGCAAAAGTCTAAGTGTTGAGTTGCATATAAGAATTTTCCTTCATCTTCGATATCGCAGCAACTCTTGATCCACTTTCAGTCTTAGCTTTGCTCGAGGACGAGCAACAATCTAAGCTTGGGGGGGTGTTGACTGTTGTAATCTCACGATATCAACTGTCAATTATCCACCAAATGAAGCGAAACATGTGAATTAATTGGACTAACCCTTGCTAGTAATGAGTTCCACAAGATGTACATGAATATTTGGTTGCAGGTACAAAATTACATGGAAAATGGATGAAACAAGGCCAAGAAGTGAAGATGGGCCAAAATAGGAAAATTACCATGTTCGCCCGACCAAGTCCCATGGTCGGCCGACCACCTGGCTGGTCAGCCGAAGACTTGGCCGGTCGGCCGACCACCTGGCTGGCCGCCTGACCTTGTGGCATGGTCGGTCGACCACCCAACTAAGTCGGTTCGCCTCCCCTTCACTCCTGCATGTAAAGAAACACAAAGCAATGTTAATCCAACCATTGTACCAAGCATCCAAAGAATCCAAGGGCCGAATGACCATCAAACCATGGATCAGTGATGTCACTAATCCAGGAGAAGAGCCATGCAGCAAATCAGAGCAGGACACGTGGTCGCCCGACCTATTGCAAGGTCGGCCGACCATGCAAGGATCTCATTTTACACGTGTACCAACTGTCCCAACTACCAACCGACGTGGGGAATCAAGATCAAGCCATTAGATGGCTAAGTCAGTGGATCAGGTGGTCGCCCGACCATGGGGCTAGATCAGCCAACCCCCTAGATGGTCGGCTAACCACCGCCTTACCCCCTAAACTAACCTTAGCCACCTACAAATACTCCCCTCACTTGTTGGACTATAAATAGGCCCCGAGAGCTCATTTGTAAAAGTGTGGAGAAAGTAAGAGAGTCACATTCAACCTTAGAGAGTTTCATTTCCACATCTTAGTAGTTAGGATAGTCCTAGGAGTTAGAGTGACTCGAGCTTTGCCTCGGAGTTCTCAGAGATCCCTCTGAGTTGGTGGTAAAGTTCTAGTATCTTTGTACTCTTTCTATCTCCAGTATAATTTATTTACTTTACTATATTTCTATCTCCGGTAAGTGTGGTGTTCCTTTCTTTGCATACTTGCTAGGCTTAGACTGTGGTTACCTTAGTTATTCAAGTCTTGTTATTCTTGCCGGTGCTATAATCCAACCTGTACGCCAGGCTCTGGTTAGCTCTCACCCTCTAATTAATGGCGAGCTTTAGTGCTCAATCACTTTCGTGGTGAAAGTGCTTGAGCACTAGTATAGCATGCCATCCTCTCCATGCAGATTTGGTTGGTAGCCCCACTCAGTGACAGTGTGTGGTGTGCCTGTGTAGTCTAGGCCCGTTCATTCGGGAGGCCCTGTAGGTGATGGCCGGGTTCTCTTTCGGTGGTCAACTATCTACCCCCTGAGCCCTCGAGGACGCCGGAATTTCATTCGACGCGAGACCCTGACTTGTTCATTTGAGTTCCTTAGTTAACCACTACAAAGTCTTTGCAGCCGAATAGAATAGAGTTTGGGAACTTTATCTCACTCGTTGTCCTCCCAGGCAACTATACCGTTCTATGTGTATCTTAGGTAGTTTATCTACTTCTTCTCCATACACCTATCTTTATTTAAGTTGGTATATTTATTTAAGTTTATGGATCTTTTGGTTTGAGTTTATCCAATTATACTCTCTTGCCCGTCGCTTCCCTGTGGACAAATATGATACTCGGAATACTCTGGGTGAATGGCTACAGCGGTCTCCATGCGCTTGTGGAGTAAAACCTGTTAAGGCTAAGAGACGCCAATAGCTTCACACAGATGGACAAAAATCGACTACTGGATGATGGAATTGGGGTTCAGATTCGGTAGTTCTAACTTGTAATAGTGAAGCAACCAGCACAGAAACGAGCAAATGGGAAGTCCAAGACCCCGATAGAAGTACCAAGTGAATATAGGAGTGAGATGGGGCCGAACTTCATGGTACAAGTGCCCAATATGGGTTTTCCACATACTAGTAGATTTCTCCAGGAGCAGGCCTAGCCTCTGGAGTTCCTCCAGATGGAAATCTCTGACTGATGTCACTGTCCAAGCAAGCCTCGAGTCCAAGGGCTCCCCCGCCATGGATGAGCTCGATCCGTCTTGCGCAGCGGGGACAATCTCCCCGATGCTGCATTTGATGACCTTTGACTTCAAGCGCATTTAGCAATCTAGCAAAGTGGGGGAGATTTCAATTGCCGAAATGGGTGGTGGTGGCAGTACAAACCCTAGCAATTTGTGGGAAGAAGATGCGTGCGATGCGAACTTCAACCGGCGCCGCTCTCTTTAATAGGCCACGCCGTCACTTTTCATAGAGGGGGCACTTGGATAATGAGGAGACACAACAATGGCTAACGGTGTGACTTGTCACCCCAGTTTAAAGATGAGGACTCGGTCATGAACATGGCACTTGGCTCCCCTAACCAAGTGACCAGTACCACTCAGATCTCTAAGTCAAGTGTTCTACGCCACTCAGCTCCTCCCACAGAGTGACCTTGGGATAGTCAGAGCACTCACATCCTGGGGGCTCGGTCTCTGCACTGAACACTGAAAGGGCAGCATACATCACATAGATTGGCCATGCTATGTGCAGTTGAGTGACATCACAAATGGGAGCAGTCCTAGGCAAAAAATGAACAAAGATCGATCATATTCAGCGCTTCAATAGATTAAGGTAAATGAGTCGAAATTTCAGAAAAGGGCAACAAAAGACAGATCCAGAAGTTCCTCCATTAGTACAATTGCAAGACAATAACATAAAACCACACGAAGCCCTACTCTGCTATGACCTACATCTACTGCTGCTACCATGAACTGGCGGCGCGATGGGGCTCTACTGGGCGGGGGCCGGAGCCATGATGCGGCGGTGCTTGATGACATGGTGGCCAGCAAGGACATCCTCATCACCGCTAGCATCGCCTCCGTCGCCATCGCCATGGTCACTGTCGTCGCCGCCGGCATCACTACCATCGTCGCCACCATCGGCACCATCGTCATTGCCCTCGTCATCGTCGTCGTCGTCCTCCTCCTCGATGCCCTCCTCCTCGTCGTCATCAGGCCCAAAAAGCCCATGGTGGTTCAGCCCCCGGTTGATGTCCTCTTCCTCGCTGTTATAGCCCTCAGAGTCGGGGTCCTCAAAATCTTCCGACGGGACCTCATCCTCAGACTCTGATGAGTCATCGCTGCTGCTAGAGATGGGAGTGGGCTCCTCATCATGGAGGCTGCCAAAGAAGATCTCATCCTCTTAATCGTCAAAGTATTTGTGTTTCTGGCCTCTACCATCGGCCATGGCGCTCTCAAAGGCAAGACGATGGTACGTGAAGTAAAGTATTGGTTGCTGGAGGAGGCAAATACGATTGGCGATGGAAGTGGAGGGAATAGAGGGATCCATTCCCCCAATTATATAGTGGTGGGTGTGCCGCTTCATTTTACCATATGGTACGGATTCCTACAGGGGTGATGCTTCATATTTCGGACAGGGTATGTGTTAGTTGATGCATCAGGGTGATAGTTCGGAAAAGCGAATCGTGCAGATATTCTGTTCACATGGCTTCGCCAAGGCTGGTGGCATGACGCTTCGTATTCTTGGCAGTTTCTGGACTTAGGGTTGAAGCACTCGGAGTGGAAGCACTCAGACTTCAAGCATTGCAGGGGACCTTAGACCACTCTAAACAAGCTCCAAGATGCATTATCATCCCCCTTGGATCTTGGGGGCTGTGGGAGTGTTAAGGAGAAGCTTTTCCCTAAGTTTTTTACGGTAATTCCTAGAAGGAACAGTTTCAAGTTGATTGCTGCTCAAGTCAACTAGAAACTTGGGGGCTACTCCATATGGAGTCCATCTTGCGATGGCCTCCATGCTTCAAATGGTGGGGTGGACTCCATGGTAACCTTCAAGATGGTTCCTGTGAAATCGTCGTGAAGCTCAGGGGCTTGTGGGAGTCATATGCCCCTGGGTGCCCTATGATGACTGGTTGGATCATCCTGATAGGTGGGCCGAGAGGTTTGAGTCCCGATCCAAGAAACCGATAGGCGTGATCTGCGAGCAAACCACTCGGACTCCTCTAGATAATGTTCCTTAGGATCTAGTCTTGTAAATCCGGCATGTAATCTTACGAGTTGGTTTGCCGGCGGCTCTCTAGGAACGTGCTTTTAACCCTAGCTCCTCGGCCTATATAAGGGGACCTAGGGGGTACATGATAGATATCTCTCAATCGCCCAAACATCCAGCAATACAACTCACCAACCTCATACAGGACGTAGGGTATTATGCGATCGAGAGGCCCGAACCTGTTAGATCGTCGTGTTCCTAGCGTGCTGTATACCATTCACGATCTCCTTGCCACCCCAACCAATCTCAAAACCATCACATGATCTACCTTATGGTGGGCTACTGGGAGTAAACTTCCATAGTAATTGTTGTGGCTCCTCCGAGGGCTTAACGTGCATGATGTCGGCATCCCTGGGCGATGGTTACATCGAGTGCCTGTTAGGGTAGCTCGATGGACTACCGGGTTTATTTTAGTCTAACTGCACTACAAGCCAAAGGTGGCAGGTGTGTTTAGATCGGATTAAATCGGCGATTCCACCACAGCTGGTATCAGAGCCGATCATACACGAACAACAATTATAACAACTTTATTTTGATTTCAAAAGCATATTATACAAATCCTTTCGAAGTATTTGCGAAAATGAGAGATATCATGCACATGCCCATTATAAGGATGTTAGAATATATATAGGTGGCATCACTAACTTGTCTGACCTAGATAGCAACTCATGTGCATATTCGGTGCTTTGGGAAACAATGCTTCGGCCATAGCAATCCCCAGTACTGGTGGTGTGCTATTGGGATTTGCGATCCATTGTGAACCCTGCATCCATGTTGCATAGGTAAATCTCTTTAAGGGTGGTGAGCATGCCTTGGAGATTTCATGCCCACCACACTTATATTCGGTTTTGGGATCCATTTTCTTCTCGACAATCCCCAGTACTGGTGGAAAGTCAGGTTTTGAGATGAAGGTGCAGCGGCCCACTCAACTTTGTCCATGCAGTGTAACAAATCACGTGGATGACACACTAGGTGGTAATGTATGAGCATGCATTTTCCTTGTAGGTACACTAACTATGAAATGCGTTGCAAGAATGACTAGAACTCGACTAGTTGCATGTAGGGAGGGTTCGTGCATATATGCCACCGGAATATGTTTAGCTATAAAAGTAAGGACTTGTGAGGACAGATAGGACGACCATGCATCATGTCATATTGTCTCATCTCATCCAACATGTGTTACCATGCATCATGTCAAATTATCTCATCTCATCCAATGTGTCTTGCTCTTTGTTTGATTGAAAGTTGCTAGATTCATGTTGTATGTATACGTGTGCTGCTATTGTTTTGATGTGTGGTTTAAATTGCAAAAAGAATTAGCTGAAACTTTGTGTATGAATCTGGTAGTACACATAGTTTGTGACAATTCTTTTATACATCGCATACTCTAAATTTGAAGGGTCTAACAAATACAAACCAAACACATTAAACATGATGTTCAGCCCAAAATCAGCCCTTTACAAAGATTTCAGGTTGAAGACATGTTTTACACTCTGTTAGTAAAAACACTATATTTGGAAGGTGTAGAGAACAACTAGGTGAACGCTTTTTGTATTCTTGACCCAAGAAGAAAACGCTTGTGCAATGGGTTTATGGCTCGATGAAACAAGGACAAAATCTGAATGAAAAGAAATCAGCATTTAAAATTTGAACTTTGAGCAGTTTTGCCATAAAACCTACTTGTACTTTGTATAAGAAACATGTACAACTGAAGGTCAAGATCATTTTAGTATATAACTCTATCTCTGAAAATGCTTAGATTTTCAGATAACAACCTAAACTTGTTCTAGTTACAAATCTGCACATATGCGACCTTTAGTTAAAGATTTTGAATTCTGCATCGATCCAAATGTTTTCAAGGGACACTTTCTATACAAAAGTTGTGGCCAGTAACCTAACAAAGAACTTTCCTATATTGACATTGCTGCAAAAATGCATGTAAAGATGCTCTACGATCAGTTTAAGTCAGAATGTCAAATCTGGACAGCGAGTGCTAAGCTTGCGAATTTAAGTTCTGCACATGATATAAACAAAATCAGCTAATGACCACTATAACAAAATTGTAGCACATGAAATCTGTAACAACTTTTCTATTTTGACCATTTCTTGAAAATTCTTCTAACTGGACCAAACACCTGACTCTAAAACCGGACTCAAATCTGGACAGATTAGACATTATCTTAATAATCTAAAGTTTCACCTATTTTCAACTCACAACTGGTGGAAACATTCTATACCAATGTTGTAGGAAATTTCAAGATGAACGACTTTGATATTTTAGTCTCAGTCTAGGATGGTTTCTTGTTTGATCGATAGCAGAGTTAGTGCAGAACTTTAAGGCTGAACAGATTGCAGCCAGGTAGAAATCTGAATATTTGAACCACATAGAAGTAAAACCAATAAAAACTTTATATACCGACGATGTAGAGTATAAAATTTTGCATGACTTTCATATTCTGAGTTTATGCAAAAGCCAATAATCTACCTCCCAAAAGTTAATTGCAAACTATATACATTAGAATCCAAGATGGAAATCGTGCCTTGGTATTGTGATAGTCTCATCGTTCGACAGGTTTCTTGAACTCGTAGATATGAACCCAGGTCATTCATAGGTTTTGGATCCAAATCGCTGCTGACCTAAGCTTGTTGTCCTCAACAAAGTTTTCATAAGAAGAGAGTCCAAAGCAGGACAGAGCTGAAGAGCACTCCAATGACATGGCCTCCGTTAGACATCTGCAACTCGAGATTAATCTGCTGAAGGGATTCATCAAGCCTATAGATTAAGTCAAGAGTGTTTATACATGTCGGTGATTAGGTGTTTGTTTAGAAGGATCCCATAACCCTACATACAATGCATGAGCCTGTGCAATACCAAAAGCGTTCAAGAAGATTGCTCATCACCTCATCGTTGAAGCAACAGGATTTTTCTTCAATTGACTCCAAGACACGCAGCGTCAACTTGTACATGGACACAACAAGTTGGAGCTCCATCAAGACAAGAATGAGTTCAGAAGATACCTCGATTGAGAGCTCACCATTGCTTAATATCCCTAGGCAACACTGTAGAGTTCCTATTTGGCAACATAAATTATAAAAGAAAGCATCTCCAGGATCAACACTGACTCCAACAACATTCTCAAACTTTGTGAAATCAAGACTGCAGCACCATGATATCTCCCACGTGAGGCTCAACACTACATCCACACGGTTGAAGAGAGAAACGAGCCTTCATCCTAGACATTTGAATCTTACGATTAAACAAAACGGAATGGGTATCGGTTAACATAGTAACAACATTCAGCAAAGACCTTTATTATTTGAACTTTTGACTCATATAGTTCATTGTGCCCTCATGTTCCTAACTTCGTGGAATCAACTTCGGTGATCCAAGTACTTCCAACCCTGTGTACCTCTGCATTCCAAACTCCAACACTCCATTCATTTTAAGCTCTCATCTGATTCATGCTTCGAACTCTTATCATTCATATGATTCAGTCCTTTTGTCAATGCACCTCAAGCACTTGTTGACCATATGTTTCTAGTTCTCATGAATCTAATGCTCCAAATTTTTGAATACAATGTGTTTTCACCTCTTTGATTTCAATCCAGCCATACATCGAGATTCATGTACTCTAAGCTCCATGCTCCTCGTTCAACCCTTGTAACGACCTTGTATCAATCATTGTATGGTTGGGCCACTCTTGATGTGATGTTTACCTGAGCAATCTATGGTGCCGCCACGGAACCTAGGGCCTCGTATGTATGGTCGTCACCTGTATTGTCACTAGGTGTGCGCTGGTATCGAGACATGCGAAGGTTGTACATCGCTTCAAATGTGGAACATTCATATCCACTTTCTATTGCTTTGTTGACCTTTCTACATTTGACTCGTGGAAATGATCTACTCCATTTCTACTACCTTGTTTCATCCAGTCATTACTTTGTTTCACCTTAGCTTTCTTGATCTATGGGAATGATCCACCTCAATCCCACAAATTGTTCATACTTTTTTCGTTACCTTTTTTAACGTTGTCTTTCTTGATCCATGGAAATGATAAGTCTATATCTACTCTTGGTTCACATCTTCTCATTGCTTTGTTTAATCCTACCTTCCTTGAATTGTGGGAACAATCAACTCTATTCCCACTACTTCGCTTGCATGTCCTCTTTCTACTTGTTGAACCTCATCTCCTGAAGGCAAACTTTAGGACCATCCTTTGCATTAGCTTTTTGTTCTTGGATGGTGCTCTTGCCATATGATTCTTTCCATCAGTTGGTTCCACCTATTTGTAATGTGGGCTTACTAGCAGTGTTGATTGTTCCCTTAGCAAGCACAAATTGTCTACCTATACTTTTCTTGGTTAGTCCTGACTAACGTAGGTAATCATACAATTCGTCACCTTGTCTAGGCAAATATGGCCTATTTTCTCCCTCTTGTACTTTTCTTGTCGCGATGAGTAGGATGTGCTATATACTTCACCACATCTTACTTTTTGAAGATATTTAGACTTGATGTCTTATATGTGTACGCAATCGCTATCAAACAAAATAAATGTGTCTCTCAAAAACACATCGATTGCCATTTCTAGGAATCATAAGATTTCCACTTGTTCCAAATTTCTGACTGTGTGCACTTTATCCCTATTGTTCTAATAAATCGAATGTTTATAATGTTTCTACTCTTGGTGTCGAAGTCAGGAAGTAGCTTCTTTATACTAGTCAATCAATCATTGTTACTCGTTGCTGCTATAGTCTCCTTACGTTTGTCCATTCGCTCTCTGGTGCACCACTTGCTGCACGCGTTGAAAAGACCATCCTAGCCTTACTAGATGACGCTTTGTGACTACATCGTGTTAAGAAGGTACTAACCATTCACATGCTGGTTAACAGAGCCAACAGATGAAGATTTGGATGTTACCATGTGTATTCAGAAGGACACGAACCGCGACTCCAAGACCATTTGCCTTTTGTAAAACCCTGCCTTATCCAAATCTCGGGACGAGATTTCTTTAAGGGAGGTGGGTTGTGATGCCCCCGGCATCCCAAAGTCTCTAACACAAAATTTGACACATGATAATGAAGATTTATAACTTAATAGTGCTTAGAGAAGAAGGAGAACCAGGTAGAGAAATCTCTAAGTCAAAATTTTGTATTCAAAATACAAAACCATCCATAGATTTGGTTAAATAGTTCAAAAATCTCCTAGCCCTTGTGTGAAACATCAAATACCAAAGTTTTAGTTTAAGATGTTTCCTAAATTTGCTATTGTGACCACTTTCAAAATTTCATGGAAAGAGGTACAAAGATTCAAACCAAATCCAACATAGTTTTCTTTTATAAAGGTGGCAAAGGTGCCTGAACCAAATTTGATTCTAAAATTTGTTTCAATTTTACTATACAACTTCAAAACCTTCCTTTCTATGAAGTGAAGTTAAACTTATCACCTTTCAAATGCATCAGGCCTTGAGGTCATTGAACCTCATTTGAATGTCCAGAAGTTTGAAACAAGACAAAACCCACACAAAGTGAATCTGCTGTCTTGACTGACACCTAGAACTCTTTGTGCTCATACTTCAAAAATTATTGTGATCTAGACTAAACTTTGTATACCAAACATGTATAGAACTTCATAATAAACAACTTTCTTATTGTGACCATTGACATGCATAAAGGTTTTGGTAGGGTTTTGAACCACATAAATTTCAGCTGCCAAAATAGACTACAAGCAGTGCAGGAGGATAAATTCAAATTTTGTTGAAACAAAATTCCTTATCATGCAGATCTTTATATATGAAACTTGTAGATCATACTGAAACCGAACAACATTGGTATAATACTCTTTTTTTGAAAATGAACTTAAAATGGGCTTTAGGAATTTCCAAGTTTGGATTAAACCTTGGTCAAACTGGGGTCAGTTAGTTCGATTCAAATTTAGACCAAAATTTGATATAGAATATGGTGTCAAAGTTTATAACAAAGTTATAGAGTGAAAAATGTGGAATGTTTCTTGTATTTTGATTTTTTTCGAAATTGGCCAAATAGACCTTCAAATAGGCAAAAGTTTAGAAACTTGTTTCCTGGTCAAACAACCATTTTCTAATTTCGATTTTTATTTTTCGTGTGGGCCCCACCACTGGCCTTCTCCCCCAACTGGCACTTGCAGCGCCCTGCACCCGTGAGCCACGTGGACAGCGTTCACCGGTGCCAGTCGCTGCTGGCCGCGCCTGGCCAAAAGGCGATGCCAAGCCCCATGCCTGGGCTCAACACTCTGCTCCCTCGCTCACTGTCCTCCGGTTTCCCTCTCCTACTCAGCTTGGTCCGACGCTCCCCCTCCCAGGAGTAGCAGAAGCGGAGCACGGGCCATCACTGGCATGCTCGGTGACCTCACACACGCTCCCTTCCTCGTGCCTCCTCTCTGCGAACCTGCACGAGCAGAGCACCGTGCCATCTTCCTTCGCGTTTTCCCCATGGTTCGGACTTGGATTTCCCCTCCAGTCGCCGCTATCGATACATGCACCACCATGGCCGCCATGGCCACGGCCCAAGCTCAAGCTCGTGGTCTCCGGCCTCCTCCACTCCACCAAGCGCAAGCACAGGAACCTCCACTACTCCAGCATCATTTCCCCCAACTTCGCGGAGTTGATTCTCGCCTCCAAGCCCGACATTGATGACGACCGAGGAGCTCCACCGCCGGCAACCTCGACCTTGCTGTGGGGCGCCCTCTTAGGGCTGTCCTCATGCCTCCCTTCTGCATCCTTCGATCTCGTCTTGTCCCCACAAAGCCAGCAAGCCTGACCACGGCCTTCGTCCTCCTCCGGTGCCGCGGGAACGAGCTGACGCCGCCACCATTGACACGCCATGGCTGGTGCCCGATTCATGCACGTTCCCCATCAACCTCGGCCTCTTCACGTGACGCGATCTGGGGAGAAATGTTCCCCTCATTCGAGAACATCTTCCCAGAGTCCGTTTCCAGCCATTTCGTCACCCCCACATGCCGGTATAGCCGCGCCAAATCCATCCCTGCGCACTAGGCCAACCCCCTGGTCGATGGTTGAAGAAGACGGCCTGTGTAATTACGGTACATTGAGTCTTTGTTTCCTCGCAGATCATGTAGGACCGAGACGTGTGACTAGAGGCGGGGGTGAATAGGAGCACTTTAAAACTCAAAATCACCACCCCCAAAACTAGTGAATAGGAGCTCTAAACTGGTCAAGCTCGCTCCTCAAGGTAGGACAGACCATGCACACACCCAAAAGCGTGGGTCTACCCTAAGCTCCTCCAACTCCTTGAGCTGCCCCTCACACTTCACCTTTAGCTCAGCTATGTCAGTAACTAGGTGGGGGCAAGACTCGCACTCAGGCACTTCACTCAATGTAGGGTCATCCAGTTTAGACTGAAGCTTGCCTAACTCAACCTTCAGCCTATCCATCTCCTTTACCTGATGAGCATACTTGCTCTTCTGCTCACAAAGGTCACTTATGAGAGACTCACAGGTAGGGAACTCAATCTCGCTATGCTAGTCTTGCACACTATTCGGTCCCTCAATCTCAGCCAAAGCATCAGCAAGCCAGGCTTTCTGCTTCTGCAGCTTCTTGGCTGTCTTCTCCAACAACTTATTCTAGGGCTTTCAACTCATGACTGTTCCTCTCAAGCATATCAAGGATCTCAGCATGCTTAGGAGTAACCTCTTCATTGGAGGAGTCGTTGTCGTTGCCCTTGTCATCCTTGCCCTCAAACAGCATGGAGTAGAATGATCTCTGGTTCACCTTGTGCTTGCGCTAGGACTTGGTGGAGACGAAGTAGAGGCCTAGTGGACTGCCTTGATCTCTCCTTTTGTCCCACTTGGTGGCAATCTCCTCATCGCTTGAGCTTGATGAAGATGAGGAGGAGGAGGACAATGATCCAATGCAAAGACCACCAAGCTCGGCAAAGAAGGCCTTGTCCCACTTCTGGCTGTCCTTCTGGTTGCTCTTGAAAGCCTTCCTAAAGTTCTTGATCTTGCTGGAGTGGTACTTGGCATGGTCGCGCTTGCCGTAGTCTTGCTTGCCGGAGCGGTACTTGTTGGAGTCATCGGAGTGGCTCTTGCCCTTCTTATAGTAGTCCTTCTGCTTGTTCGAGCACTCGGCGATGAAGTGGCCGACCTCTCCGCACTCGAAGCACTTGGGCATCTCGCCGCTCTTCTTGCTCACACGGTTGTCATAGGCGCACTGAAAGCGACTAGACACCAGACAAAGCTCATCATCCCTAAGTGTCGCCAACTGCTCCTCTATCACAGACATCAAAGCAGAGAATGAAAATCCGTGAAGTGGGGGGTTAGTAGCAACATCCTTGGAGCTAGAAGCCAAGGCCAAGCTCTTGGAGCTAGTAACATCAAGAATATCTGTATCTAGTAATCAACCTCTGTGGCCTTGAGCTTGCTACAAAGCTCCTCTACTCCCAAGGTGTCTTACCCTGCCGACTCAAGAATGGAATCCTTCTTGATGTCCCATAGTTTCCTGTCCAAAGAATGCAGCAGCTTGACAGCCTGCTGATAGTCAGTGTATGGAAAAGTAGCGGGGGCAGAGTTGACACAGGGCTTGTTGATGACCGACTGAAATTGACCAAAAAAGGCATCCACAGACTCTCCTAGCTTCTGGGCGAAGTTCTCATACTCGCGCCGGTAAGTCTCAGCAAGGCGACTCTTTACTGTCACCATCCTCTCTTGGTGTGCATTGAGTAGGGACCAGATCTCACAGGCGGTATCAATATGGCTCACCCTCTTATAGTTGGCCGAACCAAGTCCAGAGAAGAGAAAAGTTTACCGCCTTGTAGTTCGCCTCGTGTTGAGCAACGAGCGCCAGTGTGGTACGCTTGGAAATCTGGAGCACCATGAAAGTCGTACTCTTTGTTGCATTCCATATGTCCTCGCTCTGGCTAAGCAAGAAAGCTCTCATCCTACCCTTCCTAGTAGGGATAGCCATCCGATCCGAGAACCGGAACCTTCTAAGAGTGCACCATAGTCGCTAATGGTTTCTCACCAGTAAAACTATGAAGAAACCTAATCGGCTCTGATACCAATTGTAGGACTAAGACGTGCGACTAGAGGGGGGATGAATAGGAGCACTTTAAAACTCAAAATCACCACCCCCAAAACTAGTGCTTGAGAGAAGAACTAGACACCATCCACTAAACAGATACTTGTCTAGCAGAGCAAAGGTGCCGTCTACTGAAAGGATACGCACCAAGCGAGAAAACCGTGAGCCAACATACAAAGACACCGAGGCAATGGAATATGCAAATCTGCCACACGACACTCACCACACTGAAGTGCGACTCACTATCTTTCAGCAAGTAAAGAGAATGGTCTGGCAGTGGGGAATGCAAATTGAAAGCAAAAACACAGCGGAAGTAGCAAGAAGCAGAGACAAGGCTCCTACCCTGGACACGTTGGATAGTCTAGTGTCAGGGGCTGGACAGTTCAGTTTCACCGGACAGTCTGGCAAGGGCTACCGGATTGTCCGTGCAGACCCTGCCAGGCTCCTGACACCGGACAGTCCGTTGAGAGGCACCGGATAGTCCGGTTCCACCGGACAATCCATTTGCTTTACCAGATAGTTCGGTAAAGTCGCAGCAAAGGGGGTTTTCACACCCAAATCTGTCGAAATCTTATCCAATCTTCATGAGATTTTGCACAGGCTATCTAGACTGTATTCCAAAGCTTTTTCCTAGAGATCTACTCAAAATGACCAAGGTATTAGCGGAAATTTGAGATCTTGTGAGAAGGCAATCTTTGGGCATGAAATGGGAAAACTCAAGTGAGACTTGCTCATGGCAATCCAGCAGGATTGAGATGATCTAAGTCATAATCTCCACGTCCTTGCTAGTCCAAAAGAACCAAAAGAACACGATTTACTCACGGGCAAAGGAAATCACCAAAAGCCTTTGAGTTTCATCCAAAAACCAACTAGAGAAGGGGAAGGGAGATGGCTGCACACATGAGCACAGATTGGGGACGAATCTTGCCTTGATTATGAGTGGAAAATAGTTTACCAGATGTTCCTCACAGCGTACCACCCTTCATGCTCCCACTAATGCAAAGTACTAGCCTTGGGGACTCTCAAATCCTAAGCTAAGCACCCGATTTGATTTCTAACCTCTTGGCTGGTTGGAAACTAAGACTAGCATTTCTAGAGGTGGAAGATTCATCTAAATGACCAGCCACTTAGGTATATAAAGCCCAGGCCTAACTGACACAGTTTACACTAAGATCCCTAGATTAAAGAAACGCCTGTAGGGGCCAAACTGGAAAAGACTCGAGTTTCTCGGGGACAGACGACCGCGATGGAGTCTTGATCTTCTTTGAATGCACGCTAACTCCCGGATGACGTCCACGTGGCCAGTAGTCCAAATCCACCGATCGACCCCCAATTTTGAACTCAGAAACCGAGAAACTTTAGGGTTTCCTTCCTAGGCCTAGAACGGCCCACTCCACTCTATCTTGGGAAGAATGTGCCCATTCGCCGAGTCTGGTAACTTGGTGGTAGGGTGACAGATTTGAGCGAATCTGCCAATGCCCTCATCCGTCTTCAGGCCATGTACTCGGGTTAGAGCACCGTGGTGGCACCCGGCATCCCAGTCCGTCAGGGTCGCCTCACAGTCCTTCGGAGGTTTTACTCCTGCCGTCACCATGCCACTCCTCCATGTACTGAACTCCCATGGCCGATCGACGTTGAGCATGCCTCTAGCTCTTCGGAGGGCTTCCATTTACCTCCAGTCCATCGGATGTCACACACTAGTTTTAGTTACAATATTTGATAATAAATTCTAAGCAATTTATTCAATTTTCTAAGGCTTATGTGTTTAGATTACATTTACTATGACTTATTAGAATTATATTAATGCATAAAAGATACCACATGCATCACTTTCTTGTGCATACATGCTGGTGCATATTTTCCTTGTTTGTATGAATTAAGGATCCAAATTCAAATTCATTTGAATTATAGAACTATCACTCCCTATTCAAAAGAATTAAAAAAAAGAAAAGGGCCGAAGGGGGCAACCCCACCGTCTGGACTGACCAGCGGCCCATCTCGCCCAATCACCAGCAGGGGCCAGGAGTCAGCCCAGCTCGCTCCAGACCCTCTCTCCCTCTCTGCGCCCCACCGACAGGTGGGCCGTGCCCCACCACTCTCTGACCGCCGGGTCCCACCTGTCTTGCCCGTCCCACACCTCCCGCCGGTGAACCCACGCCTTCCTTCCCTCTCGCTCCGCTGTGTCGGCGCCCCATTCAAGAGGGGGATTTTGAATCCACGGCCGTGCCTCCCCCTTCTCTCGTAGCCCGCCATCAAACCCCACAATTTGCGCCAGTTTCCTTCCCCGTCCCTTCCTTCCCGGTGCCTTGACGCACGCCGAACGGGATCACCGCACCCTCACTGTCACTGCCGCTCTACCCCTATAAATCCCACCCTGAGACTCGCCTCCACTCCCTTTACCACTGCGTCACACCAATTGCACCCCCTCACACCATAGAGCCCACACTCCACCACTAGAGCTCGTCGCGGGTAATTCGCTCCGCCACCCAATTCGTCGTTGGTGAAGCCCTTCCGGCCCTCTAACCCCCATCATCGCGTTCGTAGGTTGTTCGCGGAGCTTCCCACGGACTTTGGATGCGAGCGCGCACCTCCCATGCCCTTGCCCGCGAGTGCCGTCCACCTCCGCCCGCCGTCTTCTATCAATGGACTTCACCGCCACCCCTCCACCCTCCTTACTTCCCCGGTGAGAATCGCCATCACCTGTGCCCCCTCCCGAGCTAGGTCTAGGGCAGCGGGACCGCCTCTAAGCCCAGGCGCGCGCCGCTCCTGCAAGCTGCCACCACGGGAGGTGGACTCCACCGTGGGGTTTGGTCGCCGCCGGCGCCACCCTGCCCCTCAGAACCCTAGGCCACCCGATTTATCGTCAACGGCCACGATTAGAACGAGCCATACCCCTTCACGGGCCATTCACAGCACGACACGTCGCCCACCCTTAATCTTAGTCAACACGGGCCCATCTGTCATGCCAACGTGGCCTGCCCCGTCTCCAGCCACGTCACCGCCACGCCGCGTTGACCCTGTCAGCCATGGGACTTTTTCAGAAAAGCCCCTGCATTTGTCAGGAATCAACCCGCAGTCCATCGCCTTTGAAAATAATTAGGATTAGGCCCTGTTTTTATCGGTTTGACCTCTGAGCTTTCCGGGATTGGGACCCACAGTCCAGGCTCTGATGGTTTTGCCTTGAAACCCTCGGCAACTAGATTTATTTATGTATAGGCCCTCGATTTTGCAAAGTTCGCCCCTGGTTCAATTTATTTATCACAGATTTGACTTTAGGAGCTTGTTTTGGGCATAAAAACCACGTTTTAACTCCGATTTGAGTGATTCTTGCGCCCACGTGATCGTAGCAGTACATAGATTAGTTTTTCACCAATTTTCAGTTCTGTTTTTATGTAATGATGTATTGTTGCTTATCCTTTTTACTCATTGCTTGCATGTATGTGTGCCGTGGATGTTGTATGTGGCTATGATCGTGATTAGGCATTGATCCGTCCAAGGAAGCCGGTGAGCAATTTCCTGAAGCCCCTGATCAGCAGCAGCAGGAACCCTTTGAAGAAGGCAAGTGTAACACAAACATCCTAATAACCTTTTTAACTCACTCCATGTGCATGTGTTAATCTTGTATGCCCATAAGGACTATACCAAAGCTACTTTTATCTTGTTTTCACCTTCTGGGTTGCATATGGTTAGGTTGTGCTAGGTGCTGTGTAAACACATAATCCTTTGTTAATTAATTTGGTTAATGGTTCTATGCAATTTAAGCTTGGAGCTTGGCCCTCTGTGCTGATGTGCTTGAGTGGTTCAGGTCTCGTTAAAACTTGCTTTTTAGCAACATGGTTTAGGGAGTTTGAGCAATGTGCTCAATGCTTTTGCGGCTATCTCTCCAAGGACCGGTTCATTGAGTGATCACCTGGGACAACCGCGCTACCACAAGACTGGGATGGGGCAGTCTTGACCTACTAATTAGGTCATTTTGGTCTAGGGTAACTTACCTATGGGGCAAGAGGGGGAGTAAGCTTCTGTGCTCCCTGCGCTACCTTAGGTTGAGTGTGCCGAGTGCTTCTCCCTTTGGAGGTGGGCCGCATCATTGTTATGCTTGATTCCTTGTGGTTACCTTTTACCAACGTGATCTTTGTAACGGTCTCGTAGTGTGCTTGCTATTCATCTCATCTAAGGCAATGTGATGAACAACTAGCGTAGCTCACGACTTGTGGGTAAAGAGGTGCAACCTCTCGAGAGTATAAAACTGATATATCAGTCGTGCTCACGGTTATGAGCGACCCAGACCCTCCTGTTGATTAGTGGTTCTTGGCTTTGGTTCTGGTTGGGTTGTGGTTGTGATATCTTTAACAATGATTAATTTCTTATATAATGTTTCTAGGTTAATGGTTTTATCTATTCACCTATAGTAAATAGTTGCTAATAAAATTGGATCTACCCTAAAAGTAAACGCATTTGAGTCAGCCAACCTTTAGGGCCTCATCGTTTGTGTTATGCTTGTTGAGTACAAGTTGAGGTACTCACACTTGTCTTCTTTAAATTTTCCTTGTTGGGGGATATATCCAACTGCTGCTCAGTTGATGGAGATGTGGAGGAGTACGTTCAGAACTTGATGACTTCTAGGCGCTTCGCCCACCAGTTGACGTCCCTGTGGCGCCCAGTTATCTTTAGTTTTGTGCTTTCACTATGTTTATGTTAAGACTTATGTCTCTATGTAATAAAGATGGTTGAACGATGTGTAACGTTTTATCATTGACATGTGACTATGGTGCTATTGTAATTTTGTCCTATATTTGCAAGACTCATTCCTAGAGCATATATAGTTTACGCGGTTCGTTCTATCGATGCAGGTGTGACATTGGAGGGCCTCCTGTCCATCGGAGGTCTTGTGCCCAAGTCCTTTTGGGTCTTTTGCTTCTGTTGACAATCACTCATCACTCTAGAGGCAATGGAGCCGGTCCATTGTCTCTCAATCTCCCCTTTGATGAGTGCATTGTCAACACCTTCTACGTGTAACCTGAAATAGAACAACGACAAGAAAAACAACCTTAAAACTGAAAAGAAAGAATAAAGTTGCTCAAGATGCCCAAAAACCAAATACAAGCTAAGAAGGGCAAATTGAGGCAATAAAAACAAAACCAAAGATCGACCGCCTAAGACAAGGGAAACTGCTCAATGCAGTCGATCAAACTAAAGCATGGCCTCTCAAGAAAGAGGCAAACCGGCTCAACACAGTCATGCTTAGGCAAAGCATCGGCTCCTCCAGAAACAGGCAAAAGGCTCAACACACCGATGCAAGAGCATGCTAAAAGCTCAAACTCCCTGAATGCACAGCTCCCCATCAACTAGATATATCCAAAATTCTCCCTCTTGGTCCATGAACACTCCCATAGGTCAACATCTCTCCCCCTTGTTGACAATAGACACATCAAGGGTTCATAGAATCTGACTCCCCCTGAACTAGACAACTCCCCCTCAAAATATGCCATGAAATGCAGGAAGTGTACCATGAAGAGCTCAACAAGGATGAAAAGCTAGTAAATACAAGTTCTAGCTTACAGAGCAAGTGAGGGCAAGGAAGCATGTAAACAAACTCAATTGAATCTATCTTATACAGATCAGGAGCATGTTTTTTAGGGTTGTGGAAAGAAAGCATCACCAACATCAATAGCATCTAGCAACATAGGCATGAATAGCAAGATGCTAGCAAAACAAGCAAGGTGTGCTACTCTCAACCAACGCATATACAACATGCCATAAGCAATTTAGGCACTTGCATATTTCAGATTTAGCAATTTGTCACTTCATGCAAATCAGTACATGTGCCAAGGATTATTCACTTGTCTTTGCCACTTCTTACTAACCAATGCCAAGCCTAGGTTCAGAAAACCATCAGAAGCTTAGGACAAGGTTTTGGTCATACACAGCCTATTCCAAGTTCATGCCAAAGTGCAAATGCAAGCTATCTAAAACTAGATCAGTGTGACAAGCGAACCCACTTGGATCTTTTCAATTTAGCTCATAAGACACACAAAGTGCACATTTTTAATTCAGATTTTAGGTTTAGGCAAGGTGTCATAAATGCTTAGGCATAAACTTAACCATGGCATATGACTAGCATATCCAAGCATGAGAAGACAGAATAGCATTCAACATTCCTACACATGCTAGGTGATCATGGTTTTTGATTTTCAAGAAGTAAAAGTGACTTAGCTCACAAAGGATATTAGACAGATTCAAGGAGCTTCGCCAACCATGATCATGCAAGCAACTGTACAATCTAGCATAAGCAAGTACTAACTAGTCATTCCAATAGAGCTCTAGTGCTAGTGAAAGTGAAAATGCATATGATACAATGCAATGCATGATATGATACAAAATGCAAGGAAAACAAAGAAAAGCAAAAAAAAAGGCAAATCAAAAACCTAAACTACAACAAAGTTATCCCAACCTAAAAGGGGTAAGAAACACCAAGCTCCCCACGCAAGCAAGCAAACACGCTAAGCTCTAAGGCCTTGGTGAAGATATCGGCCAACTGGTTCTCGGTCTCCACATGGATCAATTCTATATCTCCCGTGTCATAGTGATCTCTCAGAAAGTGAAACATCATGTCTATGTGTTTGGTTCTAGGGTTCAAGACAGGGTTCCTCACTATAGAAATAGTGTAAGTAGAGTCTACTAGGATAGGGATCTTCCCTCAAACCAAAGTCACTCAAAGTGGACTTCATCCAAAGCAGCTGGGAGCAGCAACTAGTAGTAGCAATGTATTCGGCCTCTGTGGTGGAAGTGGCTACACTAGATTGCTTCTGTGAGGACCAAGAGACAAGAGAAGAACCGAGAAACTGGCAGGTACCAGAAGTAGACTTGCACTCCAGCCGATAACCCGCAAAGTTAGGATCCGAATACCCTCTAAGAGAGAGCGTCGAAGCTGAAGAGAACCAAAGACCAAGCTCAGGAGTGTCTTTCAGATACCTAAAGATGCACTGAGGCAAACCGCGAACTGAATGCCCTGCTTCATCGCCGTTAGGTACAAAAGTGAGCCGATCATCCCTGGGCACTCTCATTGGTCCACCACCTCCCCTTCTTCATCCGCATCAAGCGTCGTTTGTGTTGACATGGGAGTTGCCATGGGCTTGCAGTCTCCTATATTAAACTTTCTCAGAATGTCATTCATGTACTTGGCTTGATGGATGAAGGTTCCTTCACGCCCTTGCTTGTTTCGCAGTTTAAGGAAAAACTACAACTCTCCCATCATGCTCATCTCAAACTCCTTCGACATCTGCTCAGAAAACTTGGTAACAGGAGAGTGAGACGAGCCACCAAAGATGATATCATCCACGTATATTTGGACAATAAGAAGATCACTACCATGCTTGAGGAGAAACAAGGTCTTATCCATACTCCCCATTTTGAAACCCTGGTTTAGCAAAAACGTTTTCAATCTCTCATACCAGGCTCTAGGGGCATGTTTCAAACCATACAAGGCTTTTTGCAATTTGTAAACATGGTTAGGGTATTTAGCATTTTCAAATCTAGGAGGTTGCTTGACATAAACTTCTTCTTGAATGAAACCATTTAGAAAAGCAGACTTCACATCCATTTGAAGAAGCTTCAAACCCATGGAAGCTGCAAAGGCTAAGAGGAACGTATAGCTTCCAGGCGTGCAACTGGAGCAAATGTTTCCTCGTAGTCTATCCCTTCTTTTTCACAAAAACCCTTAGCCAAAAGTCTAGCCTTGTTCTGCACAACAATGCCATCCTCCCCTTGCTTATTATTGAAAACCCATTTTGTAGCAATAGGATTGCATTGTGGCGGTGGCTCTACCAAATCCCAAACCTCATTCCTCTCAAAGTTTTCTAACTCCTCATGCATGGCATTAATCCAATTACCATCAGAAAGAGTGTGCCCAACATCCTTGGGCTCAAAGGAGGCAACAAATGCAGCATGAGCAAAGAAGGCGATAGAACCTATCTGGGACCTCAAGGTCCCCGCATATAAGTCACCAATGATCCCATGTGGAGGGTGATCCCGCTGGACCTACCGAGATAGAACAATGTCAGAGGTCACCTCCCCTGCATCCTCATCGGGGCCAGCCTCTGCTCGAGCTTGGAGTCAGGGGAGCGAGGAGGAAGCCATCGACAAGGGTCCTCGTTCATCTTTAGAGCTCATAGTAGACGGGGCAGGAGCTGCAGCCGGTGCAGTGGCTCCTACGTCACCAGCATCTACCTAAACTTCCTCATCTTTAAAGATGGGAGTTCCTTCTTCATCATCACCTGAAAGCTCATATGTAGGGGTTGTGCAAGGCATAGATTCATCAAAGGAAACCTCGTAGGCCTCAACCACTTGTTTGGTATCGAGGATCCACACTCTATATGCCCTAGCGCTAGATGCGTACCCAAGGAAAATACCATCCAAGCGGCGAGATTAAAATTTGTCCAAATGGCTCCCTTTTGAGCACAAAGCATCTATAGCCAAATGCACGCAGGTGCTTGATGCTGGGCTGCCAACCAAACCGTATCTCATATGAAGTGTTCCCTATGAAAGTTCGTAGGAAGATGCGATTGGCAATGTAACAGGCTATATACATAGCCTCAGCCCAAAAGCATCGCGGAGTCCTATGCTCATCAAGCATCGTCC
This sequence comes from Paspalum vaginatum, assembly GCA_030272315.1. NCBI lineage: Eukaryota > Viridiplantae > Streptophyta > Magnoliopsida > Poales > Poaceae > Paspalum > Paspalum vaginatum. The sequence goes on along the minus strand of CM059015.1, from coordinate 24,002,702 downwards.
GCGCCATCTCCACAAGTGTGCGGTTCTTTCGTTCCATGACACCGTTCTGAGGTGGGGTATAAGGAGACGAGAAATGGTGATCACAACCTAGGTCACGGTAGAAGGTTTCGAAATAAGAGTTATGAAATTCTCTGCCATTGTCGCTGCGGATAGCCCTCGTGGCCTTATGACTCTCATTTCTAAACCTCAAGACCAGATCTCGAACAAAACCGAAAGCCTCATCTTTGAACTCCATGAAGACCACCCATGAAAAGCGAGAAAAGTCATCTACAATGACAAGCACATACCACTTCTCACTGACCGACTGTACCCGAGCAGGACCAACTGTGTCCATATGCAACAACTCGCCCAGATAAGAGGTTATAACCTAATTAATAGGATCATGAGAAGCGGCAACCATCTTGCCATGACGACAGGGGTGGCACACTAAGTCCCTTTCTGCTTTCAAATTGGGCAATCCTCGGATCAGACCCATCGAGGTCAACTTGGCTAGCAGATCAAAACTCAAATGGCCCAGTCTCCTATGCCACTTCTAGATATCATCAGAAGGACCAGCTACCAAACACCAAGGAGGGCCAAAAACAGATGCAAGGTCAACCTTAAAAACCTCCCAATAGGGAAAAATACGACAAACAAGGTTTTCCTTAGCATCAAGCACACAAGAAGAACCCTCCTTAAAGCGAACCTCAAACCCTTCCTTGAGAAGTTGCGAGACAAAAACCGAATTGAACCCCAAACTCCTCACCAAAGCAACTTCTCTCAGGGGAAGCTTGCCAGAAATCGCAATAGAACCAACACGCAACACTTTACATTGACCATTATCCCCGAATGTGATGTACTCCTTGGTGCTCATGGGGTTGAGGCTGGAGAACAATCTGCGGTGCTTTGTCATGTGCCTAGAGCAACCGGAGTCCATGATCCATTTGTCTTCCAGGCCTCGATCCTGCAAAATCAAGGAAAGCAAGAGTGAGCAAATGGTCTGGCACTAGGGTTAGTGAAACTTTTGAACCAGTGCCAAGCCATCTGCTCAAAAGTAGGCAAAGCACAGTCAAAGTAAGCATCGCGACGATCAGGGTAGCCACGACCTCTAAAGCGTGGACTCACTAGGCTTCTACCTCCAAAGCCTCGGTCACGAGGTCCATAGCCATAATGAAAATGACTAGGAGCTCAGTAGGCAAAGCATCTCTCACTACTAAGAGCACGGGGCTGAAAGCCACCTCCACTCTCACTACTAGCAAAGTGGTCTCTCATCTCACAGTGATTGGGAAGATCGTGCCTACCACCCTGGTAGAACTGATCCTGGTTCCCCAAGGCTCTCTCCTACCTCTCAGCCCGCTTCCTCCTTAAGCAAAACTCCTCCAAGTGACCATTCCACTAGCAAAACTCACAGTGGTAGACATGTCTCTTGGGCATAGGCTGGGGCTAAACCTTAGGCTTCTTGTGTGGTTGTGAAGCCTTGGGTTGTGCTAGCTACTGGACTTTCTTCTTGCCCAAAGGCTTAAGCACTTCTTCTACAATCTTATGCAGCTTGGCTTGTGGTGGCCTGGGTGTCCAGTATCACTTCCGAGGGGCAGCCTTGGGAGGCACATGGTAAACCCCAACAATAGTAGAGTCAGGCTCAGGAGAGGCAGTGTTTGGCTTGATCGGCGCACTCTTCTTCTCACCCGAGGTACTACACTATCCCAACCCAAGTCCACTAGTGTCACCCTCACCATGCTTGTTCGCCTCTATGATCATCCTAAGCTGAGGTTCCCTAGCATACATCCAGCTCAGCACATCCCTCAACCTACAATTGTCTTCTTCAAGGATCAACTTCTCCTCTATCAGATCCTCCAGAATCAAATTCTGGGTAGCACAAGTGGGACAGTCTAGAGAGGGAATCACAGGAGCAGACTTCTCAAGCTTGCTAATAGTGGCATCCTTCTCCACCAATTGCAGCCTCAAAATGAGATAGTACTAACATGTGTCAGGGGGTGCTGAAAGCACCTCAAGGTCAGCTCTCAACTGCTCAAGCTTGCTCCTCAAGGTAGGACAGACCATGCACACACCTAAAAGCATGGGCCTAGCCCCAAGCTCCTCCAACTCCATGAGCTGCCCCTCACACTTCACCTTCAGCTCAACTATGTCAATAGCTAGGTTGGGGCAAGACTCACACTCAGGCACATCACTCAAAGTTGTCTCATCCAGTTTAGACTGGAGCTTGCCTAACAATACCATCAGCCTATCCATCTCCTCCACCTGATGAGCATACTTGCTCTTATGCTCACAAAGGTCACTCATGAGAGACTCCTAGGTAGGGCACTCAATCTCACTAGGGTGGGCTTGTACACTTTTCGGTCTCTCAATCCCAGCCAAACCATTAGCAAGCTTGGCTTTCTGCTTCTGCAGCTTCTTGGTTGCCATATCCAACAACTTATCTTGGGCTTTCAACTCACGACTATTCCTCTCAAGCATATCAAGGATGTTATCTTACTCAGGAGTTACCTCTTCATCAGAGGAGTCATCGTCGTTGCCTTTGTCATCCTTGTCCTCAAGCGCCATGGAGCAGAACGATCTCTGGTTCACCTTGTGCTTGCGCTTGGACTTGGTGAGGACGAAGCAAAAGCCTGCTAGACCACCTTGATCTCTCCTCTTGTCCCACTTGGTGACAATCTCCTCAGCGCTAGAGCTTGACGAAGTCGAGGAGGTGGAGGAGGAGGATGATCCGCTGCAAAGACCACCAAGCTCAGCGAAGAAAGGCTTGCCTCGCATCCAGTTGTCCTTCTTGTAGCTCTTGAAAGCCTTCCTGAAATTCTTGATCTTGTCGGAGCAGTGCTTGGCGTGGTCACGCTTGCCATAGTCGTGCTTGCCGGAGCAGTACTTACTGAAGTCGCGAGAGTGGCTCTTGCCCTTCTTGTAGTAGTCGTTCTGCTTGTTCAGGCACTCGACGATGAAATGGCCGACCTCTCGGCACTTGAAGCACTTGGGCCTTTCGCCCCTCTTCTTGCTCATCCGGTTGTCATAGCCGTGATGAAAGTGACTAGACACCAGACAAAGCTCATCATCGCTAAGTGTCGCCAACTGCTCCTCTGTCACAGACATCAAAGCAGAGAAAAAAAAACCGTGAAGTGGGTGTTGACGGTCGTAATCTTACGATTTCAACCGTCAATTATCCACCAAATGAGGCAAAACAAGTGAATAATAATGGACTAACCTTGCTACTAATAAGTTCCACAAGATGTACATGAATATTTGGATGCAGGTACCAAAACGCACACAAAATGGTTGGAAATACAGCAAAAACCAAGGATGAGCAACAGTGGTGCAATGGCATGGCCGCTCGGCCATAAGGTGTGGCCACCCGGCCATAGGGTGTGGCCGCCCGGCCACCCCTCTGGCCATGCAGAGCCATGTCACCGTGTGACATGGTCTCCCGACTGCCTAGGTAGCCACATCATCAATCCTGCGTACAAACAAACACAAAGTGGTGAAGATCCAACCATACATGAGAGCATCCAATGCATCCAAGGGTCAAAAGCCGTTGGGATGAGGATTGGTGATGTCCAGGATCTGAGGGAAGTAACATGCAACAAATCGGGGGCAGACATGTGGCCGCTCGACCACGTGCCATGGCCGCTCGACCACTCCTCGGCGCATTTTTGACGTGCAACTAACCGCCTCAACTGCCAACCGACCTAGGGGAGCAATATCAAGCGTTGGATCATCAAAGGCGGTGTATCAAGTGGCCGCCCGGCCCTGTAGGGTGGCCGCCCAGCCACCGACCTTGGCCGCCCGGTCACCGACCTACCCCCTTTGCCGACCTAGCACACCTACAAATACCCCCTCACTTTCTAGGCTATAAATAGACCCCGAGAGCTCATTTGTAAGGTGTGGAGTGGAGTTGAGTTCTATCTTAGAGTGCTACACTATTCTCTTAGTAGTTAGGATAGTCCTAGGAGTTAGAGTTGAGTCGAGCTTTGCCTCGGAGTCTCCGGAGTTATCTTCGAGTCTGTGGTAAAACTCTTGTATCTTTTGGATTCAGATTACCTTCAATATAATTTCAGTTATATTTTACTCTAAGTCTATCTCTTGAGAGTGTGGTGTACCTTTCTTTTGCACACTTGCTAGGCATAGGTTATGTTTAACTTTGTCATTCAATTCTCATTATTCTTGCCGGTGCTATAACTCAACCTTAGACTTAGACGCTAGGCTCTGGCTAGATCCTCTCCTCTGATCAAGGACGATCTATCGTTGTTCAAGCTCCGCTTGAACACGTTTATAGCGTGCCATCCTCTCCACGCAGCTTTGCTTGGTAGCCCCACTCGGTGATAGCATGTGGAGTGCCTGTGTAGTCCAAGCCCGTCGTTCGGCAGGCGCGTAGGTGTTAGTTAGACTCTCCTTCGGGACCAACTATCTACCCCTGGTACCCTCGAGACTCTAGAATTTCGCTCGACGCAAGACCCTGGCTGGTTAATTGAGTTTCTTAGTTATTCACGGATAGCCTTTGCAGCCAATTAGAATTAGAGTTTGGTGACTTTTTCTCACTCGTTGTCCTCCCAGGCAACTATACCTTTTCTATGGATATCTTTGATAGACTTACCTCTCCCACCACACACCTATCTTTATCACATTTACCCCTGTGTACTACTAGTTGGTATAATTTATCTAAGTTTACAGTTTATTCGATTTGAGTATATTCAATTACACTCTTGAGCCTACCACTTCCCTGTGGAAATTTATGATACTCGGAATACTCTGAGTGAAAAGGCTACAGCGAATCTCCGTGCGCTTGCGGAGTAAAATCTGTTACGCTAAGCGACGTCAACAGTGGGGGTTAGTAGCAACTTCCATGGAGCTGGAAGCCAAGGCCAGGTTCTTGGAGCCAGTACCATCGAGAATATCTATCATCTGGTAATCAACCTCTGTGGCCTTGAGCTTGCTATAAAGCTCCTATACACCCAAGGTGTCATACCCTGCCGACTCAAGAATGGAGTTCTTCTTGATCTCCCATACTTTCATATCCAAAGAATACAGCAACTTGACAGCCTACTGATGGTCAGTGTATGGAGGAGCAGCAGGGGTAGAGTTGACATGGAGCTTGGTGGTGATCGACTAAAAATGACCAAACAAGGCATCCACTGACTTTCTCGGCTTCTGGGCAAAGTTCTCATACTCGCGCCGGTAAGTATCAACAAGCTGACCCTCAACTGTCACCGTCCCCTCATGGTGTGAGCTGAGCAAGGACCAGATCTCACAGGTGGTATCAAGGTGGCTCACCCTCTCATAGTCCGCCGGACCAAGTCCAGAGAAGAGAAAGTTCATCCCCTTATCATTCACCTCGTACTGAGCAACGAGCGCCCGTGTGGTACGCTCGGCAACGGGGAGCACCGTGAAAGTCGTACTCTATGTAGCATTCCATATGTCATCGCTCTTGCTAAGCAAGAATGCTCTCACCCTACCCTTCCAATAGGGATAGCCATCTGAGATGAGAACTGGAACCTTCCCAAATTGCGCCATAGACACTACTGGTTTCTCACCAGTAAATGTATGAAGAAACCTAACCGGCTCTGATACCAATTGTAGGACTAAGACGTGCGACTAGAGGGGGGGTGAATAGGAGCACTTTAAAACTCAAAATCACCACCCCCAAAACTGGTGCTTGAGACAAGAACTAGACACCATCCAGTGAACAGATATGTGTCTAGCAGCGCAAAGGTGCCATACACTGAACGGATACGCACCAAGCGAGAAAACCGTGAGTCAACAAGCAAAGACACCGAGGCAATGGAATTTGCAAATCTGCCACATGACGCTCACCGCACCGAAGTGTGACTCACTGTCTTTCTGCAAGTAAAGAGAATGGTCTGGCAGTGGGGAATGCAAATCCGAAGCAAAAACACAACAGAAGAAGCAAGCAGCAGAGACAAGGCTCCTGCCCTGAAAACGCCGGATAGTTCGGTGTTAGGGGCCGAACAGTCTAGTTTCACTGGACAATCCGGCAGGGGCTACCAGATTGTCCGGTGCAGACCCTGCCGGGCTCCTAACACTGGACAGTCTAGTGAGGGCCACCGTATAGTCTGGTTCCACCAGGACAATCCGTTGGCTTTACCGGATAGTTCGATAAAGTCGCAGGAAAGGGAGTTTTCACACCCAAATCTGTCCAAATCTTATCCAATCTTCATCAGATTTTGCATAGGCTATCTGGACCCTATTGCAAAGCTTTTCCCAAGAGATCAACTCAAAATGACCAAGGGATCAGCATGAATTTCAGATCTCATGAGAAGGCAATCTTTGGGCAAGAAAGTGGAAAACTCAAGAGAGACTTGCTCATGGCAATCCAGCAGGATTGAGTTGATCTAAGTCATAACCTCCATGTCCTTGCAAGTCCAAAAGAGCCAAAAGAACATGATTAATTTGCGGACAAAAAAAATCACCAAAAGCCTTTGAGTTTCATCCAAAAACCAACTAGAGAAGGGGGAGGGAGATGGATGCACACATGAGCACAAATTGGGGACGAATCTTGCCTTGATTGTGAGTAGAAAACAGTTTACCAGATGTACCTCAGAGCCTACCACCTTTCATCCTCCCACTAATGCAAAGTACTAGACTAGGGCACTCTCAAATCTTAGGCTAAGCACTCAATTTGATCTCTAAGCTCTTGGCTTGTTGGAAACTAAGCCTAGGGTTTCTAGAGGTGGAAGAGTAATCTAAATGACTAGCTACTTAGGTATATATAGCCCAAGCCTAACTAACACAATTTACACTAAGACCCCTATATCACAGAAACGCCCGTAGGGGCCAAACTGGAAAAGACTTAACTTTCTCAGGGATGGACGACCGCGATGGAGTCTTGATCTTCTTCGGATGCACGCTAACTCCCAGATGACTTCCACGTGGCCAGTAGTCCAAATCCGCTGATCCACCCCCGGTTTTGAAGTCAAAAAACCAAGAAACTTTAGGGTTTCCTTCCTGGGCTTGGAACGGCCCACTCCACTCTATCTTGGCAAAAATGAGCCTATTCGCTGAGTCTGGTGACTTAGTGGTAGGGTTGCGGATTTGAGCAAATCCGCCGACGCCCTTGCCCGTCTTCGCGCCATGTACTTGGGTTAGAGCACTGTAGTGGCACCCGGCATCCCCTATGCGTCGGGGTCGCCTTGCAGTCCTTCGAAGGTCTTACTCCTGCCATCGCCGTGCCGCTCCTCTGTGTACCAAACTCCCATGGACGATCGACGTCGAGCATGCCTCCAGTCCTTCGGAGGGCTTCTATCTACCTCCAATCCATCGGACGGCCTCCTGTCCATCAGAGGTCTTGTGCCCAAGTCCTTCTGGGTCTTTAGCTTATGTTGACAATCACTCATCACTCTAGAGGCAATGGAGTCAGTCCATTGACTCTCAGATCACACCCTGGGAGATAGGCATCATCTCATTAAAGTCCTTGGCTGTTTTGGATTTGTATTAAGTATTGTTTAAACTTAAGATGCCCAAAAAAATCATAGAAACTTGCTAAAAATGTGAAACTTATTTTGTTGGATTTCATATGAGTAGATTTATGTAGTGTACTAGGTCTTGTACTGTGAAACGACTGTTTTGCCCTTGGTATTATGCATGCATTGTTTTAGTAGTAAATTAGCAAAAGTGGATCAAATGAGCTCCTAAAATTATGAACCTTGGACTAGGTACTGTTTGTACCATATATGTTCACATGTATTTTTGTTAACCCTATCAATCACTGTTCTATTACAGATCTACCCTATTCCTATTAACTAGTGTATTTTATTAATATGAAAATACATGCTTTATAAAAGTTGGTCCAATAAATCCATAGAAATTATATTGTACTCACTTGCTCTAGTGAAGTCTAGAAATAAAGTTCCAAATAATTTGCTTTCAATTTACTATGTCATTTGAAAATGACAAATGCCATAATTTTTTAAATAATAAATAGAAAAGTGGCATTTGTTTTGTTCTAAAAATTCCACCGAAATTTATCTAGTAATGTTGCTGTAAAAGAGTGCTTTTGCGAATTTTTCATGCATTTTGGTTACTATTACTTGAGGAGTCCATTAATAGTTACTTAAATGGGGTCAAAAGTGAAGAAAATAAAAAGGGATGTTGTGGCATTCAAATAGACTTATGTTTTCTCTCATGTACCCTGCACAGTTTGTTTGATTTGCTAAAAAAATTAAACACCACACCTTGTGCATGTAACGTAGTAATCTAAGTAACCAAATAACTACTTCTTGTCATGACCGGGTCATAATATTAACATGTCTCTACTATAATTGCAGGAGTGAAAGCTTGCTCTAGGTCCATAAAAGTACTAATGTCACTAGTGTTAGGGGTGATGTTTCAAACTAGTTGTCCATTACATGTGTAGATATGTGCTTATCTGATGTTTTGCTTGCATGTGGTATGATAAAGAACATTGTAAATCGATGCTTAATCATGTATGAAATCCATATGTTACATTGTAAATATTTGATTTCATACATGTATGCTTGTTCTTGGCACATGATAGTACTCCTTGTCTATGTGGCTTGTCAATCACCTTTCTGGCTGTCCATAAATGATTGTTCATAGGTGTGTTTGTTCTTCGTGCATCTCATTCCCTACATCATGCATATCATTCAAATAGTGACGCTTATTGTAGATACATGATCAAGAAGCAGGTGCGTGGAGCTACTTCAAGCAACGATGGTCCAGAAGATCAACTAAGACCCAAATAGCACCTGGAGGTCCATGAAGTGGTATTTGGAAGGAGGAGTTGTCCAAGTGATCAAGGGATTGCCTGGGGCAAAGCCTCACCACCCGACAAACTAACTTTAGATTAGTTTGTTCAAGTTTCAACAACAAAGGTACGCCCCTTAGGCATCTACACCTACTTAGACAGTCCCACCCTATATTTGTTTGTACATTATGTTTACGAGTTGTATGAACCCCACTTGCATAAATCCCTGATATCCTAAATAGAATGGATAGGTCAAAGTCTATGCATAGCCATGATTAGATGATACAAGTCAAGTGAGGATATCCACTCGCGAGATGATAGAGCTCAAAAAAATGTTTTACAAAAATTTAATTTTCAAAGCAATATGATATGATATGATGTGATGAAAAGATGAGACCAGGCGGAGATATGGGCATATTACGATGAAAAATGATGTGGATGGTTTGGTGGACTCCGCCTGAGTTGTTGAAGGCCCGTCCGTTGTTTGCCTATTGGTTGGCATAACATTGCTAGAGTGCTTATCCGTGATATGGGACCGGTGAAAGTCTTACTTGTGCCATCCGGAGAACAGAGACTTGATCCTACCATGGGGCTTGGGGGTGCTTCACTCATGGGAGGGTTGACCCGGTACACCGTAGTATCACTCCATGGGCGCTAAAGATGGGGAATGGTGGGTTGGAGTTGAACTTGGGATGGGACAAGTGGAGATGGGGGATATACGTGGCACGCGATGGCTTGTAAGCTTATACCCCTGGCATGATAGTTATTCCCGGGAATTAAAATCGATTCGAATCGCTGATGCTCACCAGGTGTGAGAATGCCAAGGCCACTAATGTTCTAACGTAGTAATAGCTTTAATATGTTATTTATTTAATCATGCTTTTCTGTATTACATGCTTGTACTTGTATTTTTACATTTCTGCAAGTTATTTTATGTTGACATATATGATGGAATGATGAGATATATGAATTTTGGGATCATGATGATATCTATGATGAATAAAATAGGGACTTATGAAATAACAATGAATGAAACTTGAAAGTAAGAACTCACTTCTAGTAAGCTTAAGCAGGTTAGAGTCAAGTCCACAAAAGCCTTGCATACTCTCAAATGTGTCGGGCTGATACCACCCTCGGGTAAGTCCTATGAGTACCCCACGTACTCATCGTTTGTTGTTGATATTTTTTTAGGTACATGGCAGTTTGTGATCAAGGATGACAACGGTGGACTCGATGTCTTGCATTGATGTTTTACTTCCACTGCTCTGCACTTGTATATTATTATGTTTTTCGCTGCGAGATTTATTTTGAAATTCTATTTCAATATGATTGTACATCGTTTTGAGCAAAGGCGTTGTACTAAATCAAACTATGTTTGTATGAAATGAAGAGTTGTTGTAATTGTTGTGGCTCTTCTGAGGGCTTAACGTGCATGATGTCGGCATCCCTGGGTGATGGTTACATCAAGTGCCTGTTAGGGTAGCTCGACAGACTATCGGGTTTATTTAGGTCTAGGTGCACTGCAAGCCAAAGGTGGCAGGTGTGCTTAGCTCGGATTAAATTGGCGGTTTTGCCACATATGTGAGCCTAAGATCCTTCGATCCACTGGTGTGTAGGGTGTGGGAAAGTCCTATCTAGTGTGCGGTGGTCTGCTCCCTTCTATAACACAAGAGAGCATCCCCATTATAAGTATGTATATATATATAATTTATGAGGTATGGTCTATAGTATGTAGTAGGTGGAGTTGGTGGAGATGTGCTTCTTATCTGGTGCTTGCAGTATGCAAGCCTTGTTCTGTAGCCATAGTGCCTGCTTTGTTGCCTTCTTGTAGTGCCATAACTTGCAGGACGAGAGCTCGCGGTGCAGTGGAAAGGACAGGTCTAGCGCCTGCTGGAGCTGGTCACCGTGTTCACAGGAACTAAAGAGCGATGGGACAGGGTGAGTGAATGACGTGCAACACTCCCCCTTCCCACATGATGCTATTGATGACTCCCCTAAATACTTTATTTTTTTTCTAATCTATCTACGCAGCTCTATCTTCAGCCTATGGCTAGCAGCAACAGCTTTTGGATTTAGTGTGCAGCTACATGCATAGCTAGCCATCAATGCTCTCATGGATCCTGGTGGAGTGTGCCAATAGGAGGGCCCTCATGAGGAGCATCTTAGCCCTTTCGTTCATCCTAGAGTGTGACCGCAGGCACCGGGGCTCGACCAGGGGCTCCTGGACTATAGGGTGAGAGCCAATGGACTGGCTCCATTGCCTCTGGAATGATGAGTGATTGTCAACGGAAGCCAAAGACCCCGAAGGACTTGGGCACAAGACCTCAAATGGGCAGGAGGCCATCCGATGGACGGGAGGTAGATGGAAGTCCTCCGAAGGACTCGAGGCATACTCGATAGTCGGTCGGCCATGGGAGTTCGGTACATGAAGGAGCGGCATGGCGACAGCAAGAGTAAGACCGCCAAAGGACTGCGAGGCGATCCCGATGGACTGGGGATGCCGGGTGCCACCTGCGGCTGCTCCAACTAGAGGACATGGTGCGAAGACAGGCGAGGGCAATGGCGGATTCGCTCAAATCTGCCATCCCTACCACCAAGTTACCAGACTTAGCGAATGGGCTCGTTCTCGCCGAGACAGAGTGGAGTGGGCCGTTCCAGGCCCAGGAAGGAAACCATAAAGTTTCCCAATTTCTAACTTCAAAACCGGGGGTCGATCGGCGGATTTGGACTACTGGCCACGTGGATGTCATCCAGGAGTTTGCGTGCATCCGAAGAAGATCCGGACTCCATCGTGGTCGTCCGTCCCCAAGAAAGTCGAGTCTTTTCTGTTTTGGCCCCTACGGGCATTTCTGTAATATACGAGTCTTAGTGTAAAATGTGTCGATTTGGCCTGGGCTATATATACCTAAGTGGTTGGTCATTTAGGTGACTTTTCCACCTCTAGAAAACCCTAGGCTTAGTTTCCAACCAGCCAAGAGCTTAGACTGAAAACTGAGTGCTAGTCTAGGATTTAAAGTCCCCTAGGGCTAGTACTTTGCATTAGTGGGAGGATGAAGGGTGGTAGGCTATGTGGAACCTTATAAGCACGGATTTCCACATCTAATTAAGGCAAGATTCATCCACAATTCGTGCTCATGTGTGTAGCCATCTCCCTCCCCCTTTTCTAACTGGTTTTTGGATGAAACTCAAAGGCTTTTGGTGAGTTGCTTTGCCCACAAGTTAATCATATTCTTTTGGCTCTTTTGGACTTGCAAGGACGTGGAGATTCTGACTCAGATCATCTCAATCCTACTGGATTGCCACGAGCAAGTCCCCCTTGAGTTTTCCCCCTTTCTTGCCTAAAGATTGCCATCTCACCAGATCTGAAATTCCCGCTAATCCCTTGGTCATTTTGAGTTGATCTCTATGGAGCAGCTTTGGAATAGGGTCCAAATATCCTTGTGCAATATGTCAGTGAAGATTGGACAAGATTTGGACAGATTTGGGCGTGAAAACCCCCTTTTCTGCGACTTTACCGAACTATCCGGCAGAGCCAGCGGATAGTCCAATGGAACCGGACTATCCGGTGGCCCTCACCGGACTGTCCGGCGTCGGGTGCCTAGGCAGGGACTTGCACCAGACAATCCAGTTGCCCCAGCCAGACTGTCCGGTGGAACTGGACTGTCCGGTGGAGCTGGACTGTCTGGCCCCTAACACCGGACTATCCGGTGTGTCCAGGGCAGGAGCTATCTCTCTACTGTTTGTTTCTTCCGCTATGTTTTTTTCTTCGGATTTTTGCATCCCCACTTTCAGACCATTCTCTTTACTTGGTGTAAGATAGTGAGACGCACTTTGGTGCATTGAGGGTTGTGTAGTGGACTTGCAAGATCCATTGCCTCCATGCCTTTGTTGAGTTCGCTCGCGGTTTTCTCGCTTGCTGTGTATCCTTTCAGTGGACGGCACTTTGCGCTGCTAGATACGTATCTGTTCAGTGGATGGGGTCTAGTTCTTCTCTCAAGCACTGGTTGCGGGGGTTGTGAGTTTGTGTTTCAACGTGCTTCTGTTCAACCCCTCTAGTCGCACGTCTCAGTCCTACAATTGGTATCAGAGCTGTTTAGGTTTCTTCATACCTTTACTGGTGAGAAACCAGTAGTGACTATGGCGTACTCTGGGAAGGTTTCAGTTCTCGGCTCGAATGGCTATCCCTATTGGAAGGGTAGGATGAGAGCTTTCTTGCTTAGCCAGAGCGAGGACATATGGAATGCTACATAGAGTACCACTTTTATGGTGCTCCCCGTTGCCGAGCATACCACACCGGCGCTCGTTGCTCAGCATGAGGTGAACTACAAGGTGGTTAACATTCTTTTCTCTGGACTTGGTCTGGCAGACTATTCGAGGTTGAGCCACCATGATACCGCTCATGAGATTTGGTCCCTGCTCAGTGCACACCAGAAGGGGACGGTGACAGTTAAGGGTAGGCTTGTGGAGACTTACCGGCGCGAGTATGAGAACTTTGTCTTTGTCCAGAAGCCGGGAGAGTCTATGGATGCCTTGTTTGGTCGTTTTCAGTCGATCATCAACAAGCTCCATGTCAACTTTGCCCCCGATGCTCTCCCATACACTGACCATCAGTAGGCTGTCAAGCTGCTGTATTCCTTGGACAGGAATATATGGGAGATCAAGAAGAATTCCATTCTTGAGTCGGCAGGGTATGACACCTTGGGAGTTGAGGAGCATTACAGCAAGCTCAAGGCCATAGAGGTTGATTACTAGATGACATATATGCTCAATGGTACCGGCTCTCCTAGCCTTGGCTTCCAGCTCTAAGGAAGTTGCTACTAACCCCCCACTTCACGGTTTTTTGTTCTCTGCTTTGATGTCTGTGATAGAGGAGCAGTTGGCGTCATATGGGGAGGATGAGCTTTGTCTAGTGTCTAGTCGCTTCCAGTGCGCCTATGACAACCGGATGAGCAAGAAGAGGGGCGAGAAGCCCAAGTGCTTTGAGTACAAAGAGGTTGGCCACTTCATCTCTAAGTGCCCGAACCAGCCGAATGACTACTACAAGAAGGGCAAGAACCACTCCCGTGACTTCAGCAAGCACCACTCTAGTAAGCACGACTACGGCAAGCGCGACCACACCAAGCACCGCTCTGGCAAGATCAAGAACTTTAGGAAGGCTTTCAAGAGCTACCAGAAGGACAACCGGAAGCGGGACAAGGCCTTCTTCACCGAGCTTGGTGGTCTTTGTAGCGGATCATCCTCCTCATCCTCCCTGTCTTTGTCAAGCTCAAGCGATGAGGAGATCGTCACCAAGCGGGACAAGAAGAGGGACCAAGGCAGTCTAGCTAGCCTCTGCTTCATCTCTACCAAGTCCACGCGCAAGCAGAAAGTGAATTGGAGTTCGTTCTGCTCCATGACGCTTGAGGACAAGGACGACAAGGGCAACAACAATGACTGCTCCGATGAAGAGGGAACTCCTGTGCAAGCTGAGATACCTGATATGCTAGAGAGGAACAGTCGTGAGTTGAAAGTCCAGGATAAGTTGTTGGAGAAGGTAGCCAAGAAGCTGCAGAAGCAAAAAGCCAAGCTTGCTGATGCTTTGGCTGAGATTGATAGACTGAAGATTGTGCAAGCCCAGCCTAGTGACTTTGAGTGCCATATCTGTGAGTCCCACATGGGTGACCTTTGTGTACAGAAAACCAAGTATGCTCATCAGGTAGAGCAGATGGATAGGCTGAATATTGAGTTTGGCAAGCTCTAGTCTAAACTAGATGAGCCTACTTTGAGTGAGGTGCCTGAGTGTGAGTCTTGCCTAGATCTAGCTGTTGACATAGCTAAGCTGAAGGTGAAGTGTGAGGGGCAGCTCATGGAGTTGGAGGAGCTTAGGGCTAGACCCACACTTTTGGGTGTGTGCACGGTCTGTCCTACCTTGAGGAGTGAGCTTGACCAGGTGAGAGCTGACCTTGAGGTGCTTTCAGCACCCCCCGATACGTGTGAGTACTGTCTCACTTTGAGGCTATAGTTGGTGGAGAAGGATGCCACCATTAGGAAGCTTGAGAAGTATGCTCCAGAGATTCCCTCTCTAGACAATCCTACTTGTGCTGCCTAGACTTTGATTGTGGAGGATCTGAGAGAGAAGAAGTTGATCCTTGAAGAGGACAACTGTAGGTTGAGGGAGGTGCTAAGCTGGATGTATGCCAGGGAACCTCAGGTTAGCATGATCATAGAGGCGAACAAGTGTGGTGAGGGTGACACCAGTGGACTTCGGTTTGGAGAGTGTAGTACCTCAGGTAAGAAGAAGAGTGCCCCAATCAAGGCTAACACTGCCTCTCCCGAGCCTGATTCTATTGTTGATCTGGTTTACCACGACCCTCCCAAGGCTGCCCCAAGGAAGTCATATTGGACACCCAAGCCACCACAAGCCAAGCTGGACAAGAGAGTAGAAGAAGTGCTTAAGCCTTTAGGCAAGAAGCAAGTCTAGCAGCAAGCACCACCCAAGGCTTCAGCACCTCACTAGAAGCCCAAGACCCTAGCCCCAGCCTATGCTCAAGAGACCTGTCTACCACTGTGACTTTTGCCAGCGGTATGGTCACTTGGAGGACTTTTGCTTCTGGAGGAAGCGGGCTGAGAGGCAGGAGAGAGCTTGGGGAAACCAGGATCAGTTCTACCGGGGTGGTTGGCAGGATCCTCCCTGTAGCAATGAGATGAGAGACCTCTTTGCTAGTGGTGAGAGACGCTGTGCCGGCCGAGCTCCAAGTCATTTTCAGCGTGGCTATGGACCTCGTGACCTGTCTTTGGTAGAGGGCTTGAGAGCTCATTCTTTGGAGGTCATGGTACCTAGATCATCGGGAAGCTTACTTAGACTATGCTTTTCCTACCTTTGAGCAGATGGCTGGGCACTAGTTCAGCAGTTTTACTAACCCCAGTGCCAGACCATTTGCTCACTCTCGCTTTCCTTGATTTTGCAGGATCGAGGCCTGGAGGACATATGGATCATGAACTCCGGCTGCTCTAGGCACATGATAGGCCACGGCAGATGGTTCTCAACCCTCAACCTCATGAGCACCAAGGAGTACATCACATTTGGGGATAATGGTCAAGGTAAAGTGGTGGGTGTTGGTTCTGTTGCGCTTTTTGGCAAGCTTTCCCAGAGAGAAGTTACTTTGGTGAGGAATTTGGGGTTCAATTTGGTTTCTGTCTCACAACTTCTCAAGGAAGGGTATGCGGTTCGCTTTAAGGAGGGTTCTTCTAATGTGCTTGATGCTAAGGAAAACCTTGTTTGTCAGATGTTGCCCTATGGGTAGGTTTTTAGGTTGACCTTGCATCTGTTTCTAGCCCTCCTTGGTGTTTGGTAGGTAGTCCTTCTACTGATATTTGGAAGTGGCATAGGAGGTTAGGCCATTTGAGTTTTGATCTACTTGTCATGTTGAGCTCGATGGGTCTGATCCGAGGATTGCCTAATTTAAAAGCAGAAAAGGACTTAGTGTGCCACCCCTGTCGTCATGGCAAGATGGTTGCCGCTTCTCATGCACCTGTCAATTAGGTGGTGACCTCTTACCCAAGTGATTTGCTACATATGGACACTGTTGGTCCTGCTCGGGTACAGTCGATCAGTGGGAAGTGGTATGTGCTTGCCATTGTAGATGATTTTTCTCGCTTTTCGTGGGTGTTCGTCATGGAATTCAAAGATGAGGGTTTTGGTTTTGTTTGGGATCTAGTCTTGAGGTTAAAAAATGAGAGTCATAAGGCCTTGAGGGCTATCCGCAATGACAATGGCGAAGAATTTCATAAGTCTCGTTTCGAAACCATATGTCGTGACCTAGGTCTTGATCACTAATTCTCATCTCCTTATACCCCACCTTAGAACGGTGTCGTGGAACGAAAGAACCGCCCACTTGTTGAGATGGCGTGGACGATGCTTGATGAGCATAGGACTCCGCGAAGCTTTTGGGCTGAAGCTAGGAATACGGCCTATTACATTGCCAACTGCATCTTCCTATGAGCTTTCTTAGGGAAGACTTCGTACGAGCTACGGTTTGGTAGGCAGCCCAGTGTCAAGCACCAGCATGCATTTGGCTACAGATGCTTTGTGCTCAAAAAGGGGGGTATTTGGACAAACTTGAATCTCGCTACTTGGATGGTATTTTCCTTGGGTACGCCTCTAGCTCCAGGGCATATAGAGTGTGGATCCTCGATACCAAACAAGTGGTTGAGACCTATGAAGTTTCCTTTGATGAATCTATGCCTTCCACAAACCTTGCATTTGAGCTTTCAGGTGACGATGAGGAAGGAACTCCCATCTTTGAAGATGAGGAAGTTCTGGTAAATGCTAGTGGTGCAGGAGCCACTGCACCAGTTGCAGCTCTTGCCCCCTTTGCTACGAGCTCTGAAGACAAGGGAGGACCCTTGCCGATGGCTTCCTCCTCACTCTCCTGACTCCAAGCTCGAGCAGAGGCTGGCCCCGCTAAGGACGGAGAAGAGGTGACCTCTGAGATTGTTCTATCTCGACAGGTCCAGTGGGATAATCCTCCACATGGGATCATTGGTGATTTGCATGCGAGGACATTGAGGTCGCAGACATGTTCTATTGCTTTCTTTTCTCATGCTGCATTTGTTGTTTCCTTTGAGCCTAAGATTGTTGGACACGCACTTTTTGATGGTAATTGGGTTAATGCCATGCATGAGGAGTTAGAAAACTTTGAGAGGAATGAGGTTTGGGTTTGGGTAGAGCCACCGCCACAATGCAATCCTATTACTACAAAATGGCTTTTCAATAATAAGCAAGGGGGGATGGTATTGTTGTGCAGAACAAGGCTAGACTTTTGGCTAAGAATTTTTGTCAAAAAGAGGGGATAGACTATGACGAAACGTTTGCTCGAGTTGCACGCCTAGAAGCTATACATATTCTCTTAGCCTTTGCAGCTTCCATGGGCTTCAAGCATTTTCAAATGTATGTGAAGTCTACTTTTCTAAATGGTTTCATTCAAGAAGAGGTTTATGTCAAACAACCCCCTGGATTTGAAAATGCTAAATACCCTAACTATGTTTACAAATTGCAAAAAGCCTTGTATGGTTTGAAACAAGCCCTAGAGACTGGTATTATAGATTAAAAACCTTTTTGCTAAACCGGGGTTTTAAAATGGGGAGTGTGGATAAGACCTTGTTTCTCCTCAAGCATGGTAGTGATCTTCTTATTGCCCAGATATACGTGGATGATGTCATCTTTGGTTGCTCGTCTCACTCTCTTGTTACCATGTTTTCTGAGCAGATGTCGAAGGAGTTTGAGATGAGCATGATGGGAGAGTTGCAGTTTTTCCTTGGACTGCAAATCAAGTAAGGTTGTGAAGGAACCTTCATCCATCAAGCCAAGTACACGAAGGACAATCTGTGGAAGTTTGATATGGGAGACTCCAAGCCCATGGCAACTCCCATGTTAACACAAACGGTGCTTAATGCAGATTAAGAAGGGGAGGTAGTGGACCAAAGAGAGCACTGAGGGATGGTCGGCTCACTTCTGTACCTGACGGCGACTAGGCTGGACATCCAGTTCACGGTTTGTCTTTGTGCGTGTCTTTAGGCCAAACCGAGGACATCACACCGTCAAGCGGTGAAGTGCATCTTTAGGTACCTGAAATACACTCCTGAGCTTGGTCTTTGGTTCTCTTCAGTGTCGACTCTCTCTCTCAGAGGGTATTCGGATGCTGACTTTACGGGTTGTTGGCTAGAGCGCAAGTCTACTTCCGGCACCTACTAGTTTATCAGTTCTCCTCTTGTCTCTAGGTCCTCACGCAAGCAATCTAGTGTAGCAACTTCCACCACAAAAGTTGAATACGTTGCTACTGCTAGTTGTTCCTCCCAGCTGCTTTGGATGAAGTCTACTTTGAGTGACTTTGATCTCAGTTTTAGGAAGATCCCTCTCCTTGTAGACTGTACTTCTGCTATTTCTATAGCTAAGAACCCCATCTTGCACTCGAGAACCAAACACATAGACGTGAGGTTTCATTTTCTGAGAGATCATTATGAGAAGGGAGATATCGACATGATCCATGTGGAGATCGAGAACCAGTTGGCAGATATCTTCACCAAGCCCTTATTGCTTAGCATGTTTGCTCGGTTGCGTGGGGAGCTTGGTGTTTGTTACCCCTTTTAGGTTGGGGTAACTTTGTTCTAGCTTAGGTTTTGTTTTGCTTTTTCCTTTGGTTTTCTTTGTTTTCTCTGCATTTTGTATCATATCATTCATTGCATTGTAACATATGCATTTTCACTTTCACTAGCACTAGAGCTCTTCTGGAATGACTAGTACTTCCTTGTGCTAGATTGTACAATTGCTTCCATGATCATGGTTGGCTAAGCCCCTTCAATCTATCTAATCTCTTTTGTGAGCTAAGTCACTTTTATTTCTTGAAAAACAAAAATCATGATCACCACTTGACTTGGCTACCTAGCGTGTGTAGGAATGTTGAATGCTTTGCTATCTTCTCATACTTGGATATGCTAGTCATATACCTTGGTTGAGTTTATGCCTAAGCATTTATGACACCTTGCCTAAACCTGAAATCTGAATTAAATCTGTGCACTTTGTGTGTCTTATGAGTTGAATTGAAAAGATCCAAGTGGGTTCGCTTCTCACACTATTCTAGTTTGAGATAGCTTGCCTTTGCAATTTGGCATGAACTTGGACTAGGCTGTGTATGACCAAAACCTTGTCTTAAGTTTCTGATGGTTTTTTGAACCTAGGCTTGGCATTGGTTGGTAAGAAGTGGCTAAAGACAAATGAATAACCCTTGGCACAGACAAGTGAATAACCCCTGGCAAATGATCTGATTTGCATGAAGTTACAGGTTGCTAAAATCTGAAATCTACAAGTCTCTAAATTGCTTATGGCCAGTTGTATATGCTTTGGTTGAGAGTAGCACACCTTGTATGTTTTGCTAGCATGTTGCTGTACATGCCTATCTTGCTAGATGCTATTCATGTTGGTGATGCTTTCTTTTCAATAAACCTGAAAAACATGCTCCAGATCTGTATAAGATAGATTCAATTGAGCTTGTTGCATGCTTCCTTGCCCTCACTTGCTCTGTTTGCTAGAATATGTATTTACTAGCTTTTCATTCCTGCTGAGCTCTTTATGGTACACTTCCTGCACTTCATGGCATATTTTGAGGGGGAGTTGTCTAGTTCAGGGGGAGTCGGATTCTATGAACCCTTGATGTGTCCCTTATCAACAAGAGGGAGAGATGTTGACCTATAGGAGTGTTCTTGGACCAAGGGGGAGAATTCAGGGGAGATCTAGTTGAGGGGGAGCTGTGCATTCAGGGAGTTTGAGCTTTTAGCATGCTCTTGCATCGGTGCATTGAGCCTTTTGCCTCTTTCTGGAGGAGCCGATGCTTTGCCTAAGCATGACTGTGTTGAGCCAATCTGCCTCTTTCTTGAGGGGACATGCTTTTGTTTGATTGACTGTGTTGAGCGGTTTCTCTTGTCTTAGGGGGTCGATCTTTGGTTTTGTTTTTGTTGCCTCAATTTGCCCTTCATTAGCTTGGGTTTGGTTTTTGGGCATCTTGATCAACTTTCTTCTTTTCTTATTTCTTTTCGGTTTTACGCTTGTTTTTCTTCTCTTTGTTCTATTTCAGGTTACAGGTAGAAGGTGTTGACAATTCACTCATCAAGGGGGAGATTGAGAGCCAACGGACCTGCTCCATTGCCTCTGGAGTGATGAGTGATTGTCAACAGAAGCCAAAGACCCAGAAGGACTTGGGCAGAAGACCTTCAATGGACAGGAGGGCCTTCGATAGACGGGAGGTAGATGGAAGTCCTCCATAGGACTGGAGGCATGCTCGATGTCGGTCGGCTATGGGAGTTCGGTACACGGAGGAGCGGCACAGCGACGGCAGGAGTAAAACCTCCAAAGGACTGTGAGGCGACCCCGATGGACTAGGGATGCCGGGTGCCACCACGGTGCACTAACCCAAGGACATGGCGCCAAGCTAGGCAAGGGCATCGGAGGATTGACTCAAATCCGCCACCCAACCACCAAGTTACTAGACTCGGCGAATGGGCTCGGTCTCGCCGAGATATAAAGGAATGGACCGTTTCAGGCCTAGGAAGGAAACCCTAAAGTTTCCTGGTTTCTGACTTCAAAACCGGAGGTCGATCGGCGGATTTGGACTACTAACCTCGTGGATGTCATCTGGAAGTTTGCATGAATCTGAAGAAGATCAAGACTCTATTGCGGTCGTCCATCCCCGAAGTCGAATCTTTTCCGTTTTGGCCCCTACGGGCATTTCTGTAATATAGGGGTCTTAGTGCAAAATGTGTTGATTAGGCCTGGACTATATATACCTAAGTGTCTAGTCATTTAGGCAACTCTTCCACCTCTAGAAAACCCTAGGCTTAGTTTCTAACCTAGCCAAGAGCTTAGAGTGAAAACTGGGTGCTAGTCTAGGATTTGGAGTCCCCTAGGGCTAGTACTTTGCATTAGTGGGAGGATGAACGGTGGTAGGCAGTGTGGAACCATGTAAGCACTGATTTCCACTTCTAATCAAGGCAAGATTCATCCCCAAATCGTGCTCATGTGCGCAGCCATCCCCCTCCCCCTTTTCTAGTTGGTTTTTTTATGAAACTCAAAGGATTTCGGTGATTTGCTTTGCCCACGAGTTAATCCTATTCTTTTGGCTCTTTTGGACTTGCTAGGACGTGGAGATTATGACTTAGATCATCTCAATCCTGCTAGATTACCACGAGCAAGTCCCCCCCTTCAGTTTTCCCCTTTTCTTGCCTAAAGATTGCCATCTCACGAGATCTGAAATTACCGCTAATCCCTTGGTCATTTTCAGTTGATCTCTTGGGAGAAGCTTTGGAATAGGGTCCAAATGGCCTATGCAAAATCTCGTGAAGATTGGACAAGATTTGGAAAGATTTGGGTGTGAAAACCACCTTTCCTATGACATTACCGGACTGTCCGGTAGAGCCTGCGGACAGTCTGGTGGAACTAGACTATCTGGTGGCCCTCACCGGACTGTTCGGTGTCAGGTGCCCAGGCAGGGACTGCACCGGACAATCCACTAGCCCTTGCTAGACTGTCCGTTGGAACCGGACTGTCCGGCCCTTGACACCGTACTATCCGGCGTGTCTAGGGCAGGAGCTATCTCTCCGTAGTTTCTTTCTTCTGCTGTGTTTTTTCTTCAGATTTTTGCATCCCCCACTTTCAGACCATTCTCTTTACTTGCTGTAAGACTGTGAGACGCACTTTTGTGTGGTGAGTGTCGCATGGTGGACTTGCAAGATCCATTGCCTCCGTGCCTTTATTGAGTTGGCTCACAATTTTCTCGCTTGGTGTGTATCCTTTCAGTGGACGCACCTTGCTCTACTAGACACGTATCTATTCAGTGGACGGTGTCTAGTTCTTCTCTCAACCACCGGTTGCGGGGGTTGTGAGTTTGACTTTTAAAGTGCTCATATTCACCCCCCCTCTAGTCGCACGTCTCAATCCTACTTAAGCTCTAGGACGTTGTCCGACCACAAGGCAACGACTGCCCCCGGAAGGTCCCAGGGCTGCTGCTGCTTTGCTACCTAGCCCCTAAGGGGGCCTCGGGACTGCCGTATATGTTTTGCACATGCTGACAGCATGCATGAAAGTAGTATATGAGGCTACCCCTATCCCATATCACTGATAGAGGCCCCCAGACCCGCTTGCCAGTCGTAGATGGTGAATGGGGCCAAATAAATGCTTTGACGTACGCTGATTTTGGCTTCACGTTGTCAGAGCAAGAATGCTTGGGCTCATCTGACTTGGAATCCCAAGTGGTTCTAATCAAGGTAGTAGGGTGATCTCGTTGCTGAGGACATGCGAGTCAGGCGAGGGTCACTAGAATCGAAGAAGACAAGCCGGTTAAGAGGTTCGGGCCGCCGGAGCGTAATACCCTACATCCTCTCAAGTAGCTCTATTGAGTTCTCAGTTGCATTACAATGGATGTTTTTTGGTGGGCGATGATCTTCTAGGTGTTCTTCTCTAGTGTTGTGTTTGCTCTACCCACTTCCCTGAGCTAGAAACTGGAGTGTGTATGTGTGCCTGAGAGCCTTCTATCCACTGGTGTATAGGGCGTCAGAAAGCCCTATCTATTGCATGGTGGTCTGCTCCCTTTTATAACACAAGAGAGCAGCCCCTATTACAAGTATGTGTATATAAAAAATTTATGAGGTTTGGTCTATAGTATGTAGTAGGTTGAGTTGGTGGAAACTTGCTTCTTGTCTTGTGCTTGCAGCATGCAAGCCTTGTTCTATACCTATACTGCCTGCTTTATTACCTTCTTGCAGTGCCATACCTTGCATGACGAGGCTGGCGGTGCAGTGGAAAGGGTAGGCTTGACGCCTGCCGCAGCTGGTCACCGTGTTCACTAGAATTGAAGAGCGACGAGATAGGGCGAGTGGGCGATGTGTAGTGCTCCACTTGGCAATGTGATGCTATTGTTGACTCCCCTAAATTCTTTATTATTTTTTCTCTTCTATCTACGCTCCTCTATCTTGAGCCTATCGCTAGCAGCAGCAGCTTTTGGATTTAGCATGCAGCTACATGCATAGCTAGCCATCAATGCTCCCATGGATCCTGGGTGGAGTGCGCTGACAAGAGGGCCGTGATGAGGAGCATCTTAGCCCGGTGGTTCGTCCCAGAGTTTGACCGCTGGCGCCGGGGCTTGACCCAGGGCTCCCAGACGGTAGGTTCCTATGCGCTAGTCCAGCCATAGGGTGACGACCACCCCTGGAAGGCCTAGGGCCTGTTGCTGCTTCGGTACGTGGCCCCTAAGGGGGCCTAGGACTACCGATTTTTTTGCATATGCTGACGACGTTCGTGAAGGCAATATATGAGGGTACCCCTATCGGATATCGCTAATAGTGGCCTGCTTCGCTGCACTTGTTATTATTGGACAAAAGGTTGCACCTCCAAAACAATAGCAAGCAAGCAGCATCAATGGAAGAAAGAAAGAAGCTCATCAATAGGATAGAGGAAGAGGCTACAACCGGAGAAGGCAAGGCATGCACAGGTGGAAATGGCGATGGTCCATCGTCTCTCATTATGTTGGAAAATGGAGCATAAAAGGCCATTTATGAGAAATTCCAAAGCATAAATATGTGAGGAATAAATCCATAACCCTTTAATAAGTTAATTGGCTAGTTATTACAGTCAATTGACAGACTCAATGGCTAGCTTGAGGTTGCCACATTAGAGCCATTAAAACAAGTTAATTGGTCTTTTTTGAGAGCCAATGGACCGGCTCCATTGCCTTTGGAGTGATGAGTGATTGCCAATAGAAGACAAGACGTAGAAGGACTTTGGCACAAGCCCTCCGATGGACTAGAGGCCCTCTGATGGACTAGTGGTAGATGGAGAAGAAAGACCTCCGAAGGACAGGAGGCATGCTCGGTGTGGGTCAGCCATTGGAGTTCAGTACATGGAGGGGCGGCACAGCAACGGCAAGTGTAAGACCTCTGAAGGACTGCGAGGTGACCCTGAAGGAAAGGGTATGCTAGGTGCCACCGTGGTGCTCCAACCTGTGTGCATGGCGCAAAGACGTCCAAGGGCGATGGCGGATTCGTTCAAATCCGCCACGCTACCACCAAGTTACCAAGATTCGGCGAATGGGCACAATTCTCACTGAGATAGAGTGGAGTGGGCTGTTCCAAGCCTAGGTAGGAAACCCTAAAGTTTACTAGTTTCTGACTTCAAAACTAGGGGTAGATCGGTAGATTTGGACTACTGGCCACATGGACGTCATCCTAAAGATAGCGTGCAACCGAAGAAGATCAAGACTCCATCGTGGTCGTCTGTCCCCGAGAAAGTTGGGTCTTTTCTAGTTTAGCCCCTACTAGCGTCTCTGTAATATAGGGGTCTTAGTGTAAACTGAGACAGTTAGTCTTGGGCCATAAATACCTAAGTGGCTGGTCATTTAGGTGACTCTTCCACCTCTAGAAACCCTTGGCTTAGCTTTCCAACCAGCCAAGTGCTTAGAGTAAAAACTGGGTGCTAATCTAGCATTTGGAGTCCCGTAAAGCTGGTACTTTGCATTAGTGGGAGGATGATGGGTGGTAGGCTGTGAGAATCCTTGTAAGACCTATTTTTCATCTCTAATCGAAAGGAAGATTCGTCCCCAATTGGAGTTCATTTGTGCAGCCATTTCCTTCCCCCGTTCTACTTTGGATTTTTGATGAAACTCAAAGGCTTTTGGTGATTTGCTTTGCCCGTGAGTTAATCCTATTCTTTTGGCTCCATTGGACTTGCTTGGACATGGAGATTATGACTTAGTTCATCTCAATCCCACAAGATTGCCATGAGCAAGTTGTTCTTGAGTTTTCCCCCTTCTTGCCCAAAGATTGCCTTCTCACGAGATCTAAAATTCCCGCTAATCCCATGGTCATTTTCAGTTGATCTTTTGGGAATAGCTTGGGAATAGGGTCTAGATAGCATGTTCAAAATCTGGTGAAGTTTGGACATGATTTGGACAACTTTTGGATTTGGGAGCTCAAGTTTGTGGGCTGCATCCGGTGGAACAATCGGAACATCCGAAGGCTATTACTGGAACATCCAGTGGCTCAGCCTGGCCAGTGCCTACCGTAACATCCTTGGTGTTTTCGTGATTTTGTTCTTCTGCTGTGATTTTGCTTCGACCTTATGTTTTCCCATTGCTAACCAAACTCTTTGCTTGATGTGTTCCAGTAAGTCGCATTTCAGTGTGGTGTGTGTCGGGTGGTGAACTTGCAAGTTTCATTGCTCCCCGTGAATTGCGATCTCTGTGGTCGCTGAGTTGCGTGCTCTTCCTCACCTGGTGCATATCCTTTTAGTGGACAGCACCTTGCACCTGCTAGATACGTATCCGTTCAGTGGATGGTGTCTAGCGTGGTTCTTTTGTGAGCTTTTGCTGCACCAAGTCTATGGGTTGTGATTTTGAGTTTTCAAGTGCTCCTATTCACCCCCTCTAGTCGCACGTCTCGGTCCTACAAGTGATATGAGAGACGATTAGGTTTCTTCATACCTTTACGGTGAGAAACTAGTAGTGACTATGACTCACTATGGGAAGGTTTCTATTCTCAGCTCCGATGGCTACTCCTACTGGAAGGGTAGGATGAATGCCTTCTTGGTTAGCCAGAGTCAGGACATATGAGACTCTACTTAGAGTATGACTTTTAGGGTGCTCCCAGTGGCCGAGCGTACTACCTTGGTGCTCGTTGTTCAGCACGAGGCGAATATTCTCTTCTCATGAATTGGTCCGGTTGATTATGGGAAAGTGAGCCACCTTGAGATTGCTCGAGAGATTTGGTCCCTGCTGAGTGCAGACCATGAGGGTACTGCTACTATCAAGGGCTGCCTTGTTGAGACTTAGAGGTGCGAATATGAGAATTTTGTTCAGAAGCCTGGTGAGTCCATTGATGACTTGTTTGGTCATTTCCAATCGATCATCAACAAGTTACGTGTCAACTCCAGCCCTCAAGCGATCCCATACTCTGACCATCAGCATGCCATTAAGTTATTGTATGCGTTGGATAGGAAAATATGGGAGATCAAAGCTAACTCAATCATCGAGTCAGAGGGCTATGACATGATTGGAGTGGAGGCTCTTTACAGCAAGCTCAAGGCTGCAGAAGTGGATTACAAGCTGAGAGAATCTCTCACTTGTACTAGCTCCAAGAGCCTGGCCTTGGCTACTCCCTCCAGTGAGGCCGTTACTAACCACCTGCTTCACAACTTCTCATTTTCTGCTCTTATGTATGTTACAGAGGAGCAGTTGGCATCACATGGGGATGAAGAGTATTTCCTGGTGTCTAGTCGCTTTCAGTGCACCTATGACAACCGGATGAGCAAGAAGAGGGGTGAGAGGCCCATATGGTTCGAGTGTGGAGAGGTCGGCCACTTCATCGGCAACTGCCCCAACAAGAACAACAACTACAACAACAAGGGATAGAACCACTCCCATGATTCCTAGAAGTACCACTCTAGCCAAGCACGACCACGGCAAGCACCGTTCTGGCAAGATCAAGAACTTCAGGAAGGTTTCAAGAGCTAATAGAAGGACAGCCAAAAGCGGGATAAGGCCTTCTTCATCAAGCTTGGTGTTCTTTGCAGTGGAACATCCTCCTCCTCCTTGTCCTTGTCAAGTTCAAGCAAAGAGGAGATCATCACCAAGTGGGACAAGAGCAGGGATCAAGGCAGTCCTGCTGGGCTTTGCTTCATCACCACCAAGTCCAAGCACAAGCACAAGATGGACTGTAGATCTTTTTGCTCCCTGGCGCTTGAGGACAAGGATAACAAGGGCGATGACAATGACTCCTCTGATGATGGCAGTAACTCCTGAGCAACCTGAGATTCTTGAGATGCTGGTGAAGAATAGTCATGGGTTGAAAGCTCAGGACAAGATGTTGGAGAAGGCAGCCAAGAAGCTGCAGAAGCAGAAAGCCAAGCTTGCTAGTGCTTTGGCTGAGATTAAGAGGTTGAAGAGTGTGCATGCCTGACCTAGTGAGTTTGAGTGCCCTACCTATGAGTCCTTGATGAGTGACCTTTGTGAGTAGAAGAGCAAGTATGCTCATTAGGTATAGGAGATGGATAGGCTGAAGGTTGAGATAGGCAAGGTCCAGTCTAAACTAGATGAGCTTACTTTGAGTAAGGAGCCTGAGTGTGTGTCTTGCCCCCACCTAGCTGTTGATATAGCTGAGCTGAAGGTGAAGTGTGAGGTGCAAGTTAGGGAGCTGGAGGAGCTTTGGGCTAGACCCATGCTTTTGGGTGCATGCATGGTCTGTCCTACTTTGTGGAGTGAGCTAGAGCAATTGAGAGCTAACCTTGAGGTGCTTTCAGCACACCCTGACCTGTGTGAGAACTGTACCACTACTAGGTTGTAGTTGGTGGAGAAGGATACCACCATTAAGAAGTTAGAGAAGTATGCTCCCCCGTTTCCCTCTCTAGACTGTGACACTTGTGCTGCCCAGACTTTTGTTCTGGAGGATCTGAGAGTGGAGAAGTTGATCCTTGAAAAGGACAAATGTAGGTTGAGAGAGGTGCTGAGTTGGAT
The DNA here is from genome assembly GCA_030272315.1 of Paspalum vaginatum. Taxonomy (NCBI): domain Eukaryota; kingdom Viridiplantae; phylum Streptophyta; class Magnoliopsida; order Poales; family Poaceae; genus Paspalum; species Paspalum vaginatum. The sequence continues at coordinate 23,974,964 of CM059015.1, read as the reverse complement.
GTATGCTAGAGAACCTCAGCTTAGGATGATCATAGAGGGAAATGAGCATGGTGAAGGTGACACAAGCGGACTTGGGCTAGGTGAGTGTAGTACTTCAGGTGAGAAGAAGAATGCCCCGATCAAGCTTAAGGCTGCCTCTCCCCAGCCTACTACTGATGGGGTTTTCCACGAGCCAGCTAGGGCTACCACAAAGTAGTAGTTTTGGACACCCAAACGGTAACAGTCCAAGCTGGACAAGATTGTGGAAGAAGTGCTTAAGCCTTTAGGCAAGAAGGAAGTCCAGCAGCTTGCACCACCCAAGACTACACTGCCACACTAGAAGCCCAAGACTCAGCCCCAACCTATGCCCAAGACACCTATCTACCACTGTGAGTTTTGCTAGCAGAATTGTCACTAGGAGGAGTTATGCTTCAGAAGGAATCAGGTTGAGAGGCATGAGAGAGCTTCGAGGAACCAAGATCAGTTCTACCAGGGTGGTAGGCAGGATCCACCCCGTCACGGTATGATGAGAGACTGCTTTGCTGGTGGTTAGAGAGGATGCAGCATTCAAGCCTGTGCTTCAAGTGGTGAGAGATGCTTTGCCCGCTGAGTTGCTAGCCATTTTTAGTGCGGCTATGGACCTCATGACCGAGGATTTGGAGGTAGAGAGTTTGTGAGTCCATGCTTTCGACATCGTGCTTACCCCACATTTGAGAAGATATCTTGGCACTGGTTCCACGGTTTGACTAACCCTAGTGCTAGACTGTTTGCTAACTCTTGCTTTCCTTGATTTTGCAGGATCGTGGCCTGGAGGACATTTGGATCATGGACTCCGGTTGCTCTTGGCACATGACAGGGTACCGCAGATGGTTCTCCAGCCTCAACCCCGTGAGCACCAAGGAATACATGACATTCGGGGATAATGGTCGAGGTAAAGTGTTGGGTGTTGGTGGTGTATCAGGGTTCAATTTGGTTTGTATCTCGCAACTTCTCAAGTAACGGTTTGAGGTTCACTTTAAGGAGGATTCTTCTTGTGTGCTTGATGCTAAGGAAAACCTTGTTTGTCGAATTTTGCCCTATGGGCACGTTTTTAAGGTTGACCTTGCATTTGTTTCTAGCCCTCCTCGGTGTTGGGTAGCTGGTCCTTCTGCTGATATCTAGAAGTGGCATAGGAGGCTAGGCCATTTGAGTTTTGATCTACTAGTCAGGTTGAGCTCGATGGGTCTGATCCAAGGATTGCCCAAATTGAAAGCAGAGAAGGACTTAGTGTGCCACCCTGGTCACCATGGCTAGATGATTGCCGCTTCTGATGCTCCTATCAATCAGGTTATGACCTTTTACTTGGTCGAGTTGTTGCATATGGACACGGTTGGTCCTGCTCGGGTACAGTCGGTCAGTGGGAAGTGGTATGTGCTTCTCGTAGTAGATGACTTTTCTCGCTTTTTGTGGGTCTTCTTCATGGAATTCAAAGATGAGGCTCTTGGTTTTGTTTGGGATCTGGTGTTGAGGTTGAGAAATGAGAGTCATATGGCCATGAGGGCTATCCACAGCGATAATGGCGGAGAATTTTGAAACTCTCGATTTGAAACATTCTGTCGTGACCGAGGTCTCAAACATCAATTCTCTTTTCCTTATACCCCACCTCAGAATGGTGTTGTGGAATGCAAGAACCGCACACTTGTTGAGATGGCTTAGACAATGCTCGATGAGCATTGGACTCCACGACATTTTTAGGCTGAGGCTATGAATATGGCCTGTTACATTGCCAACCGCATTTTCCTACGTGCTTTCTTAGGGAATACTTCATATGAGCTACAGTTTGGTAGGTAGCCTAGCATCAAGCACCTGCAAGCATTTGGCTGCAGATGCTTTGTGCTCAAGAAAGGGCGGCATTTGGATAAATTTGAATCTTACTGCTTGGATGGTATTTTCATTGGGTGCGTCTCTAGTTCTAGAGCATATACAGTGTGGATCCTTCATACCAAACAAGTGGTAGAGACCTGTGAGGTTTCCTTCGATGAATCTATGCCTTGAACAACCCCTGCATTTGAGCTTTCAGGTGATGATGAGGAAGGCGCTTCCATCTTTGAAGATGAGGAAGGTGAAGTAGATGTTGGTGATGCTAGAGCCACTACACTGGCTGCAGCTCCTACCGCCTCTACTATGAGCTCTGAAGACGAAGGAGGACCCTTGCCTACAATTTCCTCCTCGCTCCCTGGACTGCAAGCTCAAGTAGAGACTAGCCCTACTAAGGACACAGGGAAGGTGACCACCTAGATTGTTCCATCTCGGCAGGTCCAGTGGGATCACCCTCCACACACGATCATTGGTGACTTGCATGCGAGGATCTTGGGGTCCTAGACAAGTTCTATCGCTTTCTTTCCACATGCTGCATTTTTGCCACTTTTGAGCCCAAGGATGTTGGACATTCTCTTTCTGAAGGTAATTGGGTTAACGCCTTGCACGAGGAGTTAGATAATTTTGAGAGGAATGAGGTTTGGGTTTTAGTAGAACCACCGCCATGATGCAATCCTATTGGTACGAAATGGGTTTTCAAAAATAAGCAAGGGGAGTGTGAGAGTTTAGTCCCTAGCAGCCCACCATAGGGTGGATCCTGCGATGCTTTTGAGATCGGTTATGGTGGCGAGGAGATTGTGAATTGTGTACAGCACGCAGGAACACGACGATCTGACAGGTTCGGGCTGCCCGGTCGCGTAACACCCTACGTCTTGTATGAGGATTTGTGAATTGTATTGCTAGATATACAAGAGACTGGGAGAGTTTCCCCGTGGTCCCTAGCTCCCCTTATATAGGTCAAGGAACTTGGGTTACAAGGCGCGTCCCTAGAGAGCTGCCCGTCGCTAAACTCATAGGATTACACGCCGGATATACATGATAAGATCCTAACAAACATTAGCCAAAGCGATCCGAGTGGCTTGCTTGAAGGTCACGCAAGCTGCTTCCTTGGGCCTAGGGTCAAACCACTCAGGCCCACCCATCTGGATGATATAATCAGTCGTCATATGGCACCCAGGGGCATATGACTCCCACAAGCCTCTGAGCTTCATGATGATTTCATAAGAATCGTCTTGAAGTTTACCACGGAGTCCACCCCACCATCCGAAGCATAGAGGCCATCGCAAGATGGACTCCATAAGGAGTAGCCATCAAGTTTCTAGTTGACTTGAGTAACAATCAACTTGAAAGTTTTAACTACACCTTTGGGAAATTACCGTGAAAACTTTTATGGAAAGCCGTCTCCTTAACACTCACGTAGCCCCCAAGATTCAAGAAGTATGATAATGCATCAAGGAGCTTGTTCAGAATGTTAATCAATATGCTGGCAGAAATCCATAGCCGAGTGCACCTTTACCGAGTGCTCAAATGCTTTTGCCACACCGCCACCTGAGTCCATCAGCGTCTGTCACATTGCTATGTTTCTTAAAAAATATTTCCATCACTCGAGGCTACCCAAACCCCCGAGGCTGGTAAAGATGCTATAATATCCTCTCTGTCTTCAATTATTGCCTCGCCTTTGGCCCCATATGTGAACTGTGTACTTGTGAATCAAGACCGATCATTGGATTCTTGTGCCCGGTGCCTTCTCCAATACTGCACTGATGACCCTCTTTTTTCAGGCCTTGTGCATCAACAGTTGTATTGGCTTTAAAAGCACCGCTTGATGGGACTGTTATGAATGCTTGTCGACTGCTTGTATACCTTGGCTGCCTTCAAATAGATATCCCTAGTGCCTCTTGCTCCTCATCGAATAGGATGAACATCACAATGAGTTTCACCACAGCTAAAGCCTTTCTCTAGATAGCCATAGTCTTCTGAAATGCTAAAATTCCTTCTGCTTATGAGATTCTTCTTAATCCCCGCCATCATCAGGTCTAAACTAATTCTCGATCTAGTTATGAGAGGTTTCTAAGGAGATCTCTTGTAACCACTAGTGTTGGTGATGTCTAGATCTGTGACCATTTGCCTCAATGCATCTTGGACGCAACTAATCATGTATCTAACTGTATCATCACCAAAATGCAGTGCTACCAGCCCGGCTGTTGGAAATTTCCCTACTACCATGCTGGCGCACTCAAACTTAAGTGGGTCGAAGGAGATGGAGACCTCCCTTACCTGCAAGTTTGAGTTGACTATCCTTTTCTGCATCGATTGAGGTTGTTGGGATTCTCTCCCCAGATATGTCAATGACCTCGGGTACTAATGTAGAAGATGGCTTGCATCGACACCACCTCCCCTCAAGTGTGCCGATGTAGGCCTGGAGAAAGGTGCCGATCTTCTCTGCTGCTGATGTTAAGGGTGGTTCGAGTAGCCAAATCCCTCCTTGCCGCATCTACCCATACGATTGATTTGATGTATCTTGAACTCCCTTCAATCCATGAATAAAGTTGAAGTTGCTCTATTTGATGTGTCTCCATTAATCAACACCCAACAATGTAATGCTCTTATTGCCGTTGTTGATATGCTTGGTATAATGCAGACATGCACCAGGTTAGTGTTGATGGTCAATAAAACCCATTTTGACCGCCAACATTTCATGTTTGAGGGCATAATTTATCAAGTTTTCATGTATTACTAATCAGTTCCACGAGTTGTGCACAAAAGTTGGATGCAAGAGCATGTCATGTACAAAATAACAAAGAAATGCACAAAATAGACAGAAAATGGCAAGGGAAAGGCATGGGCCAAAAGTGTCTGGCCGGCCGGCCATACACCATGGCCGCCCGTCCATGCATTATGGCTGCCCGGCCATCCCCCTAGGCCGCCTGGCCATCAGCAGGCCCAGGCTGCCTCCTAGCCTAGTTGGGTGGCTGCCCGGCCATGCCACATGGTCGCCCAGCCACGTCACCTAATCCAATCTTTGACCTACATGCAAAGAAACACAAATGAAGACAAATCCAATCGTGCAACTAAGAATCCAATGTATCCAAGGGACGAAAAACCATGATGCAACGGATTGATGACGTCAGCGATCTAGGGACTGGCCACCCGACCAATAGGAGTGGCCGCCCGGCCACCCCCCGGCTCATTTTTCATGTTCATCAACTCCACTAACCGTCAACCGACTCCAGGAGTGCATATCAACCATCGGATCTTCAAAGTCGATTCATCGGGTGGCTGCCCAGCCACCCTACATGGCCGCCCGGCCATGCACAGTGGCCGCCCGGCCACCGACCTACCCCACTACCGACCTTGCACACCTGCAAATTACGCCCTCGGTCTCCAATGCTATAAATACCCCCTGGGAGGTCATTTGCAAGGTTTGGTGGATCAAAAGAAGAATAGTGTGGTTGTGTAGTTGAGTGTAGAGTATAGTAGTAAGGCTGCCCTTAGCATTGTAGAGAGAGCCAAGTGTATCAAGAGTGAGTAACGAGTTGTAGAGTGAAGGAGTCGGATTTCCCTCTGATATTCTATTCCCGAGCTCTTATTCTCAGAGGAAATATTACTCTTTTTCCACGATACAGTAAAGTTCCTTGCTCCTCTGCTTTATTATTTTGTACTTACTTTACTTACATACTTAGTCCTCGCTTAATAGTTTACGGGTGCCAAGTGTGCTCTGTGTAGTTTAACTATATAGTTGTGCTTGCTCTCTGGCTTCGAACCAGTGTAGTAGCAAACTCGGTTGTGTAGACATGGTGTCTAGACTAGAGTTTGCCTTGGAAGGTGTCTTGTCCCACGCAGTTTTGGTTGGTAGTCCCACCTTGTGACAGTGGGTGTGTGTCCAGTGTAGTGCAACCCCATCGTTTGGATAAGTTGTCATCGACGCATAGCTGAGTCCTATAGCGCCAGCCTTTCTCATCTGGGTTATCAGCACTCTGGTGCCTGGAAGTGGTTCTATAGCCTCAGTGTCCAAGTAAACCTGTTAAGTAGAGTACTAGTTTGTTTAGTAAGGTTAAGTTGTTCTATCTAAAGTAGTGATCCTGCTCTACTCTGTTAATTATCTCTACAATTGCTGGTCATCACTGTTCGGTTCTGCTTGTTCTACGTTAAGTTACTCCTCGTTCCTCGTGGATTTCGATACGCTGGAATACTCTTGGGTGAAAAGCTACAACGTGTTTCCGTGCGCTTGCGGATTTATTTCAGTAGGCTAAGAAACGCCAACAAGCTTTTCTGGCGCCGTTGCCGGGGAACGGTAGCTAATTTGACTAGAACTTAGGATCGTCCATACTCACACCATACACAACCACCACATATATCCTCGCCAAATACCACATATCATCCACCACATGGATTCCTAGCCTATCTATCAACTCGCCGCTCCAAAGGGAGATTATTTGGAGCCTCCACCATCATCTATACCCATCACCAAAGATGGCTATCAGCTACGTCCCAGCTTGATAGCCATGGTTCGGGATCAATCATTCGGAGGACTCGAACCTGAATGCCCCTACTCACACCTCTGGGAGTTCGAGCAGTTATGCAGCTGCTTAGTCATCTCGGAAATGTCAAGTGAAACACTACGATGGCTGCTTTTTCCGCTTTCACTTACGAGGGAGGCAAAGATTTGGTGCAATCAGACAATTGGTAAAGTAGGAGGGAGATGGGAGGAGCTGAAATTAAGCTTTTGTCTGCGCTTCTTTCCATCAAACAAGGTTGTCGATCTCCGTTGCGAAGTCCTTTCATTCCGACAAAGAGAGAGAGAATCCTTGGGGGCAGCTTGGACACGCTTCAACCTTTTGGTCTCTTTAGGACCTGATTTGGCTATTCCAGAGACAATGTTGATGCAGCACTTCGTCCGAGGTCTCTCACCTGGTGCTAATCTCTGTCTCGACCTAGCCTTAGGAGGATTGTTCTCGCACTTAAAAGCCTACGAAGGTAGAAAAATTCTCGATAAAATTCTCGAGAAAACTTCTGACCTCGGCACATTAGAGGAACAACCTCCACAGAAGCCTCCTGAGCAAACTATTAATGAAGAGTGACAAAGTACACCGCATCCCTCTCCACCATCAACTCCCTGAATCGAAGAGATCCCAGAACCATCGTCTCGGCAGACTGAGAGGGTCAGTTCAGCCTTGACTGATTCCTCCGTCGGCACCTCCATTCTCTTTCGAGGACGAAATCTTCATGGAGTTTGGCAACGCCTCTCGGTTGCCTAAACAAGACCGACGCTTCATCAGGACCTCCAAACCAGCATACACACCACCCTACCAAAAAGAATACACGAAGGAGGACCTACTCTGGCTTTCTGCAGCAATTAATCGGGAATGGCTAGAGGAGAGACGATTGGACACGAGAGCAATCAAATTCTATCCAGACCCCAGCGTTATCTCTGGCCAAGTATCAAGGCTTCAACCGCAAGATATCATATATGACCCAAGAATAGGAGTGAACATAATTCCCAAGTATGTGATGGACAACCATTACCCAACACAACCGCTATCAAGATCAGCCATACTTCTACAATGGGCAGACAGCAGATATTTGAAGTACAACGGTGTGCTTCGGGTAATTCAAACAACCTTGTGGGATATTCAGGTGTTCTTAGACTTCCACGTCTTTGACATCCCCGAAGGATCCACACCATTGATCGTGGTCGGGATCCCAATTGCCGCCCTTACCAACTCAGCTATATACAGAGGGAGACTGTAGCTTTAGCTTGGCAATGAGCAAATTGACGTCAACATTGACAGGTCACTTAACGCCAAGACAGAAGCAAATCCAGAGATTGACCCTTTAGAACAAGTGATGAGCCTTTCACTTGAGGAAATGGGTCAACCGAGCCTAGAGGAAGAGGCTCTTAGCGACTTCAGTGCGGTAGACGAGCCCCTTGAGTTTCGAAGAACTTGGTGAATCATTGAGGCCCGAAGCTCCAAAAATAGAGTTGAAGCAACTACCGCCTGGCCTGAAGTACGCCTTCCTCCATGGGAAAGAGGACACACCAGTAATCATCAGTGACAAGCTGACAGAGAGTGAGAGCCGGCGATTAATTTTAGTTCTAGAGAAGTATAGAACTGTGCTTGGGTACTCACTCCAAGACCTGAAAGGAATCAGCCCCAACCTGTGCACCCATCGCATCCCTATGGAGGTTGACCACAAACCCACTAGGGAGCCTCAAAGGCGACTCAACAATGCGATGAGGGAGGTAGTTAAAAAGGAAGTGTTCAAATTGCTACACGCGGGTATCATCTACCCCGTACAAGATAGTGAATGGGTTAGCCCCGTACAAGTTGTACCTAAGCGGGGAGGAATGACGGTTGTCAAGAATTAGAATAATGAATTAATCCCACAGAGAAGTGTCACCGGTTGGAGGATGTGCATTAATTACAGAAAACTCGACTCCGCCACCAGGAAGGACCATTTTCCTTTTCCCTTCATTGACGAAATGCTAGAGAGGCTGGCAAATCACTCTTTCTTCTGCTACCTCGATGGCTACTCTGGCTACCACCAGATTCTGATTCACCCGGAGGACCAGAGTAAGACCACCTTCACATGCCCTTACGGAACTTTTGCCTATCGGCGAATGTCCTTTGGGCTGTGCAATGCTCCAGCATCATTCTAGCGGTGCATGATGGCAATCTTCTCCGATTTCTTTGAAAATATCATGGAGGTCTTCATGGACAATTTCTCAGTCTATGACAAGAGCTTTGATGAATGTCTAGAGGACCTTGAAAAAGTCCTCCAGAGATGCAAAGAAGTTGACCTTGTCCTAAACTGGGAGAAATGTTATTTCATGGTCAGAGAAGGCATTGTGCTAGGCCACAAAATCTCAGAAAGAGGCATAGAGGTAGACCGTGCAAAGGTCGAGGTCATTGAATGACTACCTCCACCTACAAACATTAAGGCTATCCGAAGCTTCTTAGGCCATGCTGGGTTCTATAGGAGATTCATCAAAAACTTCTCCCACATAGCCCGGCCTCTGACCAACCTGCTAGCCAAGGATACCCCCTTTGTGTTTGACGAGGACTGTCTCAAAGCCTTTCACAAGCTCAAGAGAGCACTGGTCACAGCACCCATCATTCAACCGCCCGATTGGACCAAACCATTCGAGATTATGTGTGATGCAAGCGACTTCACTGTTGGAGCAATTCTGGGCCAAACTAATGACAAAAAGCATCATGCCATATCTTATGCAAGCAAAACGTTAACTGGCCCGCAACTGAACTACTCCACCACCGAGAAGGAATTGTTAGCAGTGGTCTTTGCAATTGATAAGTTCAGATCATACTTGGTAGGATCAAAAGTCATTATCTACACAGATCATGCAGCTCTCAAATACCTCCTTACCAAGAAAGATGCAAAGCCGCGCTTAATCCGGTGGGTACTATTACTCCAAGAGTTTGACATAGAAATCAGAGATAAAAAGAGAGTACAAAATTCAGTTGCAGATCACCTCTCACGAATGAAATTTGAGGAAACATCACCATTGCCGATCGATGACTACATGAGAGATGATCAACTCTTAAAGGTGACAACAGCCCAACCATGGTACGCAAATCTGGTGAATTACATAGTTGCTGGCTACATCCCTGAAGGAGCAGATAAGAGGAAATTGGCCCATGATAGCTGATTCTATCTCTGGGATGACCCCTACCTATACAAACTCTGTGCAGATGGACTCCTACGTCGCTGCATTCCAGCTTGTGAAGCACCACAAGTCCTTGATAGATGTCATGCATCTTATTATGAAGGGCACTATGGGGCTTATCGGACTCACGCAAAAATCTAGCAGAGTGGGTTTTATTGGCCCACTATGTATGAAGATGCAAAAGAGTTTGTGCGATGGTGTCCAAGGTGTCAGCGCCAAGGAAATATAAATCCAAGAGATGCTATGCCACTCACAAGTAATCTTCAGCTTGATATATTCGATGTGTGGGGCATAGATTTCATGGGACCTTTTCCCAAGAATGGAGACAAGGAGTACATTCTCGTCGCAGTGGACTACGTGTCAAAATGGGTATAAGCAATACCATGTCCTACAGCAGACTCAAGACACTCCATCAAGATGTTCTGGGAGACCATCTTTCCTCGCTTTGCAGTACCATGGGTCATTATCAGTGATGGAGGCACACACTTCATTGACAAGCGCTTCAGGAAGTGTCTCGCTGACCTCGGTGTGGACCACCGTGTCGCCACCCCTTATCATCCGCAGACAAGTGGCCAAGCTGAGACGTCAAATAAACAAATCAAGAACATATTGCAAAAGACAGTCAAAGCTATGGGAAAACAATGGGTATCCAAGCTACCCGATGCTCTCTGGGCATATCGCACAGCATATAAGACTCCCATCAGCATGACACCATATCAGATGGTGTACGGCAAGACTTCCCATCTTTCAGTGGAACTAGAATTCAAATCTCACTGGGCGGTGAAGAGGTGGAACATGGATCTCCAATCGGCAGGCGTAAGACGACAGATACAACTGGCCGAGCTGGAGGAATGGAGGGAGAAGGCATACCACAGTGCCAAGCTATACAAGGAGCGCACCAAAAGATGGCACGATAAGCAGATCAAGATCAAAACATTCAAACCGGGAGATAAGGTACTACTCTTTAACTCTCGTATTCGACTTTTTGGTCATGGGAAGCTTAGAAGTAAGTGGGAAGAACCTTTACCGATTCTTGATGCCGCCGATCACGGCACCACCACCCTCCAGGACAATGACGGAAGGGTTTTCAAGGCGAATGGGCAACGCCTTAAAATCTTTCTTGAGCCCGAAATACCTACGCTCGAAGAAGTGGACGTCTTCGAGCTACATGAGGTAGTATGATCACACGTTCACGGTCGAGCTCAGTCCTTCAAAGAAGCCGTGTACACTATCTCTTTTCTCCCTTAAAATTCTTTCTAATCTCACCTTTTGCTAAAAATCTCAACACAACCGGCGTTCTACACTCATATTTGGGTCCAAAGCTCGCCCATGAAGGTGACTCAGCTTGTGGCACGTCCAGCCCAAGCGAGGCCTGGCTGCCCGGCCACAGGCCATGGCCGCCCGGCCATGGGCCTAGCCGCCCGGCCCTAGGGTATGGTCGCCTGGCCACCCCTCGTGGCCGCCCGGCCACCGAAACTCAAATTTCGAGTTTAGAGCGCTTTTACCTTCTTTTGTGGTTCTGTTGAGTGGATGAGATCGAGTGGTTCGACGATTTAAGGAAAAGGTCTTCTTAGGGCAAGGCCACCATTTCCATCACCTCAGGCACCACTGCAACCTACTCACCAACCTCCGAAGGATCACCGCGACCACTAAGCCCTGAGAATATCGCCGACGACACACCCTGGCTAATAGGGCCTGTACCTCATGGCCGCCCGGCCATGGAAGGTGGCCGCCCGACCAGGGTAGACAGCCCCCGTGGCCGTTCGGCCACTCGTGAGGCTCGCCTAGCATCCCCTCGATGATCCCTCAGTGTAGATAGGCCCCCACGTGGTCTGTCTCCATCAAGGATGATCTCCAAGAAGGTGGCACACCCATTTCCTCATCCCACCTTGGGGGCGATTGCGCCAGTTAAGTGTGTGAAGAGCCTTTTTTAGGAGGAGGCTTCAGGCTCGACGAAGGATCCAGTGATCCCTAGTGCATCCACCCATACCATTCGTGGGGTGAAAACTCCCACCAGTTATGGTAAGGTGCTTGTACCTAGGATCCCTAAGCCAGATGCCTCCATAGATGAGTCCATTGACTCAACTCCACCATGGAGGATGGTGAAGAGGGTGGTAGTCCCTTCTCCAATTAGGGGACCAACGGGACAATACGAAGATTCATCCAATGAAGAAGACATGGTGGCCTCCCTTAGGAAGGAGAATGCAGCACTCAAGGCAAAATTGCATAATTTAGAGGAGCGCTGCGCTGAAGGCGAACTATGGCGGATGGACATAGATGATAAGATAGATGTTCTTAGGAATGGAATGTCCGCCAAAGTCCGCCGTCTTGCAGAAGCAATGGGGCGTCCTAATCTTTATGATCCACCCACACCATAGACGCCCATGTTTCTAGTTATCTTAGGCGTTTTAGTTCTTTTTCAATTCTGGGGTTGAAGTTTGTTTTGCTTTGTTTAATTTCCCTTTGTAATAAGCGCCTCCAATTTTATCAATTCAATAAAGGTAGGATAGTTTCCCCTTTCAATAATGAGTTTGGAAAGAATGGGCAGAACCATTCGACCTCCTGTCACTAACCCTGCAGGAACCACGATCAAAACACGATTTACAGGGTATAAACGTGCTACTTAGAAAGTTTCAGGGGAATTGAGCGAAAACTAGTGGCTGCCCGGCCATATACAGTGGCCGACCGACCATCAATTTTCACAAAAACATGCCACGTGGACTTGTCACATCTCCCCAAGGCTCCCTCAACTGAACAAACCAGCGCACGGGTCGAAAACACAACAAGGTGTGGTCACTCGGCCACTCCCCATGGCCGCCCGGCCATGGTGATGGGCTGGACTGGCCCATCTTTACCTCAAACCCAAACATGGAGGTCAGGTATACATGTTTATGTTCATATACCTCCAGTTCTTTGCGTTTCACACATGAACTTGATCAAATCATGCTCTACATGTCCATGACGTCACATTTAACTTGTGCTTGCACCATCTTTTTTCCTTATGCTAGATTAATCTTGCCTTTGGATACTCTCATGAATAGGGAACCACTTAACTTTAAGTTGTTGATTCATGTGAGATAAGATAATTAGAGGAAACCAATGGAACCTTCCCACACGAGTAAGAGTTTTATTTGTAAAATAAAATGAAGGTCCCATCTCGGATGATCTCAAGTACCTATCTTTTGTCCTACCAATGCCACATACGAAAAAGAAACTTGTACATTCGTGCTTCCTTGATTGTTTTGAGTGTTATCAAGTTTTGTGCCATTAAAAGAGCTCATTTCAATTGAGAATTTTGTCCTTCACATGCACGTTCCATGAAATAAAGTTTCTCGAAAAGGTGTGTATTAAATACCAATGATCCCATTCAAGTCCTGTTTGAAAGAAAGCGAGGCATGGAGATTAAAAAAAGGAGTATGAAAAGATGAAAAGAAAAGAAAGAAGAACTCCATGCCCTCTACTCAAACATGGGAATCAAGCAAAACACCTACAAGAGACAAGTACCTACACTACACTTGCACATGGCCAAATCTCAGTTGATTATGAATCTTTTTCTTGACACTTGATTTGATTTGATGATATAAACATGACGGGAAAGCCCCATTTTCTCGACTACCTCAGCTCCACAAAGGCCTTGGTAGTATAGGATGTGAGGAAAACAAGATTCTAACAAGGACACTTTGTCCTGTGAGTGACCGAGAGCTGGTCTTGAGATCAAAAGAGTTAGTAAGCCCTGCTTTTTTGAAAATTCTGAAAACCTCTTTATTCAAGTGTGGGGGAACCTAAAGTTGACTCTGATATATTCTTGTTCCATGCTTCAACATCTCAAAACTAAAGTGTAGACACCACTGAAATCCTAGGCGATGAAATATTCAGGAATAATATGGTGTTTGCTATGGTGAATGTGGATGTTATGCCCGATCCACTTATGCGTAATTCTACTCTTTGCTCGAGGACGAGTAAAGGTTTAAGTGTGGGGGGTGTTGATGGTCGAGAAAACCCATTTTGACCGCCAACATTTCATGTTTGAGCGCATAATTTATCAAGTTTTCATGTATTACTAATCAGTTCCACGAGTTGTGTACAAAAGTTGGATGCAGGAGCATGTCACGTACAAAATAATGAAGAAATGGACAAAATAGACACAAAGTGGCAAGGGAAAGGCATGGGCCAAAAGTGTCTGGCCGGCCGGCAATACACCATGGCCGCTCGGCCATCCTCCCTGGTTGCCCGGCCATCAGCAGGCCCAGGCAGCCTCCCAGCCCAGTTGGGTGGCTGCCTGGCCATGCCACATGGTCGCCCGGCCACATCACCAATCCAATCTTTGACCTGCATGCAAAGAAACACAAATGAAGACAAATCCAGCCGTGCAACCAAGAATCAAATGTATCCAAGGGATGAAAAACCATGATGTAACGGATTGATGACGTCAGGGATCTATGGAGTGGCCGCCCGACCAATAGGAGTGGCCGCCCGGCCACCCCCCAGCTCATTTTTCACGTACATCAACTCCAATAACCGTCAACTGACTCCAGGAGTGCATATCAACCGTCGGATCTTCAAAGTCGGTTCATCGAGTGGCTGCCCGGCCACCCTACATGACCGCCCGGCCATGCACATTGGCCGCCCAGCCACCGACCTACCCCACTACCGACCTTGCACACCTACAAATACCCCTCTCGGTCTCCAATGCTATAAATACCCCCTGGGAGGTCATTTGCAAGGTGTGGTGGATCAAAAAAAGAATAGTGTGGTTGTGTAGTTGAGTGTAGAGATTAGTAGTAAGGCCACCCTTGGCATTATAGAGAGAGCCAGGTGTATCAAGAGTGAGTAATGAGTTGTAGAGTGAAGGAGTCAGATTTCCCTCTGGTATTCTATTCCCGAGCTCATATTCTCAGAGGAAATATTACTCTATTTCTAGGATACTGTGGCGGAACCGCCGATTTAATCCGGGCTAAGCACACCTGCCACCTCTGGCTTGCAGTGCGATTAGACCGAACTAAACCCGGTCGTCCGTCGAGAGTCATTCGACTCCCGATATTACCTTTTCCCAGAGGAACCGACATCATACACATCCGACTCACGATGGAGCCACAACAGAAACATCATCACAGGCAGTTAAATAGCATAAAAGTAGATTTATTTACAAACCAGTTTTTACATAAAATACCAGTCCAACATAATATTATACGGTAGCAAGTTTGAAAGTTTCTCGCAGCGGAAAATATAAGTTTAGGTCACCATGTTATCACCAAAAGTTTTGCATTAGAGGTACAACATCGAGCCCACCGATATTGTCCTCGTGCCACTTAGTCACTTCATCCTACATGAGGGCATGCCCCGCCTCCAACACAGGTGCACACCATGAATTCCATACCTGCGCTCAAAATGTGGGGCAAACCCTGAGTACTAATTACTCAGTAGGTCTTAATGGATTTGGCTTACGGCTGACGCGAAGCAGCTTACTAACAAGTAGATCCTTAGCTTTTAGTTTTTAACAGCAACTTAATTAACATAAATAACAAGTTTCATTGTCTCTATGATTGCCAACATAGTAGTAAGTCTTTGCAAGATAACAACTCAGCTCAAACATGTAGTATTCCAAAAACCATGAGTATTAAGCACTAAGAGTTTAAGTAATTACTACGTTGCCCGACAGTGATATTGGCATTCCCACACCTGGTGGGCATCAGCGATTCGAATCGATTTTTAATTCCCGGGAATGACTATCATGCCAGGGGTATATGCTTACTAGCCATCGCGTTCCCACATATAGCCCCAATCTTAACCTGCCTCGTCCCAAGTTCGATTCACTCCCGCCTAGCCCCCGGGTTGTGCCCCCATGACGAGCCTGCCGACATCTCGGTCTCCCCGTCATGAGTACCAAGCTCCCCCGGGCCACCTTCCTCTCAACCAGCGGGTAGGAACGTGTCTCTGTGCTTCGGACGAGCTCAGGAAAAACTTTTCCGGTCCCACTCCCCGGATAAGCACTTTAGCAATGTTATGCCGATCAGCAGACGAACAGCGGACGGGCCTTAAACGACTCGGGCGGAGTCCGGGTGCGACATCATGATAAAGGAAATACTGAAATAAATCTCCGCCCGGTCTCTATTTAACTTCATGAGCAACAGTAAAAAGTGATATGACTGTAAGCTTTTTGTAACTTTGAAAACACCTACGTGACGAGTACACACACTCGTGTTTACCCGTACCTAGCAATTTCTAGGCATACTCGTCCTACGAACTCTATGTATAGGTGCTAAGGCCAGGGTGGCCAGGAAGTCTAATGCAATTGGTTACAAGCAACTCCTAATGCATATGCGTAATCATCAAGTATAATTTATTTGCTGGGTAGAGTATGGTCCTGCCTACCTTCTTCACTAGGGTCAGTAGATTCCTCCGGAGCGTAGTCTGGTTCCTGCTGCTGGCCCTCTGGTTCCTGGTGCAACTCCTCTTCGGGTTCCTCCGCGACGATTTGGTTCGGCGGTGGTTCTTCGTTCGCGGAATCTATATGCATATCAGGATGCAAAAGGAGTATGTATTACTGTAATGCTTCTTCACGATGCAAATGTAGATGCGATGCGGTGAATCATGATGTATGGAAAAGAGTTACGCATATTGAGGCGAAAGTTGTTTCGCACTAAGAAATCGTACAAGCCATCATCTACGACAGCTTAGCTTGTCACATAAAATAACGTGGTGTGTGACTGAGTTGCATCGATTTATGCGAAAAGATCGATGTCTACTATCATCTAGAACTCTTTTATGCTATAAGGAGCACAAAAACTAGGTATAACCATTTAGAACCTAATTTTTATATAAACAACATTTCTTCATTTATTTCCATGCTAAAAACACATATAGGGGCAAAATGGTAATTAGCAGTGGACATTTGAGCTACCAAAATTTTCATAGAGCCTACACAGAATAAAAAGGTCTCTGCCCAAATTTCACAATTTTTGGAGTTCATTTTAGCCATATTTTCTATTTATCGAGGTTTTTCATGCTTGCACAAAAACAGGGGCAAAACTGTCTTTTCCTACTCAACCATCATACCCATTCTGTAGATCTATTTATTAGGAACAAAATGCAACAAAGTTTGCTATTTTTGGATTTTTATACACTTTATTATGATTTTTCAAAGTTTCAGCCTTTTTAAAAGCATTTTAATCGAAAATTAAACAGACCCAGGGCCTATCTGTAATTATTCATAGCTTCCGAGGGTTCCCGTGCAAAATTTACAAGACTCAGTGCACAGTGCGGTGGACTGATTCGCAAATAATGGAAAAAGCAGGGGCCGGATCTGAAATTTGCCCGGCCCCCTTCTTCTTCCTCGCGTCGGCCGCGGCCGCGCGGGAGGGCGCGCGCGCGCCGGCGAGCCGGGGCTCGCCGCGGCCGCGACATGAGTTGGGGAAGGTGTTCCCCGTGCGGGGCTTCTACCTTGGGGAGGCGGTGACGGCGGAGACGGCGTGGACGAGGCGGGCGACGGAGATGAACCGAGGGTGAACCGGCGCGACGCGACGTCGAGGCGAGGTCGAACCTCGGCGTCCGGGCGGGGAACGGCGACGAGGTCAAGGGCGCGAGGTGCGCGGGAGCGAGGCGAAGGTCGCGGGGTAGGTGGGGAGACACGGGGAGCGACGGAGGGGGCGGCGCGAGCTCGTGCTCGGAGCTCGCCGTCAATGGCGGCGCGAACTGGCGCGGGCGGGGAGAAGCGGAGAGGCCGAGCGGAGGGAGCCTAGGCACGCGAATGGGGTCGGGGAAAGAGGCCGGCCCTCGCCTTCGCCTTGGAGGCGCGCCTTGCGCGCGCTGTCCGCGCGCGGCAGGGGCGCGTGGCCGCGGCGGCCGGGGTGGCCGGCGCGTGGCCACGGCGCGCAGCGCGCAGCGCCGCGTGGACGCGCGCGGGCGGCGAGAGAAGAGGGAGGCGCGTGGGTGAACCCAGTCTATGGACCGGTGGGACTGACAGGTGGGACCAAGGACGGAAACAAAGATCAGGGTGCATGGACTGGGTGCACGGAGCGAGGGGCCTGGGATCGACCCATGCGCTGGCGCGGGCGGGGCTGACAGGTGGGTCCCGCCTGTCATACAGACGAGAAAATAAAAGAAAATCGAAAAAAGATAAACCCCCTTTGACCAGCTGATTAGGTTTCTGAATTTTGCAAATTTGACCAATTTAGAGGCCGAATTTGAAAAAGTCCCAATTGAATGAAATGTTGTACTTTTTGAAATCTAGAACTTTGTCAAAAGGACCTATACCAGATTCCAAATTTAAAATGATTTAAATTTGAAGATAACTTGCTGACTCCTGTTTGACCAATTAAAACCCCCAACTTGAAAATTATAAAAGTCCATTTTTGGTGCATTTTCATGAAAGGCGAACTATACCAAAGTTGCATAGAATCTCATGATCTACAACTTTGGTATTCATGACATGGCAAGATTTTGAATTTTGTTTCACAAAATTTTGAATTTACCAAACAGGGCTGAATTTGGCAAAAGTCACATTTTCACATAAAATGACCCAAAACTAGATTTCAACATTCATGCATGCCAAAGCACAAAATACCAAAGTCATTCCTTATGGGATTACCTACAAGTTTGATATGTAAGGTTTTATGAAAAACACAAAGGCCTTAAAGTTATATCCACAATTCAAACACAGCTTTTTCTGAAAACTAGGTTTAGTTGCTCAATTGACCTAGTTTATGCATGCTTTTCAAGATAAAAGGCCTTGGAAAAGATGTCATTATGCTAATGATTTTAGTGTAATGCATTTGAGATGCCTAGGGCATCACAGATACAGTAAAGTTCGTTGCTCCTCTGCTTTATTTATTTCGTACTTACTTTACTTACATACTTAGTCCCCACTTAATAGTTTACGGGTGACAAGTGTGCTCTGAGTAGTTTAACTATACAATTGTGCTTGCTTTCTGGCTTCGAACTAGTGTAGTAGCAAACTCGGTTGTGTAGACATGGTGTCTAGACTAGAGTTTGCCTTTGGAGGTGTCTTGTCCCACGCAGTTTTGGTTGGTAGTCCCACCTGGTGACAGCGGGTGTGTGTCCTGTGTAGTCCAACCCCATCGTTTGAATAAGTTGTCATCGACGCATAGCTGAGTCCTGTAGCGCCCGCCTTTCTCATCTAGGTTATCAGCACTCTGGTGCCTGGAAGTGGTTCTATAGCCTCAGTGTCCAAGTAAACCTATTAAGTAGAGTACTAGTTTGTTTAGTAAGGTTAAGTTGTTCTATCTAAAGTAGCGATCCTGCTCTGCTCTGTTAATTATCTCTACAATTGCTGGTCATCACTGTTCGGTTCTGCTTGTTCTACGTTAAGTTACTCCTCGTTTCTCGTGGATTTCGATACCCTGGAATACTCTTGGGTGAAAAGCTACAACGTGTTTCCATGCGCTTGCGGATTTATTTCAGTAGGCTAAGAAACGCCAATAGTTAGGAGAGCCGAGTGCATATAATGAAGTGATGTGAAAAGCCTAAGAGGTTTTGAGCACTTGTTAGGTGAGCTGAGTGCCATCCAAAAGGCCAAATAATTAACCCTGGTTTTGAACTAGCTGAGTGCTTGAAGAATGTTCTCCCGTCAGCTTACCTGTTGTCCAGCCCCTAGAAAACTCAGTTAGGAGAGCTGAGTAATATTCCATCCGAGTAGTGTACTCGGGCGCATCATGTCGCGCCGTTACCCGATGTCATAGATTGCAGGTTTCTGGGTGCTCCTTCTATTAGAAGTGATGGCACGACCTGTTAAATATGACGACGCCGGTGGAAGTTCGCACCGCGCTCATCTTCTTCCCCAAAATTGCTAGGGTTTTGTAGCCGCCACCACTCATTTTCGCTAGTAAATCTCCCACATTGCGCTGGGTTGATGGATGCGCTTAAAGTCGAAGGTGATCAACCGCAATGTTGAGGAGATGGCGCCAAAGAGGAACACAAGATCCATTGTCCCCGCCGCACAAGATGTGTCAAGCTCACTTATGGCAGGGGAGCCTCTGGACCAAATGCTTGCCTGGACCATAACTACGGTCGAGGATTTCCACCTAGAGGACCTAAAGAAGCTAGGACTGCTCTCAGAGAAGACCGCCGGTATGTGGAAGACATAGATTGGGAGTCTGTACCCTGAGGTTCTTCCCCATCTCACAGCTGTGTTTGCTTGGTATTTCTACCACGGTCTTGGGCTTCTGATATGCTCATTTTTGCGAGGATTGCTTCATTACTATAAACTGGAACTAGCAAATCTAAATCCCAATTCCATCATTCAGTTGTCAATCTTTGTCCACCTATATGAAGGCTTCTTAGGGATTTTGCCACATTTCAATCTCTAGCGGTATTTGTATTTCTATAAACGCCATAGCAAGGATGGGTAGGGCATGTACATTGGAGGAGTTGGATTCTAGTTGCGTGATAGCATGAGGCTACGTTACCTATACTTGCCCCTGTTGTCATTCAATAAATTCTAGACTGATAAGTGGTTCCTCATGGAAAATTTAGAGAACTCTGTCCCTGCCAACTCCAGTTGTATTCCACCAGGGGGAGATTGTTGGCAGGAAGGAGTGCCGGACGATGAAATAGAGGATGTCACAACATTGTTGGAGAAGATTGTCGATCTGAGGAATAGGGACCTCACGGCCAAGGCTGTAGCAATAGATTTTGTGCACCATGATATTCAACAACTGAAGGACAGAGTTCACCCAGCTTGCTTCTACCAACCGTGAGATTAACAAGGAGGTCACTCCGGCAGAGATCAAGGCCCGAATTAAGACATTCTTTACAGGAAAAATTACAAATCTCGGTGCCCCTCAATCATTTTCAGTGTAAACACCCAGATCAGGTATGGTGTGCTGAACTTCTTCTAGCTGGCTACAATTTAGTTGCTATAGTGAAACTAAAAAATATGATCTCTTTGCTGCCTATCACTGCAGGGTATCTGTTTTAAATTCTTCTCTAAACCTCCATACCCTAGCGAAGCTCCAATTCAGGCAAAAAGAACAACTGACTCTGAATATGCCGGTCCGGATCTTGATGGCGTCACAGCTGGAGATATGCCGCCGAATTTCTATGCTGAAGTTGTAGATGAGGACCAAATTGGAAAGGATCTAGCGCAAACTGAAGAAATCGCCACTTTGGAGGCAGATCACTGGGCGACTCGTTAGGCTAGCTAGCAAAACATTGCGAATAGCTGATACTATCAGGTGAGGAGAACGAGCCTTCATATGATGAGACTCTCCGTACCCGGAAACGTCAAACAATTGAAAAATCAGAGGCTATGGGCAAAGAGCTTGAGTCCTCATTTTCCACATCCAGTAGCCGGGTGAAACCATTTGTTAGAATAGTGAGATCCAGGATTCAACTACCGTCGTAAGTTTCATTCATGTTCCATTGCCTTGGACTTGTAGAGTAAATCAAATTCCTGACTCCTTTTTTTTACAGGGCTGCCGAAGTGGATTCCCAAGAGGTGGGAAGAAACGCCTCTGTATGACCCCCTGATCAAGAAGCAGAGAGGAAAAACGAGGCCCTTGAAGGGAAGACGACTCCGCCTCTGCCAAACAATGCTCCGGATTTTCTTGCATCCAGTTTGGGAGAAAGGTCCAAGCAGTCGGCAGACCAGGGGAAGGCGCCTGATTTTGTCGGCTCTTCCCATGGGATGAACCCTCCGGAGCAGGCCTTTGAAGTAGTGGAGCGCCTGCCGGACTCAGCCACAATTAATGACCCTGTATAACCTCACTTTGACAGAGTCCATCATAGATAATGCCACAATAAGTGATTCATGGGAGCTGGCAGTACATGGGTTGATTGACATAACTCCTGCTATGATCAAGGATATGCCGGTAATGCATCGAATGTCATGCCCTCAATGGTATCTTACTTTTCATATACTTAGATTGATGCCTGACTCCTGGTTGCTAGTGTAGGACTACTTTCGTGAAATGTTCCGCATATATACTGAGCATGCTAAACTGAAGAAGCAATTGGCCACTGAAGAGCAGAGAGCCACAGGTAAGAAGCACCTACAATTTTCCAGTCATCGTATTATGTCTGGAGAACTCTGACCCGGGTGCCATGTAATGGTCCTATTTCAGAAAAATCAGGGCTGACTTACATGCTGGTCAATCAGCTTTATGATAGAGCTAATGTGTACAAGGACCTGAGATCATACTCGGCTTGGTTATCACCGGAAAAAAGTGTGTTCAGGGTGCTCGGCCCGTAGACGTCAAGTGCGAGGACTTGGAGCAAAGCTAGAGTACTTGGAAAACCGAGTGCTGGGACCACTCAGCTTAAGGGTAGAAATGCTGCAGGTGCTCCGAGTTCCAAGTGTTTGGTAACTCTCTGCCTTCTGGCTCACTGAGCTTGAACGTAGCCTGGCTGGCAACTTCCTTGACGAGATATGGCCCCTCCCATGGGGAACTCTTCTTTGCCTGCCCTGCTGTGGAAGTCTTGTATTTGAGGATGAGGTCACCGATGTTGTAGGAACCAATCTTGACATTCTTGTCATAGTAGCGCTTGAAGGCTTGTTGGTATTTGACAGACTTGAGGGCAACATGTAGGCATTCACCTTCAATGAGATCAACATCTTCGGTTCTTGATTGCTCTACTGCTGGTATGTTTTTGAATGCCACTCTAGGAGCCCCATGTATCAGGTCTATGGGTAGGATGGCTTCCGATCTGTACACCATGAAGAATGGGGTGTTGTCATTGATGGCCTTAGATGGCTGAGTTCGCAGTCCCTAGATGACATATGGCAACTGCTGGAGGAACTTTCCCTCGTATGGCTTTAGCTTGTTGAAGATGGCTGGCTTGAGGCCATGCAGGATCATCCCATTGCCGCGTTCTACCTATCAGTTGGCTCATGGGTGTTGAACCGAAGCGTAACGCACTAGAATCCCTTGCTTCTTGCAGAAATAAAAAATGCCGATGCTGCAAAGTTTGTGCCAAGATCCGTGATGATTTCTGATGGAACATCAAATCTGTGCATGATTTCCTCAAAGAATTGTATCACCCTGGCCGCTGTCAGCTTTTTGATTGGCCTGTATTCTATCCACTTTTAAAACATATCAATTGAGAACAAGATGTGATCATATCCTCCTAGAGCCTTCTTGAAGGGTCCGATCATGTTCAGCCCCCAGCATGCGAATGGCCAAGAAATCGGGATGTTCTGCAACTCAGATGCTGGAATGTGTTATTGCCTTGCAAAGAACTGGCAGCCTCCGTATCTTCGGATGATTGTTTCTATGTCTTGCTTTGTAGTTGGCCAGTAGAATCCTACCCTGAATGCCTTCCCACGAGTGTTCTAGGTGCTGCATGTTTAGCACATGAGCCCGAGTGGATTTCATGGAGCAGATTGATTCCTTCCTCGTGCAGAATAAACTTCAAGAGTACACCAGATGCTACAGCTCACCTGTAGAGTTGATGGCCAATTAAGGTACAACTTTTACTCCTTCGATGAATCCTGTCTCCTGCAGACTTTGGCTCTGGAAGAGTGCCAGATTTGATGTACTCAATGATCTCTACCCTCCAATCGGCCTTGATAACTAGCACTTGCACCTCTGTGGGTTTGGCTTGCTGAGCTTATCCTTCTTCCTCCACTGTTGGCTTGTCAAGGACCTGGACAAATATGCCGGGTGATACCTCAGCTCACTTGGAACCCAGTTTTGATGGAACATCGGCCGCTACGTTGTCGTCACTGACCACGTGGTGGAATTCTATCCCCTAGAATTTTCTTTCGAGTTTTCTGACTTCTGCACAATAAGCGGACATCTTCTCTGATGAGCAGCTCCAGTCCTTGTTGACTTGGTTGATCACCACCAATGAATCGCCGTAGATGAGCAATCTATTGATGGCTGGTGACTCGACTATGCGTAGGCCGTGAATCAGTGCTTCGTACTCTGCTGCATTATTGGAGAGCTTAATTTCAAGCTGGAGGACGTATTTGAGTTGCTCGCCATGGGGTGATATGAAGAGAACTCCAGCCCCAGCTCCCTCCTGGTTCAAGGACCTGTCGAAGTACTTGACCCAATGTTCTGGCCTTTCTAGATTTGTGAGAACTTGCGACTCTGTCCACTCAGAGATGAAATCTGCCAGTGCTTGGGACTTTATTGCAGTCCTGGTCCTGAAGTTGATGTCATAGGCACCCAGCTCGCATGCCCATTTGGCTATTTGTCACACCCTAGTTTTAATTCCAATATTTTATAATAAATTCTAAGCCATTTATTTAATTTTCTAAGGCTTATGTGTTTAGATTACATTTACCATGATTTATTAGAATTAAATTAATGCATAAAAGTAACCATAGGCCTTACTTTCTTGTGCATACATGCTGGTGCATTCTTTATTGTTTGTATGAATTATTTGAATTTGTAGGACCATTGCTCTCTTTTCAAAAGAATTCAAAAAAAAAGAAGAAGAAGAGAGGAGCTAGCCCAGGCCACCGGCCTAGCCAGCAGCCCACCTAACCCCCTCCACCTAACCGCCTGGGCCAAAAGCCGACCCAACCGCGCTCCCCTTCCCTCTCTCTCGCGCCATTGACCAGTGGGCCTTGTCCCCCTCTCACTGCCCAGTGGGTCCCGCCAGTCATCTTCTCCCCCGTCCTCTCGCCGCAAATCCCGCGTGCCTGCCTCTCTTTGCTCGGCCACGTCAGCAGCACGAGGTGGAAACCCTTCCCCCGAAAATGACGCCCACGTCTTCTTCCTTAATCCCCCGCATTCAATCCCCAAAAATCTCGCGGCCATTCCTCCCTTCCTTCACTGCTCCATGGCGAGCTATCAAAGCCGCCGGCCACCCCTCCACGTCCGCGACACTCCGGCTCACCCGAGCCCTATAAAACCATAACCCAACCTTCGCCATGACCTCCTTTGCCATTCCACCAATACAGTTCCACTCCCTCGCACCACAGAGCCCGCAATCCACCGCTGAACGCCACCCTCGGTAAGCCAGCTTCGCCGTCAAATTCGCCATCACCGAGGCCGCTCTTGCCAACTAACCGTCACCTCCGCGTTCGCAGGTTCTCCGTGGAGTCGTTCCGCGGGTTTTAGACGTGAGCCTATGCCTCTACTGCCCTGTACACGAGCTCCGTTCATCCCCGACCGCTGTCCTTCATTGCCACGCCACACCGCCCATTCCCCGGCTTCCACGAGCCCCTGGTGAGCTACGCCTTGGCCCTCTTACTCTCCTGAGCTAATCCTAGGTGTGCGAAACCACCTCCAGGCCCCGACACATGCGCGTCCGGCGAGCCATCGCTACGGGCAGCGGTCCCCGCCGCACTGGGGGTTCGCCATTGCCCCCTTTCAATCCTGGCCCTTGGATCTATCTCGTGTGGCCGAGATTATAACACGCCATACCCTTTCGCGGGCGAATCCCAGCACGCCACGCGTCTCACTTAACACAGTCAGCACCAGCCCCGCACGTCAGGCCAACGTGCCAAGCCACATCACTGGACATGTCACCGCCACGTACCGCAGACCCGGTCAACCGTGGTTGTTTCGCGCTTAGGCCCCTAAGTTCTCCTTGAATCAACCCGCAGTCCATTCCTTTGGAAAAATAATTAGATTTAGGTCATGTTTTTATCGGTTTAGCCCTTGGGCTTTCTCAGTTTTGAACCCGCAGTCCAGTCCTCAGAGTTTTTGCTCTAAAACCCTCGGCGGTTAGGTTTAATTATGTTTAGGACCTCGGTTTTTCAAAGTTAGCCCCTGGTTTAGTTTATATATCACAGATTTATCCCTAATAACTTGTTTTGGGCATAACTTTCGCGTTTAACTCCGATTTGAGTGATTCTTGCCCTCACGTGATCGTTGCAGAACGTAGAATGTTTTTGCCATAGTTTTATCTTCTGTTTTTATGATATGATGTACTGTTGCTTATCTTTTTTTAATTGTTTGCGTGTATGTGTGAATGGAAATGCTTGTATGTTGCCGTGAACATGTTTGGACCGTGAACTGTTCATTGGAGACGAAGTGGAGCAGCTTGAAGGTTTTGAGCAGCAGCAGCAAGACCAGTTTGAGGAAGGCACGTATAACATGGACAACCTAATAACCCTTCAATCACCTCATATGCATGTGTCTAATTTGTATGCCCATAAGGATTATACGTTAGCCCCTTTTACTTGATGTTTTACCTATGGGGATGCATGTTGGTTAAGTTTTGCTACCTTTGTTATACGTTCGCAAACACATGTTACCTTTGTTAATAATCTTGTTAATGGATCTATGCAATACTTTTGTGAGCGTGACCCTCTGTGCTGAGGTTCTTGAGTGGTTCATGTCTCTTTTTTAAAATTGGCTTTTTAGCAACATGGTTTAGGGGGCATTAGCAATGTGCTTAGTGGTTTTGCTCATAGCTACTCTCCATATGGACCGGTTCACAAAGCGACAACCGGGGACAACCGTACTACCATCAGACTGGTATGGGACAGTCTTGACTTAATAATTAAGTCGTTATGGTGTAAGTAATTTACCTACGGGGCAAGAGGGGGAGTAAGTTTCTGTGGTCGCTGCACTGCCTTAGGTTGAGTGTACTAAGTGCTTCTCCCTTTGTGAGGCGGACACCACCATTGCGGCGCTTGATTCCATGCGGTTGCTTCTTACCAACGTGACTTTTGTAATGGTCTCGTAGTGTGCTTCCTAGCCATCTCATCTAAGGTAATGAGGTGAACAACTAGCGTAGCCCGCGCCTTATGGGTAAAGATGTACAACCTCTCGAGAGTGTAAAACTGACATGTCAGCCATGCCCACGGTTATGAGCGGCCCAGATCCTTTATGCTGATTAGTGGGTTTCTGGTTTGGTTTGGAAGTTGGTTTTGTTGTTAATAATGTCGACTAATATTCTTATGCAATATCTTTTGGGCTAACAGTTATGAACTCATTGGTAGTAACTAGCTGATAAATGAAACTGACCAACTAAAAGCTCATGCAAATGTGTCAGCCAACCCTAGAGCTTCATGGTTCATGTTATGCTTGTTGAGTACAGTTGTGTACTCACGCTTGTTATTTATTTTCCTATGTTGGGTGAATCACCAACCGCTGTTCAGTTGAGGAAGGCATGGAGGATTATGTTCAAGGTCATGATGAGTACTAGATCTGCCACTCTTCCAGTTGACGTCCCTGTGGTGGCTCATTTTGCTATCGTTTACGCTTCTGCTATATGACTCTGTTATAAACACTTGTGGTCTCAATGTAATAATGTGATGATACGCTATGTAACATTTTATTTTACCTTTATGCACGTTCTATGATGTCACTTTTGTCATAATATATGTGAGACTTGTTCCTG
This sequence comes from Paspalum vaginatum, assembly GCA_030272315.1. Classification (NCBI taxonomy): domain Eukaryota; kingdom Viridiplantae; phylum Streptophyta; class Magnoliopsida; order Poales; family Poaceae; genus Paspalum; species Paspalum vaginatum. The sequence continues at coordinate 23,948,179 of CM059015.1, read as the reverse complement.
GCACATATAAATTGTTCTGGTTTCGTTGGTTGAGAACCGGGGTACGCTATGTAACGTTTTATTTTACCTTTATGCACGTTCTGTGATGCCACTTTTGTCATAATATATGTGAGGCTTGTTCCTGGCACATATAAATTGTTCTGGTTCCGTTGGTTGAGAACCGGGCATGACACTATTCTTCCGATTGCCTCCTTGTTGCGCAGAATGTCTCTGATGGGGAAAGCGGTGACGACTACCACTCTGTGCTCCTCAAAATAATGGCACAACTTGCGGCATGTAATGAGGACAGCATATAAAAGCTTATGAACTTGAGGTTACCATATTTTGGCTTGGCTGAGGACCTCACTGATGAAGTACACCAAGTGCTGGATCTTATAGATGTGTGCTTCGTCCGTCCTCTCGGTGACGAGTGCTATACTCACCACGTGCGTAGTGCAAGCCAAGTATAGGTACAGATCCCCTGCAGGTGTGCTGCCTTGCGCTCGGATTGGGGCAGCCAGCACCGGAGGTGAAGAGAGCAAGATCTTGAGTTCGTCCAATGCCTTATGCACATCTTCTGCCCATTTAATTGTGTCGATCTTCTTGAGGAGCTTGAAGAAAGGGAGCCCTCAGTTACCAAGGCAAGAGATGAATCGGCTGATGGCGGCCATGCACCCGGTGAGCTTTTGGACCTGCTTCTAGGATGTCGGTGGCTCCATGCTCATGATTATCGATATCTTTTCTAGGTTGGCTTTGATCCCACGGTTACCGATGATAAAGCCCAAGAGCTTGCCGGATGGTATGCCAAAAATGCATTTCTCTAGGTTCAGCTTCCACCTGTAGACCCTGAGGCTATTGAAGGTTTCTTCTATGTCACCGATGAAATTGTCAGGGTCTCTGGTCTTGATCACGACATCATCAACGTATGCTTTAACATTCCTGTCCCACTGTTTTGACAAGCAAGCTTGGATGCTTTGTTGGTAGGTAGCCCCAGGGTTCTTAAGTCCAAAGGACATAGTCTTGTAGCAGTAGACCCCATAGGGTGTGATGAAGGATGTCTTCCCTTGGTCTTCTGGAGCCAGAGCAATCTGGTGGTAGCCTGAGTAACAATCTAGAAAAGAGAGCAGGGCGCAGCCCGCTGTAGAGTCTACGATCTGATCTATCCTAGGTAGCCTGAAGGGATCCTTCTGGCAATGTTTGTTAAGCTCGGTATAATCAATGCACATCTTGCACTCTTTTTTATTCTTTTTCATTACAAGTACAGGATTTGCTACCCAATCAGGGTGGAAGACTTCTCTAATAAAGCTGGCTATTGTCAGCTGAGCCACCTCTGCCGTAATGGCCTCTTTCTTTTCGTTGGAGAAACGGCGCAGCTCCTTCTTGACGGATTTGGCACCCGGCTTGATCTTCAACTTGTGCTCGGCCAGCTCCCTAGGAATGCCAGGCATATCTGATGGTTGCCAGGCAAACATGTCCTAGTTTTGGAGTAGGAGCTGGACGAGTGCGTCTTCCTATTTGTGGTCAAGGCTGGCCCCGATAGTCGCCATCTTTTTTGGGTCGTTGAGGCCTAGGTCGATTCGCTTCGTAGGGACTGCCGATTGCATTACGCACCGGTTGGTGTCAGCGGCCGGGATGGTTGGTTGTATCTTTTGCAGCCAATGCCTTACTTCTTCCTGAGTGGCTTCGTGCTCGAGGTCCTTTGATGCCGCGAGTGCTGCCTAGTCGCACTCATGGGAGATCTTGAAATCTCTCGGAATAGTGAGGACGCCATGAGGACCCAGCATCTTAAGCACCAGGTATGAGTCATGAGGAATTGCCATGAACTTGGTGAGTGCCAGTCTTCCAAGGATGGCATTGTAGGAGGAGTCGATGCGAGCCACCTCGAATCGGATGTACTCATTCCTCCAATTGCTCTTGTCACTGGAGGTGACGGGCAAGGTGATATGCCCGAGTGGTCGAGTGCCTCGCTAGGGCACTATGCCATAGAATGGAGTGTCTGACTCCTCCAAGTCCTGTACGCTGACCCCTAGCACGAGGAGGGTCTTCTCGAATAGGATGTTGAGGCCGCTTCCTTTGTCGATCAGCACGTTGTGCAGGAGGAATGAGCGCACGATTGGGCTGACGACGAGTGGATAATGGCCTGGGTCATTGAAGTCACACCAGTGGTCATCCCTGCTGAAGCTGATTGCTTGTTTGGACTGCTAGTAGAATGTTGGGGTAGCTGTCTAGTGCCGTCAGTACTTGCCTGTTGATTAGCTTCTGCTTGCATTTGCTTTCCTTTGAGCCATGCCCGCCATAGATAACGGCCACCACGTTGTTCATGACGGGGAAGCCATTTCTTGCACATGGATCCCGGTCCTCCGCGTCCTTATTGGCTAGCTGCTTGCCATCGTCCTTGTCGTCTGAGCCATCTCCCTTCTTCGGGGGAAGGGTGCCCCATCAGGAGTAGGAACTGAAGGCCCCGGCAATTGCATTATGTGTGCCCCATCCTAGGATGTACTGGGCAGGGTTTGTCGAGGATGTCTTTCATCGTCCGCCATGGTCGCTTGCCGGAGTAGCCAACGGCATTGACGGTGTTGTTTGGCCCACGCTTCAAGGTCTGCCTGTTGCCACCACGGCGCTAGTCGCGTCAGTCATCGCCGCCCCGGTGCCGATCAGGCTGGTTGTCGTTATCGTGGTGCCTGTCGTGGCGATCATCATTACCCCGCCTTGGTTCGTGACCTCTCTTGTGCGAGAGGGTGTTCAGCGGGCGTCGGCGTACTTGTTGGCGATGTTGAAGAGGGACTCAATGCTGCTGGGAAGCTTTCTTGCGAGCTTCTCCAGGAGCCACTCATCCTGGAGGCCTTCCTTGAAGGCGTTGATGATGATCTGATCGGGTACGTCCACCACCTGGTTTTGGAGTTCGGACAAGCATTAGATGTACTCCTTGAGTGTCTCGTGATGCCCCTGACATATGTAGGTGAGGTCCTGCATAGTTGCCGACTAAGTGGTAAGTATCGTGGATGTTTGAAATGAACTTCTCGTAGAATTGGGGCCAGGTGGCGATGGAGCCAGCCGAAAGATTTTCGAGCCAGCGTAGGGCCTGAGGCCCCAACATGTTGGGGACGTAGGCCAGTGCCATGTTGGAGTCACCGTTGGCGGCCTTGACTCCAAGATGGTAGAGTAGAGCGCATTCCTTTGGGTTCCCCATGGGATGGTACTTGTCGATATTGACCATCTTGAAGGTGGAGGGCCACGAGACCACCCTGATCTAGGTGGAGAAGACCTTGATTCTGTTGTACTCAATGAACGGCAGATCATCGAAGTTATGGTCATAGCACTGGTTGCTCTTGCTCGTGGAGGTCAGCCATGAAAACCTCCTCCGAGGGATCATGAGCTGAGGAAGCCGTGAGCTCGGTCGGCCGGAGAGGAGGTTCCGGCAGCCTACCTAGCCGGGTACTGCACCACCGAGTGGTCTAGCTAGCAGAGATAGAATCGAGATGAGCCCTAGCGAAAGGCCCATCAGGGGCACCAGCATGTCTTCAGGGTCATAGATTTCACGTCAATGAATGTGGGGAAACCCTATCGGGATAGGGCCACCCACATGGCATCGTAGTAGGTGGCGGCCTGAGTTGCGCAGGCCATACGGCGCCACTTTCGCTGAGTGGGCACTGGAGCTTAGCAGGCTCGCGGGAATGCTGAAGCCCTGAGTCCTCACCCCGAGTGCCTCCACCGCATGACTTGGGACCATTCGGAGGAGCGTGGTACTAGCATAGTGCCGGCCGAGGTCAGCGAGGCCTGTGCTATAGTCCAGGTTGGACCCGATGCGCGATGTGTCTGGGTTGTTGGGGCCTGTACTAGAATGCACCATGTGTTTGGTGGAGATTTCCTTCGGACGGCACTCAGGAGTCGGGGCGGGAGGCGCGATCCGTCCCTCGCGACATTAGAGGTGGGGCCGGGTGGCAGGTTTTGCCCACCAGTCCCCTTGTCGTAGATGGGATCTGCCTTGGCGATTGCTGAGGTGGAGCCGATGGAGCTGGGGCATGAATTGCCCCGGGCGGCAGATCGGATCCACCCCGTGTCTGACAGAGGAGAGGTTGACGAGGCGCGTGGCGCCATGGGAGTCGGCAGGCCGCCAACGAGGTGCTCGTTGCCGTGCTTGTCGACAACAGAGGTGAAGGAGCCGAAGGAGAAGATCTCCCCCGGCCTGAGACTTGATTGAAGCGTGGAAACGGATTCCCATCATGGTCTGTGGATCCTACTTACCACTGCCTACCTAGCTCACCTACTATGGGAGTTTAGTCCCAATAGCCCACACAGGGTAGGTCCTGCGATGGTTTTGAGATTGGTTAGGGTGGCGAGGAGATCGTGGATGGTGTACAGCATGCAGGAACATGACGATCTGACAGGTTCGGGCTGCTTGGTTGCATAACACCCTACATCCTGTATGAGGGTTGTGGATTGTATTGCTGGATATACGAGAGATTGGGAGAGTTTCCTAATGGTCCCTAGCTCCCCTTATATAGGCCGAAGGAACTAGAATTACAAGACACATCCCTAGAGAGTTGCCTGTCACTAAACTCGTCGGATTACACACTGGATATATAGGATAAGATCCTAACAAACATCATCCAAAGCAATCTGAGTGGCTTGCTTGAAGGTCATGCCAGCCGCTTCCTTAGGCCGGGGGTCAAACCAGTTGGCCCACCCGTCAAGATGATATAATTAGTCGTCATAGGGCACCTAGTGGCATATGACTCCCACAGGGAGGATGGCATTATTGTGCGGAAGAAGGCTAGACTTGTGGCCAAGGGTTTTTGCCAAAAAGAGGGGATATATTATGAGGAAACGTTTGCTCCAGTTGCACGTCTGGAAGCTATACATATTCTCTTTGCCTTTGCAGCTTTCATGGGCTTTAAGCTTTTTCAAATGGATGTAAAGTCTGCTTTTCTAAATGGTTTCATTCAAGAAGAAGTTTATGTAGAACAACCCCCTGGTTTGAAAATGCTAAACACCCTAACCATGTTTACAAATTGCAAAAAGCCTTGTATGGTTTGAAACATGACCCTAGAGCATGGTATGATAGATTGAAAACCTTTTTTCTAAACCATGATTTCAAAATGGGGAGTGTTGATAAGACTTTGTTTCTCCTCAAGCATGGTAGTGATCTTCTTATTGTCCAGATATCCGTGGATGATATCATCTTTGGTGGCTCGACTCACTCTCTTCTTACCAAGTTTTCTAAGCAGATGTCAAAGGAGTTTGAGATTAGCATGATGGGAGAGTTGCAGTTTTTCCTTGGACTACCATCAAGCAAGGCCCCAAAGGAACCATCATCCATCAAGCCAAGTACATGAAGTACATTCCGAAGAAGTTTGATATGGGAGACTCCAAGCCTATGTCAACTCCCATGTCAACACAAACGGCGCTTGATGCAGATGAAGAAGGGGAGGTGGTGGACGAAAGGGAGTACCGAGCGATGATTGTCTCACTTCTGTACTTGACGATGACCTAGCTAGACATTCAGTTCACTGTTTGTCTTTGTGCGTGATTTTCAGGCCTCGCCTAGCGGTGAATCGCATCTTTAGGTACCTGAAATACCCTTCTGAGCTTGGTCTTTGGTTCTCTTCAGCTTCGACAGTCTCTCCTAAATTGTTTTCAGGTGTTGACTTTGCGGGTTGTCGGCTGGAGTGCAAGTCTACTTCTAGCACCTGCTAGTTCCTTGGTTCTTCTCTTGTCTCTTGGTCCTCACGCAAGAAATCTAGCGTAGCCACTTCCACCACAGAAGCCGAACATGTTGCTGCTGCTAGTTGCTGCTCCTAGCTACTTTGGATGAAAGCTACCCTGAGTGACTTTGGCATGAGTTTTGGGAAGATCCCTCTCCTAGTAGACTCCACTTCTGCTATTTTTGTAGCTAAGAACCCTGTCTTGTACTCTAGAACCAAACATATAGACATGAGGTTTCACTTCCTAAGATATCACTATGAGAAGGCAGATATAGATTTGATCCATGTGGAAACCGAGAACCAGTTGGCCAATATCTTCACCAAGCCCTTAGAGCTTAGTGCATTTGCTCACTTGCGTGGGGAGCTTGGTGTTTGTTACCCCTATTAGTTTGGGGTAGCTTTGTTGTAGCTTAGGTTTTTGAATTTGCTTTCTCTTTGCTTTTATTTGTTTTCCTTGCATTTTGTATCATATCATGCATTGTATTGTATCATATGCATTTTCACTTCACTGGCACTAGAGCTGTTCTGGAATGACTAAGTTAGTACTTGCTTATGCTAGATTGTATAGTGCATGCATGATCATGGTTGGCTAAGCTTCTTGAATTTGTCTAATAAGTCACTTTTATTTCTTGAAAATCAAAAACCATGATCACCACTTCACTTGGCTAGCTAGCATGTGTAAGAATGTTCAATGCTATGCTATCTTTTCATGCTTGGATATGCTAGTCGTATGCCTTAGATGAAGTTGTTGCCTAAGCATTTATGACACCTTGCTTAAATCTGAATTCTGAACTAAATCTGCAAACAAGTTGTGTTTTTTGAGCTAAATTGAAAAGATCTAGGTGGGTTCGCTTGTCACACTGATCTAGTTTGAGATAGCTTACCTTTGCACTTTGGCATGAACTTGGACTAGGCTGTGTATGACCAAAACCTTGTCTTAAGCTTCTGACAGTTCTATGAACCTAGGCTTGGCATTGGTTGGTAAGAAGTGGCTAAGACAAATGAATAACCCCTGGCACATGATCTAACTTGCATGAAACTACAAGTTGCTAAATCTAAAATTTGCAAGTCTCTAAATTGCTTATGGCCTGTTGTATATGCTTTGGTTGAGAGTAGCACACCTTGTATGTTTTGCTAGCATCTTGCTGTTCATGCCTACCTTGCCAGATGCTATTCATGTTGGTGATGCTTTCTTTTCAACAACCTTGAAAAACATGCTCCTGATCTGTATAAGATAGATTCAATTGAGCTTGTTTGCATGCTTCCTTTCCCTCACTTGCCCGTATGCTACAACTTGTTTTTACTAGCTTTTCATCCCTTCTAAGCTCTTCATGGTACACTTCTTGCATTTCATGGCATATTTTGACGGGGAGTTATCCATTTCAGGGGGAGTTGAGTTCTATGAACCCTCGATGTGTCCATTGTCAACAAGGGGGAGTGATTGTCAACAGAAGTCAAGACCCAGAAGGACTTGGGCACCAGCTCTCCAATGTACTGGAGGTAGATGGAGAAGAAAGACCTCCGAAGGATAGGAGGCCTGCTCGGCATTGGTCGTCCATAGGAATTTGGAACACGAAGTGGCGGCATGGCGACCACAAATGTAAGAACTCCAAAGGACTATGAGGTGACCCCGATGGATAGGGGATACCGGGTCCCACCGCAGTGCTCCAACCCAAGTGCATGGCGCGAAGACATGCGAGGCTGATGGCGGATTTGCTCAAATCCGCTACCCTACCACCAAGTTACCAAGACTCGGTGAATGGGCTCAATTCTCACTGAGATAGTGTGGAGTTGGCTGTTCCGGGCCCAAGAAGGAAACCCTAAAGTTTTCCAGTTTCTGACTTCAAAACTGGGGGTCGATCAGCGGATTTGAACTACTAGCCATGTGGACGTCATCCGAAAGATTGCGTGCAACTGAAGAAGATCAAGACTCCATCACAATCGTCCATCCTTGAGAATGTTGGTTTTTTTTCCAGTTTAGCCCCTACGGGCATTTCTGTAATGTAGGGGTCATATTGTAAGATGAGTTATTTAGTCCTTTGCTATAAATACCTATGTGGCTGGTCATTTAGGTGACTCTTCCACCTCTAGAAACCCTAGGCTTAGCTTGCCAACCATCCAAGTGCTTAGAGTGAAAATCGAGTGCAAATCTAGGATTTGGAGTCCGCTAGAGCTAGTACTTTACACTAGTGGGAGGATGATGGGCGGTAGGCGTGAGGAACCTTGTAAGAACTGTTTTCCCTCTCTAATCCAAGGAAGATCCATCCTCAATTCGATTTCATGTGTGCAGCCATCTCCTTTCCCCCTTTCTAGTTTGGATTTTGGATGAAACTCAAAGGCTTTTGGTGATTTGCTTTGCCCACGAGTTAATCCTATCCTTTTAGCTCTTATGGACTTGCTAGGATGTGGAGAATATGACTTAGTTCATCTCAATCCTGAAGGATTGCTACGAGCAAGATGTTCTTGAGTTTTCCCCTTTCTTGCTCAAAGATTGCCTTCTCACGAGATCTAAAATTGCCGCTAATCCTGTGGTCATTTTGAGTTGATCTTTTGGGAATAGCTTGGGAATAGGGTCCAGATAGCCTGTACAAAATCTCGTGAAGTTTAGACAAGTTTTGGATTTAGGAGCTCAAGTTCGTGGGCTGCATCCGGAGGTAACTACCGAAACATCCGGTGGCTACTACCAGAACATCCGGTGGCTCAGCCTAGCCAGTGCCTACAAGAACATCTAGTGGTTCGCACTGGAACATCCGGTGACACCCACTGGAACATCCGGTGTCCTAGGCAGCCCTGCCTATCCTTGGTGTTTTCGTGATGTTGTTCTTCCGCTATGTTTTTGCTTTGACCTTGTGTTTTCCCACTAGCTGACCATACTCTTTGCTTGCTGTATTCCAGTAAGTCGCATTTCGGTGTGGTGAGTGTCGGGTGGTGAACTCGCAAGTTTCATTGCTCACTGTGACTTGCGATCTCTATCGTCGTTGAGTTGCATGCTCTTCCTTGACTGGTGCGTATCCTTTCAGTGGACGGCACCTTGCACCTGCTAGACATGTATCCATTCAGTGGACGGTGTCTAGCACGGTTCTTCTGTGAGCTTTCACTGCACCAAGTCTCGGGGTTGTGATTTTGAGTTTTCAAGTTCTCCTATTCACCCAATAGTAGCACGTCTAGATCCTACATCTTTACTATTGCCATTTAGTAGTGTGATTATGGGCAAAACGGCTACCTGAGTGTGCGGCGTTCCTACCTATATAACATCATGCTTGAGCCATCGGAAAAGTCTACGCTTTCTAAACCATTCCTCTCTTGTCGGGTCATGTGTTGTGAGCTGAGCTACTGAATCTTGCCGGTTGTTCGCCTTGATGTGCACAAAGGTGGAGAGTGAGCAGTGTATCTCCTAGCCCTTGCCACCATGAAGGCCGCACGAGGGCGGCAATAAGGTTTCTAGGAAGCGCAACTGCGTGACTGCTCAAAACATCATCCGTTCTCATTGGCATCGGCTCTTCCCTGCATCGACTCTCCATGAGGATAGAGCAATCAATATGTAAGTTCTTATAGTTGTGTAGCAGATATTTTATATCTGTCCAGTAGTTAAGGATCGATAGATCGGCTGTTTAGCCGATAGCAAACTTGGTGATTGTTTAAACATGGTTAAGTTTGTGTTGTTAATCTTCCTTGCTTTAATTCATGAAATTTGCCTTATGTTTATTTCTGATATTAGAATAATTCACATGATTCCAATAACCAGAAACCTTATGCATGTGTTTATTCTGATAATTCAGCAATGACTGGTGCTTTGGATGCAATTAAGCCTGAGAGGTTTGCCGGTGGGCAGAACTTCAGGAGATGGCGGACTAGAGTCAAATTTTGACTCATGTCTATGGGACTGTGGTGGGTGATCCATCTAGTGATGCCATTTTCTAATGATCAGAATACTGCCTTTGGAGGTGCAAGTAATACTACACTTAGCTGCATCTTTACTTGGTTGTCGGATCAACTCTACGATGTGTACATGAATTACACAAACCCCACAGAGTTGTGGGATGCACTTGAATGCAAGTTTGCGGCTCCTGAAGCTGGTCCACTGATATACACCTGTGAGCAGTTCTATGACTTCAGCATAGACGCTGCAAAGTCAATAGTATCATAGGCGCATGAGATTTAGGTTCTAGTAGGGGAAATCACGAGGTTGGTTGTCCTTTGCCAGATTGGTTTGTGGAAGCGGGCAGTATTGGCTACTAGACTACAACATAGAAGAAAGGATATTTCCACCAAGGATCTGATTACAGCACTCGATGTGGAAGAAAAGGCAAGGGCAAAAGAGGCACCTAGCACATCTGGTGCAGAACAAGGTGCAAATGCAAATGTCATAGAGGAAAAGTCCAAGCACAAGGGAAAGGACAAGATGCAATACAGTGGAAAGCCAAATAAAACCACTAACTTTAAAAAGAAGAAATCAGAGAATGAAGAGAAAGCCAGAACATGTTATGTGTGTGTAAAGTTTGGCATATTGCGAAATATTGCTGCCACCGCAAGGGAAAAGAAGATGAACAGCCAAAGAAGAAGGCGAATGTCACCACTGGAAATGGTGATGTGACCGGATCTTCTGGGTATGGTAACATCCCATTTGTATTTTTAGTTTTACAATCTGTAGACTAGTGGTTGATACTGGTGCAAATATACATGTGTGTTCTAACATGTCTATGTTTTCTTCTTATCAGGAAGCACGGACTTCCTCTGTCTTGATGGGAAACGAATCAGCTGCTTTTGTTCTTGGTGTTGGTATGGTAGAACTGAAGCTCACTTCAGGCAAGACTGTCCATTTGAATAACAGTACAACATGCTTCATCAATAAACATAAATCTGATTAGCGGTTCTTTGTTGTGTTGAGACGGTTATAAGTTAGTATTTGAGTCCAATAAAGTTGTAATTTCGAAATTTGGAAACTTTGTTGGCATAGGCTGTGATAGCGGAGGCTTGTTCCGCTTAAGTACTTTTGAGTCAAATTATCATTTGAATGTTGCATCCATGAATAAAGGTTGTGAAACAAATGCGTGGCATTCTCGTTTTTGTCATATCAATTTTGACACCATTGCTCGAATGTCAGATTAGATTCAATTCCTAAATTTGATATTGTCAAAGGACCAAAGTGCCAATCCTATGTGCGAGCTAAACAACGTAAAAATCCTTTCAATCGCCTATAGGAAAAGAGAAATTTGGCACCATTAGATCTTATCCACTATGATTTATGTGAGATGAATGGATTGTTGAGAAAAGGAGGCAAAAGATATTTCATGACTTTTATTGATGATGCTATGCGCTATTGCTATGTCTATTTGTTGAAAACAAAACATGAAGCATTTCACTAATTTAAGATTTTTAAGGCCAAGGCTGAGAACCAACTTGAGAGAAAAATCAACCGCTTGCGTGATGGTAGTGGAGGAGAATATATCTCCATTGAATTCTCTCAATTCTACGATGAACATGGTATAATCCATGAAGTCACACCACCATATTTGCCCTAGTCTAGTGGGATGGCTGAGAGGAAAAACCGAACACTTACAGACTTGGTTAACGCCATGTTAGAGAGTGCTGGTATGCCCTATGAATGGTGGGGGCAATCTATTTTGATGGATACTTTTGTTCTAAATAGAGTTGTGACAAAGAGCAAAGATGTCACGCCCTATGATGGATGGAAGGGGAGAAAGCCTAATGCCAGGTTTCTACGCACGTGGGGTTGTTTGGCTAAAGTCAATATACCAGCGCCGAAAAAGAGGAAACTTGGACCAAAAATAGTCGATTGTGTGATTTTTGGTTATGCTCAAAATAGCACTGCATATAGATTCTTAGTAGTGAAATTGGATACTCCTGATGTGGGCATAAATACCATCATGGAGTCATGTGATGCTTCATTCTTTGAGGATTTGTTTCCTATGAGAAAAGCAGGCAGTAATGAGAATCAGGTTTATACTCCACCTAAACCAATTATTCTATATAAAATAATTAGTGAACTGACTGCATCTAAAAATGACAATTTAGTCAATCAGACTCAACGCAGAAGTAAGCGGCAAAAGATTGCAAAATCTTTTGGCCATGAATTTATTGTCTATCTTTTAGATGATGTGCTAAAAACTATATCAGAGGCTCATGAAAGCACTGATTCTGATTATTGGAAAGAGACGGTTCGTAGTGAGACAGACTCTATCATGTCCAATGGGACCTGGGAGATCACAGATTGAACAAGAGGGTGTAAACCTGAAGGATATAAGTGGATTTTCAAGAAAAAATTGAGGCCTGACGGTACAATTGAAATGTATAAGGCAAGACTTGTGGCCAAGGGTTTTACACGAAAAGAAGGAGAGGATTTCTTTGATACTTACTCTCCTGTCGCCCGAATTAGTACCATTAGAGTGCTACTAGCCTTGGTTGCTTCCCATGGTTTATATAACAATCAAATGGATATAAAAACAGGTTTCCTCTATGGAGAATTAGAGGAAAAAATTTATATGGAACAGCCAGATGGTTTTGTGATTCCGAGAGAGGAGAACAAAGTGTACAGATTAATTAAATCTTTATATGGCCTAAAACAAGCACCTAAACAATGGCACGAGAAATTTGACACCACTTTGACATCTGCAGGATTCCACGTGAATGAGGCAGATAAGTGTATGTACTACCGTTATGGTGGGGATCAAGGAGTTATATTGATGTTTGTATGTTTATGACATACTGATATTTGGGACAAATACTGCTGTAATTGATGAGATTAGGGCGTTCCTATCTGAATGTTTTGATATGAAAGATTTAGGACCGCTAGATGTCATTTCGAATATTAAGTTTATAAAGAATGAGGATGGTATTACGCTAAACCAATCCCCTTATGTAAAGAAAATTCTTAGACGTTTTGGATTTGATGACTGCAAAGTCTCTTGAACTCCCTATGATGCCGGTGTGAAACTTCAGAAATTCGAAGGGCAAGGGAGAGATCAACTAAATTATTCAAAAATAATTGGGTCCCTTATGTATCTAGCCAGTGCCTCCAGACCTGACATCTCATATGGTGTGAGCAAATTACGTTAGTTCACATCAAACCTAGGAGATGATCACTGGATAGCACTCGAGAGAGTGTTGTGTTATTTGAGAGGCACACCAGCTTTGGGAATTCACTACACCGGATACCCACCAGCGTTGGAAGGGTATATTGATTCCATTTGGATCTTGGATGTGGATGAGACCAAAGCCACAAGTGGCTATGTGTTTACGCTTGCCGGTGCTGCAATTTCGTGGAGGTCTTGTAAACAAATTATTTTGACGAAGTCCACCACTATTGTAGAACTTGTAGCACTAGAAACATCTACTAACGAGGCTGAATGGCTAAGAGAGCTATTGGTGGACTTACCACTGATTGAGAAACCAGTACCACCTCTCATATATTGCGATAACCAATCAACGCTAACTCAGGTTTTGAATACGAAGGATAATTCTAAGTCCAATAAACATGAAGCGTAGAGTGAAATCTGTCAGGAAAATGAAAAACTCCAGAGCTATTGTTGTCAGCTCATGAAAAGATACGGGAGCAGACCTTTAATGCTCTGGATCAGACGAGGTTTCTAGGTAGCCTAGTATCAGTTACGGTTTCAAGGCCAAGTCCATTCTTCAGCTGCGGAAAGATGAATCTTGTTATCCTAGGTGTAAGTTCAACCCATACGGGATACACCGAAGCACTAGTATATTAACAGTTAACATCACATTGATCCTTTATCTTACTATTCTCTTTATCGTTTTGGCATTGGTGGGGGTTGTTGGAAAATGGACCATAAAAGTCCATTTATGAGAAATTCTAAAGCATAAATATGTGAGGAATAAATTCATAATTCTTTAATGAGTTAATTGGCTACCGTACAAAATGTGCCTTTTATGCCTCGGGTAGAGACTCAATGGCTAGCTTGAGGCTGCCACATTAGAGCCATTAAACCAACTTAATTGGTCTCTTTACCGTTGCCATTAAGTAGTGTGATTAGGGGCAAAACAGCTAGCTAAGGCTGCTGCGTTCATGCCTCTATAACATCATGGTAAATCCATGGGAAAAGTCTACGTTTTCTAAACCATTCCACTCCGGTTGGGTCATATGCTGTGAGATGAGCTACTGAATCTCGTCAGCTCTTCGCCTTAACATGCACAAAGGTGGAGAGTGAGCGGTGTATCTCTGAGCCCTTGCCGCCATGAAGCCCGCACGGGGGGCGGCAATAAGATTTCTGGGAAGCGCAATTGCGTGACCACTCGAAGCAATCATCCGATCTGATCGGCATCGGCTCTTCCCTGCATCTACTTGTCATTGCATCTACTCTTCACAAGGATGGAGCAATCAACCTTGTAAGTTCTTATAGTTGTGTAGCAGATAGTTGATATCTATCTAGCAGTCAAGGATCAATAGATTGGCTGTTTAGCCGATAGCAAACTTGGCGATTGTTTAAACATGGTTAATTTTGTGTTGTTAATCTGCCTTGCTTTAATCCATGAAATTTGTCTTATATTTATATCTGGTATTAGAATAATTCGCATGATTCCGAACACATTGTGTTTGGTTCGGCCTGGCATGCTGCTGCTCCTGCTAGTGAGCTTAATCCTTGGTGTTTGCTATATGGCCTCACTATGGCAGCATTTGGCGTGGGAAGTACGCAGTATTTTGGAGCGTCCAATGACTGACATGCACCATTAACTCCACGTGACAAAGAACTTTGCCACAGCTTGTACGACTTCATTTGGCCTCTCCACTCCTCAGCATTTGAATACATTGTTTGAGCACGTCAAATTGAGTCCAGTTGTTCCTTTCTTCATGGAATATAAATTTAATGTGTTGGAGCATTTGGATATTGAGAAACAACATCATCTATCAAGAACTACCGGCTGTAGTCGACACTTGTAAAGGCATGTTTTGCAAAGAGTTTGCCTTAGTTAACCTAAGAGCAAAAGCGTTACTTTTTTATGATTGATTTCTGGCTAAAACCTTTCCTTTAACTTTCCCTGTAAATACTCTCCCCTCTTTCACTCTTGTACAATTTGTTTTCAATAAAATTTATGTAGGGGGATTCCCGGCCAGGTTCGTCAAAAACTCCACGTGGCAAAGGCAGGGACGCGAGTGTCAGGTTGAATGTGGATTCCACACGACATATGAAGTAGACTACGGAGAGGAATGCAAAGCGTGTAAAAAACAAACATTGAAACAACAAGCCTGTGAATAAGGTGGCTAACGAGAGCCAACGGCTAAGAAGCCAAGCTGCACACATGGCTGGCTGCCCCTGTGGCTCCCACACAGCTGTGCGTGGTGTGATTTGGGAGTGTTCATCCAGCATCCGACGAACAAAGATGGTGACTGACGAGAACACAAATTTCTAGGTAAAATCTGTTATTTATGTTCATCACTATTCTCTGCAATATATTCCCCTAATCTTATAATAAGTGTTGTTTTAAGATTCAAAATTTATCCTCCAATAAATTTTGTTATAGAATATTAGTAGCCTCTAAAAAGAAATTGATCTGTATGCATGTATACATATAGCACAAAAGTTATACCATAAAATGAAAGATTAATCTAATAATCAGAGCCACATGCGTTATGTCCCACTTTTTCTAATTTCTCATAAAAATCCTAACAAAACAGGACGGAGAGAATACTCGGTAGCAATAAAGGCTCGGAGTCGAGTCACAACTAGGGGTGGATAACAAGCCAGCTCGGCTCGGCTCGCTCTAGCTCGAGCTAGGCTGGTTAAGCTAACCGTTAAGATAACGAACTAGCTCAGGCTCATTTGTGAGCTCGAGGCAGCTCATTTGGCTCACGAGCTTTTGTCAAAAAAATAAAAATTATGTTTAAAACTACTAATATGTCAACAAAATGCCTAAATCATTTCTAAAAATACAACAAATCTAGGTCAAAGCGGTTGATGTCAAATTTGTAAGCAAAATGTGTGAATTAGTACCACGATTAAGCATATCAAAGAACAAAAAAAAGTAAAATAAAGGAAAAAAATACAAAACTCGTGTACATTGGTTGAGAAAGATGCCTAGAATGTACATTTAGGATTAAAATTAGGAATGTCAATTTGACTAGAACTTATTTATATTATTTATGTTATGATGCATCGTTTTCTTAGTTCATTAAGCTCACGAGCTGGCGCACGAGCCGGCTCGACCTAGCTCATTCAGATAACGAGCTAGAACTTTAGATCGGCTCGTTAAGAATCGAAATGAGACGGGCCGAGTCAAGACGAGCTGACCACAAGTCGAATCGAGCTAACGAGATCTGAGTATTTTGTCGAGCCCTAGTCACAACGTCAAAAAGCTTTGAACAACCCAGTGCAACGAACGCAAGGGCAAGAATTGCTCATCAGTCATCACGGACACCGAGCATTGACGAAGGATACGATCCTGTCGAGCATGGCCTTAGCCTTGTTACTGTCGGGCTTCGAGACAAAGAACACGTGCTCCTCACCCTCAGTCTCCAGCAGCTCCACCGTACCGTCCCCCTCCCGGCCCCTCAGCGCTGCCACCGCCTCTGCGTACGCTCGACCGCGCCACCTCAGGAAGTCGTACTCCGCGGCCCATACCATGATCCGCTCGCACGCGATCGTGTCCAGCCCCGGCGCGTCGGGCACCATGGGGTTAACCCGCGGGTCGTCCATGCTGTTCGCGTCAGGGCAGACAAACAACCAGAGCCTCGCCCCCATGGCGCGCGCCGCGGGGTGGCTAGGCTCCCGTCCCATGGCCTCTGAGACCCAGAACTAGGGGTGGACCAGCATGGCGCCGCCAGCGTCCGCCACGCCCGCAGCCGCGGGCCGCCTCCCTGACCCCTGGTGTGTCTGGGCACTGACGACGTCGGATTGTTTTTGAGATCAGCACTTGATAAACGCATCGAGAAAGATCAAAACCACGGGCAAGGTGGAAAACCGTCCGAGGTGAAGGGAAAAACCACTGGGCACCAGCCAGGCACAACTTCTACTATTTTTGTGGAGTGTTTACAAAACGCCGTATGTTTCCCAGTGGCTTACAAGAGGATTATATAGCGAACCCTAATCCTCTGGCCCAAGCCTCCGGCGATGGGACTCCGCTATACTCCCCAACTTGGCCGGCTCATATGAATTTGGATCACAATTCAACAGAGTGGACGACCACAAAGTGCCAGATGTTGGCGCCAGCATTGTCCTCGGCCAAGAAAACGCGGTCGAGGTCGCCGTGCGCGGCGACCCAGGCGTCGAATCCAGAGAGTGTCCACTTAAGCGCAGCGAGGCAGTCATCGTAGGCAGCTGGGATCGGGTGCTCTGGCACGAGATGGTGCTCGACGGAGACGCCGAGGGCCAGGCAGGCGGCCATGAGCCTGTTGAGGAAGCCATGGCAGTCCGTGAGCCAGTTGGCTCGCTCCGCTCCGGCTCAAGCCTCAGGTGACGGGCCACCGCTACGCTCCCCAACTTAGCCGCCTCATAGGAATTTGGATCACAATTCAACAATCTCCACCTTGAGATAAATTCCATCTTATAGCATGTAACATGTATACACCATCCTGAAACAAATCAAAGGAACAATTTCCGGTGCCAAAACAGCCACTAGGGCTACACGGTCATACCAACTAAGCTTGAGCAATGCTCAAACTTAGAAACAGAAATAGACTTAGTCATTATATCTGCTGGATTATCATGGGTACTAATCTTGCATACCATTAAATTGCTCTCTATGACAATTTCACGGACATAATGGTATTTGACATTAATGTGCTTTGTTCTCTCGTGAAACATTTGATCTTTTGTAAGGTGGATAGAACTCTGACCGTCACAAAACAAATTAATGCAAGATGTATCTCTAGAAAATTCAGTATACAGGCCTTTAAACCAAACAGCTTCTTTGCAAGCAACACAAACTGTAATAAACTCAGCCTAAGTGGTTGATAAAGCAACTGTAGGCTGTAGACAAGCCCTCTAACTAACACCACATCCTCTAATAGTGAACAAATAACCTGTCAGCGATCTTCTCTTGTCTAAATGAGCAGCGTAACCTAAATCAACATAGTCCACAAGTCCCTCTCTGGATCTGCCAAACTGCAAGTAAGCATCAGACGTATCCCGGAAATACCGAAAAATCCACTTCACATCATTCCAACGTTCTTTGCCAAGATTAGCCATGTATCTACTGACCAAACTCATAGCATAAAATAAATCTGGGCGTGAACAAACCATGGCATACATCAAAGAACCAACAGCTCTAGAATATGGACCTTTTGACATGTACTCAAAATCTGAATCTATGCTAGGACACTGAGAAGATGTAACTTGAAATGAGGTGCAATGGGAGTACTGGTTTTGAATCATGCATATTAAAACGATGGAGGACTTTCTGAATATAACTGTGCTGACTATGAAATAGCAAACCAGATTTTTTGTTATTACTAATCTCCATACCGAGAATTTTCTTAGCAGCACCAAAGTCCTTCATCTCAAACTCGCTACTTAACTGTGCCTTTAAGTTAGCGATATCAATCTTGCTCTTGGCAGCAATCAACATGTCATCAACATATAACAAGAAGTATATAGGTGACCCATTAACAAATTTAATGTAGACACAGCTGTCATAAAGGGATATTTTAAAACCATTAGCAATCATAAAGGAATCAAACTTCTTATACCACTATCCAGGTGACTGCTTCAGACCATACAGTGACTTCTTCAATTTGTATACAAAGTTTTCCTTACCAGGCACAATGAAGCCCTTAGGCTGATCCATGTAAATCTCCTCCTCCAAATCACCATGCAAGAAAGCAGTTTTCACATCTAACTGCTCAAGCTCAAGATTATGCATAGTAACAATACCAAGAAAAACGCGAATAGAACTATGCTTTACAACCAGAGAAAATATATCATTGTAATCAATACCTGGTATTTGACTGAAACCTTTGGCAACCAGTCTTGCCTTAAATCTGGGAGCCTCGGTACGAGAAGAATCTTCCTTTCTTTTGAAAATCCATTTGCAGTGTACTGCCTTCTTTCCTGCAGGCAAGCGAAAACAATGTCCCAAGTGCCATTTTTCTCAAGCGACTGCATCTCCTCTTGCATAGTAAACATCCACTTCTCATGATCACCAGAAACCATAGCTTCAGTGTAGGTGGATGGCTCAGCACTGTAATCAATCTCCTCAGCACAACTCAAAGAAAAACTGACATTGCATTCTTCAATCAACCTTCTCACTGGCTTTCGAGCCCTCACGGACCTATCAACTACCATAGGCTATGTAGACTGCAAAACAGGAGGAGAGTGCACAATAGCAGGTTAATCAGCATCAAGAACCTATGTATCTTGAGTGCCAATATCATCATAAGTTACATGGTCGCCCTCATCCGAGTGCTCCACCTGCACACTAACTTTCTGTGGCACATTATCATGAGCATTTGTACCACGGTTAGCATAATACATTTCAAATTCATTGAAAACCACGCTTCTACTCAACATGCTCTTTTTAGTTTCAGGGTTCCACAGTTTATATCCCTTTACCCCTAAACCATAACCTAGAAAAACACACTTTGCTGCTCTAGGTTCTAATTTACCATTGTCCACATATGCATATGCAGTGTAGCCAAAAACTTTTTGCTAAGAATAATTTGAGGGACTACCAGACCATACCTCCATAGGTGTTTTCTTATCAATGGCGATGGAAGGTGACCGATTAATCAAGTAACATGTTATGTTAGCAGCCTCAGCCCAAAACTGTCTGCCCGTATTAGCATTGGACAACATACAACGTGCCTTTATGATAATGTTCCTATTCATCCTTTCTGCAACACCGTTCTGCTGTGGCTTATGCAGAATGGTGTGGTGCCTGACAATGGCCTCTTTTCTGTAGAAAAGGTTAAATTCATGGGAACAAAATTCCATACCATTATCAGTATGCAAAACCTTTACGTTCCTCTCAGTTTGCTTTTCTACCATAGCCTTCCAAGCATTAAAAGCATCAAATGCATCATATTTATGTTTCAGAAAATAAGGAAACACTCTTTTGGAGTAATCATCAATAATAGTAAGCATATAACAGCAACCACCAAGTGAGTGCTTCCGAGAAGGCCTCCACAAATCAGCATGCACATAATCTAATATGCCTTCAGTTGTATGAATAGAAGTATTAAATTTTACCCGCTTATGCTTACCAAAAACACAATGTTCGCAGAACTCCATCTCATCATTGTTGTATCCCTTCAACAGTCCTCTCTTGCTCAAGTCTACCAAACCAAGCTGACTCATGTGTCCAAGGCGCATGTGCCAAAGCTTAGAATTACTGCACTTATCAGATGTAACAGAAGCCGCAGCCAAAATAATAGCAGTTGTACCAGTAGTAGTATCTCCACATAGAACATACAAATTTGCAGATTTCATAATTCCTTTTATAGCAATGAGGGAACCTTTGGATACCTTCAAAACTCCACCTCCAGCAGAGTACTTGTACCCCTTATTGTCAAAGGTACTCAAAGAGATGAGATTTTGTACATATTTGGGACGTGCCTCACATCTGTTAGCATGCGTGTCATACCATCGTGCGTTCTGATATTGACTGATCCAATGCCGATGACTTCACATGGAGTATTATCTCCCATCCGAAGCAAACCATCATTCTACACAGGCTCATAGGTGCTAAACTAATCTTTGTTAATGCAAACATGATATGAGCACGTAGAATCAAGTATCCATTCAGAATTCATTGAGGCACAACCAGCAAAAGCAATAAGAACATCACCATTATCAGAATTATCATTGATGCAATAGAGGCCTTATCATCATCTTCTAATTTCTCTCATCGGTTGTTACCACTCCTCTTTTCCTTATTCTGTAATTTCCAGCAATCCTCAACCACATGGTTGGTTTTCTTGCAATACTTACAGAACAACTTATTCCTGTTCCTGGATTTGGAACGTCCTCTTTCACCCTGGCTTTTGCCTCTTTTTCTAGACTTTGAGTTTCTTTGCTCCTCCCTACGTCTTGCAGCCAACACCACCCCATTGAGGGAAGATTGTTCTGAGCGAACCATCTGTTTCATCTTCTCTTTCTATGCAAGAGCCTCACATACTTCATGCAGCGTTAGTTCATCATGACTATATAAAATTATATCTTGGAAATTAGCTAAGTAACTAAGAAGGGAGCATAAAAGAAGACGTAAATCCTCATCCTCATAAGATACCTCCATCGACTGGAGATCAGCAACTATCACCTTGAAAGACGCTACGTGATTCAAGACCAAACCTCCTTCTTGCAGTTCGTGCATGAACAACTTCATCTTCATGTGCATCTTGCTGGTTAGATCTTTTGACATGCAGATTGATTCCAGCTACAGCCACAACGCAGCAGGCAGACTTCTCCGCCAACACCTCCTGCAAGATATTATTTGATAGATGAAGATGAATATGCGACAGCGCCTTACGATCTTTGCACTTCTCCTCATCAGTCCATGTCTTGATGTCCTTCTTCCTGAAGCCTTCTAGAGTGTCGTCTAGATCGGCACGTGACAGCACTGCCGCATCTTGACTTGCCACAAAGAAAACTTAGTGTCCCAGTCCAACAATGGTAGATCATACTTCACCGACGACATGCCAACTCCTGAATCTGATAACCAAAGCTTTGATACCACTTGTTAGAGATCGGTACGAGATAAACACAGCGAGAAAGATCAAAATCAATCACAGAGATACAAGGATTTAACGTGAAAAACTCTCCAAGGCGAAGGGAAAAACCACGGGCATCAGCCAGCCACAACTTCTACTATTTTCGTGGAGTGTTTACAGAATGCCATTTGTTTTCCGGTGGCTTACAAGAGGATTATATAGCGAACCCTAATCCTCTGGGCCAAGCCTCCGTCAACGGGCCTCCGCTATGCTCCCCAACTTGGCCGCCTCATAGGAATTTGGATCACAATTCAACAGAGTGGACGGCCACATAGTGGTAGATGTTGGCGCCAGCGCTGTCCCCAGCCAAGAAAACGCGGTCGAGGTCGCCGTGCGCGGTGACCTAGGCGTCAGACGCGGAAAGCGTCCACTTAAGCGCAGTAAGGCAGTCATCATAGGCCACTTGGAGTGGTTGCTCCGGCGCGAGACGGTACTTGACGGAGAAGCCGAGGGCCGGGTAGGCAGTCGTGAGCCTATTGAGGAAGCCGTGGCAGCCCGGAGACCTAGGGGCGAAGCTCAGTTGAGTCCTATGGGTGCAGCTGCACCCCCCTCAAAAAACAAAATTAGTTCTAAAGTTTGTATCCCAGCCCTATATGCACCCCCCCTCAGCTTAACTTGCTGCACCCCCCATCTCCCACAAAGCCTAGCGGACAGTGCAACAACGTGTTTATCAACTGAAATCATCCACGCGGACATCGCTCAGTAGCAATCCAATGCTATAGAATTTGCCCCTCACGGTCGCATGGTATGAGGTACAAGATAGCCCGCGATAGCTGCTTTTCTAGAGGGCTTGCGCTAAGGCAAATAGTACGCTATTAGCCCGCTATTTGCTGCTATAGCTTTTTTCTTAGCTCGCTGCTAAAAAGCTTAACCCGCTATTTTGTACCTTGATGAGACACTAGTTTATTTCTCAGAATCTGTTTGGAATGCGGGAATTTTTTCCGGTCCGTACGTTTTTCCTGTAAAATTGAACTGTTTAATGTGAAATTACTGCACAATTCCTATCAAATTCATGTGTTCCAAACAAGCCCTGAATAGTTATTTATTCAACACATCTGATTTATAAATTATTAGGACACAAAACAAATTACTACTTCTAGTCAATTTTTTGGTACTAATTTAGACAAATATTGTTATGATTTAGTTTGTACAAATAAGTTACATAAAACTACAAATAAATACATTCCATATTGAACCATAAGTATTTAGTTGATCATTACCACATCAAGACGGGGAATTGAAAAATTAAATCAAACTGATGATTACCATGCTAAGATATATCAAAACAACAGATAAAAAGTTAATGCATATAGTATTTAGTTTAAATGGATAGAAATTTGACGCATAAGTTTTTTTTCTTTTGAATCTTTAACGATTTTGAAGATCAATCATGTATTTTTGTCTATGTCAACGTTGTTTCGCTTGTACTAACATTTTTTATTGAGTAAATATTTCTAATGAGTCGCACCCCCCCTTCATTTCGCTCTAGCTTCGCCACTGCCGGAGACGCCGTCGCGAAGCCGTCGCCGTGGATGTAGACAATGACCTGGAGCTTGGTCTTGCCACCTGCGGTTGCCGTGGTCGGAGGCAGGTAGAGGCGGACAGAATAGGAGCCCAGCTGGACGTCCATGGACTGGACACTGGTGGCAGCGTCGAGGCCGGGAGCTACTGATGGGGCCACGAAGGGCGGCTCGACGCGGCCGCTCTTGTAGACCAGGGCGAGCCCGAAGTCGTGGACTACCTCATCGGCGGCGGCCTCGCTAGTTAGGGCGGTTGCTCTTTCAGATGCCATGGGTGCGTGGCGCTCTTTATGGGACTGGCTGAGCTTACGAGAGGCGACGCGATGTCGTGATTTTTGTGTTGGGTGCATTGAGGCGGTGCCTTTCCAAGCAACGGACAAGCAGATGGCGTCTATTTAATCTTGGGATCACCGGGTGCCATGACGCTGGCTTCTAGAAAGCCTCCATCCGGGCCTGACGCCGCGCGCGCTTCGGGTTTACGTGGTGGAAGTGGACAGTGCCAAAATGGTGCACGGACAGTGCCAAAATGGTGCACCTGAGCACACGACACGAAGACAGCTAGCGCTGGATGCAGCCACTTGTCCAGACGACACAAAAAGATATATGGTACGTGTTGCTTACGTTGCCTCGTCGCGAGCCGCCCATGCTGACTTCGGTGAACACAGAAAAAGATATGGTACGTGTTGCTTGTGTTGCCTCGTCGCGAGCCGCCCATGCTGACTTCGATGAACTTAAGTTGTCGTGAAATCATTGACCCACCTCTCCTGCCCTCTGCTCCATACTGGCGCGCTGCATGCGCCGCGCCCGTATACGGGAAGGCGGATGCGCGCTTTGCCGTACGTGCCCCTGTGGATAGCGCTATCATGTGATGCATGCACACTGCTGTCACATAAAATTCAGTATTCAGAAACGTAAATGTGTGACAATATGATGTTATGCAGTACTTATCGTGCTGTGGTAACAATATAATGGTACGATAGGCAATGTTATAGCAGATGTTCATGTTGACCCAGGCTCTAGGCTCTAGCTAATATAACACATATTGACAAGAGGGCAGGAATGAAGTACTCCCTCCGTCCCAATTTACAGGTTGTTTGATTTTTTTTAGCACAAAGTTTGACCGACTCGTTTTATTCAAAATATTTGCGAAAAAATAGAAAATTTCAATTCATAGCTAAAGTATATTATATGCTAAACTAAATCACAATAAAAATAAATGATAATTGTGAAATTTTTTAAATAAGATGAGTAGGTCAAACTTGGTATCAAAGAAGTCAAACGATCTATAAATTGAGACAGAGGGAGTAAATGAGATATGCATACTATCAGTGACTTATGACTCAGTAGGCTTGAAACTCTAATTTATAAAACAATCTTAAAACAATCCTCCTTGAAAAATCTCTCGCAGTTGGAAGCATGTAGCTGCACTACTAGCACAGAAAGGATCTTTGGAGACGCCCACGTGAAAGATTAGGGGCGGTTCAAAATGCGAGCTGCCCCTTGTAGTGGCTAGACGGGCCCAAGCTCATGGCCGCATCTGAAAATCCATTTTCAGGGGTGGTCCATCCCTACGCCCGCCCGTAAACCTCAATCCATTTTCAGGGGCGGCCCATGTTTCCATCGGCCTCCTGATAATGGATCCCATTTTCAGGGGTGGGCCGAAGAATGGACCGCCCCTAAAATTGTTTCTTGGCTCCGCATATCATTCTCACTTGACCGTTCGCCTTCCGATGGGGTTCGCTTTAAGGTCTGGCTGACGCTGTGTAACACCCTGATTTTCACACTGTAAATTTTTACAACTTAAATGCAGTTTATTAAGGGTTTGTGTGATTTAGCGTGCATGAAATAACATTTTATTTAATTTCTGTAATTAATTAACTAAAAGGAAACATAGAGGATAACTTGTTTGATGCATTTATGTCGTTGCATTGGTTTTATGTTGAGTGGTTGCCTAAGATTCATATTCAAATTTTATTTGAATTTATAGTGTGTTTAAGTCTAAAAAAAAGGGTTTGAAAAATTTCAAAAACAAAAGTCCAAGAACCCCCTTCGGCTCCTTTTCTTCCTTTTGGCCTAGCCTTCTCTCTGCGTGGGCCATGGCCCAATCCTTCACACCTCTCCCTCAGCTCCTGGCTACCGCATGGACCTCCTTTCTCCTTTCCCGTCCAACTCCAAGTGGAGTGATCCATTCCGTTCTCACAGCCTAGCTCCTCCCTCTCGCCATCTCACTCCCTAGGCGGTGGCTATGCGCCCTTCTTGTGACCGTAGGTGGGACCCCTGTCAAAGCTGTCTCCCACACCGGTCTTTCTTTGTCACAGAAACCTCGCTCGTTAGGCTTCCTTTTTCCCGTTCACCACCAATCATGCTAGTCATCTTGTCTCACCGTGCCAAGCTCATGCGTTTTGAGGGTGAAAACTTTTTTTAAATGCATTTGGTGATTGTCATGTTATTTCTGGGAATTTTCCA
Organism: Paspalum vaginatum; assembly: GCA_030272315.1. Taxonomy (NCBI): domain Eukaryota; kingdom Viridiplantae; phylum Streptophyta; class Magnoliopsida; order Poales; family Poaceae; genus Paspalum; species Paspalum vaginatum. Next base: position 23,922,824 of record CM059015.1, on the reverse strand, counting down.
TATTTATCTGGAGGCTTCCCATTTTCTCAGAACAAACTCCATTTACTAGAGGCTCTTTCCAAGATTTTCATGAGCTCTAAATATTTTATTTGAGTTCATTGGGTCCAAAAAACATTTATAGAATTTTTCCTACAATTTTTGGAGTATTTGGAATATTATTCGGCCAAGGCGCATTTAATTCCCAAGCCACCTCTTCCACTAGGACCATGCTGCACCGTTCGGGACCATATCTTTCTCATACGGATTCCGTTCGGGCTGTTCCACCACTTTTCAGAAAGCTAACTACAGGTCCTATCCAACTCATGTGGAATCACATCGAAAGCCCATCTACATCAACCGGAATTGACGAAACAATATCTGTCCGCACCCGGCGTGGCCAGATTTGGCCGGCGCCCCACCGGTCCCCTCTCTGTCGGGAAGAGGACGAAGGCCTGAGGAAGAAGATGACCATTTCACATTTTAGACCATACACTTTTGGGATTTCGCGAGTTTGTTTCATGCACTGTTGAATGGGTCTCACAGTTCTTGCAAGCTAGCCCCTGAGATCTATGATTAATTACGTATAGGTCCCTGATATGTTGATTTTCGAAATAAAGGCATTTTTGTGGTCTGAGAACTTTAAAATTCCATTATAAATCTATGAAAAATCCCAAAAATGCAAACTCAGTTTCTTTTTGCTTGTTGTGAGTAGATCTACAGAATGGATCTGATGGTGATGTGGCAAATGACCACTTTGCCCTTGGTTTGTTGCATGCATGTTGAAACAAAATAAATACTAAAAAATAGGTTAAATGGACTCCAAAAATGTTGAACCTTTGAAAGTGGCTTTACCTGATGTTTAGGCTCTGTGGTGAATTTTGGTAGAGTAGACCTTGCTGATAAATGGCAGATCTACCCTTAGGCTTGATTTTTGCAATAAAAATGCATGGGAAAATACTTGCCAAATGAAATTTGCTCCAAATAATGTACTGGATTTTATGGATACTCCATGTGGTATATTTAGCTTGCTGTTAAAGTTTGAAGCTCTGCATGTAAGGTTTGGAAGGTGATTTGAAAATGAGAATATATTGCCTACTTAATTAAATAATAGGAAAAAGTATATTTGGGATGCATAATAAATTCCACTAAAAATTTGGTGGGATGCTGGTTATGCTTAAGCTTCATAATGTAATTTTGTCGATTTTATGAATGCTGTTTTAATTTGCATCTAAAATACGCTAAAATAAGTATATGGAAAATAGATGTCCTGTCAAACCCTAGATATTTTGCTTGCTGATTTTTGTACATGATGTTTATGCTCTGTGTTGCTTTCTGGATAAATTTCTTAGTCAGAAATATTTTCTATGATTTATAATAAATCTAAGAAAATAAATGTCACATAGATTGCTGGAATTTCTATAATTAAATTATGCCTCCTTCATTGGCTAAAGTTTTGGCAGTGACCTTGTATAGTAAGTTTCTCATGTCATAAATATTTGAGCCTATTTGGAATTTTCTGTCAACCTTATCTCAGATGGGAGTTTTCATTCATGAAAGGAGCATGTTGCATTGTATGTATACGAAGGTGTTTACTTAAATCTGGAATCATGTATGAATGTTGATCAAATTAGTTGCTACGTACTGTTATGTACATTTCACCAGCACCTTATGCATGCATTTGCATTCTTTTGCACTCATTTGCATTATATCACACATATAAACCACGTGAGCGATGGGCCGACGCAGGAGCAGCCCCTAATCGAGGATCTGGACGACGAACCCCTGCACCAGAAGCTAGTGGACCAGTAGCAGGGGGATCAGCAGTCCATCCTCGACTTCGTTCTAGAGGCAGCTACTGACCTGAGTGAGGAAGGTAGGTAGGACCATAATTCTCCGAGCTAATATAATGTTGATTTCTTGATGATTATGCATCCGCATTAGGAGTTGATTGAAAACAAGTGCATTAGATTCCCTGGCCACCCTAGCCCTAGCACCTATATTTAGAGTCCATAGGACGAGTATGTCTAGAATTTGCTAAGTATGAGTAGACACAGGTAAATGGAGTCACTCATCGTGTAGGTGATTTCAAAAATATAGAAATGTTACTATTATGGAAGTTATTGTTATGTTCATGTTTTCAATGGAGACCGAGAGGAGATTTTATTTCAGTATTTATTTTTTATGATGTCACACTATGTACTCTGCCCGAGTCGCTTAAGGCCCATCCGCTGTCCTGCCTGTTAGTCGGCATAACATTGGTAGAATGCTTATCTGAATCGTGGGACTGGTGAAAGTCTTTCCTGGACCCGTCTGAAGTCTTCGAGGTGCCGCCCATCCACTTGTAGGAGGCTGATGGGCCTGGGGGCGCTTGTACTCAAGGGAGAGCTGACCCGATATGCTGTGGTATCGCTCCTAAGAGGGAGCAGGCTAGGGGTTAGGTGGGAGCACATTGAATCGTGGGATGGGACAGGATGAGATGGGGGATATACGTGGGAGCGCTACGGTTACTAAGCATATACACCTGCCATGATAGTTATTCTCGAGAATTAAAATTGATTCGAATCGCTGATGCTTACCAGGCATGAGAATGCTGACATTGCACACAGAAAACGTAGTAATTATTTGAATATGTTGTATCTATTACTCATGATTTCAAATATCACGTACTTGTATTATACTGCTTACATTCCTGCAATTCATTATTATGCTGATGTCACATGCAAATGATGAACCTTATTACTTTATGTTGTTATACCACTGCTTAAAATCAATGGCTAAGGATCCACTTGATAGTAAGCAACATTTGCGTCAGCCGCAAGCCAATCTATTAAGTTCTACTGAGTAATTAGTACTCAGGGTTTGCCCTTACATTTTGAGCGTAGGTATGGATTTTCTTGTATGCATCTGTGTTGGAGGTGGTGCATGTCCCCATCAGGAATGACAGTCCTCATGTGTGGCACATGAGCAACATTGGTGGGCTCGATGTTGTTTCTTTTAAAGCAAGTCTTTTGGATGTTGTCATGAATTTCGACCTTTAAATTTCAGCTGCGAGATACTTTTGAACTTGCATTGCAATGGCTCTTTGTTGGAACTTGTATTTTATTTCGAACTGGGTTGTAAACTAAATCTACTTATGCTATATTTAACTATCTATGATGATGTAATTGTTGTGGCTCCATCGAGGGCTGTATGTGTATGATGTCGGTTCCTCTAGGATAGGGTAATATCGAGAGCTGAATGACTCTCGACGAACCATCGGATTTAGTTGAGTCTAAGCGCACTGCGAGACATGTTATGGTAGGTATGCTTAGCCCGAATTAAATTGGCAGTTCCGTCACACCAAGCCAGCGAGGGTCTTCTCAAACAAGATATTGAGCCCACTGCCGCCGTCGATCAGTGTCTTATGGAGGATGGATGTCTTGATGATGGGGGTGACGATGAGTGGTTAGCGCCCCAGCATGTTGAAGTCGCACCAGTGGTCGGCCCGGCTGAAGGTGATTGGGCACTCGGACCACTGGTAATACGTAGGGGTCGGTGACTGCGCATCATGACCTGTCGGTCTGTCAGCTTCTGCTTCAGTTTGCTTTCCCTAGAGTTGTGGCTACCGAACGGTACGGCCACCTCATTGTTGATGCGGGGAAAGCTGGGTCCTTCATTGTTGTTGTGGCGATCGGGCTTCCCCTTGTCATCGCGGTTGCCCATGGTCGCCTCCGTTCCTTGGGAGCAGCATGTTTCCTCTCCTCGGCAAGTACTTGAGTTGCCTGCAGTCGCGGTACAGATGGCGGTGCTCGAGATGCAGCGGGCACTGCTTGTTCAGTATCTCCTCAATCTTCATGGGAGGTCACTTGTTGTCGTTGTCAGAGGCATAGACGATGTTGTCGTGGTAGCGCTTGTGCTCCCACGGTCTCCTGAAGTTGTCGTTTGGCTGACGTCGGTCGTGCCGGTCATCATCGTCGCATTTGGACTCGCGGCCCAGTGTGGGCCTGTCCTCGTGACCCTTGTTGCGGTGTATGATGTCCGCGGTCTCTTCTTGTATGTCAGCGTGCTTGTTGGGGATGTCGAACAAGGATTCCACATCGATCGGTGGTTTTCTCACCAGCCTATCGAGCAGCTTCTTTTCGCGCAGGCCACCCTTGAAGTGGTTGATGACGGCATGGTCAGGGAGGTTGTCCACCTAGTTCCTCAGCATGGTGAAACAGCTAACAAAGTCTTTTAGGGACTCGCTTCTGCATTGCTATGGAACTTGGCAATGAACTTCTCGGAGAACTGGTCCCAGTCATAGATGGACTTTGGCGGCTAGTTTTGTAGCCACCTGAGTGCCCAGGGTCCTAGCATGATGATGATGTACGCCAACATAGTGTTTGAGTTGCCTCCGGCTACCTTCACACCGAGTGCGTAGATCTGTACCTAGGCACTCGGGCACTCCTTCGAGTCGTACTTGTCGATGTTGACCAGTTTGAAGGTAGCAGGCCACTGGATGGACCTGATATGCGAGATGAAGGCATGAATCTTGTTGTACATGGTGTAGGGTGGGTCAATGAGTGCCGCATTTGTGCAGCCCGCTGGGGATCTTCTCTACGGAGAGTCGTCCTCCTTCCTTGAGCGCCTTCAGGGGTCCCTTTGAGTGCTGATGGGACCGCCTGCTTGGCCACCATTGAGTGGGCCATTCTCCTTCTCCCACTGTTGGTTGTGCTTGATCTCTTTCTCCTGTGCCTCATGCCTCCACTCTTCAACGCGGCAACGGAGATCGCGGTTCTTGTTGATGGTGATGCGGAGGTATATCGGTGTAGGAGTGGCTGAGGAATCTGCTTTGTCATCATCTTCGTTGTCGTATGTTGTTTTCTCACTGCCAACGATTTCTAGCCCACGTTGGACAGTGGCTCTAGATGGGTCTTAGTTGTCGACTGAGGGAGCTTCGCCACCTTCAACCCTATCACTATGAGGTAGTGCCTAGGGTTGTAGTCCTGACCACTTGAGGCCCTGTCAAACTCAGCCTCAAGGTTGCGAGTGAAGCGACGATCTCAATCATACTGGTTCACCTTGCGGAGCTCTGATTCTTCTTGCACCTTTGCCCTTCACCTCTTTTCCCTGTTGTAGTTGTGGGAGAGCTACCCCTACTTGTCTTCTGGGGTTTCATTGGGGATGGTGTCCTCATCATCTGATATTGGTTGCCACCAGGCCAGCTCCTCGGCCCTCTGGTCCCTCCGCCGTGGCTTGTTGGCATTGCGCGCCTGACATGCGGCCCATGCTCCAGTTGTTTCTCCGTCAAAGGACTTGGAGTCCTCTGAGATCGGGAGTTCTTCGAGCATGTCCATGAGCACTTCCCAGGAAGGGTCGTGCCCCACCCATGCTAGACTCGTTGAAGATGGCGTCGCTGGTTCCACCGGGCAGGAACTATGCCACCTGGGCATCTGGCCGACAGTGGTGAAGTCGATGATGAGTCCTAGGAGCAGACCCATGAGCTGCTCCTCAGCCGCATGGTATATGTGCTGTTTGCTGGTGGATCCCCCGGGTGGTGGCGAGGATGAGCCTAGGACCCTTCTGCATGGAAGCTGGGTCGGGTGGTGCTGCGATTGCTTGTCGTAGGACGGGGACCGCTCGAGCGAAAGGCAAGCACTTGGCGCTGAGTGGTTTGTCGAAGGAGCAGTTCCTCTGTGGCTGGGGCAAGCCTAGTGCCCCTTGGCCGATCGCTCAGAAACGACCGTCTGCTATGGTCCATCCTCCTCCAGACCTGCACTGTGGGTCGGTGGTCCTGCCGAAGGTGGAGCTTGGCATTCACCCAGGTGCAGATTGGATCTGGACACCGAGTGGTTGGTGGGGGTCGGGGGTTTTGCAGATTGGATTTGCTTCGCCCCCATCGAGGGTGTGGTCATTGGGGTTGTTGGAGCTGGCGCAGTGAACATGCACCACTGTCCACTAGAAATGCGTGCAGTCATTCACTACGTGCATGTCGCCGAACTTGTCGACGACAAAGGTGAAAGCACTGAAGGTGAAGATCTCACCAGGCTGAAACTTGCTGATGGAGCCAAAAGTCGGTGGTACCATCACCAACTCTGGATCTCACATACCAGCCACTACCTGGCACGCCAACTGACGGTGCTAAGTTTCGGCAGCCCACCACGGGGTAACCCATGTGATGGTTTTGTGATAGAGGGGGGTAAGCAAGTAGATTGTGAAAGTGTACAGAACAATGAACACTGTGATGTAGACAGGTTCAGGTAGCCAAATTGCTGAACCCTACGTACTGTATGAGGTGTATGTTTGTATTTTGAGTGCTACAGCATACAAGATGAACCAGACAGCTCTCCTACGGTCCCTAGCCCCCGTTATAGAGGAAGGAGGCTGGGGTTATAAACCAGCTATGTAGGACTTAATAGATTTCGGTCCCGCACTCACTGCGATAAGCATCGCCTAAGATATCCATATCTATCCGCGTAAACGAGCTGCCTTGGCCTTCAAGTCATCTTGCGATGTGCCTCGCAAGGAAAGCCACTCGTCCTACCCGCCAGGGTGGGCGTAAACTGAGCCCGTGATGTACCCATGGGTACATGACGCCCACAACTTTCATACTTAGTTTTATGCTTGTCTGTTTATGGGAACCTTGTGCTTGCTTATAGTGCTGGCTATATTGTGTTGCTTCCTCTTCTGGCTCATTACCAGTTGAATAGTGAACTCATCGAGTAGGGACGACGGTGTTATACTTAGAGTTTACCTTAGTTGGTCGGCTATCCCACGTAGCTGTGGTTGGTAGACACACTAGGTGACAGCTTTTGTGTTATTAGTATTCCAACCCCATACGTGTGATGCCCTAGGCATCTCAAATGCATTACACTAAAAATATTAGTATAATGACATCGTTTCAAAGGCTTTTTATCTTGAAAAGCATGCATAAACTCGGTCAATTGAGCAACTAAACTTAGTTTTCAGAAAAACTGTGTTTGTATTGCGGATATAACTTTAAGACAATTGTGTTTTTCATAAAACCCTACATACCAAACTTTGTAGGCAATTCCATAAGGAATGACTTTGGTATTTTGTGTTTTGGCATGCATGAATGTTGAAATCTAGTTTTGGGTCATTTTATATGAAAATGTGACTTCTGCCAAATTCAGCCCTGTTTGGTAAATTCAAAATTTTGTGAAACAAAATTCAAAATCTTGCCATGTCATGAATACCAAAGTTGTAGTTCATGAGAATCTATGCAACTTTGGTATATTTCACCTTTCATGAAAATGCACCTAAAATGGACTTTTATAATTTCCAAGTTGGGGGTTTCAAATGGTCAAACAGGAGTCAGCAAGTTAATTTCAAATTTAAATCATTTTATATTTGGAATTTGGTATAGGTCCTTTTGACAAAGTTGTAGATTTCAAAATGTACAACATTTCATTCAATTGGGTCTTTTTCAAATTCGGCTCCTAAATTGGTCAAATTTGCGAAATTCAGAAACCTAGGTCAGCTGGTCAAAGGGGGTTTTATCTTTTTCGTTTTTGTTTTATTTCTCGTCTCTATGACCAGTGGGACCCACCTGTCAGCCCCGCCCGCGCCAGAGCACGGATGATTTTTCCCCGCTCCCTCGCTCGATGCACCGAGTCTATACACCGTACTCTCTAATCCTGGGATTGGCCCCACCTGTCAGCCACAGTGGTCCATAGACCCGGTTCACCCGCGCACCTCCCTCTTCTCTCCCCGGCGCGCGCGCCAACGCGGCGCTGCGCGCCGAAGCGGCCGTGGCCACGCGCCGGCCTTCCCGGCCGCCGCGGCCACGCGCCCCTGCCGCGCGCGGACAGCGCGCACGGCGCGCCACCGGGGCGAGAGCGAGGCCGAGCCTATTTCTCGAGCTCTCCTCCACGCGCTCGCGTTCTCTGGTTTTTTCCCCTTTCATTCTCGCGCGTCCGCCATTGCCGAAGCACCGCGAGCTCACCCCCAGCCACTTCCGGCCGCTCCCGAGCTCAACCATCACCGCGCCGAACTTCGCCGCCCTCGACTCTACCTTCCCGCCCAGACCGCGTCGCCCGAGGCCCTCCCACTTCGGCGTATTGCACCGCCGGACCTCGCCGGCCAGGGGCACTCGTCGCCGACCCTCCCCGCGATCTCCCCCGCCGTCTGAGGTAGTGGGTAAAGTTCCCCGTCCTCTTCTCTCTTTCCCTGACACTCTGCGGCGAGCTCCCGAGCCCCGCAGGGCCGGGATTGACCGCGCGCCGCCGGAGTCTCCCCTCCCGTCGCGAGGAGGAAGACGACGGGAGGAGGAAGACGGACATTTTGCGCTATCGCCCTCCGAGTTTAACAGTTTTATGTTTCCATACCGGGCACTATGTACTGAGTCTTGTAAATCTTGCACAGGAACCCTCAGAAGCTATGTATATTTACAGATAGGTCCTGGATCTGTTTAATTTCGGTTAAAATGCTTTTAAAAAAGGCTGAAACTTTGAAAAATCATAATAAAGTGTATAAAAATCCAAAAATAGCAAACTTTGTTGCATTGTGTTCCTAATAAATAGATCTACAGAATGAGAATGATGGTTGAGTAGGAAAGGACAGTTTTGCCCCTGTTTTTACTCAAGCATGTAAAACCCTAATAAATAGGAAATAAGGACTAAATGATCTCCAAAAATAGCCAAATTTGAGCAGGACCTTTGTTATCATGTATAGGTTCTGTATAAAAATTGTTGGCCCTAGCACTTGCTGTTAAATTACTATTTTGCCCTTGTCTTGCACTAAGTACATATTAAACTTAAGAAAAAGAGTAATATGGTGAATAATGTTTCAAAATGACTTTAAGTTTGATATAAGCTATGGTTATGAAGTAACTTGCTAGAATTGGAGATGATGCATGTAAGGTTTTGGCTCTAAGTGAAAGCTGGTAGAATTAATGCACTTTTATGAAAGCTTCGGTCGCTTCACATGAAGCGATGCTACCTCACTACGCACACCCCACGTTATTTTATGTGACAAGCTAAGCTGTCGTAGATGATGGCTTGTACGATTTCTTAGTACAAAACAACTTGCGCCCCAATATGCATAACTCTATACCATAAATCATAAGTTCACTGATTTACTGCATTACACTCGCATCATAAAGCAAGCATTGCACTAATACATGCTCCAACTGCATCATGTCATGCATATAGATTCCACGGACGAAGAACCACCGCCGAAACAACCCGTCGCGGAGGAACCCGAAGAGGAGTTGCACCAGGAACCAGAGGGCCAGCAGCAGGAACCAGACTACGCTCCGGAGGAAGCTACTGACCCTAGTGAAGAAGGTAGGCAGGACCATACTCTACCCAGCAAATAAATTATACTTGATGATTACGCATATGCATTAGGAGTTACTTGGAACCAATTGCATTAGACTTCCTGGCCACCCTGGCCCTAGCACCTATACATAGAATTCGTAGGACGAGTATGCCTAGAAATTGCTAGGTACGAGTAGACACGAGTATGTGGACTCGTCACGTAGGTATTTTCAAAATCACAAAAGCTTAAAGTTATATCTCTTATAAGTGTTGCTCAGGAAGTAAATGGAGACCGGGCGGAGATTTTATTTCAGTATTTACTATTCATGATGTCGCACCCGGACTCCGCCCGAGTCGTTTAAGGCCCGTCCGCTGTTCGTCTGCTGATCGGCATAACATTGCTAAAGTGCTTATCCGGGGAATGGGACCGGAAAAGTCTTTCCTGGGCTCGTCCGAAGCACAGAGACACGTTCCTACCCGCTGGTTGAGAGGAAGGTGGCCCGGGGGAGCTTGGTACTCATGACGGGGAGACCGAGATGTCGGCAGGCTCGTCATGGGGGCACAACCCAGGGGCTAGGCGGGAGTGAATCAAACTTGGGACGAGGCAGGTTAAGATTGGGGCTATATGTGGGAACGCGATGGCTAGTAAGCATATACCCCTGGCATGATAGTTATTCCTGGGAATTAAAATCGATTCGAATCGCTGATGCCCACCAGGTGTGGGAATGCTGATAGTGCACACGGGCAACGTAGTAACTACTTAAACTCTCGGTATTTTAATACTCATGGTTTTTGGAATACTACATGTGTGAATTGAGTTGTTACTTTATGGAAATTTACTATTGTGTTGGCAATCATACAGACAATGAAACTTGTTGTTTATGTTAATTAAGTTACTGTTAAAAACTAAAAGCTAAGGATCCACTTGCTAGTAAGCTGCTTCGCGTCAGCCGTAAGCCAAATCCATTAAGACCTACTGAGTAATTAGTACTCAGGGTTTGCCCCCACATTTTGAGCGCAGGTATGGAATTCATGGTGTGCACCTGTGTTGGAGGCGGGGCATGCCCTCATTTAGGATGAAGTGACTAAGTGGCATGAGGGCAACATCGGTGGGCTCGATGTTGTACCTCCAATGCAAAACTTTTGGTGGTAACATGGTGATCTAAACTTATATTTTCCGCTGCGAGAAACTTTCAAACTTGCTACCTTAAGACATTATGTTGAACTAGTATTTTATGTAAAATCTAGTTTGTAATAAAGCTTAATTTCCCGCTATTCAACTGCCTGTGATGATGTATCTGTTGTGGCTCCATCGTGAGTCAGATGTGTATGATGTCGGTTCCTCTGGGAAAAGGTAATATCGGGAGTCGAACGACTCTCAACGGACGACCGGGTTTAGTTCGGTCTAATCGCACTGCAAGCCAGAGGTGGCAGGCGTGCTTAGCCCTGATTAAATCGGCGGTTCCGCCACAGTACGTTCAGATAAACTCGCTGACGATATAGCCGAAACCTATAGTACCCACCTTTTTCGGCTAGGTAATCAGCACTCTAGTGCCTGGCAATGGTGCTACAGCTTTGGTGTCTATGTTTACATGACAAGTATAGTACTTTGCATGCTTAGTAAAGGGAGGTGATCTAACATTTGTTGAGAACCTGCATCTCTGTCTTTTTCTTTCTACATTGCTAGCTTCACTAGTTCTATTAGTAGTGTTGTGTGTAATGATACTTCTCGTTCCTTATGGATTCGATACCTCGGAATACTCTTGGGTGAAAGGCTACAACGAGTTTTCCGTACGCTGGCGAAGTTACATCTAATAGGCTAAGGAATGCCAAGGGCCATCCCTAAGCACTTAGGGTATTCAAGGTAATCATCATGCTGCTCTAATGTTTCTAAAATAGATTTGTTAGGGCTTCAACGCGAATGCCTTTTATGATGGTAGATTTTGTACTAAAGCGTTTTTGATGGCGAGATTTGCTAGTTAACCCCGTGTTTGTCGATCTGTGTATATATCTGTGCTTCAAGCATTAGATCAATTTTCATTGCAGCTTGTTGTACTTTGCCTAACCGTTTGTTACAATCCACAACGTACGCTGCAACACGTGCATGCGACATGCCGATAGATTACCGTAATGCGAGCACCATAGTTTTACATGTCCTAGACTATTTTGCTTTAACCAGATGAGTTTCTTTGGAGATTCAAGTTATGTTCGTGCATGATTAGATCGGCTTTCATTACTTTTCTCTCACATACATCAAAAACCGATCTGGGCAAGCAGATCATTTATATCATGTTTTAAATGGGTTATTTTATTCCTGTTACCTTGTCCTGGATGCGGTTTTTCTAACGTTTATTATAAACTATCTAAGATCAGCAAAATTGCTGATGGATTGCCACAAATTTGTGATGCTGATCCAAGCGATCTGGCGGAAAACTTACGTTTATTCTTGTTTTTTAACATGATACAGGGAGAATCAAAGTCAATCGCCCCATCCACCAGCTTCTTGGCTGTAGGTCAAGCCAAGTGGCATGCTCGCACCACTGCTGGTCGGTTCCACCAAGAGCTGATCAGGAACCACACCTCGAGAGATGATCGTAGTAGTAGCATGATCTCGCGGCTTCTCGTTTGTTCAACTGCAGGACAATCGCCCATAGATTTCTTGTGGCAACACTCACATATAGTATTCAATAGATCCAAAAGAGCTCAGCTATCCATGATCAAGCAAGCAACCATACAACACAGCACAAGCAAATACTAAGTATTCGTACCAAATGAGCTATAGTGCTAGTATAAGTGGAATGCATGTGATACAGAATGCAATGCATGATATGGTACAAACATGCAAAAGAGCCATCAAACAAACCAAAAGACAAAATCTTGCCGAGAGTAGACAAGAACCACATCACATACCTGACAAGCTCAAAACTTGAGGGCGATCCTACTGGACCTTATGGGGTACTTGCACTTCCTAAGGTTACCTCTCTTGTGTCCTTAATGGGTTCATTTCTGCATGTAAAGGAAGGAATCCTTGTAGAGGTAGAACTTGTGCAGAAGTAGAAGTATTTGTACAAGTTTCCTCCTCCAAGATTGATGTAGCAAAGTGGAGCTCCCCCTCAACTTGAGCCACCTAGCATCAAAAGCTAGAGACAAAGAAAGACATAACACACCAATGAATTAAAAATGCCCATGGCTCAAGTTAGGAGTTAGAGGAGGCAAACATGCACATAAATATTAGATGCCACTTGTGTAAGGAACCACTTGTGGGATTTAGGTACAGGGAATGAATCCTGCAAGACAAAATTAGCACACATATACAAGGACTCACAGATACAAGGGAAACACTAGCTCAAGCAAATGGATTGCGCACAAGTCTATACTACCAAGGGAAAAAGTTGAGACAAGGCAGCAAGACTACACAAGAATATGCTAGAGCAAGCATCAACCAAAATGATATCACATGAATAACATGCCAAGGACAATACTGAAGAGCTCTTTAGCCAAAAAGCCACTTGAAGGGTCACATGGCATGGTGTTCATGAGCTATCACAACTTAGCAAGAAAACCATAAACACACAAAGGCATGCTAAGCAAAACAAAATGATCCAAATGAATAACTTTCCCATAACAACACAAGCATGGCAAGATGACTAGTCCACTGACAGAAGAAAGAATAGCAAAATATGTTATAAGAGAGAATCACACAAGCTAGGATGTCATGTAGCTAACCCACCAAAGCAGAAACAAACCTAGAGGGCAAAACCTACTAAAGATAACAAAAACTTAACCTGGCGAATGACCTATCTAGTTGCATGCCACATCTAGGAACACTCAATCTGATCACAAGCGAATAACATGTCAAAAGTTAGAAAACATGGCACGGCATTCACAAAGATCTCACACAGGCATACTAGGGAGACTAGACTATTAAATGTGGCATGCAACTAGCAACAGGAAGGCTAGTAAGAAATGTCGCTAGTCCACCGAGCACATGAGCATGAAAATAGAGGAAAGACAGAACAGAAGAAACAATCTATACAAGGGAGCAAGAAGTAAAACTCTCAAAAGATTAAAAGATACAAGCCCATCTAGGGCAATCAACGGAGCATGGAGAACCATCAAGCCTTGATCATCACCTATTCTCCATGCCTCCATCCTACATCAATCCGCGATAGTATGGGCGAGCATTTGGTCCAACACTAGGGTAAGAGAAACTGTTGTACCATTGCCGAGCCATCTGATCAAAAGAAGGAAACAAGGCTAGAGTTTACAATTTAACTACGGAAGACAACGATAATGAAAATATGAAGGACAGGGAAGGAAAAGTATACAAAAAGTTGAATAGTGGTGAGTGAATTTCTTTAAGAGGAATAGGATGTGAGAAAGCAAAAAAAAAAACATATAATTAAGCATGCAGATTTGGTTAAATAATTTTCTTGTATCAATTAAGTAATTATCAACTATTGACTTAATAGTCCATTAAAAACATTGGGAGTGAGCTCACAAAATTTTATTAACAAACATATGAGTAAAATATTATATCAAATCATGAGATAAAATAAAAAAAGAAATTTGTTTCCTTTACCTAGTATACCACGGCTACTGTGTTGGCTCACTACTACCGGCCGGTTACAGGCGACCTGTTGTTTTTCCCAAACAGGTATTTATCCTCCATGTCAGAACTACTATGCCGTTTGACCACCGACTTTGGTCACCCCCTGTATTCCTTTCCAATAGTTAGTATGATACCGCAACCAGCACCTGGATTTCATCGAGTCGGCAATCCACCTCGTGAGACTTCCATGTAGGCCATATGCCAATGAACCAACGTATTTCTTTTACCATGTGCTTGCATTATTTGGCGTGAGAGTCACTCAACCAGGTATGATGATTATCAAATCATTTAAATAATGCTCACATGTTTTAACGGCCAAGGTTGCTGCTCCTATAAATATGACCATCTAGCCAACTGCCCACACCATCATTCACGCTCAAGTCCTCCTTCATATACATACACGCATACACACTATATTAATAACTAGACCATATAGATGGTATTCTATCCACTTATATTCTGGTTTTCTAGTATCGACTAAGCCGAGTTTCTGTCCTAAAATAAGGGTATATATTATCAGTCGACCGTATTGTTTTTCTATACATACGAGGAAAGCTGTGTAATACCCATCCTTGTTATTATTGCTATTATAGCATGCTGTGTGTAACACCTATATTATTGTTATAATATTTTAGTGAGCTTTTTTAATTCATATATTATCGTTATAATATTTTATCAAGCCATTGTTAAGATTCTTTTTTGAGATGATATATCTTTTATAAGAAATATTGCCCATTCAATATTACTTATTATTACTCGGCATGAAATACTTATCTCTCGAGTAGAAATACGCATGGTTTGATTAATCAATAATAAATATCATCGATCACTATTTTGGTATTTTACCATCAGAGTGATAGTGGCGTGGGCAATTGATACTACATGTAGCCTGGAATGGAATAACCTATATTATATTCACCTTTATGGTGTGGCACATGCAATTTTGAGTATCATTTACAATTGTCCACATGAAAGCTAATCACGATGTGATATTAGTGATTTTATAATTTCTGCAGAGAACTAAGAATAATAAATGATGATGAAATTGGAGTTCTGTGGTATTGTTTTCTCACCGCGAATGATACACGAATATTTTATTTATATTCAATTCTTGCTGAGTATCACTCTTGCTTTGGGTGTTGTATACGTAGAAAGTGAAGTTCACCATGAAGACACTAACAATAATTAGCTACTTGTGGGATCTTTTGAGAGGACAATATTAGAGTAGCATTATATTATCTTCATCTTCAAATATTGTATATAAATAACTATGTAAATTCTAGTATTTTGAAGTAAATAAAGCTTCCGCTAGTTACTTTATAAACTCGTTGGATACAAATATTTTGTTCTCGACGGTTTGGAGGCATGACAGTGTAAGTGGTATCAGAGCCATAGATCACGTGGTTTGGGAACATCCACCTATTTATTAGATATACTAGTATTGTTGGTGTCTTATTTTCTTTGTTAAGATATATTTATCATATTTTTTGCTTTTATATAAGAGAAATTCTCATTTTAGTGAGAGATGGTACAAAATCATTCCGATGAGAATCACAAGATAATGAAATACATGTGTTGATCATTATTGCACTATCTTCGACCTCCAACTATCCACGATCATGAAGGAAATTATATCAAAGTGTAGACTAATTGTAAGCTATTGACAATATTCCATGAATTGTGTTGAGTATTTGATTGCAGGTGAAATCAGTAGAAAACAGGCAAATTTGGATATGTCAGGAAGAGACCCATGCCACTCGGCCAGTGGGCCAGGCCGCCCGGCCTCCCCTATGGCTGCCCGACCAGTTAAAATGGTCAAATCATCTCATCTTCGACCTGCATGCACATAAGTGACATGTCAACTCAACTCCAAGGCGTAAACCAAGAAATCAACGCGCCAAGTATCAGAAGTCTAGCCACTTCATTAATCCAGCACTTGGATCAGTGAAGTAAGCAATCCAAGGTACTCCTATTCGATTATTAAGGAAGTAACACAAGTGAGATCCAATGTTCCAAGGAAAAGCACACATCACAACTGTCAACGGACTTCTAACCAACTTCGGGAGGCAACCGGAGGCATTCGATGGCTAAGTCGGTGGATCAATTGGTCACTCGGCCTGCCGCCTGGCCGCCCGACCCCTACTTGGCCGTCCGGCCTACCAAGTGTCCCCCTGACAACTGACTTGACCTCCTCACTGACCTACTACCACTATAAATACAACCACTTTAGGAAATTTTTGTTGGCTAGATTAACATTCATCGGCCGTGCGCACAACCGTCGAAATTAAAGTATTTTCTTCAGCCAAACACAACCACAAAAAATATTTTATCTTTCGTCGGCCATGGACCAAGGGTCGACGAAAAGCTGCTTTTCTTTCGTAGGTCATGACAAGCCGAAGAAAACTAGAGCAGAGCAGCCCAGCTCTAGGGTTGGTGTTGGTGGTTTTCGTCGGTTTCGCGCTTGGACAGATGAAAGTTTGATTGGCCAACAAAAAATAGTGCTTCATTTCATTGGCTGAGTCCTGGGCCAACGAAATAAATACGACTGAAAAAAAAATACGCCAAAGTACTTAACCTGTGTCCTTACTCGTTCATTCATTTCCACATGCTCATCCAATGCTCCACTGCTCCCTACCGCCGCCTTGCCACCACGCCGCCCGGCCATGCAGCAATAAGTATCGTTTATGTTTCTTGAAGTATTATGTTTCTTGAACTAGTGATTCTTGAAGTATCATAGGATGAATGGATTATGTTGTTAAAACTCGGCCTCGTTTTAGTTTCTTGAAGTATTATGTTGTTAAAATTTACAATATGATTCATTTATTTCGGTCATTTTTGAACTAACCCAATTACTTACGACATAACAACCTGTGAATGTTTTCATTCCTAAGATGTCCAAAGATATGAATCATGAAAAGATTGATGTGTGTGAGGATAACTGCATGCTTTTCTGGAAGGAAACAAAAAAGAGACAAAGTGCCTAAAGTGTGGTAAGTCTAGGTATGTTGAGGTTGTAAACGAAGACGGTGAAAAGGGGATGACAGACGTTGCAATTAAGAAACTTTGTTACATGCATATTACACCTCAAGTGAAATGGTTGTTTCTCTCAAACAAAACAACGGAACACATGGTCTGGCACCAGCAACAGCAAGCTATGCAAGTAGCTGACGATGATTAGCTAAAAAATGCATGAATTTCATATTCTACCTACATTTGCTCACTTTAGCAGGACTTATTGTATCATTTCACCTATGATGTAGGGATCGGGGCTACATGCCTCCAATGCTTTAGGATCTCAACCTACAGTACTACCGGCACCTAGGTCTCAGGTTAGTTTGGCACTTGTCATTTTCCGGGTTGGTTAAGTTATATCGATACTAATATCGACTCATGAATATACAACATGTGATGTGAGAGGGTTTTCTACGATTGTTATTGTTTCTGGAGGCCGGTAGGGCTTCCTACTTTGTTAACAATCTTTTTGCTTCGGGAGGTCGTAGCGACTAACCCCGATGAGCCACATGTGATGTGAGTGTATTTCTTGTGTATGTTAGACTTGGATCCTTTTCATTGTGCAATAATGGACCATGTGTTGGACTTTGGTGGTTTTAAATGTTGCACTACATTATGAATTTGTGAATTGGAACGGTGCTTGAACACTTGTGTTGTATGGACAATTGTGATTTGGACTTGTTGTGTGCAATGGACAATTGCTGATTTAATTTGGCTTGATTATAAATTCATGTTGTGCAATGCCTGATGATATTGCATTTCTAATATTTATTGGTGATGTTTGCAATATATATATACATTTATGTGTTTCAACTGTCAATTTATATAAAAATCAGCTATGTTTTGGGCGTTGTAGGCTATAGCGAATTACTTTCGTTGGCCGCTGGTAATCGTTGAAAATTAACCCAAGTTACTTTCGTCGTCCAAGGTATGTACCGACAAAAACAAGTCTATGTTTGGCCGATGAAAGATAGCATAGTGGTAGGGTTTCTCCAGCTACCTTTCATTGTTTAGTGCTGTGGCCGACGAAAGAACATTAGCCGATGAAAAGTAATGGCCTGATGACAACAGTTTCACCCAAGTGATTGGCCTCTTCTGCTCACTATCGTTCTGCTTTTGCCCACCAGGCTCCTTGCCGTCGCCACCTCCCACCCTGCCACCACCGCCTCCCTCCCTCCCACTGCTGCCTAGCCCTACTTCCTTTGTCCCCAACCACCACCTGGCCCTGACTCCCTGCTTCCTTCATCGTGTGGGGGTCCTATCCCGCCAATGCGCCGCCCGGCCCTAGCCACCTTCCTTCTGTCGCCACTAGGGGGGTCTAGCCCTGCCATCGTGTTGCACAGAGCTGCCTCCCGACCATGCATCACCCATTTTGGACCGGCACGTCTCACATGCATAAGTTCAAACCAATCACATGTGAGCTGTGGTGGTTTGGAATTGTCACTTCCTCGACAGCCTTAGAGTGGCTGATAGAGTCTGGTATCTATGATGAGTTGGTAGGGGCCGAATGAGATTTCACTAGCATAACCCTGTTGTTCTCTGGCTGCAGCATATCTGGGCGTGCAGCTGGAGAACAGTGGGGTTATGCTGTTGAAATTTCATTTGGATCCTGCTGGCTCGTCATAGATCTGCACTCTATCGGCTACTCTTGGGTGGCTTTAGGACATTGTTTTCATATAGATGTAGGGCTGTGACATGCATATCTGAATGACTAGGTCTATATATGATTACCGATTGAATCAATGTATAGCATCATCAGCTATGGGTGAAGACCAATGATAAATGTATGAAGGTGGGCGCGCTCACTCCGCTTAATGGGCGGCTAAGGCTATAGATTTTATGGACCATGCATTCTCTTTGTCTGGAGCTAATGCCAAGGCGAAGTGCCCATTCATTGACTGTCGCAACCGTTACGCTCAGACCAAAAGTGAGATGTCTCTGCACCTTTGTTCCACTACCTTCATGCCAAGCTATGAATTGTGGGTACACCACGGAGCGTCAGTTTCTCAGGCCGCAACCGCAGTACAAGAGGAGGACGATAGACCCGGTGAAGACAGAATGGATGAGATGCTTGCTGCCTTAAGGCCTGAGTTTAACCTCGATTCTGAGGATCCACCGACACCCAAGGTTGAAGCTTTCTTCAAGCTCATGAAAGCATCGGAAGAGCCACTGCACGAACACACAAAAATGAGCCTCCTAGGTGTTGTGACCCGACTCATGGCCATTAAGTCTAAGTATGTCTTCTCAAATAAATGTTTCAACGAGATATTGTACTTGAGCCCAAATCTTCTCCCTGCGGATCATAAGATGCCCAAAGATATGTACCAGGCCAAGAAGCTGTAGGAGCAGAGACTGCGACTATAGGGTGGTAAATAAGAGTAGCTGAAAACTCAAATTCAAACCCCGACTCAAAACTTCCCCACAAGAAGCTAGATAACGTCCATTGACCGGGTATGTATCTAACTCACAACGCGTGCTTGGTATCGTCCACTGAACAGTTATGTACGAAACACAAAGCGAAAGCACACACTCAAACGCCCAAGACAAAGGACGCAAAGCAAGAGAAAGGACACAAAACAACAAAGCCTCGGGAAGACTGCAAATTCCTACCAGATAGGGCTGCAAAGAAAATTGCCAAAAGCCTTCAAGAGAAGCTCCAAAAATTCCCCAAAAATTACCACACCTTCACAAACAACCAAGAATAGCTCCTAAAAAATCATACCAAATGGAGCAAGTTGTAGCCACCGGACCGTTCGGTGGTTGAGCATCGGATCATTTGGTGCTCAAAGACTGACACTCCAAAAAGCTTTGATCCAAAACCCAAATAAATCAACACCAAAAAATATGAAATTTTTACTGGAGGTTGAGAAGGGACCGGGAACAACTCCACAAAATTTCAGCTCAATTGGAATGAAACAAAAATCCAACATCCACTGGACCTTACGGTGCAAGCCCACCAGACCAGTCCGGTGCTCACAAACAGGCAGATTAACCTCAAGAGAAAAGTATCAAAACCGGCTCACGACTCCTCTAAAAAATCTGAAATTTTTATGGGAGCTTTATGATTCACAAAACAAGGGCTCCACAAAACTTCAGCCCAAAATTCGAAGTTTTGGCCACTGGATCTTCCTGGTTTTGAAACTAGACAGAGACTGCAGGAAAACTAGAAAGTAGAAAATCTCACTAAAAAATGATCCAAAACTTGACCAAATGGACTCCAAACTTCACGAAATTTAATACACACTATCCTAGCCCCATTGCAATGTTATACCCTAAAGATCTATAGAAAATATGCATGGGATTAGCAGATCTCGTGATGACGGAACCTTTGGGCAAGAAAAGGGGAAAACTCGAAAACAACTTGCTCATTGCAATCCTGCGGGATTGAGATATTCTAAGACATAATCTGCATGTCCTAAAAAGTACAAAACACTAGCAATAGAATGGATCCAAGATTGGACAAAGCAAACACCCAAAAATCCATGGATTGGAGCCAAAAACCAAAGGGAAAAGGGGAGGAGGAGAACACAAGCTTGCTGCATGAAATCACTTGGATTATATGGCCCAAAAGGGTCATAAGATTCAGATTACAACTAAGGACTTAGTCTCAAGCAACCACCCTCATCTTGCCTCTTGATTTGGAGGCTAAATATTACTCTAACCTCTCTAGAAGTGGAGCTCAAGGCTTGATGACGAAAATCATAAGACAAGTACTAACCCTAGTAGCCAAGAGAGAATTCTAATGACTAGCCCTTGACCTATTTATACCTAGACTCAATTTTGGCTATTTTACATATAGACCCCTAACACTAGAAATGGCCTGAGGGGCTAAACAGAAGAGGTACATGATATTTTGGGACGGACGACCACGATGAAGACATGATCTATGTATGTTCCACGCAATCCTCAGATGTGCCCCTATTTTGAAGTCAAAAACTGGAAAACTTTAGGAAGTCTCTGCCAAGGCTGGATTTAGCCCATCTCTTCTATCTTGGCGAGTTGTGGTCCTAACTCACCATGCCTTGGATAGCTTGAGTGGCGGTTTTGAGACAAAGCCCCCAAAGCTCTCTCGACATGCCTTCGTGCCACGTGCTCAGGTTGGAGCACCACGGTGACACCTGGCTTCTCCAGTCCATCGGAGTTGCCTCGCTGTGCATCAGAGGACTTAAACCACCGTTTTCGAACCGCCCCTCCATGTACCGAGCTCCCGTGGGTGACTGACGCCAAGCATCATGCTTCTGGCCCATTGGAGAACTTTCACCTTAATCCATCAAGGTCTTCATCTCCTACGTCCGAGTCCATTGGAGGGCCTCCTATCCATTGGAGGTCTTGCCCATTGACAATTACTCATCACACCAGGAGAGCAATGCGGCTGGTCCATTGGCTCTCAATCCCCCCTTGATGAGTGCATTGTCAACACCCTAAACCTATAGCCTGAAATAGAACAAAGACAAAGAGAAAACCATAAAACCGGAAAGAAGGAAGAAAAGAAGAAGTTGCTCAAGATGCCCAAAAGCCGCACACAAGCAAAGAAGGGCAAATTGAGGCAACAAAAACAAAGCCAAAGATCGACCCCCAAGACAAGGGAAACCTCTCAATGCAGACGATCAAACTAAAGCATGACCCCTCAAGAAAGTGGCAAACTGGCTCAATGCAGTCATGCTTAGGCAAAGCATTGGCTCCTCCAGAAAGAGGAAAAATGCTCAACACACCGATGCAAGAGCATGCTAAAAACTTCACTCCCCTGAAATGCATCCTCACAAATGCAATAAGATTGGAAAGCTCCCCCTCAACTAGATCTCCCAAGAATTCTCCTCCTTGGTCCATAAAATCTCCCCTTAGGAACAGCAATCTCTCCCCCTTGTTGATAAGGGACACATTAAGGGTTCATAGAATCTGACTCCCCTTGAACTAGACAACTCTCCCCCTCAAAATGTGACATGGAATGCAAGAAGTGTACCATGAAGAGCTTAGCAAGGATGAAAATGCCAGTAAGTATGAGTTCTAGCATATAGGGCAAGTGAGGGCAAGGAAGCATACAACAAGCACGAGTGAATCAATCTTTTACAGATCAACAGCATGTTTTAGGGTTGTTTAAAATAAAGCATCACCAACATGAATAGCATTTAGCAAGGTAGGCATGAACAGCAAGATGCAAGCAATGCAAACAAGGTGTGCTACTCTCAACCAAAGCATATACAACAGGACATAAGCAATATAGAGACTTGCAATTTCAGAATTAACCACTTGTGAATTATAAGCAAGTTCTAGATTTGTGCTAGGGGTCACTTACTTGTTTAGCCACTTCTTACCAACCAATGCCATGCCTTGGTTTAGAGAACCATCAGAAGCTTAGGACAAGGTTTTAGTCATTCACAGCTTAGTCCAAGTTCTAGCCAAAGTGCAAAGGCAAGCTGTCTCAGACTGAGTCAGTGTGACAAGTAAACCTACATAGATATTTTCAATTCAGCTGAAAAGACACCGCTTATAAATAGTTTTAGTTCAAATTTCAGATTTAGGCAAGGTGTCATAAATGCTTAGGCAACAACTTAACTAAGGCATACGACTAGCATATCCAAGCATGAAAAGATAGCATAGCATTCAACACTCCTACACATGTTAGGTAGACAAGTCAAGTGGTGATCAGGGTTTTTGATTTTCAGGAAATAAAAGTGACTTAGCTCACAAATGATATTAGACAGATTAAAGGATCTTAGCCAACCATGATCATGCAAACACTGTACAATCTAGCACAAGCAAGTACTAACCGGTCATTTCTAGAAGAGTTCTACTGCTAGTGAAGTGAAAATGCATATGTCACATGTATGCAATGCATGGTATGATCCAAACATGCAGAAAAGCCATCCAAGGAACCAAGGCCAAAATCTGCCCGAGGCAAGACAAGAACCACATCACACACCTGACAAGTTCAAAAGCTTGAGGCAATCTCACTAGACCTTTCAGGGTGCATGCACGCCCTAATGTTACCTCCCCTACATCCTCAGCGGGTCCATCTCTACATGTACAGGAGGCAGTCCTTGTAGAGGTGGAACACGTGAAGTAGTGGAAGTAGTGGTACAGGTATCCCCCTCCAAGGTTGATGTAGCAGAGTGGAATTCCCCCTCAACTCAAGCCACCTAGCATCCAAAAACTAGACACAAAGAAAGATAGAAGACACCAATGAACTAAAAATGTCCATGGCTCAAGTTTAGGAGTTAGAGTAGGCAAACATGCATATAGATGATAGATGCCGCTTGTGGAAGGAACCACTTGTGAGATTTATACACAAGGAACAAATCTTGCAAGACAAAGTGAGCACCTATATACATGGTTCACAGATGCAAAGAAAATAAAAACTAAAAGTAGCAAACAAGGATGATCCAAATGAATAGCATGTCACAAGCCGAAGCGAGCATGGCATGGTGTTCAAGTGTATCACAAAACAGCACAAGAGGCTAAATGTGATGCCCCCGGCATCTCGAAAGTTTTAACACGTGATTAGATTAGCGGTAGTCAAGGATTTGGCTTAATAATGTTTAGAGAAGAGCAACAACTAGGTTAGTAAATCACGAAGTCAAAAATTTTCGGTGAAATATGCAAAAACCCCTGAGTTTACTTGTGACCATAGTTCAAAATATAATGTGATTTGGAACCAAACTCTCTATAACAAACTTGTAGATAATTTTATGTAGATCAACTTTGTTATTGAGTGTAGGTAACATGCACAAAGGTTTAGGTGGAGTTTTGAGTCGATTAATGAAAAAGACAGAAATCTGCCTAAATTTGATCGGTAAGGAAAATTCAAATTTCAAAGGAACAAAAGTCCCTATCATGCAAAACATCATATAAGAAAGTTGTAGATAATTAAAAACCACACAACATTGGTATAATACTCTTTCTCTGAAAATGAGCCTAAAATAGACTTTAGGAATTTCTAAGTTTACATTAAACCTTGGTCAAACTGGGGTCAGCAGGTTAAATTTAAATTTAATCATATTTAAACTTGGAATCTAATATTACTCATTTTGACAAAGTTGTAGATCTGGAAGAGTAGAACAACTTTTGTATTTTGGGTTTTATCAAATTCGGCACCTAGGATGTTCAAAAACTAACAATTTCTAAAACATGTCTCAGCAGTCAAACAGCATTTTTCTTTTTCCCGAATTTATTTTCCTTTGTGACACTGACGAGTGGGTCCCACTCGGCCGACCCACCCGCCACGCGGCGCCGGCGTCCGGCGCAGCCGGCCACGCGCCGCTGCTGCCTCCGCGGGCACGCGCCGCCCGGCCGCCACGCAGAGGCCACGCGCCGCCCTCCCCCGCCCTGCCGTGCCCCTGCTTCTCCTCCGGGTGGAGCCGAGCCCGCTCCTCTCTCTCACTCGCCCTCCTTCTCGCTGCCCTCGCTTTTTCCCCTGCCGGTCTCTTGTCCAGAGCGCCTGACGCCATGGGAGCTCGCGGCGAGCTCACGCCACCTCGCCTCTCCGTAGCCCTCCGCCCCGCCCGTCACGCGTCCCACGCTCGCCTCCATCTCCTCCACCGGTTCCCCCACCTCAGTGGCCTCTTCCATAGCCCCTAGACCCTCCCTACCGTGCCGCCCGCCATGGCCACCATGGCGAGCTCGAACACACCGTGGACAGCCCCTTCGGACCATCCCCGCGTCTCCCTTCTACTTCCTCCATGCTCCCCATGCTCCGGCGCTGCTCTAGGGCCCGACCATGGCCTTCCCCTTCACCCGCACCACCAGATCGAGCGCGCCACCGATGGGGACTGCGTGCACGGTTCACCTCCGGTTCACGCGTGTTCCCCGTCGATTCGGGCCACCCCGCATGACGAGATCAGGGGGAAATGGAAGCCCGCGACCGAGGACACCTTCCCGGACCCACACGGCTCCAAGCGCGCGCCCCCACTGCGACGCGCCATACGCGGAAAGCCGGCCGCCGCGCGCCCCCTGCCCTGTCGGGAGGAAGAAGATGGTGACTTTACAAAAATCCCCCTGTCATATTTCATTTTTATGCGCCCTGTTTGATTACTGTGCACTGAGTCTTAGACATATTCCACGCAGGACCCTGGAAGCTACGGATATTTCCGATCTAGTCCCCGCCAGAGGACTTTTCCATTTAAATTCATTTTCTGTCGGTTTAAACTTTGGAAATTCGTAATAAATCAAATAAAAATCAGAAAAATACAAACTAAGTTGCATTTTTATCCTTGTTAAAAGATCTATCTGCTAGGTATGATGGTTGAGTAGGAAAAGACATTTTTGCCCCTGATTTTGTATATGCATATTAAACCAACATAAATGGAAAATATGGGTAAAATGAGCTTCAAAAACTATGAAATTTGGGCAGAGGCCTTATGAACATGTGTAGGCTCTGCATAAATTTTAGTAGCCCTAGCATTTACTGTTTAATTACTATTTTGCCCTTGTCTTATATTTAAGCATGTATTTAATTTAAGAAAAGTTTGCTATGATGAAAAATGTTCCAAGTGACTTTAGGGGCTTGATATGAGCTCTAGGTTATGACCATAACTCACTGCTAGCATAGGAGGTGGTGCATGTAAGGCTTTGGCTCTGATTTGAAAATGGTAGAAGTTTCTGGAATGCAATATAGGTCTTCACTACTGTTGAGATATGCACGCTAGGAATTCTAAGTTAGCGATGTGAAATATGGTTATTCATACGGGTGTTTGACATTTAGGCATCTCATTTGCTACATCATGCATATCATTCATATAGCGACGCTCACTGCAGATACGTAATCGAGAAGCAAGTGCGTGGAGGTACTTCGAGCAACGGTGTCCAGAAGACCAACTAAGACCCAAATACCACCTGGAGACCCCTGAAGTGGTATTTGGAAGGAGGAGCTGTCCAAGTGATCAAGGGGTTGCCTGGGGCAGAGCCTCACAACCCGGCAAACTAACTTTAGTTTAGTTTGTTCAAGTATCAACAACAAAAGGTAGGCCCCTTAGGCATATACACCTACCTAGGGAATCTCACCACCCTTTATTTGATTGTGCATTTACGTTCAGGAGTTGTTTGAAACCCCACCTGCATAAATACCTGACACCCTAATTAGAATGGTTAGGCCGAAGTCGATGCTTAGCCATGCTTAGACGGTAGAAGTCGAGTGAAGATATTCACTCGCGAGATGATAGGACTCAAAATACTTTACAAAAACTTAATACGAGAGAAATATGATATGATGTGATGAAAAGATGA
The DNA here is from genome assembly GCA_030272315.1 of Paspalum vaginatum. Lineage (NCBI taxonomy): Eukaryota > Viridiplantae > Streptophyta > Magnoliopsida > Poales > Poaceae > Paspalum > Paspalum vaginatum. The sequence continues at coordinate 23,896,763 of CM059015.1, read as the reverse complement.
GACCGGGTGGAGATAGGGGCATATTACGATGAAAAATGATGAGGAGGGTTTGGTGGACTCCGCCCGAGTCGTTTAAGGCCCGATTCGCTGTTCGCCTGCTGATCGGCATAATATTGCTAGAGTGCCCTTTTGGGTAGCTCGACGGACGACCGGGTTTAGTTCGGCCTAACCACACTGCAAGCCAGAGGTGGCAGGTGTGTTTAGTTCGGATTAAATCGGCGGTTCCGCCACACTAAACTAGCATGCTAAGCAACACAAAATGAACTATATGAATAACTTGCCAATAGCCCAACAAGAATAGCAAGATGTTCATGAAGATCACACACTAATAGGCAAAGGTGACTAGTCCACCAGCACAAACCAAGATAGCAAGATATGGTATATGAAAGAAACACACAAACTAGCAAGTCATGTGGCTAGCCCACTGTGGGCGATAGATATCCCCTGGCTCCTCAAGGTGTGAACTCAAGACATGGGCCATTAGAGGGCCTGAGAAGGATAGATGACTGATTTCATGGGCCGGCTGCCCAACTCAAGCCCAAAGATGGTCGAGCAAGGTTGGAGGTCAAGGCAAGGACGTCGCAATCTAGGGAAGCATGGAAGGATACTTGACTCGGACTCGAGGTCCGGGATTCACGGGATTCAAAGGAGGAAAGATAGGGGGATGATTCTGTTTGATCTCTTGTAATTTAAACCAACTAAGAGATATAGAAGGAATCTGACTTATAACCCAAGAACCTGTCGGCCTATATAAGGCGGGTGAGGGACCCCAACTTAGAACTCCAAGGCATCTCATACCACCAAACCACAACCTCACGCACCAAATCCCTAGCTCTCATTGTAACCTCGACCTTAGATCAATACAACTTGCCACAACATGACGTAGGGAATGACACAACTTGCGGCTCGAACCTGTTTAAACCTTCGTGTTCTATCGCTCCTCAAGCGAACCATCGAGCTACGCTGATTTCGCTAGCCCCAAAAGCACCTCTTGACGTATCCCATGCTGCACTGCCGGTACCAAACCCCAACACCCACCAAAAATAGAAACAAACCTAGCAGACAAAATCTACTTAAAAATGAAAGCTAAACAGTTAGGAACACTCAAACTGATCACAAATGAATAACATGTCAAAGCTAATAAAGCATGACACGAGATTCACAAGCAAGCAAGCAATGGAGACTAGACTAGCAAAAGAGACATACAACTAGCATCAGGAAGGCTAGCAGGATATGTGGCTAGTCCACCAAGCATAAAAGCATGAACACTAAGTACAAGCAGAGTAACACAATACAAAAAGCACAAGTTAGACATGATACAGAATGAAATCAAAAAGCGAAACTCTCAACTATACAAAGGATACAATCCCACATGACCAACCTCAGAGCCTGTAGAACCATCAAATCTCACTCATCACATATTCCCCAAGACTCAAACCTTTAAGATCAGTGATAGTATGGATGAACAAATGGTCCAACACTAGGGTTAGAGTAACTGTTGAACCAGTGTTGAGCCATCTGCTCAAAAGAAGGGTCAGCACGACCAAAGTACTCATCATCACGACTATTAGGGTAACCATGACCTCCAAAGTGTGGACCCTCAAACCCTCTACCAAAGCCTCGATCACGAGGTGGTAAGCATGCCAAAAGTACTCATCATCACGACTATTAGGGTAACCACGACCTCCAAAGCGTGGACTCTCAAATCCCTCTACCAAAGCCTCAGTCACGAGGTCCATAGCCGCGTTGTAAATGACAAGGGGCAAAAAGCTACCTCCTCTCTCACCATGAGCAAAGGGGTCTCTCATCTCACTATGATAGGGAGGATCTTGCCTACCACCATGGTATAACTGATCTTGGTTCCCCCAGGCTCTCTCTTGCCTCTCAACTCGCTTCTTCCTGAGGCAAAACTCCTCCAAGTGACCATTCTGCTGGCAAAACTCACAGTGGTTGACAAGTCTCTTAGGCATAGGCTGGGGCTGAGTTTTGGGCTTCTGGTGTAGTGGTGTAGCCTTGGGTACTGCAGGTGTAAGGAAAATGGCCTCATGTGCCATATTTCCATGGTTGTGTTTTGGTGATTGATTGACAACCAACACTTGGACTAATGAACTTGTCTAGATGCACTTTCTCACGTATTAAGATCCAAGGGATGAAGAAATAAGAAGAGCCATAGGCAAGGCCCAAAGGGCCACCCCAAAAGGGGTTCCGCCCTAAAACCTCACAGCCCTGTGAGGACGAAAAGGTACGATCTGTGAGATTGTCCTATCAGACCGACCAAGCTTCCTAAAAGGGCTGAGAAGTGGAAGCCTGGCGATTTATGAAGACCGGATGGTATGGTCTCAAGTGATTCAATGGACCGGACTATTTAAGCAAGGAAGCATAGCTAAGGAGACCAAGTAATACGGACGGTATAGTACAGTCTAGAAAACCAGGACTATAAACCGTACCAAGTTGGCCGAGGGTGTGAAGATTGAAGACCATCCATAAATCATCCTATTTAACACGAAGCTATGGTATTGGAGATGAAATCAGAGATACATGGACTGTATGGTACGGTTTGGCAAACCGTACTAAACTCCATACCATAGTACAGTGACGCAAGGAGTAGGTGACCGTTGGAAAAGTGAATGGACCGTATGGTCTGGTCTAGGGAAAAAGCATAGACCGTATAGTACGGTCTACATTGCATCAGTAGACCATTGGAGCAACGGCTAGTTCATGTTTAGGGGCTATATAAGCCACCCCACCCCTCCATTTCAGTGGAATTTCAGCCACTGAAGTTGAAAGCAAGTGTAGCGGTGTATTCCAAACATATCCATCACTCCAACCACCATATGAGGGCTTAGTGCATATCAAAGCTAGGTTAGAGCTTAGAGAGAGTGATCTTGTGAGCTCTTCTTGAGAGTAGCACCTACGTGAGCTAGAGGAGATGACTTGGTTGCAGCCAAGCCACTTATACTTGTTGCTAGACCGTCCTTCTTGGTGTGGAGTGGCAGCGACAACTTGTGTGAGGACGAGGAGACCCTACAAACTCCGTAGTGAAGCATCTGGTGCCACGGTGGCAATGGCCAAGCCTTGGTGGTTTGGTGGCACTTAGCCTTTACTTGCCAGGAGCCTTTGTGGTTACTGCAAGACGATGATCAGGAGAGTCTTGGTGCTCGGATCAGATATTGCCTTCGAGGGTGAGCCTGTGGACGTAGCCTTTAGTGGTGAACCATGTTAAATCTCCGTGTCTCCCCAGGAGTTTGCATCCCCCTTCCTTACTCTCTTTACTTTCCGCATTTACTCTCTTGTGTGCCTTCAGCTTTCCTAGTTAGTTTGGTTAGGTTTGGCTCTAGGTTGGAAGTCTTTTGGGTAAGTTAGAGAGTGCATAGATAAACCTTATACTTAACTAGCATGTGTAGGTCAAAATAGGTTTATCTGATGCACTAGATGGCCCTAGGTTTTAGATGAGTGATTAGCGACCCAATTCACCCCACCCCCTATTGGGTCGGATACCCCAGCACATTCCTTTCAGCAGGCTGCTGGACTTGCTTCTTGCCTGAAGGCTTAAGCACTTCTTCCACTATCTTGTCCAGCTTTGCCTGGTAAGGCTTGGGTATCTAGGACTGCTTCTTTGGGGTAGCCCTAGGTGGCTCATGAAAAACCCCATCTGCAGTAGGCTAGGGAGAGGCAGTCCTAAGCTTAATCTAGGCTCTCTTCTTCTCACCCGAGGCACTGCACTCTCCAAACTCCATGCCACTCGTGTCACCTTCACCACGCTTGTTTCCCTCTATGATCATCCAAACTTGAGGTTCTCTAGCATAAATCCAACTCAGCACCTCTCTCAACCTACAGTTGTCCTCTTTAAGGATCAACTTCTCCTCTCCTCTCCCAGATCCTCCAGGCAGCACAAGTATCACAATCTAGAGAAGGAATCAAGGGAGTAGACTTTTCTAGCTTCTTAATGGTCACATCCTTATCCCCCAACTGCATCATAAGAGTTAAGCAGTTCTCACGAATGTCAGCAGGTGCTGAAAGCACCTGAAGGTCAGCTCTCACCTACTCAAACTCACTCCTCAAGGTATGACTGACCATGCACTCACCCAAAAGCATGGGTCTAGCACTAATCTCCTGCAAGTCCTTGAGCTGCCCCTTAGATTTCACTTTCAGCTCAGCTATGTTAATAGCTAGGTGGGGCAAGATTCAGACTCCTCACTCAAAGTAGGTTCATCCAGTTTAGACTGGAGCTTGCCTATCTCAACACTCAACCCATCCAGCTCCTCTACATGATGACGAGCATACTTGCTCTTCTGCTCACAAAGGTCGGTCATCAAAGACTTGCAAGTAGGGCACTCAATCTCACTAGGCTAGACTTGCACACTCCTCAACCTCTCAATCTCAGCCAAAGCATCAGCAAGTTTGGCTTTCTTCTTCTGCAGCTTCTTGTCTGCCTTCGCCAACATCTTGTCTTGGGCCTTAAGCTCTCTTTTTTTCTCCTCTAGCATCTCAAGGATCTTAGCTTGCTCAGGAGCTACCTCACCATCAGAGGAAGAGTAGATGTCACCCTTGTCATCCTTGTCCTCGTGTCCCATAGAGCAGACTGATCTTTGGTTCCTCTTGTGCTTGCGCCCGAACATTGTGGAGACAAAGCAGAGCCCAGCTAGAGTGCCTTGATTCCTCCTCTTATCTCGCTCAGGTGATGATCTCCTCATCGCTTGAACTTGATGAGGATGAAGAGGAGGAGGATGTTCTGCTGCAAAGGCCACTCAGCTCTGTGAAGAAGGCCTTGTCCCACTTCCGGTTGTCGTTCTAGTAGCTCTTGAAAGCCTTCCTAATGTTCTTGATCTTGCCAGAGTGGTTCTTGGCGTTGTGACACTTGCCAGAGTCGTGCTTGCCAGGGTGGTACTTGTTGGAGTCGCAGGAGTGGTTCTTGCCCTTCTTGTAGTAGTCGTTGTTCTTATTGGGGCACTGGGGGACACTACTACAGATTTGCTAATATAAGATACACCTTTTAAGACAAATACCAACACCTTTTATAGAACTGTCTTGTATCAGGTGGTGCCGAGTAAGATAAGACAATTTTTTGAACGACCGTCTTAAATAGAAAAGTGTCTTGAGACGGTTGTGCAATAACAAAATAGTTTGTTATTATAAAGAGTAGCTTTTATGGTGACTAAATAAGTCATATCGTGTGTAAGAACTGTCTTGAGTGTTTGTGAGTATGAAAGATACCTTTTTACATGAAACCAACGCAATTTTATTATTTATATAAGACATTTTGTACAATAAAACGTAGCAAATTATGAATCCAGGATTAGTAAAGGTTTAATAGTAAACCACCCTCTCCCGGCCTAGCTCACCCCCCACACAACACCCTGCTCCCCGAGTGTGGAGCGCCTAACCTAAGACGCCGCTCTGCTCCCCGCCGAACGCCACCGACCCACTGCCCCACCCCGCTCCCCTAGTCGCCGCCGCACTGCTGTGCTCGGTGCATGTGCACCCTACTCCCTCGGACTGCCAACTTGGCCAGCGCCTCACCCCTACCACCCTCTCCACCCGGTGGCCCACCCCATTAATCGGCCGTTGCACCTCCCTGCGAGCGCCTTGGAGCCACAGCCCTACTCCGACACGCCCACGTGCCACCACGGTAGCCCATCGTAAGCAGCCGATCTGTTGCCTCTCCTAGTTGATCTGCTTCTCCTGCCTGCTCGATTTGCAATGCTAGCATTGATCTGTATCTCTCTCCCATCTGTCATATCCAAATCCTTCAGGTATGAGATTCCCTACATCATTGCTCCCTATTCAATTGTTGTAAATTCTCTAAGCTATTTGACTTACTCGAACTGAGTACGCAAGTATATAATATCAGCATCATCCAGTACTTGGAGTCTTCAGATATGTTTCATTACTGAGGGACGGAGATAAACTTTGCAGCATATCCTCTACCCAAAAAACATGAGAATTACTCCCTTGTTTTTAAAACCAACATTTTGATGTGTAAGTACAATCGGATACCTTTATTGTTCAATGTGTCTATGATCATTACTTTAGTTTTCATGAATACTCGTTGGTCCTTGCACATGTTTTATTTCAGAATCAACTGACAGTACATGTATCCTTTTGATAAATGTGACTAAGTTGTTCTGATAAATGTGTTATGCATCTTGCTAGCATATTGTAGGGTGTTCTGATAATATTCAATGAAAACTAAACAATGACATTTATCAGAGTCTCAATATGGATATGACATTTGAGACTCCATGTATCTTTTCTTCTAGGTGGATCTAAATGAAAAGTCTACCTTCACACAATCACACTGTCATATGGATATACTTGCAACTACGTTAGGGAATAATCATCTAAGGAGGACGACAGGTTGAATGCTTATGTTGGCCTAGGGATGGGTCCCACTCAAGGTGATACTCCTCATAAGAAACAATGTAGTGGAACCAAAGAATATGTCAAGAAGTTGGAGTATGAGGCTAGATTTCGGAAACTGGTAGCCATGTGTGATAGTATGGAGCATCGGGTTAACAATGTTGAGAGTTGGTGATCATCCAAATGTAGTGATCAGCCTATACAGAAATCATACTGTTGTCTCAATACACGTAACATGGCCTCCTTGCAGAAAATATTTAATCTTCCATTACTTTGCACAAATTGGTCCAGCGGTGTTTAGAATACTGGTTTATTGTCACACAACTAAGAGGTTCAATGTGCACTGCTTCAAACCTTGCAACATGTCTGGTTCATTTTGAGTATTTTCAGCATTGGATATTCAGAGATATTATTGACACTTTTCTAAATAAAATATTTACATGATTTCAGTTGCATACAATCTTTTTAGTAGGTGTCTTTTAATTTCTTTCCTTTTGGATTGTGTAGCCTTTTTCCTAAATTTTAAGGGGATTTCAGACCACCTCCTGCTACTGCAAGCAATAAAAAGGCTAGGTGTTTGTCTATCTATGAACTAAAATTCTAAAATACTACATGTAAAAATTTTGAGTGAGCACTCAACATGTTTGTGTGTCTATATTGACTTTGTTTTTTACTTTTTTGCTATAGGAAACATGGATTACAATTCAAATTCAAGTGGGCATGCAAGTGTGAAAGAACAAGTCGTTGAAGGATATATACTATCGTTATGTGAAAGAATTGTTGCTACCATCATTTGATGGTTTGAAATTTTGATGCGCTATGCATAAGGTTCATGATGGAACTATGGTTGAACATTTGTACTTAGCTAGGTGTTAGTGTTTATCATGTTTTGGATTTAGATGATACTTATGTATGAAATGACAGATGATACTTATTTTTGTGATTCTAAATGATACTAAATTATTATATATATGAATGTGCATGTTTGATTCCAAATAATTGCTATGGAATGTGAAAAACGGTTTTGAAATGAAAAATATCACGTATAATGTTTCGTTTGTAAGATTTCCTCCAATAAGACGGTTTTGCACTATAAACGTATTTTGCTATTGTAAATTTTAGACGGTTCCATATGCACAAGAGACTTATAAAGGTTTAATTTCTCGACGGTTGTTTAGTATAAGCATCTTAAAAAAGGCAATATAAGACGACTCATTGGATAAAATGTCTTAAATACAGACTTAGTTAAGATGGTTGAATAGAAAAACGTCTTGTATTTTTTGCTTTTTAAGATGGTTGATAACTGTCTCAAAAGAGGTATGCATTTTGCTACCCCTATCTGTCTCGACATTTCATAACCGTCTTAAAAAACAAAATTGAACCTTCTCATATTAACAAATCTGTAGCAGTGGGATGAAGTGGCCAACCTCTCCGCACTCGAAGCATTTGGGCCTCTCACCCCTCTTTTTACTCATCTAGTTGTCATAGGCGCGATGAAAGCGACTAGACACCAGGCAAGGCTCTTAATCCCCAAGTGACGCCAACTGCTCCTCTGTAACAGACATAAGAGCAGAAAACAAGAAGTTGTGAAGCAGGAGGTTAGTAGTGGTCTCTCTAGAGGGAGTAGCCAAGGCCATGCTCTTGGGGCCAGTTCCATTGAGAGATTCTCTCAATTTGTAATCCACCTCAGCGGCCTTAAGCTTGTTGTAAACAGCCTCCACTCCAATCGTGTCATAGGCCTCTGACTCGATGATTGAGGTAGCCTTGATCTCTCATGTTGTCATATCCCACGCATACAACAACTTAACGGCCTGCTGATGGTCAAAATATGGGATCCTCTTAGGGCTGGAGTTGATGCGTAACTTGTTGATGATCGATTGGAAATGACCAAACAAGTCATCGATGGACTCTCCAGCCTTCAGAATGAAATTCTCATATTCACGCCCGTAAGTATCAATGAGACGGCCCTTGATAGTAGCAGTACCCTCATGGTGTGCACTTAGTGGGGATTATATGATGAGAACATGTACAATGCATATGATCAAGGCCCAAGAGAAGATGAAGTTTGTAGCCCAATCCGAGTTGAGGTCCAATTTATTCGCGAGGCCGGTTCGGACTGCAAGAGTAGGCCTCAGTAAAACGGATGCCTAGTCCACATACGGACTCCATTTTGGGCGTTTTACATATTGACGGAAAGCTAAGGACATAATCTTTCCAACCCATATGGTCCTAGGCCCAAATAATCTCAAACTCAATAGGAATCATCAAAACAACATGATGACCAGAATCTGCCAGGGTGCTGCGACACTGGTTTTTGGGCCCGCTGGCCTTGTATGCCCTAGGGTTGCTTGGCCACCACCTTGGGCACCCCTGGACCTCTCTCTTGTATATATTATGTAGCCATCATTAGAGTAGATGGGTTTTGCTTAGATTAGTCTATCATCGAACAGTTTCGCCGTCATTTGTTTGTGAAACCCTAACTTGTGCACAAGATTAATCTTGATTGCGTTTATTCCTCGTTATTGCTTGTGTTCTCCCGGTTGCATTGCAGAAATGATAGATTTCATGGAGAGGGCGATTGTGCACATCACGCGTTCGAGAACCATCAAAGCAGTGGTGTAGTGATTGCAAGGATTCAAACCTTTGGCCCGGAGCCTTCATCACCAACGTTGAGTTCTCCACCCCTAAACCGACTTATCCATACCTCTCGGAAGATCAGGACCCCTATTCCCCATCACCATATCTCATGAGCATTATCGAGGTGGCTCACTTTATCATAATCAACTGAACCAAGTCCTGAAAAGAGAAAGTTCAATGCCTTCGCATTTACCTTGTACTAAGCAACGAGCGCCGGAGTAGTACGCTCGGCAACGGGAATCACCCTCAAAGTCATACTCTCTGTAGAATCCCATATGTTCTAACTCTAGCCTATCAAGAAAGCTTTCATCCTACCCTTATATTAGGAGTAGTCAATAGAGCCAAGGACTAGAATTTTCCTAGATTTAGTCATGGTCGCTACGGTTTCGTCACCGATTAAGGTAGAGTAAACCTAACTGGCTCTGATATCACTTGTAGGACCAAAGACTGCGACTAGAGGGGGTGAATAGGAGCAGCTGAAAACACAAATTCAAACCTCAACTAGAAACTTTACCACAAGAAGCTAGATATCGTCCACTGAGAGGATATGTATCTAACTCACAATGCGTGCTTGGTATCGTACACTGAATGGATACATACCAAACACAAAGCAGGAAGCACACGCTCAAACGCCCAAGGCAAAGGACGCAAAGCAAGAGAAAGGACACAAAACTACAAAGCCACGGGAAGACTGCAAATTCTTGCAAGATAGGGCTGAAAAGAAAATTACGAAAACCCTTCAAGAAAAGCTCAAAAATTCTCCAAAATTTACCACAACCTCACAAGACAACCAAGACCAGCTCCTGAAAAAATTAGACCAAATGGAGCAAGTTGTGGCCATCGGACCTTCTAGAAGCTGAGCACCAGACAGTCTAGTGTTCACAGACTGACACTGCAAAAAGCATTGATCCAAACTCAACCAAACAACTAAACAAATTATGATATTTTTACTGCAGGTTGCTAAGGAACAAGGAACACCTCCACAAAATTTCAGCTCAATTGGACAACAAACAAAAATCCAACGCCCACCGGACTGTCCGGTGCAAGCCCACCGGACCGTCTAGTGCTCACAAATAGGCATACTAACCTCAAGAGAAAAGTACCAAAACTAGGTCAAAACATCTCCAAAAATTCTGAAATTTTTATGGGAGCTTTAGGATTCACACAGGAATAGCTCCACAAAATTTGAGCCCGAAATTAGAAGGTTTGACCATCAGATCGTCTGGTGCTTAAACATGACAAAACTGGACATCAGAAAATCTCACTAAAAAATGATCCAAAAGTTGACCAAATGGACTCCAAACATCACTAAATTTAACACACGCTATACTAGCCTCATTCCAAAGCTATTCCAAAAAGATCTATGAAAAAAGATCACAGGATTAGCGGGAATTTCAGATCTTGTGAAGAGGGAACCTTTCGACAAGAAAAGGGGAACACTCAAGAACAACATGCTCATGCTAGTCTTGTGGGATTGAGATGTTCTAAGACATAATCACCATGTCCTAGCAAGTCCAAAACACCAACAATAGTATGGATCCAAGCTTGACCAAAGCAAACACCCAAAAAGCCAAGGATTGAGGCCAAAAACCAAAGGGTAAAGGGGAGGAGAAGAACACAAGCTTGCTGCACGAAATCACTTGGATTATATGACCCAAAAGGGTCTCAAGATTCATATTACAACCAAGGATCTCATTCCAAGCAATCATCCTTACCATCCGTCTTGAATTGGAGGCTAAATCTTACTCTAACCTCTATAGAAATGGAGCTCAAAGCTTGAGGACCAAAATCAAAAGACAGTGACTAACCCTAGCATCTAAGAGAGAATTATAATGACTAGTCCTTGACCTATTTATACCTAGACTCAGTTTTGGCTATTTTACATATAGTCCCGTAACATTAGAAATGCCTTGAGGGGCTACACTGAAGAGGTACAAGATATTTCGGGACAGACGACCACGATGAAGACTTGATCTTCATAAGTTCCACACAGTGCTTGGACGTGCTCCACGTAGCCAGTAGTCCAGTCCACGATCCACCCTCGGTTTTGATGTCAGAAACCGGGAAACTTTAGGTAGTCTCCGCCTAGGCCGGATTTGGCCCATCTCTTCTATCTTGGCGAGTGGTGGCACAACTCAACAAAGGATTGGATAGCTTGGGTGGCGGCTTTGAGCCAAAGCCGCCAAAGCTCTCTCGACATGCCTTCGCGCCACGCACCATGGTGGCACCTGACTTCTCCAGTCCACCAAAGTTTCCTCGCTATTCATTGGAGGACATACACCCCTGTTGCTGAACCGCACCTCCGTGTAGTGAGCTCCCGTGCCCGACCGACGCCGAGCATCATGCCTTCGATCCATTGGAGGACTTTCGTCTCAGTCCATCGAGGTCTTCATCTCCTACCTCGAGTCCATTAGAGGGCCTCCTATCGAAGGAACACAAAAAATAGACCAAGTGCCTAAATGTGATGCCCTCGGCATCTGAAAAGCCCTAACACATAGTTAGATCAATGCCCATGATGAATTAGGATTTAGTCATGATTAGAGCAGAACAAAAACTAGGCGAATAAATCACTAAGCCAAAATTTTCTCATTGAATATGCAAAACTTTGTGTTGTTCGGCTGGGTAGTTAAAAATCTATAAGCTTTCACACGAAATCTCAAATACAAAAGTTTTAGTTTGAGATGTTATCTTCAACTTTAATATTCTTACCATCTTTAAAATCAGATGTTAAGCCGTTCAAAAGTTCAAACCAAACCAAGTCAGCCTATACTTAGAAAATTCCCAAGTCTAGATTTTCAGCCCTTCCCCAAACTTCATTCTGAAATTACTTTTGATTTCACTATAGCACTTCAAAATCTACCTGATTATGAAATGAAATTAAACTTTTCAGCTTTCAAATGGACCTAACCTTGAAGTGATTGGATCTAATTTGGTCACTCAAAAGTTTGAAACAAGAAAGACTCTACACAAAGTAAAACTACAGTCTGTGCTTATATTTCAAAATCCAGCATGAAATAAAGAAAACGTTATATACCAAACTTGTAGAGGACTTACAACTTAACAACTTTGGTATTTTGACCTCTGACAAGCATAAAGGTTTTGATATGGTTTTTAACCAAATAACTTTAGCTGCAACATTGGATCAAAGCAGGATTCCGTAGTAAATTCACATTTTGGACATTTAGGAGTCATTATCATGCAAAACTTTATATACAGACGTTGTAGGCCATGAAACCCTTAACAACATTGGTATAATACACTTTGTGTTAGAGTGGCCATAAAATACACTTCTAGAATTTGTAAGTTTAGAATAAACCTTGGTCAAACATAGGTCATCAACTTAAGTTCAAATTTGAACCACCAATTTGTACAGAACATGATATCAAGCTATAACAAAGTTGTAGAGTGGAAAAATCTAAATAGTTCTTGTATTTTGTGTTTCTTCCAAATCGGCCAATTATCCATTGAAATAAGCAAGATTCCAAAATATGTTATCCTAGTCAAATGGCCATTTTCCAAAAAGCACAACGGTCTCCGACACTGCGCTGCCCTGCCCCCTGCCCGCGCTGTCCTGCACCCTTCGCTCGATGCCTTAGGGTTGAAGCCACGCCTTGGCCTCTGCTCTCTCTCCCTCACTCGCCCTCACTCGCCGTCTCCCTGCCTCTTTTGCCCAGAGCTGCGCGCCAGTCCGCCATTGTTTAGTATAGCCATTATAATACGCAATGAGCGGCATAGTAGAAAACATTGCTCTAAACGTGCCACATGTACAAAAGATCAGTCACCAATTACTATGCCACGCAAATCGCTCAAGCAGCAGAATGAGTGTCGGGCGCTAGGGTGTCCGCCACCTGTGCAGAGGAAAGCACAACTGGAGGGTCCTACCCAAGGGGAGGGTGCGGCTACTCAAACTCCGCGATGCGCTGCTGCAGCTGTCCCATGAACTGAGCCGCAGCCCCCAACAAGCCCTGAAGCTCGTGGAGGTGCGCGTGGTGTGCCTACAAGTCCAGCTGCACCTCTCCCACCTGCTGTTGTGCCTAAGCAAGAGCAAGCTGACACTGCTCATCCTAGGCTGCACGGGTGGCCAGCTGTGCCTCTAGCTCCTCAACACGGGCCCACGACTCTAGGTGCTGGACAAGGTAGTGCTGGACGCGTTCCTCAAAGCGGATGTACATCCCGTGCACACTCTAGGAGAACTCCATGGTCGCAGTGTGCGACCTGGTGTCGATCCGCTCCTGCAATGATGTGGCGGAACCGTCCGATTTAATCTGAGCTAAGCACACCTGCCACCTCTGGCTCATAGTGCACTTAGATCGAACTAAACCCAGTCGTTCGTCGAGAGTCATTCGGCTCTCGATATTACCAAATCCTAGAGGAACCGACATCATACACATTCAGCCCTCGATGGAGCCACAATAGTTACATCACCACAGGCAGTTGAAATAGAGTATAAGTAGATTTACTTTACAAACCGGTTCGAAATAAAATACAATTTCAACATAATGCCATACGAAAGGCAAGTTCGAATCAGATAGCAGAAGCGATATCAAAAAAACATCTAGCAGCGGAAACGAAATACTTTAGTAGTCTTCATGCAATGATGATCGAGGCGAGCTAGCACCGAGCCCACCGGTACTACCCTCCTCCAAGCACGTGTCCAGATGTCGTCAGTACCTATACTCAAAAGGTGGGGGCAAACCCTGAGTACTAATTACTCAATAGGACTTAATGGAGTGGCTTACGGCTGACGCAAAGCATGCTTACTATCATGCGGGTCCTTAGCCATTGATTTTAAACAGAGGTATTGTCGGGGTTTAGTACCGGCAGTGCACCACGGGACGGGTCACGTGGAGCTTTTGTGGCTCGACGGGATCGACGTAGCTCGATGGTTCGCCAGAAAAGCGATGAAGATACAGAGGTTTATACAGGTTCGGGCCGCGAGAAGCGTAAAGCCCTACGTCCTGTTTGCGGTTGGTTGTATTGCTGCGAGTTCTCGATGTTACAATGAGGGTTGGGCCTAGATTGCGATGGAAGTCACTCACTTTTGTAGGGTTCCCTCATCCGCCTTATATAAGCCGACGAAATCTTGGGTTACAAGTCGAGTTCCTTCTATATCTCCTAATCGGTTCAGATTACATAAAATCAAACAGAATCTAAGTTTCCATCGTATCTTCGTCAATCTCCTCAAATCTCAGAACCTGAACCCAAGCCAAGCTTCCTTGTTTATTCTCCAGACCACGTCATTGCTGCCTTGAACTCCAAGCCATCATGATCGTATTTGGGCCTGAGTTAAGCGTCCGGCCCATGAAACTAGCCGCTTACCCGACTCAGTCACACTGTTGGCCCATGTCCTGGATCCACGCCATGAGGAGCCAGGGGATATTTATCCCCCACAAGCCCCCGAGGCTCAAGTCAATTCGGAGGTCAATTGACTCACAACTCCCACAACCAACTAGAGCTCCAAGTGAAGCGTCTTGCCGAGTCAACTTTCATATCTCTCCAATGGTTGCACCGACTAGGTGCACCCTTTGGGTGTAGCCCCCGAGCTTTAAGCTGACTTGAGCGTCCATCAGCTTAAAGATCTAGAAAAAACCAACTGCCCTTGATAACTCAATCTCTAGATCTTCTGTCTCCTCGAATCATTAGTTGCACTTACTAGGTGCACCCAATGGGTATAGCCCCCGAGCTTCAACTTGACTTGAGTAACAATCAACTTGAAGGTCTCAACAATCTGAAATTTTGAAAGTACACATTTCTTCCCGAATCAATCACTGCGTTGTTTCAATGGTTGCACCGACTAGGTGCACCCATTGGGTGTAGCCCCCGAGCTTCAAGTTGACTTGAGTAACAATCATCTTGAAGGTCCAAAAGAGCACTCCTAACTCAACACCACCCGACTGAAGTCTTGAGGCTTTTGTCCTAATCAGAAAGAACTTACAGAAAAAATTCCCCATCCATTGGGAGTATACCGGGAAACTGCCAGTAAAACGAAGAGCCATTCCTTTCTTTACCGCATATGCTTTTCCCTCAAAAACCCAACCGTTCATGGATCCAACCCTCTTGATTCATCTCGTCTATGGATCACCGACACGTGTCCATCCGAATACCAAACGCCATCATTATACGCGGACTTGCAGAAACCGAAGCGGCACCTCTCCTGCTATATAACTGAAGCTAGAACACATCCATCAATCATACTTCCATTGCCTAACACACGCATAAGATTCCACTGCTCCAAACCCGTGTTTCTCATGAACGCCATGGCTGGCCATCGCAAGAACTGCCCTGAGTTCTCTGACTTGGAGGACGAGATCTTCACCTGGCGGTCTCAGTGAGGGGTGTTGACGGTCGTAATCTCACGATTTCAACCGTCAATTATCCACCAAATGAGGCAAAACAAGTGAATAATAATGGACTAACCTAGCTAATAATAAGTTCCACAAGATGTACATGAATATTTGGATGCAGGTACCGGAACGCACACAAAATGGTTGGAAATACAGCAAAAACCAAGGATGAGCAACATTGGTGCAATGGCGTGGCCGCCCGGCCATGAGCCATGGCCGCTCGGCCATAAGGTGTGGCCGCTCGGCCATAGGGCGTGGCCGCCCGGCCACCCCTCAGGCCATGCAGAGCACGACATGGTCTCCCAACTGCCTAGGTTGCCACATCATCGATCCTACGTACAAACAAACACAAAGTGGTGAAGATCCAACCATACATGAGAGCATCCAATGTATCCAAGGGTCAAAAGCTGTTGGGATGAGGATTGGTGATGTCAAGGATCTGTGGGAAGTAACATGCAACAAATCAGGGGCAGACACGTGGTCGCCCGACCACGTGCCATGGCCGCCCGACCACTCCTCGGCGCATTTTTCACGTGCAACTAACCGCCTCAACTGCCAACCGACCTAGGGGAGCAATATCAAGAGTTGGATCATCAAACGCGGTGTATCAAGGGGCCGCTCGGCCCTGTAGGGTGGCCGCCCGGCCAACGACCTTGGCCGCCCGGCCACCGACCAACCCCATTTGCTGACCTAGCACACCTACAAATAACGCCCTCACTTTCTAGGCTATAAATAGACCCCGAGAGCTTATTTGTAAGGTGTGGCAGTGGAGTTGAGTTCAAGTTCTATCTTAGAGTGCTACACTATTCTCTTAGTAGTTAAGATAGTCCTCGGAGTTCGAGTTGAGTCGAGCTTTGCCTCGGATTCTCCGGAGTTATCTTCGAGTCTGTGGTAAAACTCCTGTATCTTTTGGATTCAGATTACTTTCAATATAATTTCAGTTATATTGTACTCTAAGTCTATCTCCTGAGAGTGTGGTGTACCTTTCTTTTGCACACTTGCTAGGCATAGGTTGTGTTTAACTTTGTCATTCAATTCTTGTTATTCTTGCCGGTGCTATAACTCAACCCTAGACTCAGACGCTAGGCTCTGGCTAGATCCTCTCCTCTAATCAAGGATGATCTATCGTTGTTCAAGCTCCTGCTTGAACCCGTTTATAGCGTGCCATCTTCTCCACGCAGCTTTGCTTGGTAGCCCAACTCGGTGACAGCGTGTGGAGTGCCTGTGTAGTCCAAGCCCGTCGTTCGGGAAGCCCGTAGGTGTTAGCTAGACTCTCCTTCAGGACTAACTATCTACCCCTGGTACCCTCGAGACTCTAGAATTTCGCTCGATGCAAGACCCTGGCTGGTTAATTGAGTTTCTTAGTTATTCACGGATAGCCTTTGCAGCCGATTAGAATTAGAGTTTGGTGACTTTTTCTCACTCGTTGTCCTCCTAGGCAACTATACCTTTTCTACGGATATCTTTGATAGACTTACCTCTCCCACTATACACCTATCTTTATCACATTTACCACTGTGTACTACTAGTTGGTATAATTTATCTAAGTTTACAGTTTATTCGATTTGAGTATATTCAATTACACTCTTGAGCCTACCGCTTCCCTGTGGAAATTTACGATACTCAGAATACTCTGAGTGAAAAGGCTACAGCGAATCTCCGTGCGCTTGCGGAGTAAAATCTGTTATGCTAAGAGACGTCAACAAGCTTTTTCTGGCGCCGTTGCCGGGGAAGCAATTGGCCAAGAGATAATTGATACCTCATTTTGAACCTGTATACTTGATAGGTTTTACCTCTAGTTGTTAACTGGCTCACTTTGCTCTGTTGTTTTGCTATGGTTGCAACAGAGAGTTGTATGACCGGTTTCGACCTACCGAAAAACTACCACAATAACCCAGAGTCACTGCTCAGGAGAGCCCGTGCAAAGACTATCCACGGGCAGCGACCTATACCAAGGAATCTAGAACCAAGCATTTCAACCAGCACTCCAGTTACGACTATGGCTGAAAAGACTATCCGCGAGTTCTCCATCCCCTCGAGCAACAACATCCCTACGGGACCTGAAGTTCAAGTGGGGGAGAACTTCGAGCTCAAACCAGGAGTAATTCACATTGTTCAAGCTATCCCTTTTTGCGGATTGGCTAAGGAAGATGCCAATAATCATCTGCAGCAATTCTTAGAGATCTGCAGCACATTCAACATGAAAGGAGCATCACTGGACACCGTCAAACTTCGTCTTTTCCCATTCTCTCTTGTTGGGAAAGCAAAATAGTGGTTCTACCTCAACCGAGCATCATTGACCACTTGGAACGCATGTTACGATGCATTTCTTGCGAAGTATTTCCCGCTGGGAAAAACTAACGCATTGAGGAACAAGATATCGAGCTTTCAACAGCTCACTGATGAAACCGTGGCTGAAGCATGGGAATGTATGCAAGAGTACATTGTAGCCTACCCCTACCATGGCATGCAAGAGTGGCTCATCATTCAGAGTTTCTTCCATGGGCTCAACTGCTCAGCACAAGAACACCTGGATGCAGCCGCTGGAGGATCCTTCCTCTCCTTGAGCATCTCGGCGGCCAAGAATCTCATCGAGAAGATGGCCACCAATCAAGGTTGGAGAGAAGAGAGGTCTAGTACCCATTCCCGTGGCGTCCATCAGATCGAGAGCACCGATATGCTTGTCGCGAAGATGGACTTGCTCCTGAAGAAGCTAAACGATGCTCCAGAAGCCGCTCCGGTGCTAGCCCTCGACTATCATATGACTTGCGAAGTTTGTGGGAATACAGGACACTCAGGGAACACCTGCCCTGAGATGCAACCCGAAGATGCGAACTTCATCGATAACAGTACCAACGGCTTCAACGAGAATCGTCCTCAGCCAGGGTGGAATTCATGACCAAATCTCCCTTTCTCTGGACAAGGTAACTCTCCAAATTCACAGCAATCTTCTAGAAGTAATTATAATTTTGATCAGAAAGCTGTGAATGATAGCATTAGTAAAAAGTTCCATGCCAATGATAGAATGTTTGAATCTATTTCGTTGCAAATGGAAAATTTGAATAGTGCTATAAAAAACCAACTTAGCTTCAATAAAATGCTTGAAACTCAAATAGCTCAGTTGGCTGCTGGTCTACCTAACCCAAATGCGGGTAAACTGCCTGGTGAACCTGAAGCGCCTCCCAAGGTGCACACAAATGCAGTAACCACTAGAGGTGGAAAGTCCACACACGACCCCCTGTCTCCTAGTCATGCAGGTAAAGCGCAGGAGAAGACTGCCGAGTCTGAAGACAAGGTTGCAGATGAAGATACACCTAGGAAGGAGGAAAAGCCAGCATCGAAACATCTACCCCATGAGTTCTACGACACAACGGTGCTACCATTTCCTCCAAGAAACAAGAAGGCTGCCGCTGACGAACAATATAGTAAGTTCGTTGAGATCATTAAGAAGTTATATGTCAACATACCCCTGCTAGATGCTATGCAGGTACCGACATATGCCAAGTACTTAAAAGATATCCTCAACAACAAGAAACCCCTACCATCAACGGAAATTGTGCACTTAACGGAAGAGTGTAGCACAGCTATACTCAAGAAGAAGGACCCTGGAAGCCCTACCATCTCATGCTCGATTGGTACCCAGCACTTCGATCAAGCGTTGTGCGACCTTGGAGCCAGTGTCAGCGTAATGCCGAAGGTCATCTTCGACAAGCTGAATCATGACGCACTCGCTCCCACAGCTATGTGTTTACAGCTTGCAGATCGATCCGTTCGTTACCCTGAAGGAGTGGCAGAGAACGTTCCAGTGAGAATCCGGAATTTTCTCACACCAGTAGACTTTGTGGTACTGGATATGGAGATTGACTCAAAAACCCTGCTCATCGTTGGGCGGCCGTTTTTGAGCACCGCCGATGCAATAATCAATGTCGGAGCAGGAAAGGTTCACCTGAACATTAATGGCAAGAAGGAAACATTTGCCTTCAAACCAAAAGTGGAACAATGCAACAAGGTGAAAACTTTCAAGTGCCAAGCCAAGAAAGATGAACCCAAGGTCAAGACCGGGACCGATCAGTCAAATTCAAAAGAAGACAGTCTCATTGCATGTATGCTGAAGAAATTGAATCTAAACTGAGATTCAACAAATGGAGTATGAGAGGGCAATGCAAAGTAGAAGATCGAGGAGCCGAGAGACAAGGTACGACAGGCCCAAAACTGCACTAGGAGGCAAAGCTCCTGAGAAGAGATACGGTGCTGAAAGCAAATTGACTACGCCAAAGTGGCCAACTCAACCAGGCACCCGAGAATAAGGTCGGCGTCGAGGATAATGTGGCTAACCCAAGGCGACGCAGAAGAAATAGAACACAATGGAAGGCAGCCCCAAGCTACAGTTTCTATGAAACCCCAAAGGGCAAGACATGGGCTCCCCTCGCCAAAAGGTAAATTGGCACACTACCCATCGACGACATATTTAATTTTCTCACCAGATTTTAATTCTCGCGTCCCATTGCACATTTAATTTTGGTTCAGTTAAATTCTTGCATTTAGTCTATTTTCTTGAAAATGCTGCATTGTCAAAAAAAATTTGAGTGGCCGGTCGCCCACATCATGTGGCCGGCCGACCACCCCCCTGCCTCTCTCCCTTTTTCTCTTTGCGTAGGGCAGCAGCTGCACCTCCCTTTACCTTCTCCCAATGCAAAGCAGGAAAGATGCTCACAAAACACCATCAGTTGGCCACCCGCTCACTCATTTTGCTGCCCACCGTCCAAAAATTGTGCACCACACACGTCCCCTTTGCACTCTACGAGCATGCAGGGCTGTTGGGGCCATGAGCATGGCCGCCCGGCCATTAGTGCTAGCCGCCCGCCACCGAAGCCTGGCCGCCCGGCCACCTGCACTGCCCGTTGCTGCTACCCACTCGCTTATAAATACATGCCCCCTGCTTCCTAACTCAGTGCACCAACCATCAACGCAGTTGCACTCTCCTCTCCCTCTCTTAGTCTCCCATTTAGTGTTTAACTAAGTGTCCATGCTTAGTAAAATAATGCCTGAATAAAATTTGGTTAGCCAAATAAAATTCTGGCAACACTCTCTCTCAGTTGTGCAAAAATAAGAACGTTTTGTGGAGGCTCTGCCCCACAAGGACGCTGTTTTTTTTCAGATGACTAACCCACTAACGCTAATCTTTATTGTCATCTAGTCCTTCGGGTATCGTGTGCTGTTTTTACTCTAGTCTTGCAGGATGAAGAGTGTGTTCAAGAAGGCGAAGAAGGCCGTTAGCAAGGCAGGGCAACACATTCGCTGGTCATCTTCTGACGGCTCCGGGCCTACTAGGCGGCATGCTGCCTCCGAGAGGATGTCCATCAGCACAGAGGAGCCTGAAGAAATCCAGACAGTCATCCGTCCACCGGCCCGTGCTCATCCTCGAATCGCAACTCGTGCCGCGTGGTCAAGAAGAGGCCAAGGCATTAAGGCTTTTGAACCAAAAGAATTATACCTTGACTAAATACTTCGACGAAGGCCTCCTCATTGACACCGGCATGCGGGAGGAGTTCAACGAGGTGTTCCAGGCCATGGGCTAGACTAACTTTGCAGAAGTCCCAGAAGGAGGAATCATCCTTCTCACCAAGGAATTTCTCATGACGCTCCGCAGCGACACTCGAAGGGAAGGTACATTTGTCTGGTTCCTGCCTTTTCAATACTGATTATGAGCTTACACTGTGCCAGTTTAGCAACTTGCTAGACTTCTCACCACAGTGCTCTGTGGCTGAGGATCCTACTGGCTTTAATTCACAAGAGTTTTGGAAAGAGCTAGCTGGTCCTAATCCTCCTAGGAAAAAGAGCATCACTTGCATCACACACCCTACCTTGCGGTTTCTTGCTCGCTGGCTTACCATGGTCGTTTTCCTGTGGGACGATACCCGCTGTGTCACAGTAGAGGATATTAAGTGTCTTTATGCCATGTGGAAGAAGAAAAAGTTTGCACCTATTGTTAGCATGATCCGCCATTGGCAAGGCCTAGTTTCCAATGTTTCTACAATTTCTAGTCACTTCATTTGTGACTAGGATTGCCAATGGGTTAGGAGTGCTAAAAATGCAACCGTCACTTTCATGCCTAATGATCCCTCATGTGTGGTTCAAGATTCACACTTCATCCATGCACACTTCCTGAGAAAAGACACACAGGGAAAATATTACATGACATATAGAGGTTGCGATGTTGAGCTGCCACTCCCAGCACCGCAGTTCAAATTATACTCTGTGAGGACACTAACCGTGCAGCTAGAACCTACACCTGCATCGGAACCTGAACCAGCAAGAAACAGTGTCACCGGAGTTATGACTCATGCCCAACGATGTCAAGCCGAAGAAAGACTCCGCATGGCCTACGAGGAAGCATAGGAGCCAGGTGCCGAGCCTATTGGGCTCATCCAGGCGCTGGACCCTCCCAGTTTAACCCAGGAGGCACACCCACTTAGGGAAGCTAGGCAGAATCATGGCACAGTTCATGGAACTCCATTGTACCTTCAGTGAACCCAACGCCATCCTACCACGGTGGAGGTGAGCCATCTTATGGACAAAGTGTAGGTCCATCCCACTCTACCCATTACACCAGTGATGGGTACACGAGGAACATCAATGCTCTCTTTCGGGGCAATGGACCTCAAAGAGCACCACACCTTGGGGATGATGGACAGCATTAGCCAAATCTAGGAGACACAAGAGATCAACCACAACATGCTCTTGGAAACAAGAGCAACTGTGGAACACATGCAAGAGCAGAACCAGAGCTACTACAACTGGACAGGGTTCTATCCCAACTAAGCTTCATTGAAGCTTGGGGGGGGGGGAAGAACCGCATAAGCATAAGGTATGTAACCCATCTTGCCTCTTGTTCGTCTCTGTGCTCATCTATAAGCTGTGCCACACCAAACATCATCTCTGCCCACTTATGAGAGTAGTGCCTATGTATCTTTTAGTCCTAGTTTTCTAAAAAAAAATTGTTTGTATCTTAAATAACTCCCATGCTTAACTGTTAAATTCACTTGCTAGCTTCATTTTGGAAATGATGAATAGTTGCTCTATCAAGTGAATGATTTAATTCTTGCATGACAACTTATGCTTCGCTTAATCCTATGTTGGTGAATAAAGAAAAGCAAGCCTGAGCTTTACTTTGTGGATGCCATTTGTGATAACAAGCCTAAGTTGTTGTGAGATAATGATATGACTTAGCGTGGCATAATTCTTTCAAGTTCCTAGTAAGATGAATTTCTCAGGTTTTTATTTTGAAAATGACAAAATAAGCTCCCCATGGTTAAAATTCCTACCAGAGCCAAATATCCTTTACATGTTCAAAACCAGCTACAAAGAGCTACTTAGATATGTTTTGAGCTTTGTCAAATTTTGAGTCTCTTTGAGTAGAAATATCATCTTTTGTTGATAGATGGAGTACAAAAAAGAACAAAAATGCAAGTGATCCATTCCAGACTTTGCATCCACAAAAAAGTCTCCAATTACTTCTCATAATCCCATAGCCTTCAAATTTCAAGGAGTAAGGGTATGGAGCCAAAAATAAAAAGCATGCAAAAGCATGTCAAAAGAAAAAAAAATGTGTGCAAGAGCACAACAAAATTAAAAGCATGCAAGTTCAAGCATGGCAAAAATAAATAAAGGCTCCATATCCCCTCCAATTCCATACAAGGCTATAGGGATGAAAATCTAGAGAAGGAGACAATTTATACCACCACTCATACTCCAGTGATCAAACAGAAGAATTGATAAAGTATACTCTTTGGTCCAATCTTTGGCTTAGCAAAATAGACATTCTAAGTGTGCCACATTTCTTCCCCACCTAAAAGCTCCACAAAGGCTTTAGTGTAGGAAAAATGTCGGCCAAAATCAGGGCCATTAGTAAGGAAACACTTCTGAGCGATCAAGATTACCAAGGGGAAGCTTCTTTGTTTTGAAAATCTTGAAAACACCTGAGAAGGACATCCAAAAAGAATGAGTTAGAATTTCTCCCACAATAAAGTTGTTCTGCCTCCTAACCGCCCAAGGCAAGGTAAACAAAGAGATGCACCACAGCTATTGTATACGGTAAGCTTTGATTATTTTACTACTTGGGACAAAAGTTTGAGTATCTAGTTGCATCTAAGAATTCTCCTTCACTTCGATATTGCAGCAACTCCTGATCCACTTTCAGTCTTAGCTAGGACGAGCAAAGGTCTAAGCTTGGGGGGGTGTTGACGGTCGTAATCTCACGATTTCAACAGTCAATTATCCACTAAATGAGGCAAAACAAGTGAATAATAATGGACTAACCTTGCTACTAATAAGTTCCACAAGATGTACATGAATATTTGGATGCAGGTACCAAAACGCACACAAAATGGTTGGAAATACAGCAAAAACCAAGGATGAGCAACACCGGTGCAATGGCATGGCCGCCCGGCCATAGGGTGTCGCCGCCCGGCCACCCCTCAGGCCATGCAGAGCCATGTCACCGTGTGACATGGTCTCCCAACTGCCTAGGTTGCCACATCATCGATCCTACGTACAAAGAAACACAAAGTGGTGAAGATCCAACCATACATGAGAGCATCCAATGTATCCAAGGGTCACAAGCCGTTGGGATGAGGATTGGCGATGTCAAGGATCCGAGGGAAGTAACATGCAACAAATCAGGGGCAGACACGTGGCCGCCCAACCATGTGCCATGGCCGCCCGACCACTCCTCGGCGCATTTTTCACGTGCAACTAACCGCCTCAACTGCCAACCGACCTAGGCGAGCAATATCAAGCGTTGGATCATCAAAGGTGGTGTATCAAGTGGCCGCCCGGCCCTGTAGGGTGGCCGCCTGACCACCGACCTTGGCCGCCTAGCCACTGACCCTACCCCCTTTGTCGACCTAGCACACCCATAAATACCCCCTCACTTTCTAGGCTATAAATAGACCCCGAGAGCTCATTTGTAAGGTGTGGAGTGGAGTTGAGTTCAAGTTCTACATTAGAGTGCTACACTATTCTCTTAGTAGTTAGGATAGTCCTGGGAGTTAGAGTTGAGTCGAGCTTTGCCTCGGAGTCTCCGGAGTTATCTTTGAGTCTGTGGTAAAACTCGTGTATCTTTTGGATTCAGATTAGTTTCAATATAATTTCAGTTATATTTGCCTCTAAGTCTATCTCCTGAGAGTGTGGTGTACCTTTCTTTTGTGCACTTGCTAGGCATAGGTTGTATTTAACTTTGTCATTCAATTCTTGTTATTCTTGCCGGTGCTATAACTCAACCCTTGACTTAGACGCTAGGCTCTGGCTAGATCCTCTCCTCTGATCAAGGACGATCTATCGTTGTTCAAGCTCCGCTTGAACACGTTTATAGCTTGCCATCCTCTCCACGCAGCTTTGCTTGGTAGCCCCACTCGGTGACAGTGTGTGGAGTGCCTGTGTAGTCAAAGCCCGTCGTTCGGGAGGCCCGTAGGTGTTAGCTAGAGTCTTCTTCGGGACCAACTATCTACCCCTGGTACCCTCGAGACTCTAGAATTTCGCTCGACACAAGACCCTGGCTGGTAATTGACTTTCTTAGTTATTCACAGATAGCCTTTGCAGCCGATTAGAATTAGATTTTGGTGACTTTTTCTCACTCGTTGTCCTCCCAGGCAACTATACCTTTTCTACGGATATCTTTGATAGACTTACCTCTCCCACCATACACCTATCTTTATCACATTTACCCCTGTGTACTACTAGTTGGTATAATTTATCTAAGTTTACAGTTTATTTGATTTGAGTATATTCAATTACACTCTTGAGCCTACCGCGTCCCTGTGGAAATTTACCATACTCAGAATACTTTGAGTGAAAAGGCTACAGCGAATCTCCGTGTGCTTGCAGAGTAAAATCTGTTACACTAAGAGATGTCAACAAGGGGGAGCCTCCCAGCGACGCCGAGCCTTTCAGCGACAGCGGCGACGTCGAAGGGAAGCCAGCCCCGGAGAAATGAGCGAAGACTCCGATGCCGACTCCAAGCAGTACAACTGGAAGAAGAAGGCAATGCTCCGGGGCTTGAACCACCCCAGTCTCGGCGGCCCTGGCGATGAGGACAACAACGAGGAGGAGGAGGAGGAGGAGGAGGATGACGACGACGACGACGACGACGACGACGGAGACGATGATGAAAATGATGACAATGGCAGCAGCAGCAACGAGGACGCTGCTCTGCCCCCCAAGAATCCCCACCGTGTCGGCTGTTAGGCTAGGATTTTAGTTTAATTATCAATGTAGTACCGTAGAAGAATCTCATGTATATGTAGTTCCATCTTTGTAATGAGTCTCGCCTTTCTTAATCAATGCTTTTAAGTTTCTGCTTGCTCATGAATTTGTCCTTGCAAAGTGAAATCTACTCTTTCTATGAACAATCCCTTCCATACTGCTTAGAAACAGTCTATGCATTGAAATCTGTAAAATCGAATGAAAACTGCGAGCCCCCGAGCCAAACGAAACATCTGGAATATAACTGCCACTAAGTATCCACAAGTCATTAATAACCGAGTCAATTTATCTGACTGAATGACGTTTGACTGAATTCCAAGTGGTCCATGGGAAATCCACTCCGACTGAATTCATACAGACTGATAGGATGTTGACGCCGTGAACTTCCTTAAAGAAAACAGAACCCCTCAATTTAACGCCATTGAGTATTATAGAAGACCAATACCTTAACGGTTCCTCCCACTTGAATTCGCATTCTCAACAACTTCATTTACTTCGCCGCCACCATCACCAGATTCGAAATCCTTGTCCCAAAGCTTACAACCAAGCGCCAGAATCCTTCGCGCCTATGGCTCCGAAGAAGATGATCAGCGAACATGGAAACACCAGCGAAGGACTTCCCCACAACGAAAACCGGCCAATCCCGTCGCCGTTTCTGGCATTTCGTATGTCATCCATTCCTAAATCTCATCTAAATCACCTTGTAAGGATGGGAGTTCTTCCGCCCAAGGAGTTGGGTGGGTGGAGAGATTGCGAAGGTGAAAAAGTCCCCACAGAAGATACCCACGAGTCCTTAGTTTTGCCCCTTTCTTTGTCCGCGGCTTAGGATTGCCCCTCTGTTCTTTTGCCCGTGGTTTACTGAACTTCTATTGCATCGATCTGTCCCACTTGAATCCCAATTCAATTCTCCAAATTTCAATCTTTATTCACTTGTGTGAAGCTTTTCTTGGGATTGCTCCCCATTTTAGTCTTTGGAAGTATCTGTACCTACTGCAAGCCCGGCACCCAAGACAAAGTGTTGTAGGTAGTTGGAGGAGCTAGCCTAGAACTGCATAGAGGACGCAAATCAGTGTACATAGATATCCCTCTCAAGGACAGCAACAGAGGAGGGCACTCTGAGTGGTTCTACTATGACCAACCACGCCAAATCCCTGCCAGCCCAATCAGGACATCAGCCGAACCCCAAGCTTAACAGTTGGGAAGAGGCACCAACCACAGAAGAAATGGCAGAGGTAGAAATTCTGCTTAACGACATCTTAGGTTTGAGAGATAGCGGTTTGACTGCTCATGCCATAGTTATAGATTTCATCTTCCGAAGCATTCAACCGATGAAGGATCAAGTATATCCAGCCTACCTGTATGTTGGGGCTAGCGATCCCACTCGAGAGATTAGCCGACCCATATCTGCAGAAGAAATCAAGGCCCGAGTTAGCCTGATGCTAAGAGGTGACATGTACAACAAAGGGTCCCCACAGCCTTATTCTGCATGGCATCCCACGCCCATTGTAAGTATGGTAGTTTGCCGACCAATTCACTGGTGTGTTCTTGATAATGTATTCAATACTGAATAGATTTCTGACTTTATCTTTGCAGAGTAATATTATGAAGTTTCTGTCCGACCCTCCTCAACATAATGTAGACAAGATGTTGAAGCAGCAATCCCAGTTAATTACTGAAGAGATGGAGGCCGTGGTTGCAGTGACACAAGGAAGAGATTATAATGAAGCTGCGACATTCATCATCATTCCATGTCCTAATGGTGATGTAGATACTGAAGAAGAAAATGCAGCCCTAGAAGAAAAAGCCCCCGAGCATGCAACAGGCTCAAAGGAAGGTGATGCCACCTCCAGGATGTCGAGGCGTATCCGAGCCAGGACGTCAATAGAACAATCCGATGTTCCCCGGAGAAAGAGAACCATCAGGGAACAAATCAACAACCAGAAGACTTCTCCTGCCAGACCTGATCCAATGTCCCCATCCAAGAGACCGAGCAAGAAATTCAGAACGCAGGAGACGGCTGACCATAGTACGGGTTCATCCCTCAGCGGTATTGACTGGAGTTCTTTAATTGACGAGGAGGAGGAGGAGGAAGAGGTCCCACTGCATCACCGTGAAAGGAGATCCAAACGAGCGCAAGAAACTGAGGTCACAACCGCCCCTCCGACTCATCCAGATATGCCGCTAGAAGAAGAACTGGAATAATCAGACATTACCCAGAATTGGCACAATTCGTGAAGTGCCTCCCTCTCCCGAGTGATAGTGTCTCCATGCCATCACGATATGACTGAACATTCTCTTCATATCTAGTTTGCAACATGCTGATTGCATCGAACTGTTGTGCAGACCTTCGACGAAACAAAGTGCATTACTTCCTGGGTCCGATGCTGACCCAAAGAAAGCCCCCGAGCATGAAACGAACGAAGCCAGAGCCCCCGAGCTCGAGACTGAAGTGATGAAAGCTCCTGAGATTGGGTCTAGTGCAACTAAAGCCCCCGAGCCTGAGGTTTCAGAATGTACGAATGAAGTGCCAGAGTGAGAGGCCCCGGAGCATCCAACTGAAGGACAGCTGAAGAGTGCGGAAGATCACCAAGATGGCACTGGCATGGAACTCCTGTCCAACTAGCACAACGTGCTCAGCAATCCTGAAGGAAGAAGCACTTCAAGGAACCAAGAGCCTGCCATGGGTGAACAATGCTCTCAGCATGAGAACGATGCAACTGCTGGTGACGAGACAACCAACACCAGAGATATTCCTAGAAATCACTCTGCCAACGCCAAGCCCTCAGGATGAAGTTCCTAAGTCAGCGGATAACACTGTCATGATTGAGGAAGCCCCTTCACTCGACCTGGTGACCCCAGATCTACAACTTACTGAAGGCCCATCTGAAGCCAGACCATTCGCAGCTTTTGAGGTAACTCGCTATTCTGATTGCAATTGATTTTTGAAGTCAATATTAATATCACTAATGTGCTGAATCTGTTACTGCAGGACTGGCTTGACCAAGCTGCACGATGGCGTGAACGGCTCGCTCGAGTGATTAGGGGCGATGTTAACATGCTACGCCAACAACTAGCCGAGTCAGAAGCCAACCGTGCTGCGGAGAGCGCTGGTAAGTGCCTGCTGTTTTGTTCACCCATTTAACCTGGCATCTGACATATCCTGATGGACTCCTACACTGATGTGCAGCTGCGGCTAAGAGGATTACTGATCTAGAAAATGCCTTAGCTTAGTGCGATGCTTCATGCCGTAACGCTGTGCTTGAGCATGATGAAGCTCGAGACAACTGCTAGGAATCTGCAGCGCAAACTTGAACAAGAGCTGAAAGCAGCATGAGTTAACTCATCAGGAAACCCAGTTAGCATATTCTTTACTTATAGAGGCCTATAAGTTGAATCGGTCCACAGGATGAGGCACTACGGCTGAAAAGAGATATCTAGGAGCTTCAAGAGTCACGAGATGGATTTGAAAGGTCATTTCAGAATATGTCCAGTGCTTTGACGGTACTTCAGACGAGCCACCAGTTGACTCGGACAGAGCTTGAACAGAAGACAGCCTAGCTAATGGAAGCTGACAAAATCCTGGTCGAAATCCAAAGCAAAAACAGAGATCTGGACAAGGTGCTGAAATCAATGAGGCAAGCTCTCAAGGAATCCCAACTTCTATCAGAGAGACAACAACATGACTTGGAGCTTTCCGTACAAAACTATGAAGTCATCAAGAAGAACTGCGACAAAATAAAGGCAGCCTACGAAAAGAACAAGGAACTGCTAAAATCTGCGACAACTGCGCTGACCACCAGTGCTTGAACATATGCGCCCTAGAGGTTGGCTCATCAAGACCGCTACGAGATTGGGTGGCAACCCTACCTGATGATACCAAGAGACATCTTCAAGGGCTACTGAAATCAATCCTCCAACACGTGCTGTTGATGTTGAAGATAACTCGGCCAGAGCTAGACTTAGCCAAGCTGATAGCGAAAGTTGGAGCTGATCCGAGCGATGCCACCATTGATCAATATGCCTCAGAAATTCAATCCATAGCAGAGAAACTAATCTCAAAATTCGAACTGTAAATTTGAACTCTTCCTTGTTAAAATTTAATTGTACCTGTCATGAATGTTAGTCTGTAGGACAACAATGTCAGAATTCTTAGATGACATGAAATCGCTAATGACTACTCGTCCTTATATACGATTCTATGAAAAGAAGAACTGGGCCCTTGAATTAGTCCTTGGCATGCGTACTTGCTCGAAATCGAAAAACGCACAAACGAGTACAGAATTTAATCAATTGAACCGAGAACTTATCAAAGAACGCAAAACGCAAGGCCTGATTGTGCTTATCTGTTACAACCACTTGAGGGCATGTAACACTGACTGTAGGTCCATGACCTAAGCCAATTGCCCAGTGGCTAGGGTCGGATTGCACCCTATTTATGAAAATGCGAAGGCATGTAACACCAGCTATTGGTCAACGACCTAAGCTGATTGCCCCATAAGGAGGGTCGGATTGCACCCTTTTTGTGAAAATACGAAGGCATGTAACACCAGCTATCGGTCAATGACCTAGGCTGATTGCCCCGTAAGGAGGGTCGGATTGCGCCCTTTTTGTCAAAACGTCAAGGCATGTAACACCAGCTGTCGGTCAATGACCTAGGCTGATTGCCCCATAAGGAGGGTCAGATTGCACCCAATTCTGAGTAAGCATAGGCATGTAACACCAGCTGTCGGTCATTTGACCTAAGCTGACTGCCCCGTGATTAGGGTCGGACTGCACCCTAGCTTGAGTAGGAGTTGGTATGTAACACCAATCATGAGTCGGGTCAGGACTCATGACCGATTGCCTGATTATCTAAGTATAAAGACACGATTCACCGGAGGCCATATGCATTCATGTTATGAGGAAAAGAGATGGTGCACAGAGATCATGCATTCTTGCATTGGTGCGTATCCTCATAGTGGACGGCACCCTTGCGCTGCTAGGCACGTATCTGTTCAGTGGACGGTGCTTAGTTTCAGTTACCACTTGGGGGTTTGTGATTTTGTGATTTCAAGTGCTCCTATTCACCCCCCTCTAGTCGCACGTCTCGGTCCTACAATTGGTATCAGAGCCGGTTAGGTTTCTTCATACCTTTACCGGTGAGAAACCAGTAGCGACTATGACTCACTCTGGGAAGATTCCGGTACTTGGTTCCGATGGCTACTCCTACTAGAAGGGTAGGATGAGAGCTTTCTTGCTTAACCAGGGCCAGGACATATGGGATGCTACTCAGAGTGCGAACTTTGTGGTGCTTCCAATTGCCCAGCGCACCACCCCAGCGATTGTGGCTCAGCATGAGGCGAACGCCAAAGCTGTTAACTTTCTCTTCTCAGGACTTGGTCCAGTTGATTATGAGAAAGTGAGCCATCTTGAGACTACCCGTTAGATCTGGTCCCTGTTGAGTGCACACCATGAGAGCACTGCTACTATCAAGGGGCGTCTCGTTGAGACTTACAGGCGCGAGTATGAAAATTTCGTTCAGAAGCCTAGTGAGTCCATCGATGACTTGTTTGGTCGTTTTCAATTGATCATCAACAATATGCGCGTTAACTCCAGCCCTGAGAGGATTCCATACACTGACCATCAGCAGGCTGTCAAGTTGCTGTATGCGTTGGACAAAAAGGTATGGGAGATCAAGGTTAACTCGATCATCGAGTCTAAGGCCTATGACACAATTGGAGTGGAGACTCTTTACAGCAAGCTCAAGGCCATAGAGGTGGATTACAAGTTGAGAGATTCTCTCGCTTGTACTGGCTCCAAGAGCCTGGCTTGGCTTCTCCCTCCAGTGAGGCCGTTTCTAACCCCCAGCTTCACAACTTTTCGTTTTCTGCTCTTATGTCTATTACAGAGGAGCAGTTGGCGTCACTGGGGGATGATGAGCTTTGCATGGTGTCTAACCACTTTCAGTGCGCCTATGACAACCGGATGAGCAAGAAGAGGGGCGAGAGGCCCAAGTGCTTCGAGTGCGGAGAGGTCGGCCACTTCATTGCCTGAATGCCCAACCAAGCAGAACGACTACTACAAGAAGGGCAAGAGCCACTCTCGCGACTCCAACAAGTGCCACTCCGGCAAGTGTGACCACACCAAGCACCAATCCGGCAAGATCAAGAACTTCCGGAAGGCTTTCACGAGCTACCAGAAGGACAACCGGAAGCGGGACAGGGCCTTCTTCGCCGAGCTTGGTGGTTTGTGTGGTGGATTGTCTTCCTCCTCCTCGTCTTCGTCAAGCTCAAGTGATGAGGAGATCATCACCAAGTGGGACAAAGAGGGGGACCAAGGCGGTCCAGCTGGACTCTGCTTCATCTCCACCAAGTCCAAGCGCAAGCACAAGATGCACTGGAGATCCTTTGCTCCATGGCGCTTGAGGACAAGGACGACAAGGGCAACGACAACGACTCCTCCGATGAAGAGGTAACTCCTGAGCAAGCTGAAATTCTTGAGATGTTGGAGTCAAATAGTCGTGAGTTGAAAGCCCAAGATAGGTTGTTGGAGAAGGCAGCCAAGAAGCTGCAGAAGCAGAAAGCCAAGTTGGTTGATGCTTTAGCTGAGATTGAGAGGCTGAAGGGTGTGTCAGCCCAGCCTAGTGAGTCTGAGTGTCCTACCTGTGAGACTTTGATTAGAGATCTCTGTGAGCAGAAGGGCAAGTATGCTCATCAGGTAGAGGAGATGGATAGGTTGAAGGTAGAGTTAGGCAAGCTCTAGTCTAAACTGGATGAGCCTATTTTGAGTGATGTGACTGAGTGTGAGATGTGCCCCCACCAAGCTAGTTGACATAGCTGAGCTGAAAGTGAGGTGTGAGGGACAGCTCAAAGAGTTCGAAGAACTTAGGGCTAGACCCACGCTTTTGGGTGCGTGCATGGTCTGTCCTACCTTAGAGAGTGAGCTTGTGCAGTTGAGAGCTGACCTTGAGGTGCTTTCAGCATCCCCGGACACTTGTGAGAACTGTCTCACTCTGAGGTTGATGTTGGTGGATAGGGATGCCACCATTAAGAAGTTAGAGAAGTCCGCTTCCCCTGTTCCCTCTCTAGACTGCCCTATTTGTGCTGCCCAGACTTTAGTTCTGTAGGATCTGAATGAGGAGAAACAGACTTTGGTTGATGAGAACAACCAGTTGAGAGAGGTGCTCAGTTGGACGTATGCTAGAGAGCCACAACTTAGGATGATCTTGGAGAGCACCAAGAGAGCTGAGGGTGATATGAGTGGACTTGGGTTAGGAGAGTGCAGTACTTTGGGTGAGAAGAAGAGTTCCCCAATTAAGCTTAAGACTGCCTCTCCTCAGCCTAGCCCTACTGTTCATGGGGTTTAGCATGAGCCTCTCAAGGCTGCCCCAAAGAAGCAGTTCTGGACATCCAAGCCCTCATAGGCTAAGCTGGACAGAGTAGTGATTGAGATTCTCAAGCCTCCAGTGAGCAAGGAGAGAGTCCAGCAGCCTGTTCCACCCAAGGCTACTCCACCTAAGCCCAAGGCTCAGCCTAAACCCACTCCCAAGAGGCCTGTCTACCACTGTGACTTTTTCCAGCGGAATGGCCACTTAGAGGAGTTTTGCTTCAGGAGGAAGCGAGTTGAGAGGCAGGAGAGAGCCTAGGGGAACCAGGATAATTTCTACCAGGGTGGTAGGCAGGATCCTCCCTGTCACGGTGAGATGATAGACTGCATTGCTGGTGAGGGAGGAGGTGGCTTTCAAGCCCGTGCTCCTGGTGGAGAGAGATGCTTTCCCGGTCGAGCTCCTAGT
This sequence comes from Paspalum vaginatum, assembly GCA_030272315.1. NCBI lineage: Eukaryota > Viridiplantae > Streptophyta > Magnoliopsida > Poales > Poaceae > Paspalum > Paspalum vaginatum. Next base: position 23,863,388 of record CM059015.1, on the reverse strand, counting down.
CGTTTTCAGCGCGGCCATGGATCTTCTGACCGAGGCTTTGGAGGTAGAGGGTTTGAGAGCTCACGCTTTAGAGGTCATGGGTACCTAGGTAGACGTGATGCTTACTTTGACTGTGCTTACCCCACTTTTGAGCAGATGGCTCGGCACTGGTTCAGCAGTTACACAAACCCCAATGCCGGACCATTTGCGCACTCGTGCTTTCCTTGATTTTGCAGGATCAAGGCCTGGAGGACATATGGATCATGGACTCCGGCTGCTCTAGGCACATGACAGGGCTCGGCAGATGGTTCTCCAGCCTCAACCCCGTGAGCACCAAGGAGTACATCACATTCGGGGATAATGGTCAAGGTAAAGTGTTGGTTGTTGGTTCTGTTGCTCTTTCTGGCAAGCTTTCCCTGAGAGAAGTTGCTTTGGTGAGGAATTTGGGGTTCAATTTGGTTTCTGTCTCGCCACTTCTCAAGGAAGGGTTTGAGGTTCGTTTTAAGGAGGGTTCTTCTTATGTGCTTGATGCTAAGGAAAACCTTGTTTGTCGGATTTTTCCCTATGGGCAGGTTTTTATGGTTGACCTTGCATCTGTTTCTGGCCCTCCTCGATGTTTGGTTGCTAGTCCTTCTGCTGATATTTGGAAGTGGCATAGGAGGCCTGGCCATTTGAGTTTTGATCTGCTAACCTAGGTTGAGCTCGATGGATCTGATCCGAGGCGCTTTTGGGCTGAGGCTATGAATACGGCCTCTTACATTGCCAACCGCATCTTCCTATGAGCCTTCTTAGGGAAGACTTCGTATGAGCTACGGTTTGGTAGGCAGCCTAGCATCAAGCACCTGTGTGCTTTTGGCTGCAGATGCTTTGTGCTCAAAAGGGGGGGGCATTTGGACAAATTTGAATCTCGCTGCTAGGATGGTATTTTTCTTGGATACGCCTCTAGCTCTAGGGCATATAGAGTGTGGTTCCTTGACACTAGACAAGTGGTTGAGAGTGAAGTTTCCTTTGATGAATATATGCCTTGCACAACCCCTGCATTTGAGCTTTCAAGTGATTGATGAAGAAGGCGCTCCCATCTTTGAAGATGAGGAAGGCGAAGTAGATGCTGGTGATGCAGGAGCCACTGCACCGGCTGCAGCTCCTTGCCCCCTATGCTATGAGCTCTGAAGATGAAGGAGAACCCTTGCCTATGGCTTCCTTCTCACTCCCCCGATCCGCAAGCTCAAGCAGAAGTTGGCCCCGCTGAGGACACACGGGAGGTGACCTCCGAGATTGTTCCATCTTGGTAGGTCCAGCGGGATCACCCTCCAGACAAGATGATTGGAGATCTACACCAGCGTGTCACACGCTCTTCGGTTAACTCTCTAGCCTTTTTCTGTCACTCCTCATTTGTTGCTTCTTTCGAACCCCGGGATGTGTCACATGCATTATCTGACCCTAGTTGGGTGAACGCCATGCATGAGGAGTTGGAGAACTTTGAGAGAAACCATGTCTGGGATTTAGTTGAACCTCCACCAAACTGCCACCCAATAGGAACCAAGTGGGTTTTCAAGAACAAACAGGGTAAGGATGGGATGGTTGTGAGGAACAAAGGAAGATTGGTCGCCCAGGGTTTCTGTCAAAAGGAGGGGATAGATTATGAGGAAACCTTTGCTCCTGCAGCTCGTTTAGAGGCTATTAGGATTTTGCTTGCCTTTGCTGCCTCTAATGGCTTCAAATTGCAGCAGATGGATATCAAGTCAGCCTTTCTAAACGGTTACATTAGAGGAGGAGGTATATGTGAGACAACCTCCTGGCTTTGAGAGTGCCAAGTTTCCAGACCGGGTGTATAAGTTGAGAAAAGCCCTGTATGGTCTGAAGGAAGCTCCAAGAGCTTGGTATGCTAGGTTGAAAGCCTTTCGGCTCAAGTCTGGTTTTGTGATGGGTTCAGTAGACAAGACCTTGTTTCTGTTGAGTCGTGGCGGTGACACCCTTCTAGTTCAGATATATGTTGATGACATTATCTTTGGTGGTTTATCTCACGCTTTGGTGTCTAAGTTTGCTGAACAGATGAGCAGTGAATTCGAGATGAGTCTCATGGGTGAGCTTCAGTTCTTTCTCGGGCTTCAGATTAAGCAAGGCCCAGAAGGAACCTTCGTCCAACAAGCCAAGTACACGAAGGACATTCTGAGGAAGTTTGACAAGGGAGATCTCAAGCCCATGGCGACTCCCATGTCAACACAGATGGCTCTTGATGCTGATGAAGAAGGGGAGGTGGTGGACCAAAGAGAGTACCGAGGGATGATTGGCTCACTTCTGTACCTGACGGCGACCAGGCTGGACATTCAGTACGCAGTCAGCCTCTGTGCGCGTTTTTAGGCCGTCACCAAGGCTATCACATTGTCAAGCGGTGAAGCGCATCTTCAGGTACCTGAAATACACTCCTGAGCTTGGACTTTGGTTCTCTTCAGCTTCGTTGCTCTCTCTTAGAGGGTATTTGGATGCTGACTTTGCGGGTTGTCGGCTGGAGCGCAAGTCTACTTCTGGCACCTGGCAGTTTCTCGGTTCTTCTCTTGTCTCTTGGTCCTCACGCAAGCAATCTAGCGTAGCCACTTCCACCACAGAAGCTGAATACATTGCTGCTGGTAGTTGCTGCTCCCAGCTGCTTTGGATGAAGTCCACCTTGAGCTACTTTGGTCTCAGTTTTAGAAAGATCCCTCTCCTAGTAGACTCTACTTCTGCTATTTCTGTAGCTAAGAACCCCGTCTTGCACTCCAGAACCAAACACATAGACGTGAGGTTTCACTTCTTAAGAGATCACTATGAGAAGGGAGATATAGACTTGATCCATGTAGAGACTGAGAACCAGTTGGTCGATATCTTCACCAAGCCCTTAGACCTGAGCATATTTGCTCGCTTGCGTGGGGAGCTTGGTGTTTGTTACCCCTTTTAGGTTGGGGTAACTTTGGTATAGGTTAGATTTTGTTTTGTTTTTTCTTTCTTTGCTTCTCTTTGCTTTTCTTGTTTTTGTCTCATACCAATGCATTGCATTGTAACATATGCATTTTCACTTTCACTAGCACTAGAGCTCTTCTGGTATGACAAGTTAGTACTTGCTTGTGCAAGATTGTACAGTTGCTTGCATGATCATGGTTGGCTAAGCTCCTTGAATCTATCTAATATCTTTTGTGAGCTCAGTCACTTTTGTTTCTTCAAAATCAAAAACCATGATCACCACTTGACTTGGCTACCTAGCATGTGTAGGAATGTTGAATGCTATGCTATCTTTTCATGCTTGGATATGCTAGTCGTATGCATGTATTACACTGATGCCTAAGCATTTATGGCACCTTGTTCAAATCTAAAATCTGAATGAATGTGGTTTACAAGTGGTGTCCTATGAGCTAAATTGAAAAGATCCAGGAGGGTTCACTTGTCACACTGATCTAGTTTGAGATAGCTTGCCTTTGCACTTTGGCATGAACTTGGACTAGGCTGTGTATGACCAAAACCTTGTCTTAAGCTTCTGATGGTTTTCTGAACCTAGGCTTGGCATTGGTTGGTAAGAAGTGGCAACGACAAGTGAATAACCCCTGGCACATGATCTGATTTGCTTGAAGTTCTAAATTGCTAAATCTGAAATCTGCAAGTCTCTAAACTGCTTATGGCCTGTTGTAGATGCCTTGGTTGAGAGTAGCACACCTTGTATGTTTTGCTAGCATATTGCTGTTCATGCCTATCTTGCTATAAGCTATTCATGTTGGTGATGCTCTCTTTTCAACAACCCTGTAAAACAATGCTCCTGTTTTGTATAAGATAGATTCATTTGAGCTTGTTTGCATGCTTCCCTGCCTTCACTTGCTCTGTACGCTAGAACTTGTATTTACTAGCTTTTCATCCCTGCTGAGCTCTTCATGGTACACTTCATGCATTTCATGCCATGTTTTGAGGGGGAATTGTCCATATCAGGGGGAGTTGAGTTCTATGAACCCTTGATGTGTCCATTGTCAACAAGGGGGAGAGATGTTGGACAAAGGGGGAGGACTCTGTAGAGATCTAGTTGAGGGGGAGTTTAAGTTTTTAGCATGCTCTTGCATAGGTGTGTTGAGCCTTTTGCCTCTTTCTGGAGGAGCCGATGTTTTGCCTTAGCATGACTGTGTTGAGCCAGTTTTGCCTCTTTCTTGAGGGGTCATGCTTTAGTTTGATCGATTGCGTTGAGCGATTTCCCTTGTCTTAGGGGGTCGATCTTTGACTTTGTTTTTGTTGTCTCAATTTGCCCTTTTCTGTCAGTATTTGGCCTTTGGGCATCTTGAGCAACTTCTTCTTTTTCTTCCTTCTTTTTGGTTTTACGTTTTTCCTTTTGTCTTTGTTCTATTTCAGTATACAGGTTGAAGGTGTTGACAATGCACTCATCAAGGAAGAGATTGAGAGCCAATGGACCGGCTCCGTTGCCTCTGGTGTGATGAGTGATTGTCAACCGTAGCAAGACCCAGAAGGACTTGGGCACAAGACCTCCGATGGACAGGAGGCCCTCCGATGGACTGGAGGTAGAGGAAAGTCCTCCGAAGGACTGGAGGCACGCTCAGCGTCTGTCGACCATAGGGAGTTCAGTATACGGAGGAGCGGCACGGCGACGGTAGGAGTAAGTCCTCCGAAGGACTGCGAGGCCGCCCCGATGGACAGGGGATGCCGGGCGCCACCACGGTGCTCCATCCCGAATGCGTGGCGCGAAAGGCGTGCGAGGGAGGCTTTGGTGGCTTCGGCTCAAAATCGTCACCCAAGCAACCCAAGCCTTGGTGAGTTGGGCCACGACTCGCCAAGATAGAGAAGATGGGCCAAATCCGGCCCAGGCGGAGACTTCCTAAAGTTTCTCGGTTTCTGACTTCAAATCCGTGGGTGGATCGCGGATTGGACTACTGGCCACGTGGAGAGCATCCGAGGATTGCGTGGAACTTACGAAGATCAAGACTTCATCGTGGTCGTCCATCCCGAAATATCCTGTAATCTTTCGTTTGAGTCCTTAGGGTTTGTCTAGCTGTAGGGACCTAAGTGCAAAACTGTCTAAATAGCACTCGGGTGTAAATAGGTCCAAGGCAGGTCATTAGATGTGCTCTTGGCTGCTAGGATTAGTCTTTACTTGGTGATTTTCGTCCTTAAGCTTTGAGCTTCATTGTTAGGGAGGTTAGAGTAGGATTTAGCCTCCTAATCTTGAGGGAAGGTGAGGGTGGTTGCTTGGGATGAATTTCTGCTTGTATGCTGAATGTTTAGACCCATCTAGGGCACTTAATCGAAGCAAATTCGTGCAGCAACCTTGTGTTCTTTTCCTTCCCCTCTCTCTTTGGTTTTTGGGTTCAATCCTTGCTTTTTGGGTGTTTTTGTTGGGCAAGCTTGAATCCCTTTCTTTGCTGATGTTCTGGGCTTGCAAGGACGTGGAGATCATGACTTAGTTCATCTCAATCCTGCTGGATTGCCATGAGCAAGTCTCTTTTGTGTTTTCCCCTTTCTTGCCCAAGGATGGCCATTTCACAAGATTTGAAATTCCTGCTGATTCCGCTGGAAACCTTGAGTTGATCTTTTAGGAATAGCTTTGAAATAGGGTCCAGATAACCTGTGCAAAATTTCGTGAAGTTTGGACATGGTTTGATCAAGTTTGGATTTGAAAACGTCTTTTCTGCGACCCTACCGGACAATCCTACAGAGACCACCAGACAGTCCGATTCCACCGAATAGTCTGGCAGCGCCCACCGGACAGTCCAGCGTCAGGCACTGTCCGGGCCGTGCCACCGGACAATCCGGCATCAGGCATCGGATAGTCCGGTCCCACCGGCAGTCCGGTGTTGGCCACCGGACAGTCCGGTCCTCCCAAGGAGCTGCTGTGTTCTTCCCAGTTTGCTTTTTTCGCTGTGATTTTGCTTCGGATTTTTCATTCCTCCTTTAAGACCATTCTCTTTGCTTACTGTGAGTCAGTGAGACGCACCTCGGTGCGGTGAGTGTCTTGTCGCGGTTATTGCAAAATTCGTTGCTCCGCTATCATTCTTGTTCGGATCTTGAGCTTTCTTGCATTGGTGCATATCCTCACAGTGGACAGCACCCTTGCGCTGCTAGGCACGTATCTGTTCAGTGGACGGTGCTTAGTTTCAGTTACCACTTGGGGGTTTGTGATTTTGTGATTTCAAGTGCTCCTATTCACCCCCCTCTAGTCGCACGTCTCGGTCCAACACCCTGTGTGCCAGGTCAGCAGGTAACACTGTCTCTGAGCCATATACCATGAAAAAGAGAGTGTTCCCATTGAGGGCCTTACTTGGCTGCGTTCTGAGGCTCCAGACAATGTATGGGAGTTCTCTGATCCACTTGCCTGCTAATTTCTCATCCGTATCGAAGACTCTCTTCTTCAAAGCGTCCAGAATCATCTTGTTAGCTCACTCAACCTGGCCATTAGCTCGAGGGTGCGACATCGAGACGTACTTGATGAGAATAGACTTCTCGCTGCAGAGATCGAAGAATTCTGAGCCTGTGAAATTGGAACCCAGATCTGTAATGATGCTGTTCGGAATTCCGAAGCGGAATATAATCTCTTGGATGAAGTCCACTGCTTTTGCTGAAGTTAAAGACAGCGATAGGCTTGACCTCGATCCACTTGGTGAACTTGTCGATAGCTACCAAGATGTGAGTGTAACCACCTTGAGCCTTCTTGAGTGGGCCGATCATGTCGAGCCCCCAGCATGCAAAGGGCCATGAGATAGGAATATTCTGCAGTTGTTGAGCCAGCAGGTGATGTTGATTCGCGAAGAACTGACATGCCTCGCACCATTTGACGATCTCTGCGGTGTCTTGCGTAGCTATCGGCCAGTAAAACCCAGCCCTAAATGCCTTCCCGACCAATGTTCTGGATGCGGCGTGATTACTGCACTGCCCAGCGTGGATCTCCATCGGTAGACTTCTACCCCGAGACTCGTCGATGCATTTTAACAGAACTCTGGCTGCGCCGCGCTTAAACAAGTCATTGCCGATCAATGTGTAGCTGGCCTCACGCCGAACGAGTCGCTCGACTTCTGCTTTATTGTCAGGCTCGTCCCCATCTCTGATGTACCTAATCATTGGGACCCGACAGTCAGCCGGAGCATCCTCTAGGCTCAAAACGTGCTGCTCTGGGGGTTCTAGGTCGCGATCAATGGACGGATGAGACAACTCTTGGACGAATACTCCTAGGGGGAATTTTAGCTCGGGACGACCCGTGCTTGGACAGTAAGTCCGCGTCGGTGTTGCCATTGCGCTCCACATGATGAAATTCAAGGTCGTCGAATTTGTCTTCCAGTTTTCGAACTTCAGTGCAGTATTTGTCCATGACTTCCGTGGTGCAATCCTAGTCCTTGTTGACTTGGCTGATCGCCACTAGGGAATCCTCGTAGACCATGAGACACCTGATGCCGAGTGAAATCGCGATGCGCAGACCGTGTAACATAGCTTCATATTCTGCCGCATTGTTGGAGAGTGAGAAGAGAATCTAAAGTACATACTTAAGCTTCTCGCCTTTCGGGGAGGTCAAGACAACGCCTGCCCCAGCGCCATCTATCTTCAGTGACACATCAAAATACATCTTCTAGAATTCAAGAGGTTCTAGGTTGTCAGGTACCTGATTCTCCATGCACTCAGTGATGAAATCAGTTAGAGCTTGGGTCTTGATAGCGGTGCATGGGCGAAATTCGATGTCATGCGCTCCCAGCTCGCACGCCCACTTAGCGATTCTCCCCGTAGCTTCTCTGTTCCGCAGGATCTCACTGATGGGGAATGAATTTAGCACCACCACCTTGTGCTCCTCAAAATAATGACGGAGCTTTCGAGCTGTGATGAGGACCACATACAGTAGTTTCTGAACCTGAGGATACCTGATCTTGGATGGGCTGAGCATCTCACTAATGAAGTAGACCGAGTGTTGAGTCGGCTGAATGTGCTCTTCCTCCACCCTCTCGACCACCAGTGCTGAGCTGACCATATGAGTCGTACAAGAGAGATACAACAGCAGATCCTTGGCGGGGGAATCTGCTATGGTTCGGTTTGGTGACTTCAACACTGGAGGATTCATCAAGAACCACTTGAGGGCCTCAAGCGCTTCCTGAGCTTCTGGCGTCCACTGAAACCTGTCCACCTTCTTTAGGAGCTTGTAGAAAGGCATGCCGTGCTTGCCCAGTCGTGAGGTGAATCGGCTCAGCGTGGCCATGCACCCGGTGAGCTTCTGCACCTTTTTATGTGACTTAGGGGGCTGCATTCTGAGAATCACGTCGATCTTCTCAGGATTAACCTCGATTCCCCGCTTGCTGATGACAAACCCGAGTAACTGTCTGGCTCGAACCCCGAATATGCGTTTAGTCAGGTTAAGCTTCTAGCGGAACCTTCTTAGGCTGTCGAAGACCTGCTGGATGTCGTCGATGAAGTCTTCTGCGTTCTTCATCTTGATCACTACATCATCGATGTAAGCTTCGACGCGCTTGCCCCAATGCTCGGCCAAGCATGTCTGGATCGCGTGCTGATACGTGGCCCCAGCATTCTTCAACCCAAAAGTCATAGAAGTGTAGCAGAATGCCCCGAATGGTGTGATGAAGGCTATTCTCTCTTGAGCCTCCAAAGCTAGGCTGAACTGATGATTGCCCGAGTAGCAGTCGAGGAGGCACAAGAGAGAGCATCCTGCCATCGAGTCGACTACTTGATCTATTCTAGGTAGCCCGAACGGATCTTTCGGGCAATGTTTGTTGAGATTGGTATAATCAACACACATTTGCCAGTCTACTTTATTCTTTTTCAAAACGAGTACAGGGTTTGCAACCCACTCGGGATGCTTGACTTCTCTAATAAACCCAGCAGCTTGGACCTGGGTTAACTCCGCACGAATCGCCTCCCTCTTGTCCAGGGTGAAGTGACGCAGCCTCTGCTTGATCGGCTTGGCGTTGGGGAACACTTTGAGTCTGTGCTCAGCCAATTCTCTTGGGACTCTAGGCATATCAGCAGGCTTCTAGGCGAACATGTCCCAGTTGTCCCTCAAGAACTGGATGACCACGCTTTCCTATTTGGGAGGTAGGATTGCACTGATGGTCACCATCTTCGAGTTGTTCAGGAGGTCGAGGCTCACTTCCTTGGTCGCCACGGTCGCTTGGATCGCCGTGGTGGGGATCTGGTGATGAGTCGGGATCGCCTGGTTTTCCTTCGGGAGCTTGTTCGCGTCGTCGATGAGTCGGCGCTGAGCCGCCTGTAGTGGTCGTGGCGTAGGCCGTCTGGAAAGCATCTCGTGCGCAGAGAGTAGAGGCGTTGAAGTCCGCCCGCATGGAGAGAACTCCACGTGGGGCCGGCATCCTCAGGACCAGGTACGAGTAGTGGGGGACAGCCATGAATTTGGCCAACCCAGGCCGCCCAATGATGGCATTGTAGGCAGAGTCAAAGGTAGCCACCTCGAAGCACAGGGTCTCGGTGCAGAAGTTTTCCTCTGTGCCGAAGGTGACGGACAAACTGATGTGCCCCAGCGGGTACTCCCCCTCGCCAGGCATGATCCCAAAGAAGGGACTATCTGACTCCTCCAGATCATCGATGGAGAGCCCGAGAGACAGCAAGGTCTTGGGGAACATGATGTTGATGCTGTTGCCACCGTGGATCAGGGTCCTCATGAGTCGGCTCTCGTGGACCACCGGGCTAACCAGCAGGGGGTCTTTGCCCGGGTGATCGTACTTGAGCCACTGGTCAACCCGACTGAACGATATCGTCAGGTCCGACCATCTGTATGGCTCCGGAGATTCCTTGGTGGCTGCCAAGTCTTGGCGGTCGTCGAGCTTCTGCTGCCACTTGCTCTCCAAGGAGCCATGCCTCCCGAAGATTACATTGACGTGATGGTTGATGTTGGGGAAGCCGGCACCACTGCCCCTATTCTGCTGAGCTGGGGGCCCCTGATCACGCGGGAGTGGTGGTGGAGGAGGCAGAGCCACGAAGGGCCTGCCATTAGCGATCGAAGCCTTGAAGTCCCTGCAGTCGCGTAGGGTGTGATGCATCTCCTCGTGGTAGGGACATGGTGTGTCGAGGAGCTAGTTGAGTGACCTCTGCCCCCCTTGCCATTGCGGAATGTGCAGCCATGTGGACGATGGCCCCACAGTCTGGACTTCCTCCCGTGGTCTCTTCTCCCAATGACGATCTTGCCACGAGGAATCTTCACTGCTTCCCACGTTCTTCTCCTTGTGTGTCGACCAAATCCTGAGCTCGCTCGTCCGCGGTGATGTATCGGTCGGCGTCGCGGAAGAGCTGCTCGGACATGACCGGAGACTTTTGCAATGAGGGCTTTTACGAAAGCCCCAGTCCCTGGAGCCTTGGAAGAAGTCGTCGATTACTGCCTGCATCAGCGATGTTGGGAATTCTGTTCCGCATCGACTGAAACCACTTGAGGTACGATCAAAGACCTTCGCCATCCTTGCGCTTGATAGACTTGATGTCCCAAGGCTGTGCTGGTTTGTCTGACAGCGACTGGAAATTGGCGATGAAGCGCCGACAGAAGTTGTCCCAGTTGTCAATGCAGTCATGCCTGAGGTGTCGTAACCACTGTAGCGCATCCTGTCCCAGGATGATCGGGATGTAGGCTGTCATCACATCTTCACTCGCGCAGGCCGCGCTAGCTGCTGTCGAGTACACAGCCAGCCAGCCAGTGGGGTCGAGCTTTGCCTCGTACTTGTTGACTGTTGGATACCTTGAAGTTCTGCGCCCACGCTACTCCGCGGAGCCGAGTGGTGAAAGCCGGGATTCCAACCACGCCACGATGGGCTGGTTCATACCGACCTCCAGCTTGAGCTGCTGGGTCGGTGTTGAGGGGACCGAGGGTGATTCCCCCCCTAACCGGTCGCGGACTGAATGTCGTGCCGTCAGGCTGCTGACAGATGCCCCAGGCCAGAGTTAGCTCTGACCCGGTCTTCTTGGTGTGGCGCCCCGAAGTCACCGTCATAGTTGTTACGACGTCAGAGCTCCTCTGCGTGTCGTTGCACGCGCGATCTTTCGATGTTGTTGCACACGTCACGCCTCTCGTTGATGGCTTGATGGGCATCGGGGGCCGCTGGAGGAATGGCTAGAAGGAGGTGATGAGCTGCCTAAGCGAAGATCCGCCGATACGCTTTCCCCTCCAGAGTCTGATGGAGTGTGTCTGCTAGCTGCGCTAGGACTTCCCCTGCTTGACTTGGGGTGCCTATGGCTGCGGCGAAGTCAGGTAGCAGGTTGCGCCCTGTCGGTAGAGGTGGTCAGGGGTTGAACGCGGTTCTCCGCGTCATGCGCCGCTTCCTCATGATCCCGCTGGTACTGTTGATCCTGCATGTGCCAATGGTTGCGCCGCCGACTGTTTCATTGTCGACGGAATTCAGCTTGCTCCGGCGTCTCGTCTGGATTGGTCGCCTCATCCTGTGAGGTGGTCGGGTCTTGATTTCCCATGTTATGATGATGGCGGATGTTGCGCTGCCAGTTGCAGCGTCGCCGCCGGTCATGCTGCTGAGGTGTTTCTCCGTTGAGGGAAGGCTCTTCACCAGAGACAGGGTCGTCCTGCACCTGCATGCCGATGACGAGTACTTCAGAGAAGTGCGTCGGCATCTCTGAGCTAGCCTGATCGTCGAGGAGTGTCAACGACCCCTCCGAGTGAAGCTCAGAGTCGGGAAGTGTGGATCCTGATGCCGTAGTCGTCTGAGGTTGCCTCGCTTCTAGACTTGTAGGGAGACTCCAGGTTGCAGACCATCTCAATGCAGGCATGCTCGCCGCCCTCTTGGGGAAGAGGTGGCGGAGTCGACTATTGTGGAAGCGCTATCTCTGACTTTGCCACTAGTGCGCGCGCTGCGCCACGTGACGGTTCTGACGCTCGGGGTAGAGTTGATGACGAGGCCCAAACGAAATCCAATCACCGGTTCCTCTACTGTGTGATAGATGTCGTCGTCCACGAGCAGTGTGGACGTTGAACCTGAGGGAGGTCTTGTCGTCTTCTCGTCGCCCCTCTCCTTGAGTCGAGGTGGCTGAGGCTTTAGTTGACTGGTGACGGCTTGCGGTCTCCCGTCGTGCATCCTCATCGTGTTTGAGGAGAACTGTGGTGCGAGGAACGAAACCGTAGATGCGACGAGGTCGACTGACGAGCCGCCGCGGCGTTGCAGGGGCCGCGGGGAAGCTTGGTGGGGGCCTGATCTTGCATATGATCTGTGGCTTTGCTACTTCGGCCATCAGTCAGGGGCAAGGTCGAGGTCTTCCGGCGAGGTGGGGTTGCCGGTGTAGAAGTAGAGGACATGCAGTGAGTCATCGGTTACTGCGATTTCCTCTCCTGACTGATCTGAGTCCAGACCTGAGTTGGGGAAGTGGAGAGCGCAGTGCGTCGAGTCGGCGAGGACGGAGCCGCCGATTGTTGTGGAGGGGTGGGAACAGATTTGCGCTCGACTGCCACCTCGACCTCTCGCCGAGGTCCCGACCCAGATTGGATCGGGGTGTGACTCGGCGCCTTACGCCGTGGTGGGACAAACCGAAGGCTGAGTGGCCTTGGTGGTCTGGTGTGTCGACGCCCAAGGATGAGCTGGCTCGGCACCAGAGATGGCTGGTTGCTGGCCGGCCGCGCGGTGAGCGGGCCCAGATGTCAGTGAAGTCGAAGGGAGTTTCAGAGTTGGCGACAGGTGCTTTGCAGCCACGCGCCTCCCCCGTGGCACCGATGAGGCGGTGCAGATCGCCGGATTGATCTGCGAGGAACGAGATGGATCCGAAACAGATCATCTCGTTCGGAGCGAATTTGCTGACATTGTCGATGAGGTTGGCCATGGATCTAGCTCGATGCCGATGCCGACGAACCCCTACCTGCGCGCCAACTGTTGGGGTTTAGTACCGGCAGTGCACCATGGGACGGGTCACGTGGAGCTTTTGTGGCTCGGCAGGATCGACGTAGCTCGATGGTTCGCCGAAAAAGCGATGAAGAAAGAGAGGTTTATACAGGTTTGGGCCGCGAGAAGTGTAAAACCCTACGTCCTATTTGCGGTTGGTTGTATTGCTGTGAGTTCTCGAGGTTACAATGAGGGTTCGGCTTGGATTGCGATGGAAGTAACTCACTTTTGTAGGGTTCCCTCATCCACCTTATATAAGCCGACGGAATCTTGGGTTACAAGTCGAGTTCCTTCTATATCTCCTAATCGGTTCAGATTACATAAAATCAAACAGAATCTAAGTTTCCATCGTATCTTCATCAATCTTCTCAAATCTCGGAACTTGAACCTAAGCCAAGCTTCCTTGTTTATTCTTTGGATCACGTCATTACTGCCTTGAACTCTAAGCCATCACGATCGTATTTGGGCCTGAGTTAAGCGTCCGGCTCATGAACCCGCCGCTTACCCAACTCAGGCCCACTGTTGGCCCATGTCCTGGATCCACGCCATGACGAGCCAGGGGATATGTATCCCCCATAGGTATAGTATCATAAAGTAACAAGTTTCATCTTTTGTATATAACTCCATAACAATAATAACTTGCAGAAATGTAAACAACACTGTAGTACAAGCATGTAGTATTTGAAACCATGTGTAATAGGTATAGTATATTCAAGTAATTACTACGATGAACGTCAATGGTATTGGCATTCCCACACCTGCTGGGCATCAGCGATTCGAATCGATTTTTAATTCCTGGGAATAACTATCATGCTAGGGGTATATGCTTAGTAGCCATTGCATTCCCACATATAGTCCCCATCTCCACCTGTCTTGTCCCAATATTCAAAGCGCCCCCACTGAACCCCCAGGTTGTGCCCCCATGGCGAGCCTGCCGACATCTCGGTCTCCCCACCATGAGTACCAAGCTCCCCTGGGCCTTCTACCTCCATCTAGTTGATGGGCGGCACTCGAAAACCCTGGACGAGCCCAGGTAAGACTTCACTGGTCCCATATCTCGGTTAAGCAATCTAGCAATGTTATGCCGACCAATAGGGGAACAACGGACGGACCTTAAACGACACGGGCAAAGCTAATGATACAACAACGCACACCACAAAATAAAATTATTCTCCGCCCGGTCTCCATTTAAATCATGAGCATAATATTACTTTCCCAATACTAAAAGTTTTGTAATATTTGAAATCACCTACGTGACAAGTGACTCCTTTCCATCATGTCTACTCGCACCTAGCAATTCTAGTCAACTCGTCCTACGAACTCTAGATATAGGTGCTAGGGCCTAGGCAGCCAGGGAGTCTAATGCAAGGGTTTTCAATCAACTCCTAATGCGGATGCGTAATCATCATTCAAGATAATATTAGCTGCAAAATTCATGGTCCTGCCTACCTTTGCTTATTTTCATCCAAACCAACAAATTAAGCTAATGTTAGTTTGCCTGGTTGTGGGGCTTTGCCCCAGGCAACCCCTTGATCACTTGGACAACTCCTCCTTCCAAATACCACTTCAGGGGCCTCTAGGTGGTATTTGGGCCTTAGTTGGTCTTTTGGACACCGTTGTTCGAGGTAGCTCCACAGATTTGCTTCTGAATCACGTATCTGCAATATGCGTCACTATATGAATGACATGCATGATGCAATGAATGAGATGCATAAATAGCAACCATACATACGAACGATCATTCATGGATGGACAGAAAGGTGATTGATAAACTACTTAATCCAAAGTACTTTTGCCCTAAGTTAGGTTATTGTTATCTACATTGAAGCATTACTAACAGTGGTGTTGCTTTGGGGACTGAAATTTGGTGGTCATAGATACAAGATAGACACTTGTTTATGGTTTACTTAGCATTAGTAGCTTTATGGTTTTGATGACAACATGCATGCACAGAATATGAGACTCCTCCAGGCATAATTTCTCACACATCAAGTATATTGGATAGGAGAAATCACAACTAACACGTTCACGCTCATTAACATGCCCCATTTTTACCTTCTTCGTTTTTAAGCCTACTAGAGTGACTATACCTAAGCTCCTCATGAAACAGCACCCAAAAATTCTTGAATAATCACATTAGCATCCTTGCACAATATCATTGCTACATGAACTTCGGTGGGATTTTTAGAGCACTTTAAGTAACGCTTTCCTATTTATTGGTTTAAATCCCTATAGAAGTTGCCATTTTCAAATCACCTAGCAAATAGCAATTAAGGCACATGAAACTTTATTTCTTGACTATACTAGACTAAATGAGTACAACATAATTACTAGGGATTTATTTGAGCACATTTCATATAGCATGCATTTTCTCATTCAATAAATATCTAAAAGTAGACCCTAGGGGTAGATCTGTCATTTTACTAGTAAAACTGGGGCTACCAAAAATACTAGTGCATAATACTTAACATAGATAGACATAGTCCAATTTTCATGATTTTTGGATTCCATTTCAACCACCTTTACCTATTATTTTTGTTAACCAAGTTATTTATTGTCATTTTTAAATCACCAACCATACTTTACATGCAGAGCCTCATACTACTCCGGAAAACTAATTACACCTGCTAGAGTGTCTGAAAAATCTAGTATACCATTTGGAGCAAGTTTCATATAGCAAGTATTTCTCATGACACGAAAATGCATAAATCATAGGGATAAATGCAAAACAGTAAGTAAATGGCAATGCTAGTGCCACCCAAAAATCATACAGGGCCTAGATGACCTAACAACACTGTTGTCCAAGTTTCATTCCATGTAGAGTTCATCTTGGTCACCTTTTCCATTTAAGTTGGTTTAACATGCATATAAAAATCAGGGGTAAAATAGTCAATGCACATCCCCACATTATATCAGTCCTTGTAGACCTACTCAATAGGAGCCAAATGCAACTGAGTTTACATTTTTAGGATTTTTATTTGATTTGTTATGAATTTTTGAAGTTCACAGCTCATAAAAATGCATTTCAAATGAAGATTTCACTGTTCGAACCTATCCGCGATTATTCATCTCACCCAGGGGCCTGCACCGAAGATGCTAAGACTCAATACACAGTGACTTAAATTGCCCGGGGAATAAAAAAAGCACAGGGGGATTTTCAGAAAACTTGCTTCTTCTTCTACCTCGGATAGGGAACAAGGGCGCGCGTTCTTGCGTTCTCGTGCGCGGCGCGGCGTGTGGGGACACGCACTTGGAGCCACGTTGGCTTCGGGACGTGCTCCTGGCACCGGGGAAGCTTTTCCCCAAGGTGGCGTCGCGCGAGGCGGCCGGAGCTGCCGGGGAACGCGCGTGAACCGCAGGGCTCGGCACGCGAACGAGCTTGATGGAGGCGGCTCGATCTCTCTACTCCGGTGGGGGAGGTGGCAGCGGATGGGTGTGCTAGCTGTGCGTGGGGCCAGGGGATCCCAGCGGAGGCAGTCTACAGGCGCAGGGAAGACCCGAGGTGGGGCGTCCACGGTGAGGTGGTTCGTCGCGGAGTGCTTCTCGGCGGCCACGCGCGGAGGGGGTGATGGAGGTTGGGATTCGAGGCTGTATCTTGGGGAATCGATGGAGGAAGACACCGCGGTCGTGATGCTCGGCGTAGGTCAGAGGGAGGTCACTTGGAAAGGGCGGGACACGAGCTCATTGAGCCTTGGCCATGGTGGCCATGGCGGGGCTGCAGCTCTGCTGTGGCTGAGGAGGAGAGGCAGGGAGAGGTAGAGCAGCGCGAAGTGAGTGAACGGGGCCGTGTTCGCGCCTAGGTGAAGCTGAGGCCGCGACAGTGGAGCGATCCATGGCGCGGGCGCATCGACCGTACGCCGGCGGCCACACAGCGTTCATGGCCGTCCGCGCCGGATTGCGGGGCCCACCTGTCAGTGACCAAAGGGAAGGGAAAAATGGAGAAATTAAGAAACACACTCGATTTGGTTTTCCACTCTCCTGAAAATCACCGTTTTGATCAATTTAAAGGCCGAATTTGGCAAAATACTAATTATAAGAATTGTTGCATTCTTTGTTCTCTACAACTTTTCCAAAAGGCTTAATACCAGATTCCATGCGAAAATATGATTTACATTTGGATTTAGCTCGGTGACATCTGTTTGATCCACTCAGCCCTCTGCAATGTAAATTCTAAAAGTCCTATTTAGGGTCACTTTCATCCACTATGTTTTATAACAAAGTTTCTTAGAACTTTAGGTTTTACAATTTATTCAATTAAGGTTTTGCATGAAAATTATTGTAGGTCAAAGAAAAAGTGAGATTTCTAAACAGTTCAGGTTTTGATAGTTTTTGCATTCTGACAGTATAAGCCCTAAAACTCTAGGCAAACCTCACTGCATGTCAAGGCACCAATATGAAAGTTGTTCATCATAAAATTCTATAGAGTTTTGTTATAAAAAGGTTCATCTAATTGATGCTAGATTTTGAAATATAAGCCCGGGTTTGTGCAAAGGTTAGGTCTAACTGCAGTTTTACGTTATGCAGAGTATTTCTTGTTTCCAACTTTTAAATTACCAAATGAAGTCCAATTGATTCAAGGTTTGATACATTTTGCGTATTCAACTTGAAAATTTTGCGTATTCAACTTGAAAATTTTTGACTTAGTGGTTTACTGGCCTAGTTGTTGTCCTTCTCTTAGCATGATTAAGTCCAAATCCTTAACAAACATTAGTCTAATTGTGTGTCAAGGCTTTTGAGATGCCGGGGGCATCACAAACAACCGGTGACGACGGACTCACTCGTTGACGTAGTCATCGGTGGGGAGGTAGCACAGCACAGAGGCACCTGCCGTGCCTGAGCCAGTCACCTCAGTGATAACCGCTAAGGCTACCTTCTAAAGAGCCTCCACCTCGTTGGCCCCGTAGACAGAGAGGCTCTGCTCCCTCGAAAAAGGACCAGCGGGAAGGATAACACTAGCAAGGCAACTCCCCTCGTCGTGCTCTGTCTACATGGAGTAGAAGGGACAGGGGTGACGCCTCATCTCCCTCATGGTCTTGGATAGGATCTGAGAGAGGCCGCAGTCATCATGGCAGCGATTGTGAAGTCTCCCACCCTCAACGTAAGGGGGAGTGTGGGTCATGGGTGGAAGAGGAACAGCGTTCTGCCCGACCCTGTGAAGGTCCCTCATGCTCACGGCCTTACGTGCTATCTGCTTGGTCCTAGCCATCTGTTTTAAATAAGAAAGACTTTTAATTAGTGAATTGCATTAGTTCAAAGAATTAAATTAAAGGAAAGTGTAGAAGGTGTATTCTTAGCTCATGATTTATTTCATTTGACTTTTAACCATAACACCAGAATGAATAGAACAATGGTATGATACATGATTCATCCTATTCGGTCTCATATCACACGTCCTATATTCAATATATATAACTATCGATATCTCGGTGACACATATGCACGACACTCCCTAATGCAACTAGTCGTTCTATATTCGTTCTTAATTTTCGCACACAGGTAGTGTATTTGCAGAAAAATGCATGCTCACATTGTTACCACTCTAAACCTAGAAGTGGCATCCACGCTATTTGCACCGCTTGGATAACACATCTGTAGGGTCCTCTACTAGACCGGGCTGAGACCTACGCAAGCAATATTGAGGATTGGTGCGTCACGAGTGGCCACGTCACACCCCATGTGGCATAACCACCCCCCTTAAAAATTTCTATCCTACTAGCATGAATGCAGGGTTCACAATAGTCCGCAAATTCCAATAGCGTTCCTGCAGTACTGGGGATAGCTATAGCCGAAATGTTGCTTCCCAAAGCATCGAATATGCATATGAGTTCTATCTAGGTCAGAATGTTAGCGATGTCACCTAGTAATACACTAACATCCTTAATATGGGCATATCAGGTACTCTCATTTTTCAATTACTTAAAAAGGGTTTTCAAAAATAGGTTTGTAAACCAAACCTGGATGATATGACTGTTGTCTGTGTTTGATCTGCTCTGATACCAGCTGTGGCAAAACTGCCGATTTAATCCGGTCTAAGCACACCTGCCACCTCTGGCTTGCAGTGTAATTAGACCGAACTAAACCCGGTCATTCGTCGATAGTCAAAAGGCTCCCGATATTACCTTATCCCATAGGAACCAACATCATACACATCCAGCCTTCGATGGAGCCATAACAGTCACGTCATCACAGGCAGTTGAATAAAGCATAAGTAGATTTAGTTTACAAACCGATTTCAAATAAAATTACAGATCCAACATAGTGCCATACGATAGGCAAGTTTAAAGTATCTCGCAGCAGAAATTATAAAGTTTGAAGTTCATGATAACATTCAAAAGACTTGCTTTTAGAGAGCAACATCGAGCCCACCGATGTTGCCCCAATGCCACGCATGAGGACTCTCAACCATGATGCATGCATGCACCTCCTCCAACACAGGTGTACACTAGGAACTCCATACCTGCGCTCAAAATGTGGGAGCAAACCCTGATTACTAATTACTCAGTAGGTCTTAATGGATTGGCTTACAGCTGACGCAAAGCTTGCTTACTAACAAGTAGGTTATTAGCCATTGATTATAAACAGTGGTATAGCAACATAAAGTAACAAGTTCCATCATTTGCATGTCATATCATGATAATAAATTACAGGAATGTAAGCAGTACAATACCCGCTCATTGAGCATTTCTAGTAAGTACTCTCCACCGTTCTTGGTGATTGGATAGTAGAGGATAGGGTTGCGAGCCTAAACCCTTGGTGGGTTCCTTAAAAATGAGGACGTACTGACACCTGAGTGGTGTGCCTGAACCTCGGGATAAATATTTGTCTTGTGTGCTCATTTATGTTCTTCATGTTCTTATTGTTCTTGAGCCTTCTCACCTTGTTTTGGAGAGTTTTGTGTGGATCTCTTATTTGTGTAGGAATCAAGGCTAGCCCGTCTCGGATCTACAAGAACTAGCTCTAAGGAACCTCTAGAAACTTACAGTATCAAATTTTCTCTGGTAGATTTAGAGATCAATTCATTTCTTTCTGTTGCCCACCGGTTCAACCAGTGAGGACCAGTTCAACCGATCTGACCAGTTCAACCGGTCTGACCAGTTGAACCGGTGATCTACTGATTTCTGCTTTTAGTTTGTGTTATTTTTCAATATCGTCTATTCACCCCCCCTCTAGGCGACATCTAGATCCTTTCAGGGACTATTGAATACCTTGTGAGCTTGGTCATTTTGCTTTCCTGAAAATCATAAACTGATCACCACATGACTTGGCTACCTAGCATGTGTAGGAGTGTTGAATGCTATTGTTATCTATCCATGCTTGTTTAAGCTGATTGTCTACCTTTGCTAAGTCTATGCCTAAGCGTTTGATGATACCTTGCTTAATCTGGATTGAAAAATTAAATTTTTGTTATTGGTATTTATTTGAGCTAAACTGAAAAGATCTAGGCAGGTTTGTTGTGTCACATTGACTTGGTTTGAGACCACTTACCCTTGCACTTTGGTAAGAACTTGGACTAGTTTCTGTTTGAGCAAAACCAATATCTTAAGCTTCTGACGGTTTATCTAGGCCTAGCCTTGACTTGGTTTGTAAGAAGTGACTAGACAAGCAAATAACCCCTGGCAATTAATGTGAAACATGTTTGAGTTAAATGTATTATCTGAAAATGTACAAGTCTCTAATGGCTTATGGCTTGTTGAATATAATCTGGTTAGGATTAGCTCACGTTGTATGCAATACTAGCATTTTTTATTCATGCCTATCTTGCTAGATGCTATTCATGTTGGTGATGTTTTCTTTTAACCAAAACCTGGAAATCATGCTTTGCTCTTCAACTGTGTAAGGTAGATTCATTTGAGCATGCTGCATGCCCTGACATGCTCTGTATGCTAGAACATGTGATTACTAGTTTTTCCTCACTAAGTATCTCCTTATTACTATTGTGGCATTTGCACTGCATTTTTCTTGGGACTTGATGTGTGCATTGTCAACAAGGAGGAGAGGTGGCAACCACCTTAGGGGAGAGCTACATTATCCTTGGGGAAGCACCACCCCAGGTGATGAGAACATAAGCAGCAAGCATATGAACAAGGACCAACAAAAGACAAAGTCACAATCCCGATTGATGTTATAGTCCAATTCAATATCGAGTCCAGTTCAGACTGCAGTAGTAGGCGTCACAGAAACGGATGCGATGGCCACAAACGGGCTCTGTTTGAGAGCCAATGGACCAGCCTCATTGCTCTCCTAGTGTGATGAGTGATTGTCAACGGTTCAAGTCCTCTGATGTACAGGAGGCCCTCCGATCGACTAGAGGTAGGAGATAAAGACCTTGACAGATTGAGGCAAAAATCCTGCAATGGACCAGAAGCACGATGCTCGGCGTTTGTCGGTCACGGGTGCTCTGTACACGGAGGGGTAGATTGACAACGGTAGTGTAAGTCCTCTGATGGACGGTGAGGTAGCTCCAATGGATAGGAGAAGCCAGGTGCACTCATGGTGCTCCAACCCGAGTGTGTGGCGCGAAGACGTGCGAGAGTGCTTTGGCAGCTTCGGCTCAAAACCACCATCCAAGCTATCCAAGCCTTGGTGAGTTGGGCCATGTCTCGCCAAGATAGAAGAGATGTGTCAAATCTGGCCCACATGGTGACTTCCTAAAGTTTCCCGGTTTTTGACATCAAAACCGGGGATGGATCACGGATTGGACTACTGGCCATGTGGAGAACATCCAAGGATTGCATGGAATTTACGAAGATCAAGACTTCATCATGGTCGTCCGTCCTGAAATATCTTGTACCCTTTTGTTTCAGCCCCTTAGGGCGTTTCTAGTTCTAGGGACCTAAGTACAAAACTGTCTAAACAGCACTAGGGTATAAATAGGTCAACGCCTGGTCATTAGAACCACTCTTGGCTCCTAGGGTTTGTGTCTTGTGAGTGATTTTCGTCCCTAAGCTAGGAGATCAAAGTTTAGAGAGGCTAGAGTGAGATTTAGCCTCCAAATGTTGAGGGGAGGTGAGGGTTGTTGCTTGGGACGAAATCCTTCGTTGTAATCTGATCTAAGACCTCCTTTGAGGCTTCTAATTGAATTGATTTCGGCTGCAAGCTTGTGTGCCTTGCTCCTCCCCTTTCCCTTTGGTTTTTGGCTTCAATCCTTGGCTTTTCGGATGTTTGCTTTGGCCAAGCTTGAATCCTTTCTATTAGTGGTGTTTTGGAGTTGCTAGGATGTGGAGATTATTTCTTAGAACATCTCAATCCCGCAGGATTGCCATGAGCAAGTTGTTCTTAAGTTTTCCCCTTTTCTTGCACAAAGGTTCTCTCTTCACGAGATCTAAAATTCCTGCTAATCCCATGATCTTTTTCCAAAGATCCTTTGGAAATAACTTTGGAATGTGGCTAGGATAGTGCGTGTTAAATTTTGCTAAGTTTGGAGTCCATTTGTTCAAGTTTTGGATCGATTTTGTGTGAGATTTTCTGCTGTCCGGTTTTCCTGCAGTTTTTGTCCAGTTTAAAGCACCAGATGGTACGGTAGTCAAACCTTCGAATTTTGAGCTGAACTTTTGTGGATCCCTTTCCCTGTGTATCATAAATCTGCCATAAAAATTTCATAGTTTTTGTAGGTGTTTTGTCCTGGATTTTGTATTTTTGTTTTGGGGATCGTCTGGCTGTTTTCGAGCATCGCATGGTCCGGTGTGCACACCACAGGACGTTCCAGTGCATGTTAGAATTTCAATTCTTCTCCAATTGAGGTGAAAAATTGTGGTGTTGTTCAATGACCGCTCCTAAACCTTTAGTAAAAATTTCATAATTTTTGGAGTTGATTTGCTAGGGTTTTAGATCAAAGCTTTTCGCAGTGTCAGTCTGTGAACACCGGATGGTCTCGTGGTCACAACGTGCTCCATTTTCTCTGAATTTTTCCGGAGTTGTTCTTGATTGTCTTTTAAGGGTGTGGTAATTTTTAGGGTATTTTTGGAGCTTTGCTTGAAGGGTTTTGGCATTTTTCTTTGCGTCCCCCTCTTGCTGAAATCTGCTGTCTTTATAAGGTTGGGTCATTTTGCGTCTCGTCTCTTCGGCATTTGAGTGTGTGCTTCTGCTTTGTGTTTGGTGCGTATCTGTTCAGTAGACGATACCAAGCACGTGTTTGATTTAGATATGTGTCCTCTCTTTGGACGGTATTTGGCTTCCTTTCTTAAAGTCTCGAGTTGGGGTTTGAATTTGAGTTTTCAGCTACTCCTATTCACCGCTCTCTAGTCGCAGTCTTGTGTCCTACACCATTTTCAGTGCTCTAGATAAGCATAGAAAGATAAAAACATAAGCTTTCCAATGGACTGGTTTTAGGCCCTTTGGACTTCGGAGTCACCGGGAAATTGCATCGCAAGTTGACGTGCAGAACCTGCCACGGTGCTGCGATGCCAGTTTTTGGGCCCAAAGGCCTTGTGTGCCCTAGAGTTGATCGGCCACCCCCTTGGCCACCCCTAGACTTCTGTATATAATCAATAGCCCTCATGAGGTTAGGGTTTGGGTTTTGCTTAGATTATTCAGTTATGAACAGTTTCACCGTTTGACAATACTCCGATTTGTAGAACCCCACTTCATGTGCTTAATCCTTTGTATTAGCAATTTCAGCTTGCATCTACCGTGTTCTTGCTTCTGTTCTTCGATTCACATGCAAGGATAAGCCTTTGCTGCGAGGTCAATTATGTGTGCATGGTTGATAATTAGAGGAGACATGGTGCTACGATTGCATGGTTCGAATCGTGTTGCTTGGAAGCCAGATTGTGTGTGTCGTGCCTCCCCCAAATCGATGGTTATCTGCACATTGGCGGAAGATCGGGAACCCCGTCCCCATCAAGTGGTCTTAGAGCAAGGTTTACCATCAAGTTTGCTTGCCTTTACCCTTAGTAGATTAGTTTTGTTTCATCTCACAGTCCAAGAGAAAGCCATATAAAAAGTTAGGGTTTGTAGTTCATCTTGTCCCATGGCCAAGTTTAGCCTTTGCATATTTTCGTTTTTGGAGTATACATCATTAAGACACTTGAGAGTGTGTGATTCCACTACATATACATAGTACTTGATAGGAAAGATACTTTTTGTGTGTTTTCTTGTTTCCTGCTAATAATGACAGGGTATAGCACTACTCGGAAGGAAAAATATGAAGACACGTGAGAGCTACACCACATTGCAAACATCCACATTAACAAGTTCAGGTATTAATTGGGAAACAATGTTTGATCATTTATATCGTGAAATGTCTCTTAGTAGATTGAAACACCTAAAACAATGAGATAGATCTGTCATTGTATATTATAAGAAATCCAAAACTATATTATTTTGTTGTGATTTAGATGAACCTGATGAAGCCACTGAAATACATTTTTAAATAGTTTTAATAAGAAAATTTAGGACAATCTTGTTGATCTGGAATATAATTCTCTACATGATTTAATTGATCTTGCTTAAGTGATCAAATGAAATGATACATGTCTTGCTGAAATTGAACATCATGACACACAAATCGTGGTGACTTCGTTTGCTACTAACCTTTGGCAGGACATTGAAACTAATGATGAGAGAGACAAGACACTAATGGAGGACGAGCATTTTACCAAACATCTAAACATAGGTAATGACATGGGTGCAAAGATCACACAAGGTGAGCAAATTGTTGATGCACCAAATCTGTCCACAGTTCATGCTATTTTAGAGAAATCTATAGTGAAACATTTTTCTGATGTACCTTCATCACATGATTATTGTCATGATGCTCCAAGTGACAATGAAAGATTTTGTGATGATTCATCTATTTTTTTGTATGCCACAACTTGTGACTAAGCTTGATATAGTTCCTTAAAAGTCTATCAATTGTGCTGAAAATAGAATTTTTCTTCCAATTAGTACTGTTCAACATGAGCTAGAATTGTTATCTTCTTTGAATACTTCGGGTTATGTTGAATTTGATATTCATTGTAATCGAAATAATTTGAATGAGAAGCATTTTGTACATGCTGATTTGCCATGGTTATTTAAACATACTTATCATGTCATTGGCAAGTATGATAGTAATGGATAATATATGGTTCATCGTGTTTATATCTCTTCGAATTATAACTCTCATTTTGATGATGAACATCAAAATAAAGTAAAGGGCTGCTGTACAACAAACCATATCATGTCTAGATCCACTTGTTCTTCTTTGTTTCTTTTGCCACAATAGGTTCAATTTCAAGAAGGGGAGCAATGTTGGATTATGTCCAGAACTACAACGACTACTTTCCGAAGCATTGCCGACATTGAGTTGAGGATGACTCAAAACCAAGAAGGGGAAAATGATGAGAACATGAACAACAAGCATATGACAAAGGCTCAATAAAAGACAAAGTCACTAGCCCAATTGATGTTATAGTCCCAATTCAATCTCGAGACCGGTTTGGACTGCAGGAGTAGGTCTTGTGAAAACAGATGCCAAGGCCACAAACGGGCTTCATTTTCAGCAATCCACATGTGCATAGAAAGATAAAAACATAAGCTTTGCAATGGAGTTGGTTTCGGGCCCGTTTGACTTCAAAGTCGATGGGAAATTGCGTCGCAAGTTGACATCCAGAATCTGCCACGGTGCTACGATGCCGGTTTTTAGGCCGAAGGCCTTGTGAGCCCTAGAGTTGCACGGCCACCCCTAGACCTCTATCTATAATCAGTAGCCGTCATTAGGTTAGGGTTTGGCTTTTTTAGATTATTCTATTATGAATAGTTTCACCGTTTAAGAATACTCCAGGTTGTGAAACCCCACTTCATGTGCTTAATCCTTTTTATTGGCAATTTCAGTTTGCATCTACCGTGTTCTTGCTTATGTTGTTCGATTCACAAGCAAGGATAAGCCTTCGTTGTGAGGTCAATCTTGTGTGCATGGTTGATAACTAGAGTAAATGTGGTCCTACGATTGCAGGGTTCGAATCATGTTGATTGGAAGCCGGCTCGTGTGTGTCGTGCCTCCGCCAAATCGATAGTTATCTCCACCTCACGGAAGATCGGGAACCCCGTCCACATCAAGTGGTATCAGAGCAAGGTTTACCATCAGTTTTGCTTGCCTTTACCCTTAGTAGTTTTGTTTCGTTTCATCCCACAGTCCACCAGAAAGACATATAAAAAGTCAAGGTTTGTAGTTCATCTTGTCCCATATCCATGTTTAGCCTTTGCATATTTTAGTTTTTGGAGTCTGCATGATTGAGTTTGTATCCATAATCATGGTCTTGTTGCTGGTTTAGATCGAATTCTTAGATTGGTTTGAGTTTTGCATCATGTCACCGTATCCTTTTCCATCATGTCATCACGTCCAGTTCAGAGTTGTCTGTGTCCAGTTTAGTATTTCTTTCATAAATCCTTCATACGAACTCAGGATTTTGTGTTCTAGTACTTTCTGGAAAGATGAGTAAATTATTTACAGTTTTGCCAATTGTGAGATTTCCAGAAAATGCCGTATTGATTGAGTTATTTGTGTTGCAAGTAAATCTATTTGTGACCTAGAATTTTCAAAGTAGTTTGTATTTTGGGGCCAATATCTGCAGCTTCCCTTGTCTAAACGAGCTCTCCCATATATTGAAAGAAAGAGAAAAAGTACACATACAACTTTCCTGTTGTGAGTTGTGGCATTTGACGTCATTAAGAGCGTGAAATCTTCTGTGCAAGTTTGGGTAGAAAATCTATTATTTATAGACAGAAGTTTTGGGATTGAGTGGAGTTGTATCTTGATCTCGTGGCAATTTTGAGAAGAAAAGGAAAGAAAAAAAGGCAAGTGCATAAAAAAAGAGCCGCATAAAAAATTAAGAAAAGAAGAAAATCAGAAATGCTTGCATTCTTTGTGTTTTTTGTACTTCGGTGTGATTTGCTTGCTTGAGCTAGTTCTAGGAACAAGTTTAGGCCATCAAATTTGACAAGTACTTTGGACACTTATTCTATTTTGCTATCTGCTTTCGATTTGTGCTAATCCTTGCTACTATATAAGGCCTCCCAAAGCGCCACATATATACTTGTGGACAGTATAGGTTCAACCTTTGCAATGGCATCGCTCACACCCTCATGGTATCACAAACCAGCCACCGGTTGTACCACCCACTACTTTGCATCTGCAAGAACACTCATAAGAGCTTGGTAAGATGCTTGAGAGTGTGTGATTCCACTACATATACATAGTACTTGATAGGAAAGATAATTTTTGTGTGCTTCTTGTTTCCTGCTAATAATGACAAGGTATAGCACTACTCGGAAGGAAAATGTGAAGACATGTGAGAGCTACACCACATTGCAAACATCCACATCAACAAGTTCAGGTATTAATTGGGAAACAATGTTTGATCATTTATATCATGAAACATCTCTTAGTAGATTGAAACACCTAAAACAACAAGATAGATTTGTATGGTATATTATAAGAAATTGTTGGGGGCTAAAGGTCCTAGCCCTCGCTTCGTATGTGTTTTACTGTGAGTTTTAGGCCTTCTTGGAAGGAGCTAGACAAACACGACGTCTTGACCAGAGCAGAAATGCAGTGACGGAGAAATGCACCGCCGGAAGTATCCGAAGATAGCTTCTGATCTCAAGGGGACCGTAAAGAAGCATCCAACCTAGTCAGAAGTTCAAAGGACAAAGCATTTGGGCAAAAAGACAATTCAGAGCTGGTGTTCAGAAGTCATCCAACAAGAGCTTGCGTAAAGTATTTGACTACATGAATGAAGTTACCAAATATGTATCACATAAGAAGTGTGAGCCCAAGGGGCAATGGTAAGGGTAACTTTGTAAAATTGTACCCATGTAGAGAGTCGGTTGACCCCTATAAATACCTAGGAGACCAACCGATAGAAGGGATAGGCTTTTTGTAGGAACACTTGTACACTTTATTCTGGACATGACGTTAGCCCTAACGGCATGAATTTGAAGGTGTACCAAGTTTTGCTCATTATTCTGTTGTCTTGTTGTTTCGTTGTGTCTTACTGCGAGTTTGTTATTTGAAATTCTACAGGCAAAGAGTCCCATGAGTCTCTGCTCATTTTCTATGAATCCTCCT
Organism: Paspalum vaginatum; assembly: GCA_030272315.1. Classification (NCBI taxonomy): domain Eukaryota; kingdom Viridiplantae; phylum Streptophyta; class Magnoliopsida; order Poales; family Poaceae; genus Paspalum; species Paspalum vaginatum. Next base: position 23,835,521 of record CM059015.1, on the reverse strand, counting down.
AAGGACTCCAAAGAGTGAGATCCTTTGTATTTGATGTTGCCCTGTTATTATGTTGTGATATGACAATAGGTACACAACATTTGGCGCCCACCCGCGGTGTACCCTCACCACAAAAGAATGAAAGTTAGTACAAAGGCAAAGCTAGTCCTGAGGGGGGAACTTTGGCGCAGGGACATAATCTAGCCGAAGGACACCCCAGGCACAACAATAATGCACGAAGAAGGCGAAACCGAGGTTGAAATTGAAGAGGACGAAGAAGAAATCAGTGCGGCAGCAGATCGTAGAGCATAAAAAGAAGGTAATGGACGAGCTAGCAACTCTCCCAGACATCAACGATGAAAATCTTGAAGAATTGGAGCAGATAAACCAAGAACTACAAGCAGAAAGACAAAAATTGGCAAGGCTAAACCAGTTAAAGAAGTAGATAGTAGAGGCTTTGGATCACATCAAGCACATTTAGCAAGAAAACCAGCAGCTGCATGAATCAAATGCACGAGCTCACGATCAGGCTCACAAACTAGATTTACAGCCACCATGTAATTACATCTTCAATGCTGCTTCACCTCTGTCACAAACATTCCAAGCCGCACCTTGGCCTGTGTTAACGGCCATAATCTCACAATTTCAACCATCAATTATACACCAAATGTAGCGAAACATGTGAATTAACTAGGTTAACCATTGCTACTAATGAGTTCCACAACTTGTGTACAAATATTTGGTTGTAGGAATGAAAATACACGTGAAATGGATGACAATAGGCCAAAGATCAAAGATGGGCAACATTAGTGAAAATGACATGGCCGCCCGGCCATCTTCAAGGGAGGCCAGTGGCCGCCCGACCACCCAGCAGGCCCAAAGGTGGCTGCTCGGTCACCTCACTAGGGACAACATGGCTGCGCAGCCATGTGTCATGGCCGCCCACCCACTCACTTGCCATGTCTTCAATCCTACATGCAAAGAAACACAATGGCAAGCAAATCCAACCATAAAACCAAGCATCCAATGTATCCAATGACCAGGAAGACCATCAACACATGGATCGGTGACATCAGCCATCCAAGGGAAGTGCCATGCAAAAAACCAGAGAGGAACACATGGCCGCCCGACCACCCTTTGGACATATTTTACATGTGCATCAACTGATCCAATCTACCAACCGACGTGGGGAAGCAATATCAGCCGAAGGATGCACAAAGTCGGTGAATCTAATGGCTGCCTGGCCATGTGGACCACATGTCAGTGGCCGCCCAGCCATAGTGGGTAGCTACCCAGCCACCGACCTACCCTCCAAACTAACCTTGCACACCTACAAATACCCTCTCACTCATTTGGGCTATAAATAGACCTCGGAAGCTCATTTGGAAGTGTGTGGAGAGTGGAATACAAGTCCTACCTTATAGTGCTTCACTCTTTCTTAGTAGTTAGGATATTCCTGGGAGTTCGAGTTGAGTCAAGCTTTGCCTCGAAGTCTCCGGAGTAGCCTCGAGTCTATTGTAAAAGCTTTGTATCTTTATACCCTTCCGATCCTCAATATAATTCCAGTTATATTTTACTCTAAGTTCTATCTCCTGCGAGTGTGGCCCTAACACAGGATTTGACATGTGATAATGCTGAATTAGGACTTAATCATGCTTAGAGAGGAACCAAAACTATGTAAAGAAATCACTAAGTCAAAATTTTTTATTTTGAATATACAAAACATTATGTTGTTTGGTTAAGCAGTCCAAGATCTACTAGCTTTCATGTGAAACACCAAATACAAATGTTTTAGTTTAAAATGTGTCCTTTAACTTTGCAATTGTGACCATCCTCAAACTCAGATGACAAGGGTTTCACAAGTTCGAATTGAATCCAGCCAATGTTCTTTTTGAAAGGTGAAAAAGGTGTCCCTGATCGAATTTGGGCCCTAAAAGACTTTCAAATTCATTAAGCACCTAAGCTCAGTTCCTTTATCAAATTTGTTGCACATTCTATGAACTACACTATTGTTACACTGAACATAGATCAAAACTATCATTTAATTATTTCAAATTGCAACCAAATATCTCGTGAAATCAACCAAGTCAGTGTATACTTAGAATAATTCCCAAGTCTAGACTTTCAGCTCTTCCCCATACTTCATTTTGAAATTACATTTGATTTCACTATAGTACTTCAAAATCTAGCTGACTATGAAATGAAATTGAACTTGTGCGCTTTCGAATGCATTAGACATTGAAGTGATTGGACATCATTTGAAGTCCAAAAGTTTGAAACAAGAAACACCCAATGTAACCCGAATCTGCTATTTTGACCTGACCCTTGCAAATGTTGGTGCCTAGATTTCAAAATCTGTGATAATTCAAAGCAAACTTCCTATACCAAACTAGTAGATGACTTGATGTTGAACAACTTTGGTATTTTGAGTGGTGACACGTATAATGGCTCGGATATGGTTTTGAACCTAATAAGCTTCAACTGCAAAAGTGGATCAAAGCAGATCTGTTCAGTAAATTCAAATTTCTCTGAAACAAAAGTCATTAGCATTCATATCTTTATATATGAAAGTTGTAGGTCATACAAGACTCATACAAGACTGAATAACTTTGTTATATATCATTTCTCATGAAAATGCACTCAAATATGAATTTAGAAAATTTTAAGTCGAACGATTCAGTTTGGTCAAATTAGACTTCTTGTTTGAATTCAAATTTAAGCCAAAAATTTGTACAGAACATTATATCAAAGTTTATAAAAAAGTTGTATATGGACAAATTTAGAGAAGTTCTTGTATTATGAGTTTGTTAAGATTCGGCCATTAGACCTTTCCAAATCGACAAATTTAGGAACATATCACTTCGGTCAAACACGATTTTTCATTTTCTTTAATTACTTTCCTCCCTCCCTGATCCAGCTTGCACACATGGCGTCGGCCTCGTGACCGCCATGGCCACGCGGCTAGCGGTCTCTGGCACCACTGCCCCCCCTGCCTGGCTATCATTTCGAAGCGAACGCCTCCCTCTCCCCGCTCCGTCTTCCACTTGCCCTTGCTTCCTTCCCTTGCGCTCGCTCTCTACGCGCAGAGTATCATCCACCATTGGCGAGCAGCAGCAAGCTCGCACCAGCGTCGCACCACTCCTCCTCTCACCTTCTGAGCAGTTGCACCCCGAGTGTGGTAGTCCTCTCTACCGAACCCACATGCCCTTGACACCTTTCCCTACCTCTATCATCTCCGCGCTGCATGCCTTTACCATGGCCGTCATGGCATCCGCTCCTCGAGCTCGTGCCCTTGTATGCAGGGTTCGAGCTAGATACCAGGTTTTATTCTTTCTAAAAACAGGGTTTTCCACAAAAAGGGTTGCCACTAGACTTGTTGGTCCGCATGTCTCAAGGCATATCTGCCAACACATTTTCCCACACTGCTACTAGGTTTTAACACTGTAGCTCCAAAACCAAAACCATTTTGTTCCAACCATTTTAGTTCATGAAAATCTGCTAAATCTGCTAATTGAAGAACCAAGCCGTAACTCATCCATACCAGAGGACTCAGAATATTCGAGTAGGTTTTACTCTAATCAAAGCTTGTACTAATTCCCACAAGTTGGACTCAGTGAGTGCTAACGGCCAAATAAGCATCTGAATTCCAAACCAAACCTTCGCCTTTGTTTCATCACCTAGTGGTGCTTTAGTGATTTGGGCAACTGAGTAACTCTAGTACCCTGTGGTACTCCGGTGACACACAACCCCTTCCCTAGCCCCTTATGCGCCAACATGGCAGCCACTAGGCTATCCACTCCAGCTCGGGCCTAGCAAATTCATCATACAGAGCTAGTGGTTGTACTAAAGAGTTAGGCAGATTGAAAATCAATGCGGTCCTTATAGGGAATAGGTAGAACCATTCCACCTTTCCATTGCTCGACAACGCGAGCACCCACCATACCAGTCTCCTCCACGAAGTCCGGGATAGGGGTAACCGCGATCTGCTAAGTTACCCATTCAAACCTTGACCTTTAAATGGCTGATCCCGACCCATGGGTGGTTTGCCGGGGTTCTTCCCCATTTTATTTCAAAACACACCCACACATCCATATCCCACAACCCATCAATTTCCACAACCATATTCCATCTCAACATCAAGATTATGATAGATATAATTAAATGAGCTATCCCACCTATGCGCGCTATATCTACATAGGCTTAGGTGGATATATTTCACTAAGATACCTTAGCAAGCAAAACATGCAAGTTTTACTGTGATTATCAGGCCAAGGGTTGTGTTTGTGAAACATAGGAAATTTATGCATCAACTGGGGATTCCAGTGGGCTTGCCTATCGTTTGTTGATATAGATGATGCATTGGTCACTAGGTGATAAGGGTGTATCATCTGCTGGATGCGTTGGTGTGCCATCATTTGCCGAGCACGTTAGTATACCAACTGCTGGGCGTCGTGGTGTGCCATCCACTGTGCATGTTGGTACAACATATGCTACAAGCGTCGATTACTTTCTACAAGCATCACGATGGTCCTCGCGAGGGGCATACCGATCAGAATCTCTAGTGTATCCTACGCGCACAAACAAGGAAACACACATACTTCAAGGTGTAACAAAAGCTCAACATTGATTTTGGTTTGGTGGGATAGAAAAGAGCTTTGGTGGCGATATAGATTATCTGGTGATCGGGGTTTGCTTACCAGAGAGGTTGGCTCTGGTGAGTAGCGAGGTGTAGGGGGTCATGTCGCGACTGGCCGAGAACTTTGGCGGGCACGGTAGCAGTCATTGCGGAATCGCCACGGTAATGAGTAGCAATGGTTAGAGTGAAAACAAAAGCGATGAGATGGTGGTCGCATGATGACGTCAGGGTGGGAGGTTTCTGTAAGGGAAGGCATTGAAAGGGTGGGACTTGATGAGATGTGATCGACAGGGACAATTTTGGAGATAGGGATCATTTAGAATGGAGTTTGGAGAGACCAAGATAGGAACCTCTTGAGTTTATGAAGAATAGGAGGGCAACAACATCAAGCACCAGGCTCACAATATTTGTCCGCTGCATGAAGAATAGGGTGGTATTTTGTAGCTAAGGGGGCTGCATTGAATTTTCTTAAGAGTTGAAGGGGTGGAAACCGACTTTTTCTAGATGATTTCTGGTTTGGCCCATGGGGAAAATAAAACCTGGGCTAGTGGTGGCTTTTGGCCCGGGCGGCCCACTCACATTCGCGCACGGTGTGGTCAAGTGGGCCAATGGGCCAGCCCTGACACGCGCTGCCAGGGTGGACGGCGGGGCTGATGGCTGTCGACGTGGGGTCCACCCGACAGTGGGAGAGTGTGGTGTGACTGTGTCACCAGGGCGACGGCGCGCGGACCGGCGTGGACTGGTGCTGTTCGGCTGGACTGGTCGGCAGGGTTGGAGTGCCGTTTGCCGTCGGCTCTCGCTGTCGGTGATGGTTCCGATGGTGAGGATGGCACGGTGACATGGAGGTCATCGAGGCAATTATGGTGATGGGGTCAAAGGTGTGGGTAGGTGGGTGCAGCGGAGTTATCCATGGTGGTGGTGCTAGTGTGTGCATCGACGGCGGGGGAGGGGGGCACTCTCGCTGCGATGGGATTGGTGGAGGTGGAGAGGGGTGGCGAGGTGCCGTGGAGGTGGCGAGTCGGAACGCGGGGCTTATGCTGGCTTGAAATTGAGCATGGAGGCGTCATGTGTGGTGAATTTGGGGTAGTGGCACTGGGAGCTAAGTTGGTAAGGTCCATGACGTTTGGTGCCTGGATCAAGTCGATACGGTGGCAGTTCGCGGCGGGGAGGGCTTAAGTGGGAGGGGACCGGTGGCGGTGCACGGCGGTGGCAGCGAAGGGAGCTCGTTGGAGGGGGAGAGTTCCACCGGCGACAGCATTTATAGGCTGGTGGGTAGGGGATGAGCTTGACGCAGCGATGCGGGTGCCAAGTAGCAACGCGATGCGGCAACGAGCCGGTGGCAGGGCCAACTGCGGTGCGGCGGGGCCAGGCAGCCGACGGAGGTGGGCTTGGAGGTACTGTCGCCATGCACGGCGTTGTCCGCACATGCGGTGCACGTCCAGCCAAGGGAGGAAGATGAGGAGGAAGGCTGACAGGTCAGGCCCATGCAGCAGAGAAGGAAGGGTTGTGGTGCAGAGCTGGGCCATGGAGGTGTCGGCCCAAGGGGGTGAGGGAGCAGGTAGGACATTGGTAGGCCGCTTGGTCGGGGTAGCGGGCCGAGGGGAGAGAGTGATGGAGAGGGTCATGTGGGCTGGACTGAGGTGGGGGAAAGGATAGAGGTTTTGGGCCAATTTTGGCTTGGGACGGAAGATGGAGATTTTTCCTTTTTCTTGGATTCTATTTTTGGGTTTTTTGAAGAAAGAAATTGAACAAATTTGAAAATGAATATTTTGGAATATGTGGAGATTTTGTTGAGCTCATATGCATACACTCGACACGCAAGCAAGGTTTCAAAGATTGATTTTGAATTAGGGAGAGATTTAGAAGAAAATTTCAGACACTAAATTTTGGGGTGTTACAAATCTACCCCTCTTAAAATGGATCTCGTCCTTGAGATTTGGCTTGGAGAGTTACAGGGATAGCCTTATTTCAGCTAACTACTTTTAATTTTAACAGAAGCTTGATTCTTCACACAGAATGGTAGGTGGAATTTTAACAACTATATGTATAGCTTGATTCCTTTTTCTCTTCATTTCTCTTTTCTTCTCTATTCAAGCCTTCAACGTATGATGTGGATCTTCAACTTCATGAACTTGGAAGATTGATCCGGTAGGTTTACCTCACCTGGCAACTTCAAGCGGGGTTTTCTAGAGAGCGACAAAAATTCAGCAAGGCACTTTCCACTCTCTAGATGGTGGTATAAACCGGGCAACCTGTCCAAAGGGATGGATCCGTCAGCCTAGGGGGTCTGGATTACCCTACACCAGCGGTAACAGAAGGGAGGCTACCCTAGTTAAATAGGGTGGATACCCCTACTTGAGTACGTTACGCACTCTTCTGGAAGTAGGGAGTTGCTGCATTTTCCAACTGCTGCTGTTGTATCAGCAGACGGAGGGCAGGCTAGAGAAGAAAAAGCTATCTAGGATAGCCTCCTTCCTGTTACACTTCTTTTTTTCCCCAAGCACTTCTTCTATCTTCTTACCTATCTTCTGCCCTGCTTTGGGCTTCTTGACCTTGGCACAGCTTTGCTAGCAGGAAGCTTCTTCTTGCTTCTGCTCGGCCCAAGGAACGGTGATCAAACAGAGAAAGGTTAGGAGGCATAGGAGTAGGATTTCGGCGAAAAGGATGTAGCGAATGGGATGTAGACTCTGGGTTCTAGGTTTATAACCTGGGTGGGATGGGTGGTGTGTGCTGGTCCTTTTAGTTTGGTCTACGGATCTCACAAATGACTCCTTGTTTTAGAAGCCGAATGAGGAGCTTTAGGATCTTGGAGAGGAATACGCACTGGATAAGGAGGAGGAGGATGGCTAGGTTTATCATCTAGGGGGGAAGTTGGCAGATGGTTTGGGGCAATTTTTTTCCTAGGGGAGAGCGCAGTGGATTTTCCAAAGGAAGAGAAAACAAAGAGGGCAAGTGATGGCGGCGATACTGTCGTAACCTACGAGGAACTATCCTTCCCAAGAATCACTGAACATGGGAGGAGTTGTGGCTGGTTTAGCTAGTGGGAGAGGAGCGGTGATGGGTTTGCTCTATGGGGTAAGTGAGGAACTGAGCTAGGAAGGAGGGGGTTTTATGGATGCTACGGGTGCAAGAAAAGGTTGGGTGGTGGAGGGATATGAGTGAAGAGGGACTGCAGTAGATAAGGTTTGTAGGACAACTTGTGGTACGGGATGTTCTTCCTTTGATCTTATCCATTTTCCCAAGGCCACTGTTTCCTTCAACTGTGCTTTCTTAGCTTTAGTTTCTATTGCTATTATTGACGGTCGTTATTCCACTACTTTCGACCATCAACTATCCATGAATATGAAGGAAAATACATCAAAGTGTAGACAAACAATTGCTACTAATATATCTCCATGAGTTATGTTGAATATTTGATTACAGGTGCAAGAATAGCTGAAAACACACAAAATGTGGCTAAGTCAGAAAAGACCCTGGCCGCTCGGCCTCCCCATTGGCCGCCCGGTTGGTAAAAGTGGACAAAACACGTCATCTTCGACCTGCATGCACATAAACGACGTGTCAACACAATTCCAAGGTGGAAACCATGAAAGCTGCTTGCGAAACACTGGAAGGCTTGCCACCTCATCGATCTAGTACTTGGATTGGTGAAATCATGATCCAGGGTGCTTCAATCCTATGGCTAAGGAAGAAACACAAGTGAGATCCAACCATCAAGGGAAAAGCACAAAGATCAACCGCCATGCAACCGACTTGGGGAGTGGATTTGGACCATGGGATCAAGTAAGGCGGTGCATCCAAGGGATACCCAAGCTACCTAGCCTAGGGTAGGGCTGCCCGGCCTCCCACTAGGCTGCCCAGCCTAGTAACTATCTCCCTAACTGCCTCAGCAACCTTACAAGTACCCCCCACGCACTTGGCAGCTATAAATAGGTCCCTAGGCCTCACTTGTAAAGTGTGGAAGTTGAGAAAGCATTCCATTGTCTTAGTCTTGTAGCAATAGGTTAGTCCTAGGAGTTAGAGTTAAGTCTCAGTCTTTGCCTTAGGGATTCCGGAGTTAGCTTCTAGTCTTGGTAAAGTTCTTGTATCTTTCCATCTTTTGTACTCTTGCTACTTCAGTATAATATCCTTCATTGATCTATCTTTCAGTTATACTTTACTTTATTTCTTACACTTGCCTAGTGTGTTGTACCTTTTTGCACACTAAACCAAGGCTTAGGTTTCTGTAGTTCTTTAAGATCTTTGAATCTTACTAGACTTGCCGGTGCTATAAGCTTGCCTTAGGCTCTGATCTAAGGTTAAGTTAGCTCTCACCATCTGATCAAGGATGAGCTTTAGTGATCAAGTTCTCACTTGATCATTAGTTTAGCATGCGATCTTACCCGCGCATATATGGTTGGTAGCCCCTATTGGTGACAGCATTAGGGAGCCTCTGTAATTCGACCCCATCATTCGGTAAGCCTGGAGGCATTAGCCAGTTGTCATTCGGCTGGCCAACTATCTACCCCCGTGCCTCCTCGGTGTAATCTAGAATTTCGATCGACACAAGACCCTAGTTCATGTTCAATTAACTTATTTCAACCACGAATACTCCTATGTAGTAGTTAAGAAATAAAGTTTGGATATCTTAATATCACTCGTTTTCCTCCGAGATAGCTATACCTAGTTGCTTACCGCTTTGGTCCCTGTTTACTCTTCCCACCATACACTATCTTGTTTATCTTACCCCTAGTGTAAGAATAGGTGGTGTTTATCTAAGTTATACAGTGCCGTTGAAAGTTCGACATTTCACTCCACCTATTCGCCCTTGCTTCCCTGTGGATTTTTACGATACTCAGAATAGTCTGAGTGAAAAAGCTACAGCGAATCTCCGTGCACTTTCGGAGTAAAATCTGTTATGCTAAGAGACGTCAACAAGCTTTTTCTGGCGCCGTTGCCAGGGAAGTAATTGGAAGTTTGATTTGTTCAAACATAGGTACTTATAACTTGATAACATACTACAATCTCATAGCAGGCTCATTTGCCTCTGTCTACTTTATTGTTGGGTGACAGAGAGGTTTGTGTCCGGTTTTGACCTACCGGCAAATTTTCACAACAATCTGGAGTCGCTACTCAAAAGGAGAGTCCATCAAAAGACAATCCACGGGCAGAGGCATGTGCCATTAGCTTTGGAGTTTGGATCCACGAGTAGAACCCCACCGACACCGATTATGGCCGAAAAGACCTTTCGTGAGTTCTCCGTCCCATCCAGCAACAACATCCCCACTGGGCCTGAAGTGCAGGTTGGAGAAGGTTTTGAGCTCAAGCCAGGTGTCATCCATATGGTCCAAGCTAGTCCATTTTGTGGATTGGCGTCAGAGGATGCTAACAGCCATATCTAGCAATTCCTAGAGATATGCAGCACTTCCACAATCAAGGGTGCAACCGCCGATGTTGTTCGACCCCGCTTCTTCCCATTTTCACTAGTGGGAAAGGTGAAATAGTGGTTTTACCTATGAGAGCCAATGGACCGGCTCCATTGCCTCTGGAGTGATGAGTGATTGTCAACAGTAGCAAGACCCAGAAGGACTTGGGCATAAGACCTCCGATGGATAGGAGGCCCTCCGATGGACTGGACGTAGAGGAAAGTCCTCCGAAGGACTAGAGGCACGCTAGGCGTCTATCGGCCATGGGAGTTCGGTATATGGAGGAGCGGCACGGCGACGGTAGGAGTAAGTCCTCCGAAGGACTGCGAGGCTGCCCCGATGTACAGGGGATGCCGGGCGCCACCGCGGTGCTCCAACCCGAATGCATGGCGCGAAGGTGTGCGAGGGAGGCTTTGGTAGCTTCGGCTCAAAACTGCCACCCAAGCTACCCAAGCCTTGGTGAGTTGGGCGACGACTCGCCAAGATAGAGAAGATTGGCCAAATCTGGCCTAGGCGGAGACTTCCTAAAGTTTCCCGGTTTCTGACATCAAAACCGGGGGCAGATCGTGGATTGGACTATTGGCCACGTGGAGAGCATCCGAGGATTTCGTGGAACTTACGAAGATCAAGACTTCATCGTGGTCGTCCGTCCCGAAATAACCTGTAATCTTTCGTTTGAGTCCTTAGGGTTTGTCTAGCTGTAGGGACCTAAGTGCAATACTGTCTAAATAGCACTAGGGAATAAATAGGTCTAAGGCAGGTCATTAGAAGTCCTCTTGGCTGCTAGGATTAGTCTTTACTTGGTGATTTTCATCCTTAACCTTTGAGCTCCATTGTTAGGGAGGTTAGAGTACGATTTAGCCTCCTAATCTTGAGGGAAGGTGTGGGTGGTTGCTTGGGACGAATTTCTGCTTGTATGCTGAATTTTTAGACCCATCATGGGCACTTAATCGAAGCAAATTCGTGCAGCAACCTTGTGTTCTTCTCCGCCCCCCTCTCTCTTTGGTTTTTGGGTTCAATCCTTGGCTTTTGGGTGTTTTTGTTGGCCAAGCTTGAATCCCTTTCCTTGCTGATGTTCTAGACTTGCAAGGACATGGAGATTATGACTTAGTTCATCTCAATCCTGCTGGATTGCCACGAGCAAGCCTCTTTTGTGTTTTCCCCTTTCTTGCCCAAGGATTGCCATTTCACAAGATCTGAAATTCCCGCTGATTCCGTGGTCACTTTGAGTTGATCCTTTGGGAAAAGCTTAGGAATAGGGTCCAGATAACCTGTGCAAAATTTTGTGAAGATTGGACTAGGTTTGATCAAGTTTGGGTTTGAAAACGTCTTTTTTGCGACTCTACCGGACAATCCGGCGGAGACCACCAGACAGTCTGATTCCACCAGATAGTCCGGCATCGCCCACCGGACAGTCCAGCGTGAGGCGCTGTCCGGGCCGTGCCACCGGACAGTCCGGCAGCACGCACCAGATAGTCCGGTCCCACTGGACAACCCGGTGTTGGACACCGGACAGTCCGGTCCTGCCAGGGAGCTGCTGTGTTCTTCCCGGTTTGGTTTTTCCGCTGTGTTTTTGCTTCAGATTTTTGCATTCCCCCTTTAAGACCATTCTCTTTGCTTGCTGTGAGTCAGTGAGACAGACCTCAGTGCGGTGAGTGTCTTGTTGCGGTTGTTGCAAAATTCGTTGCCCCGTTGGCATTCTTGGTCGGATCTTGAGTTTTCTTGCATTGGTGCGTATCCTCACAGTGGACGGCACTCTTGCGCTGCTAGGCACGTATCTGTTCAGTGGATGGTGCTTAGTTTCAATTTCTATTAAGCTTTGCAGAGCATCCACTTGGAGGTTGTAATTTTGTGATTTCAAGTGCTCCTATTCATGCCCCCTCTAGTCGCATGTCTCGGTCCTACAATTGGTATCAGAGCCATTTAGGTTTCTTCATACCTTTACCGGTGAGAAACCAGTAGCGACTATGACTCACTCCGGGAAAATTCCAGTCCTTGGTTCCGATGGCTACTCCTACTGGAAGGTTAGGATGAGAGCTTTCTTGCTTAGCCCGGGCCAGGACATTTGGGATGCTACTTCGAGTGCAAACTTTGTGGTGCTTCCAGTTGCACAGCGCACTACCCCAGCGATTGTGGCTCAGCGTGAGGCGAACGCCAAAGCTGTTAACTTTCTCTTCTCAGGACTTGGTCCAGTTGATTATGAGAAAGTGAGCCACCTTGAGACTGCGTGTCAGATCTGGTCCTTGCTGAGTGCACAACATGAGGGCACTGCTACTATCAAGGGGCGTCTCGTTGAGACTTACAGGCGCGAATATGAAAATTTCATTCAAAAGCCTGGTGAGTCCATCAATGACTTGTTTGGTCGTTTTCAATCGATCATCAATAAGTTGCGTGTTAACTCCAGCCCTGAGAGGATCCCATACACCGACCATCAGTAGGCTGTCAAGTTGCTGTATGCCTTGGACAGGAAGGTATGGGAGATCAAGGTTAACTCGATCATCAAGTCTGAGGCCTATGACATAATTGGAGTGGAGACTCTTTACAGCAAGCTCAAGGCCACAGAGGTGGATTACAAGTTGAGAGATTCTCTCGCTTGTACTAGCTCCAAGAGCCTGGCCTTGGCTTCTCCCTCCAGTGAGGCTATTTCTGACCCCCAGCTTCACAACTTTTCATTTTCTGCTCTTATGTCTGTTACAGAGGAGCAGTTGGCATCACTTGGGGATGATGAGCTTTGCCTGGTGTCTAGCCGCTTTTAGCGTGCCTATGAAAACCGGATGAGCAAGAAGAGGGGCGAGAGGCCTAAGTGCTTCGAGTGCGGAGAGGTCGGCCACTTCATTGCCGAATGCCCAAACAAGCAGAACGACTACTACAAGAAGGGCAAGAACCACTCCCGCGACTCCAACAAGTACCAATCCGGCAAGCGCGACCACACCAAGCACCACTCCAGCAAGATCAAGAACTTCCGGAAGGCTTTCAAGAGCTACCAGAAGGACAACCGGAAGCGGGACAAGGCCTTCTTCACCGAGCTTGGTGGTCTGTGTGGCGGATCGTCTTCCTCCTCCTCGTCTTCGTCAAGCTCAAGCGATGAGGAGATCGTCACCAAGCCGGACAAGAGGAGGGACCAAGGCGGTCCAGCTGGACTCTGCTTCGTCTCCACCAAGTCCAAGCGCAAGCACAAGATGCACCGGAGATCCTTTTGCTCCATGGCGCTTGAGGACAAGGACAACAAGGACAACGACAATGACTCCTCCGATGAAGAGGTAACTCCTGAGCAAGCTGAAATTCTTGAGAAGTTGGAGGCAAATAGTCGTGAGTTGAAGCCCAGGATAGGTTGTTGGAGAAGGCAGCCAAGAAGCTGCAGAAGCAGAAAGCCAAGTTGGCTGATGCTTTAGCTGAGATAGAGAGGCTGAATAGTGTGTCAGCGCAGCCTAGTGAGTATGAGTGTCCTACCTATGAGACTTTGATGAGAGATCTCTGTGACCAGAAGAGCAAGTATGCTCATCAGGTAGAGGAGATAGATAGGCTGAAGGTAGAATTAGGCAAGCTCCAGTCTAAACTGGATGAGCCAATTTTGAGTGATGTGCCTGAGTGTGAGATGTGCCCCCACCTAGCTGTTGACATAGCTGAGCTGAAAGTGAGGTGTGAGGGACAGCTCAAAGAGTTGGAGGAGCTTAGGGCTAGACCCACGCTTTTGGGTGCGTGCATGGTCTGTCCTACCTTGGAGAGTGAGCTTGTGCAGTTGAGAGCTGACCTTGAGGTGCTTTCAGCATCCCCTGACACTTGTGAGAACTGTCTCACTCTGAGGTTGATGTTGGTGGATAGGGATGCCACCATTAAGAAGTTAGAGAAGTCCGCTTCACCTATTCCCTCTCTAGACTGCCCTACTTGTGCTGCCCAGACTTTAGTTCTGGAGGATCTGAATGAGGAGAAACAGACTTTGGTTGATGAGAACAACCAGTTGAGAGAGGTGCTCCGTTGGACGTATGCTAGAGAGCCACAACTTAGGATGATCTTGGAGAGCACCAAGAGAGCTGAGGGCGATATGAGTGGACTTGGGTTAGGAGAGTGCAGTACATTGGGTGAGAAGAAGAGTTCCCCAATTAAGCTTAAGACTGCCTCTCCTCAGCCTAGCCCTACTGTTGATGGGGTTTAGCATGAGCCTCTCAAGGCTGCCCCAAAGAAGCAGTTCTGGACACCCAAGCCCTCATAGGCTAAGCTGGATAGAGTAGTGATTGAGATTCTCAAGCCTCCAGTGAGCAAGGAGAGAGTCCAGCAGCCTGTTCCACCCAAGGCTACTCCACCTAAGCCCAAGGCTCAGCCTAAACCCACTCCCAAGAGGCCTGTCTACCACTGTGACTTTTTCCAGCGGAATGGCCACTTAGAGGAGTTTTGCTTCAGGAGGAAGCGAGTTGAGAGGCAGGAGAGAGCCTGGGGGAACCAGGATCATTTCTACCAGGGTAGTAGGCAGGATCCTCCCCATCATGGTGAGATGAGAGACCACTTTGCTGGTGAGAGAGGAGGCGGCTTTCAAGCCCGTGCTCCTGGTGGAGACGCTTTCCCGGTCGAGCTCCTAGTCAGTTTTCAGCGCGGCCATGGATCTTCTGACCTGAGGCTTTGGAGGTAGAGGGTTTGAGAGCTCATGCTTTAGAGGTCGTGGGTACCTAGGTAGACATGATGCTTACTTTGACTGTGCTTACCCCACTTTTGAGCAGATGGCTCGGCACTGGTTCAGCAGTTACACAAACCCTAGTGCCGGACCATTTGCTCACTCTCGCTTTCCTTGATTTTGCAGGATCAAGGCCTGGTGGACATTTGGATCATGGACTCCGGCTACTCTAGGCACATGACAGGGCACCGCAGATGGTTCTCCAGCCTCAACCCCGTGAGCACCAAGGAGTACATCACATTCGGGGATAATGGTCAAGGTAAAGTGTTGGGTGTTGGTTCTATTGCTCTTTCTGGCAAGCTTTCCCTGAGAGAAGTTGCTTTGGTGAGGAATTTGGGGTTCAATTTGGTTTCTGTCTCACAACTTCTCAAGGAAGGGTTTGAGGTTCGTTTTAAGGAGGGTTCTTCTTGTGTGCTTGATGCTAAGGAAAACCTTGTTTGTCGGATTTTGCCCTATGGGCAGGTTTTAAAGGTTGACCTTGCATATGTTTCTGGCCCTCCTCGGTGTTTGGTTGCTAGTCCTTCTACTGATATTTTGAAGTGGCATAGGAGGCTTGGCCATTTGAGTTTTGATCTGCTAGCCAGGTTGAGCTCGATGGATCTGATCCGATGATTGCCCAATTTGAAAGCAGAAAAGGACTTAGTATGCCACCCCTGTCATCATGGCAAGATGGTTGCCGCTTCTCATGCACCTGTCAATCAGGTGATGACCTCTTACCCGGGTGAGCTGCTACATATGGACACAGGTTGGTCCTGCTCAGGTACAGTCGGTCAGTAGGAAGTGGTATGTGCTTGTAGTTGTGGACGATTTCTCTCGCTATTCATGGGTGTTCTTCATGGAATTCAAAGATGAAGCTTTTGGTTTTGTTCGGGATCTGGTCTTGAGGTTAAGGAATGAGAGTCATAAAGCCATGAGGGCTATCCGCAGCGACAATGGCAGAGAATTTCGTAACTCTCGTTTCGTAACCTTTTGTCGTGACCTTAGTCTTGATCACCAATTCTCATCTCCTTATACCCCACCGCAGAACTGGTGTTGTGGAACAAAAGAACCGCACACTTGTAGAGATGGCGCGGACGATGCTTGATGAGCATAGGACTCCGCGACGCTTTTGGGTTGAGGATATGAATATGGCCTGTTACATCGCCAATCGCATTTTCCTACGAGCTTTCTTGGGAAAAACTTCGTACGAGCTACGGTTTGGTAGGCAGCCTAGCGTCAAGCACCTGCGTGCATTTGGCTGCAGATGCTTTGTGCTCAAAAAGGGGGGGCATTTGGACAAATTTGAATCTCACTGCTTGGATGGTATTTTTCTTTGGTACGCCTCTAGCTCTAGGGCATATAGAGTGTGGATCCTTGATACTAGACAAGTGGTTGAGACCCGTGAAGTTTCCTTTGATGAATCTATGCCTTGCACAACCCCTGCATTTGAGCTTTCAGGTGATGATGCAGAAGGCGCTCCCATCTTTGAAGATGACGAAGGCGAAGTAGATGCTGGTGATGCAGGAGCCACTGCATCGGCTGCAGCTCCTGCCCCCTCTGCTACGAGCTCTGAAGATGAAGGAGGACCCTTGCCTACGGCTTCCTCCTCACTCCCCCTACCGCAAGCTCAAGCAGAGGTTGGCCCTGCTGAGGACGCAGGGGAGGTGACCTCCGAGATTGTTCCATCTCGGCAGGTCCAGCGGGATCACCCTCCAGACAGGATCATTGGAGATCTACACTAGCGTGTCACATGCTCTTCGGTTAACTCTCTAGCCTTTTTCTGTCACTCCGCATTTGTTGCTTCTTTCGAACCCCAGGATGTGTCACATGCATTATCTGATCCTAGTTGAGTGAACGCCAAGCATGAGGAGTTGGAGAACTTTGAGAGAAACCATGTCTGGGATTTAGTTGAACCTCCACCAAACTGCCACCCAATAGGAACCAATTGGGTTTTCAAGAACAAACAGGGTGACGATGGGATGGTTGTGAGGAACAAAGCGAGATTGGTAGCCCAGGGTTTCTGTCAGAAGGAGAGGATAGATTATGATGAAACCTTTGCTCCTGTAGCTCGTTTAGAGGCTATTAGGATTTTGCTTGCCTTTGCTGCCTCTAAAGGCCTCAAATTGCAGCAAATGGATGTCAAGTCAGCCTTTCTAAACGGTTACATAGAGGAGGAGGTATATGTGAGACAACCTCCTAGGCTTTGAGAGTGCCAAGTTTCCAGACCGGGTGTATAAGTTGAGAAAATCCCTGTATAGTCTGAAGCAAGCTCCAAGAGCTTGGTATGCTAGGTTGAAAGCCTTTCTGCTCAAGTCTGGTTTTGTGATGGGTTTAGTAGACAAGACCTTGTTTCTGTTGAGTCGTGGCGGTGACACCCTTCTAGTTCAGATATATGTTGATGACATTATCTTTGGTGGTTCATCTCACGCTTTGGTGTCTAAGTTTGCTGAACAGATGAGTAGTGAATTCGAGATGAGTCTCATGGGTGAGCTTCAGTTCTTTCTCGGGCTTCAGATCAACCAAGGCCCAGAAGGAACCTTCGTCAAACAAGACAAGTACACGAAGGACATTCTGAGGATGTTTGACAAGGGAGATCTCAAGCCCATGGCGACTCCTTTTAGGTTGGGGTAACTTTGGTGTAGTTTAGGTTTTTTTTTTGTTTTGCTCTTTCTTTGCTTTTCTTTGCTTTTCTTGCATTTTGTATCATACCATGCATTGCATTGTAACATATGGATTTTCACTTACACTAGCACTAGAGCTCTTCTGGTATGACGAGTTAGTACTTGCTTGTGCTAGATTGTACTGTTGCTTGCATGATCATGATTGGCTAAGCTCCTTGAATCTGTCTAATATCCTTTGTGAGCTCAGTCACTTTTGTTTCTTCAAAATAAAAAATCATGATCACCACTTGACTTGGCTACCTAGCATGTGTAGGAATGTTGAATGCTATGCTATCTTTTCATGCTTGGATATGCTAGTCGTATGCCTTTGTTACACTGATGCCTAAGCATTTATGGCACCTTGCTCAAATCTGAAATCTGAATGAATGTTGTTTACAAAATGGTGTCCTATGAGCTAAATTGAAAAGATCCAGGTGGGTTCACTTGTCACATTGATCTAGTTTGAGATAGCTTGTCTTTGCACTTTGGCATGAACTTGGACTAGGCTGTGTATGACCAAAACCTTGTCTTAAGCTTCTGATGGTTTTTTAAACCTAGGCTTAGCATTGGTTGGTAAGAAGTGGCAAAGATAAATGAATAGCCCTGGCACATGATCTGATTTGCTTGAAGTTCAAAATTGCTAAATCTGAAATCTGCAAGTCTCATATTTGCTTATGGCCTGTTGTAGATGCCTTGGTTGAGAGTAGCACACCTTGTATGTTTTGCTAGCATCTTGCTGTTCATGCCTATCTTGCTAGATGCTATTCATGTTGGTGATGCTCTTTTTTCAACAACCATGCAAAACATGCTCCTGATCTGTATAAGATAGATTCAATTGAGCTTGTTTTGCATGCTACCTTGCCCTCACTTGCTCTGTATGCTAGAACTTGTATTTACTAGTTTTTCATCCCTGCTGAGCTCTTCATGGAACACTTCCTGCATTACATGGCATACTTTGAGGGGGAGTTGTCCATTTCAGGGAGAGTTGAGTTCTATGAACCTTTGATATGTCCATTGCCAACAAGGGGGAGAGATGTTGAACCTTGAGGTGAGAAAGATGTTGGACCAAGTGGGAGGACTCTGTAGAGATCTAGTTGAGGGGGAGTTTGAGCTTTTAGCATGCTCTTGCATCGGTGCGTTGAGCCTTTTGCCTCTTTCTGGAGGAGCCGATGTTTTGCCTTAGCATGACTGTGTTGAGCCAGTTTGCTTCTTTCTTGAGGGGTCATGCTTTAGTTTGATCGACTGCGTTGAGCGGTTTCCCGTGTCTTAGGCGCTCGATCTTTGGCTTTGTTTTTGTTGTCTCAATTTGCCCTTTTCTGCCAGTATTTGGCCTTTGGGTATCTTGAGCAACTTTTTCTTTTTCTTCTTTCTTTTCGGTTTTACGCTTTTCTTTTTGTCTTTGTTCTATTTCATGTTACAGGTTGAAGGTGTTGACAATGCACTCATCAAGGGGGAGATTGAGAGCCAATGGACCTGCTCCATTGCCTCTGGAGTGATGAGTGATTGTCAACAGTAGCAAGACCCAGAAGGACATGGGCACAAGACCTCCGATGGATAGGAGGCCCTCCGATGGGCTGGAGGTAGAGGAAAGTCCTTCGAAGGACTGGAGGCACGCTCGGTGTCTGTCGGCCATGGGAGCTCGGTATACGGAGGAGCGGCACGGCGACGGTAGGAGTAAGTCCTCCGAAGGACTGCGAGGCTACCCCTGATGGACAGGGATGCCGGGCGCCACCGCGGTGCTCCAACCCGAATGCGTGGCTGCGAAGGCGTGCGAGGGAGGCTTTGGCGGCTTCGGCATCAAAACCGTCAACCAAGCTACCCAAGCCATTGGTGAGTTGGGCCACGACTCGCCAAGGATAGAGAAGATGGGCCAAATTCCGGCCCAAGGCGGAGACTTCCTACAGTTTCCTGGTTTCTGACTTCAAAACCGGGGGCGGATCGCGGATTGGAGTACTGGCCACTGTGGAGAAGCATCCGAGGATTGCATGGAACTTACGAAGATCAAGACTTCCATCGTGGTCGTACTGTCCCGAAATAATCATGTAATCTTTCGTTTGAGTCCTTAGGGTTTGTCTAGCTGTAGGGACCTAAGTGCAAAACTGTCTAAATAGCACTCGGGTATAAATAGGTCTAAGGGTAGGTCATTAGAAGGACCTCTTGGACTGCTAGGATTAGTCCTTCACTTGGTGATTTTCGTCCTTAAGCTTTGAGCTCCATTGTTAGAGAGGTTAGAGTAGGATTTAGCCTCCTAATCTTGAGGGAAGGTGTGGGTGGTTGCTTGGGACGAATTTCTGCTTGTATGCTGAATTTTTAGACCCATCTTGGGCACTTAACCGAAGCAAATTCGTGCAGCAACCTTGTGTTCTTCTCCTCCCCCTCTCTCTTTGGTTTTTGGGTTCAATCCTTGGCTTTTGGGTGTTTTTGTTGGCCAAGCTTGAATCCCATTCCTTGCTGATGTTCTGGACTTGCAAGGACGTGGAGATTATGACATAGTTCATCTCAATCCTGCTGGATTGCCACGAGCAAGCCTCTTTTGTGTTTTCCCATTTCTTGCCCAAGGATTGCCATTTCACGAGATCTGAAATTCCCGCTGATTCTGTGGTCACTTTGAGTTGATCCTTTGGGAAAAGCTTTGGAATAGGGTCCAGATAACCTATCCAAAATTTCGTGAAGTTTGGACAAGGTTTGATGAAGTTTGGGTTTGAAAACGTCTTTTCTGCGACTCTACTTGACAATCCGGCAGAAGCCACCGGACAGTTCGGTTCCACCAGATAGTCCGGCAGCGCCCACCGGACAGTCTGGCGTGACGCGCTGTCGGGGCCGTGCCACCGGACAGTCTGGTAGCAGGCACTGGATAGTCCAGTCCCACCGGACAATCCGGTGTTGGACACCGGACAGTCCCGGTCCTGCCAGGGAGCTGCTGTGTTCTTCCCAATTTGGTTTTTCTGCTGTGTTTTTGCTTCAGATTTTTGCATTCCCCCTTTAAGACCATTCTCTTTGCTTGCAGTGAGTCAGTGAGACGCACCTCGGTGCGGTTAGTGTCTTGTGGCGGTTGTTGCAAAATTCGTTGCCCCGTTGGCATTCTTGGTCGGATCTTGAATTTTCTTGCATTGGTGCGTATCCTCACAGTGGATGGCACTCTTGCGCTACTAGGCATGTATCTGTTCAGTGGATGGTGCTTAGTTTTAGTTTCTATTGAGCTTTGCATAGCATCCACTTGGAGGTTGTGATTTTGTGATTTCAAGTGCTCCTATTCACCCCCACCTCTAGTCGCACGTCTCGGTCCTACAACCTAAACTGTGCAAAATTGGCAACCTGGGAGGCATGCTCAAATGCCTTCCTTGCAAAGTACTTCCCTCTGGGAAGATGAGCTCATTGAGGAACCGAATCTCGAGCTTCCAATGAGAGCCAATGGACCGGCTCCATTGCCTCTGGAGTGATGAGTGATTGTCAACTGTAGCAAGACCCAGAAGGACTTGGGCACAAGACCTCCGATGGACTAGAGGTAGAGGGAAGTCCTCCGAAGGACTGGAGGCACAGTCGGCGTCTGTCGGCCATGGGAGTTCGGTATACGAAGGAGCGGCTCGACGACGGCAGGAGTAAGTCCTCCGAAGGACTGTGAGGCTACCCCGATGGACAGGGATGCCGGGCGCCACCGCGGTGCTCCAACCCGAATGCGTGGCGCGAAGGCGTGCGAGGGAGGCTTTGGCGGTTTCGGCACAAAACCGTCAACCAAGCTACCCAAGCCTTGGTGAGTTGGGCCACGACTCGCCAAGGTAGAGAAGATGGGCCAAATCCGGCCCAAGCGGAGACTTCCTAAAGTTTCCCGGTTTCTGACTTCAAAACCGGGGGCGGATCGCGGATTGGAGTACCTGGCCATGTGGAGAACATCCGAGGATTGCGTGGAACTTATGAAGATCAAGATTCCATCATGGTCGTATGTCCCGAAATATCCTGTAATCTTTTGTTTGAGTCCTTAGGGTTTGTCTAGCTGTAGGGACCTAAGTGCAAAACTGTCTAAATAGCACTCGGGTATAAATAGGTTCAGGGTAGGTCATTAGAAGGCCTCTTGGCTGCTAGGATTAGTCCTCACTTGGTGATTTTCGTCCTTAAGCTTTGAGCTCCATTGTTAGAGAGGTTAGAGTAGGATTTAGCCTCCTAATCTTGAGGGAAGGTGAGGGTGGTTGCTTGGGACGAATTTCTGCTTGTATGCTGAATCTTTAGACCCATCTTGGGCACTTAATCGAAGCAAATTCGTGCAGGCAACCTTGTGTTCTTATCATCCCCCTCTCACTTTGGTTTTTGGGTTCAATCCTTGCCTTTTTGGGTGTTTTTGTTGGGCAAGCTTGAATCCCTTTCTTTGCTGATGTTCTGGACTTGCTAGGACGTGGATATCATGACTTAGTTCATCTCAATCCTGCTGGATTGCCACGAGCAAGCCTCTTTGGTGTTTTCCCCTTTCTTGCCCAAGAATGCAGATTTCACAAGATCTGAAATTCCCGTTGATTCTGTGGTTACCTTGAGTTGATCTGTTGGGAATAACATTGAAATAGGGTCCAGATAGCCTGTGCTGAATTTCGTGAAGTTTGGACAAGGTTTGATCAAGTTTGGATTTGAAAACATCTTGTCTGCGACCCTACCGGACCATCCGGCAGAGGCCACCGGACAATCCGGTGAGAGGCACTGTCCAAGCCGTGCCACCGGACAGTCCGGCGTCAGGCACCGGATAGTCCGGTCCCATCGGACAATCCGGTGTTGGACACCGGACAGTCCGGTCCTGTCAGGAAGCTGCTGTGTTCTTCCCAGGTTGGTTTTTCCGCTGTGATTTTGCTGCTGATTTTCGCATTCCTCCCTTAAGACCATTCTCTTTGCTTACTGTAAGACAGTAAGACACACCTAGGTGTGGTGAGTGTCTTGTGGCGGATATTGCAAAATACGTTGCTCTACTGTCACTCTTGTTCGGATCTTGAGTTTTCTCGCATTGGTGTGTATCCTCACAGTGGACGGCACCCTTGCACTACTAGGCACATATCTGTTCAGTGGACAGTGCTTAGTTTCTGGTTTCACTTAGGGGGTTTGTGATTTTGTGATTTCAAGTGCTCCTATTCACCCCCCCCCCTCTAGTCGCACGTCTCGGTCCTACATCCAACAGCTCACAGATGAGACCGTGGCAGAGACATGGGAGAGACTTCAAGAGAACATCGCCTCGTGCCCCACCATGGTATGGAACAGTGGCTAATCATCTAGAATTTCTTCCACAGGCTACATGGGTCCATGCAAGAACACCTCGATGCAGCCTCTGGAGGATCCTTCCTTTCCTTCGGTGTGATTGCTTCCCGCACTCTCATCGAGAAGATGGCAAGCAACTAAGGATGGAAACAAGAGACGGCGAATAATAAGCCCCACGGAGTCCACCATATTGACAGCACCGACATGCTCGCCGCCAAGATGGACCTCCTGCTAAAGAAGCTAGAGGATGCTCCTGAAGCTATGCTGGTCCAGGCACTAGATTCTCACATGACTTGCAAGTAGTGCGGAAATACCGGCCATACGGGGAACAGCTGCCCTGGAAATGGATCGGAGGACGTCAACTTCATCAACTTGTTGCCACTCTGCCTAGTCCTACTTTGGGTAAGCTCCCATGACAGCTCGAGCCACCCCCAAATGAGCATATCAATGTCGTAACCACTAGGGGTGGAAGGTCAACACAAGATCCCCCACATCCTAGAAATGCAGGGAAGGTGTCGACAAAAACCACCGAACCCGAGGAAGAAGAAGTGGCTAGTGAGTCGCCACAACCGGTGAAGGAAGCACCCAACTTGGCTCCACATGAGTTCTATGACACCACCGTGCTCCCTTTTCCTCAAAGGTAGAAAAAGACCTCCGTCGATGACAAGTTCGGCAAGTTTGTTGAGGTAATCATGAAATTGTATGTCAACATCCCACTTCTAGATGCGAGGCAGGTGCCTATGTATGCTAAATACCTCAAGGACATCCTCAACAACAAGAAGCCACTGCCATCCACAGAAGTTGTGTACCTCACAAAAGAGTGTAGCGTTGCTATACTTAACCAACCGCCACAAAAGAAAAAGGATCCAGGAAACCCCACCATTTCGTGCTCAATCGGGACCCAACACTTCGATCAAGCTCTCTGTGATCTGGGAGCAAGTGTGAGCATCATGCCAAAGGTAGTTTTTGGTAAATTAACACATGCCACACTTTCCCCTACTTCCATGTGCCTGCAGCTGGCAGATCAGTCGATTCGCTACCCCATCGGGATCGCCGAGGATATTCCATTCAAAATCCGAAACTTCCTCATCCCAGTGGACTTTGTGGTGCTAGATATGGAAATAGAAAGTAAAATGCCGCTCATCCTCGAGCGACCATTTTTAAGCACCGCTGAGGCTAACATTGATGTCAGAGCTGGAGAAGTTCACCTCAACATCAATGGCAGAAGGGAAAAGTTCGCCTGCAAGCAGAAGGTCAAACAATGCCGACAAGTGAAAACGTTCAAATGTCAGGCACCCAAGGAGACCACGAGACCTAAGATCGAGCTCTCACCAAGTCAGTAGAAAGTAGATCATCTCATCCTCGTAATGGAGAAAATCCTGATAGATGGAGAATCCCGCAAGCTCAAAGCCGATCGCAAAGCTGAGTCACTAAGACGTGCCTCGATAGCCAAGCCGCTGATAAAGGAAACATGAGGCAAGACTCCTGTCACAAAGGACATTGCCAAAAAAAGCACACACCCAAAGAATGGCATAAGAAGGAAGAAGCACCAAAAGCCATGCCAGAAGAAGAGAGGGGCTAAAACTCAGAAAGAGAAGACTATGGCAACAAAAAAATTTGGTGAGCAAAAGTTGCAATGCAGACGACCGCGAAGTCTCTGTCAAGTGCTGACTCTGAATAAAAGGTACGGCTTTCCCTCACCAGGAGGTAAACTGGCATTATCCTCACTACATATTTTATTCCCATGCATTTACGTTTCCTCCGCATTTGAACCTTTTGAATTCCTCACCACTACATGTTTAAGTTCAAAGTTTTGCACTAGTTCAAATTGTTGCATGAGCTTATATACTTTCATCTCCTTTATTTCAAAAAAAATGAAAATTTTGAGGCCGCTGGGCCCCACTAGGGTCGGCCGGCACCGCTCCTTTGCTGTTCTAGCCTTGGTACGCGCCGCAGGCCGCTCGGCCAGGCCAACAAGCCGCTTGGCCTGATCTGCTCCCCTGCGCGCGAAGTGCCAAGGGCACTCCGGGCCATGGCTGCCCGGCCTGCATACCGATGCCGCCCGGCGCCCCTCGGCCACTTTGGTCCCATCCACTTAGGGGCACACAACCAAAGGCATAGGCACCTAGCTCCTGGCCGCCCGGCCTCTATTGCAAGCTGCCCGGCTCCTAGCTCAGGCCGCTCGGCCCCTGCCCGGCTACTCGGCCCTTGCTGCCTGCCTCTATGCTCCCTCATGCAGCTATAAATACGCATACAGCCCCCGCTTGCTCCTTGCACCGCTCAGCAATGCGAGCTCTCTCTCTCTCTCCCTCCAATCACTCTCTTAATTCAAGCACTTAGCTAATTTCAGCACTTAGGAAAATCTGCTCAATAAAATTAGTGCTACACTCTTGTTCTGTTGGACGGATTGTGGAGGCTCTGCCCCGCAAGAATGACTAACTTCTGAATGACTAAATTCTGGACTGCCAACCCACTAACGTTATTTTTGTAACTGCTCTATCCTTCGAGTATTCTCTTGTCTGTATCTATTTTTCATGATGTCTTCATTATTCAGAAGAGCCAAGAGAGCAATCAGCAACAAAAGGAGGGGTATCCACCATAGCTTCCTATCTTCGTCATGCTCCCACTCCCAAAGTGGAAGTTCATGGACTCCTGCTGCATCTGACCGGATGTCCATCAGTGGTGCCCGAAGCCAGGAACAAGATGAGGGAACATCTTCACACCCTCCACCGCAGCGCTCACTTTTCATGGTCCATGACATCACCATACAAAATCATGCAAAAGCTCAGGCATTGGAGTGTCTTGCCTCCAAATCATTTGGACGGACAAGATACTTGGACGCCTTCTTCCTCGTCGCCATAGGTATGTTGGATCAATTTACACAAGCATTCGATTATGCGGGATGGTTAGAATTTTCAAACATCACTGAGGAAGGGTCAATCCATCTCACAAAGGAGTGCCTGGTAACTCTCCGCATGGAAGGATGCGCCTCAAATACAACCATCCATTTCTGTCTTTACGTGGAAAAACAATGTGGTAAGTAGAGATCAAGGATACTCTGCATCAGCCCAGTTCTACACCGACAACATGGCCAGTGTCAACTCCACAACGGAGGGGATGAACTTGGGCCAATATGATCAGAGGCTGTAACAGCAGGTGGACGACATCACCCGACACTCCGCAACAGTGAACCAACGAATTCAGGACAACACCAACATGATTCAGAACCTGAATGAACAAGTACAAGCCGACTTCAGCAATGCTCAGGAGTTTTACAACAACTACTACTACTAAGCCCCTAGCTTCATTGAAGCTTGGGGGGGTGGTAGACCAACACAAGCATGCTTCCTCGCGTCCCCGTTTTAGAGTAAGGCCTTTTGTTTCTTTTCCTTGTTTCTCCCTGTGCTGCAGCAGTAGCAGTAGCAGTCCGACCAGTAGTTCTAGCAGTATCCGTCCTACCCAACAGCGCTAGTCCCACCGACACGAAGAGTAAGCACTACTAAATAATGTCTTCCTTGTTTATTTATCGTTTGTTATTTATATATTAAAAAAGTGTCAATAAAAACAAACTCCCACCTTTGGTATATTACCTTCATTATTATGTTCTTGTTTAGTTGTCTACGCAAAGACCATACTTAGCATGATTTCGAGCTTGTGTGTATAAAATTAGAACTTGACCTTTTACTTTGTGGATGCCATTTGCACAAACTTTGTCTAAGTTATTGTGAGGAAAGATATGACTAAGTACTAGGCCAACTCTCACATTTTCCTAGTAGGATGAAAATCTCAAGCTATTCCTTTGAAAATGGAAAACAAAGTTCCCCCATTGGTTTCAAACACCTACACTGAAAATATCTGAGCCACTCATTTAAGCTGTTTAGTGTTGTTTTGAGCTTTGTCAAATTTTGAGTCTCATTGAATGGAACCATCTCTATCTTGTGAGTCATTGAAGCAAAATCCACCATTACCTATGCATTTACCTATCCTGGGTATGCATCCATACATCTCCAAATAATACCTTTAACCTTACTCCTTCCAAATCAAAATGAGATAGGATGTGGAGCCATAAAAAAAATCATGCTAGTCAAAGCATGGCAAAAGTATGACAAAGAAAAGCATGCTAGTCAAGCATGGCAAAAAGAGAGAAATACAAAAAGGCTCCACATTCATACCTAACATACAAAAGAAGGAGAAGGAAGGAAACATTGAGATCCATCCATTCATCCAGCCACCAAATAAGCTCCAATGATGAACATGATTAGTTGATTTAGTACATTTCTTTGGTCCAATCTTTGACTTTGCAAATTAAACAACCTAAGCAAGCTATGTTTTTCCATCACCCTGAGCTCCACAAAAGCTTTAGTGTAGGAAAAATCTTGGCCGTGCTCTTGGCCCTTTTTGGTGAGGATACACTGTTGAGCGATCAAGAGTACCTCTGGGAAAACTTGCTTTTGTTTTAAAAATATTCAAAACACCTGAGATGGAATCCAAAAAGAAATGTTTTGAGCTAGAGCCTACAACGAAGTCGTTCTTCCTCTCAACCACCCAAGACATGGTAAGTCAAAAAGATGCACCACCGGTATTAGAAAAAGGTGATCATTGCCTACACTATGGTTGAAACAAAAGCATGGGTGTCGGTTATATATAGCCTCTATTCTTGGACACTGATATCGCAGCAACCCCTGATCCATAACCCATCTTGGCTTTACTCGAGGATGAGCAAATGTCTAAGCTTGAGGGGTGTTCACGGTCGTTATTGCACTACTTTCGACCATCAACTATCCATCAATATGAAGGAAAATACATCAAAGTGTAGACAAACCCTTGCTACTGCCATATCTCCATGAGTTGTGTTGAATATTTGATTGCAGGTGCAAGAACAGCTGAAAACAGGAAAAATGTGGCTAAGTCAGAAAAGTCCCTGGCCGCCTGGCCAGTGGGCCAGGCCGCCCATCCTCCCCCTTTAGCTAGCCAGCCTAGTAAAAGTGGCCAACACACCTCATCTTAGACCTGCATGCACATAAATGACGTGTCCAACACAATCTCAAGGTGGAAACCATGAAAGCCGCATGCAAAGCACTGGAAGGATTGCCACCTCATTGATCCAGCACTTGGATTGGTGAAGTCACGATCCAGGGCACTTCAGTCCTATGGCTATGGAAGAAACACAAGTGAGATCCAGTCATCAAGGGAAAAGCACAAAGATCAACCACCAACCGCCATGGAACCGACTTGGGCAGTGGATTTGGACCATGGGATAAAGTGAGGTGGTGCATCCAAGGGACACCCAAGCCACCCGGCCTTCCACCAGGCTGCCCGGCCTGGTAACCGCCTCCCTAACCACTAGGTTAGTCCTAGGAGTTAGAGTTGAGTCTAAGTCTTTGGCTCAGGGATTTCAGAGTTAGCTTCGAGTCTTGGTAAAGCTCTTGTATCTTTACATCTTTTGTACTCTTACTACTTCAGTATAATATCCTTCATTGATCTATCTTTTAGTTATACTTTACTTTATTTCTTACACTTGCCTAGTGTGGTGTACCTTTTTGCACACTAGACCAAGGCTTAGGTTTGTGTTGTTCTTTAAGTTCATTGAATCTTACTAGACTTGCCGGTGCTATAAGCTCGCCTTAGGTGCTGATCTAAGGTTAAGTTAGCTCTCACCCTCTGATCAGGGACGAGCTTTAGTGATCAAGTTCTCACTTGATCACTAGTTTAGAGTGCTATCTTACCCACGCAGATCTGGTTGGTTGCCCCTATTGGTGACAGCATTAGGGAGCCTCTCTAATCTGACCCCGTCATTCAGTAAGCCGTAGGAGTTAGCCAGTTGCCGATCGGTTGGCCAACTATCTACCCCCATGCCTCCTCGATGTAGTTTGGAATTTCACTCGACGCAAGACCCTAGTTCGTGTTCAATTAACTTAGTTCAACCACGAATACTCCTATGCAGCAGTTAAGAAGTAGAGTTTTGATATCTCAATTTCACTCGTTTTACTCCCAGATAGCTATACATAGCTGCTGACCACTTTGGTCCCTGTTTACTCTTCCCACTATACACTATCTTGTTTATCTTACCCCTAGTGTAAGAATAGCTGGTATTTATCTAACTTATATAGTACCATTGAAAGTTTGACATTTCACTCCACCTATTCGCACTTGCTTCCCTGTGGATTTTTACGGTACTCGGAATACTCCGAGTAAAAAAGCTACAGTGCATCTCAGTGCGCTTGTGGAGTAAAATCTGTTACGCTAAGAGACATCAACAGCTATCACTGTGCTTTCCTGGTGCCGAGTTTTGTTGGCTGCTATCCGTCCTTTTGATTGGAGCTTTTTCTAGTGGCTTCTTTCGGAAGGCACACCCTCTTCAACTGATGGGTTTTTAGGTCAGAAGGAGATAGCAGGGATGAGGGATAGTTCTAATGGCGATTTTATTAGCATACAAACAGGGCAACGCTTGCTTCTGCTGACATAACAAAAGACAAACCATAGACTATAAACATAAGAGAGAAAACAACACACAAAAACTACAGCACAGGAATGAACACACTAGCGCAACTAGTGGAATAGGACCGACTTCATCCTATGTCTATTGATGGCTTCATTCTATGGTGGTGGCTGTGAACTGGACCCTTTTCCTAAAAGTGAGAGCATTAGGAGGGTGCTCAAGCTTTCTTGATCTTTCTCATTCAGGAAGTTTACTGGGCTCTCCTCCTGATTCTGTCATTGCTCAAGTAGGGAATACTGAAGACTAGCTTAGTGACTTGGGTCTGATTGTCTAGGAGGGTTTGATATTCCTCCTATAAGGGGGTACTACAGTCCCATTGGTGACGGGTAACGTAGGTCAAACAAGCTCTGTGTTATCACGTTGCTTGGATCAGGGTTGGTTTCTTGCCTCTGGCACAGCAGACTGACTCTGTACTGGGACAAGAGGTCTTCTGTTATTCGATTGTGAGCTACCAACCTATCGTGCATGAGGCTTAGCTTGTCATATTCATCATCCAGGGCTTGTAGATGAAAAGCAAGGTAGGCTATTGAGAGCCAATGAACCTGCTCCATTGCCTCTAGAGTGATGAGTGATTTTCAACGGAAACCAAGACCCAGAAGGACTTGGGCACAAGACCTATGATGGATAGGAGGCCCTCCTATGGACTGGAGGTAGATAGAAGTCCTCTGAAAGAACAGGAGGCATGCTCGGCGTCGGTCGGCCATGTGAGTTTGGCACATGGAGGAGTGGAACCACGACGACAAGTGTAAGACCTCTGAAGGATTGCGAGGCGACTTCGATGGACAAGGGATACTGGGTGCCACCGTGGTGCTCCAACCCGAGTACATTGCACGAAGGCGTGCGAGGGCGTTGGCAGATTCACTCAAATCTGCCACCCTACCACCAAGTTACCAAGACTCGGTGAATGGGCTCAATTCTAGCCGAGATAGAGTGGAGTGGGTAGTTCTAGGCCCAGGAAGGAAACCCTAAAGTTTTCCAGTTTCTGGCTTCAAACCCGGGGGCAGATCGCGGATTGGACTACTGGCCACGTGGAGAACATCAGAGGATTGCATGGAACTTATGAAGATCAAGACTTCATTGTGGTCGTCCGTCCTGAAATATCTTGTACTCTTTCATTTCGGCCCCTCAGGGCTTTTCTCATTGTAGGGATCTAAGTGCAAAACTGTCTAAACAGCACCAGGGTATAAATAGGCTAAGGGCTGGTCATTAGAACTTCTTGTGGCTTCTAGGGTTAGTCTTTGTCTTGTGATTTTCGTCCTCAAGCCTTGAGCTTCATTTCTAGGGAGGATAGAGTAGGATTTGGCCTCCAAATCAAGAGGGAAGCTGAGGGTGGTTGCTTGGGATGAAATCCTTGGTGTAATCTGAATCTTGAGACCCTTTTGGGCCATCTAATCAATCTGATTTCGTGCAGCAAGCTTGTGTTCTTCTCCTCCCCTTTTCCCTTTGGTTTTTTGCTCCAACCCTTGGCTGTTTAGGTGTTTGCTTTGGCCGAGCTTGGATCCTTTCTATTGCTTGTGTTTTGGATTTGCTAGGATGTGGAGATTATGTCTTAGAACATTTCAATCATGTTCGATTTCCACGAGCAAGTTGTTCTTGGGTTTTCCCCCTTTCTTGCCTAAGTATTTCCCTCTTCATGAGATCTAAAATTCCCACTAATTCCGTGATCTTTTTTAGTCGATCTTTTGGAAAAAGCTTAGGAATGGTGCTAGTATAGCCTATGCAAAATTTTGTGAAGATTGAAGAAGGTTTTGTCAAGATTTGAGTTTAGGAGCTCAAGAACCGGACTGTTTTCTGCTATCCAGTTTTCCTGCAGTTTTTGTCTGTCCTTTGCCTTGGTTGGTTCAGCAGACAAACCTTCGAATTTTGTGATTGAATTTTGTGGACCTCTTTTCCTATGAATCATAAAGCTCCCATAAAAATTTCAGAATTGTTGGCATTGTTTTGTCCTGGTTTTGGTATTTTTCTCTTGGGGAAGGTCAGGCTGTTTTTGACCACCGGACGGTCCGGTGGGCTTGCACCAGACGGTACTGTGGCTATTGGATTTTTGTTTCTTGTCCAATTGAGCTGAAAATTTGTGGTGTTGTTCCTTGTCCCCTTCTTAACCTCCAGTAAAAATTTCGTAATTTTTGGAGTTGATTTGATAGGATTTTGGATAAAGCTTTTTGGAGTGTAAGTCTGTGAGCACCGGACGGTCCAGTGCTTAACCACCAGATGGTCCTGGTGGTTATCATTTGCTCCTTTTGTTTTGATTTTCTCAGGATCTGTTCTTGGTTGTCTTGTGAAGGTTTGGTAATTTTTGGGGAATTTTTAGAGCATCTCTTGAAGGTTTTTGGCAATTATCTTTGCAGCCCTATCTGGCTGAAATCTGCAGTCTTCCCGAGGGTTCGTATTTTTGTGTCTTTTCTCTCGCTTTGAGCATGTGCTTCCGCTTTGTGTTTGGTACATATCTTTTCAGTGGACAATATCAAGCACATATTGTGAGCTAGATACGTATCCTCTCAGTGGAGGGTATCTGGCTTCCTTTGGTTGAGTTTTGAATCGGAGTTTGAAATTGAGTTTTCAGCTGCTCCTATTCACCCCCTACCCTCTAGTCGTAGTCTTCGGTCCTACAACTATGACAGGATCCTCATTTTCCTTCATCTCCTTCAAGATATCAATTCTTCTAGCCCAGCTTGTGGTCAACTTCTTGAAAGGTGGGAAGAATCTCAAAGGGCTGACCTGGATAGGCCCTATGATAGGTTGAGCACAACTTTCTTATTGGGTCATGAGCTGTAACGTGACATGCATCCACAAACCGATGACGGGTAGATGGGGAATGCCATCCATTAAGGGTGTGGTTGTCCTTGATGTACCACGAGATCATCCATTTCTGTTCTTTGCTCTTGATGATTTCTCTACCTAGGTACTCAAGGTATCCAGAAATCCGAAGGTACCTTATGGTATCCCTTAGAAGCTTGGGAAAACCTTTTACACCCTCACAGAAGCTGATATGTCCGGCTTTTGCCATTGAACAAGACTCGCAGGACTTGGTCTAGACCAAAACTACTACACGACACACCAACAAGCAAGGAAACATATACGACGCACGCGATTGATACGGTTAATCTCTTACACGAGTGTTAACCAAAGCAAAGGAGAAACTTCACTACCCAACTATAAGAGGGACACTGGACACAGCTAACTTCAGACCATGCAACTTCATCCCCTATCAGGCTTGGAGACCTCATTCTAAGTCATCTGAGCTGATGTTAATGATGTCTTCTGGCAGCGGCAGAGTTGTGATGACTAGGTCATTTTCTTCGGTTAGTACCCAAGGCAAGGCAATGCTCGAGGGATCTATTCTTGCTTCTATTGACGAGGTTGGTGGTGGAGCTTTTGGTTTGCTTGGAGAGACAGGTCCTGGAGGTAGGGCTTTGGGTAGCTCTTTCTCTTCCACACACTCCGGGCACTCTAACTCGGGTGCTGGGATCTTCCTCAAGGTGAGGGGTTCTGCTAGCTCAGGTGGAGGATTTGGGAGAGGCTCAGGAGGGTTTGGCTGGCTTCCAGTTTCAGTGAAGATAACTGGTATGCCTTCCAACACTGGGACTTCCACTGAGAGATCTATACACTTCCTCTTTTTAAGGGGCACTGGGTGGCCGGGGAGAATTGGAGTTTCTTCCGCCATGGCTCCTTTACTCTGGGGATCCAAGGGTCCCCTGGGTGAGCTTTTATGCAGATACCTGGCATAATCCTATTGCTCTTTTAGGGTTCCTATTGTAGTGCCTGGCATCCTTGGTGCCACATGGAGCTGTGTTGCTGAGGCATTGTCCCAAGGGGGGGGGGCTTTTCAACTGTGTTGTACCACTTGGACAATTTAAGCGAGATAGCAGGATCATGTCTTTTCTTTCCTTAATTTAAGCTGCACGCTTCCTGGCTATCCATTGGGTCATGTGCTTGACTAGGGTGGTCCATCTCTTAAGATTGAGCCATGTGTCCTTGTGATGGTGATGTGTCATACTGCGGACACTGGTTCCTTTAACATCGATCCATCATGTCCGTTCAGGCTATCTTGTTCTAGCTCTTATGGTGTGTTATACAAGGTACCGACTTCCTTCTGGTAGAAGATTGACTAGTTGCTGAAGGCCGTTGGGGTAAGGAAGGGCCATAATGGAGTAAGGTGAGGAGCAGAAAGGTCTTTCGAAATGGTTTTGCGTTGAAAATGTCCTTCCAACCTAGAGCTACATCCTACAGCCAACTTACGGCTCTGATACCACTTGAAGCAGCCCAGTTTTCCATAATGGGACTAAAATGTGCTTTATTACCATCCCATGGTTTGGTAATCACATTCTTACATCAGAGTGTTACAGATCGGCCCTAACAGATCGGACATCAAAGGGGCGCAGCCCTGAAACTAAGCAGCACAATATAAAACGTAGGCCCAAACTTCCACACGTCACGGTTGGGAAGCAAGTCGTAACCCTTACTCATCCGAATAGATGGTAACTGCATCATCTTCACTGGAAAAATGCCAACAAAGCAAGGGTGAGTACATACATACTCAGCAGCCACCTTCCTCCTTATGGAGTAGGGGTATGGCTACATCTACATGCAGGATATGTTTCGTTCTCAAGGAGAGTTTTGCATAAAAACATTTTGTATTCAGGGTTCGAGCTAGATACTAGGTTTCATTCTTTCTGAAAACAGGGATTTCCTCAAAAAGGGTTGACACTGGACTTGCCGGTCCACATGGCTTAAGGCGTATCCACCAACGCATTTTCCCACACTGCTACTAGGTTTTACCCTCGTTGCTCCAAAATCAAAATCATTTTGTTCCAACCATTTTAGTTCATGAAAATCTGCTAATTGAAGAACCAATTCATAACTCATCCATACCAATGGACTCAGACTATTGGAATAGGTTTTACTCCAATCAGAGGATTGTACTAATTCCCATAAGTTGTACTTAGTGACTGCTTATGGCGAAATAATTGTCCAAATTCCAAACCAAACCTTCGCCTTTTTTAAATCACCTAGCAGTGCTTTAGGGATTCAGGCAACCGAGTCACTCCAGTACCCCACAATTACTCCCGTGACGCACAAACCCCTTCCTTAGCCCCTTGTGCGCTAGCACGGCAGCCACTAGGCTATCCACTCCGGCTTAGGCCTAGCCAATGCCTTATACAGAGTGAGCGGTTGTACTAAAGAGTTGGGCAAAATGAAAATCAACGTGGTCCTTATAGGGCGCAGGTAGAACCATTTCACCTTTCCATTACTCGACACCGCGAGCATCCACATACTCGATCTCCCCCGCGAAGTTTGGGACTGGAGTAACTGTGAGCTGCTAAGTTACCCGTTGAAACCCTGCCCTTTAAATGGCTAATACTGACCCGTGGGTCATTTGCTGGGTTCATCCCCATTTTATTTCAAAACACACCCACACATCCATATCCCACAACCCATCAAGTTCAACAATCAACCATAATCCATCTCAACATCAAGATTATGATATAATTAAATGAGCGATCCCACCTATTCGTGCTATATCAACATAGGCTTATGTGGCTATATTTCACTAGGATACCTTAGCAAGCAAAACATGCAAGTTTTATTGTGATTATCAGGCCAAGGGTTGTGTTTGTAAAACAAAGCAAATTTATGCATCAAGTGGGGATTCTAGTGTGCTTGCCAATCATTTTGTTGATACAGACAGTGCATTGGTCGCTGGTGATGAGGGTGTATCATATGTTTGATGCGTTGTCATGCCATTATTTGCCGAGCACGTTGGTGTACCAACTGCTGGGCATGGTGGTGTGACATCCACTACGCATGTTGGTATAGCATATGCTGCAAACGCCAATTACTTTCTTCAGACATCGAGAAGGTTCTTGCGAGGGCATACCAATCAGAATCTCTGGTATATCCTACGCGCGCAAACAAGGAAACACACATACGTTGAGGTATAACATAAGCCCAACATTGATTTTCTTTTTGGTGGGATAGAAAAGAGCTTTGGCAGGGGATATAGATTATCCGGGTGATCGGGGTTTGCTTACCAAAGAGGTTGGCTCTGGTGAGTAGCGGGGTGTAGGGGATCGTGTCACGATTGGCCGAGCACTTTGGTGGGCACTATAGCGGTCATTGTGGAATTACCATTGTAATGAGTAGCGATGGTTAGAGTGAAAAAAGAAGCGACCAGATGGCGGTTTCATGAAAGAGAGAAGGTGGAGTATGGAGAGACCGAGAAAGGAACCTTTTGAGTTTATGAACAATAGGAGGGCAACGGCATCAAGCACTAGGCTCAAATATTTGTGCGACCAGTGTGAAGCACTAACTAGGCATAGGAGGGTGTCAGGGTAGGCATGACGGTGGCTTTCGGCCAGACAAATAGAGTGTATGAATAGATAGGGCTTGATTTTAGATGAATTTAGGCGCAAGAATCGCCTAAATCGGTGTTCAAACGAAGAAAATATGTGGTATTTAGTGGCTAAGGGGGTAGCATTGAATTTTCTGGAGAGTTGAAGGGGGTGGAAACGGACTTTTTCTAGATGACTTCTAGTTTGGCCCATGGGGAAAATAAAACCTGGGCGGGTGTTGGCTTTTCGCTCGGGTGGTCCACTCACGCTCGTGCGTGGAGTGGTCAACAGGACCATTGGGCCGGCCCACACATGCTGGCGGGGTGGACGGTGGGGCTAACGGCTATCGGTGTGGGGTCCACCCAATACTAAGAGAGGGTGGGGTGACGGTGTCACCGAGGTGACAGGTGTGTGGACCGGCGTGGACCGGTACGATTCGGCTGGACCAACCGGCGGGATTGGAGTGCTGTTTGCCATCGGTCCTCGCCGTTGGTGACGGTTTGGTGGTGAGGATGGCCGGGTGACATGGAGGTCGTCGAGGCGATTATGGTGACGGGGTCAAAGGTGTGGGTAGGTGGGTGGAGCGGGGTTGACCATGGTGGTGGTTTGGGTATGCTTGTCAGTGGAGGGGGGCTCTCGCATGGCGGCGGTGTTGGTGGAGGTGGAGAGGGGCGGCGAGGTGCCGTGGCGGTGGCAAGTAGGAACGTGGGCCTTATGCCGGCTCAAATCAAGCAAGAAGGCACCATGTGTGATGAATTTGGGGTGGCGGCACCGGGAGCCAAGTGGGGAAGGTTCGCAGTGTTCGGCGCCCGGGTCGAGTGGATCCTGGGGCTATTCGCAGCGGGAAGGGGTGATGTGGGGAGGGGAAAGGTGGTGGTGAAGGGAGCACGTTGGAGGAGGAGAGCTCCACCGGCGACGCCATTTATAGGCTGGTGGGTAGGGGCTGAGCTTGGCACGACGGCGACGTGGTGCAGTGATGCGAGTGCCAAGCGGCAGCGCGATATGGTGATGAGCTGGTGGCGAGGCCAACTGTGGTGCGGCGGGGCTAGGGAGCCTACAAAGGTGGGGTTGGAGGCACTGTCGCGATGCGCGGCGTTGTCCGCGCGCGCGGTGCGCGTCTGGCCAAGGGAGGAAGAAGGGGAGGGAGTGGGAGGCTGACAGGTGGGGCCCAGGTGGCAGAGAGGGAAGGGGTGTGGTGTAGAGCTAGGGCCAAGGAGGTATTGGACAAAGGGGGGTTAGGGAGCAGGCCAGCCTGTGCTGGGCCGCTCGGCCAGTGTAGTGGGTCATATGCGTATTGGTCATGTCCCCATCGTTCTCCATTTCTTGGTTCTGAGTCGTCCCCAACTCAAAGTTATCGATGCTTGCGGAAGTAGTTGATGTTCTTGACATAATTGAACGTCGCTCCCCTTCTTAAAATAGTGCTTTAATTCATCAAATTGTTGCATAATAAAAGGAGATTTTAGATTTGAACAGATATAAACTCGACCATATATTATCCTTTACTATCATACTTGCCAATGACATAATAAGTATATTTAGATAACCATGGCAAATCATCATGCATAGAAAGCTTCTCATTCAAATTATTTAGATTACAAGGAATATCAGATTCAATATAACTCAAAGTATTGAATGAAGATAACAATTTCAGCTCATCTTGCAAACTAGTAATATGGAGGAAAGGTTTATTTTCAGCGCAAGTAATGGATTCGTAAGCAACAAAATCATGCCTATTCACATGTTGTGGTATAGAAATAAGAGATGAATCAGCACACAACCTTTCCTTGTCACATGGAGCAGCAAGATAATAATCATGTGACAAAGGTACATTAAGATAATGTTCCACTATAGATTGCTCTATAGCATGAACTGGGGACAGATTTGGTGCATCAAAAATTTCCTGACCTTGTGTGATTTTTGCACCCATGTCATTATATGTGTTTACATGCTTGGAGCAATGTTCATCCACCATTAGCATGTTGTCTCTCTTATCATTGATTTCAACGTCCTGCTCATGGTTAGTAGCAAACGAAGTATCCACAATATGTGTGTTGTGATATTCAACTTCAGCAAGACAACTATCATTTTAATTCGATTCTTCTCAATCTCACAAGCAAGGTCAATTAAATCATGCAGAGAATTATATTCCATATCAACAAGATTGTCCTGAATTTTCTTATTAAGACCCTTAAAAAAATGTATTTCAGTGGCTTCATTAGCTTCATCTAAATCACAATGCAACAATATAGTTTTGAATTTCTTATAATATGCCGTGATAGTTCTATCTCATTGTTTTAAGCGTTTCAATCTACTAAGGAACATTTCACGAAATAAATGGTCAAACTTTGTTTCCCAATTGATACCTGAAATTATTGATATGGATGTTTGCAACGTGGTGTAGCTCTCAAATGTCTTCATATTTTCCTTCCAAGCGGTGCTATACCCTGTCATTATTAGCAGAAAACACACAAAAAGTATATTTTCCTATCAACAACTATGTATAGGTCGTGGAATCACACACTCTCAAGTGTCTTAGCAAGCTCTTACGAGTGTTTTTACCGATGCAAAGCAATGGATGGTACAACCGGTGGTTGGTTCATGATACCGTGAGGGCGTGACGACACGATTGCAAAGGCTGAGCCTGTACTGAATCAGAAGTATGCATGTGGAGCTTTGGAAGGCTTTATATAGTAGCAAGGATTAGCATACTTTGAAATCAGATCTCAAAATTGAATAAATGTCCAAAGTACTTGTCAAAGTTATTGGCCTAAACTTGTCCTAGAACTAGCTCAAGCAAGCAAATCACACATGAAGCACAAGGACACAAAGGATGCAAGCACTTCTAATTTTTTCTTTCTTTTTCCCTTTTTTGTGCGACTTCTTTATGCACTTACCTTTTTATTTGCTACTTTTTCTCTTTCTTTCTTTGTTTCCTCAAAAGTTCCGCAAGAGTAAGATACAACTCCGAACTAACACAATTCTCTCATCTGTAAATCACATATTTTCTACCCAAACTTGCACAGACAATTTCGCAATTTTAATGACCTCAAATGCAAAAATGTATAGTACCAAAGTTGTAGCTCTACACTTTACCTTTTTGTTAAATATATGCAATACCTTTTTTGGATCAAGGAAGGAGGAGATATTGACCCCGAAATACAGACTATTCAAAAAATTCTGGGTAACGAATATATTTTCTCACAACTCGAATTAGGCCCTGATAACAACGTTTTCTGCACAACCAGCAGTTGACAAAGTTGTAGATAATTTCATAAGCTTTCCAGAAAGTACTAGAACACTAAAATTTGAGTTTGTATGTTGGAGATATCATCAAAATACCAAACTGGACAGAGAGGATTACGAATCGGATGCGACGACGTGGTGGAAAAGGACACGGTGACATGATGCAATAGTCAAACCAATCTAAGAACATGATATAACCAACAACAAGACGACAACTGTGGACACAAACTCAATGATGTGGAATCTAAAAACAAATTATGCAAAGGCTAACATGGCTAAGAGACAATATGAACTACAAACCCTAACTTGTATATGGCTTTTTGTGGACTATGGGATGAAGATGAAAAACAATCTAAACTAGGGTAAAGGGGTAAACCTGACAATAAACCTTGCTCTGAATACCACTTGATGGAGTATGGGATGCAAATGAAATCAATCTAAACTAAGGTAAAGGGGTAAACCTGACGGTAAACCTCGCTCTGAATACCACTTGATAGGGACGGGGGTTCCTGATCTTCCGTCAGGTAGAGGTAACTATCGATTTGGCGGAGGCACGACACACACGATCCGGCTTCCAGTCAACATGATTCGAACCATGCAATTGAAGCACCACATCTCCTCTAGTTATCAACCATGCACACACGATTTACCTCACCACGAAGGCTTATCCTTGCCTACAAATCAAAGAACACAAGCAAGAACATGATAGATGCAACTGAAATTGCTAGAAAGGATTAATCAAACGAATTGGGGTCTCACAAACCGGAGTGTTCTCCACGGTGAAACTGTTCTATAGATAGAATAATCTAAGCAAAACCCAAACCATAGCCTAATGACGACTATCGAATATATAAAAGAGAGAGGTCTAGGGGGTGGCCAAGGGGGTGGCCGAGCAACCTTAAGGCATAGATGGCCTTTGGGCCCAAAAACCGGTGTTGCAGCATCATTGTAGATTCTGGATGTCTGGTTGTTTCGACGATTCCTGTTGACTCCAAGCATATTTTGATGTGGAACTAGTTGGGTTGGAAACATTATATCCTTAGCTTTCCAACGATATGTAGAACGTCCAAAACGGAGCCCGTATGTGGCACAGGTGTCCGCTTTCGTGAGGCCTGCTCTAGGAGTCCAAACCGGCCTCACGAATAAATTAGAATTCAACGTGGATTATGTGTTAAACTCCATCTTCGCTTGGGCCTTGGTCATATGCGTATGGGTCATGTCCTCATCAGCTGCCCCAGAAGGATGAAGAGTTCTTGATAAGATACTCGAAAAATCTTTTGATGGTAGTAAGATCTAGAAGTCACCCTCACAACCACAAGATCCCCCTGAGCCCAGTTGCTCTGCAGAAGACCAAAACACCCAAACACTAGCTCCACTATCCCGTCAAACTCTTAGGATTGAAGACAACCATGAACCAAGCACGTCACAAGACACTTATAGAGTCAGTGCATCTGTGACAAATCCTCCGTCGGTCCCTCCGTTCTCGCTCGATGATGAGTTGTTCACGGGCTTTGGAAACGTATCTCGGTTACCCAAAGTGACTCGACACTTCCAAAGGACCTTTGAACCAGCATACCTATTCCCACATCAGATACACCAAATGAGAGAGGACCTACTCTGGCTTACAACTATAATAAATCGGGAATGGCTAGAAGAGAGACGGCTCGACACGAAAATCATTAGGTTCTACCTAGGACCAACTCTTGTTCCTGGCCATGTATCCAAAATGCTCTCACAAGTTATTCTCTATGACCCTCGAGTAGGGGTGAACATCATTCTTAAATGTATTGTTGACACTTGCTTCCCCACTCAACCACGATCAAAATCTGACATTCGTTTGAAGTGGAACAAGAACAAACCGTTGGTGAATCATAGAGTCATTTAGGTCATACTAGTTACCTTATGGGACAAGCGAATGTTCTTAGATTTCCACATCTTCAACACACCTAAAGGGCCTATGCTATTCATATTAATTGGGCTCCCTATTGCTTCCCTATTCAATGCAACCACAAGTCTAGGGTAGCTACAGCTTCAGTTTGGTAAAGAAGTGCTAGAAATTGCTATGAGTTGAGCACTGAATACCTAGACAGAGTCTAAACCAGAGGTTGATCCCCTAGAAGAAGTGATGGGTATTTCACTTGAGGAAGAGGAAGATCAACATAGCCTAGAGGAAGAGGCTAGCGACTTCACTACGGTAGAAGAGCCGCTCGAGTTCAAATAAGTGGGTGAATCTCTGCGGCCTGACCCCCCAAAAATAGAGCTTAAACAGCTATCGCCTAGCCTAAAGTATGCTTCCTCAATAGGAATCCGGACACACCTATAATCATCATCGACAAGCTGACTGAGAATGAAAGCCGACAATTGATCTCAGTCTTGGAGAAGTACAGATCAGTGCTTGGGTATTGAATTCAAGATCTGAAGGGAATCAGTCTTAACCTATGCACACATTGCATCCCCATGGAGGCCGAACTCCGGCCTACTAGGGAACCACAACAAAGACTCAACAATGCAATGAGAGAGGTAGTCAAGAAGGAGGTGCTCAAACTCCTACACACGAGTGTTGTTTGGGCTGTGCAATGCTCTAGCATCATTCCAGAGATGTATGATGGCCATATTCTCTGACCTGATTGAGAACATAATGGAAGTCTTTATGGATGAATTCTCAGTGTATGGCAAGACCTTTGATGGATGTCTAGAGAACTTAGAAATGGTTGACCTTGTCCTAGACCGGGTGAAATGTTACTTCATGGTTAGAGAAGAGATTGTGCTAGGACACAGACTATCAGAGAGAGGCATAGGGGTGGACCATGCAAACATTGAAGTAATTGAGCAGCTACCACCTCCATCAAACATCAAGGCACTCTGAAGCTTCCTTGGTCATGCAGGGTTCTATAGGAGATTCATTAAAAATTTCTCCTTTATAGCCCCGGCCGCTAACCAACCTTCTAGCCAAAGACACACCCTTTGTGTTCGATGATACATGCCTAGAAGCCTTTCACACACTCAAGAAGGCACTCGTCACAGCACCCATCATCCAACCGCCAGACTGGAATGCTCCATTTGAGATCATGTGCAATGCCAGCGACTATGTTGTAGGAGCAGTCCTAGGCCAGAGCAAGGATAGAAAACATCATGCCATATCCTATGAAAGCAAAATGCTTACTGGCCCGCAACTAAATTACTCCACCATCATAAAAGAAGTTTTGGCCATTGTCTTTGCCATTGATAAATTCAGA
Organism: Paspalum vaginatum; assembly: GCA_030272315.1. NCBI lineage: Eukaryota > Viridiplantae > Streptophyta > Magnoliopsida > Poales > Poaceae > Paspalum > Paspalum vaginatum. Next base: position 23,793,657 of record CM059015.1, on the reverse strand, counting down.
TCATACTTGATGGGAGCCAAAGTTATCATATACACAAACAATGTAGCTCTCAAATATCTCCTCACCAAGAAAGATGCAAAGCCACAACTAATAAGGTGGGTCTTGTTACTCCAATAATTTGACATAGAGATCAGGGACCAAAACGGAGTTGAAAATTCAGTTGCAGGTCATCTGTCACGAATGCAGTTTGAAGAAACGTCATCTTTCCCGATTGATGACTACATCAGAGATGACACCCTCCTAAAGGTCACAACATCCCAACCATGGTACACAGATCTAGTCAATTACTTGGTCATTGGATACGTACCTGAAGGAGTTGATAAGAGGAAACTAATTCACGACAGGCGATTCTATCTCTAGGATGACCCCTACTTATATAAACTCTGCGCCTACGAAGTACCCCTGATCGATGTCACTCATCTTCCTATGGAGGTCACTATGGAGCCTATCGGACTCATGCAAAGATTTGGCAAAGTGGATTCTACTAGACAAATATGTACGTTGATGCCAAGGAGTTTGTACGAAGGTGTCTGAGGTGCCAACACCGAGGAAACCTTAATCCAAGGGATGCTATGCCACTCACCAGCAACATTCAACTTGATGTATTTGATGTGTGGGACATAGACTTCATGGGGCCCTTTTGCAAGTGTGGAGAAAAAGGCTACATCCTGATCGCAGTGGACTGTGTCAAAATGGGTAGAGGCGCTGCCATGTTCCGCCGCAGATTCAAGACATTCAATCAAAATGTTCTATGATACCATCTTTCATCGATTTGGAACACCAAGGGTCATCATCAGCGATGGAGGACCACACATCATAGATAAAAGATTCAAGAGGTGCCTCATAGAACTCGGTGTAGATCACCGTGTTGCCACCCCTTACCACCCGCAAACAAGTGGCCAAGCTGAGACATCAAACAAGCAGATCAAGAACATCCTGTAGAAAACTGAAAAGCTATGGCAAAAAGACTGGGTATCCAAGCTACCCGACACTCTCCGGGTGTACCGCACAGAATATAAAAGTCCCATTGGCATGACACACATCAAATGGTGTACGGGAAGACTTATCATCTACTAGTAGAGCTTGAGTTCAAGTCACTCTGGGCGATAAGGAAGTGGCACATGGATCTCTAAGCCTCATGAGTGCAATGTTAGATTCAACTTGCTGAACTGGAGGAATGGAGGGAGAAGGCCTACCATATTGCCAAGCTTTACAAGGAGCGAACAAAACGATGGCACGATAAGCGCATCAAGATCAAGACATTCAAGCCGGGAGATAAGGAACTACTCTTTAATTCTCGCATTTGTTTGTTTGGTCACGGTAAGCTTAGAAGTAAGTGGGAAGGACCTTTCATGGTCCTTGATGCCGCCGATCATGGTGCCATCACCATCCAGGACGATGATGGGAAAATCTTTAAGGCAGACGAGCAACGCCTGAAAATTTTCCTAGAGCTCAAAATGCCACAGCTCGAAGAAGTGGACGTCTACGAGCTAGAAGAAGCGGCACGATCACACATCCAAGGTCTAGCTCTGACCTAAAACAAAGCCATATACACTACCAAGGTCCTTACTTTTATGTCTAATCTCACCTTTTGCTTCCATATCACCAAAATCTCAGCCAAAATCTAAAGTTTTCACGATGAAGAGGGTTTTCAATAGGGCAAAACTGACTCCTAGTCTGCCAAACAAGAGTTGGAAAGGCTGGCCGGCTCAAGAGCTAGGCCGCTAGGCCCCGGTGTGGTCGCCCGGCCAAAGGACCAGGCCGCCCGGCCCCTAGTGACCGCTCGGCCTCTCCACTTTGCCGCCCGGCCGCCTCCTTCGAATTTTGACGAGATCTGAACCCCAACACCTCGGGAACGTGGTTGAGTAGATGAGACTGAGCCGCCATAGACTTAAAGGCAAGAGTTCGACCCCCTTCTTGCACTCTCCTCACACCCATCTCATCTCCACCACAAAAACCTAACTCATGGCCTCTAACAACACCTCTCCTAAGAGCCTAGCCCTCACCTTGGGCACCACAGAGACCTACTCGCCAGCCTCCGATGATGAACTCATTCCGAGAGGGGTCATCCCGATCACGGACGACACGAACATACTAGACGTTGCACCGCTAGCCACCCGGCCACCCCCTTAGGCTGCCCGACCTCTAGGCAGGCCGCCCGACCAGGAGCGAGGCCACCTAGCCTCTCCTGCACGCTCTCACAGGGCAGGAAGGCCTCCGTGTGGTTTGTCCCCTACACCAGCCATAGCCAAGAAGGTGTTTTGGGCATATTCCTCTCGGCCAAAGGTCGGGAAGATCGGCCCCAAGGTGTCGGTGTGAAAACTCTTCCCGGATGATTCCGTGAAGGGCAATGGAGCATCCAAGAGCCTGAGATCACCTCGCTACACCATCTAGGGCAGAGTTACCCCCTCCGAGAAGTGGGGGAAGGTGTTGGTCACAATGCACATGGAGAATGTCCTTCAGGGGGATGCATCTATTGATGAGTCCATTGATTCAACTCCCCCCAGGAGGACTCTCCATCGCATCACCAAGCCCCCTCCGATCTGCACTCCACCAGTCATTTTGAAGAATCGAAGGAGGAGGAGAAAGAGACCATTGAGTCTCTTAAGTTGGAGATAAAAGCGCTGAAGCATGTACTGCATGCATAGACTTGAAGAGTGCTGCGCGGAAGGCAAGCTATGGAAGTGGGAGATCAATGACAAGTTAGTAATCCTTAGGAAGGGCTTCTCTTCCAAAGTTTGCCGCCTTGTAGAAGCCACGGGGCACCCCGAAGCCTCTGATCCACCGATGCCATAGATGCCCGGGCTTCATAATAATTTTTAGTATGGGCGCCCTTTATTTTCTTAGTGCTTAGGTTTTGTTTTATTTATTTCCTTCCTTCTATGAACAACGCCTATGTTTCTTTCATTTATTTCCACCATTAATAATTAGTTCAATAAAGTTTCATTTACCTTTGCTTTGAGTTCAAGTGTGGGGGGAAGGCACTCAGCCACCCCAATCTCCTATCACAAACCCTGCAGAAACGAATGAGAAACATGATATACAGGGTTCCACCACGCTACTCACAAAAACCTAGGACAAATAGAGCCGAAAGCTGGCTGCCCGGCCTCCATACTTGGTCGCCCAACCTATCACGTACCTGAAAAAATGACTCAGAACACTTCTCCACACAAGTTGATTAGTGCAAAGGGTGGAAGATCCAACATGTATGCCGCCCGGCCTCACCCTAGCCACCCGGCCTGGCAGGAGGTGGCTGACCCGTCCCCACTTCACCTTGCACCACAAACTAGGTATTAATGTGAATATTCCTAGTATGGTTCGTTACATTTCACTCTATATAGGAAACTTGATTAAAAATCTACTCTACATGATCATAATGCCAACATTTGTCTTTGCTTGTACAAACCTTACTCCCAAATTGCCCATGGATACCTTTTGATTAGGGCCCACTTTGATTTAAGATGTTGATTCATGATGTATGAGTTACATGGATACATAGCAGTGATCTCCCGCTAAGACAAAGAGTTTTGTTTTGCTAAAATAATAAAAATGAGCTCTACTCCAATGTTCTCAAGACACATGTCCTACTAGTGCCACAAATTAAAAATCTTATGCATCAAGGACATATCTGAATGGTTTGAACCTTATCAAATTTTGTACCATCAAATGTGTTAGAATCATTCGAGTTTTTTGACGATCACATGCACGGTCATAGCACAAAGTTCTAGCAAGTTGTGCTATGCAAAGATTCCAAATACCCCTCGTCAATCATGCAAAAAAAGAGAGGAAAACAGGCATGGAATTAAAAAAAGAGAAAAAAAGAAATATCATGACCTCTATCGCTTCAAAACGGGGAATAAAAAAAAGCACACCTACTTATAACTTTCCGCAACACTTGCACATAGCCAAGATCTTCGAGTTGATTCTTACTCTTTGCTTCGACACTTGATTTGTCTTGGCGATACAAACATGATAAGATAGTCTCTCTGTCCAACTCCACCAAAACTTAGATAAGGAGGAAAGGAAACACAAGGATCCTCATCCTTTGAGCGTTTGAGAGTTGATCTTGAGAACAAAGGAATGTAGCACTATACCTTTTGAAAACGAAAAACCTCTTTTGCTCTTAGCTAGGAGAAAACTAATGTGATACCTAGAACTTATTCTTAGTCTCAACATCCCAAAATCAAAGTGTAGCCACCATTGAAATCCTGGGTATGATGAACCAATTTGGGAGTAACCTTTGTGCTTGCTAAGACTATGGTTGCTTTATGCTCACTACACCATGCTTAACTCTCGATTGCTCGAGGACGAGCAAAGATGTAAGTGTTGGGGGTGTTGGCGGTTGTTATAATCCATTTCGACCACCAACATTTCATATTCCATGGGTAATTTTTATGCAAAGTTCATACATTCCAACCGGTTCCACTGGTTGTGTACAAAGATCATGCAGAAACATAGGTCGTGATGCAAATATGTTCAAAACATGGTGAAACAAGGTGCAACAATGGAAGGTTGGACTTTGGGTAACCATACCCGAGCCACCTAGTCAAGTCCCCTAGCCGATCGGCCAGTTGGGCAGGCCACCTGACCCTCACTCAGGTCGCCCGGCCTCCCTCAACCTCTCAGCACCAAGGACCGGCGTTAGGAACTAAGTCCTAGGCCGCCCGGCCCACCTCCTTGGCCGCTCGGCCTGTAAATTGCTCCAAATGCTGAGCCATTCAACCTGCATGCAACACACAATGTGTCAAGTCAAAATCCAAGGTTTAATCCAAGAGATCAATGCAACACACCCTAGAAGCCCTCCACCTCACCGATCCAGCCCATGGATTAGTGAAGTCAGTGAACCACGAGAGTGTTATCTGATGGCTAAGCAAGAAACACACACCAAATCCAACGATCAAGGCAAAATCACACAAGAATAACTATCACCTACCTTACCCCAGTGACCAGGAGCGTCGGATGGACAAGTGCATCAGAGGGCCGCTCGGCCGTGGAGCTGGCCACCCATCCAAAGGACTTGGCCGCCAGGCCCCTACCTGGCTGCCCAAGCTACCAAGTGTCCCTCTAGCCACCAACATAACCTCCACAACTGCCTCTTAGTAGCTATAAATACCCATGAAGTCGTGGTGAGTGAGTGTGGTGGAGTGGTAGAGTAGCACATAAGGTGTGATGTGTGTAGTGTTGGAGAAGTAAAGTTTTTCCTTAGCTTGTAGAGAGAATGCCTCTTGTATCAAGGAGAGTAGTGAGGTGAATAGTGAGGGAGTGTGATTTCTCTTTGCTCCTAGGCTTGTAATCTCAGAGGAAGGATATTCAATTCCAAGATTGAGTAAACTTCCTTGTCCTCCTCCTTTGTTATTTCATTCTTGCTTTACTTTTATACTTAGTCTTATACTTGTCTATTCACGGGAACCTTGAGCTACAGTTTTGGTGTCCATGTTTACATGACAAGTATAGCGCTTTGCATGCTTAGTATAGTAAGGTGATATAACATATGTTGAGAACCTTCATCTCTGTCTTTTACTCAACATTGCTAGCTTCACTAGTTCGGTTGGTTGTGTTGTGTGTTATTACACTCCTTGTTCCTCGTGGAGTCGATACCCCGGAAAACTCTCAGGTGAAAGGCTACAATGCGTTTTCTGTGCGCTTGCGGAGTTACATGTAATAGGCTAAGGAACGCCAATGGTGAGATGATAGGGCACTACTCAAAATGGTTTTAAAAAAAAATTAAATTTGAAAGCAATATGATATGATGTGATGGAAAGATGACACCTGGCGGAGATATGGGTATATTAAAAAATGATGATGATTATGTGGATGGTTTGGTGGACTCCGCCCGAGTCGTATAAGGCCCGTCCGCTATTTGTCTGCTGATCGGCATAACATTGCTAGAATGCTTATCCAGGATATGCGACCGGTGAAAGTCTTACTTGTGCCATCTGAAGAATCGAGACTTGTTCCTACCATGGGGCCTTGGGGCACTTGACTCATGGGAGGGCTGACCTGGTACACCGTGGTATCACTCCATGGGGGCTAAACCTAGGGAAAGGCGGGTTGGAATCAAACTTGGGATGGGACAAGTGGAGATGGGGGATATACGTGGGAACGCGATGGCTAATAAGCATATACCCCTGGCATGATAGTTGTTCCTTGGAATTAAAAATCGATTCGAATCGTTGATGCTCACCAGGTATGAGAATGACAATATCACTATAGGGCAACGTAGTAAAAACTTCAATTTGTTATTTATTTAATCATGCTTTTATATATTACGTGTTTGTTCTTGTATGTTTACATTTCTACAAGTTACCTTATGATGGTATATGAATTTAGATGATGAGATATATGGATTATGGATCATGATGATAATTATGTTGAATCAAATGAGGCTTTTGATTTTAAAATGAATGAAACCTTGGAAGTATGGACTCACTTCTAGTAAGCTTATGCGGGTTAGAAGTCAAGTCCACAAAAAGCCTTGCATATTCTCAAATGTGTCGGGCTGATACCGCCCATGGGTATGTCCTACGAGTACCCCCACGTACTCATCCTTTGTTGTTGATAAATTTTTTAGGTACATGCCAGGTTGTAATCGAGGATGGCAACGATGGGCTCGATGTCATGCCTTGATGTTTTACTTCCGCTGTGCATTTGCATCTATATTATGTTACGTTTCCCGCTACGAGTTTATTTTGAAACTCTATTTCGATATGATGATATGTCATTTTTAGAAAAGGATTTGTAATAAATTAAGCTATGTTTTTATGAAATGTTAGGTTGTTGTCATTGTAGTGACTCATTCGAGAGCTTGACGTGTATGATGTCAGCATCCCTAGGTGATGGTTACTGTTGCCGCAGGAAACCGGTGGGCAGTGCACCAACGGGTCAACACAATGTGAGCCGGGAGGTGTATGTGGACGTAAAGGGTCGCTCCTCCTTGCTGCGGCTCCCACTCGACTAAACGGTTAGCCGACTGCCGGTCACGGTGGTGGTTAGGCATGCCACCTGGCTTGACCTTACAGCCAGGAAGGTGGTGGTGACGGTGGTCGACTCCTGTTCTCTCTGCATAAACAAACAAAATAGGGTAAACGTTAAATACTAGCCGGATCGCTCGGATCGGCTCTCTCGCGTCGGGTCTTGACATCGGAAACCTCCATTGATACTCCATGAGCCGATCCGACATTGCTCAGGCGATGTATAAAAGATATATGGAAATAAGGTGATCTGCTTACCCAGATCAGATCTAGAAACTAGTGTAATAAACGAACAGAGTATTATGGCTGGCTAGAAACCGATCGAGATGCGATAATGCACGGGATTCAAACAGATGAAACAGCATCAACCTAAGTAAGCCTCTTACGATTATGCAAATCTAGCAACGTATGGCGATGGCTTGATGATGCACATATTGCAAAAATGTGATAACATTGGAGGATAGAATGATAGTAAAATGTGCACGATCCGATCTACATCATGAAGCATAGAAAATAAATAAATCGAGTCGATACACGTGATAACTAGTAGATCTTGCCAACAACAATGCTTAGTACAAGATCTACCATAGGCAGAACGCTGTAATGCCCTACCAACATCTATGGAAGAAGTCGATAGAGCAGCATGGCGATATACCTTGAAACCCTAACTGCTTAGGGGTGGCGATGCGCCGATAGAAGGTGGAGAAAACCGCTGTTGACGAACGTGAGTAGTCTCTATTTATTCCGCAAGTACGAGTACATATTTATAGTCTGCAGACTTGGATAGCAAGTCCACCCTTTCCTAATGTATCTCTTGATCCTAACTAAACTAGAGTCCCGATCGGACTCCCTACCAAATAAATATCTCTCCTAAAATACACGGGCATTTAGCCCAAAAGGAAAAATACATGCTATCTCTCCCTTCCATAGCTCAACTCCTAGACCAAAGCGATTTAGGCCCATTATCCTGGGTCAGCTAAATCTTGGCGCCAACAGTTACATTAAGTGCTCTTTTGGGTAGCTCGACGAACGACTAGGTTTGATTTGATCTAAGTGCAATGCGGGCCATGTGGTGGCAGGTGTGCTTAGCTTGGATTAAATTGGCAGTTCTGCCATAGTGTACTTTTCTTGCATAATTGGTAGGCTTAGGTTGTGGTTACTTTGATCATTCAAGTCTTGTTATTCTTGCCGGTGCTATAATCCAACCAATATGCTAGGCTCTGGTTCGGTCCTCTCCTCTGATCTAGGATGACTTATTGTTATTCAAGCTTTGCTTGCATACATTTATAGCATGACATCCTCTCCACGTAGATTTGCTTGGTAATTTCACTCGGTGATAGCGTGTAGTGTGCCTATGTATCCTAGGATGGTCGTTCAGGAGGCCTATAGGCATTATCTAGGTTCTCTTTTGGTGGCCAACTATCTACCCCTGGCTCCTCGAGGGTGCTAGAATTTCGCTCGACGCAAGACCCTGACTTGTCTGCTTGATTTTCCTAAGTTAGCCATGACAGAGTCTTTGCAGCCGAATAGAATAGAGTTTGTGAACTTTATCTCACTCGTTGTCCTCCTAGGCAACTATACCTTTCTATCAATATCTTTGGTGGCTGACTTACCTCCTACTAAACACTTGTTACTTTCACGCTCACCCCTGTTCAATCACTAGTTGGTACAATTTATCTAAGTTTACACTTCGTTCAGTTTGAGTTTATTCAATTATACTCTCTGGCCTGCCGCTTCCTTGTGGGAATTTATGATACTCGAAATACTTTGGGTGAAAGGCTACACCAGTCTTCGTGTGCTTACAGAGTAAAATTTGTTTAGGCTAAGAGACGCCAACAGCCGCCTGGTTCCAAACCAACAATGCTACCCAATTACGATGGTCAATCGAATCCGAAGCAATTCTTGTTGAGCTATGAAGCCACTGTGGCCTCTTTCGGAGGGAGTACAGCTATCCTGGCAAAGTCTCTAGTCGTGATGTTGCAAGGTGTTGCACAAACACGGTATTCATCACTGAAACCTGGAACAATCAATTCATGGCAACAATTAAATGAAGCTCTAGCCACGAATTTCCAAGGGTTCCAGACGCAAGTAGTAACATCTCAAACATAGTTTCCATGCAAACAAGATCCCAGTGAGTCCTTGTAGAGCTACTTCTGAAGATCTCTGAACATGAAGGCACAAGAAATAGGGGGTCTCTGATGAATTTGTCATTGATGACGCCATCAATGGGCTTTGAACTAGCCAGTGTGCACAATACTTTGCTAGGAAACCTCCAAATCATTAGCTGAACTATGTGAAAAGGTGGATCAGTATTGCTGAGCAGACAATGACCTTCGCCTAAGACAGCAAGAACATAACAAAACAAGAGAAGCAAATCAGAAGTTCAATAGGCACAACAAGTCGAGCTTTGGAGCATCTAAGGAGCCCTGAAGCCAAAATGTATTCAATGTTGATGAAGCCAAACCTGAATTCAAACAAGAAACAAAGTCATATAGAGGGGGATATGGTTTCAGAGGTGGCCAAGTGTTGGCGGTCATTATAACCTATTTCGACCACCAATACTTCATGTTTCAAGGGTGATTTTTATGAAAGGTTCATACATATTAACTAGTTCCATGAGTTGTGTACAAAGATCTTGCAGGAACATATGTCACAATGCAAATACATGCAAAACATGGTGAAACAAGGTGCAACAATGGAAGGTTGGACAAAGGGTGACCAAACCCTGGCCATCTGGCCAAGTCTCTTGGCCGTCTGGCTAGGTGGGTAGGCCGTCGGCCTCAACCTCTCTGCATTAAGGACTAGCGCTAGGGACTACGTCTTAGGCCGTCCAGCCCAACTCGTCGCCCGACCTGTGATTGTCTCTAAACGCCACAAATTTTGACATGCATGCAAGAGATGTAATGTCAAACACAACTCCACATTGGCAACCAAAAGAGGAAGCACAAACACCCTGGAAGGACTCCACCTCATCAATCCCGGCCTTGGATTGGCTAAGTCAGCAATCTAGGGTAGTGTCATCCAATGGATAAGTAAGAAATACAAAGACAATCCAATGTTCAAGGCAAAAGCACACAAGAATAACTGTCAACCGCCTCGACCAAGTATCGTGGAGCATTGGATGGAAAAATTCGATGCATCCAAGGGCCGCTCGGTTTTGATCCAGGCCGCCCAACCTAGGAGACAGGTTGCTCGGCCAAGTGGAGGCCACCCGGCCTACCATGTGCCCCTCCTTAACTGACTTAACCACCAGAACTGACCTTTGGAAATCAATAAATACCCTTGTGGTCATGGTATGTGGTGTGGTGTGTGGTAGAGTAGCACTTGAGAGTGTGAAGTGTATAGTGTTGGAGAAGTGAAGATTTCCCTTAGCTTGTAGAGAGAGTGCCTCTTGTATCAAGAGTAGTGAGGTTAAGAGAGACTGGGATTTCTTTTCATTCCCAGGCTTGTAATCTCAGAGGAAGGATATTCGATTCTAGGATTGAGTAAAGTTCCTTGTCCTCCACCTTTGTTATTTCATTCTTGATATACTTTCATACTTAGTCTTATGCGTGTTAGTTTACGGGAACCTTGTGCATGCTTATAGTATTAGCTATGTAGTGTTGCTTGCTCTTCTGGTTCATTAACAGTTTAGTAGTGAACTCACCAAGCATAATGGTGTTTGTACTTAGAGTTGGTCGGCTATCTCATGCAGCTCTAGTTGGTAGGCAAATTTGGTGATAGCTTTTGTGTTCTCAGTATTCCGATCCCGTACGTTCGGATAGACTCGCTGACGATATAGCCGAATCCTGGAGCATACACCTTTCTCAGACGGGTATTCAGCACTCTGGTGCTTGGCAGTGGTTCTACAGCTTTGGTGTCTACGTCTAAATGACAAGTATAGTACTTTGCATGCTTAGTATAGTAAGGTGACTAAACATCTATCGAGAACCTGCTTTTCTGTCTTTTATCCTCTACATTGCTAGCTTCGCTAGTTCAGTTAGTTGTGTTTTGTGTTATTATACCTCTCATTCCTCATGGATTTTGATACCCCGAAATACTCCTGGGTGAAAGACTACAATGTGTTTTCCATGCACTTGCGGAGTTATATCTAACAGGCTAAGGAATGCCAACATCGAGGCAAAAGAAGCTTCGGAGGAAGGCCACCGAAAAAGATTTTTTGCATATTTTGTGGAGAAGACAAGGGACACACCACCAAATACTGTGAAATCACAATACAAAAGGAGTTAAGTGAACAGGCATCACAGGTTGTTTCGAAGGACACAAATCTTGTGCAACAATATTGTCCAATCAACTATGCAATTCCTAACATTCACACTTTGACATTTGGTCAACAACAAGCTTCCCTTTTCCACCTTCGAGGCCTCCACCAGCTCTGACTTATCCTCCAAAACAAGCTCTGCCTCCTCCACCCCTAGGGCCACCACCACAATAGCAATGGTCCCTGAGTTCTTCAAATCAATATCAATCACAAGCTCCACACAGTTACACTGTCTTGCCTTTACAGCAACAACCCTTTCAAGACAAGCCAAAGGAAGAAGAAGCTGCCGAAGCACAGACTGTTAATAGCATGGTACCTATTTCGAAGCATATATACCCCATCACCAGGGGATCAAGCTATGAACGTGAGTCAAAAAAGTAGAAAAAGGAGTTCCATAGAAGAGTGCATCACATCGGGGTCCAAGGCCCATACATCAAAACCAAATGGTCACACATGCCAATCACGTTTGATCAAAGTGACCTTCCGGTAAGTACTACGCACATAATGACGCCATGGTCGTAGACTGTAAAGGGTATGTGATTCATGATGTTCTAGTGGTCTAGTGGAAAATGGCAGTGCGGCTGACATCTTAATGGCAAAAGCATTTCGGCAAATGAACCTCGGCGATCTAGCCTTAGAACCCGCCACAAATCCCTTGTGTGGCTTCAGTGGGAGAAAATTGGAAGCAGTGGGAAAATCACTTTGCAAGTATCCTTCGGACAGATTCATAATCCAAGAACAGAATGCATCACATTTGATGTGGTCGGTGTCAATTACCCATACAACGCAATCCTTGGAAGAGTAAAAGCTGTCCTACATCCAGCTTATCTGGTCATGTAAATGCCTACATACAAAGGAGTAATCTCAGTCTACAAAAGCCAAGAAGACGCCAGAAGTGTAGAAGGAAATTGGTACCCGGGCAGTAAAAAAATACATAATATCAAAAAAGAAAGCAATAAAAGCCAACAAGAGACAATTGTCAAAGAAAAAGCAAGACCAATTGAAGCACCGAAGCAAGTCACTCTCGACAAAAATAGATTAGATCAAACAGTGCTGGTAGGGGCTCAGCTCACAGAGCAAGAAGAGCAAGAATTGATAATGTTCCTTAAGAGAAATAAGGATGTATTTGCTTGGTCTGCAAAGGACTACTGCAGTATCAACCACACCATCATCAAGCATGCACTAAATGTGGATCCGTCAATAAAACCCAAGAAACAAAAATTGAGGAAAATGTGAGAAGACAGGGTTGAAGGGGCAAAATCTGAAGTCAATAGTTACTTGAAGCTGGAGTCATCAGGCCAATCAAATACCTAGAATCGTTAGCAAATGTTGTGATGGTAAAGAAACCAAGTGGAAAGTGGCAGATGTGTATTGACTTCACTGACCTCAACAAGGCATGTCCGAAGGATGAATGTCCTCTACCACGTATTGATAGGCTTGTCGATGCAATTACGGGATCCGAATAGATGAGTCTGCTGGATGGGTACTCTTGGTATCTAATAAAGGAGTAGGGTCCCGATCTTTCGAGAGGTATGGATAAGTCGGTTTAGAGGTGGAGATCACGACGTTGGTGAAGAAGGCTCTGAGCAAAATATCAAATCCTTGCAATCACTACACCACTGCTCTGATTGTTATCGACCGCGTGCAATGCACAATCGACCTCACCAAGAAGGCTATCATTTCTGCAATGCAACTGAGAGAACACAAGCAAGAATGAGGAATAAACGCAATCAAAATTAATCTTGTGCACAAGTTGTGGTTTCACAAACCTATGACGGCAAAACTGTTCACGACAGAATAATCTAAGCAAAACCCATTTAATCTAATGATGGCTACAGAATATACAAGAGAGAGGTCTAGGTGGCGGCCAAGGGAGTGGCCGAGCAACCCTAGGGCGTACAAGGCCAGTGGACTCCAAGTTTATTTGGGCCAAGGAATAGATGGGTTGGAAAGCTTACGTCCTTGGCTTTCCATTGATATGTAGAACACCCAAAACGGAGTCCGTATATGGACTAGGCATCCGTTTTACTGAAGCCTACTCCTACAATATGAACCGGCCTCTCGAATAAAGTGGACCTCAACTCGGATTGGGCTTCAAACTCTATCTTCTCTTGGGCCTTGATCTTATGCATGTTGTATATGTTCTCATCATTCTCCCCTTCTTGGTTTTGAGTCATCCCTGAGTCAAAGTCGTTGATGCTTGCGGAAGTAGTTGCTATGCTTGACATCATCCAACTTTGCTCCCCTTCTTGAAATTTAGTTTGTTGTGACACAACAAACAAAGAACAAGGGGAACTCAATGTGATATGATTAGCATTAGCGTAGCCCTCTAACTGATCACATTCTCCAATAGAAAGAGAGTTCAAATTTGATGTGATATAAACATGATGCACCATATATTCCCTTTTGCAGTTATATTGTCCAATAACACGATACATGTTTCTAGACATCCATGGCAAAGTAGAAATGAAAGAAAGTTTTTCCTTCAAACTATTTAGATTACAAAGAACATCAAATTCTATATAACCCAAAGTATTTAGAGAAGTCAACAATTTCAGCTCATCTTGTGCACTACTAATTGTAAGAAACAATATATTTTCAACACAAGTATTTATTCCCAATGCATAAGTATCATGTTGATTACCGTGATGTGATATAGGAATAAGCAAAGCATTATGGCATATCTCTTCTTTATCAGAAAAAACATCAAAATAATTATTTTGTGACAAAGACAAATCAAAAATAGACTCCACGATTGAATGATCTACGTTAGCTTGATTTGTAGCTAAACTTGGCACATTAAAAATTTCCTCACCTTGAGGGATCATAGCACCCATATCATTACCGTTATTTACATGATCGGTGCACTACACAAGCACAGAAAAGAAGCTAACTCATGTTCATTCTCCTTATCAATGTCACTATGTAACATAGCAATGTACAAATCATTAGAATATTCATTAACAGAACGATTGCCTTGATAAAAAAGTTACAATTTCTTCTTCAAATCACACTTATAAGCAAGAGGAATAAAATCACTACGAAGAACGTTTATACTTAAACCATGTAGAAGGATCTTGACCAAGTTTAACTAAACTATTCCACGAAAGCATAGCGTAGCCAGTAAATTCACTAGTAGCATATTGAACACGCTGAGCAGCATGAATCATCAGTATATGAACCATCAAAGGGAGGAATTTTAAATTTGACCTGCGTAAACTGGTTATCATAACCACATTTATTACCTTTAGTGCCGCGACGTGGAGGTGGTCGTTTACCCTTTTTACCTGATCGCCAGTCTTGAGGAGCGTCACTAGAGGCAGCAACTTTGTTGTCCGCATTGTTAAGCCGAGTCGCCAAATTATTTACCGAAGCACGCAGATCGTTCATGACTGGAGCAAGTTCCTTCCTGAAATCACCAATGTGTTTTAGTTTATAGGACCAACATTCAAAATGCCCCAAAAGACATCAATCTTCAGAAGACAACTAAAATCTGAGAAATTGTGAGGCTTTTTTTGCAACACCATATCATAATAGCAATTACAAGACAAGTAATATTAGAGTAGTGATCAAAGCTTGATCCAATCATTGAAGCTTGTAATGAGTACAACACCAGTAGTGTCTATTCCTTAGATGACAAGCTTTCACCAAACATAGTATTAGTATGACAATCAAGGTGGTCCCTCACCTTAAATTTTTGACGGGCTTCCTGCTGCTTCTTAAGGACTTCATTTTTTTGTGCACATCCATCTTTGCATATCTGATGAGGACATCACTCCTATGATTATGCAAGGACCTATTACAAGAGCACATGCAAGACAATTGAACCAACAGGTGAGCTTGTTCCTAAGTGCTCGTACATATACTTGTGAGGATGGTATGCTACCTAATGTTATGGTTGATTATATTGTACTTAGGAACTTAGGAGAGGACCATGAAGGCCTTGGAGAACAGCTCGGACCAGGAGGAGGGCAAGAAGAACGTCCAAGTCAAGATGGAGGCCCAATTCTACTCGGAGTCGACTTCCACGGCCTACAGGACCAGTCATCAGTAAAATCATCGGCCAGGCCACAAACGGACTCCAATTTTGATGATCCACATATGCCTGGAAAGCTAAGAAGATAACCTTTCCAATGCCACTGGTTTCAGGTCATATGGAGCTCGGAGTCATCAGGAATTCACATCGCAACTTAGAGATCAGAATCTGTCCAGGGGCTGTTTTCCCTCTTTTTGGGCTGTTGGCCCATGTATCATCTTGGAGTCCACCATAGACACGTCTAGGCCTTGTTGGTTGACCTAAACTCTATATAAACAGTAGCTACCGCCCAAGTTAGAGTTTGGGTTTTGCTTAAGAGTATTCTGTCGAGAACAGTTCGCCGTGTATCGGTTTGTGAAAGCCCAACTTGTGCAACTCAATTGTTTTCCGCGTTCTTGCTGGTGTTCTTCTGTTGCATTGTAGGAACAATAGCTTTCTTGGCGAGGTCAATTGCGTGTGTCACGTGGTCAATAACCATCGAAGCGGTGGTGTCGTGATTGCAAGGATTCGAACCTTTAGCTTGGAGCCTTCATCACCAACGTCGAGTCTCCACCCCTAAACTGACGTACCTCACGGAAGATCGGGCCTATCCCATATCAATTGGTATCAGTTTTCAGGTTACCCATTAGGTAATTCCGTTTATCCTTTAGATTAGTTTTGTTTTCATATACCTACAGTCCAGAAAAAGCCAAAAAAATCCGCTGTCCCATTACCTATATTGCCGCAATAGTCGCTTTCAGTTTGCTTTGTTGAGTTTTTATCCTTTGTGGTTGAGTTCGTTGCTGGTTAGGGTTTGTTCTTCGTTGTTGTGCTTGTCTTTCATCCACCGCCGTGAAACCCATCCATCGCTGTGAAACCCTAATTTGAGGTGTCGTCGGTAAAACGGCTGTAACTTTTCGCTCCGAACTCGGAATCGGGCAAAAGTATACATTTCCAGAAACGGCAGAAAATTTCGCATCTCATCGTCCTCGCTTTGCCAGGTTTGCCACCGTTATTTTTGCAAAAATCGGCCTGAAAAATAGGGTTCTCGGGCCCTGATGTTTCTGCACCCTTGTGTTTGACGTGCTTTCTCTCACAGTTTTGGCTCCACAGCACACATGTGGTTTTCGTTTGTTCTAAATTTTTTGTGGTACTTCCTGTTATTAAAACAAAAGTGTCAAAAAATAAGTGCAAAAAAGGTAAAAAACAAGTAAAAAAAGAAAAGAGTTGCAGGAAAGGCTTTTGTTGTTGGTGCTGTTTCCACCTCCGGGTTGCCCGGCTATGGGGGCACTACACTTGCCACCACCAGCCCACCGGCGAGTACCCTCGCAGCCGCCACAGCCCCCACCACCAATGCCACCTTCCCCATCACAGCCACCGTCGCGTTCCGTGCCAACACCACCGCCGCCACATTCCCTGCCACCACCACCCGCTACCGATCCATCTAATTCCCTTTCCGCACTCACCGTCGCCTATTCCTAAGATCACACCCGTGCCGCAGACCCACGTTCATACCACGCCCCCGCTCTACCACATCCCGCCACTACCATCTTCGTCCGCTCCCCTGATCACCACTGCTCCCATACTCACCCACACGCCCCCACTTCCAAATGTCTCCACCCTAAGGTACCACAAGTTGGAGTTTCCTACCTTTGATGGCAAGGAAGATCCCCTGGGCTAGCTCAATCGCTGCCAGCAGTTCTTCCTTGGCCAGTGCATGTTGAAGGCCGACAAGGTGTGGCTTGCCACCTACCACCTCACCGGTACAGCTCGACAATGGTACTTCATTCTCCAACGCGACAGGGGCATTCTGTCTTGGGACTGGTTCAAGGAACTCTGCAATCAGCGCTTTGGTCACCACATTGACACAACACGATGGGCGAGCTCGCTCATCTGCAGTTTCGGTCGATGGTTCGACGATTACCAGGAGCGTTTCTAGTCGCTCCTTTGCCACATCGACTCCATCGCGCTGGCGCTGCAAGTACAACTTTTCATGGCCAGTCTTCCTGATCAAATTTGGATCGATGTGGAGCTGATGAACCCGCCTGATCTCAACACCGCACTTAGCCTGGCTCGCGCATACTAGCGTCGCTCACTGGCACTCAAGCCGGTGCCTCCAACGACATCGAATCGCCCCCCTGCAACACAAGCGCGCCTACCAGCACCGACAACACCTTCATCCACAGCTAAACCGCTAAACACTAGTGCGAACTCGGTGCCGCACCCACGACCGTTCAAGCGTCTCGTACCAGCAGAGATGGTCCCCCGTCTCCTTGATTTGGCACATTCCACGGGGCATGAGGGCTCCCAGAAGACACTCTGTCGCCTGCGTGCCAGCTTCTTCATACCACGGGATCATTCATTGGTACGGGATTTTGTCCGAGCTTGTGCAACTTGCCAGCAGAACAAGACAGAAACTCTTCACCCTGTGGGACTGTTGCAGCCATTGGAGGTACCCTCGGTGGTCTGGGCTGACATTTCACTTGATTTTGTGGAGGGACTGCACAAGGTCAAAGGAAAATCAGTTATCCTCACCGTGGTGGATCACTTCTCTAAATATGCGCATTTCTTGGCATTGGGACTGAGAGCCAATGGACCAGCTCCATTGCCTCTGGAGTGATGAGTGATTGTCAACAGAAGCCAAAGACCCAGAAGGACTTGGGCACAAGACCTCTGATGGACAGGAGGCCCTCCGATGGACTGGAGGTATATAGAAGCCCTCCGAAGGACTGGAGGCATGCTCGATGTCGGTCGGCCATGGGAGTTCGGTACATGGAGGAGCGGCACGGTGACGGCAGGAGTAAGACCTCTGAAAGACTGTGAGGCGACCCCGATGGACAGGGGATGCCGGGTGCCACCGCAGTGCTTGCAACCCGAGTGCATGGCGTGAAGACGGGCGAGGGCGTTGGCCGATTCGCTCAAATCTGCCACCCTACCACCAAGTTACCAGATTCGGCGAATGGGCTCATTCTCGCCGAGATAGAGTGGAGTGGGCCGTTTCAGGCACAGGAAGGAAACCCTAAAGTTTCCCAGTTTCTGACTTCAAAACCGGGGTTTGATTGGTGGATTTGGACTACTGGTCATGTGGACGCCATCCGGGAGATAGCTTGCAGGCAAAGAAGATCAAGACTCCATCGCGATCGTCCGTCCCCGAGAAAGTTGAGTCTTTTCTGTTTTGGCCCCTATGGGCGTTTCTGTAATATAGGGGTCTTAGTGTAAAATGTGTCGATTAGTCCTGGGCTATAAATACCTATGTGGCTGGTCATTTAGATGACTCTTCCACCTCTAGAAATCCTAGGCTTAGTTTCCAACCAGCCAAGAGCTTAGAGTGAAAACCGGGTGCCAGTCTAGGATTTGGAGTCCCCTAGGGCTAGTACTTTGCATTAGTGGGAGGATAAAGGGTGGTAGGCTGAGTTGAACCTTGTAAGCACTTATTTCCACATCTAATCAAGGCAAGATTCATCCCCAAATCGTGCTCATGTGTGCAGCCATCTCCTTCCCCTTTTTCTAGTTGGATTTTGGATGAAACTCAAAGGCTTTTGGTGATTTGCTTTGCCCATGAGTTAATCCTGTTCTTTTGGCTCTTTTGGACTTGCTAGGACATGGAGATTATGACTTAGATCATCTCAATCCTGCTGGATTGCCACGAGCAAGTCCCCTTGAGTTTTCCCCTTTCTTGTCCTAAAGATTGACATCTCACGAGATTTGAAATTCCCGCTGATCCTTTGGTCATTTTCCGTTGATCTTTTGGGTAAAGCTTTGGAATAGGGTACAGATAGCCTGTGCAAAATCTCGTGACGATTGGACAAGATTTGGTCAGTTTTAGATGTGAAATCCCCATTTTCCGCAACTCTACCAAACAATCCGGCAGGGCCACCGGACAGTCCGGCAGAGCCCATCGGATAGTTCGGTGTAGGGGTCTGCCCGTGGCTTCCCACCGGACAGTCCGGCAAAGGTCACCGGACTATCCGGTGCCACCGGACACTCCGCCTCCTGCCACCGGATAGTCCGGCTCTGCTAGGGTTGCAGCTGCATTTCTGGTGTTTGCTTCTTCCGCTGCATTTTTGCTTCAGACTTTTGCATCCTCCACTTTCAGACCATTCTCTTTGCTCGCGGTGAGTCAGTGAGACTCATTTTGGTGCGGTGAGTGTCGTGTGGTGGATTTTGGAAGATCCATTACCTCCGTGCTTATGTTGACTTGGCTTGCAGTTTTCTCGCTTGGACCGTATCCTCTCAGTGGACGGCTCTTTGCGTTACTAGACACGTATTTTTTTAGTAGACAGTGTCTAGTTCTTTTCTCAAGCACCAGTTTCGAGCGTTTTGAGTAAGAGTTTTTAAGTGTTCCTATTCACCCCCCTCCAGTCGCACAGTCTCGGTCCTACAGGGACATCCATACACAGCGACCTCAGTGGCCAAGGCATTCTATGACAACATCATATGCCTCCATGGGCTGCCCTCCTCAATTGTCAGTGACTGCGACCCCGTCTTCACTAGCAATTTGTGGCGTGACCTCTTTAAGCTGTCCGGGTGCAAACTCTGTATGAGCACGGCCTTTCACCCAGAAACCAATGGGCAGTCCGAGGTGGTCAATCGCACCATTGACATGTACCTCTGTTGCTTGGCTGGTGACCGCCCTCATTCCTGGTTGGACCGGCTCCCTTGGGCGGAATACTGCTATAATACTTCATTCCATTCAGCTTTGCGCATGACTTCCTTCAAGGTGGTTTATGGTCACGATCCGCCAGGCTCACTCAGTCCGTCGAGGAGATGTTGATGGAACTGGATGCCTTCCTGGTAGAAGTGCGTGAGCGTCTACTCCAAGCCCAATAGTACACGAAGCATCACTATGATGAACATCACCAAGCTTTGGAATTCAAGACTGGCGACTGGGTATGGCTCCAGTGTCCTTCATCGCCCAATGCGCTCCTTAGTGGACACCATGAACCGCAAGCTGGCACCCCGCTACGCAGGACCATTTCAAGTGGTGGAGCGCATTGGCGAAGTGGCCTATCGCCTACAGCTTCTAGTTGTAGCTCGCGTCCACGATGTGTTCCACATGGGACTCCTCAAGCCATTCCATGGGACGCCTCCAGCAGCATCGCCGGATCTACCGCCAATGGCCAATGGACGCCTACTGCCAACCCCAGTGCGTGTGCTTCGCAGCAGTTCACGCCGTGGTGTCTGGCATGTCTTGGTCCACTGGGCTGGGATGGATGAATCAGATGCGACCTGGGAACCATTGGCTGATTTCAAGCGCTCCTACCCAGATGTCCAGCTCGAGGACGAGCTATTTGCCGAGGCAGGGAGAGATATTATGACCGGTATTGCATACCGGCGTAGAGCTAGGAATAATAGTGGGTAATGTCGCCCTTTTATTTATTAATCAGTGGATTAGATAGATAACAGCATCAGTAGTTAGGATCTTCTATAGGTGAGGAGATCAGTTGGTCAGTCCAGGCTATGTAAGCCTTGTATCGAGTACTTGTTTGCCAAGCAAGAAAATAGGAAGCTGTTGCTTCTTGCTTCCTGCTTCTCCTCTTCGTTCCCATCTACTAACCACAGCTCCAGCCAAAGGGCGAGGCCTGAAGCCGCACCGGTAATCTCCCACAATTAGTTCCTACGCAGTCTAGCTCGTGCCATCATTGTACAAGCAGGACTGATAAGAAAACATGAGCATTGGTTACTATTTGCATAAATGGCAGAACACGTGAACTGATGCCACCGCAGTACTTACCTTGTTCGTCAATTGTGCCTTTCTGTCTGCCTCTTCAGTAAACAGGGCTGCAATTAGAGCATGATACAAATATGAAATATGAAACAAACTGTACTCAAAATATGCTACAGGTGAAAACATACAAATATGAAGCAACCAGCCGGCCGTTAAGCTAAAAGGAAACATACAAACCAAACCAAATAAATAGCAGCCGACCAGAATTCTGTTAGGACACGACCAAAGGTAAAAGGGTACAGGTGATTTAAGTTGACAGCACAGTTTGCAGTGTCGCAAGTACATGGTAGAACTACTTGGTATATTTACATCCACAAGTGAAATCTCACCATCCAGTATGATGCCTTATTATTTCATCATTTTGCTTACTCACATTAGGGGGCAAAGTGTTAGAGAGCTAAGGGATTACACTGAATTTGTTTTTGGAGACAAAACAAATTTAATGAGCTCGAAATGCTCCATACTCCATAGTGAATACTGTATCCGTAAAGTTAACTGTTGTCAAATGTATGGCACAACTTTCTAATATACCCATACTCTTAATTTTTTTGAGTACACACCAGGGGACCTATTCATGGTAATCACTGCCACACAATTATTTTAGCAGGGTTCTTAGTTTACCAAGAGCAACAACATAAGCAGAATGGTTGCAGTTTGAAACGAGCTTTGTAATGAATATCCAGTTCGGATGATAGGTAGTAGTTTCCAATCTGATGAAATCTCACCATGCAGTCTCACCAATCCAGTAGGAAAAGGAAAAGGCAAATCTCACCATGCAGTCTCATTGCTGGCGATAATCTCCACCATTGGTGCCTAGAACTCCCGCTGCGGGTGTCCCGTCGGCCGCACCACCGCGAACAGGTCCAGTTCTTGGAGGTCGACTCTGCGGGCGCTATGCCGGGGGGAGCGCACGCACACCGTGGCTGCAAAGCCAAGGCGCACGCCTGGCGCCTTTGTAGATGACGCGGCGTTGTCGGTGGTTCCGGCTCCACGGCCGCTTCTCCTCGTGTAGGCGTCCGCAGCGGCGAAGGCATCGGCGGCACCTTCGGGGAGACCGAGCTGGAGAGGGAAGTGTGGTGTGGCCAAGCGGAGGGATTTGGTCACGCTCGCCACCGACTGGGTAGTGGCCGTGCGGAGTAGGAGGAAGGCAGCTGCCGCACCCCGTCGCCCTGTCCGCCCGCGTCCGGCCTGGCGCGTCGTCGGGTCGTAGCCGTGTCATGCCGGCACCTACTGATGACATTGAGGACCAGTGTAGAAGGCATATTTGAGTATTTCATGTTTGCTTTCTTTTAGCGTATTGTAATAGGGTAGGAGGACCCACAGGTCAGGAAAGTGCGAGCTCTTAAGCCGTAGGTCTGTAATGAGAGAGACAGAACTCATTATTCAATAAAGGCGAACACAAACACAAGACACCAGGGTTCCTCGCCCAGTCCTCGTTCCGATCAAATTGCCTGTGCATCTCATGTCATTGTGCCGATTGGCAACGGCCAACAAGGCATAACAGGTGGTATCAGAGACGTCGATGTTCAGTGGGTGGCGATTTGGTGGCGGTAGATCCGGCAATCGATGGTGTGTGGCAGTGGTAGATCCACTATGGCGGCGATCGGTGGCGGTAGAGTCTGGATTGGTGGCTCTAGTGGCCGTAGACCTCGATCGGTGGGTTCTGGTGGTAAAGCGGTGGTGTTCTTCTGATTTCTGGTGAGTTTGTCATCACGACGCCTCCCAAGCCATCTCCACAAACCCGATTGGTGCTCGATCAAATGCATTCAGGGCGGCAAAGTATGGTGGAGAAGCTCGATCGCATTTTGTCTTCCATTGACTTCCTTTCTCATCGAGTAGATGCAACGGTGATAGCGCAGCACAAGATGCAAGTCCAAATTGATCTCAACACAAATGCTATCAATTAGACGATGCTAGAGCAGCAACAATTGGCTGCTCAGGTGGATGCCAATAGCAAGGCCATCGCTCAGCTAACTCTAGAGCGTATGGCACGAGATATGGAGGATGTACCTGATGCGGTTTCTCAAGCCTCTGATCCACCAGATTCTTACCGTCCTGGTGGGCATGGACGCCCAAGTGAGAAGCACCAACCGTTCGACGTTTGGTCGCTCTTGTGGCCACGACGGTTCAAACGGGTTTGGTCGGTCTCATTTTCCAAGGCCCACTTTTCCCAAGTTTGATGGTGCTAGTAAGATTTGGATCGACAAGTGTGAAGATTACTTTCGCATCTTTAGCATTAAGGAGTCTGTCGGTGATGGTTGCTTCCTTGCGCATGGAGGTTAATGCCGCCAAGTGGTTTCAGGTGTTCAAAGTTCAAAATCGTGTGACCACTTGTAAGTAGTTTGTGAATGCAGTGACAGAAAAGTTTGGAGTCTATGAATATCACCATGCTGTTACTGACCTCCTTGTTGGCGGTCATTATTTCAAGGTTTCAACCGCCAAGTCCTCGATGAATAAATGGGGTATACAGAAGATTCTATGCATTATTTACCTAACACTGACGAATTCCATAAATTTTGGTGGTTCTCTATGTATCACAGGGAGATGCTCAAATTTAATGCAAGACAACGTCATTTGGAGCAAGAGAGAATTCACACAAAAGGGCTTGAGAGTGAATTGCAAATAACATCACTATAAAGTATCTCAAATGTCCTCAAGGACCAAACCATTGCAAAGAGCTTGTCAAGATAATCAAAATGGAGTTTTGGTTCACTCAATTTGGAGTCCGGATGCAAATCTTATGGCCATCGCAAAAATTGATAACGCTAGGAGGGATAGTCCATGGCTATCTAGCCACCTTACATGGCTGGCTGACCATCTCCATGGCCGCCCAGCCACCAACCATGGCTGCCCGGCCATCATCTTGGCCACCCGACCATTGTCCATGGTTGTCCAGCCATCACCTTAGCTTCCTGGCCACACCATATGGTTCCCCGACACAAAGTTGCACAGAGGAGCTTGTCACGTTCAAATAACGAAGGAAACATGGGAAACAAAGGAAGAACACCAAGTGGGGAGGCAGCTGGCCAAGTTACATGGCCGTCCGACCATCTCCAATGGCCAGCCGGCCATTCACTTTGGTCGACCGGCCAAATCCAGTAGCAAGGAGGCCCCAAGGAGCATTTTAGACCAATATTGACGGCCGCCCGGCCATATCCTATGGCCACCCGATCATGCCACATTGGCAATTTGACAAGTCCTTCGATCTGTATGCAAAGAAACACAAAATGAGACAAATCCAACAGTGCATCCAAGAATCCAATGAAATGAAGGGTCAGAAGGCCATCACACAAGGATTGTGATCCAAGGGAGATAGCATACAACCAATCCTAGAGAAACACGTGGCCGCCTGGCCATAAACTTGGGCGACAGGCCATGACTTTACCTGTTTTGCATGTGCACCGACTTTGGCAACCGTCACCGACCTTGGGGAAGCATTTTCAGCCATTGGATCAACAAAGGCGGTGTATTGGATTGCCACCCAACCATGGGCATGGCCGCCTGGCCACCGACATGGTCGCCTAGCCATCCACATGGCCACTCGGCCAACCGACTTTCCTTTCCCACCGACCTTCCCACTCATATAAGTAGAGGGGCACTCCCCACTCCAAAAGTGTACCTTTCACCATGTAACTCTCTCTCCCTCTCAAGGAGGCACCCCGCGGATGGTGCCTCCACTCTAAAATCAGAGTTTAGTTATGAGTTAGAAGAGGTCTACTCTATAGGAGTCAATCAAAAGTATTCGGTAATGTCCAACGCTTTATTCTCTTACATTACCTTACGATGTATGACTTAATTGTGACAATTTAAAGTCTTATTTTATTTATTATCTTCGTCTCTATTAGTAACTGAGTGGTTTAGTTGAATTTTTCCTTTTGGTCCACCATTTCGAGGCCTGAGTTGTACTAAGCTAGAATTGATTGATCGTTGTTATGCTTGTCGGTGTTACAATCCAACCTATGCAGTAGGATTTGGTTAGTTCCTCTCCTTTGGCCAAGGATGAACTATTGTTGTGTTGCCACCATATTTTGACCAAGTCTAGTTGGGCCAAAATGCTAGCAGAAGACCATGATGAATGGAATCACTTGGCCAGGATTATATCATATGTTTGGCCAAATACAATGATAAGTGCGTGCCCAAGGCCCAAGCCGAGATGAAGTCACATGCCTAATACGTGTTAAAGCCCAATTTGTTTGCGAGAATGGTTCGGACTGCAGTGATAGGCTGTACGAAAATGGGTGCCCAGGCCACATACGGACTCAATTTGGGGCATTCTACATATGGATGGAAAGCTAACGAGATAAGATTTCCAACGTAATAGGAATCACATCCAAATACATTCGGAGTTGACGGGAATTGCCAAAACATTTGGACAACTAGAATCTGCCATGATTTATACGGCATGTTTTCAGGCTGATATTTGGAAGCTTCACGAGGATCTGGATCGATAACAGGAAGAGTTTAGATCACGTTATTGAGTCATATAGTCCTAGTTGAGTTGTAATCTATTAGTTACTAAAGGGTTTGCCTTGAGGGCTAAGTCTCCAGACTATAAATATGTATCTTCTATTCATGAATAAACCAGCGACGATATTGTTATCAAGCAGCGGTGTCTCGTTATCAACTCTCGGTGCATCACCACCTCAGCTCCCAGGTTTATTCTCTCCATGTAAGAGTCATGCTGGCCTAGCGGGTTCATCCAGGTCGGCTAGGGCAGCAAAGCGTTTACTGGATCAATGACGAACCTTGTACTGAAGCGTTTTTTATGTCAAGGTTTGCTAGTTATCTTGGTGGATATCGTACTAAGCTTCGCTGGTGATGAGGTTTGCTAGTTATCCTGAAGAAGGCTTGCCACGAGATCCATTAGTTACCTCAATGAATCTCGTGGCAAGCTTTGCTTGGCGCGAGATCCATCTTTACCTTTGCATGTTTATCGATCTGTTTATGTGTCTATGCTTCATGTAGTAGATCGATCTTCATGTAGCTTATTTTACATTACCTAATCGCATGTTACAATCCACGATATGCCACTGCAACGTGTGCATGCGACCTACCGATAGATCAGCGTATTTCAAGCACCCTATCTATACATATTGTAATTTGTATTTGCCTAGTTAGATGGTCTTCTTTGGAGGTCCTGGTTAGAAGCTGATTTGACTATGTAGATTTGTTATATTATTCTTTTAGATAGGTCTTATGTTTACTTTACTTATGGATGTGGCCTTGGCTATCACGAATTCATCACCAACATCTCATCGACTATCGAGCATCTACACGCATGCTGACCGAAGTACACGATCTCTCGTGGTTGCCGATCCGAGAAATCCGGTAGGAATTTAATGTTTAGATCTGTTGTGTATTCTTTTCAGGGAGAACCAGAGCCAACTGCCGAAGCCGACTCACCTTGCTGCAAGGTCAAGCCAGCTGGCACGCCCGCACCATCACGCATAACCAAGATCGGCCTCCCGCAGAACCGATCGAAGCCGCACTACAGGGAGACGAGTGCAGCAGCAGCGCGATCCCCGGCTTCCATGTGCCCTGTCCCCAGAACGCACCGCTCACCGGTATCCGAGTGCAACACATTTTTGGCATGCCCAGTGGGACAAAATACACACTACTGATCTTAAACATGCAGCCAAGCGTACACAGCTTGTTCGGCTGCTACATTCCATGACATGACGCCGCAACATATGCATGCGACAGCTCGAGAGATTGATGTACGCTTAGCACCCTGCTTTACATGCTTTAGATGTATCTTCTGTCCTAGATAAACCCCCTTGGGGATTTGGATCTATGTTCATGCACGTGACTGATGTTTTTGGTTAATGATCTATCTTGATTGGATTCATATGGTTATATGCATAGCACGTCAATCTAGGGGAGTCGCATCGTTTAGATCATGATTTAAGTAGGGTTTATCCTCTTGCTGCTTTATTGATATACTAACCCAATTGACGACAAGAAGACAATCGGCTCGTCTGAGCCGATCCACTCGGAGGCCTTAAGCCGATACATGCGATTGGCTAGGATTCTATGCTTGTTTGCCTGTCTGTGTACCTGCAGGGTGACCCTCCGACCTCCACATCCTCCCTAGCTAGTAGGTCAAGCCAGGTGGCACGTCCAGAACCCCCTCAGATTCGCTTGAAGGGTCGACCGCAGTAGCAGCGTACTTCCCAGATCCCTTGTGTGTCCCTTGCCGGAAACCCCGGTGGTTTTAGGTGACAACACATTTTTGGCATGCCTGGTGGGACCCCACCTAGTCGACTTCATCAACTTTGCCAACTTCTTCACCAAGCAATGATGATTGACACATCTAAGGAGAAGAGCGAGATGGCTCTTTCGGCCCGCCACGACCCTACTACATGGTCGAAAGACAAAGATGCGCCTCCCAAGCTCAATGAACACTCACTTGAGCATGGGGAGGTCTACGACCGTATCGTGGCGAACTATCCAAGGAACTTCTCAACCACATCATCTGGACTTAGACTAGCAGCGTCAAGACCATCAGGCATCTAGACGCCCTACTCGAAGGCATTGACATCTCCATACCCTTAGAGGAATGTACCCATACTCTATGCTAGGAAATCAACTACATGATCCACCTCACGTTGGTACGTTAGTCCGCGAGGCTCTTGTCAATTCCCTCAATGAGATTTCTTGTGAAGGTTGCCAGGTTTATCCTAGCCGACAATACCAAATGTTAGACCCTATCTTTTGGTCCTACATGAGAGAGGAGGCACTCTACGATCAGCCATTGGAGCCGATTTAGTTCGAGGCACTAGACGGCATGAAAGAAGAGTTCATCCTATGCTACCCCGAAGCACCACATGATGTTTTAACAACATTCAGCAAGCCTCCGGTGTATATACCCGAGGGCTACCAATGCAAAGTGTAGTACAGGCTACTGCGGGAAGGCAAACAACCATATCGGTGGATAGCAAGCTCATCCCATGAGAAGACCAAGGTTGCCAATTCAAATGTACACCAGTTGCGAGCTATGTATGGTGGCAGGCTAGCTCCTAGCAGTTAGGCCAATATTTTCGGTGCACAAGCCCAACTCATGTTGAAGACCGATTTATTCGCAAAGTCAGTTTGGACAGTAGGGATAGGCTACATGAAAACGAATGCCTAGGCCACCTATGGATTCCATTTGGGACATTCTACATATGGACAAAAAGCTGAGATAAGGTTTCCAATGCCGTCCAGATCAAGTCCAAATATGGTCGGAGTCAATAGGAATTATCGGAACAATGGGATGTCCAGAATCTGTCACGATGTACGTCTTTGCAAGTCAACAAGGAAATTGGCTTGTCTCAAATATTTTATTATGCTCAAGGGGAAGGAAGAGCTTATTGATTATAGAAACTAATGGTGCAACACCCTACACCAAGAGCTTCATCTATAGTGACCACCTCAACCACCAAGAACGGAAGCTATTGAGGCTGAACCTCGCGCGATCGACTGATAGTACAATGCGCACCCATTGGTTGCAACAAGATTGCATAATTGCTGATGCCATGCCATTAACCGCGCTCGGGGGGCAGCGGAGACTACCTCAAGAAAATAAAAAAACTTGTGGAACGGCGGGCACAATGTTGTCAGCTATGCACTAAACATCAAGATATGAGCGTTATGAAGATGGCGTAGTACTTACATCGGTGCCGATGTTCAGCCCACAGCTTCAAGAATTAGGGCCATGAAGCCATCATGCACCTGCAGCCATCACTACAGTCTGCCGATCTTGCCACCGGCACTCCTTCAATGTTGTCTTCATCAGATGCTTCAGCTCTAGTGCTAGAACATCCATCACCACAGCCAGTCAATCCAGCCACCAGCGCCTCTATGGCGCCATGAACATCTGTAGCTTCATCTGCCGTGCCGGTGTGTCGACGGCATCATCAGCATCGATTGCTTCGGATGCCGCACTGGAGCGTCCACGGCGCCATCGACATCGGATGCTTCGGTTGATGCGACACGACGTCCACGTCACCTTCATCACCATCAGCTGTTCTTGCTCTCGTGCTGGAGCATCTGTCACCTCAGCCGGTCGATCTGGTCATTGGCGTTCCTATGTTACCATTGTCATCGGCTACTCCGGCTCCCATGACAATGCATTCAAATTCTTAGGACTACAATCTGCTGATTGGACTTCAGATTGACTTTATCCTAGAAAGTCAGCATGTGTCGTTTTCATTTTATACCTCATTGATTCTACTGCATGCTATGGATGTTCGCCTAGCCAATAGCTGATACCTAGGATGAGATTGTAGCAAGGCGAGTGCAGACCAGATGGGATGTACCATTGGCTCATCGATAGCCGATTCAACTGGTAAGACTCAAACCCACAATTTCATTATCATGCACCATATACAATAGCTTCCTTGTATGGTTAGTAGCTTTTACTTGTGCTTCATGTATGTGCTTTGAGGTGTGGATGCTTTTGACCATGTGTAGTTAAGCTCTTTTGAATATATTGAATATTCGATGCTGAGCATGGCTTTTCTTTGAAAATCTGAAACATGGTCACCGCTTTACTTGGCTAGTAGTATGTGTAGGCTGATTTTGCTTTTGCTATCTTTAACATGCCTGGTAGCTAGATCCTTTACTTTGGAATCAATTATGCAACTTGAGTCTTAATGCTTACATGATAATATTGTGTTAATTTGAATTACAATTAAAAAGATCTCCATGTTGTGCTTAAATGAAAAGACCTAGGTGGGTTTGCTTCATCTCACTACTTTAGTTTGAAACTGCTTGCTTTTGCACTTTGGCAAGATCTTGGACTAGGTGTGAATGACGAAAACCTTGCTTTAAGCTTCTGATGGTTCTATGGACCTAGGCATAGCATTGGTTAGGTAAGAAGTGGCCTAATGAGCAAATAACCCTGGCACATAATGAAAGGCTTGCTTGAAATTCAAATCTAATATATCTAATCTGCAAAACCTGGGGGGCATGAGTAATCAAGTTTGCTGACGATCCTTGTTTTGGAAGGCTCACTTGTGTAGATACTTACTAGATTTTGCTTATCATGCTTTATCGTGTTAGATTGGCTGGGCTAAGTGGTGATGGTTTTATTTTGAAAATCCTAAAACTGCTTGCTCATGTTTTAATATAGATATATTCTCTTGAGCTCTTCTATGCGGTGTCTTCATGCTAAACCCTTACTATATACACATGCTAGCAATAATAAATACTTTTAGAGATGTAGGACCGAGACATGCGACTAGAGGGGGGGTGAATAGGAGCACTTGAAATCACAAAATCACAAACCCCCAAGTGGAAACCGAAACTAAGCACCGTCCACTGAACAGATACGTGCCTAGCAGTGCAAGGGTGCCGTCCACTGTGAGGATACGCACCAATGCAAGAAAGCTCAAGATCCGAACAAGAATGACAGCAGAGCAACGGATTTTGCAATAACCGCCACAAGACACTCACCGCACCTAGGTGCGTCTCACTGACTCACAGTAAGCAAAGAGAATGGTCTTAAGGAAGGAATGCGAAAATCCGTAGCAAAATCACAGTGGAAAAACCAAATTGGGAAGAACACAGCAGCTCCCTCGCAGGACCGGACTGTCCGGTGGCCAACACCAGATTGTCCGGTGGGACCGGACTATCCGGTGCCTGACGTCGGACTGTCCGGTGGCACGGCCTGGACAGTGCCTCTCACCAGACTGTCCGGTGGGCACTTCCAGACTATCCGGTGGAACCGGACAGGTCCGGTGGCCTCTGCCGGATGGTCCGGTAGGGTCACATAAAAGATGATTTCAAATCCTAACTAGATCAGACCTTGTCCAAACTTCACGAAATTTAGCACAGGTTATCTGGACCCTATTTCAAAGTTATTCCCAACAGATCAACTCAAGGAAACCGCGGAATCAGCGGGAATTTCAGATGTTGTGAAATAGCCATTCTTGGGCAAGAGAAGGGAAAACACCAAAGAGGCTTGCTCGTGGCAATCCAGCATGATTGAGATGAACTATGTCATGATCTCCACGTCCTAGCAAGTCTAGAACATCAGCATGGAAAGGGATTCAAGCTTGCCCAACAAAAACACCCAAAAAGCAAGGATTGAACCCAAAAACCAAAGAGGCGGAGGAGAAGAACACAAGGTTGCTGCATGAATTTGCTTCGATTAAGTGCCCAATATGGGTCTAAAGATTCATCATACAAGCAGAAATTCGTCCCAAGCAACCACCCTCACCTTCCCTCAAGATTAGGAGGCTAAATCCTACTCTAACCTCCCTAACAATGGAGCTCAAAGCTTAAGGACCAAAATCACCAAGTGAAGACTAATCCTAGCAGCCAAGAGCCCCTCTAATGACCTGCCTTGGACCTATTTATACCCGAGTGCTATTTAGACAATTTTGCACTTAGGTCCCCACAGCTAGACAAACCCTAAGGACTCAAACGAAAGATTACACGATATTTCGGGACGGACGACCACGATGAAGTCTTGATCTTCGTAAGTTGCACGCAATCCCCGGATGCTCTCCACATGGCCAGTAGTCCAATCCGGGAAACTTTAGGAAGTCTCCGCCTAGGCCGGATTTGGCCCATCTTCTCTATCTTGACGAGTCGTGGCCCAACTGCACCAAGGCTTGGGTAGCTTGGGTGACGGTTTTGAGCCGAGGCTGCCAAAGCCTCCCTCGCACGCCTTCGCGCCACGCATTCGGGTTGGAGCACTGCGGTGGCGCCCGGCATCCCCTGTCCATCGAGGCAGCCTCGCAGTCCTTCGGAGGACTTACTCCTGCCGTCGCCATGCCGCTCCTCCGTATACCGAACTCCCATAGCCGACAAACGCCGAGTGTGCCTCTAGTCCTTCGGAGGACTTCCCTTTACCTCCAGTCCATCGAAGGGCCTCCTGTCCATCGGAGGTCTTTTGCCCAAGTCCTTTTGGGTCTTGCTACTGTTGACAATCAGTCATCACTCCAGAGGCAATGGAGCTGGTCCATTGGCTCTCAATCTCCCCCTTGATGAGTGCATTGTCAACACCTTCAACCTGTAACCTGAAATAGAACAAAGACAAAAGAAAAAATGTAAAACCGAAAAGAAAGAAGAAAAAGAAGAAGTTGCTCAAGATGCCCAAAGACCAAATACTGGCAGAAAAGGGCAATTTGAGACAACAAAAACAAGGTCAAAGATCGACCCCCTAAGACAAGGGAAACCGCTCAACGCACCAATGCAAGAGCATGCTAAAAGCTCAAACTCCCCCTCAACTAGATCTCTACAGAGTCCTCCCCCTTGGTCCAATATCTTTCTCTCCTCAAGGGTCAACATCTCTCCCCCCTTGTTGACAATGGACACATCAAGGGTTCATAGAACTCAACTCCCCCTGAAATGGACAACTCCCCCTCAAAATATGCCATGAAATGCAGGGAGTGTACGATGAAGAGCTTAGCAGGGATGAAAAGCTAGTAAATACAAGGTCTAGCATACAGAGCAAGTGAGGGCAAGGAAGCATGCAAACAAGCTCAATTGAATCTATCTTATACACATCAGGAGCATGTTTTCCAGGGTTGTTGAAAAGAAAGCATCACCAACATGAATAGCATCTAGCAAGATAGGCATGAACAGCAAGATGCTAGCAAAACATACAAGGTGTGCTACTCTCAACCAAGGCATCTACAACAGGCCATAAGCAGTTTAGAGACTTGCAGATTTCAGATTTAGCAAATTTAGAACTTCAAGCAAATCAGATCATGTGCCAGGGGTTATTCACTTGTCGTTGCCACTTCTTACCAACCAATGCCGTGCCTAGGTTCAGAAAACCATCAGAAGCTTAGGACAAGGTTTTGGTCATACACAGCCTAGTCCAAGTTTAAGCCAAGGTGCAAAGGCAAGCTATCTCAAACTAGATCAGTGTGACAAGCGAACTCCCCTGGATCTTTTCAATTTAGCTCATAGTGATCATGCAAGCAACTGTACAATCTAGCACAAGCAAGTACTAACTTGTCATACCAGAAGAGCTCTAGTGCTAGTGAAAGTGAAAATGCATATGTTACAATGCAATGCATGGGATGAGACAAAAAGCAAGAAAAACAAAGAAAGAAAAGAAAGAAAAAAAAACAAAGCAAAACCTAAACTATACCAAAGTTACCCCAACCTAAAAGGGGCAACAAACACCAAGTTCCCCACGCAAGTGAGAAAAAATGCTCAGGTCTAAGGGCTTGGTGAAGATATCAGCCAACTGGTTCTTAGTCTCTACATGGATCAAGTCTATATCTCCCTTCTCATAGTGATCTCTCAAGAAGTGAAACCTCACGTCTATTTGTTTGGTTCTGGAGTGCAAGACGGGGTTCTTAGCTACAGAAATAGCAGAAGTAGAATCTACTAGGAGAGGGATCTTCCTAAAACTGAGACCAAAGTCGCTCAAGGTGGACTTCATCAAAAGTAGCTAGGAGTAGCAACTAGCAGCAGCAATGTATTCAGTTTCTGCGATGGAAGTGGCTACGCTAGATTGCTTGCGTGAGGACCAAGAGACAAGAGAGGAGCCGAGAAACTGGCTGGTGCCGAAAGTAGACTTGCGCTCCAGCCGGCAACCCGCAAAGTCAGCATCCGAATACCCTCTAAGAGAGAGCAATGAAGCTGAAGAGAACCAAAGTCAAAGCTCAGGAGTGTATTTCAGGTACCTGAAGATGCACTTCACTGCTTGACGATGTGATAGCCTTGGTGAGGCCTGAAAACGCGCACAAAGGCAAACCTGCGAACTGAATGTTCGGCCGGGTCGCCATCAAGTATAGAAGTGAGCCGATCATCCCTCGGTACTCTCTTTGGTCCACCACCTCCCCTTCTTCATCCTGATCAAGAGCCGTCTGTGTTGACATGGGAGTCGCCATGGGCTTGAGATCTCCCTTGTCAAACTTCCTCAAAATGTCCTTCGTGTACTTGGCTTGATGGACGAAGGTTCCTTCTGGGCCTTGCTTAATCTGAAGCCCGATAAAGAACTAAAGCTCACCCATGAGACTCATCTCGAATTCACTGCTCATCTGTTCAGCAAACTTAGACACCAGAGCGTGAGATGAACCACCAAAGATAATGTCATCAACATATATCTGTACTAGAAGGGTGTCACCGCCATGACTCAACAGAAACAAAGTCTTGTCTACTGAACCCATCACAAAACCAGACTTGAGCAGAAAGGCTTTCAACCTAGCATACCAAGCTCTTGGAGCTTGCTTTAGACCATACAGGGCTTTTCTCAACTTATACTCCCAGTCTGGAAACTTGGCACTCTCAAAGCCAGGAGGTTGTCTCACATAAACCTCCTCCTCTTTGTAACCATTTAGAAAGGCTGACTTGACATCCATCTGCTGCAATTTGAAGCCATTAGAGGCAGCAAAGGCAAGCAAAATCCTAATAGCCTCTAAACGAGCTACAGGAGCAAAGGTTTCCTCATAATCCATCCCCTCCTTCTGACAGAAACCCTGGGCTACCAATCTCGCTTTGTTCCTCACAACCATCCCATCCTCACCGTGTTTGTTCTTGAAAACCCACTTGGTTCCAATAGGGTGGCAGTTTGGTGGAGGTTCGACTAAATCCCATACATGGTTTCTCTCAAAGTTCTCCAACTCCTCATGCATGGCATTCACCCAACTAGGATCAGATAATGCATGTGACACATCCTGGGGTTCGAAAGAAGGAACAAATGCGGAGTGACAGAAAAATCTAGAGAGTTAACCGAGGTGCGTGTGACATGCTGGTGTAGATCTCCAATCATCCTGTCTGGAGGGTGATCCCGCTGGACCAGCTGAGATGGAACTATCTCAGAGGTCACCTCCCCTGCGTCCTCAGTGGGGCCAACCTCTGCTCGAGCTTGTGGTCAGGGGAGTCAGGAGGAAGCCGTAGGCAAGGGTCCTCCTTCATCTTCAGAGCTCGTAGCAGAGGGGGCAGGAGCTGCAGCCGGTGCAGTGGCTCCTGCATCACCAGCATCTACTTCGCCTTCCTCGTCTTCAAAGATGGGAGTGCCTTCTTCATCATCACCCTGAAAGCTCAAATGCAGGGGTTGTGCAAGGCATAGATTCATCAAAGGAAACTTCACGGGTCTCAACCACTTGTCTAGTATCAAGGATCCAGACTCTATATGCTCTAGAGCTAGAGGCGTACCCAAGAAAAATACCATCCAAGCAGCGAGATTCAAATTTGTCCAAATGCCCCCCTTTTTGAGCACAAAGCATCTGCAGCCAAATGCACGCAGGTGCTTGACGCTAGGCTGCCTACCAAACCGTAGCTCGTACGAAGTCTTTCCCAAGAAAGCCCGTAGGAAAATACCGTTGGCAATGTAGCAGGCCGTATTCATAGCCTCAGCCCAAAAGCGTCGCGGAGTCCTATGATCATCAAGCATCATCCGTGCCATCTCTACAAGTGTGCGGTTCTTTCGTTCCACAATACCGTTCAGTGGTGGGGTATAAGGAGAGGAGAATTGGTGATCAAGACCAAGGTCACGACAGAAGGTTTCGAAACGAGAGTTACGAAATTCTCTGCCATTGTCGCTGCGGATAGCCCTCATGGCCTTATGACTCTCATTCCTTAACCTCAAGACTAGATCCCGAACGAAACCAAAAGCTTCATCTTTGAATTCCATGAAGAACACCCACGAATTGCGAGAAAAGTCATCCACAACTACAAGCACATACCACTTCCCACTGACCGATTGTACCCGAGCAGGACCAACCGTGTCCATATGTAGTAGCTCACCCGAGTAAGAGGTCATCACCTGATTGACAGGTGCCATGACGATAGGGGTGGCATACTAAGTCCTTTTCTGCTTTCAAATTGGGCAATCCTCGGATCATATCCATTGAGCTCAACCTGACTAGCAGATCAAAACTCAAATGGCCAAGCCTCCTATGCCACTTCCAAATATCAGCAGAAGGACTAGCAACCATACACCGAGGAGGGCCAGAAAAAGAAGCAAGGTCAACCTTAAAAACCTGCCCATAGGGCAAAATCCAACAAACAATGTTTTCCTTAACATCAAGCACACAAGAGGAACCCTCCTTAAAACGAACCTCAAACCCTTCCTTGAGAAGTTGTGAGACAGAAACCAAATTGAACCCCAAATTCCTCACCAAAGCAACTTGTCTCAGGGAAAGCTTGCCAGAAAGAGCAACATAACCAACACCCAACACTTTACCTTGACCATTATCCTCGAATGTGATGTACTCCTTGGTGCTCACGGGGTTGAGGCTGGAGAGCCATCTACGGTGCCCTGTCATGTGCCTAGATCAACCGGAGTCCATGATCCATATGTCCTCCAGGCCTCGATCCTACAAAATCAAGGAAAGCGAGAGTGAGCAAATGGTCCGGCACTGGGGTTAGTGTAACTGCTGAACCAGTGCCGAGCCATCTGCTCAAAAGTGGGGTAAACACAGTCAAAGTAAGCATCACATCTACCTAGGTACCCACGACCTCTAAAGCGTGAGCTCTCAAACCCTCTACCTCCAAAGCCTCGGTCAGAAGATCCACGGCCGTGCTGAAAATGACTAGGAGCTCGATTGGTAAAGCGCCTCTCTCCACTAGGAGCACGGGCCTGAAAGCCGCCTCCTCTCTTACCAGCAAAGCG
This sequence comes from Paspalum vaginatum, assembly GCA_030272315.1. NCBI lineage: Eukaryota > Viridiplantae > Streptophyta > Magnoliopsida > Poales > Poaceae > Paspalum > Paspalum vaginatum. Next base: position 23,757,117 of record CM059015.1, on the reverse strand, counting down.
GTCTCTCATCTCACCGTGACGGGGAGGATCCAGCCTACCACCCTAGTAGAACTGATCCTGGTTCCCCCAGGCTCTCTCCTGCCTCTCAACTCGCTTCCGCCTAAAGCAAAATTCCTCCGAGTGGCCATTCTGCTGGCAAAAGTCACAGTGGTAGACAGGCCTCTTGGGAGTGGGTTTAGGCTGAGCCTTGGGCTTAGGTGGAGTAGCCTTGGGTGGAACAGGCTGATGGACTCTCTCCTTGCTCACTGGAGGCTTGAGAATCTCAGTCACTACTCTGTCCAGCTTAGCCTGTGAGGGCTTGGGTGTCCAGAACTACTTCTTTGGGGCAGCCTTAAGAGGCTCATGGTAAACCCCATCTACCATAGGGCTAGGCTGAGGAGAGGCAGTCTTAAGCTTAATTGGGGAACTCTTCTTCTCACTCAAAGTACTGCCCTCTCCTAACCCAAGTCCACTCATATCACCCTCAGCTCTCTTGGTGCTCTCCAAGATCATCCTAAGTTGGGGCTCTCTAGCACACATCCAACTGAGCACTTCTCTCAACCGGTTGTTCTCATCAACCAAAGTCTGTTTCTCCTCTCTTAGATCCTTCAGAACTAAAGTCTGGTTAGCACAAGTAGGGCAGTCTAGAGAGGGAATAGGGAAAGCAGACTTCTCTAGCTTCTTAATGGTGGCATCCCTATCCACCAACATCAACCTCAGAGTGAGACAGTTCTCACAAGTGTCAGGTGATGCTAAAAGCATCTCAAGGTTAGCTCTCAACTGCACAAGCTCACTCTCCAAAGTAGGACAGACCATGCACGCACCCAAAAGCGTGGGTCTAGCCCTAAGCTCTTCCAACTCTTTGAGCTGTCCCTCACATGTCACTTTCAGCTCAGCTATGTCAACAGCTAGGTGGGGGCACATCTCACACTCAGTCACATCACTCAAAACAGGCTCATCCAATTTAGACTGGAGCTTGCCTAACTCTACCTTCAGCCTATCCATCTCCTCTACCTGATGAGCACACTTGCTCTTCTGCTCACAAAGATCTCTCATCAAGGTCTCACAGGTAGGACACTCAGTCTCACTAGGCTGGGCTGACACACTCTTCAGCCTCTCTATCTCAGCTAAAGCATCAGCCTACTTGGCTTTCTACTTCTGCAGCTTCTTGGCTGCCTTCTCCAACAACCTATCCTGGGCTTTCAACTCACGACTATTTGACTCCAACATCTCAAGAATTTCAGCTTGCTTAGGAGTTACCTCTTCATCCGAGGAGTCGTTGTCGTTGCCCTTGTCGTCCTTGTCCTCAAGCGCCATGGAGCAAAAGGATCTCCGGTGCATCTTGTGCTTGCGCTTGGACTTGGTGGAGACGAAGCAGAGTCCAGCTGGACCGCTTTGGTCCCTCCTCTTGTCCCGCTTGGTGACGATCTCCTCATTGCTTGAGCTCGATGAAGATGAGGAGGAGGAAGACGATCTGCCACACAGAACACCAAGCTCGGCGAAGAAGGCCTTGTCCCGCTTCCGGTTGTCCTTCTGGTAGCTCTTGAAAGCCTTTCGGAAGTTCTTGATCTTGCCGGAGTGGTGCTTGGTGTGGTCGCGTTTGCCGGATTGGTACTTGTTGGAGTCGTGGGAGTGGCTCCTCCGTATACTGAACTCCCATAGCCGACAGATGCCGAGTGTGCCTCCAGTCCTTCGGAGGACTTCCCTCTTCCTCCAGTCCATCGGAGGGCCTCCTTTCCATCGGAGGTCTTGTGCCCAAGTCCTTCTGGGTCTTGCTACTGTTGACAATCACTCATCACTCCAGAGGCAATGGAGCCGGTCCATTACCTCTCAAGAGATACTTAGAAGCTTTCACTTACACACCTTGCATGACATAACATATCTTGTGGGGGAGAGGCTTTTTTATTATTCCTGTCGGTTTGGCTTGCGTCGACTTTTGCCAAATCAAATATGATCCATTGGATTTTAGCTAATTCACAGTCTTCTGTGTAGTGCTAGTTCTGGCAACCAATTATTTCTGTTGTTCATCCATGGAGTCCACATTCTGATCCAGTCCAAGTAGGATCGACTGAGCTGTCCTATCAGATGATGGATGACTTCATCAACATTCCTACGTCATCAAGGGGAGGCCGATATGCATGCTCAGCTAATCAGCTGGTTACGGTCGGCTACTGCCTCTCAGAAGAGCTGTCATCAGCAAAATAGTTGAGGAGCAAGAAGTACTACAAGCGGCATGATTGTCGTCCACAATCGCAAGTCATCGGCCAATCTCAATACAAAGCAGAAGGTCAAGGCCGGTCCAAGCAATCGACCTCAAAAAACATTAAGCCGATGAAGCACAAGAGCGATCCCACAAGTTAGCACAGATCTTAGGATAGAAGGCTTCAGACCGGTTCCCAATAGCATATTAAGGCTGGTCCTTGTGATCAGTCAGCAGATCGAAGAAGACATGAGGCCGGTTCAAGCAATCGGCCACAAAAAATAATCATGATGCTTAAGGATTTAAGTTGATGATCGACAATGTTAGCTAATGCAGAGCCAATCCATCAGCTCGGGGGCCAAAATTAGAAACATAGGAAGACATGTTGAAGAGTTGATCCTTCTTGCATGGTTTGCAGATGGCGCATAAGAAGATTATGATGTATTTGGCCAAACTTAGGGGGCATGTGTTGCCACCATATTTTGACCAAGTCTAGTTGGGCCAAAATGCCAGCAGAAGACCATGATGAAGGAAATCACTTTGCTAGGATTATATCTTAAGTTTGGCCAAATACAATGATAATTGTGTGCCCAAGTCCCAAGCCGAGATGAAATCACAGGCCTAATCCGTGTTAAAGCCCAGTTTATTCGTGAGAATGGTTCGGACTGCATTGATAGGCAATAGGAAAATGGGCGCCCAGGCCACATACAGACTCCGTTTGGGTAATTCTACATATGGATGGAAAGCTAATGAGATAAGCTTTTCAACACAATAAGAATCACGTCCAAATAGGCTCGGATCGATGGGAATTTTCAAAACATTAGGACAACCAAAATCTGCCATGATTTACACGGCATGTTTCGGCTGATATTTGGCAGCTTCACGATGATCTGTATTGATAAGAGGAAGAGTCCAGATCACGTCATCGAGTCATAGAGTCCTAATTGAGTTGTAATGTATTAGTTAGGAAAGGGTTTGCCTTGAGGTCTAAGTCTCCGGACTATAAATATGTATCTTCTATTCATGAATAAACCAGCGACAATATTGTTATCAAGCAGCGGTGTCTCGCTCATCAACTCTCGATGCATCGCCACCCAGGTTCCTAGGTTTATTCTCTCCATGTAAGCATCATGCTACCCTAGCGGGTTAATCTAGGTCGGCTAGGGCAGTGAAGCGTTTACTAGATCAATGGCGAACCTGGTTCCGAAGCGTTTTTGATGGCAAGGTTTGCTGGTTGTCTCGGTGGCCACAGAGGTGGATTACAAGTTGAGAGATTCTCTCACTTGTATTGGCTCTGAGAGCTTGGCCTTGGTTTCTCCCTCTAGTGAGGCCGCTACTAACCCCCAGCTTCACAACTTTTCATTTTCTGCTCTTATGTCTGTTACAAAGGAGAAGTTAGGGTCACTTAGGGATGATGAGCTTTGCCTGGTGTCTAGCCGCTTTCAGTGCACCTATGACAACCAGATGAGCAAGAAGAGGGGTGAGAGGCCCAAGTGCTTCGAGTGCGGAGAGGTCAGCCACTTCATCGCCGAATGCCCGAACAAGCAGAATGACTACTACAAGAAGGGCAAGAGCCACTCCCGCGACTCCAACAAGTACCACTCCGGCAAGCACGACTACGGCAAGTGTGACCACACCAAGCACCGCTCCGGCAAGATCAGGAACTTCGGGAAGGCTTTGAAGAGCTACCAGAAGGACAACCGGAAGCGGGACAAGGCCTTCTTCACCAAGCTTGGTGGTCTGTGGGGCGGATTGTCCTCCTCCTCGTCTTCATCAAGCTCAAGCGATGAGGAGATCATCACCAAGTAGGACAAGAGGAGGGACCAAGGCAGTCCAGCTGGACTCTGGTTCATCTCCACCAAGTCCAAGCACAAGCACAAGATGCACTGGAGATTCTTTTGCTCCATGGCACTTGAGGACAAGGACGACAAGGGCAACGACAATGACTCCTCCGATGAAGAGGTAACTCCTAAGCAAGCTGAAATTCTTGAGATATTGGAGGCAAACAGTCATAAGTTGAAAGCCTAGGATAAGATGTGGGAGAAGGCGGCCAAGAAGTTGCAGAAGTAGAAAGCCAAGTTGGCTAATGCTTTAGCTGAGATAGAGAGGCTGAAGAGTGTGCCAGCCCAGCCTAGTGAGTCTGAGTGCCCTACCTGTGAGACTTTGATGAGAGAACTCTGTGAGTAGAAGAGCATGTACGCTCATTAGGTAGAGGAGATGGATAGGCTGAAGGTAGAGTTAGACAAGCTCCAGTCTAAACTGGATGAGCCTATTTTGAGTAATGAGCCTGAGTGTGACTTTGGTTGATGAGAACAACCGTTTGAGAGAGGTGCTCAGTTGGATGTATGCTAGAGAGCCTCAACTAAGGATGGTTTTAGAGAGCACCAATAGAGCTGAGGGTGATATGAGTGGACTTGGGTTAGGAGAATGCAGTACTTTGGGTGAGAAGAAGTGTTCACCAATTAAGCTTAAGATTGCCTCTCCTCAGCCTAATCCTACTGTTGATGGGGTTTACCATGAGCCTCCCAAGGCTGCCCCAAAGAAGTTGTTCTAGACACCCAAGCCCTCACAGGCTAAGCTGGACAGAGTAGTGACTGAGATTCTCAAGCCTCTAGTGAGCAAGGAGAGAGTCCAGCAGCCTGCTCCCCCAAGGCTACTCCACCTAAGCCCAAGGCCCAGCCTAACCCCACTCCCAAGAGGCTTGTCTACCACTGTGACTTTTGCCAACGGAATGGCCACTTGGAGGAGTTTTGCTTCACGAGTGTGGCGGAACCGCCGATTTAATCCGGGCTAAGCACACCTGCCACTTCTGGCTTGGAGTGCGATTAGACCGAACTAAACCCGGTCGTCCGTCGAGAGTCATTCGACTCCCGATATTACCTTTTCCCAGAGGAACCGACATCATACACATCTGACTCACGATGGAGCCACAACAGATACATCATCACAGGCAGTTGAATAGCATAAAGTTAGACTTAGTTACAAACCAGTTTTTACATAAAATACAAGTCCAACATAAAGTTATAAGGTAGCAAGTTCGAATGTTTCTCGCAGCGGAAATATAAGTTTATAGGTCACCATGATACCACCAAAAGATTTGCACTAGAGGTAACAACATCGAGCCCACCGATGTTGCCCTCGTGCCACTTATGTCATCTCATCCTAAATGAGGGCATGCCCCGCCTCCAACACAAGTGCACACCATGAACTCCATACCTGCGCTCAAATTATGGGGGCAAACCCTGAGTACTAATTACTCAGTAGGTCTTAATGGATTTGGCTTACGGCTGACGCGAAGCAGCTTACTAGCAAGTGGATCCTTAGCCTTTAGTTTTTAACAGCAACTTATTTAACATAAACAGCAAGTTTTCATTGCCTGCATGATTACCAACATAAAAGCAAGTCTTTGCAAGATAACAACTCAGCTCAAACATGTAGTATTCCAAAACCATGAGTATTAAGGTACCGGAAGTTTAAGTAATTACTACGTTGCCCGTGTGCACTATCAGCATTCCCACACCTGGTGGGCATCAGCGATTCGAATCGATTTTTAATTCCCGGGAATAACTATCATGCCAGGGGTATATGCTTACTAGCCATCGCGTTCCCACATATAGCCCCCATCTCCACCTGTCTTGTCCCAAGATTCAAAGCGCCCTCACCTAACCCCCGGGTTGTGCCCCCTCAGGAGCGATACCACGGCCGCACCAGGTCAGCCCTCCTTTAGGAGCGATACCATGGTCGCGCCGGGTCAGCCCTCCCTCGAGTACAAGCGCCCCCGGGCCCATCGGCCTCCAGCAAGTGGATGAGCGGAGCCTCGAAAACTTCGGACAAACCCAGGTAAGATTTCACCGGTCCCATTTCCCGGTTAAGCACTTTAGCAATGTTATGCCGATCAGCAGGCGAACAGCGAACGGGCCTTATGCGACTCGGGCGGAGTCCGGATACGACATCACGAATAGTAAATACTGAAACAAAATCTCCGCCCGGTCTCCATTTTCTTCATGAGCAACAAATACAAGTGATATAACTGTAAGCTTTTGGTTTTGAAAATACCTACGCGACGAGTACACACACTCGTGTCTACTCGTACCTAGCAATTTCTAGGCATACTCGTCCTACGAACTCTATGTATAGGTGCTAGGGCCAGGGCGGCCAGGAAGTCTAATGCAATTGGTTTCAAAACAACTCCTAATGCATATGCGTAATCATCAAGTATAATTTATTTGCTGGGTAGAGTATGATCCTGCCTACCTTCTTCACTAGGGTCAGTAGTTTCCTCCGGAGCGTAGTCGGGTTCCTGCTGCTGGTCCTCTGACTCTGGGTGCAGTTCCTCTTCCGGCTCCGTCACGATCGGTTGGTCCGATGGTGGTTCTTCGTTCGCGGAATCTATATGCATACCAGGATGCAAAAGGAGTATGTATTACTGTAATGCTTCTTCACGATGCAGATGTAGATGCGATGCGGTGAATCATGATGTATGGAAAAGAGTTACGCATATTGAGGCGAAAGTTGTTTCGCACTAAGAAATCGTACAAGCCATCATCTACGACAGCTTAGCTTGTCACATAAAATAATGTGGTGTGTGACTGAGTTGCATCGATTTATGCGAAAAGACCGATGTCTACTACCATCTAGAACTCTTTTATGCCATAAGGAGCACAATAAACTAGGTATAACCATTTAGAACCTAATTTTTATATAAACAACATTTCTTCATTTATTTTCCATGCTAAAAACACATGTAGGGGCAAAATGGTAATTAGCAGTGGTCATTTGAGCTACCAAAATTTTCATAGAGCCTACACAGAATATAAAGGTCTCTGCCCAAATTTCACAATTTTTGGAGTTCATTTTAGCCATATTTTCTATTTATCAAGGTTTTTCATGCTTGCACAAAAACAGGGGCAAAACTGTCTTTTCCTACTCAACCATCATACCCATTCTGTAGATCTATTTATTAGGAACAAAATGCAACAAAGTTTGCTATTTTTGGATTTTTATACACTTTACTATGATTTTTCAAAGTTTCAGCCTTTTTTAAAAGCATTTTAATCGAAATTAAACAGATCCAGGACCTATCTGTAAATATCTATAGCTTCTGAGGGTTCCTGTGCAAGATTTACAAGACTCAGTGTACAGTGCTCGGTATGGAAACATAAAACTGTTAAAACCGAAGGGCGATAGCGCAAAATGTGCGTCTTCCTCCTCCCGTCGTCTTCCTCCTCGCGACGGGAGGGGGAGCTCCGGCGGCGCGCGGTCAATCCCGGCCCTGCGGGGCTCGGGAGCTCGCCGCGGAGTGCCGGGGAGAGAGAGGAGAAGACGGGGAGCTTTACCCACTACCTCAGACGGCGGGGGAGATCGCGGGGAGGGTCGGCGACGAGTGCCCCTGGCCGGCGAGGTCCGGCGGTGCAATACGCCGAAGTGGGAGGGTCTCGGGCGACGCGGTCTAGACGGAAAGGTAGAGTCGAGGGCGGCGAAGCTCGGCGCGGTGACGGTTGAGCTCGGGAGTGGGCGGAGATGGCTGGGGGCGAGCTCGCGGTATTCCGGCAATGGCGAGCGCGCGAGAATGAAGGAGAAGAAAACTAGAGAGCGCGGGCGCGGGGAGGAGGGCTCGAAAAATAGGCTCGGCCTCGCCCTCGCCCCGGTGGCGCGTCGCGCGCGCGCTGTCCGCGCGCGGCAGTGGCGCGTGGCCGCGGCGGCCGGGACGGCCGGCGCGTGGCCACGGCCGCTCGGCGCGCAGCGCCGCGTGGGCGCGCGCGGGCGGGGAGAGAAAAGAGAGGCGCGTGGGTGGACCCGGTCTATGGACCACGGTAGCTGACAGGTGGGGCCAATCCCAGAATTTGTGAGTACGGTGTATAGACTCGGTGCATCGAGCGAGGGAGCGGGTCCGTGCGCTGGCGCGGGCGGGGCTGACAGGTGGGTCCCGCCTGTCATACAGACGAGAAAATAAAAGAAAAACGTAAAAAGATAAACCCCCTTTGACCAGCTGATTAGGTTTCTGAAATTTGCAAATTTGACCAATTTAGGAGCCGAATTTGAAAAAGACCCAATTGAATGAAATGTTGTACATTTTGAAATCTACAACTTTGTCAAAAGGATCTATACCAGATTCCAAATACAAAATGATTTAAATTTGAAAAACTCTTGCTGACTCCTGTTTGACCAATTAAAACCCCCAACTTGGAAATTATAAAAGTCCATTTTAGGTGCATTTTCATGAAAGGTGAATTATACCAAAGTTGCATAGAATCTCATGACCTACAACTTTGGTATTCATGACATGGCAAGATTTTGAATTTTGTTTCACAAAATTTTGAATTTACCAAACAGGGCTGAAATCGGCAAAAGTCACATTTTCCCATAAAAAGACCCAAAACTTGATTTCAACATTCATGCATGCCAAAGCACAAAATACCAAAGTCATTCCTTATGGGATTACCTACAAGTTTGGTATGTAAGGTTTTATGAAAAACACAATGGCCTTAAAGTTATATCCACAATTCAAACACAGCTTTTTCTGAAAACTAGGTTTAGTTGCTCAATTGGCCTAGTTTATGCATGCTTTTCAAGATAAGAGGCCTTGGAAAAGATGTCATTATGCTAATGATTTTAGTGTAATGCATTTGAGATGCCTAGGGCATCACAACCCACCCCCCTTAAAGAAATCTCGTCCCGAGATTTTTGGAAGTGTCGAGGGTGGTTAAACTGGTTGTAGTTAGTGTTGGGTGTACGTATTGAGTTTAGACCCAGAAGCTAAGCTGCTGTAACGTACCGAGTTGAGGTGGATGGCAGAAAACCAGGGTACTTAGTGTGTAGGAATTCTTCCTGCTCCCAAGTGGCTTCTTCTTCGGAGTGATTAGTCCATTGAACTTTGTAGAAGTTAATTGTTTTCCGACGGGTTGATCTTTGCTTTTGATCGAGGATTTTTATGGGACATTCTTCGTATGTGAGATCTGGTTCAATCTGAATTTGAGAGGTATCTACCACTTTCTCCGGCACTCTTAAGCACTTCTTTAGTTGGGAGACGTGAAACACATCATGAACTGCAGCCAGATGTGGTGGTAGTTCTAACCGATAAGCGACGGCTCCGCACTTTTCAATGATCTTGAATGGACCGACGTACCTTGGTGCTAACTTTCCTTTCACCCCAAACCGTTGTACCCCTTTCATCGGAGATACTTTGAGATACACATGATCCCCCTCATCAAAGACTAATGGCCTCCTCCGTTTATCCGAGTAACTTTTCTGTCTGGATTGTGCTCTTTTGAGATGGTGGTGTATGAGTTTCACTTGTTCTTCGGCTTCTACCACTAAATCAGGGCCAAAGGTAACACGCTCTCCTGGTTCAGACCAGTTTAGTGGTGTTCTACATCTCCTACCATAAAGAGCCTCGAAAGGAGCCATTTCTAAGCTCTTTTGGTAGCTGTTGTTATAAGCGAATTCCGCCAGGGGAAGGCATTCATCCCACTTGGTGGAATATGTCAGTGCACAAGCCCTTAACATATCTTCTAGAATTTGATTCACCCTTTCTACTTGACCACTGGTTTGAGGATGGTAAGCGGAACTGCGTACAAGAGTAGTGTTCAAGGCCGTCTGCAGTTGCTCCCAAAAGCGGGAAACGAACAGAGAACCCCTATCTGAGGTGATAGTTCGTGGGACCCCGTGTAAAGATAGGATCTTGGAAAGGTACAACTCAGCATACTGTTTTGCTCGATAAGTGGTTTTGACTGGAATGAAATGAGCAGATTTCGTGAGCCTATCGATAATTACCCATATGGAATCATATCCTTTTTGGGTACGAGGTAAACCTACAATGAAGTCCATGTGTATATCCTCCCATTTCCACGCTGGAACATCTAGTGGTTGAAGCATCCCAGCGGCCTTTAAGTGATCAGCTTTTACCTTTTTACACACATCGCACTCCGATACATATCTGGCGATCTCCCGCTTCATACGGGTCCACCAAAACTTTTGCTTCAAGTCTTGGTACATCTTATTGCTGCCTGGATGTATCGTGAGTATTGAAGTGTGCGCTTCGTCCAGTATCTTCTTTCTCAACTCCATGTCCTTGGGTACCACTAGGCGATTCTTGAACCACAGGACGCCTTGGTCATCAAGCGTGAAACACGCCTTCTTCTCTTCACTAATACCTTCACGGATATGTGCCATACCCTTATCTTGCTTCTGAGCTTCTATGACTTGTGCCTTGATTGTGGGCTCAATAATGATACTATAGAGTTCTGCAGGCTGTCCTGGAGGTGTTTCAATGTCACTCATTTCACAGCAGATTACTCTTGCTGTAGGTCGGACCTCTATCACATTGCAATGAGCTTTTCGGCTTAGTGCATCTGCTACCACATTGGCCTTGCCTGGGTGGTAGTGTATCTCCAGATCATAATCTTTTATCAACTCTAACCATCGCCTCTGCCTCATATTGATTTCGGGTTGGGTGAAAATATATTTGAGACTCTTATGGTCAGTGTAGATGTGACATGTGTTGCCTAACAGATAGTGTCTCCATATTTTTAGTGCATGAACGACTGCAGCCAACTCAAGGTCATGTGTTGGGTAGTTGGCTTCATGTTTCCTCAGTTGGCGGGAGGCATAAGCAATTACTCTTCCTTCTTGCATCAAGACACAACCAAGTCCATTACCGGAGGCATCACAGTACACCTCAAAAGGCTTGGTAATATCTGGTTGAGCTAGCACTGGTGCTGAGGTTAACAATTTCTTCAAAGTTTGGAAAGCTTCTTCACATTTCGGATTCCAAAGGAACTTGGCATTTTTCTTGGTCAAAGAGGTCATAGGTTTTGCAATTTTGGAGAAATCTTTGATAAAGCGGCGGTAGTAGCCCGCTAAACCAAGAAAACTCCGGATTTCAGTCACAGTCTCTGGTTGTTTCCAATTTAGCACATCTTCTACTTTGTTAGGGTCAACTGCAACTCCCTTTTCAGATAACACATGGCCCAAGAAACTCACTTCTTTCAGCCAGAATGCACACTTGCTAAACTTGGCATAAAGCTTATGTTCTCTGAGCCGAGTGAGCACGACCCTCAAATGTTCTTCATGTTCTTTTTCATTTTTGGAGTAGATTAGTATGTCATCTATGAATACCACCACGAACTTATCGAGTTCATTCATGAACACCGAGTTCATCATATACATGAAGAAAGCCGGTGCGTTGGTTAACCCAAATGACATGACCAAATACTCATATAAACCATATCTGGTAGAGAATGCTGTCTTGGGTTCGTCCTCTTCTCTAATCTTCATCTGATAGTAGCCAGACCTTAGGTCAATTTTAGAAAAGACCTTAGCCCCAGCTAACTGATCAAATAGAATGTCGATGTGTGGCAGTGGGTATTTGTTTTTGACGGTCACTGCATTCAGTGGCCGATAGTCAACGCACAATCTTTTCCCACCATGATCCTTTTTCTCAACAAAGAGAGCTGGACAACCCCACGGTGATGAACTAGGCCTAATGAACCCTTTGTCTAATTGTTCTTGTAGCTGTACTTTCAATTCTTTCAAATCATCAGGTGGCATCCTGTATGGTCTTTTTGACACAGGTGCCGTACCTGGAACGAGCTCAATGACAAATTCTACATCCCGTTTTGGTGGTAGTCCCGGAAGTTCTTCTGGAAACACGTCCGGGAATTCACACACTACTGGTATCTTTTTAACCTCTTGTAGTTCAGCCGCATTGACCGTAGGGGTCATGTGTTTTTGGTTTGGCAAGTGTATCCGTAGAATCTTGCCGCTGACACTAGACCTTAACTGCACTGTCCTGCTGCCAATATCCAGGACTGCATTGTTTTCTGTCATCCAATTCATCCCTAAGATGATATCAATCCCCCGGTGTGGCAGCACCACAGGATTGATTATGAAATCTTCCTTTCCTATACTCAGCCTTAACCCTTTTACTATCAGATTTGTATTTATCGGGTTCCCAGGCGCGGTGATTTGATATTTCTCTTTTATACGTGAAGTCTCTACCCTGTGCCTGGATGTATATGACTGACTAATGAAAGTATGAGTAGCTCCTGAATCAAATAACACGACGGTCGGCTGACCGTTGACCAGGAACGTACCGGCGAGAACAGGCTCTCCTGCAGGGATCTGCTCCATGTGCACATAGTGCACTCGACCTGTCTTGGGTACGAATCCCTTCGGCTTGCTCTGTTGGTTTCCACCCGCAGGAACAGGACCTTGGATCCTGCGAGGCGCTCTGCAGTCCTTAATGAAATGGCCGATCTTGCCGCAGTTGTAACAAGGAGCGCCCGGCCCCGGAACAATGGGAGCACGGGGAGTTGGCAACTGTGCGGGTGCTCGATAAATGGGGTACTGTTGCTGCGGTGCCGCCCGATGGATCCACCTTGGTTGGTTGGGTCGGACCACATAGCGAGACTGCTGAAAATTTTGCTGTTGAGGTTTGTATGCGGTCTTCTGCTTCTGTGAAGGGCCAGTCGCTGAGGTGTTGGCTATCCTTTTGCGCTTCTGATCCTCATTAGCAGCACGGAGACGATTCTCCATGTCGAGAGCAGTGTCTACCAGTTCAGTGAAGCTCTGGTAACGCCGTGCCAAGTGAGTCCGGAGGGTAGGGTCAAGGCCCTCTAGGAGTCTCTCGGCCCGCTCCGGCTCAGTAGCAACATCTCTCGGAGCATAGTGTGAGAGGTGGATAAAGGTCTGCACATATTGCATCACGGTCCGGTTGCCCTGCTTGAGGTCTCGGAATTCGCGACGCTTTTGCTCCATCAAACTTGCCGGGATGTAGTGAGCCCGGAAAGCTTGTCGGAACTCCTCCCATGTGGGCTCATGGCCCTCTTCCTGCATGGCGAGGAAAGTGGCGTACCACGCTCCCGCAGGCCCATGAAGAAGCTGAGCAGCAAATCGAGCCTTCTCTCGCTCATTGATCCCTGGCAGAAGGGTAAACTTGGACTGGACAGTGCGAAGCCAGTCGTCTGCCGCCAGTGGCTCTGGGCAATTCGTGAAGACCGGGGGTCGCAGCCCCTCGAAGTCCTGGTAAGTAATGCCACGTGGCCTGTACTCCCGCGGCTGTTGTTGCCCACGGGCTTGACGGTCTTCTGCTAATAACCGAATCAGCTCAGCTTGTTGGACCACCAAAGTGGCCAGCTCCGGCGGGGGTGGAGCGCCTTGCGCTGACTGCCCTGATGACTGCCCCGTGCGAGTGTTCACCATCTGCAAAATGGAATCATATGGGTTCAGCCCAATAGCCCATGTGCAGAAAACATCATTGGACCTTCATTTTACTTATTTGTCTTTTAGCGATAAACCCCTAAATATGAACAAGTAAAAGTAAACATGATGCATGACTCGTCCTATCCGTTCTCGCATCACACACCTTATGTATAATGTATATATCTAACGAGTATCCGGTGACATATATGCACGGCACTCTCTAATGCAACTAGTCGTTCTCTATTCGTTCTTAATTTCGCACGTGGTTAGTGTACCTGCAGAAAAATGCATGCTCATATCATCATCATTACCATGACCAATCATTACCACTCTAACTCTAGAAGTGGTACCCACGAATTTCTTTAAGCTACGTCTGGTGGACGACGTAGTGGCGCCATTTCTCCCAACACACCCAGTCTTCCTCCAGTACTGGGGAATTGCTGGGGAGAGAAACGGTGGCCAACAAGATCTAGCTATAATTTTTGGTTGAAGGAGAAGTGATCACGAAACACTCCAATGGCGTGACCACCCCCCTTAAAGAGTTCTGCCCTATCAGCATGAATGCAGGGTTCGCAACAGTCCGCAAATCCCAATAGCGCTCCACCAGTACTGAGGATGGCTATGGCCGAAATGTTGCTTCCCAAAGCGCCGAATATGCACATGAGTTCTATCTAGGTCAGAATGTTAGCGATGTCACCTGGTATTTCACTAACATCCTTAATAGGGGCATATCGGTAATCTCACTTTTCAAATACTTCGAAAAGGGTTTTCAAAAATAGGCTTGCAAATCAAAACTGGATGATATGTCTGTTGTCTGTGTATGATCGGCTCTGATACCAGCTGTGGCGGAACCGCCGATTTAATCCGGGCTAAGCACACCTGCCACCTCTGGCTTGCAGTGCGATTAGACCGAACTAAACCCGGTCGTCCGTCGAGAGTCATTCGACTCCCGATATTACCTTTTCCCAGAGGAACCGACATCATACACATCCGACTCACGATGGAGCCACAACAGAAACATCATCACAGGCAGTTAAATAGCATAAAAGTAGATTTATTTACAAACCAGTTTTTACATAAAATACCAGTCCAACATAATATTATACGGTAGCAAGTTTGAAAGTTTCTCGCAGCGGAAAATATAAGTTTAGGTCACCATGTTATCACCAAAAGTTTTGCATTGGAGGTACAACATCGAGCCCACCGATGTTGTCCTCGTGCCACTTAGTCACTTCATCCTACATGAGGGCATGCCCCACCTCCGACACAGGTGCACACCATGAATTCCATACCTGCGCTCAAAATGTGGGGGCAAACCCTGAGTACTAATTACTCAGTAGGTCTTAATGGATTTGGCTTACGGCTGACGCGAAGCAGCTTACTAGCAAGTTGATCCTTAGCCTTTAGTTTTTAACAGCTACTTAATTAACATAAACAACAAGTTTCATTGCCTGCATGATTACCAACATAAAAGCAAGTCTTTGCAAGATAACAACTCAGCTCAAACATGTAGTATTCCAAAACCATGAGTATTAAGGTACCGGAAGTTTAAGTAATTACTACGTTGCCCGTGTGCACTATCAGCATTCCCACACCTGGTGGGCATCAGCGATTCGAATCGATTTTTAATTCCCGGGAATAACTATCATGCCAGGGGTATATGCTTACTAGCCATCGCGTTCCCACATATAGCCCCCATCTCCACCTGTCTTGTCCCAAGATTCAAAGCGCCCTCACCTAACCCCCGGGTTGTGCCCCCTCAGGAGCGATACCACGGCCGCACCAGGTCAGCCCTCCTTTAGGAGCGATACCATGGTCGCGCCGGGTCAGCCCTCCCTCGAGTACAAGCGCCCCCGGGCCCATCGGCCTCCAGCAAGTGGATGAGCGGAGCCTCGAAAACTTCGGACAAACCCAGGTAAGATTTCACCGGTCCCATTTCCCGGTTAAGCACTTTAGCAATGTTATGCCGATCAGCAGGCGAACAGCGAACGGGCCTTATGCGACTCGGGCGGAGTCCGGATACGACATCACGAATAGTAAATACTGAAACAAAATCTCCGCCCGGTCTCCATTTTCTTCATGAGCAACAAATACAAGTGATATAACTGTAAGCTTTTGGTTTTGAAAATACCTACGCGACGAGTACACACACTCGTGTCTACTCGTACCTAGCAATTTCTAGGCATACTCGTCCTACGAACTCTATGTATAGGTGCTAGGGCCAGGGCGGCCAGGAAGTCTAATGCAATTGGTTTCAAAACAACTCCTAATGCATATGCGTAATCATCAAGTATAATTTATTTGCTGGGTAGAGTATGATCCTGCCTACCTTCTTCACTAGGGTCAGTAGTTTCCTCCGGAGCGTAGTCGGGTTCCTGCTGCTGGTCCTCTGACTCTGGGTGCAGTTCCTCTTCCGGCTCCGTCACGATCGGTTGGTCCGATGGTGGTTCTTCGTTCGCGGAATCTATATGCATACCAGGATGCAAAAGGAGTATGTATTACTGTAATGCTTCTTCACGATGCAGATGTAGATGCGATGCGGTGAATCATGATGTATGGAAAAGAGTTACGCATATTGAGGCGAAAGTTGTTTCGCACTAAGAAATCGTACAAGCCATCATCTACGACAGCTTAGCTTGTCACATAAAATAATGTGGTGTGTGACTGAGTTGCATCGATTTATGCGAAAAGACCGATGTCTACTACCATCTAGAACTCTTTTATGCCATAAGGAGCACAATAAACTAGGTATAACCATTTAGAACCTAATTTTTATATAAACAACATTTCTTCATTTATTTTCCATGCTAAAAACACATGTAGGGGCAAAATGGTAATTAGCAGTGGTCATTTGAGCTACCAAAATTTTCATAGAGCCTACACAGAATATAAAGGTCTCTGCCCAAATTTCACAATTTTTGGAGTTCATTTTAGCCATATTTTCTATTTATCAAGGTTTTTCATGCTTGCACAAAAACAGGGGCAAAACTGTCTTTTCCTACTCAACCATCATACCCATTCTGTAGATCTATTTATTAGGAACAAAATGCAACAAAGTTTGCTATTTTTGGATTTTTATACACTTTACTATGATTTTTCAAAGTTTCAGCCTTTTTTAAAAGCATTTTAATCGAAATTAAACAGATCCAGGACCTATCTGTAAATATCTATAGCTTCTGAGGGTTCCTGTGCAAGATTTACAAGACTCAGTGTACAGTGCTCGGTATGGAAACATAAAACTGTTAAAACCGAAGGGCGATAGCGCAAAATGTGCGTCTTCCTCCTCCCGTCGTCTTCCTCCTCGCGACGGGAGGGGGAGCTCCGGCGGCGCGCGGTCAATCCCGGCCCTGCGGGGCTCGGGAGCTCGCCGCGGAGTGCCGGGGAGAGAGAGGAGAAGACGGGGAGCTTTACCCACTACCTCAGACGGCGGGGGAGATCGCGGGGAGGGTCGGCGACGAGTGCCCCTGGCCGGCGAGGTCCGGCGGTGCAATACGCCGAAGTGGGAGGGTCTCGGGCGACGCGGTCTAGACGGAAAGGTAGAGTCGAGGGCGGCGAAGCTCGGCGCGGTGACGGTTGAGCTCGGGAGTGGGCGGAGATGGCTGGGGGCGAGCTCGCGGTATTCCGGCAATGGCGAGCGCGCGAGAATGAAGGAGAAGAAAACTAGAGAGCGCGGGCGCGGGGAGGAGGGCTCGAAAAATAGGCTCGGCCTCGCCCTCGCCCCGGTGGCGCGTCGCGCGCGCGCTGTCCGCGCGCGGCAGTGGCGCGTGGCCGCGGCGGCCGGGACGGCCGGCGCGTGGCCACGGCCGCTCGGCGCGCAGCGCCGCGTGGGCGCGCGCGGGCGGGGAGAGAAAAGAGAGGCGCGTGGGTGGACCCGGTCTATGGACCACGGTAGCTGACAGGTGGGGCCAATCCCAGAATTTGTGAGTACGGTGTATAGACTCGGTGCATCGAGCGAGGGAGCGGGTCCGTGCGCTGGCGCGGGCGGGGCTGACAGGTGGGTCCCGCCTGTCATACAGACGAGAAAATAAAAGAAAAACGTAAAAAGATAAACCCCCTTTGACCAGCTGATTAGGTTTCTGAAATTTGCAAATTTGACCAATTTAGGAGCCGAATTTGAAAAAGACCCAATTGAATGAAATGTTGTACATTTTGAAATCTACAACTTTGTCAAAAGGATCTATACCAGATTCCAAATACAAAATGATTTAAATTTGAAAAACTCTTGCTGACTCCTGTTTGACCAATTAAAACCCCCAACTTGGAAATTATAAAAGTCCATTTTAGGTGCATTTTCATGAAAGGTGAATTATACCAAAGTTGCATAGAATCTCATGACCTACAACTTTGGTATTCATGACATGGCAAGATTTTGAATTTTGTTTCACAAAATTTTGAATTTACCAAACAGGGCTGAAATCGGCAAAAGTCACATTTTCCCATAAAAAGACCCAAAACTTGATTTCAACATTCATGCATGCCAAAGCACAAAATACCAAAGTCATTCCTTATGGGATTACCTACAAGTTTGGTATGTAAGGTTTTATGAAAAACACAATGGCCTTAAAGTTATATCCACAATTCAAACACAGCTTTTTCTGAAAACTAGGTTTAGTTGCTCAATTGGCCTAGTTTATGCATGCTTTTCAAGATAAGAGGCCTTGGAAAAGATGTCATTATGCTAATGATTTTAGTGTAATGCATTTGAGATGCCTAGGGCATCACACGGCAAACCACAGTTCAATCCTGCTTTGGCTAAGGAGTGACAACTACATGATTTTAGAAGGGCCAATGGGTTATGTTACTATTGTGGTGACAAATATGATCCCACCCATTTGGAAAAATGTTCTCAGCGTCCTAAGCAACATGTCAATGCTTTAGTGATCAAGGACTTGGACACTCCCCTAATAGATGAAGTGTTGCATCAGCTAGCAGTCGAAGACACTTTAGCGGAAGAATTCAGCTCTCTCTCCTTGAATGTATGCACAGATAGTGGGTCTTGCTTGAAAATCCAGGCATTGGTATAGAACAAGGTTATGCTTATATTGAATGATAGTGGTAGCTCTCACATTTTCTTTAATAGTCACTTCTTGAGTCAAGTGCCTTGTCCTACCTCTTTTGTGTCACCTAGCAAAGTGAAATTGGCAAATGGTGATGTGATTATCACAAATTAGGTGGTCTCTCAGCTGGAATGGTGGTGCCATGTCACGCCCAGTTTCCAACGAACAAAACCGTGCAAAATATATATGCGCCAGGATCGAGTCTCGCATATACATGACAAATTACATAGGTACCACAGACACATGTCAAAGATAAAAGCGTATATACCATTTAAACATCTCATTATTACACAGTAACCCAAGTCTTTAACTCAGAGTATAGCGTAGCCTTGCGGAAGCGTAAAACAAAATATAACTACGGCGCCACAGGGACGTCGACCGGTGAACGATGCACCTAATACTCGTCATAGTCTTGCACATAATCTTCCGCATCTCCATCAACTGAGCAGCGGTTGGATTTTTCCCCCCAACAAGGAATAAATATAAAGAAGCAAGCGTGAGTATAGCAACTCGTACTCAACAAATATAACATAAACCATGAGGCTCTAGGTTTAGCTGACAGACTGCATGAGCTTTTAAAATGAACATCTTTATTTACAGCATGTTTACTATTATTGATTAAAGAACAATTAACCCAAAGATATTACATAAAGATAAAGAAGTAAATAACATTTAGTTGGTATAACCATCACCATAACCAAAACCTTTGAACACCGCTAATCACTGGGAAAGGTCTGGGCCGCTCATAACCGTGAGCATGGCTGACATGTCAGTTTTACACTCTCGAGAGGTTGTACATCTTTACCCACAAGTCATGCGCTACGCTAGGGGTTCATCACACACCTTAGGTGAGATGACTAGCAAGCACACTACGAAGCCTTTACAAAGATCATTTTAGTAAGATGTAACCGCTAAGGATTCAGGGTCACAATGGTGGTGTCTGCCTCACAAAAGGAGAAGCACATACATCACGTAAAGCACACTCAACCTAAGGCAGAGCAGCGACCACAGTAGCTAACCTCCCCTCTTGCCCCGCAGGTAAGTTACCACAAACTAAAACAATCTAATTAGTCAGCTAAGTCCGTCCCATTCCGGCCTTATGGTAGCACTGTAGTCCCAGGTGGCCGCTATGTGAACCGGTCCTTAAGGAGAGAAGCCGCAAAAGCACACGAGCACATTGCTGAGGCAGTGGGGCACTGTGCACTCGCTGTTGGTCACACGCATACGTGCTGGCAGGGGCGTTGGCACGTGTGTTGTTCGGGGCTGGTCCCACGGGACGAGCGGGAGCTCGCTTCCGCCGCGTAGGAGCAGGCAGGGGCACTGCTAGCGTGGGACCGCATGGTGGGACCCAGGACAGAGCGCGTCTGCGTGGGATGGAGGCACGGGGCACAAGAAACGAAGTCGCCGGAGAGGTGGAAGAAAGGGAAAACTGCTCACCGATGTTTAGAAAACCTTAGATCTACGGAACACCGGTGATGTCCTCGCAAAATGGAGACTATGCCAACGAAGATCTCGTCGAGAGGAACACAGTGATGCCTTCAGATTTCGCCAGAGACGCCCGTGCGCAGAGAAAATCCTCGCCGAATGTTCGCCGGAGTTGGAGCACCTTCCGAACTTCTTCCTTAGATCTAGGGAGCTAGGTTTGCGACATTGAAAAACGGAGACCTGTTTGGAAAAGAGCACGACGAGAGGATTCCGATGAATATATATATGCACCAGTTTGGGCCAAATTGAATTCGACTCATTTTCGGAATATTCAATTTCGGGGAATAACATAATTCCAGACAATCTAGAATCGTTATTCGTGTCCCGAAAAATTCTAGAAAAAATCTTAGAAATGTTTAGGCACCCAATGAACTCAAATAAAATATTTAGAACTCAAGAAAAGGATCAGAAGAGTTTCGAATAAAAGGAGTTTGCTTAGGGAAAATAGGAAAAGCCTCCAGATAAATCCGGAAAATTCCCAGAAACAACTCGACGATAACTAAACGCATTTAGAATGGTTTTTCACACACAAATAAAATTATGCATGTCGACATGAATATGTCAACAAGGTTGACCTATGATATATTTTAATCGCTTGCCCAAATAAAATAAATCATGATATGCAAGGCTTGGCATAATCCTTAGAAAATTAAATAAAGCATGTTAATTTTATTTAAACTGCCGAAAGTAAAGTTCAGGGTGTTACAAACCTACCCCCTTAAGAAGAATCTCGCCCCAAGATTCAGGTAGGCTGGTTAGCAAAGAGATCAGGGTAAGCCTCCTTTAATTCATCCTCTCCTTCACATGTTGCCTCAGCCTCTGTATGGTGACTCCATTGCACTCGGCACATCTTTGTCCTCTTGTTCCTAGTAACCCTTTCTGATGTGTCTAGAATTTTCACAGGATGCTCCGTGTAAGTCAAATCCTCTTGTACGTCTAATCCCTCCAGCGGAGCTTGCTCCTCTAGCACTCTCAAACACTTCTTCAACTGAGAGACATGGAACACATCATGCACACCGGCCAAACTAGAAGGCAACTCCAGGCGGTAAGCGACCTCACCTTTCCTCTCCAATATTTTGAATGGCCCAATATACCTTGGTGCTAATTTTCCCTTCATATTAAATATACGTATTCCTCTCATCGGTGACACCTTCAAGTACACATGGTCATTTACTTTAAAAGTCAGGTCCATTCGGCGGACATCAGCATAGCTTCTTTGTCTAGATTGGGCAATTCTCAAATTCTCCCGAACTATCTGTGCTTGTTGTTCAGCATCCTGGATTATGTCAGGTCCAAATACTTGCTTCTCACCGGTCTGATTCCAAAATAATGGAGTTCTACACCTCTTGCCGTATAATGCTTCAAACGGCGATTTCTTCAGACTGGCCTGATAGCTATTATTATAAGAGAACTCGGCATACGGCAAGCACTTATCCCAACTAGTACCATACTGTATTGCACATGCTCTCAACATATCCTCCAATATCTGATTAGTCCGTTCCGTCCGCCCGTCGGTCTGTGGATGATAGACTGTGGTGAACCTAAGCTTGGTGTCCAACGAATCATGCAATTGCTCCCAAAAGCGAGAAGTAAACTGTGAGCCTCTGTCAGATATAATCCTTTTGGGCACACCATGCAAGCATACAATTCTAAAAATATACACCTCTGCCAACTTTGCACCGAAATAAGTAGTGTTAACTGGTATGAAGTGAGCTACCTTGGTTAAATGATCCAGTACTACCCATATGGAATTATAGCCCTTCTGTGTACGCGGTAATCCCACAATAAAATCCATAGTGATTTCTTCCCACTTCCACTCTCGAACTTTTAACGGCTGCAATAAACCTGCAGGTCTCTGATGTTCGGCTTTCACATGCTGGCAGGTATCACAAACAGCAACATATTCGGCTACGGCACGCATCATCCCATGCCACCAGAATCTCTCCTTCAGATCATAGTACATCTTTGTACTTCCAGGATGAATAGAATAAGTTGTATCGTGTGCCTCGCTCAAAATCAACTTCCTGATGCTGTCCACATCGGGCATGCATATCCGATCCTTGTACCATAGAGTTCCCTGTTCATCTTCTCTGAAGCGGGGCGCCTTGCCCACTTTGAGCAGTTCACGAATCTCCTGCAATTTCTCATCATTCTTATGGTGTTTTCTTATCTCCTGTTCCAAGGTCGGTTCGGCTTCAAATGTTGCACCTGTGGTATGACATAGGAAACCCAGACTCAGACTTTCAAATTCTTCACATAACTCTTGCGGCATCTGGAATCCCAAAGCCATATTAGCATAACTCTTCTGACTCAAAGCATCTACCACCACATTAGCCTTGCTAGGATGATAATGTATTTCCAAGTCATAATCCTTGATTAGTTCTTACCATCTGCGCTGCTGCATATTCAACTCACTCTGGGTAAATATGTACTTGAGGCTCTTATGATCGGTGTATATCTCACATCGCTGCCCAAATAAATAGTGTCGCCAGATTTTTAAAGCATGAACCACTGCTGCTAATTCCAAATCATGTGTCGGATAATTCAACTCATGCTTGGGTAACTGCCGTGAGGCATAGGCAATTACCTTTCCTTCCTGCATCAAAAGACATCCTAGACCTTCTCTCGAAGCATCACAATACACTGTGAATGGCTTTTGTTGATCGGGCAATGTCAACACTGGTGCTGTTGTCAACCTCTTCTTTGACTCATCAAAAGCTGCTTGCCTCTTGTCTGTCCATTTAAATTCTGCATCTTTTTCGAGCAAAGTTGTCATGGGCTTCGCAACCTCAGACAAACTCTCAATGAATCTCCGATAATATCCGGCTAAACCCAAGAATCCACGGACCTCCTTCTATGTTTGCGGCACCTTCCATTCAGTTACAGCCATGACCTTGCTTGGATCCACTGGAATTCCTCCTTTGGAGATGATGTGACCGAGAAACGGCACCTCATCAATCCAGAATTCACACATGCTCAGCTTGGCGTACAGTCTGTGTTCTCTCAATCTCTGAAGAACTAGCTTCAAATGTTCCTCATGTTCTGCCTCAGTCTTGGAATAAATCAGGGTGTCATCAATAAAAACCACCATGAACTTGTCCAGATAGTCCATAAACACCTTGTTCATCAAATGCATAAAGTAGGCAGGAGCGTTGGTCAGACCAAAAGACATTACTGTATACTCATACAAGTCGTATTTAGTGGTGAAGGCAGTCTTGGGAATATCTGAGGGACGAATTTTTAACTGATGATAACCAGATCTCAAGTCAATTTTGAAGAAAAAACAAGCACCTTGAAGCTGGTCAAACAAGTCATTAATGCAGGGAAGTGGGTACTTGTTCTTGACGGTGACTTTATTCAAAGCCTGATAATCCACACACATTCGCTTGGCCTTCGTATCCTTCTTCTCAACAAACAAGACTGGAAAAGCCCAAGGAGAGGAACTGGGACGAATAAATCCTTTAGCTAGCAGCTCATCTATATTCTTTTTAACCTCATCTTGTTCTATAGGTGCCATCCTATATTGCCTCATTGCTATGGGTGCAGTACCAGGTAAAAGCTCTATTAAAAACTCAATATCCTGGTCAGGTGGCATACCCGGCAACTCGTCTGGAAAACCATCTGGATAATCACATAGTACCCGAATACCATCTGTAGGGCTAGCTTCCATGTGATGTAAATACCCAGAAGGACTTGATGCACTAATTTCTACTTTCTAACCATCTGATGCTATCAAATGAACTGTTCGGCTAGCACAATCAATCCTGACTCCCCAGTTGGTAAGGGTTTCTATACCCAAGATAATATCAATACTCTTAGAGTCTATAACTATCAACTTGGTACTGAATTCTACCCCCCTTATTTTTATACCCACTCTGGAACAAATAGAACTGGTGGTTATCTTCCCTCCCGGTGATGCAATTACCATGGGTCTTTTCATAGGACTTATAGGTATATTGTATTGTTCAGCATATGATCTTGTAATAAAAGAATGCGTAGCACTAGTATCAAAAAGCACAGTAGCAGAATTGGAATTGACTATGAACGTACTGAGGACAACATTGGGAGCTTCTGCTGCAGTCTCTGCCGTCATGTGGTTCACCTTGCCTTGCCATGGTGCATTGGTCTGCTAGTTCCCATTGGGACGCCCCTGCTGTTGTTGTGGTGCACTCTGCTTGGCGCCTTGCTGGTTGGACTGCGGCTTCTGGGGGCAATTGTTGGCATAGTGCCCGCTCTCGCCACACTTGAAGCAATTGTAGGCCACTGGAACTATTGCCTGATTAGGGGTAGGAGGATTGGATGGCCCCTGTTGGATAGCTGGGTAGGTAGAGCGTTGATTCTGATTCTGATATCTCTGGCCTTGACCTGTCGGCTGTTGCTGACGCTGCTGGTAACCCTGCTGCTGAGGATACTGCTGCTATTGCGGGTAGCGGGGATGAGTGTTGCTGTTGGAGGGGGTAGGGTTGAGCTTCCTCTTCTTGTCATCAATCTCCTTGCGCTTTTGCTCAATGAGTAAAGCACGATCCACCAGATGATTGAAATTATTGAAGGTCAGCTGCAATTGGAGTGTGTCATTAAGGCCCTCCAGGAAGTGCTCCTGCTTATCACTGTCCTCTGCAACTTTTGTAGGAGCATAGCGGGCAAGCTGTAGGAACTTGTCTCGGTACTCTGTCACTGTCATGTTCCCCTGTTTGAGAGAGAGGAACTCCTTCTTCTTCATCTTCATTATGCCCGCAGGCACATGGTGACTCCTGAACCTCTCACGGAACTGAGCAAAGGTGAGACGTTCTCTGTCCTGCTGCCCATAAGACTCCCACCAATCATCTGCCTGAAGTGGACCAGCAGAATGAGAGAAAGTAGGTGGGTGTCCCTTCATAAAGTCCCCACGTCTGTCCCTCTGCTGCTGCGGTGCGTTGGCATGGACGTACTGCAAAGCTTGAGCAGTATTGTTGAGAGTAGCCATCATCTGCATCTGTAGGTTGTAGAATTGTTCTGCAGTCAACTGCGGAAGGTTGGGCAACTGAGCACCATTAGGCTGATTGTCGACCTCTGGTACATTGCCTCAGTTCCTGGTGTTAACCATCTGTTTATAGGAGTTGAGACAGTCTAAGTAAATAATTGTTGCATATCCAAGACGATAAACAGAGCTGACAGATAAAGCTGACAGATAAAGTAGAGAGAACAAAAGAGTAGATGGCTGCATATATCCCAACTATCTAACTTTATTAATTAATTTATATTGGTCTTCATAGTTGTTTATACTATAGGCAACGCCACAGCTATACTAGCACTCAACCAAAGAACCAAATCAAGCATAATTCACCATGACAAGCATTCACACACCAATCTTTAACTCAAGTTTAACACACCAGACATAACTCGACTCCAAATGACCAGACAAGACGCACTAACGATATCTCACAAAGGTTGCCTAATCCTCATTAGGGGAAACACTAGTAGAACCACTTGGATCGCCTGCAGAGGTCCTCTTGCAGGGAGGTGACTGGGTTAGATCTACTATGGGCGCCCTAGGGTTGGGGCCTGGCACCTCATCCAGCCGCGCTTGGAGCTCGAACACGTTCTTGTTCCGGCGATGAAGCTCATCGGCAGTTCTGTCGAGGAGGGAACAACTGGCAGCCACGTACTCAAGAAGCGCCTCCAATAGCGGGTTAACGCTTGGAGTTATGCTCTGTCCTGTCTCCCTAGATCAGCGTTGTGGAAGGTTGCGGTAGCCAGAATGGTGAAGATAGTCGTGGAAGTCGTGGCAGATGACTCCCAAAGCCTGACGTGCAGCATCTTCTATGGCGAACTCCATTGTGTCATGGGCTGCTATGCACTGATGTTGATGTACCACGATTCCTCCTCCATGGTTGGGGTTGGGCTTCAAGATCTTCGCGCGGGCAGCCCACATAGAGCTGGCGACAGGATGTACACCCTCCTAGCACTCGTACATGATGTTGTAGGTGGGAAAGTCCATATAGTCGATGCACTTGCATAGAAGCTCGGGGAACTTCAGTCCAGCACCATCATTCTCATGGGTCATGTCCATCCAGGCAGGAACCATCCTTGTCTCCACGGCAGCACCCGCAGGAGTCTGTCCCACACGAGTTGACATGGGCGCAGGAGCATCGTCGTTGGCTGAGCTGGTGTTGTAGACGCGCTGCTCCGGATCTTTCTCATCTAAGTCATCACTCAGAATAATCACTTCATGGTCCTGTGGAGGTGGTGTTGGCCCCGGTTGATGTGCGAGAGGCTCCTACTGGGACGCCTGGTCTTCAGGCTGGGGCTCAGGCTGCGATGGCGACAGGGATGCAGAAGCACGCTGCAGAACGGGCAGCGCGATACGGCAAAGGCTGCTCCTGGTTACCATCGGCATCTTCTACCGAGATGACAGCAGAGCTTAAGAGCAGTTCTATATGACAAAAGGAATAAACAAGAATTTTCAACATAGGGTTACCAATTAATCAGTAAGATAAAATAAAGACAAAGCTTTTAAAATCAGCAGGCAAGACAAGAAGAAGTGAAATCCTTAAACACGACCAGTTCTAACTAGGCTCTCGTCCTACAGTCAACACGGCTCTGGTACCAAAATTTGTCACGCCCAGTTTCCAATGAACAAAACCGTGCAAAATATATATGCGCCAGGATCGAGTCTCGCATATACATGACAAATTACATAGGTACCACAGACACATGTCAAAGATAAAAGCGTATATACCATTTAAACATCTCATTATTACACAGTAACCCAAGTCTTTAACTCAAAGTATAGCGTAGCCTTGCGGAAGCGTAAAACAAAATATAACTACGGCGCCACAGGGACGTCGACCGGTGAACGATGCACCTAATACTCGTCATAGTCTTGCACATAATCTTCCGCATCTCCATCAACTGAGCAGCGGTTGGATTTTTCCCCCCAACAAGGAATAAATATAAAGAAGCAAGCGTGAGTATAGCAACTCGTACTCAACAAATATAACATAAACCATGAGGCTCTAGGTTTAGCTGACAGACTGCATGAGCTTTTAAAATGAACATCTTTATTTAAAGCATGTTTACTATTATTGATTAAAGAACAATTAACCCAAAGATATTACATAAAGATAAAGAAGTAAATAACATTTAGTTGGTATAACCATCACCATAACCAAAACCTTTGAACACCGCTAATCACTGGGAGAGGTCTGGGCCGCTCATAACCGTGAGCATGGCTGACATGTCAGTTTTACACTCTCGAGAGGTTGTACATCTTTACCCACAAGTCATGCGCTACGCTAGGGGTTCATCACACACCTTAGGTGAGATGACTAGCAAGCACACTACGAAGCCTTTACAAAGATCATTTTAGTAAGATGTAACCGCTAAGGATTCAGGGTCACAACGGTGGTGTCCGCCTCACAAAAGGAGAAGCACATACATCACGTAAAGCACACTCAACCTAAGGCAGAGCAACGACCACAGTAGCTAACCTCCCCTCTTGCCCCGCAGGTAAGTTACCACAAACTAAAACAATCTAATTAGTCAGCTAAGTCCGTCCCATTCCGGCCTTATGGTAGCACTGTAGTCCCAGGTGGCCGCTATGTGAACCGGTCCTTAAGGAGAGAATCCGCAAAAGCACACGAGCACATTGCTCAGGCATCCCTAAACCATGTTGCTAAAAAGCAGGAGTATTAAAATGGACATGAACCGCTTCATGGTCAAGCCCAACAATTAATTGCATAGAACCATTAGTCAAAATTAATTAACCAAAAGGACACGAGTTCGCGCTTGCACTTAGCACAACATAACCAAATGCATTGCCGAGGGTGAATATCAGGATAAAAGTAGCTATGGTAATATCCTTATAGTCATACAAAATTAAATGCACATGCAGTGATTAAAAAGAGT
This sequence comes from Paspalum vaginatum, assembly GCA_030272315.1. Lineage (NCBI taxonomy): Eukaryota > Viridiplantae > Streptophyta > Magnoliopsida > Poales > Poaceae > Paspalum > Paspalum vaginatum. The sequence continues at coordinate 23,729,307 of CM059015.1, read as the reverse complement.
TATTGGGTGTTGTTTATGTTATACTTGCCTTCTTCAAAATTTCCTTGCTACTGCTTAGAGGCTTCTAGAGGCGGTTCCTCAAACTCAACAGGCGGGTCAACGTCTACGCACGATCATAGCGCCATACAAGCATCCACATAATCACACATACAAGCAAACAAAGGCGAAACGATAAGAAACAATACACCATTACATAAAAACAGGGTGTAAAACAATTATAAAATTATTCTACGCGTCGCTACGAACACGTGAGCGCAAGAATCGTCGAAAACGGATTTAAAACGGAGAAGATATGGGGTTTTGAAGGTTGTACGGGCTTACTTGTAAATACTTTTCAAAATCAGGGGTTTAAAACACTAATACAGGGGCCTGCTCAATAGTGGAGGGTCTGTAGGTTAAATCACGAAGAGCGTGGGGGCTGCATCGCAAAAAGATAGCGGTAGCTGCTACGTGGCGCCATCTGGTTGGATGGATAGGGTGGCACACGGATGGCCATGGAGATGCGGTCGCAGAAGATCAGCTGGATCCGGTGTGGCGGACAGTGGATCTTGTGTGGCGGTGGAACACAGAACGCCGGTGGTAGCCACTGAGGTGCCGACACATGGCAGGGGAAAGGCAGTGGGACGTTGGGCGCTCGCTGCAGGTCGCGCGCGTACGTGCTGGCAGGGGCGCAGGCGCGTGTGCTGTACGGGTCGGGTCCCACGGGACGAGCGGGAGCGCGCTTCTGGCGCGCAGGAGCAGGCGGGGGCACTGCCAGCGCGGGGCCGTGTTGTGGGACCCGGGGCGGAGCGCGTCTGCGTGGGACGGAGGCACGGGGCACAAGAAACGAAGTCTCCGCAGAGGCGGAAGAAAGGAAAACTGCTCACCGAAGTTTAGAAAAACTTATATCTACGGAATACCGGTGGTGATGTCCTCGTAAAACGAAGACTATTGTCGATGAAGATCTCGTCGAAAGGAACACGATGATGCCTTCAAATTTCGCCGGAGACACCTGTGGGCGGAGAAAATCCTCGCTCAATGTTCGCCGAAGTTGGAACGCCTTCCGAACTTCTTTCTTAGATCTAGAGAGCTAGGGTTGCGGGATTGAAAAACGGAGACCGGTTTGGGAAAGAGCGCAATGAGAGGATTCCGATGAATATATATATGCAATAGTTTGGACCGAATTGAATTCGATTCATTTTTGGAATATTCAATTTCGGGGAATAAAATAATTCTAGAGAAAATATAGAATCGTTATTCGTGTCCCGAAAAATACTCCGATGGCTCCAAAAATTCTAGAAAAAATTCTAGAAATGTTTAGGCATCCAATGAACTCAAATAAAATATTTAGAACTCAAGAAAAGGATCAGAAGAGCTTCGAATAAAAGGAGTTTGCTTAGGGAAAATAGGGAATAAATGCGGAAAATTCCAAAAAACAACTCGACGATAACTAAACGCATTTAGAACAATTTTTCACACACAAATAAAAATATGCATGTCGGCATGAATGCGTCAACAAGGTTGACCTATGATATATTTTAATCACTTGCCTAAATAAAATAAATCATGACATGCAAGGCTAGGCATAGTCCTTAGAAAATTAAATAAAGCATATTAATTTTATTTAAACTACTGAAAGTAAAATTCAAGGTGTTACATGTCACTGACATACATTTTGCACTAAGATGAAGGTACTTCCTTTACGCTCTTGTGATGCAATCTTAGGATATGACTGGTTGGAATCAAATAGTCCTATGGAATGCAATTGCAAGGATAGAACCCTGCCATTCTCTCATCAAGGCACTCAGATCACCTTGAAGGGTATCTCTCCTGTTGGTGACTGAGATCACTGCAGAACAAGTTTGGAAGTGTTGCAGGGGCAATTATATATGGACTTGTGTAGTGGTTGGGCCTCTAGGGGGTGAGCAAGTAGCGGCAGTTCCAAAGGAAATATCTCAGGTGTTACAGGAATTTCAAGATGTTTTTACTGTCCCAACCACATTGCCTCCTCATAGATGTTATCATCATACTTATCCCTCTTATTCCTGGTACTACACCGGTGAACTCTCGACCTTACCACTACTCCCGATTACACAAAGATGAGATTGAGTGTTAGGTCAAGGAATTATTGGACAAAGGATGGATTGTGCATACTAATAGCCTGTTTGCCTCTCGTGTTGTCTTAGTTCAAAAGAAGGATGGTAGTTGGCATATATGTGTGGATTATAGGCGGCTCAACACTTTGACTATTAAGAATAGATTCCTTATTCCTCTAGGGGAAGAGATCCTTGACGAGTTAGCTGGCTCCATGTTTTTGACTAAGCTTGATTTGACTACTGGTTATAACCAACTGAGAATGGATCCTGCTGATGAGCATAAGACTGCATTCAATACTCACCATGGGCATTATCATTTCTGAGTAATGTCATTTGGGTTAACCAATGCCCCGTCTACTTTTCAATGCATCATGAATGACATACTTAAACCCTTTCTTCGCAAGTTTTTCATGGTTTTCATGGATGATATCTTAGTCTACAGTCCCTCCCTTGCACAACATGAGCAGCATTTGAAAGCTGTATTGGAATAGTTGCGCAAACACCAGTTTTATGTGAAGCAGTGCAAAGTGCTCTTTCGCTCAATCTCAGATTGAATACTTGGGCCATCTTATTTCAAAGGATGGAGTAGCAACAAATCCTCAAAAGACAATGGCTATGCAACAATGGCCTAATCCTACTTGTGTTACTGAAAGTTACCTAGAGGGGGGTGAATAGGCAATCTGAAACTTAAGAGCAAAACTCAAACAAAATCAGTACACCCCGGTTGAACCTGCACATCTCAGTCCAACCTATACAGGGAACAATAAACTGAATTGATCTACAAATTTAACCACACAAACTTGAATCCATGAGTTGGGGGTGCTCCTTGATGCTTATCCAAGTAGATTTGAGAGGGGCTTGGCTAGATTCCTACACAAACAAGAGATCCACAAGAAATTCTCCAAAACTAGGTGAGAGAGATATGAACAACAAGAACACGAAGAACACAAGCAAGCACACAAGACAAGGATTTAACCCAAGGTTCGGGCACACCACAAAGGCATCCCTGTGTCCTTGTTGTTGAGGAACCCACAAAGGGTTTAGGCTCACAACCTTATCCTCTTCTCCCCAATCATAAAGACTGGTGGAGAGTCCTTACTAGCAATGCTCAAAGAGCGGGTAATACAAACTTTTAAGAGCACACCACACGAATTGGGTGCTTCAACGGGCAACGCCTATCCGTCTAGGAGCACAAAGCTCTAAGAGTAACAAATCCACCAGAATGCTTGAAGTGCCATGAAAGCTCAAACGAATAAGAGAGAGAGAGGAGATGGAGTTCTTGAATGCTCTCTTTAATCCTCTCAAGCTCACTCAAAGATTGGAAAGGATTTGAGCTCAAATGAGTGAGAAGGAGGTTGGAGGAGTGCTCCTTCAAACTTTGTCTCAGGTTGTATGGAGTGCCAAGAGAGGGAGGATGAAGCAATATGAGGAGTATATATAGCACTAGCCGTTAGTGGGCGGAACGAGTGAATATAGGTTGAACCGAGGGGGTGAGGTTCAATCGGGATTGGCTAGAAATTCAACCTAAGGGCCCATTCAAGTTAAAGTTCCTGATACCGATTGAACCAGAAAGGTCAACCAGGATTGGCTGAAAATCAAACCAGAGAGCTCATTTCGGTTAAAATGAGGAAACCGGTTGTTGTCGTGGGAAACTGACGTGCAGTAGTCTGGCGGCCAAACACACGAGGAACCGGGAGGTCACGCTGCCACTGCGATCACCTCTCCTAGTGCGGTTCCGATCGGCTCTTTGTGGAGTTGATCTGCTAGGGTTCAGGCGTGCCACTGTAGGACCGAGACGTGCGACTAGAGGGGGGGTGAATAGGAGCACTTAAAAACTCAAAATCACAAACCCCCAAGCAGGTGCTCTGCAAAGCTCAAGAGAAACAAAACTAGGCACCGTCCACTGAACAGATACGTGCCTAGCAGCGCAAGGGTGCCGTCCACTGAAAGGATACGCACCAATGCAATAAAACTCAAGATCCAACCAAAAATGACACTGAGGCAACGGAACTTTGCAAAAACCTCCACACGACACTCACCGTACCAAGGTGCATCTCACTAACTCACAACAAGCAAAGAGAATGGTCTTACAGTGGGAAATGCAAAAATCTGAAGCAGAAACACAGCGAAAAAACCAAACAGGGAAGAACACAGCAGTTCCCTAGCAAGACCGGACTGTCCGGTGGCCACGGCCCGGACAGCGCCACACACTGGACTATCCGGTGGGCGCTGCCGGACTATCTGGTGGAACCGGACTGTCCGGTGGCCTCTGCCGGATTGTCTGGTAGAGTCGCAGAAAGGGCGTTTTCAAACCCAAACCTGACCAAATCTTGTCCGATCTTCACGAAATTTTGCACAGGCTATCTAGACCCTATTCCAAAGCTTTTCCCAAAAGATCAACTCAAGGTGACCAAGGAATCAGCGGGAATTTCAAATCTCGTGAGATGGCAATCTTTGGGCAAGAATGGGGAAAACACAAAGGAAGCTTGCTCATGGCAATCCTACAGGATTGAGATGAACTAAGTCATGATCTCCACGTCCTAGCAAGTCCAAAACATCAGCAAACGAAAGGATCCAAGCTTGGCCAAAGCAAACACCCAAAAAGCCAAGAATTGAAGCCAAAAACCAAAGGGATAAGGGGAGAAGGAGCACACAAGCTTGCAGCCCGAAATTACATGGATTAGAATGCCCAAAAGGGTCTCAAGATCCAGAATACATCCAGGGATTTCATCCCAAGCAACCACCCTCGCCTTCCCTCAAGATTAGGAGGCTAAATCCTACTCTAACCTCCCTAACAATGGAGCTCAAGGCTTGAGGACGAAAATCACAAAGCAAAGACTAATCCTAACAACCAAGAGGCCCTCTAATGACCTGCCTTGGACCTATTTATACCCGAGTGCTGTTTAGACAGTTTTGCACATAGGTCCCTACATCTAGACAAACCCTAAGGACTCAAACGAAAGATTACAGGATATTTCGGGACGGACGACCACGATGAAGGCTTGATCTTCGTAAGTTCCACGCAATCCTTGGATGTTCTCCACGTGGCCAATTGTCCAATCCGCGATCTGCCCCCGCTTTTGAAGTCAGAAACCAGGAAACTTTAGGAAGTCTCCGCCTGGGCTGGATTTTGCCCATCTTCTCTATCTTGGCGAGTCAAGGCCCAACTCACCAAGGCATGAGTAGCTTAGTTGGCGGTTTTGAGCCGAAGCCACCAAAGCCTCCCTCGCACGCCTTCATGCCAAGCACTCGGGTTGGAGCACCGCGGTGGCACCTGGCATCCCCTGTCCATCGGGGCCACCTCGCAGTCCTTCGGAGGACTTACTCCTGCCGTCTGAGAGCCAATGGACTGGCTCCATTGCCTCTGGAGTGATGAGTGATTGTCAACAGTAGTAACACCCAGAAAGACTTAGGCAAAAGACCTCCGATGGACAGGAGGCCCTCCGATGGACTGGAGGTAGAGGAAAGTCCTCCGAAAGACTGGAGGCACGCTCGGCGTCTGTCGGCTATGGGAGTTCGGTATACGGAGGAGCGGCATGGCGACGGCAGGAGTAAGTCCTCCGAAGGACTGCGAGGCTGCCCCGATGGACAGGGGATGCCAGGCGCCACCGCGGTGCTCCAACCCGAATGCGTGGCTCGAAGGCGTGCGAGGGAGGTTTTGGCGGCTTCGGCTCAAAACCGCCACCCAAGCTACCCAAGCCTTGGTGAGTTGGGCCACGACTCGCCAAGATAGAGAAGATGGGCCAAATCCGGCCCAGGCGGAGACTTCCTAAAGTTTCCCTGTTTCTGACTTCAAAACCGGGGGCAGATCGGGGATTGGACTACTGGCCACGTGGAGAGCATCCGAGGATTGCATGGAACTTACGAAGATCAAGACTTCATCGTGGTCATCCGTCCCGAAATATCCTGTAATCTTTCATTTGAGTCCTTAGGGTTTGTCTAGGTGTATGGACCTAAGTGCAAAACTGTCTAAATAGCACTGGGGTATAAATAGGTCCAAGGCAGGTCATTAGAGTGACTCTTGGCTGCTAGGATTAGTCTTCACTTGGTGATTTTCGTCCTTAAGCTTTGAGCTCCATTGTTGGGGAGGTTAGAGTAGGATTTAGCCTCCTAATCTTGAGGGAAGGTGAGGGTGGTTGCTTGGGACGAATTTTTGCTTGTATGCTGAATCTTTAGACCCATCTTGGGCACTTAATCGAAGCAAATTTGTGCCGCAACCTTGTGTTCTTCTCCTCCCCCTCTCTCTTTGGTTTTTGGGTTCAATCCTTTCTTTCTGGGTGTTTTTTTTGGGCAAGCTTGAATCCCTTTCTTTGCTGATGTTCTGGACTTGCTAGGACGTGGAGATCATGACTTAGTTCATCTCAATCCTGCTGGATTGCCACGAGCAAGCCTCTTTTGTGTTTTCCCTTTTCTTGCCCAAGGATGGCCATTTCACAAGATCTGAAATTCCCGCTGATTCCGCAGTTACCTTGAGTTGATCTATTGGGAATAACTTTGAAATAGGGTCCAGATAACCTGTGCAAAATTTTGTGAAGTTTGGACAAGGTTTGATCAAGTTTGGGTTTGAAAAAGTCTTTTCTACGACCCTACCGAACCATCCGGCAGAGGCCACCGGACAGTCCGGTTCCACCGGATAGTTCGGCAGCGCCCACCGGACAGTTCGGCGTGAGGCACAGTCCAGGCCGTGGCACCGGACAGTCCGGCGTCAGGCACCGGATCGTCCGGTCCCACCGGACAATCCGGTGTTGGCCACCGGATAGTCCAGTCCTGCCAGGGAGCTACTGTGTTCTTCCCAGTTTGGTTTTTCTGCTGTGATTTTGCTACGGATTTTAGCATTCCTCCTTTAAGACCATTCTCTTTGCTTACTGTGAGTCAGTGAGACGCACCTTGGTGCAGTGAGTGTCTTGTGGCGGTTATTGCAAAATCCGTTGCTCCGCTTTCACTCTTTTTCGGATCTTGAGCTTTCTTGAATTGGTGCATATCCTCACAGTGGACGGCACCCTTGCGCTCCTAGGCACGTATTTGTTCAGTGGACGGTGCTTAGTTTCGGTTACCACTTGGGGGTTTGTGATTTTGTGATTTCAAGTGCTCCTATTTACCCCTCTCTAGTCGCACGTCTCGGTCCTAGAATTGGTATCAGAGCCGATGGGGTTTCTTCATACATTTACCGGTGAGAAACCAGTAGCGACTATGACTCACTCTGGGAAGATTCCGGTCCTTGGTTCCGATGGCTACTCCTACTTTCTTGCTTAGCCAAGGCCAGGACATATGGGATGCTACTCAGAGTGCGAACTTTGTGGTGCTTCCAGTTGCCCAGCGCACCACCCCAGCGATTGTGGCTCAGCATGAGGCGAACGCCAAAGCTGTTAACTTTCTCTTCTCAGGACTTGGTCTAGATGATTATGAGAAAGTGAGCCATCTTGAGACTGCCCGTCAGATCTGGTCCCTACTGAGTGCACACCATGAGGGCACTGCTACTATCAAGGGGCGTCTCATTGAGACTTACAGTCGCGAGTATGAAAATTTCGTTCAGAAGCCTGGTGAGTCCATCGATGACTTGTTTGGTCATTTTCAATCGATCATCAACAAGTTGCGCGTTAACTCCAGCCCTGAGAGGATCCCATACACCGACCATGAGCAGGCTGTCAAGTTGCTGTATGCGTTGGACAGGAAGGTATAGGAGATCAAGGTTAACTCGATCATCGAGTCTGAGGCCTATGACCCAATTGGAGTGGAGACTCTTTACAGCAAGCTCAAGGCCACAGAGGTGGATTACAAGTTGAGAGATTCTCTCGCTTGTACTGGCTCCAAGAGCCTGGCCTTGGCTTCTCCCTCCAGTGAGGCCGTTTCTAACCCCCAGCTTCACAACTTTTCGTTTTCTGCTCTTATGTCTGTTACAGAGGAGCAGTTGGTGTCACTTGGGGATGATGAGCTTTGCCTGGTGTCTAGCCGCTTTCAGTGCGCCTATGACAACCGGATAAGCAAGAAGAGGGGTGAGAGGCCCAAGTGCTTCGAGTGCGGAGAGGTTGGCCACTTCATTGCCGAATGCTCAAACAAGCAGAACGACTACTACAAGAAGGGCAAGAGCCACTCCTGCGACTCCAACAAGTACCACTCCGGCAAGCGTGACCACACCAAGCACCGATCCGGCAAGATCAAGAACTTCCGGAAGGCTTTCAAGAGCTACCAGAAGGACAACCGGAAGCGGGACAAGGCCTTCTTCGCCGAGCTTGGTGGCAGCTTGCCGGAGTGGAGCTTGTGCAGTTGAGAGCTGACCTTGAGATGCTCAAAGCATCCCCTGACACTTGTGAGAACTGTCTCACTCTGAGGTTGATGTTGGTGGATAGGGATGCCACCATTAAGAAGTTAGAGAAGTCCGCTTTCCCTATTCCCTCTCTAAACTGCCCTACTTGTGCTGACCAGACTTTAGTTCTGAAGGATCTGAGAGAGGAGAAACAGACTTTGGTTGATGAGAACAACCGATTGAGAGAGGTGCTCAGTTCGATGTATGCTAGATAGCCCCAACTTAGGATGATCTTGGAGAGCACCAAGAGAGCTGAGGGTGATATGAGAGGATTTGGGTTAGGAGAGTGCAGTACCTCGGGTGAGAAGAAGAGTTGCTCAATTAAGCTTAAGACAGCCTCTCCTCAGCCTAGCCCTACTGTTGATGGGGTTTACCATGAGCCTCTTAAGGCTGCCCCAAAGAAGCAGTTCTGGACACCCAAGCCCTCACAGGCTAAGCTGGACAGAGTAGTGACTGAGATCCTCAAGCCTCCAGTGAGTAAGGTGAGAGTCTAGCAGCTTGTTCCACCCAAGGCTCAGCCTAAACCCACTCCCAAGAGGCCTGTCTACCACTGTGACTTTTGCCAGTGGAATGGCCACTTGGAGGAGTTTTGCTTCAGGAGGAAGCGAGTTGAGAGGTAGGAGAGAGCCTAGGGGAACTAGGATCAGTTCTACCATGGTGGTAGGCAGGATCCTCCCCGACGCGGTGAGATGAGAGACCGCTTTGCTGGTGAGTGAGGAGGCGGGTTTCAGGCCCGTGTTCCTAGTGGAGAGAGACGCTTTCCCGGTCGAGCTCCTAGTCGTTTTTAGCGCAGCCATGGATCTTCTGACCGAGACTTTGGAGGTAGAGGGTTTGAGAGCTCACGCTTTAGAGGTCGTGGGTACCCAGGTAGACGTGATGCTTACTTTGACTGTGTTTACCCCACTTTTGAGCAGATGGCTCGGCACTGGTTCAGCAGTTACATTAACCCCAGTGCCGGACCATTTGCTCACTCTCGCTTTCCTTGATTTTGCAGGATCAAGGCCTGGAGGACATATGGATCATGGACTCTGGTTGCTCTAGGCACATGACAGGGCACCGCAGATGGTTCTCCAGCCTCAACCCCGTGAGCACCAAGGAGTACATCACATTCGGGGATAATGGTCAAGGTAAAGTGTTGGGTGTTGGTTCTGTTGCTCTTTCTGGCAAGCTTTCACTGAGAGAAGTTGCTTTGGTGAGAAATTTGGGGTTCAATTTGGTTTCTGTCTCGCAACTTCTCAAGGAAGGGTTTGAGGTTCGTTTTAAGGAGGGTTCCTCTCGTGTGCTTGATGCTAAGGAAAACCTTGTTTGTCGGATTTTGCCCTATGGGCAGGTTTTTGAGGTTGACCTTGCATCTGTTTCTGGCCCTCCTCGGTGTTTGGTTGCTAGTCCTTCTGTTGATATTTGGAAGTGGCATAGGAGGCTTGGCCATTTGAGTTTTGATCTGCTAGTCAGGTTGAGCTCGATGGATCGGATCCGAGGATTGCCCAATTTGAAAGCAGAAAAGGACTTAGTATGCCACCCCTGTCGTCCTGGCAAGATGGTTGCCGCTTCTCATGCACCTGTCAATCAGGTGATGACCTCTTACTCAGGTGAGCTGCTACATATGGACACGGTTGGTCCTGCTCGAGTACAGTCGGTCAGTGGGAAGTGGTATGTGCTTGTAGTTGTGGATGACTTTTCTCGCTATTCGTGGGTGTTCTTCATGGAATTCAAAGATGAAGCTTTTGGTTTTGTTCGCGATCTGGTCTTGAGGTTAAGGAATGAGAGTCATAAAGCCATGAGGGCTATCTGCAGCGACAATGGCGGAGAATTTCGTAACTCTCATTTCAAAACCTTTTGTCGTGACCTTGGTCTTGATCACCAATTCTCATCTCCTTATACCCCCACCGCAAAACGGTGTTGTGGAACGAAAGAACCGCACACTTGTAGAGATGGCGCAGAAGATGCTTGATGAGCATAGGACTCCGCGGCGCTTTTGGGCTGAGGCTATGAATACGGCCTGTTACATTGCCAACAGCATTTTCCTACGGGCTTTCTTGGGAAAGACTTCGTACGAGCTACGGTTTGGTAGGCAGCCTAGCGTCAAGCACCTGCGTGCATTTGGCTGCAGATGCTTTGTGCTCAAAAAGGGGGGGCATTTGGACAAATTTGAATCTCACTGCTTGGATGGTATTTTTCTTAGGTATGCCTCTAACTCTAGGGCATATAGAGTGTGGATCCTTGATACTAGACAAGTGGTTGAGACCCGTGAAGTTTCCTTTGATGAATCTATGCCTTGCACAACTCCTGCATTTGAGCTTTCAGGTGATGATGAAGAAGGCGCTTCCATCTTTGAAGATGAGGAAGGCGAAGTAGATGCTGGTGATGCAGGAGCCACTGCACCGGCTGCAGCTCCTGCCCCCTCTGCTACGAGCTCTGAAGATGAAGGAGGACCCTTGCCTACGGCTTCCTCCTCACTCCCCCGACCACAAGCTCGAGCAGAAGTTGGCCCCGCTGAGGACGCAGGGGAGGTGACCTCCGAGATTGTTCCATCTCGGCAGGTCCAGTAGGATCACCCTCTAGACAGGATGATTGGAGATCTATACCAGCGTGTCACACGCTCTTCGGTTAACTCTCTAGCCTTTTTCTGTCACTCCGCATTTGTTGCTTCTTTCGAACCCCGGGATGTGTCACATGCATTATCTGATCCTAGTTGGGTGAACGCCATGCATGAGGAGTTGGAGAACTTTGAGAGAAACCATGTCTGGGATTTAGTTGAACCTCCACCAAACTGCCACCCAATAGGAACCAAGTGGGTTTTCAAGAACAAACAGGGTGAGGATGGATGGTTGTGAGGAACAAAGCGAGATTGGTCGCCCAGGGTTTCTGTCAGAAGGAGGGGATAGATTATGAGGAAACCTTTGCTCATGTAGCTCGTTTAGAGGCTATTAGGATTTTGCTTGCCTTTGCTGCCTCTAAAGGCTTCAAATTGCAGCAGATGGACGTCAAGTCAGCCTTTCTAAATGCTTACATAGAGGAGGAGGTATATGTGAGACAACCTCCTGGCTTTGAGAGTGCCAAGTTTCCATACTGGGTGTATAAGTTGAGAAAAGCCCTGTATGGCCTGAAGCAAGCTCCAAGAGCTTGATATGCTAGGTTGAAAGCCTTTCTGCTCAAGTCTGGTTTTGTGATGGGTTCAGTAGACAAGACCTTGTTTCTGTGGAGTCGTGGTGGTGACACCCTTCTAGTTTAGATATATGTTGATGACATTATCTTTGGTGGTTCATCTCAGGCTTTGGTGTCAAAGTTTGCTGAACAGATGAGCTGTGAATTCGAGATGAGTCTCATGGGTGAGCTTCAGTTATTTCTCGGGCTTCAGATTAAGCAAGGCCTAGAAGGAACCTTCGTCCATCAAGCCAAGTACACAAAGGACATTCTGAGGAAGTTTGACAAGGGAGATCTCAAGCCCATGGCGACTCCCATGTCAATACAGACGGCTCTTGATGCTGATGAAGAAGGGGAGGTGGTGGACCAAAGAGAGTACCGAGGGATGATCGGCTCACTTCTGTACCTGACGGCGACCAGGCCGAACATTCAGTTCGCGGTCAGCCTCTGTGCGCGTTTTCAGGCCTCACCAAGGCTATCAAATCGTCAAGCGGTGAAGCGCATCTTCAGCTACCTGAAATACACTCCTGAGCTTGGACTTTGGTTCTCTTCAGCTTCGTTGCTCTCTCTTAGAGGGTATTCGGATGCTGACTTTGCGGGTTGTCGGCTGGAGCGCAAGTCTACTTCCGGCACTTGCCAGTTTCTCGGCTCTTCTCTTGTCTCTTGGTCCTCACGCAAGCAATCTAGCGTAGCCACTTCCACCACAGAAGCTCAATACATTGCTGCTGCTAGTTGCTGCTCCCAGCTGCTTTGGATGAAGTCCACTTTGAGCGATTTTGGTCTCAGTTTTAGGAAGATCCCTCTCCTAGTAGACTCTACTTCTGCTATTTCTGTAGCTAAGAATCCCGTCCTGCACTCCAGAACCAAACACATAGACGTGAGGTTTCACTTCTTTAGAGATCACTATGAGAAGGGAGATATAGACTTGATCCATGTAGAGACTGAGAACCAGTTGGCCGATATCTTCACCAAGCCCTTAGACCTGAGCATATTTGCTCGCTTGCGTGGGGAGCTTGGTGTTTGTTACCCCTTTTAGGTTGGGGTAACTTTGGTATAGTTTAGGTTTTGCTTTGCCTTTTCTTTCTTTGCTTCTCTTGCATTTTGTCTCATACCATACATTGCATTGTAACATATGCATTTTCACTTTCACTAGCACTAAAGCTCTTCTGGTATGACAAGTTAGTACTTGCTTGTGCCAGATTGTACAGTTGCTTGCATGATCATGGTTGGCTAAGCTCCTTAAATCTGTCTAATATCTTTTGTGAGCTCAGTCACTTTTGTTTCTTCAAAATCAAAAACCATGATCACCACTTGACTTGGCTACCTAGCATGTGTAGGAATGTTGAATGCTATGCTATCTTTTCATGCTTGGATATGCTAGTCGTATGCCTGTGTTACACTGATGCCTAAGCATTTATGGCACCTTGTTCAAATCTAAAATCTAAATGAATGTGGTTTACAAGTGGTGTCCTATGAGCTAGATTGAAAAGATCCAAGAGGGTTCGCTTGTCGCACTGATCTAGTTTGAGATAGCCTGCCTTTGCACTTTGGCTTGAACTTGGACTAGGCTGTGTATGACCAAAACCTTGTCTTAAGCTTCTGATGGTTTTCTGAACCTAGGCTTAGCATTGGTTGGTAAGAAGTGGCAACGACAAGTGAATAACCCCTGGCACATGATCTGATTTGCTTGAAGTTCAAAATTGCTAAATCTGAAATCTGCAAGTCTCTAAACTGCTTATGGCCTGTTGTAGATGCCTTGGTTGAGAGTAGCACACCTTGTATGTTTTGCTAGCATCTTGCTGTTCATGCCAATCTTGCTAGATGCTATTAATGTTGGTGATGCTCTCTTTTCAACAACTCTGAAAAACATGCTCCTGATCTGTATAAGATAGATTCAATTGAGCTTGTTTGCATGCTACCTTGCCCTCACTTCCACTGTATGCTAGAACTTGTATTTACTAGCTTTTCATCCCTGCTGAGCTCTTCATGGTACACTTCATGCATTTCATGCCATGTTTTCAGGGGGAGTTGAGTTCTATGAACCCGTGATGTGTCCATTGTCAACAAGGGGGAGAGATGTTGACTCTTGAGGAGAGAGAGGTGTTGGACAAAGGGGGAGGACTCTGTAGAGATCCAATTGCGGGGGAGTTTGAGCTTTTAGCATGCTCTTGCATCGGTGTGCTGAGCATTTTGCCTCTTTCTGGAGGAGCCGATGTTTTGCCTTAGCATGACTGTGTTGAGCCAGTTTGCCTATTTCTTGAGGGGTCATGCTATAGTTTGATTGACTGCGTTGAGCGGTTTCCCTTGTCTTAGGGGGTCGATCTTTGACCTTGTTTTTATTGTCTCAATTTGCCCTTTTCTGCCAGTATTTGGCCTTTGGGCATCTTGAGCAACTTCTTCTTTTTCTTCTTTCTTTTCGGTTTTACGTTTTTCCTTTTGTCTTTGTTCTATTTCAGGTTACAGGTTGAAGGTGTTGACAATGCACTCATAAGGGGGAGATTGAGAGCCAATGGACCGGCTCCATTGCCTCTGGAGTGATGAGTGATTGTCAATAGTAGTAAGACCCAGAAGGACTTGGGCACAAGACCTCCGATGGACAGGAGGCCCTCCGATGGACTGGAGGTAGAGGAAAGTCCTCCAAAGGACTGGAGGCACGCTCGGCGTCTGTTGGCTATGGGAGTTCGGAATACGGAGGAGCGGCATGGCGACGGCAGGAGTAAGTCCTCCGAAGGACTACGAGGCTGCCCCGATGGACAGGGGATGCCGGGCGCCACCACGGTGCTCCAACCCAAATGCGTGGTGCGAAGGCGTGCGAGGGAGGCTTTGGCGGCTTCGGCTCAAAACCGCCACCCAAGCTACCCAAGCCTTGGTGAGTTGGGTCACGACTCGCCAAGATAGAGAAGATGGGCCAAATCCGGCCCAGGCGGAGACTTCCTAAAGTTTCCCTGTTTCTAACTTCAAAACCGGGGGCGAATCGCGGATTGGACTACTGGCCACGTGGAGAGCATCCGAGGATTGCGTGGAACTTACGAAAATCAAGACTTCATCGTGGTCGTCCGTCCCGAAATATCCTGTAATCTTTCATTTGAGTCCTTAGGGTTTGTCTAGCTGTAGGGACCTAAGTGCAAAACTGTCTAAATAGCACTCGGGTATGAATAGGTCCAAGGCAGGTCATTAGAGTGACTCTTGGCTACTTGGATTAGTCTTCACTTGGTGATTTTTGTCCTTAAGCTTTGAGCTCCATTGTTTGGGAGGTTAGAGTAGGATTTAGCCTCCTAATCTTGAGGGAAGGTGAGGGTGGTTGCTTGGGACGAATTTCTACTTGTATGCTGAATCTTTAGACCCATCTTTGGCACTTAATCGAAGCAAATTCGTGCAGCAACCTTGTGTTCTTCTCCTCCCCCTCTCTCTTTGGTTTTTGGGTTCAATCCTTGCTTTTTGGGTGTTTTTGTTGGGCAAGCTTGAATCCCTTTCTTTGCTGATGTTCTGGACTTGCTAGGACGTGGAGATCATGACTTAGTTCATCTCAATCCTGCTGGATTGCCACGAGCAAGCCTCTTTTGTGTTTTCCCCTTTCTTGCCCAAGGATGGCCATCTCACAAGATCTGAAATTCCCGCTGATTCCACGGTAACCTTGAGTTGATCTTTTGGGAATAACTTTGAAATAGGGTCCAGATAACCTGTGCAAAATTTTGTGAAGTTTGGACAAGGTTTGATCAAGTTTGGGTTTGAAAAAGTCTTTTCTGCGACCCTACCGGACAGTCCGGTTCCACCGGATAGTCCGGCAGCGCCCACCGGACAGTTCGGCGTGAGGCACTGTCCAGGCCATGGCACCGGATAGTCCGGCGTCAGGCACCGGATAGTCCGGTCCCACTGGACAATCCGGTGTTGGCCACCGGACAGTCCGGTCCTACCAAGGAGCTGCTGTGTTCTTCCCAGTTTGGTTTTTCTGCTGTGATTTTGCTATGGATTTTAGCATTCCTCCTTTAAGACCATTCTCTTTGCTTACTATGAGTCAGTGAGACGCACCTCGGTGCGGTGAGTGTCTTGTGGCAGTTATTGCAGAATCCGTTGCTCCACTGTCACTCTTTTTCGGATCTTGAGCTTTCTTGCATTGGTGCGTATCCTCACAGTGGATGGCACCCTTGCGCTGCTAGGCACGTATCTGTTCAGTGGACGGTGCTTAGTTTCGGTTACCACTTGGGGGTTTGTGATTTCAAGTGCTCCTATTCACCCCCCCCTCGAGTCGCACGTCTCGATCCTACACCGTCGCCGTGGTGCTCCTCCGTGTACCGAATTCCCATGGCCGATAGACACCGAGCATGCCTCCAGTCCTTCGGAGGACTTTCCTCTCCATCTACCTCCAATCCATTGGAGGGCCTCCAGTCCATTGGAGGGCCTCCTGTCCATCAGAGGTCTTGTGCCCAAGTCCATCTGGGTCTTTGGCTTCTGTTGACAATCACTCATCACTCCAGAGGCAATGGAGCCGATCCATTGGCTCTCAGCCACCTGGCTTGACCTACTAGCCAGGGAGGATGTGGAGGTCAGAGGATTGCCCTAAATATACATAGACAAGCAAACGGGCATAAAATCCTAGCCAATCGCGTGGATCGGCTTAAGGCCTCTGAGTGGATTGGCTCAGACGAGCCGATTGCCTTCTTGCCGTTGATTGGGTTAGTATATCAATAAAGTAGCAAGATAAACCCTACTTAAATCATGATCTAGACAATGTGACTCCCCTTGATTGATGTGCTATGCATACAACCATATGAATCTAATCAAGAAAGATACTTAACCAAAAACATCAGTCACATGCATGAACATAGATCCAAACCCCCAAGGGGGTTTTTCTAGGATAGAAGATGCATCTAAAGCATGTAAAGCAGGGTGCCAAGCGTATATCAATCTATCGAGTTGCTGCATGCACATGTTGAGGTGCATGTCGTGGAATGTAGCAACTGAACAAGCTATGTACGCTTGTCTGAATGTTACTGATCTATAGCGTGAAGCATAAATAAGATAGTAAATTGATAGCATGCAAGATAAATGCAACACACCAAGCAACCTTAATGCAATCTACTAGAGAAAACATTAAGATAAATCGGTAGCATGCGGGATAACTAGCGAATCTCACAATCTGCGAAGCCTAGTAGGAGATTCACCGGGGTAACTAGCTGACCTTGCCATAAAAAATGCTTCAATACAAGGTCTGCCATGGTTCCAGTAGGTGCTTCGCTGCCCTAGCCGACCCGAGCGACTCTGCTAGGGCAGCATGGTGCTTAACTAGAGAGATTAACCCTAGGAGCCAGGGGTGGCAATGCGCCGAGAGTTGTGGTGACGAAACATTGATGTTAGGGAACAATATTTGCGTGCTTTATTATGAACAAAGGGTTACATATTTATAGTCTGGAGACTTGGCCCTCAAGGTAAACACTTCCTAGAGATAGACTCAAACTCTTTCCTAAACTAATAGATTACAACCCAATAGTAATTCTAGGACTCAATTATAACATAACGTAATATGGACTCTTCCTTCCATCGGTCCGGATCCTCATGAAGCTTCTAAGTATCAACCGAAACTTGCCATATAATCCTGGCAGATTCTGGTCGTCCTATTGTTTTAGCAATTCCTGTCGACTCCTACCATATTTGGATGTGATTCTAATTGCATTGGAAATCTTATCTCCTTAGCTTTCTATCCATATGTAGAGCACCCCAAACGGAGTCTGTGTGTGGCCTGGGCGCCCGTTTTCGTATAGTTATCCCTGCAGTCCGAACCAGTCTCATGAATAAACTGGGCTTTAACATGAAATAAGCCTGTGACTTTATCTCAGCTTGGGCCTTGGGTACATACTTATCATTATATTTGGCCAAACTTAAGATATACTCCTGGCCATGTGATTTCCTTCATCATGGTCTTCTGCTGGCATTCTGGCCCAACTAGACTTGGTCAAAATATGGCAGCAACACCGGTTGGGTTAGCCACACAAAACAGAGAAGACATTCTGGTTAAAAGGGAGGTTGGGACGGTTGAGCCTTTGGCTCAACTAGGGTTGATTGAGAATGCATTTTTGGAATGATTTGACTTTGTGGATTGGATTTCTCAAACTTTTGAGCCTTGGCACCAATAAAAACATAACCATTTGGATCCCTCTTGATAGAACGGATGTTCCTATACTCAAGATGTAAATTAGTAAATCTAATAAGGCTTGAACTTGAGAGCGACCACTTCGAATAAACTTGAAATGAGTGAGGAGCCTCTTTTCTTGCTTCCAATGTCTCTTTAGCACTTGTTTGCTTGATATGTAGTTGTAGACCACTTTCTCTTGTAAGATAAGAGTGTGTATAGCACTTTCACTTGATTTGAGCACTATATTCATACTCATGAAAACATTAGTTACTTTGAATTCTTTGTCAACATTCACTAAAACCCTCTTAAAGGTTAATTGCACTTACAATTATAGAGTTGAGAGCTTTTTTGGGACTTACAGGGTATTATCATCGGTTCATAAGGGGCTATGGACGTTTAGCCAAGCCTCTCACACAATTGTTCAAGAA
Source organism: Paspalum vaginatum (assembly GCA_030272315.1). Lineage (NCBI taxonomy): Eukaryota > Viridiplantae > Streptophyta > Magnoliopsida > Poales > Poaceae > Paspalum > Paspalum vaginatum. The sequence goes on along the minus strand of CM059015.1, from coordinate 23,711,226 downwards.
AAACTCTTTTATGTGGTCTAAGCAAGCTGAGACAGCCTTTACTGCCCTGAAAATAGCGATGTAACAAGCTCATGTGTTGGCTTTGCCAGATTTTCAGCAGACCATCATGGTGGAAATCGATGCTTGTGCTTTGGGTATAGGAGTTGTATTGATGCAAAATGAGAGACCAGTTGCATTCCTTAGTAAACCATTGGGTGAACATCATCGACATCTATCTATTTATGAGGAGTTCCTAGCTTTGATTACGGCAGTAGAACGATGACATTCTAATTTGCTGCGGAATGAGTTTGTGATCAGAACTGATCATCGCAGCCTTGCCTACTTATGTGAGCAGAATTCGCACTCAGAATTGCAGCGTAAAGCTATGGCCAGCTTGATGGGTCTGCAGTTCAAGATTGTATATCGTAAAGGAAAATAAAATAATGTTGCTGATGCGCTTTCCCATGTGGCTCATCTATTTGCATTGCAAGCAACTTCTATGGTTCAACTCACCTAGCTCTAGGAAGTGGACAACACTTATGTGACTGATCCTAGGGCACAAAAATTGCTAGCATGGTTGGTCATTTCAAGTCCTGATTCGCAAGGATTTGAACATGTTGATGGCATTATCCGACATCAAGGATTGATTTGGGTGGGCCAAAACTTTGCTCTTCGTACCAAGATCATTGCAGCCCTACATCCCTCTCCGATCGGTGGACATTCTGGTTATAAAGCAACATATTGTAGGACCGAGACGTGCGACTAGAGGGGCGGGGGGTGAATAGGAGCACTTGAAATCACAAAATCACAAACCCCCAAATGAAACCAGATACTAAGCACCGTCCACTGAACAGATACGTGCCTAGCAGCGCAAGGGTGCCGTCCACTGTGAGGATACGCACCAATGCAAGAAAGCTCAAGATCTGAACAAGAGTAACAGCGGAGCAACGGATTTTGCAATATCCGCCACAAGACACTCACCACACCTAGGTGTGTCTCACTAACTTTCAGTAAGCAAAGAGAATGGTCTTAAGGGAGGAATGCGAAAATCCGCAGCAAAATCACAGCGGAAAAACCAACCTGGGAAGAACACAGTAGCTCCCTGACAGGACCGGACTGTCCGGTGGCCGGATTGTCCGATGGGACCGGACTATCCGGTACCTGTTGCCGGACTGTCCGGTGGCACTGCCCAGACAACGCCTCACGCCGGACTGTCCGGTGGGCGCTACCGGACTATCCAGTGGAACCGGACTGTCCGGTGGCCTCTGCCGGATGGTCCGGTAGGGTCGCAGAAAATATGATTTCAAATCATAACTTGATCACACCTTGCTCAAACTTCACGAAATTTAGCTCAGGTTATCTAGACCCTATTTCAAAGTTATTCCCAACAGATCAACTGAAAGTAACCACGGAATCAGCGGGAATTTCAGATCTTGTGAAATCTCCATTCTTGGGTAAGAAAGGGGAAAACACAAAAGAGGCTTGCTCGTGGCAATCCAGCAGGATTGAGATGAACTAAGTCATGATATCCACGTCCTAGCAAGTCCAGAGCATCAGCAAGGAAAGGGATTGAAGCTTGCCCAACAAAAACACCCAAAAAGGCAAGGATTGAACCCAAAAACCAAAGTGAGAGGGGGAGGAGAAGAACACAAGGTTGCTGCACGAATTTGCTTCGATTAAGTGCCCAAAATAGGTCTAAAGATCCAGCATACAAGCAGAAATTGGTCCCAAGCAACCACCCTCACCTTCCCTCAAGATTAGGAGGCTAAATCCTACTCTAACCTCTCTAACAATGGAGCTCAAAGCTTAAGGACGAAAATCACCAAGTGAAAACTAATCCTAGCAGCCAAGAGACCTTCTAATGACCTACACTGAACCTATTTATACCCGAGTGCTATTTAGACAGTTTTGCACTTAGGTCCCTACAGCTAGACAAACCCTAAGGACTCAAACGAAAGATTACAGGATATTTCGGGACGGACGACCACGATGGAATCTTGATCTTCGTAAGTTCCACGCAATCCTCGGATGCTCTCCACGTGGCCAGTAGTCCAATCCGCGATCCGCCCCCGGTTTTGAAGTCAGAAACCGGGAAACTTTAGGATGTCTCCGCCTGGGCTGGATTTGGCCCATCTTCTCTATCTTAGCGAGTCGTGGCCCAACTCACCAAGGCTTGGGTAGCTTGAGTGACGGTTTTAAGCCGAAGCCGCCAAAGCCACCCTCGCACGCCTTCGCGCCACGCATTCGGGTTGGAGCACCGCGGTAGCGCCCGGCATCCCCTGTCCATCGGGGTAGCCTCGCAGTCCTTCGGAGGACTTACTCCTGCCGTCGTCGTGCCGCTCCTCCGTATACCGAACTCCCATGGCCGACAGACGCTGAGTGTGCCTCCAGTCCTTCGGAGGACTTCCCTCTACCTCCAGTCCATCGGAGGGCCTCCTGTCCATCGGAGGTCTTGTGCCCAAGTCCTTCTGGGTCTTGCTACTGTTGACATTCACTCATCACTCCAGAGGCAATGGAGCCGGTCCATTGGCTCTCAATCTCTCCCTTGATGAGTGCATTGTCAACACCTTCAACCTGTAACCTGAAATAGAACAAAGACAAAAGAAAAGCGTAAAACCGAAAAGAAAGAAGAAAAAGAAGAATTTGCTCAAGATGCCCAAAGACCAAATACTGGCAGAAAAGGGCAAATTGAGACTACAACAAAAACAAAGCCAAAGATCAACCCCCTAAGACAAGGGAAACCGCTCAACGCAGTCGATCAAACTAAAGCATGACCCCTCTAGAAAGAGGCAAACTGGCTCAACACAGTCATGCTATGGCAAAACATCGGCTCCTCCAGAAAGAGGCAAAAAGGCTCAACGCACCGATGCAAGAGCATGCTAAAAACTCAATCTCCCCCTCAACTAGACCTCTACAGAGTCCTCCCCCATGGTACAATCTCTCCCCCTTGTTGACAATGGACACATCAAGGGTCATACGACCCAACTCCCCCTGAAGTGGACAACTCCCCCTCAAAATATGCCATGAAATGCAGGAAGTGTACCATGAAGAGCTCAGCAGGGATGAAAAGCTAGTAAATACAAGTTCTAGCATACAGAGCAAGTGAGGGCAAGGTAGCATGCAAAACAAGCTCAATTGAATCTATCTTATACAGATCAGGAGCATGTTTTTCAGAGTTGTTGAAAAGAGAGCATCACCAACATGAATAGCATCTAGCAAGGTAGGCATGAACAGCAAGATGCTAGCAAAACATACAAGGTGTGCTACTCTCAACCATGGCATCTACAACAGGCCATAAGCAAATTAGAGACTTGCAGATATCAAATTTAGCAATTTTGAACTTCAAGCAAATCAGATTATGTGCCAGGGGTTATTCACTTGTCGTTGCCACTTCATACCAACCAATGCCAAGCCTAGGTTCAGAAAACCATCAGGAGCTTAAGACAAGGTTTTGGTCATACACAGCCTAGTCCAAGTTCAAGCCAAGGTGCAAAGGCAAGCTATCTCAAACTAGATCAGTGTGACAAATGAACCCTCCTGAATCTTTTCAATTTAATTCATAGGACAGCACTTGTAAATCACATTAATTCAGATTTTAGATGTGAACAAGGTGCCATAAATGCTTAGGCACCAGTGCAACCCAGGCATACAACTAGCATATCCAAGCAAGAAAAGATAGCATAGCATTCAACATTCCTACACATGCTAGGTAGCCAAGTCAAGTGGTGATCATGGTTTTTGATTTGGAAGAAGCAAAAGTGACTAAGCTCACAAAAGATATTAGACAGATTCAAGGAGCTTAGCCAACCATGATCATGCAAGCAATTGTACAATCTAGCACAAGCAAGTACTAACTTGGCATACCAGAAGAGCTCTCGTGCTAGTGAAAGTGAAATGCATATGTTACAATGCAATGCATGGTATGGGACAAAATGCAAGAGAAGCAAAGAGAAACAAAGAAAGAAAAGAAGGAAAACGCAAAGCAAAAACCTAAACTATACCAAAGTTACCCCAACCTAAAAGGGATAACAAACACCAAGCTCCCCACGCAAGTGAGCAAAACTGCTCAGGTCTAAGGGCTTGGTAAAGATATCGGCCAACTGGTTCTCAGTTTCTACATGGATCAAGTCTATATCTCCCTTCTCATAGTGATCTCTCAAGAAGTGAAACCTCATGTCTATGTGTTTGGTTCTGGAGTGTAGGACGGGGTTCTTAGCTACAGAAATAGCAGAAGTAGAGTCAACTAGGAGAGGGATCTTCCTGAAACTGAGACCAAAGTCGCTCAAGGTGGACTTCATCCAAAGCAGCTGGGAGCAGCAGCTAGCAGCAGCAATGTATTGAGCTTCTGTGGTGGAAGTGGCTACGCTAGAATGCTTGCGTGAGGACCAAGAAACAAGGGAAGAACCGAGAAACTAGCAGGTGCCGGAAGTAGACTTGCGCTCCAGCCGACAACCCGCAAAGTCAGCATCCGAATACCCTCTAAGAGAGAGCAACGAAGCTGAAGAGAACCAAAGTCCAAGCTCAGGAGTGTATTTCAGATACCTGAAGATGCGCTTCACCGCTTGACGATGTGATAGCCTTGGTGAGGCCTGAAAACGTGCACAGAGGCAAACCGCGAACTGAATGTCCGGCCTGGTCGCCGTCAGGTACAGAAGTGAGCCGATTATCCCTCGATACTTTCTTTGGTCCACCACCTCCCCTTCTTCATCTGCATCAAGAGCCGTCTGTGTTGACATGGGAGTTGCCATGGGCTTGAGATCTCCCTTGTCAAACTTCCTCAAAATGTCCTTCGTGTACTTGGCTTGATGGACGAAGGTTCCTTCTGGGCCTTGCTTAATCTGAAGCCCGAGAAAGAACTGAAGCTCACCCATGAGACTCATCTCGAATTCACTGCTCATCTGTTCAGCAAACTTAGACACCAAAGCATGAGATGAACCACCAAAGATAATGTCATCAACATATATCTGAACTAGAAGGGTGTCACCGCCACGACTCAATAGAAACAAGGTCTTGTCTACTGAACCCATCACAAAACCAGACTTGAGCAGAAAGGCTTTCAACCTAGCATACCAAGCTCTTGGGGCTTGCTTCAGACCATACAAGGCTTTTCTCAACTTATACACCCGGTCTGGAAACTTGGCACTCTCAAAGCCTGGAGGTTGTCTCACATAAACCTCCTTCTCTATGTAACCGTTTAGAAAGGCTGACTTGACATCCATCTGCTGCAATTTGAAGCCTTTAGAGGCAGCAAAGGCAAGCAAAATCCTAATAGCCTCTAAACGAGCTACAGGAGCAAAGGTTTCCTCATAATCTATCCCCTCCTTCTGACAGAAACCCTGGGCTACCAATCTCGCTTTAGTTTCTCACAACCATCCCATTCTCACCCTGTTTGTTCTTGAAGACCCACTTGGTTCCTATAGGGTGGCAGTTTGGTGGAGGTTCAACTAAATCCCAGACATGGTTTCTCTCAAAGTTTTCCAACTCTTCATGCATGGCGTTCACCCAACTAGGATCAGATAATGCATGTGACACATCTCGGGGTTTGAAAGAAGCAACAAATGCGGAGTGACAGAAAAAGGCCACAGAGTTAACCGAAGAACGTGTGACACGCTGGTGTAGGTCTCCAATCATCCTGTCTGGAGGGTGATCCCGCTGGACCTGCCGAGATGGAACAATCTCAGAGGTCACCTCCCCCTCAGCGGGGCCAACCTCTGCTCGAGCTTGTGGTCGGGGGAGTGAGGAGGAAGACGTAGGCAAGGGTCCTTCTTCATCTTCAGAGCTCGTAGCAGAGGGGGCAGGAGCTGCAGCCGGTGCAGTGGCTCCTGCATCACCAGCATCTACTTCGCCTTCCTCATCTTCAAAGATGGGAGCGCCTTCTTCATCATCACCTGAAAGCTCAAATGCGGGGGTTGTGCAAGGCATAGATTCATCAAAGGAAACTTCACAGGTCTCAACCACTTGTCTAGTATCAAGGATCCACACTCTATATGCCCTAGAGCTAGAGGCGTATCCAAGAAATATACCATCCAAGCAGCGAGATTCAAATTTGTCCAAATGCCCCCCCTTTTTGAGCACAAAGCCTCTGCAGCCAAATGCACGTAGGTGCTTGACGCTAGGCTGCCTGCCAAACCGTAGCTCATACGAAGTCTTTCCCAAGAAAGCCCGTAGAAAGATACGGTTGGCAATGTAACAGGCCGTATTCATAGCCTCAGCCCAAAAGCGTCGCGGAGTCCTATGCTCATCAAGCATCGTCCGCGCCATCTCTACAAGTGTGCGGTTCTTTCGTTCCACAACACCGTTCTGCGGTGGGGTATAAGGAGATGAAAATTGGTGATCAAGACCAAGGTCACGACAAAAGGTTTCAAAACGAGAGTTACGAAATTCTCCGCCATTGTCGCTGCGGATAGCCCTCATGGCTTTATGACTCTCATTCCTTAACCTCAAGACCAGATCCCGAACAAAACCAAAAGCTTCATCTTTGAATTCCATGAAGAACACCCACGAATAGCGAGAAAAGTCATCCACAACTACAAGCACATACCACTTCCCACTGACCGACTGTACTCGAGCAGGACCAACCGTGTCCATATGTAGCAGCTCACCCGAGTAAGAGGTCATCACCTGATTGACAGGTGCATGAGAAGCGGCAGCCATCTTACCATGACTACAGGGGTGGCATACTAAGTCCTTTTCTCACTACTGCATAACAGGGTTTCAGTAACACCAACTTGTGTTACTATACTTTTATTAAAATGTTACTGGGTCTTCTAGTAACACATATTGTTTGTGTTACTATTGGCTATGTTACTGTAGGGTTGATATTCTAGAACACAAGACATGTGTTCCTTCATATCCTAGAAAGTATTACTACTTAGTGTTACTACTTTGTAACATTTCTTTTTAAAAATGAAAAAATCACATTCCTTCACTAGGAATTGAACTCACAACCTCATGTATCTTCTAAGACTTCCACTCCACTACACTACACAAGCACTTGTGTCTAAAAAAGCGATGTTTTCTTTTTCTATACACTATGATGAATTTTATATTGTATATTTGAACCCCTAAATAATCTTAAATGAAAAAAGTCTCAACTACAAAGTTATAGATCTCGTCAAATACTACATCTCTAGTATAAGGCATGTATCGAAATGAGGTTATTTGATAAATTCCAACTTATGATTTCACGAATATGGAAAAAATATATGGGAATTTATAGGGACAATAAATGTTTTCAAATGAAAAATTTATCAATTATAAGGTTGTGGATCTCATCGAGCACTATAATTTTGTTGTCATATCTTCATGTAATTTTATATAAAATAATTATGACTTTTTGCTAAAACAACTATTTTTAGACGCATACAGTAATATAGTCCGCCTCTACAAATCATTTTCAAATGAGTTTCATGCTGCAGATCGCCTTTAGAATATCTTCAGAGGTGTCCTATGGTTTGTACCGCATCTGGAAAATAATATTTTAATTGATGATGTATGTTATGGATCATCTTTGTAAACAAGGGCTATATCTAGAGCCAGCCTGTAATATGGACGATCTCTAAATTCTAATTTCGGGGGTAGCATGCATTTTAGGTGGAGCCCATGCTTGCAAGAGCGTATGCGTCTCATTTTTAGCCGTCTCTACAAATAAATAAAAGGAGGAGGTGCGTGTTATGTTTGGTACTGAATGGTATCATATATGTTTCTTTGTAACACTTTATAAGTAGTATTTGTTTGTGTTACTGTATGGTATGTTTTTGCATCATATTATGTATGTTCTATCTATGTGTTACAATATCTACAATCTTTGTAACACTTCAGTAGTAACATAACATTTTGTATTACTGTAGTCATTATTTGTAACACATTTTTTCTGATCAAGCACTATGTGTTACTAGGTTCCACTGTAACACATAGTTTGTGTTACTGTAAAAAAAATTTGTAACACATTGATAGATGTGTTACAAAAGCGTGTTACAATAGCTATATTTTGTAGTAGTGTCTGCTTTCAAATTGGGCAATCCTCGGATCAGATCCATTGAGCTCAACCTGACTAGCAGATCAAAACTCAAATGGCCAAGCCTCCTATGCCACTTCCAAATATCAGCAGAAGGACTAGCAACCAAACACCGAGGAGGTCCAGAAACAGATGCAAGGTCAACCTTAAAAACCTGCCCATAGGGCAAAATCCGACAAACAAGGTTTTCGTTAGCATCAAGCACACAAGAGGAACCCTCCTTAAAACGAACCTCAAACCCTTCCTTGAGAAGTTGCGAGACGGAGACCAAATTGAACCCCAAATTCCTCACCAAAGCAACTTCTCTCAGGGAAAGCTTGCTAGAAAGTGCAACAGAACCAACACCCAACACTTTACCTTGACCATTATCCCCGAATGTGATGTACTCCTTGCTGCTCACGGGGTTGAGGCTAGAGAACCATCTGTGGTGCCCTGTCATGTGCCTAAAGCAACCAGAGTCCATGATCCATATGTCCTCCAGGCCTCGATCCTGCAAAATCAAGGAAAGCGAGAGTGAGCAAATGGTCCGGCACTGGGGTTAGTGTAATCGCTGAACCAGTGCCGAGCCATCTGCTCAAAAGTGGGGTAAACACAGTCAAAGTAAGCATCACGTCTACCTGGGTACCCACGACCTCTAAAGCATGAGCACTCAAACCCTCTACCTCCAAAGCCTCGGTCAGCAAAACCATAGCCGCGCTGAAAACGACTAGGAGCTCGACCGGGAAAGCGTCTCTCTCCGCTAGGAACACGGGCCTGAAAACTGCCTTCTTTCTCACCAGCAAAGCGGTCTCTCATCTCACCACGAGGGGGAAGATCCTGCCTACCACCCTGGTAGAACTGATCCTGGTTCCCCCAGGCTCTCTCCTGCCTCTCAACTCGCTTCCTCCTGAAGCAAAACTCCTCCAAGTGGCCATTCCGCTGGCAAAAGTCACAGTGGTAGACAAGCCTCTTGGGAGTGGGTTTAGGCTGAGCCTTAGGCTTAGGTGGAGTAGCCTTGGGTGGAACAGGCTGCTGGACTCTCTCCTTGCTCACTGGAGGCTTGAGAATCTCAATCACTACTCTGTCCAACTTAGCCTGTGAGGGCTTGGGTGTCCAGAACTGCTTCTTTGGGGCAGCCTTAAGAGGCCCATGGTAAACCCCATCAACAGTAGGGCTAGGCTGAGGAGAGGCAATCTTTAGCTTAATTGGGGAACTCTTCTTCTCACCCGAAGTACTACTCTCTCCTAACCCAAGTCCACTCATATCACCCTTAGCTCTCTTGGTGCTCTCCAGGATCATCCTAAGTTGGGGCTCTCTAGCATACATCCAACTGAGCACCTCTCTCAACCGGTTGTTCTCATCAACCAAAATCTATTTTTCCTCTCTCAGATCCTTCAGAACCAAAGTCTGGTCAGCACAAGTAGGGCAGTGTAGAGAGGGAATAGAGAAAGCAGACTTCTCTAACTTCTTAATGGTGGCATCCCTATCCACCAACATCAACCTCAGAGTGAGACAGTTCTCACAAGTGTCAGGGGATGCTAAAAGCATCTCAAGGTCAGCTCTCAACTGCACAAGCTCACTCTCCAAAGTAGGACAGACCATGCACGCACCCAAAAGCGTGGGTCTAGCCCTAAGCTCCTCCAACTCCTTGAGCTGTCCCTCACACTTCACCTTCAGCTCAGCTATGTTAACAGCGAGGTGGGGACGCATCTCACACTCAGTCACATCACTTAAAATAGGCTCATCCAGTTTAGACTGGAGCTTGCCTAACTCTACCTTTAGCCTATGCATTTCCTCTACCTGATGAGCATACTTGCTCTTCTGCTCACAGAGATCTCTCATCAAAGTCTCACAGGTAGGACACTCAGTCTCACTAGGCTGGGCTGACACACTCTTCAGCCTGTCTATCTCAGCTAAAGCATCAGCCAACTTGGCTTTCTGCTTCTGCAGCTTCTTGGCTGCCTTCTCCAACAACCTATCCTGGGCTTTCAACTCACGACTATTTGACTCCAACATCTCAAGAATTTCAGCTTGCTCAGGAGTTACCTCTTCATCGGATGAGTCGTTGTCGTTGCCCTTGTCGTCCTTGTCCTCCAGCGCCATGGAGCAAAAGGATCTCCGGTGCATCTTGTGCTTGCGCTTGGACTTGGTGGAGATGAAGCAGAGTCCGGCTGGACCGCCTTGGTCCCTCCTCTTGTCTCGCTTGGTGACGATCTCCTCATCGCTTGAGCTCCACGAAGACGAAGAGGAGGAAGACGATCTGCCACACAGACCACCAAGCTCGGCGAAGAAGGCCTTGTCCCGCTTCCGATTGTCCTTCTGGTAGCTCTTGAAAGCCTTTCGGAAGTTCTTGATCTTGCCGGAGCGGTGCTTGGTGTGGTCACGCTTGCCGGAGTGGTACTTGTTGGAGTCGCGGGAGTGGCTCTTGCCCTTCTTGTAGTAGTCGTTCTGCTTGTTTCGGCATTCGGCAATGAAGTGGCCAACCTCTCCGCACTCGAAGCACTTGGGCCTCTCGCCCCTCTTCTTGCTCATCCGGTTGTCATAGGCGCGCTGAAAGCGGCTAGACACCAGACAAAGCTCATCATCCCCAAGTGACGCCAACTGCTCCTCTATAACAGACATAAGAGCAGAAAATGAAAAGTTGTGAAGCTGGGGGTTAGAAATGGCCTCACTGGAGGGAGAAGCCAAGGCCAAGCTCTTGGAGCCAGTACAAGCGAGAGAGTCTCTCAACTTGTAATCCACCTCTGTGGCCTTGAGCTTACTGTAAAGAGTCTCCACTCCAATTGTGTCATAGGCCTCAGACTCGATGATCGAGTTAACATTGATCTCCCATACCTTCCTGTCCAACGCATATAGCAACTTGACAACCTGCTGATGGTCGGTGTATGGGATCCTCTCAGGGCTAGAGTTAACGCGCAACTTGTTGATGATCGATTGAAAACGACCAAACAAGTCATCGATGGACTCACCAGGCTTCTGAACGAAATTTTCATACTCGCGCCTGTAAGTCTCAACGAGATGCCCCTTGATGGTAGCAGTGCCCTCATGGTGTGCACTCAGCAGGGACCAGATCTGACGGACAGTCTCAAGATGGCTCACTTTCTCATAATCAACTGGACCAAGTCCTGAGAAGAGAAAGTTAACAGCTTTGGCGTTCGCCTCATGCTGAGCCACAATCGCTGGAGTAGTGCGCTGGGCAACAGGAACCACAACAAAGTTCACACTCTGAGTAGCATCCCATATGTCCTGGCCCTGGCTAAGCAAGAAAGCTCTCATCCTACCCTTCCAGTACGAGTAGCCATCGGAACCAAGGACCGGAATCTTCCCAGAATGAGTCATAGTCGCTACTGGTTTCTCACCGGTAAAGGTATGAAGAAACCTAACTGGCTCTGATACCAATTGTAGGACCGAGACGTGCGACTAGAGGGCGGGTGAATAGGAGGACTTGAAATCACAAAATCACAAACCCCCAAATGAAAGCAGATACTAAGCACCGTCCACTGAACAGATACGTGCCTAGCAGCGCAAGGGTGCCGTCCACTGTGAGGATACGCACCAATGCAAGAAAGCTCAAGATCTGAACAAGAGTAACAGCGGAGCAACGGATTTTGCAATATCCGCCACAAGACACTCACCACACCTAGGTGTGTCTCACTGACTTTCAGTAAGCAAAGAGAATGGTCATAAGGGAGGAATGCGAAAATCCGCAGCAAAATCACAGCGGAAAAACCAACCTGGGAAGAACACAGCAGCTCCCTGACAGGACCGGACTGTCCGGTGGCCAACACCGGATTGTCCGATAGGACCGGACTATCCGGTACCTGTTGCCGAACTGTCCGGTGGCACTGCCCGGACAACGCCTCACGCCGGGCTCTCCACGTGGCCAGTAGTCCAATCCGCGATCCGCCCCCGGTTTTGAAGTTAGAAACCGGGAAACTTTAGGATGTCTCCGCCTGGGCCGGATTTAGCCCATCTTCTCTATCTTAGCGAGTCGTGGCCCAACTCACCAAGGCTTGGGTAGCTTGGGTGACGGTTTTAAGCCGAAGCCGCCAAAGCCTCCCTCGCACGCCTTCGCGCCACGCATTCGGGTTGGAGCACCGCGGTGGCGCCCGGCATCCCCTCTCCATCGGGGTAGCCTCGCAGTCCTTCGGAGGACTTACTCCTGCCGTCATCGTGCCGCTCCTCCGTATACCGAACTCCCATGGCCGACAAACGCCGAGTGTGCCTCCAGTCCTTCGGAGGACTTCCCTCTACCTCCAGTCCATCGGAGGTCTTGTGCCCAAGTCTTTCTGGGTCTTGCTACTGTTGACAATCACTCATCACTCCAGAGGCAATGGAGCCGGTCCATTGGCTCTCACATATTGCCGACTAAAGCACATGTTTTACTGGAAAGGTCATCGTAGGGATGTGGAGGAATTTGTGTAGCAATGTCAGATATGTCAACATGACAAACATGAGTTAACCCACTCCCTAGGATTGTTATGGCCTCTTCCAGTCCCTGATGGTGCTCGGAAGGATATCACAATGGACCTTATTGAAGGCTTGACTAAATCAGAATCTTATAATGTCATCTTGGTTGTGGTGGATCGCTTCACCAAGGTGGCTCATTTTCTTGGGTGGCTCATTTTCTGCCTCTCAAGCACCCCTTTACAGCTCCTCAGGTGGCTCAAATTTTTCTAGACAACACTTGTCAAACTTCATGGTGTGCCGACTTCATTGTTTCTGATCATGACCGCATTTTTCTTACTCACTTTTGGAAAGAGGTCTTTCAGTTGCTGGGTACAAAGTTGATGTCTAGTATAGCTTACCATCCCCAAACTGATGAGCAATCTGAAAGGGTGAATCAATGTTTATAGATGTATCTCCATTGTGCCATAGCTGATTCTCCTACTGATTAGAAATAGTGGTTATCGCTGGCAGAATTCCGATACAATTCCAGCTACCACTTTGCACTTGCTTGCTGACCATTCAAAGTCTTATATGGTCATGATTTGAATGGTGGGGAGTTGCCTGATGTTTCCCAGTCTACCAAGTCTTCAGTGATGCACATTGTAATACTCCGTATTAAAAACACCTAAGTGCATTGCATATTACCCTAATTTTCTTTTAAAAATTTGAGGCCTTTTCAAAAATTTGGAGTTTTCTAGGGGCAAAAATGTGAAAGGGTAGTTTAAATTAAGCCCTTTCACTTTTGTATTTGGACCCCTGTCGAAAAAGTTCAAAATCCAGGGTTAAAAATGAAAAAGGGTAAAAGTAAAAAAAAAGAAAGAGAAAGGGGAAAACTCCCCGCGGGCCAGCTGGCCAGCCCGCGGCCACGCGCCCACTGGGCGAAGCCCAGCCGGGGGCGGCCGCCCGCGTGGCGGCCAGCCCCTGCCACCCACACCCCATGTCAGGCGGCGCTGACAGGTGGGACCCGCGGGGGGCGGGGTCTTCTTCTCCGCCTCGCTGAGCAGGGGTGGGAGCACTCCGCTCCCCGCGTCCGCGCCCGCGCCCCGACCGCGCCGTCGCTGCCGTGCCACCCCGCCGCTCCGCTCCGCGCCCCCTCGCCGCTTCTCCACCACGCCACCTCGCCGCTAAGCTCCGCGCCGCTCACCGCGATCCCGCGCCGTGCCTCCCCGTGCTCCGCCGGCGTCACCGAGGTGAGCGCCGCGCCGTTCCTCCCGCTCCCCACCCCTCCGGTTCCCCCTAGCCCGGGCTAGCAGGCGCATCGGGTGCGCCACACCCGCGCGCACGTCGCGCGGGGGAGGGTTGGCCCCGATGGCCCCTGTCGCCGCCGTGGGGCAGCCTCGCCGCCGTGGCGCGGGCGAAGCGCCTTGGCCGCTCCGTCCGCGGCGGCCGGCGTGGGGCAGTGAGAGAGAGGGAAGAAGGGAAAAGGGGGGAAAGAAAGAGGGACGCGCGCCGCGCCCGAGGCCACCGCCGGCGAGGCCTTTCGGCCTCCGCTACGCCGGATGGTCGCCGGCGCTGCCGGCGCGGCTACGCGCAGAGCGCGCGGCGCGGGCGGCGCGCCGTGCGCCGGGCAGCAGGGCAAGGCCGGTCCGCTGGGCCTGTCAGCCCAGCTGGGCCGCTCGCCCGGCAGGCCGGCTTGCCGGCCTGCGCGGCCGCTGGGCCAAGCCGGAAAGAAGGGGAGTTGGGCCGCGGCTAGGGGAAAAGGCCGCCGGCCCACTCGTGGGCTGGGCCAGGCCGAAAGAGAACCGAGGCGTTATTTTGTTTTTTTAGTGGGCTGGGCCGAATTTCAATTTCTAATTCTGTTTTCTTTTTCTTATTAATTTAAATTGATTATTTGTTTTACTTTAATATTAATCTGTTTATATTAATTATTAAAATTATTAATTCATATAAACTATTTTGGTAATTCTAAAAAGAAATTAAATTAAAGTTTATATAATTTTAAAAAAATTAGCCTTTATTTAAAAATGCAGAAAAATTCATAACAATGTATTAAAAATATAGAATTAATTCTAAAATCCATTTAAATTATTCAAAAATTTCCAGAAAATTCATTTAAGCTTTTAAAAATATTTAAAAATACCATGTAATTCATTTGAACCCTAGGGCAATCAATTACACCCGAAAATACAGATGTTTAACCCTAACCACCCTTTTTCTTTAGAAAATTGTGCATTTTACTTTTTCAACAGGTTGATCATCCTTATACTTTTAAAACTCCGGCATGTCATCAACCTAGGCACGTTGGTCCCGCCACTTCCAATTGAAGAGTCTTCCACCGCAGCGGAAACTCCGGATGCCGGTGTGGCCGAGACGTCCTTCACACCAGTAGGAAGGAGACTCCGAGTCACCGACAGAGACAGACCCCGTGACCCAAGGCAAGCCCCGGTGCATGTACCCATTTTTCTATGAGTCTTTAAATTAAATCAGAGTTATGCTTATGCATTAGAGTTAGGAATTGATTGAAACCCTAGAGCATGATTACTCATTATCCAGCATAAAATCCTATACTCAGTAGATGGCTTAGGTGGCATAGGCCTAGAACGAAATTCTTTTACAGCAATTTATTGGTTAAGAATAAGAAGAATGTTAATAATTTGACAGACATGCGGCGGGATCAGTTTCGCTTTCGTACTTTACATGTTATGATTATTTGCTATGGACCCTGATCCTGCCTATGTCGCATAAGGCCGTCCGATGTGTGGCCTGGTTGGGCTGAACGCGCCTCATTCACTTGCCGTCCTTAACAGGCTCCGGTAAGCCTCTCGCCTTGTTGTACCTAAGCGCGGAACTAGACGAGACCAACTGAAAGGAGTAGGTTGGGCGGGTGTCCAAGGACTGACACCCGGATTCGGTGAGGATGGTTCCGGCTAGGTGGCACTGGATGTTGGGTTGTCGTATGTGGGGTCGGTGTACACACATATGACGGGTGTCTGAGTATCCCTCTCGAGAGGTGGAAAATCGATTCGAATCGTCTGTGGCTTGCCGGTTGTAAGCTGCCTGATCGCGACCAACATCGTAGTAAGAGAACAGATCATGTTAATAAAAAATGCTTTGACCAAATGTTTGTTCTCGTTGGTTAGTAGATTAAGAATAACTTAGTCTGGTTAGATAATAACTAAAAGATGAACCAAATTCTAAGAGCTAAAGATTTACTATTAGGCCTGCCGCAGTGTGAGTTGACCTAACCACCCCGGCTATAGGCTAGAGAGTCGGGTTTCGACCCAGTGGTCGGATAAGTCTTGCTGAGTAATTAGTACTCAGGCTTCTTGCCTATTCTTTTTACAGGAGCAGAATATACTTGGTTCGAATGGGATCCTTACCTTACTCCTCCCTTCTTCTGAAACAAGCTTTCCTACGCCTTGAGCAGAGTAAGATGTGTGTTGGAGAAAAACTTGTGATCTATGTTAACTTTTGTTAAAATGGCTGAAGAACTTATCAGCCAGGATGTAATAATTACCTAACTCTATATGTAATATTTCAACTCTATGTAATAAATGTGGCTGTGTATGTTGTAACATGTGGACTCCTTCGAGAGTCGCCCCAAAAATCAAGCTCGATCCGGATGGAAAGGCCAAGTCAGGATACTTACATCCTGAAGGACTACCAAGGTTAGTTCGAATCTGGTGATTACGCACTAAATCCCGGTTAATCTGGGTAGTTCTGCCACACACATGTTGCAGTTCAGGCAAGCCCATCTCTCCTCTTTGAAGGCACACCTGTTAGCTACTCAGAACAAAATGAAACAGCAAGCGGACAAGAAAGAGGGTTCCTCAGTGAGTTTTAGATCAATGAACAAGTTCTTTTGAAGCTCCAACTGTATGCTCAAACCTTAGTGGTGAACCGCCCTTTTCCTAAGCTTGCTTTCAAGTATTTTGGACCTTACCGTGTGTTGGAGCGTATCGTACTGCTGCGTACAAGTTGCAATTACCAGAGGGGGCTCTTATCCACCCAGTCTTTCATGTTTCCTAGTTGAAGCCATTTACTGCTGATTACTCTCCAGTGTACTCTGACATCACTAAGTTTGCAGTGCTTGATATAGAAGATGTGCTTCCTAAACAGATCCTCGACCGCAGGTTGGTCAAGAAAGGTGGCCAGGATATCACTCAAAAGTGCTGATCAAGTGGACACATCAACCGACTTCGTTAGCGACTTGGGAGGACTAGTACATGGTGAAGAACCATTTTCCTACTGCCATTGCTTGGGGCCAAGTAACAATGTCAGGGGCGGTGATGTCATGCCGGCACCTACTGATGACATGGAGGACTAGTGTAGAAGGCGTATTTGAGTATTTCGTGTTTGCTTTCTATTGGTGTATTGTAATAGGGTAGGAGGACCCACAGTTTAGGAGAGTGCGAGCTCTTAAGACCCAGGTCTATAACGAGAGAGATAGAACTCATTATTCGATAAACACGAACACAACAAAGGAACGCCAAGGTTCCTCGCCCGGTCCTTGTCCCGATCGAATCGCATGTGCATCTCACGTCGTTGTGCCGATCGGCAACGGCCAAGAGGGCATAACAAGCTGTCACGCCGCCGCCGCTCCACCGGATGGACCACACCAACCGCAGTCCTTCCACGGTGGCCCTGTTGGCCCGACGTCGTGTGGAGGAGGAGGCAAGTGCGGTGGGGGCGGTGAGACGGGGGCAGCCGTGCGGGGACGGAGAGGATACGTATGGGGAAGGGGATTTGAAAAATCGAGACTGGGGATGGTCGGTAGACAGGGACCGAGCAGGTCTCGATTTGTAGGCGGACGGACTGCAGGTAAGTCGATTGGAGGTGAAACGGGGAACTATATGAATCTTTTAAGTAGTAGAGATGGACAAAGTCCCTTTACCGTGCCCACATTACCACCTGTCTCGTCTATACACCCAGGCTTCCATGTTCTCACGCCACATCCGGACCTGCGACACCGACTGTCCTTGTAATGTGGCCTCCACCCGGCCCTCCCTATTGGCTGTAACCAGACGTCCGTAGACGTGGTGCATGCACGCGTAACTCAAAAAAGGCACGTTATTTTGAAAGTAAACGAGAGAAAAGGGAAAGACAGAAGCAAGGAATCTTGGGGTGCCTACACCTGGTCTCTGGAGCTCTACGCCGGGCCCACGAAATGTCATCCACTGACATTGGGTCCCATAGGACGGGACGCAACAGGCCTTGGTAAAGGGTGTTTGGATCCGAGGGTAAAAAATTTAATTCATGTCACATCGAATATTTGGATGCTAGTAAAAGTATTAAATATGGTTTAATTTAAAAACTAATTATACGGACGGACGAGGAATCAATGACGAGACGAATTTATTAAACCTAACTCATCCATGATTAACAAATGGTTACTAACTAGGCTTAATAAATTCACGCAGCGTTTAGTACTCATGCGGTGTAATTAGTTTCATAATTAGATTATATTTAATATTTTAAACTCTCTTCTCTTTTAAAATTCTCGAGTGTTCCAACCGCTTTGTTTCCGTCGTGCACGTGGTCCGTCGCCCGACCCCACCCCACCACCACCCAGCCTCCCCTCCCGCACGCGCCCACGCCGACCTTCGCCCCCGCCGCCTCCGGGCTGTTGCCGCCATCCGCCCGACCGACGCGCCCCTGCCGACCTCGATCCGCGCTGCCCCCGACGAGGTGATGGTGGACCCCACGAGGAGACGCCGCTGTCTCCCGTCCCGCGCCGCCGCGGTCTACCACGTTCGCGTCCTCCACACGCTATTGCCGATGGTGGATCGGCGGATCTCGCGCCGCCCCACGCCACCCTCACCCGCGCTCGCCGGCGGCGGATCGGGTCCCATTTCACCACAGACGGTCGATCCCCTCCCGCACCGACTCCCACACCGCTCCCGCCCCACCCCGCTCCACCCCCGGGACCGGCCGGCGTCCTGCGCCCGCAGCGCGCCTCGCCCCATCGGCTGCCGCGTCCTCACCCCTCCTGCGCCCATCCGCCCGGCGCCGCCGCCCTCGACTGCTCCTCTCAGCCGTCGCATCCTCACCCCGCCGCCGCCCACCGTGGCGCCGATGCCGGAGACCAAGCCAGCCGTCGGGGCACCCCTCGCCAAGAAGCTCCGACGCCCCACGTCCTACGAGGCCGAGGCTTCCGGGCCCAGCGTCGAGGCCGCCGCCGCCGACACCACCGGCCCTCTATTGCGCGCGACGCGGTGCCTCCCTCCCTCGTCCTCGCGCCGCCCTCCAGACCTCCTCTGCCTCGCCAACCCAGAGATCTCCTTGGCCCCTGCAATTTCGCGCCGTCGGACCTCCTATGCCTTCCGTGACGTCCCCGCCGAGTCCTACAAGGCCGATGCATGAACTGTCAGCTTCGCCAAGGAGGTTAGTGGTGGATTAGCTGCCTTTTTCTCATTCCAATGCAAAAGAAATTATACAGCTTTACTCCTCGCCGCCCATCGCCATCAGCCTCCACATACTGCAAGGCAGGGCCGGCGGGGAAGGGTTCCGCGTCGCCGGATCCGGCATTGCCGGCGTCTGTGGGTGGCCAATCCGCGGTGATGGCGGCCGCCATGGATGGAGGAGCGGCGAGGAGGGAGGGAGGCGGCGGGGGAGGAGGAGGAGGTACGGTGCCAATGAGATCGGCGAGGAGGAGGCACGGTACCGTGAGCTCATCGATCGCCTCCAGGAATGCATCCGCGTCAGCAGATTCCGCCTTGATCAACCGGTCCATGGCCACGAACTGCGAGATCTGGCGGTGCAGCATGCGCACGGTCCACTGAATGGACGTCAAGGGAGGCCTCGCCCCCGAGGAGACCGACACCGCTGCGGGCGGCGGGGGCAGCGGCGGCGACGCCGGCATCGAGTGCTCCCCTCCTCCTCCGCCTCCACCGCCGTCGCCGCGGCGTGCGCGGCGTAGAGCTTGTCGAGCGAGGGGCGGGCGTCGTAGTTGGAGAAGACCTTGAGGATGTCCTCCGTTATGGTGTTGCTGCTCCAAGCGTCTGCAAGATGTGTGGCACCGTGGGAAGCAGCTTCTCCATGCCGGAATGGCTCATCGCGCGTGCTCCGATCTAGATGAGGGCTCCACGTGGCTTCGGGTGGTGGATTGACTGGTGGTTGTGAGGGGAGGAGGAGAGGAGAGGAGCGCTCAACTGCAGCTGCCATTTCTGGCTTGGCCGTCGCCACCTCGAGTTCTCTTGTTGCCAGTTGTTCATCTCCATGGCCGCGACAGATTAGCACGAGGAGATAGAACATTGGCCATTCCCTTTCGAACAGCTCCAGGTACGGACTTGTGGATTTCCCAGTCCCCTGCTAATACCCTAGCTACATTCTTGGCTCGGCTCCTGTTCGTCCCCTACCCCAAATGTTCGGTAGTGAGATTCAGTTGCCTTGATGGCACATATACATAGATTGATTACCAGGCAGTGGTAGGATCTGCCATCTTATCTTGGTCAGAGGAAGAACACTTGTGCTGAGTCAGGATGTAGAGATTAATGATCTCAATGACACATAGATTTTGAGCGGCATGAATAAAATGTGGTATCCTTAATCATCGATTGTAGTTTGAACTGGATATGGTTCTTCTTCTGCTCTTCGGTTCAGAACAGACGTTGAATATTCTCTTAGGGATTGAAGCTGGTGAATTTTAGTGTTGGTTTTCGTAGTGTTAGATGCTGCAATCACGTGTTCTGTACCTGCAGTGATTGAGTAGATGTGATAAATTTTTTATTGCAAATGGTAGTTGAATTCATTGTTGCCTAAGCATATAACTCCTAAAACAGGAGCATTGCTTAATCTGGAAAGCATGATGTCATAATTTTTCAGCAGCAAGTTGCCTTGATTCAGTCATTCCAATGATATAGTTCTGGAAAAAAAATTTCAGCCTCTTATGTTGCTTTATTGCCTTTTCTCATTTTCACTGAATGAACCGTCTTACTGTCATACTCCATATACTTGGCAGCTTGGGATTCATATAGATTGAAGGAATTTGTTTTCACAGTTTGGTCAATATAATTTGCGAATACTTTATCTAGGAGTTAATTTTCAGGATATCTATTTTCTGAACCTTTTTTAAGCTTCTAGACTCACTTTGAAGCTGACTAGGATGGGGGTACAAATACAATCTGTAGAGGTACTATGACGAGCTTACTTGAAGCCCTTTTTGTTATCAATTTTGCAATAAATGTGATATTTTGGATGAGAAATTTTCAGCTCATTTAGGCTAAAGAGATTGACTAATTACGATTACTGTGATGATGCAGCACTACCACCACCCTGAGCACAAGCAGGCACTCATTGCTAACAACCAGCACGCACAAGCAGACTTTACAATTTATTAATTATAACACATCAAGTGTTCCTTAGCTACTCTCTTTTATTTGTCAGTTATAATTAGAACACATCAATTGTCAATTATAACCCAATTCCTGTCTTATTTTCCCTTAAGAGTTAATACTATACATGATAGACAAGTTTGCAAAAATGATGATCTTTGCTGAATTGCACATTCTATCTTGAGAAACAATTTTCCTATTATCATACAGTCGATGCAGTGGTTGAGGGCTACGAGGACCAACAGATTGACCACAACGGCAGGTCACCGGTACCTTTGCTGCTTGGATGCTGCTTGATGACATGCACTACATGCAAAACCGCATGGACGAGTACGTCCTCATGCTACAGCTAGCGTCAAGATTTAATTGCTTAGGCAAGTGCTTGTGACAGATACATTCAAGTTTGCTATCCCGATCTATTTGTATTTTCTACTAAATTCGTGTTCAGTATGTGAGATGAGAACTGATTTCGTACATGTCATAAAACAAAGCAAATGATATTGCAAGGGTTAAGTCCTGATAACAAGCATACTGGTTTGGTGCTTATGACTGAACAACAACGGCTGGTACAGGGAATCTAGCCCCCATATCAACGTTATATTTTTCTACATGGCTATTGTTACAGATGGAAATACTAATCTTTCAATTATTTGTAGCTATTTTTGTTGCTAATCGCACCGAATAAGGATTAATCTTTGGCTTTAGTTAATATATGCTACAAAAATAATTTGTTCTCATGCATTATGGTCATGAATTAACGTGCTCTGCTTGCAGGAACTGAACTAAGGGGGCTTGCTGAGGAGCCGAGAGTCCCTGGGTGCTGCAGTTCAACGGACAGTTTGTGGGAGAAGGGACATTTTTTTACTAAAACTAGGAAGTTTAGATTTTGGAATATAAATTGATCATGCTTAAATTGTTTTAATAAGTTTTTTTTGCGACGTATGATAGGTTATAATACTTTTGAAGCATATGTTTCAACTCCAGTTATGTTCTTATCCAATAAATACAACGGAAATTACCTATTTGAGTATGGAGAGAAGCGAAAGATTGAGCCTCTGATCAAGAAATGTACATGAAAGGAATCTGTTTTGAAATTTTTACATCTTCCGTTGCAAAGCACGGATCAATTGCTAGTAATATACAAATATCCGATGTGACATATATCCGATGTGGCAGGTATTAAATTTTAGCGAGCGCATTCAAACACCCCGTGGTCACGGTGTGCGGACCACCGAGGCCAACGCCAAAAAGCAGTAAAATTTAAAAAAGTGGGAAATTTAGGAGGCGAACAAAAGCTCCTCTGCCTTGTCTGCAATGGCGTCTGGGGCTTTTCCCACGAGCGAGCGCCCCCACCCTCCTCACTAGGCCACTAGACCCTGCCGCACTCCGCAGCGCCTCCGTCTTCCCCCAATCCGTCCGGCCTCGCACTTGATATGGGGTCCTCGTCCACGCCGTCACCGCCGCCTCCGCCCATGATCGGGCGGGCTGGGAACCTCACCGTCTTCATCACGCCGCCGTCCCCCGCGAGCACGCCTCGGGGCGCCTCTCGCACGCCGCCACCCGAGTCCCCGCGCTCGGATTTCTCCACACCGGCCTCGCAGAGGCCGGCTCCGTCGCCTTCCCCCTTGCCC
Source organism: Paspalum vaginatum (assembly GCA_030272315.1). Taxonomy (NCBI): domain Eukaryota; kingdom Viridiplantae; phylum Streptophyta; class Magnoliopsida; order Poales; family Poaceae; genus Paspalum; species Paspalum vaginatum. The sequence goes on along the minus strand of CM059015.1, from coordinate 23,688,898 downwards.
TCGCCGCGGAACCCCGCGAGCCCGGCCGCGGCGCCGGCGGTCGTGTTCACCCCGCCCCCGCCGCGGGCTCCCGTGAAGGTCGTTCCACCGCCGGTGCAGGTGCCGCCGCCGCAGTACGTGAAGGCCTCCGCGGGGGGCAAGCACGACGGATCGGCGCTCGGCTTCTTCTGGGACGCCGTCGCGCGCGTCCAGGAAGGTGAGTGATCAACATTTCGTGATTCTTGGTGGATTTTTTGTTCGGAGATTTGGGATTCTCATGCTTGTTTCTCTCGCTGCTGTGGTCGCAGCGCACGCGAGCCTCGACGAGTACGTGGCGAACTGGTTCGGGTTGGATCAGTCCAAGTACCAGTGGGCGCTCAACGAGTACTACGAAGCCACCGGCAAGGTGAGTGCTCTTCGACTTCGCTCCTCTACAACTTTTCTGCATTTCTGTGTAATTTATGGTGGAACCGCGTTCGATCCGTATCGTTTTCGTTCGCATTGAGCTAATTGGTGCCCTGATCTGGAATTCTGGATCTGCAACTATGACGACATACTGTTTTGTCACGTTGCCTGGATGTGGATACAGCATTTGATGTTTGTGTGCAGATGGATGTTGGTTGGTAAGATGCGTATTTTATGGCTGGTCCTGTGGGTAGCCTCGTGAGCTCTACATGTTGGTGCTAGGTTTAGAGCTGCCCCTACAATCTTTTTTGTGATCATGAAAGTGCTGATAAGTGTCTTTCCGGTATGAGATAGATGCTCAGAGTGTCTTATGTGTGTGTTAGGTGTTGTTTGGGCCCAAGAAAGGCTTTTGTGTTGAGGAATATATGCAAAGGGTGTCTAGGCAGTGGTCGCAGTGGTGCTTGTTCAGCAGCTAAGTAAAGTCAATCCCCTTCTTGCAATATCAGTAAAGGTTGCACCAAAGATAAGCCTTCCTTACACAAGGCAAGAATTGATGCCTAATCACCCTTTATTTAGCAACTATAAGAATCATGTCAGTTACGTTGTCTAGAAAATGTGCAGTAGAATTGTCATATTGTCTAGCACACACACTTTGAAGCTTTTGAAAAGTTGTTCCCTGGTTTTAACTTTAGTTCTTTGGTTGCTTTTGCTAATTATTGTCTCTCGACACACATAAGTGGATTTCATGATGAACTCTCTTAAAAATTCCATAGCCAATAGAGGGTAACACAAAGTTATCTTTGATAAAATGCTGTTTGCATTCTTAAACGCTGCCCTGACACTAATGTTTGTAGTATGCTTATTGTTGCCCATTTAGCATTTCTGCTACTAGACACTGGCCAAAACTCAAATCTGCTATAAGAGATTTGTGAGTGGGCAGTGTAATGAGGAGAATGTGCAAAACTGCAAAATATGAATCTGTGTTCAAATTGTTTTAGTAGATGCTTTTGTTGAGAATTTTAAATTGAGATGACTTTACCGAATGAAACTCTTTGTGAATGAATTCACTTGATGCCCCCTAGATGTTCTGGATAGATCTGCTGGATGGGGATGTTACCTGAGGCTATATTGTTTCTATCGTTAGCATATCAGTTCACTTGTGAGTAACCTAGGCTCCAGCATGACTCTTCACCATCTTTTGGTTCTATCTTTAGCATACCAGTTCACTACCAATGCATAGTATTATATTTGGATTGTATCTCTCATCTAGACAGCCAAGCTTTATATAGTATGCGCTGGTTGCTTGCTTTATGCATGAGTTTTGTTAGTGTTATGTAGCTACTGATGATCTATATTTGTAATTCTCATCTGGGACCTCAAGATATTTCCTGGTGACTGCTTTCAATGGATGAATGATAGAATGGAAACATTAGTGGTAGTTACTCTAGGTCATTGCTTCATAGAACTAAGTTTGCTTCTTTAGTATTACCCCTATTCCCGAATATTTGTTGCCGCTAGTTCATTTTTGAAATAGAATGTCACAAACAAAAAAGAACGGAGGGAGTACATATTTTGATCCTCATATGTTTAAATGACTCATTTATGTATATTGTACTTAACTACTTAATGGTGTCACATGCATGGTATTTACATGATTTCTTCTCTCTTAGGATGCTGTGAAGATTAGATATTTAGAGCTTCATGCCTTTAGTATTTTAACTTGTGATGGTACTTAGGATGAACAAAATGTTAGTATGCTACCATATTAATATGGCATTTTTGTTATGCGTCAGGACATACTTTAGGGGAAAAGATGTGCAGAATCCTTGGGATGCAACACATTTAGCATACATCTTAGCATACATCTCTAAGTCTTGGTGACTAATTTACCACTTGAGTTTTGCTGTGAACCTGTTGTGAAATGATTTATTTTGCCCTTTTCCCTTATTTCATTGATTTAAAATAACATAAACATCCATTTTTATTATATTGATGCTGTCTATAATCACTGAATTTGCCAAGACATAATGCGTGTGTGCTATTTCTGTATCGCAACACTATAGCATTAGCATGGTCATGTGCTCACGAATTCATGTGTCTGCTGCATTGGGATTATGCTTTGACCTAGTCAATGGTAATGAGCTCACAAAGTCAGTTGTCCTTCTATTGTTCATGGTACCCACCTTCTTCTACATGAATCTGTTTGAACACAAAAATTAAGCTGATGTTTATGTGAGTTCCCTTTTTTGTTCATCCTGTAGAACACACATATGATACAACAGAAGTCAGAGTGCTACTTCCGTTCACAAATATATGACGCGGTTGATTTTTTTCACAACTTAGATTATGTAAAAACACTACTCATACTCAAACTACCTTTAGTGATAAAAACAGATCACAACAAATAAATGATGACTTGTGATTCTTTTAATAAGACAAATTATCAAAATTGTAGAACAAACTCAACCGCATCATACATTTGCTAACGGAGGGAGTATTTCATCTCTCTTGGTTCATTATCTTGTCTTAGAAAGTGTTAAGAGGCACTAACCGGAGTGGTGGATGGGCGCCTATATATAGCAAATTCGATAGATCTGTGAGCGATCTTCTGATCCCCATCAAACTGCGCTGCAGGAAGTGGATTGTGTAAAAGGTGGGAAGACGAAGGAGCTTACTACTACTAAAGTGCAGAAAGTCTAAAAAGGTAAGCAGCTTCGTATGATCAAAACAGGGACGCGTTTCCTGTTCCACTCCATTCTTAGCGGTCACTGACACGTTTGTCTACCTTCGCAGCAACTTCGTTTTGGCGTTGAAGATGTGTAGCTAGCAGCGTATGAAAGGTGGCAGTCTATACTGTCAAAGAAACGCCCAAAGTGTACAATCTGCACTGCGCGCCAGGCATCCGGAGGCCGCCAGTTAATCGAGGGGGGCTCAGGTTGTTTTGTTCTGCCGTTCGGGATCTGCTGTAATCCTAAAGTTATGTCAAAACACAAAATCAGGTGCGCGGACTTTGTTCCGCCATTCGGGATCTGCTTTAATCCTAAAGTGTCACACAAAATAGTATTCCTATGCTGCCTGCCAGATTTTGTTTACTGCCGCGCCCTCGATTTAGATGACGTGCTGTCGCATGCGATGCTGGTGCGCACAGCCTAGATCAAATCCCTCCGCTCCTCCTTCCGTGAAGTGGCACGACAGCGGTGGTGGGGCCTGGCGGCTCCCGCACGCCTGACCGGATTCGTGCGCCCTTGGCCCGCCCGATGGTGGACCCTGCATGCCTGACCTCTGCAACAGCAGTCGATGGTCTCACCTCGCCTGAAAAGCCCATGCACGCCCAGCATCGGTGGCAACGGGGGGCTCGGTGGCTCCCACGATAGCGGCGGGGCTGCCGGCATCTGCGGTGGGGCCTGGTGGCTCCTGGACGCTTGACCGGATTTCGGTGGCAGCGGCTGCGGCCTCGGCTCTCCTGACGGCAGCCCGTGAATGCCTAACCTCGGCAGCAGCAGCCGATGGCCTCGGCTCACCTGAAAGCCCAACATCGGCGGCCGTGAGGGGCCCGGTGGCTGCTACAAGACCGCCGACAGCCTTGTTGCGCCGGGTAACGATGGTAGCACCCACGAGGCTCGTCGGCGGCTCCCGCGCGCCTGGCCTCAGCAGCGGCGGTGGCACTTGGCGGCTCTACGAGAAAGGCAGGACCGCCTGATGGTAGAGGCAGGGCCCGATGGCTCCTGCGAAACTGGAGGAGGCAACGACGTCAGCCTCGACATGCTCGGCAACGGTGGCAGCCCCCGCGAGGCTCGTCGGCGGCCCCGCACGTCCGGCCTTAGCAGCGACGACATCACCCGTTTGGCAGTGATGGCGGCTGCTCTTGTGCGCCTAGTGACAGGGTGGTCTGTATCTTAGGTGGGAGAGAGGAAAAGAAGATATGAGATCTGACATGTGGGTGAGGCAGCCATGGAATCCACTTGCACATAGGGATAGGTAGCTAGGAAGCCCCATGCACATAGGGGAAAGCCGTGACTATTCATAGAGCTAAGGAACCGGGAGCTTGACCGTTGTGTGGGCCACCTTACTGTTGATCTATGTTCGGACTAAGGAAGGGCAAGGGGCTCCATGACGAGAAGAGGGAAGGTTTGTGCGCCTTTTGAATACCTCATTAGAAATTACTAAGTTGCTGTCACGATTGGGAGTTTGCATTTCTACGACTCTCTTTACATTTTATGTTCATATTCTTATTATTGTGTGCTTACTTTTTTAGTCTAGCTTGATAGGCTAGTTTCTAGAATCGGAACCTAGGTTGCAAGTTTTTTATAGAAGTAGCGACAATTAGCAAAATCAATGTGAATAGTGAATATTTAGATTTTATCTTGCACAGGTTTTGACAAGTTGTTTTTTATGACTTAGATTTTTAAACACCTAATTCACTCCCTCTTAGTGCCTCATGGTCTATTTTTTACTAAGGTGAGTGCACGTAGCAAAAACGGGCTTTCATGCCATATTTTGAGATATTTACTTTGGTGATTGGTTGACAATCAAAACTTAGAGTAACGAACTTGTCCAGATGCACATTTTTTTTACATTTTTAGGTTCTATTAACGCCAAATCCTAATTGGGCTAGATTTATTGATTATGAAGATGAAGACAATCCATAAGATTTATATAAGCAGGTCTGCAGAGGAACTTGGTGGAGTTTAGCAACCCATTGGGTAATGTATCCTTATTTATGTCGTTTGATAGTAAGATTCGATGTAAGTTAGGAAGCAGAGTCAGTTTGTACAAGTTTTGAAACTATAAATGCCTTTTCTAAGCCATAAAACATGTTACCTTGCAATCAACGTAGACAATCAACTTTCAGCGCATCGCCACCTCGTTTTAGGGTTTTCTCATTTAAGCGACATTCTGTCCTGATTCCGCCTTGTTAGGGTTAGAGCTTTATGGTTCTTAGTTATCTCTTGGCAACTGCCACCTGTTATGTTCACACGATGTGTTCTATATGTTGATAGGAGTATGCCCGATCTTCCGATAGATAAATCGGTTTAGGGATGGAGAACTTGACGTTGGTGAAGAAGGCTTCGAGTGAAAGTTCGAATCCTTGCAATCACTACACTACTGCTCTGATGGTTATCAACCACGTGATGTGCGCAATCAACCCCACTAAGAACGCTATCATCCCTGCAAATGCAACCAAGAGAACACAAGCAAGAACGGGGAAACACAATCAAAAACTGTATTGCACAAGTTGGGGTTTCACAAACCGATGACAGCGAAACTATTCGTGGACAGAATAATCTAAGCAAAACTCAAACCCTAACCTAACAACGGCTACTGAATATATAAAAGAGAGAGGGCTAGGGGCGGCCAAGGGTGTGGCCGAGCAACCCTAGGGAGTACAAGGCTTTCAGGCCCAAAACAAGTGTTGGGCAGATTGTGGGCGTCAACTTGATTCGACGATTCATGTCGACTAGCAGTGCATTTTCGGCATGGGACTACCTTGGTTGGAAATGTTATCTCCTTAGATTGCCAACGATGTGTAGAAGATCCAAAACAGAGTCTGTATGTGGCCTAGGTGTCCGTTTTCGTGAGGCCTGCTCTTGTAGTCTGAACCGGACTCACGAATAAATTGGGATTCAAGGTGGATTGGGTTTGTGACTCCTTCTTTGCTTGGGCCTTGGTCATATGCATATTGGGAATGTTCTCATTGTTTCCCCCTTCTTAGTTTTGAGTCATCCTCGACTCAAAGTCGTTAATTCTCGCGAAAGTAGTTTCCATTCTTAACATTGCCCAACCATGCTCTCCTTCTTGAAATTGAACATGTTGTGAGAACACAAACAAATGAGACAGGAACAACTCGTTTTGATAGGTTTCGTCTTAAAACAATGTTCTAAACTATTAGATTGTTGCACATCAAAAGAAGATTTCAGATGTGAACAAATATAAACCCGATGTACTATAGAATCTCTTTTACAATTATATTTGCCAATAAAATGATACGTGTTTCTAGACATCCATGCCAAATCAGAACTGAAAGAAAGTGTTTCCTTCAAATTATTTAGATTACAAAAACATCAAATTGTATATAACCCAAAGTGTTTAAAAAATATAACAATTTTAGCTAATTTGACGCACTAGTAGTAGTGAGAAATGGTATATTTTCAACACAAGTGATTGGTTCGGGATCAACAATATCAAGTTTATCAACAAGTTGTGGCATAGAAATAATAGAAGCAACATCACTAACTCTTTTTGATCACAAAAATTAGCACTATAATCACCTTGTAATAAAGGTAACTCATATTTATCTGAAGGCATGTCATCACTACTGTAGAACCGAGACGTGCGACTAGAGGGGGGGGGGTGAATAGGAGCACTTAAAAACTAAAACTCAATCTTGACTTGAAACAAATAATAAGACAGAGCACTAGGTACCGCCTACTGATCAAGTACGTACCTAGCCAAACCACAGCGGAAGAACTTGTCTCGATGATTAAGGAAACGATCGCAAAATAAGACAAGCGACAATTCTTACAAAACTGGGCCTCACTTAGCCACTCCACACCTAAGTGCGTCTCACTAATGCACAGTGAGCAAAGTGTATGGGCCAGTGGTGAGAAATACCCAAAAGCAAGGTTGAAGCAAAAGCACAGAAGCGAAAACACCAAAAACACCAGCCTGATAGACCGGTTGAACTGGATAGTCCGGTCGGTTGAACTAGACAGTCCGGTGTGACCTGCTGGATAGTCCGGTTGAACCAGATGGTCTGGTTGAACCAGATAGTCCAGCGGTTGAATCGGACAGTCCGGCTGTCCGGTTGAACTCGCTAGTTGGTTGAACTGGACAGTCCGATACAACCAGAAACTGCCTCGGTTCTTGAGCTCCCAGACCTAGAACTTGTCCAACTCTTCTCCAAACTTCACGAGATTTTGCACAGGCTATCTGGACCCTATTCCAAAGCTATTCCCAAAAGATCAACTCAAAGTGTCTAAGGGATTAACGGGAATTACAGATCTCGTGGAGAAGGGAAACTTTGGGCCAGAAAAGGGAAAACTCAAGAACGACTTGCTCATGGAAATCCTGCGGGATTAAGATGAACTAAGTCATAATCTCCACATCCTACCAAGTCCAAAACACCAAAAGAAGAGGGCTAACTCATGGGCAAACACAAATAACTAAAAGCCTTTGAGTTTCACCCAAAATCCAAACTAGAGAGGGGAAAGGGAGATGGCTGCACACATGAACTCGAATTGGGGACAAATCTTCCTTGGATTAAGATGGGGAAACAGTTCTTACAAGGTTCCTCACAGCCTACCACCCATCATCCTCCCACTAATGCAAAGTACAAGCTCCAAGGGACTCTAAATCCTAGATTAGCACCCGGTTTTCACTCTAACCACTTGGCTGGTTGGAAAGCTAAGCCTAGGGTTTTTAGAGGTGGATGAGTCACCTAGATGACCATCCACTTAAGTATTTATAGCCCAGGCCCAACTGACTCAATTTACACTAAGACCCTATATTACAGAAACGCCCATAGGGGTTAAACTGGAAAAGACCCAACTTTCTAGGGGATGGACGACCGCGATGGAGTCTTAATCTTCTTCGGTTGCAGGCTATCTTCAGGATGACGTCGACATGGCTAGTAGCCTTCCTATGCTTGGAGTAGCCCACTCCACTCTATCTCGGTGAGAATTGTGCTCATTCGCCGAGTCTTGGTAAGTTGGTGGTAGGGTGGCGGATTTGAGCGAATCCACCATCGCCCTCGCACGTCTTCGCACCATGTACTCGGGTAGGAGCACCGCGGTGGCACCTGGCATCCCCTGTCCATTGGGGTCACCTCGCAGTCCTTCGGAGGTCTTACACTTGTCGTCGCCGTGTGGCTCTTCCATGTACCGAACTCCCATGGCCGACCGACAACAAGCATGCCTCCTGTCCTTCAGAGGACTTTCTTCTCCATCTACCTCCAGTCCATCAGAGGGCTTCCAGTCCATCGAAGAACTTGTGCCTAAGTCCTTCTGGGTCTTGACTTCCGTTGACAATCACTCATCACTCCAGAGGCAATGGAGTCGGTCCAGTGGCTCTCAATCTCCCCCTTGATGAGTGCATTGTCAACACCTTCGACCTGTAACCTAAAATAGAACAAAGAGCATAAAACCAAAAAGAAAGAAGAAAAAGAAGAAGTTTCTCAAGACGCCCGAAAGCCAAACAAAAGCAGAGAAGGGCAAATTGAGACAACAAAAACGAAGCCAAAGATAAACTCCCTAAGGAAAGGGAAACGGCTCAACGCAGTCGATCAAACTAACGCGTGACCCCACAAGAAAGAGGCAAACCGGCTCAACAAAGTCATGCTTAGGAAAAGCATCAGCTCCTTCAGTAAGAGGCAAAAGGCTCAACGCATCGATGCAAGAGGATGCAAAGCTTAAACACCCATTGAAATGCATCCTCATAGATGCAAGATGAATGCATTGCTTCCCCTCAACTAGTACTCTCCAGAATTCTCCCCCTTGCTCCATGAACTCCCAGTGGGAGCAACAATCTCTCCCCCTTGTTAACAATGGACACATCAAGGGTTCATAGAACTCAACTTCCCCTGAAATAGACAACTCCCCCTGAAAATATGCCATGAAATGCAGGAAGTGTACCATGAAGAGCTCGGCAAGGATGAAAAGCTACTAAATACAAGTTCTGGCATACAGAGGAAGTGAGGGCAATGAAGCATACAACAAGCTTGAGTGAATCTATCTTATATAGATCAGGAGCATGTTTTGCAGGGTAGTTAAAAAGAAAGCATCACCAACATGAATCTAGTAAAGTAGGCATGAATAGCAATATGCTAGCAATGCATACAAAGTGTGCTACTCTCAACCAAAGCATGTACAACATGCCATAAGCAATTTAGAGACTTGCAAATTTCAGATTTAGCAACTTGTAGCTTCATGCAAGTTAGATCATGTGCCAGGAGTTATTCACTTGTCTCAGCCACTTCTTACCAACCAATGCCAAGCCTAGGTTCATAGAACCGTCAGAAGCTTAAGACAAAGTTTTGGTCATACACAGCCTAGTCCAAGTTCATGCCAAAGTGCAAGGGTAAGCTATCTCAAACTAGATCAGTGCGACAGCTAACCCACTTGGATCTTTTCAATTCAACTCATAAGACACAACTTGTATACATTTTCAGTTCAGAATTCAGATTTAGGCAAGGTGTCATAAGTGCTTAGGCAACAACTTAACAAAGGTATACGACTAGCATATCTAAGCATAAAAAGATAGCATAACATTCAATACTCCTACACATGCTGGGTAGCCAAGTCAAGTGGTGATCGTGGATTTTGATTTTCAGGAAATTAAAAAAACTTTGCTCACAAAGATATTCAACAGATTCAAGGAGTGTAGCCAACCATGATCATGCAAGCAACTGTACAATCTACCACAAGCAAATAATAACAGGTCATACCTACGAGTGTAGGACCGAGACGTGCGACTAGAGGGGGGTGAATAGGAGGACATGAAAACTCAAAATCACAATCCCCAGACATGGTGCAGCGAAAGCTCACAAGAGAACCATGCTAGACACCGTCCAATGAACGGATACGTGTCTGCAGGAGCAAGGTGCCATCCCCTAAAAAGGATACGCACGAGGTGAGGAACAGCACGCACAACGACCACAGAGATCGCAAGTCACGACTGAGCAACGAAACTTGCGAGTTTACCACCCGGCACTCATCACACCGAAATGCGACTTACTGGAACACAGCAAGCAAAGAGTATGGTCAATAGCAGAAAAACACAAGGTCGAAGCAAAAATACTGCAGAAGAATAAAATCATGAAAACACCAAAGATAGACAAGGCTGCCTAGGAACACCGGATGTTCCGGTGGGTGTCACAGATGTTTCGGTGGGAACCACTGGATGTTCCGGTAGGCACTGGCTAGGCCGAGCCACCGGATGTTGATGTGAACAAGTCAAGGATGCATAGGCATAAGGCCCAAGAAACGATGGAGTTTGAAACCCAATTCGAGTTGAGGTCCAATTTACTCGCGAGGCCGGTTCGGACTGCAAGAGCAGGCCTCACGAAAACGGACGCCCAGGCCACATACAGGCTCTATTTTGGACATTCTACATATCGAAGGAAAGCTAAGGAGATAAGCTTTCCAACCTAGGTGGTTTCATTTCAAAATATGCTCAAAGTCGACAGAAATCGATGAAACAAAATGACAGACAGAATCTGCCGGTGCTGCTAGACCGGTTTTTGGGCCCGTTAGCCTTGTACGCCCTAGGGTTGCTAGGCCACCCCCTTGGCTACCCCTATACCTCTCTCTTGTATATATTATGTAGCTGTCATTAGAGTAAATGGGTTTTGCTTAGATTAGTCTGTCATTGAACAGTTTCGCCGTCATCGGTTTGTGAAACCCCAACTAGTCCACAAGATTAATCTTGATTGTGTTTATTCCTCGTTCTTGCTTGTGTTCTCTCGGTTGCATTGCAGGAACGATAGCCTTCTTGGCGAGGTCGATTGTGTGTGTCACGCGGTCGATAACCATCGGAGCAGTGGTGTAGGGATTGCAAGGATTCGAACCTTTGGCTTTGAGCCGTCTTCACCAACGTTGAGATCTCCACCCCTAAACCGACTTATCCATACCTCCCGGAAGATCGGAAACCATAGTACCTATCATTTGGTAATCAAAGCTTCATGTTTCCCTTGAGGTATATTGTCGTGTGTCTCTTAGTTTGAGTGTTTTATATTCCTAAGGTCCACAAAATGTCATAAAAAATTAGGGTTTTTCTAGTTCATCTTGTCCTATCACCAAGTTTAGCCTTTGCATAATTTGATTTCAAAGTCTGCATCTTTGATATTGTGTCCATGGTCATAGTCTTGTTGCTAGTGTAGATTGCGTTCTCAGTTTAGTTTGAGTTTTGCATCTTGTCACCGTGTCCGTTTTCATCACGTCGTCACGTTCGGTTCGAAATCCTTTCTGTCTAGTTCGGTATTTGCATGATATCTCTCTCATACGAACTCGGATATTAGTGTTCTAGTACTTTTTGGAAATCTTGTGAAATTATCTGCAACTTTGTCAATTGTGAGATTTCCAGAAAACATAGTTATCAGGGCGTAATATCTGTTAGGAGTAAAACTATTGCTGACTCAGAATTTTCTGAGCAGTCTGTATTTCAGGGTCAATATCTCTATCCTCCCTTGGCCAAAATACGTGTTCCATATACTGTAAAGAAAGAGAAAAAAGCTGAGCTACAACTTTTGTATTCTAAATTTTTGCATTTGAGGCCATTAAAATTGTCTAATCTGCTGTGCAATTCAGAGTAGTAAATATGTGATTTATATACGAGAGTTTTGTGTTTGTGTGGAGTTGTATCTTATTTTGTGGCACTTTTGAGATAAAAGAAAGCAAAAATAAGGCAAGTGCATAAAAAATAGCCCCACAAAAAAAAAGAAAAAGAAAAGAAAAAAATATTAGAAGTGTTTGCATCCTTTTTGTCCTTATACTTCGGTGTATCTCTTGGTTTGCTTAAACTAGTTCTAGGAACACGTTTAGGGCAGCAACTTTGACAAGTACTTTGGGTATTTATTCAATTTTGCTATCTGATTTCGAATTTTGATATACCTCGCTACATATTGTGCCTTCCCAAAGATCCACATATATACTCTAGAGCTATAGAGCAGCACAGGTCGGTCATGCAATCATCCCACGCTTCAGATGTGTTATCGCCTATTGGCCGCCTTCACTTCTTCTAGATTGCCATCGTCTTCTTGCTGTGTACGGTAAGAACATTTGCAAGCCCTAGGTACATGCTTCGAGTGTGAGAGATTCCACCTACCTACTAGATAGAGATAACCTTGTTTCGTATTCTCTGTCTTGTTTTCTCTAACCATGGTAGGAGATGATTCCTATCAAGGATTCAATGACTGTGCCTCAAAGAACAAGCTGAGCGAACTCATTGATGCACAAAACAAGCTTATTGGTGATTTCAGGAAAGAACTTGCTCCAGTCATGAACAATCTGCGTGCTTTGGTAAATAATTTGGCGACTCGGCTTGAAACGGTGGAGAACAAAGGTGTTGCATCCAAGGAAGCTTCTCAAGACTTGCGATCAGGCAAAAAGGGTAATCGACCAACTCCACATCGTACTAACAAAGGTAAAAAAAGGTGATGAGAATAACCATTTTGTTAGTGTTAAATTTAAAATTCCTTTATTTGATGGTTCATACGATGCTGATACTTATTTAGATTGGGAGATGACTGTTGAACAAAAATTTAATTTTAATATGATTCTTGCCAATCAGCGTGTTTGATATGCTACTAGTGAATTTACTGGCTACGTAATGTTTTGGTGGAATAGTTTAGTTAAACATGGTAAAGATCCTTCGACATGGTTCAAGCTGAAACGTTATATGCGTAGTAATTTTATTCCTCCTACTTATAAGACTGATTTGAAGAAGAAATTGCAACGTTTTGATCAAGGCAATAGTTCTGTTAATGAATATTCTAATTATTTGTATTTTGCTGTGTTGCATTGTGGCGTTGATAAAGAGAATCAACATGAGTTGGCTTCTTTTCCATACGTTCCACAGTGCACCGATCTTGTAAACAACAATAGCGATATGAGTGTTATGATCCCTAAAGGTGAGCAAATATTTAATGTGTCAAGTTTAGCTACAAGTCAAGCTAATGTAGAGCATTCAATCTTGGAGTCTGTTTTTTATTTGTCTTGCTCATAGGATGATTGTTTTGATGTTTCTTATCATAAAGAAGAGATATGCCATAATGCGTTGCTTGTTCCTATAACACATCAAGCTAATGAATATGATACTTATGCTTTGGAACCAATCACTTTTGCTGAAAACAGACATTTTCTCCCTATTACTAATGCATCAAATGAGTTAAAATTATTGAATTCTTTAAATACTTTGGGTTATATTGAATTTGATGTTTTTTGCGATCTAAATTATTTAGAGAAGAAACTTTATTTTGCTGCTAATTTGCTAGAGTCATCTAAGCGTACATATAATGTTATTGGAAGATATAATAGTAAAGGAGAATATATGGTGCATCGTGTTTATATATGTTCCAAACATCAAAATCAAGTAAAGGGCTGCTGTAAAACTGACCATATCACATCGAGGTCCACTTGTTTTTCTTTGTTTGATTTGTCAGAACATGATCCATTTCAAGAAGGGGAGTATGCATGGATGATTTCAGGAGAAATTGCTACAACTACGTCCTCGAGCATCGATGACTTTGAGTCGAGGACAACTCAAAAACAAGAAGGGGAGAATGATGTCAACATGTCGATGCATAGGCATAAGGCCAAGAAGATGGAGTTTGAAGCCCAATCTGAGTTGAGGTCCAATTTACTCGTGAGGCCGGTTCGGACTGCAAGAGTAGGCCTCACGAAAAAGGACGCCCAAGCCACATACAGGCTCCGTTTTAGACGTTCTACATATCGACGGAAAGCTAAGGAGATAAGCTTTCGAACCTAGGTGGTTCCATATCAAAATATGCTCGGAGTCGACGGAAATCAATGAAACAAGATGACAGACAAAATCTGCCACGGTGCTGCTGGACCGGTTTTTGGGTCCGTTGGCCATGTACGCCCTAGGGTTGCTCGGCCACCCCCTTGGCCGCTCCCTAGACCTCTCTCTTGTATATATTCTATAGACATCATTAGAGTAGATGGGTTTTGCTTAGATTAGTGTGTCATCAAACAGTTTCGCCGTCATCGGTTTGTGAAACCCCAACTTGTGCACAAGATTAATCATGATTGCGTTTATTCCTCATTCTTGCTTGTGTTCTCTCGGTTACATTGCAAGAACGATAGCCTTCTTGGCGAGGTCAATTACGCGTGTCACGCGGTCGATAACCATCGGAGCAGTGGTGTAGTGATTACAAGGATTCAAACCTTTGGCTCGGAGCCTTCTTCACCCACGTCGAGATCTCTAGCCCAGAACCGACTTATCCATACGTCTCGGAAGATCGGAAACCCTAGTCCCCATCAGATGTTCTGGTGGGTGTCATAGGATGTTCCGGTGGTAGCCGCTGGATGTTCCGGTGCCACCGGACACAGCCCACGAATTTGAGCTCCCAAACCCAAAACTTGTACAAACTTCACGAGATTTTGCATAGGCTATCTGGACCCTATTCCCAAAATATCAACTCAACATGACCACGGGATTAGCGGGAATTTCAGATCTCGTGAAAAGGCAATCTTTGGGCAAGAAAGGGGAAAACTCAGAACAACTTGCTCGTCGCAATCCTATGGGATGGCGATGAACTAAGTCATAATCTCCACATCCTACCAAGTCCAAAAGAGCCAAAAGAACAGGATTAATTCACGGGCAAAGCAAATCACCAAAAGCCTTTGAGTTTCACCCAAAATCCAAACTAGAGAGGGGAAAGGGAGAGTGCTGCACACATGAACTCAAATTGGGGATGAATATTCCTTGGATTAAGATGGGGAAACAGTTCTTACAAGGTTCCTCACAGCCTACCACCCATCATCCTCCCACTAATGCAAAGTACTAACTCTAGGGGACTCCAAATCCTAGATTAGCGCCCGGTTTTCACTCTAAGCACCTGGCTGGTTGGAAAGCTAAGCCTAGGGTTTCTAGAGGTGGATGAGTCACCTACATGACCAGCCACTTAAGTATTTATAGCCCTAGCCAAACTGACTCAATTTACACTAAGACCCTATATTACAGAAAGGCCCATATGGGCTAAACTGGAAAAGTCCCAACAATTCTCGGGGACGGACGACCGCGATGGAGTCTTGATCTTCTTCGGTTGCACGCTATCTTTAGGATGATGTCGACAAGGCCAGTAGCCTAAATCCGCTGATCGAACCACGCTTTTAAAGTCAGAAACTGAGAAACTTTACGGTTTCTTTCTTGGGCTTGGAATAGCCCACTCCACTCTATCTCGGTGAGAATTGTGCCCATTCACCGAGTCTTGGTAACTTGGTGGTAGGGTGGCGGATTTGAGCGAATCTGCCATCGCCCTCACATGTCTTCACGCCATGTACTCGGGTAGGAGCACCGCAGTGGCACCTGGCATCCCCTATCCATCGGGGTCACCTCGCAGTCCTTCGAAGGTCTTATACTTGTCGTCATCGTGTCACTCCTCCGTCTACCGAACTCTCATGGCTGACCGATGCCGAGCATGCCTCCTGTCCTTCAGAGGACTTTCTTCCCCATCTATCCTCCAGTCCATCAGAGGGCTTCCAGTCCATCGGAGGGCTTATGCCCAAGTTCTTTTGGGTCTTGACTTCCGTTGACAATCACTCATCACTCCAGAGGCAATGGAGCTGGTCGATTGGCTCTCAATCTCCCCCTTGATGAGTGCATTATCAACACCTTGAACCTATAACCTAAAATAGAACAAAGTGCATAAAACCGAAAAGAAAGAAGAAAAAGAAGAAGTTTCTCAAGACGCCCGAAAGCCAAACACATGCAGAGAAGGTCAAATTGAGACAACAAAAATGAAGCCATAAACCCCCTAAGGCAAGGGAAACGGCTCAACGCAGTCGATCAAACTAACGCGTGACCCCACAAGAAAGAGGCAAACCGGCTCAACAAAGTCATGCTTAGGAAAAGCATCGGCTCATCTAGAAAGAGGCAAAAGGCTCAACGCACCGATGCAGGAGCATGCAAAGCTCAAACTCCCCCTGAAATGCATCCTCACAAATGCAAGATGAATGTCAGCTAGTTCTCTCTAGAATTCTCCCGCTTGGTTCATGAACTCCACCTGGGAGCAACAATCTCTTCCCCTTGTCGACAATGGACACATCAAGGGTTCATAGAATCTGACTCCCCCTAAACTAGACAACTCCCCCTCAAAATATCCCATGAAATGCAGGAAGTGGACCATGAAGAGCTCGGCAGGGATGAAAAGCTACTAAATACGAGTTCTAGCATACAGAGCATGTGAGGGCAAGGAAGCATGCACACAAGCTTAATTGAATCTATCATATATAGATGAAGAGCATGTTTTTCAGGGTTGTTGAAAAGAAAGCATCACCAACATGAATAGCATCTAGCAAGGTAGGCATGAACAACATGATGCTAGCAAAACATACAATGTGTGCTTCTCTCAACCAATAGGCGATAAGAAATTTAGAGACTTGCAAATCTCAGATTTAGCAAGTTAGATCATGTGCCAGGGATTATTCACTTGTCTAAGCCACTTCTTACCAACCAATGCCAAGCCTAGGTTTAGAGACCGTTAGAAGCTTAAGACAAGGTTTTGGTCATACACAGCATAGTCCAAGTTCATGCCAAAGTGCAAAGGAAAGCTATCTCAAACTAGATTAGTGTGACAAGCGAACCCACCTAGATCTATTCAATTCAGCCCATAAGGCACAACTTGTATACAGTTTTAGTTCAGATTTTGATTTTGGCAAGGTGTCATGAAAGCTTAGGCATCAACTTAACAAATGCATCCGACTAGCTTATCCAAGCATGAAAAGATAGCATAGCATGCAACATTCCTACACATGCTAGGTAGCCAAGTCAAGTGGTGATCATGGTTTTTGATTTTCTGGAAATAAAAGAGACTTTGCTCATAAATGATATTATACAGATTCAGGAGCTTAGCCAACCATGATCATGCAAGCACTGTACAATCTAGCACAAGCGAGTACTAACTAATCATTCCAGAAGTGCTCTTGTGCTAGTGAAGTAAAAAAGCATATGATACAATGCAATTTGTGATATGATATGGAATGCAAGAAAAACAAATAGAAAGCAAATTCAAAAACCTAAACTACAGAAAAGCTACCCCAAACTAAAAGGGGTAACATACACCAAGCTCCCCACGCAAGCGAGCAAATGCACTAAGCTCTAAGGGCTTGGTGAAGATATCGGCCAACTGGTTCTCGGTTTCCACATGGATCAAGTCTATATCTCCCTTCTCATAGTGATCTCTCAGGAAGTGGAACCTCTCGTCTATGTGTTTGGTTCTAGAATGCAAGATGGGGTTCGTAGCTATAGAAATAGCAGAAGTAGAGTCTACTATGAGAGGGATCTTCCTAAAACTTAGGCCAAAGTCACTCACTGTAGCTTTCATCCAAATAAGCTAGGAGCCGCAACTAGCAGCAGCAACGTATTGCTTGCATGAGGACCAAGAGACAAGAGAAGAACCAAAAAACTTTCAGGTGTCGGAAGCAGACTTGTGCTCTAGCTGACAAGCTGCAAAGTCAGCATCCGAAAACCCTCTAAGAGAGAGTATGTAAGCTAGAGTGTATTTTAGGTACCTAAAGATGCTCTTCACTGCTTGACGGTGTGATGTCCTTGGTGGGGCCTGAAATCACGCACAAAGGCAAACTTGCGAATTGAATGTCTGGTCTGGTCGCCATTAGGTACAAAAGTGAGCCAATCATCCCTTGGTACTCCCTTTGGTCCACCTCCTCCCCTTCTTCATCTGCATCAAGCGACGTTTGTGTTGACATGGGAGTGGACATCAGCTTGGAGCCTGCCATATCAAACTTCTTCAGAATGTCCTTCATGTACTAGGCTTGATCGATGAAGGTTCTTTGTAGCCTTCCTTGATTTACAGTCCAAGGAAAAAATTGCAACTCTCCCATCATGCTCATCTCAAACTCCTTCGACATCTGCTCAGAAAATTTGGTAACTACATAGTGAGACGACCCACCAAAGATGATATCCACGTATATCTGGACAATAAGAAGATTACTACCATGCTTGAGGAGAAACAAGGTCTTATCAACACTCCCCATTTTGAAACCCTGGTTTAGTAAAATTGTTTTCAGTCTATCATACCAGGCTCTAGGGGCTTATTTCAAACCATACAAGGCTTTTCGAAATTTGTAAACATGGTAAGGGTATTTAGCATTTTCAAATCCAAGGGGTTGTTTTACATAAACTTCTTCTTGAATGAAACCATTTAGAAAAGCAAACTTCACATCTATTTGAAAAAGCTTAAAGCCCATGGAAGCTGCAAAGTCTAAGAGAATACATATAGCTTCCAGGCAGTGCAATAGGACCAAACATTTCCTTATAGTCTATGCCCTCTGTTTGGCAAAAACCCTGAGCCACAAGTCTAGCCTTATTCCACACAACAATGCCATTTTCCCCTTGCTTATTTTGGAAAACCTATTTTGCACCAATAGGATTGCATTGTGGTGGTGGCTCTACTAAAACCCAGACCTCATTCCTCTCAAAGTTTTCTAACTCCTCATGCATGGCATTAATCCAATTACCGTCAGAAAGAGCGTGTCCAACTTCCTTGGGCTCAAAAGAGGCAACAAATGCAGCATGAGCTTAGAAAGCGATAGAACCTGTCTGGGACCTCAAGGTCCTCACATGCAAATCACCAATGATCCTGTGTGGGGGGTGATCCCGCTGGACCTACCGAGATGGAGCAATCTTCGAGGTCACCACCCTTGCGTCCTCAGTGGGGCCAACCTTTGCTTGAGCTTGTAGTCAGGGGAGCGAGGAGTTCTGTCAGCAAGGGTCCTCCTTTGTCTTCAGAGCACGTAGCAGAAAGGGCAGGAGCTGTAGCTGGTGCAGTGGCTCTTGCATCACTAGCATCTACTTGACCTTCCTCGTCTTCAAAGATGGGGGCGCCTTCTTCATAATCACCTAAAAGCTCAAATGCAGGGGTTGTGCAAGGAATAGATTCATTGAAGGAAAACTCAGAGGTCTCTACCACTTGTTTAGTATCAAGGATCCACAATCTATATGCTCTAGAGCTAGAGAGACTAAAAATTATCCAAATGCCCCCCTTTTGAGCATGAAGCATCTGCAGCCAAACGCACACAGGTGCTTGATGCTGGGCTGCCTACCAAACCGTAGCTTGTATGAAGTCTTCCCTAAGAAATCTCGTAGGAAGATGCGGTTAGCAATGTAACATGCCGTATTGATATCCTTATCCCAAAAGCATCATGGAGTCCTATGCTCATCGAGCATCATCCGTGCCATCTCAACATGTATGCGGTTCTTTCATTCCACAACACCGTTCTGAGGTGGGGTATAAGGAGACAAGAATTGGTGTTCGAGACCTAGGTCATGATAGAAGGTTTCGAATCGAGAGTGTCAAAATTCTCCACTATTGTCGCTGTGGACATCCCTCATGGCCTTATGACTCTCATTTCTTAACCTCAAGACCAAATCTCGAACGGAACTGAAGATCACGTCTTTGAACTCCATGAAGAACACCCACGAAAAGAGAGAAAAGCCATCTACTAGGACAAGCACATACCACTTCCGATTGACCGACTATACCCGAGAAGGACCAACCGTGTCCATATGCAATAACTTGCCCGGTTAAGAGGTCTTAACCTGATTAACAAGAGGATGAGAAGTGACAACCATCTTGCCATGACGACAAGGGTGGCACACTAAATCTTTCTCGTCTTTAAAATTGGGCAATCCTCGGATCAGACACATTGAGCTCAACATGACTAGCAGATCAAAACTGAAATGGCCTAGCCTCCTATGCCACTTCCAGATATCAGCAGAAGGACCAGCTACCAAACACTAAGGAGGGCCAGAAATAGATGCAAGGTCAACCTTAAAAACCTGCCCACAGGGCAAAATCTGACAAACATGGTTTTCCTTAGCATAAAGAACACAAGAAGAACCCTCCTTAAAGAGATCCTTGAACTGTTCCTTTAGAAGTTGCAAGACAGAAACCAAATTGAACCCCAAACTCCTCACCAAAGCAACTTCTATCAGGGAAAGCTTGGAAGAAAACAAAACAACACTAATACCCAACACTTTACCTTGACTATTAGCCCCAAATGTGATGTACTCCTTGGTGCCCATGGGGTTGAGACTGGGAACCATCTGCGATGCCCTGTCATGTGCCTAGAGCAGCCAGAGTCCATGATCCATATGTCTTCCAGGCCTCGATCCTGCAAAATCAAGGAAAGCAAGAGTGAGCAAACGGTCCAGGCCTAGGGTTCGTAAAACTGCTGAACCAGTGCCGAGCCATTTGCTCAAAGGTGCTGTAAAGACAGTCAAAGTAAGGATCATGACGATCTGCATAACCATGACCTCCAGAGCATGTTCTCACAAATCCTCTACCAAAGCCTCGGTCATGAGGTTCATAGCCGCCCTACAAACGACTAGGAGCTCGGTTGGCAAAGCATCTCTCACCATCAGGAGCACGGTCTTGAAAACCGCCTCCTCTCTCACCATGAGCAAAATAGTCTCTCATCTCACCGTGACAGGGAGGATCCTGCCTACCACCCTGGTAGAACAAATCCTGGTTCCCCTAGGCTCTTTCCTGCCTCTCAACCCGCTTCCTCCTGAAGCAAAACTCCTCCAAGTGACCATTCCGCTGGCAAAACTCACTATGGTAGATAGGTCTCTTAGGCATAAACTAGGGCTGTGTCTTGGGCTTCTGGTGTGGGGATGAAGCCTTGAGTGGTGCAGGCTACTGGACTTGCTTCTTGCCTGATGGCTTAAGCACTTCTTCCATAATCTTGTCCTGCTTGGCTTGTGCTGGCTTGGGTGTCCAGTATGACTTCCTTGGGGCATCCTTGGGCGGCTCATGGTAAACCCCATCTACGGTAGAACTAGGCTGGGGAGAGGCAGTGTTAAGCTTGTTTGGGCCACTATTCTTCTCACCCGATGTACTACACTCTCCTAACCCAAGTCCACTCGTGTCAGTTTCACCACGCTTGTTTCCCTCTATGAGCATCCTAAGCTAAGGTTCTCTGGCATACATCCAGTTCATCACCTCTCTTAACCTACAATTGTCCTCTTCAAGGATCAACTTCTTCGCTCTCAGATCCTCCAGAACTAAAGTCTAGGCAGCACAAGTGTCAGTCTAGAGAGGGAATTGGGGGAGCAGACTTCTCTAGCTTCTTAATGGTGGCATCCAACTCCACCAACAGCAACCTCAAAGTAAGATAGTTCTCACACGTGTCAGGGGGTGCTGAAAGCACCTCAAGGTCAACTGTCAACTGCTCTAGCTCACTCCTCAAAGTAGGACAGACCATGCATGCACCGAAAAGCGTGGGTCTAGCCCTAATCTCTTCCAACTCCTTGAGCTGCTCCTCGCACTTCACCTTCTGCTCAGCTATGTCAACAGCTAGGTGGGGGCAAGAGCACTTCACTCAAAGTAGGCTCAACCAGTTTAGACTGGAGCTTTCCTATCTCAACCTTCAGCCTATCCATCTCTTCTACCTAATGAGCATACTTTCTCTTCTGCTCACAAAGGTCA
The DNA here is from genome assembly GCA_030272315.1 of Paspalum vaginatum. NCBI lineage: Eukaryota > Viridiplantae > Streptophyta > Magnoliopsida > Poales > Poaceae > Paspalum > Paspalum vaginatum. The sequence goes on along the minus strand of CM059015.1, from coordinate 23,667,327 downwards.
CTCATCAAGGACTCACAGGTAGGGCACTTAAACTCACTAGGCGGGACTTGCACATTCTTCAGCCTCTCAATCTCAGCCAAAGCATCAGCAATCTTGGCTTTCTACTTCTGCAGCTTGTTGGCTGCCTTCTCCAACTTCTTATCCTAGGCTTTCAACTCACGACTATTCTTCTCCAGCATCTCAAGAATCTCAGCTTGCTCGGAAGTTACCTCTTCATCGGAGGAGTTATTGTCGTTGCCCTTGTCGTCCATATCCTCAAGCACCATGGAGTAAAACGATCTCCGGTTCATCTTGTGCTTGCGCTTGGACCTAGTGGAGGCCAGCTGGACCACCTTGATCCCTCCTCTTGTCCCGCTTGGTGACGATCTCCTCATCGCTTGAACTTGACGAGGACGAGGAGGCCATTTTGCTACAAAGACCACTAAGCTCGGCGAAGAAGGCCTGATCCCTCTTCCGGTTGTCCTTTTGGTAGCTCTTGAAAGCCTTCCTAAAGTTCTTGATCTTGCTGAAGCAGTGCTCGGCGTGGTCGCACTTGCCGGAGAGGTACTTGTTGGAGTCGCGGGAGTGGCTCTTTCCCTTCTTGTAGTAGTTGTTCTGCTTGTTCGGGCACTCAGCAATGAAGTGGCCGACCTTTCCATACTCGAAGCATTTGGGCCTCTCAACCCTCTTCTTGCTCATCTGGTTGTCATAGGTGTGCTAAAAGCGATTAGACACCAGACAGAGCTTTTAATCCCCAAGTGACGCCAACTACTCCTCTGTCACAGACATCAAAGTAGAAAACAAAAAGCCGTGAAGTGGGGGGGGGGTTAGTAGCAGCTTCCTTGGAGCTAGAAGCCAAGGCTAGGCTCTTAGAGCTAGAACCATCGAGAGTATCTGTCATCATGGTAATCCACCTCTGTGCCCTTAAGCTTGCTACAGAGCTCCTCTGTACACAAGGTGTCATACCTTGCCGACTCAAGAATAGAGTTCTTCTTGATCTCCTAAACTTTCTTGTCCAAGGAATATAGTAGCTTGACTAGCCTGCTGATGGTCAGTGTATGGGAGAGCAGCGGGGACAGAGTTGACACGGAGCTTGTTGATGATCGACTAAAAACAACCAAACAAGGCATCCACAAACACTCTCGTCTTCTAGACGAAATTCTCATATTCGCGCCAGTAAGTCTCCACAAGATGACACTTAATTGTCACCGTCCCCTCATGGTGTGCACTGAGCATGGACTAGATCTCACGGGCGATATCAAGATGGCTCACCTTCTCAAAGTCCGCTGGACCAAGTCTAAAGAAGAGAAAGTTCACCGCCTTCTAGTTTGCCTCGTACTGAGCATTGAGTGCCAGTGTGGTATGCTTGGCAACGGGGAGCACCAGCAAAAGTCATACTCTGAGTAGCATTCCCCTCACTCTGGCTAAGTAAGAAAGCTTGCATCCTACCCCTCTAGTAGGGATAGCCATTCGAGCCAAGAATTGAAACCTTCTCGGAGTGCGCCATAGTCGCTACTTGTTTCTCACCAGTAAAGGTATGAAGAAACCTAAACTGGCTCTGATACCACTTGTAGGACCGAGACGTGTGACTAGAGGGGGGTGAATAGGAGCACTTGAAAACTCAAAATCACAACCCCCCAAACTTGGTGCAGCGAATGCTCACAAGAGAACTACGCTAGACACTATCCACTGAACGGATACATGTCTAGCAGGAGCAAGGTGGTGTCACCTAAAAGGATACACACCAGGCTAGGAAGAGCACGCAACTCAACGACCACAGAGATCGCAAGTCACGGCAAGCAATGAAACTTGTGTGTTTACCACCCAACACTCACCGCACCAAAATGCGACTTACTGGAACACAGCAAGCAAAGCGTTTGGTCAGCAGTGGGAAAACACAAGGTGAAAGCAAAAACATCGCGGAAGAACAAAATCACGAAAACACCAAAGATAGACAAGGCTGCCTAGGAACACCGGATGTTCCGGTGGGTGTCACCAAATGTTCCGGTGCGAACCACCAGATGTTTCGGAAGGCACTGTCTAGGCTAAGCCACCGGATGTTCCTAGTGGGTGTCACCGGATGTTCCGGTGGTAGCCGCCGGATGTTCCGGTGCCAGCGGACACAGCCCACGAACTTGAGCTCCCAAACCCAAAACTTGTCCAAACTTCACGAGATTTTGCACAGGCTATCTAGACCCTATTCCCAAGCTATTCCCAAAAGATCAACTCAACTTGGCCACGGGATTAGCTAGAATTTTAGATCTCGTGAAAAGGCAATCTTTAGGCAAGAAAGGGGAAAACTCAGAACAACTTGCTCGTGGCAATCCTACAGGATTGAGATGAACTAAGTCATAATCTCCACATCCTACCAAGTCCAAAAGAGCTAAAAGAACATGATTAACTCATCGGCAAAGCAAATCACCAAAAGCCTCTGAGTTTCACCCAAAATCCAAACTAGAGAGGGAGAAGGGAGAGTGCTGCACACATGAACTCGAATTGGGGACGAATATTCCTTGAATTAGAGAGGGAAAATAGTTCTTACAAGGTTCCTCACAGCATAGCACCCATCATCCTCCCACTAATGCAAAGTACTAGCTCTAGGGGACTCCAAATCCTAGAATAACACCCAGTTTTCACTCTAAGCACTTGGCTGGTTGGAAAGCTAAGCCTAGGGTTTCTAGAGGTGGAAAAGTCACCTAAATGACCAGCCACTTAGCTATTTATAGCCCAGGCCTAACTAACTCAGTTTACACTAAGACCCCTATATTACAGAAATGCCCGTAGGGGCTAAAATGGAAAAGGCCCAACTTTCTCGGGGACGGACGACCGCGATGGTGTCTTGATCTTCTTCGATTGCACGCAATCTTCTAAATGACGTCCACGTGGCAAGTAGTCCAAATCCGCCAATCGACCCCCGGTTTTGAAGTCAGAAATCGAGAAACTTTAGTGTTTCCTTTTTGGGCCTGGAATAGCCCACTCCACTCTATCTCGGCGAGAATTGTGCGCATTCGTTGAGTCTAGGTAACTTGGTGGTAGGATGGCTGATTTGAGCCAATCCGCCAATGCCCTCGCACATCTTCGCGCCATGCACTCAGATTGGAGCACCGCGGTGGCACCCGGCATCCCCTGTCAATCGAGGTCACCTCGTAGTCCTTCGGAGGTCTTACACTTGCCATCGTCGTGTCGCTCCTCTGTGTACCGAACTCCCATGGATGACCGATGCCGAGCGTGCCTCCTGTCCTTCGGAAGACTTTCTTCTCCATCTACCTCTAGTCCATCAGAGGGCCTCCAGTCCATGGGAGGGCTTCCTGTCCACCGGAGGTCTTGTGCCCAAGTCCTTCTGGGTCTTGACTTCTGTTGACAATCACTTATCACTCTAGAGGCAATGGATCCAGTCCATTGGCTCTCAATGAGCTCTAGTGCTAGTTCACTAGCATATACTTCACCTTCCTCATCTTCAAAGATGGGGGCGCCTTCCTCATCATCAGCTGAAAGCTCAAATGTTGGGGTTGTGCAAGGCAAAGATTCATCAAAGGAAATCTCAGAGGACTCAACCACTTGTTTGGTATCAAGGATCCACACCCTATATGCTCTCGAGCTAAAGGTGTACCCAAGGAAAATACCATCCAACCAGCGAGATTCAAATTTGTCCAAATGCTCCCCTTTCTTAAGCAAAAAGCATCTGCAGCCAAATGCACGCAGGTGCTTGACGCTGGGCTACCTACCAAACCGTTGCTCGTATGAAGTCTGCCCTAAGAAAGCTCGTAGGAAAATGCGGTTGGCAATGTAACAGGCCATATTCATAGCCTCAGCCCAAAAACATCGCGGAGTCCTATGCTCATCGAGCATTGTCCGAGCCATCTCAATAAGTGTGCGGTTTTTGCATTCCATAATACCATTCTGAGGTGTGGTATAAGGAGAAGAGAATTGGTGTTCGAGACCTAGGTCACGACAGAATGTCTCAAATCAAGAGTTTCGAAATTCTCCGCCATTGAGTTTTGAATCACGACCCCCTAAACTGGTGCTTAAGAGAAGCTTTCGAGAGCTGATGCTAGACATCGTCTACTGAACAGATACATATATAGCAAGCGCAAGGTGTCATCCACTGAAAGGATACACACCAGGCGCAGAAGAGCAAGCAACTCAACGATCACCAAGATGGCAAGTCTCCCCGAACACTGGATCTTGCAAAATTGCCACTTGACACTCACCGCACCAAAATACCGAGCAAAGAGTATGGTCAGATAGTGGGACAAGCAAAACTGATGCAAAACACGATGGAAGAACCAAACGGCTAAAACAGGACAACAACCCTGGCAGCGCCGGACTATCCGGTGTCAGGAGCCGGACTGTCCGGTGGCCTCTGCCAGGACTGTCCGATGAGATGCCCCTTGTAGGCCCAATGCCGGACTGTTCGGTGGAACTGGATAGTCCGGTGGCCCTATCAGATAGTTCGGAGGGGTCGCAGGAAAAGAGTTTTTCAACCCCAAATCTGACCAAATCCTTTCCAAACATCACCATATTTTGCACAGGCTATCTGGACACTATTCCAAAGCTATTCCCAAAAGATCAACTCAAAATGACCAAGGGATTAGCGGGAATTTCAAATCTTGTAAGATGGCAATCTTTGGGCAAGAAAAGGGAAAACTCAAGAACAGCTTGCTCAGTGGCAATCCTGTGGGATTGAGATGAACTAAGTCATAATCTCCACATCCTAGCAAGTTCAAAAGAGTGAAAAGAAGAGGGCTAACTCGTCGGCAAAGCAAATCACCAAAAGCCTTTGAGTTTCATCCAAAAACCAATCTAGAGATGGGGGAAGGAGATGGCTGCACACATGAACACGAATTGGGGATGAATCTTCCTTGTATTAGAAGTGGAAATCAGTTCTTACAAGGTTCCTCATAGCCTACCATCCTTCATCCTCCCATTAATGCAAAGTACTAGCTCTAGGGGACTCCAAATCCTATATTAGCACCCTGTTTTCACTCTAACCACTTGGCTGGTTGGAAAGCTAATCCTAGGGTTTCTAGAGGTGGAAGAGTCACCTAAATGAGCAGCCACTTAGGTATATATAGCCCAGGACTAATTGACTCAGTTTACACTAAGACCTCTATATTACAGAAACACCCATAGGGGCTAAACTGGAAAAGACCCAACTTTCTCTGGTACGGACGACCGCGATGGAGTCTTGATCTTCTTCGGTTGGACGCTAACTTCCGAATGATGTGCACATGGCCAGTAGTCCAAATCTGCCGATTGACCCTCGGTTTTGAAGTCAGAAATTGGGAAACTTTAGGATTTCCTTCCTAGGCCTAGAGCAATCCACTCCACTCCTATCTCATCGAGAATTGAGCCCATTCGGTAAGTCTTGGTAACTTTGTGGTAGGGTGGCGGATTTGAGCGAATCCACCAACGCCCTCGCACGTATTCGCGCCATGCACTCGGGTTGGAGCACCGCGGTGGCACCCGGCATCCACTGTCCATTGGGGTCATCTCGCAGTCTTTCGGAGGTCTTACACTTGTTGTCGTCGTCTGTGCATCGAAGTCCCATGGCCGACCGACGCCAAGCATGCCTCCTGTCCTTTGGAGGACTTTTTTCTCCATCTACCTCCAGTGCATCGGAGGGTTTCTAGTCCATCGGAGGGCTTTTGCCCAAGTCCTTCTGGATCTTGACTTCCATTGACAATCACTCATCACTCCAGCGGCAATGGAGCCGGTCCATTGGCTCTCAATCTCCCCCATGATGAGTGCATTCTCAACACCTTCAGCCTATAACCTGAAATAGAACAAAGAGCGTAAAACCGAAAAGAAAGAAGAAAAAGAAGTTTCTCAAGACGCCCGAAAGCCAAACACAAGCAAAGAAGGGCAAATTGAGACAACAAAAACGAAGCTAAAGATCAACCCCCTAAGGTAAGGGAAACCGCTCAACCTAGTCGATCAAACTAAAGCATGACCCCTCGAGAAAGAGACAAACCTGCTCAACACAGTCATGCTTAGGCAAAGCATCGGCTCATTCAGAAAGAGGCAAAAGGCTCAACGCAATCGATGCAAGAGCATGCAAAGCTCAAACACCCCCTGAAATGCATCCATCCTCACAAATGCAACATGAATGCACAATGCACAGCTCCCCCTCAATTATGCCTCTCCAAAATTCCCCTCCTTGGTCCATGAACTCTCCCCTTGGGAGCAACAATCTCTCCCATAAATCAACATCTCTCCCCCTTGTTGATGATGGACACAACAAGGGTTCATAGAATCTGACTCCCTCTGAACTAGACAACTCCCCCTCAAAATATGCCATGAAATGCAGGAAGTGTACCATGAAGAGCTTAGCAGGGATGAAAAGCTAGTAAAAATGAGTTCTAGCATATAGAGCAAGTGAGGGTAAGGAAGCATGCAAAGAAGCTCAATTGAATCTATCTTATACATATTAGGAGCATGTTTTTAGGGTTGTTGAAAAGAAAGCATCACCAACATGAATAGCATCTCGCAAGATAGGCATGAACAGCAAGATGATAGCAAAACATACAAAGTGTGCTACTCTCAACCAATGCATATACAATAGGCCATAAGCAATTTAGAGACTTGCAGATTTCTAATTTCAGCAACTTGTAGCTTCATGCATGTTAGATCATGTGCCAGGGGTTATTCACTTGTCTTAGCGACTTCTTACCAACCAATGCCAAGCCTAGGTTCAGAGAACTGTCAGAAGCTTGAGACAAGGTTTTGGTCATACATAGCCTAGTCCTAGTTTATGCCAAAGTGCAAAGGCAAGCTATCTCAAACTAGATCAGTGTGACAAGCTGAGCACTCGTTGATCTTTTCAATTTAGCCCATAAGACACAACTTGTATACAGTTTTAGTTCAAATTTCACGTTTAGGCAAGGTGTCATAAATGCTTGGGCATAAACTTTACAAAGGCATACGTCTAACATATCCAAGCACAGGAAGATAGCATAGCATTCAACATTCCTAGACATGCCATGTAGCCAAGTCAAGTGGTGACCATGGTTTTTTGATTTTCAAGAAATAAAAGTAACTTAGCTCATAAATGATATTAGACAGATTCAAGGAGCTTAGCCAACCATGATCATGCAAGCAACTATACTGTCTAGCACAAGCAAGTACTAACTAGTCATTCCAGAAGGGCTCTAGTGCTAGTGAAGTGAAAAAGCATATGACACAATGTAATGCATGATACGATACAAAATACAAGGAAAACAAAGAAAAGCAAGGAAGAAGCAAATAAAAAACCTACACAACAACAAAGCTAAAAGAGGTAACAAACACCAAGCTCCCCACACAAGCGAGCAAAAACGCTAAGCTCTAAGGGCTTGGTGAAGATATCGGCCAACTGGTTCTCGGTTTCCACATCGATCGAGTCTATATCTCCCTTCTCATAGTGATCTCTGAGGAAGTGAAACCTCATGTCTATGTGTTTGGTTCTGGAGTGCAAGACGGGGTTCCTAGCTACAGAAATAGGAGAAGTAGAGTCTACTAGGAGAGGGATCTTCCTAAAGCTTAGGCCAAAGTGACTCAAGGTAGCTCTCATCCAAATCAGCTGGGAGCAGCAACTAGCAGCAGCAACGTATTCGGCTTCTGTGATGGAAGTGGCTACGCTAGATTGCTTGTGTGAGGACCAAGAGACAACAGAGGAACCAAGAAACTGGTAGGTGATAGAAGTAGACTTACACTCTAGTCAACATCCTGCAAAATCAGCATTCGAAAACCCTCTAAGAGAGAGTGACGAAGCTAAAGAGAACTAAAGACTAAGCTCAGGAGTGTATTTCAGGTACCTGAAGATGCGCTTCACTGCTTGACGGTGTGATGTCCTCAGTGAGCTCTGAAATCACACATAAAGGCAAATCATGAATTGAATGTCCAGCCTGGTCGCCGTCAGGTACAGAAGTGAGCCAATCATCCCTCTGTACTCTCTTTGGTCCACCACGTCCCCTTCTTCATCTGCATCAAGCACGGTTTGTGTTGACATGGGAGTTGACATAGGCTTGGAGTCTCCTATATCAAACTTCTTCAGAATGTTCTTCATGTACTTCGCTTGATGGATGAAGGTTCCTTCATGGCCTTGCGTGATTTGCAGTCCAAGGAAAAATGACAACTCTCCCATCATGCTTATCTCAAACTCCTTTGACATCTGCTCAGAAAACTTGGTAACAAGAGAGTGAGATGAGCCACCGAAGATGATATCATCCAAGTATAACTGGGCAATAAGAAGATCATTACCATGCTTGTGGGGAAACAAGGTCTTATCAACACTCCCCATTTTAATACCCAGGTTTAGCAAAAACATTTTTAATATATCATACCAGGCTCTAGGGGCTTGTTTCAAACGATACAAGGCTTTTTGTAGTTTTTAAACATGGTTAGGGTGTTTAGCATTTTCAGATCCAGGGGGTTGCTTAACATAAACTTCTTCTTGAATAAAGCCATTTAGAAAAGCACACTTCACATCCATTTTAAAGCCCATGGAAGCTGCAAAGGCTAAGAGAATACGTATAGCTTCCAGGCATGCAACTGGAGCAAATGTTTCCACATAGTCTATTCTCTCTTTTTGAAAAAAACCCTTAGCCACAAGTCTAGCCTTGTTTCGCACAACAATGACATCCTGCCCTTGCTTATTTTTGAAAACCCATTTCGTACCAATAGATTTGCATTGTGGTGGTGGCTCCACCAAAACCCAAACTTCATTTCTCTCAAAGTTTTCTAACTCCTCATGCATGGCATTAACCCAATTACCATCAGGAAGAGTGTGTCAAACATCCTTTGGCTCAAAGGAGGCAACAAATGCAGCATGAGCAAAGAAACCGATAGAACCTATCTGAGACCTTAAGGTCCTCGCATGCAAATCACCAATGATCCCATGTGGAGGGTGATCCCGATGGACCAGAAGAGATGGAACAATCTTGGAGGTCACCTATGCCACATCTTGATATCAGCAGAAGGACCAGCTACCAAACACCAAGGAGGGCCAAAAATAAATGCAAGGTCAACCTTAAAAACCTGCCCATAGGGCAAAATCCGATAAACAAGGTTTTCCTTAGCATCAAGCACACAAGAAGAACCCTCCTTAAAGCGAACCTCAAACCCTTCCTTGAGAAGTTGCGAGACAGAAACCAAATTGAACCCCAAATTCCTCACCAAAGCAACTTCTCTCAGGGAAAGCTTGCCAGAAAGTGCAAAAGAACCAACACCCAACACTTTACCTTGACCATTATCCCCGAATGTGATGTATTCCTTGGTACTCACGGGGTTGAGGCTAGAGAACCATCTGTGGTGCTCTATCATGTGCCAAGAACAACCGGAGTCCATGATCCATATGTCCTCTAGGCCTCGATCCTGCAAAATCAAGGAAAGTGAGAGTGAGCAAATGGTCCGGCACTGGGGTTAGTGAAACTGCTGAACTAGTGCCGAGCCATCTGCTCAAAAGTAGGGTAAGCACAGTCAAAGTAAGCATCACATCTATCTAGGTACCCATGACCTCCAAAGCATGGGCTCTCAAGCCCTCTACCTCCAAAGCCTCGGTCACGAGGTCCATAGCCATGCTGAAAACGACTAGGAGCTCGGTCGGCAAAGCGTCTCTCACCACCAGGAGCACTGGCTTGAAAGCCGCCTCCTCTCTCACCACGAACAAAGTGGTATCTCATCTCACCGCGGTGGGGAGGATCCTGCCTACCACCCTGGTAGAAGTGATCCTGATTCCCCTAGGCTCTCTCCTGCCTCTCAACTCGCTTCCTCCTGAAGCAAAACTCCTCCAAGTGGCCATTCCACTGGCAAAAGTCACAGTGGTAGACATGCCTCTTGGAAGTAAGGTTAGGTTGGGCCTTGGGCTTAGGTGGAGTAGCCTTGGTTGGAGCAGGCAGCTGGACTCTCTATTTGCTCACATGAGGCTTGAGAATCTCAGTCACTACTCTGTCCAGCTTAGTCTGTAAGGGCTTGGGTGTCCAGAACTAATTCTTTGGGGCAGCCTTGGGAGGCTCGTGGCAAACCCTATCAACAGTAGGATTAGGCTGAGGAGAGGCAGTCTTAAGCTTAATTGGGGAACTCATCTTCTCACCAGAAGTACTGCATTCTCCTAACCCAAGTCCACTCATATCACCCTCAGCTCTCTTGGTGCTCTTTAAAATCATGCTTAGTTCGGGCTCTCTAGCATACATCCAATTGAGCACCTCTCTCAAACGGTTGTTCTCATCAACCAAAGTCTGTTTCACCACTCTGAGATCCTTCAAAACTAAAGTCTAGGCAGCACAAGTGGGGCAGTCTAGAGAGGGAATAGAGGGAGCAGACTTCTCTAACTTATTAATGATGGCATCCCTATCCACCAACATCAACCTCAAAGTGAGATAGTTCTCACAAGTGTCAGGGGGTGCTGAAAGCACCTCAAGTGTCAGGATGGTGGCATCCGTGTCCACCAACTGCAGTCTCAAAATGAGACAACTCTCACATGTATCAGAAGGTGCTGAAAGCACCTCAAAGTCAGCTCTCACCTCATCAAGCTCACTCCTCAAGGTAGGACAGACCGTGCATGCACCCAAAAGCATAGGTCTAGCCCTAAGCTCCTCCAACTCCTTGAGCTATCCCTCACACCTCACTTTCAGCTCAGCTATGTCAACAGCTAGGCGAGGGCACATCTCACACTCAGGCTTATCACTCAAAATAGGCTCATCCAGTTTAGACTGGAGCTTGCCTAACTCTACCTTCAGCCTATCCATCTCCTTTACCTGATAAGCGTACTTGCTCTTCTGCTCATAGAGATCTCTCATCAAAGTCACACAGGTAGGGCACTCAGACTCACTAGGCTGGGCTGGCGCACTCTTCAGCCTCTCTATCTCAGGCAAAGCATCAGCCAACTTGGCTTTCTGCTTCTGTAGCTTCTTGGCTGCCTTCTCCAACATCTTATCCTGGGCTTTCAACTCACGACTGTTTGCCTCCAACATCTCAAGAATTTCAGCTTGCTCAGGAGTTACCTCTTCATCGGAGGAGTCATTGTCATTGCCCTTGTCGTCCTTGTCCTCAAGCGCCATGGAGCAAAAGGATCTCAGGTGCATCTTGTGCTTGTGCTTGCGCTTGGACTTGGTGGAGACGAAGCAGAGTCCAGCTGGACCGCCTTGGTCCCTCCTCTTGTCCTGCTTGGTGATGATCTCCTCATCGCTTGAGCTTGACGAAGATAAGGAGGAGGAGGACGATCCGCCGCACAGATCACCAAGCTCGGCGAAGAAGGCCTTGTCCCGCTTCCGGTTGTCCTTTTGGCAGCTCTTGAAAGCCTTCTTGAAGTTCCTAATCTTGCCAAAGCGGTGCTTGGTGTGGTCACGCTTGCCGTAGTCGTGCTTGCCGGTGTGGTACTTGTTGGAGTCGCGGGAGTGTCTCTTGCCCTTCTTGTAGTAGTCGTTCTACTTGTTCAGTAATTCGGCGATGAAGTGGCCGACCTCTCCGCACTCGAAGCACTTGGGCCTCTCGCCCCTCTTGTTGCTCATCCGGTTGTCATAGGCGCGCTGAAAGCGGCTAGACACCAGACAAAGCTCATCATCCCCAAGTGACGCTAACTGCTCCTCTGTAACAGACATAAGAGCAGAAAATGAAAAGTTGTGAAGCTGGGGGTTAGTAGCGCCTGACTGGAGGGAGAAGCCAAGGCCATGCTCTTGGAGCCAGTACAAGCGAGAGAATCTCTCAACTTGTAATCCACCTCTATGGCCTTGAGCTTGCTGTAGAGAGCCTCCACTCCAATCGTGCCATAGGCCTCAGACTCGATGATCAAGTTAACCTTGATCTCCCATATCTTCCTATCCAACGCATACAGCAATTTGACAGCCTGCTGATGGTCGGTGTATGGGATCCTCTCAGGGCTGGAGTTAACATGCAACTTGGTGATGATTGATTGAAAATGACCAAACAAGTCATCGATGGACTCCCCAGGCTTCTGAACGAAATTCTCATATTTGCGCCTGTAAGTCTCAACGAGACGGCCCTTAATAGTAGCAAAGCCCTCATAGTGTGCACTCAGCAGGGACCAGATTTGACAGGCAGTCTCGAGGTGGCTTACTCTCTCATAATCAATCGGACCAAGTCCTGAGAAGAGGAAGTTAACAGCATTGGCATTTGCCTTGTGCTGAGCCACAATCGCTGGGGTAGTGCGCTGAGCAACTGGAAGCACCACAAAGTTCACACTCTGAGTAGCATCCCATATGTCCTGGCCTAGGCTAAGCAAGAATGCCCTCATCCTACCCTTCTAGCAGGAGTAGCCATCGGCGCCAATAGCCGGAATCTTCCCGGAGTGAGTCATAGTCGCTACTGGTTTCTCACCTGTAAAGGTACGAAGAAACCTAACCGGCTCTGATACCACTTGTAGGACCGAGACGTGCGACTAGAGGGGGGGTGAATATGAGCACTTGAAAACTCAAAATCACACCCCTCTAAAAACTGGTGCTTGAGAAAAGAACTAGACACCGTCCACTGAACAGATATGTGTCTAGTAGCGCAAGGTGCCGTCCACTAAGGAGATACGCACCAAGCAAGCGGAAGCACTCAACTCAACGATCACAAAGACCACAAGCCAAGCGGAGCAACAACTCACCACTCAATGCACCTAGATGCGTCTCACTGATACACAGCAAGCAAAAGAGTATAGGCACACAACAAGAACCACCAAAGCGAGGTTGAGGCAAAAACACGGAAGCAAACGAACACAAACCAACCAAAATGAACACGCCTAGTGATCACCAAGATCTCTTAGCAAATGAGGTGCTAAAGACCTTATGAATGACCCTAAGCACCCCCAAAACCACTTGGAACAAGCCACAAACCCTAGGAACAACTCAAACCAAATCCGGGGCCAAAAACCCTGCCCACACCGGACTATTCGATAGAGCCTATCGGATAGTCCGACAACACTTTTTCAGGCAGACCAGGTTGCAAAGAAAAATGCCAAAACCCAGTCAAACGGACTCCAAAAATCATGAATTTAACCACAGGCTAAGGAAAACATAGGGAACAACATACTAAAAATTCAGCTCATTTGGAGACTGTTAAGTCCACCGGACTATCCGGTGAATTTGCACCAGGACTGTCCGGTGTGCCTAGAAATCAGCCTCGGACTTTGAGTTTGCAAACCTCAAACTTGACCAAATCTTCTTGGATCCTCACGAAATTTTGCACAGGCCATCCTAGCACTATTCCAAAGCTATTCCCAAAAGATCTACTCAAAAAGATCAAGGGATTAGCGGAAATTTCAGATCTCGTGAAAAGGGGAAAATTTGGGCAAGAAAGGGGAAAACTCAAGATTGACTTGCTCATAGAAATCCAGCAGGATAGAGATGTTCTAAGACATATTCTCCATGTCCTATCAAGTTCAGAGAGCCAAAATAACATGATTAACTCGTGGGCAAAGAAAATCACCAAAAGCCTTTGAGTTTCATCCAAAAACCAACTGGAAAGGGGGAAGGAGATGGCTGCACATATGAGCACGAGTTGAGGACGAATCTTGCCTTGATTAGATGAGGAAAATAGTTCTTACAAGGCTCAACTCAGCCTACCACCCTTTGTCCTCCCACTAATGCAAAGTACTAGCCTAGGGGACTCTCAAATCCTAAGCTAAGCACCTGATTTGCTCTCTACGCACTTGGCTGGTTGGAAACTAGGCCTAGGGTTTACAATTGGTGGAAGAGTCACCTAAATCACCAGCCACTTAGGTATTTATAGCCCCGGCCTAACTGACTCATTTTACACTAAGGCCCCTATAATACAGAAACGCCCATAGGAGCCAAACTGAAAAGACTCGAATTTCTCAGGGATGGACGACCGCGATGGAGTCTTGATCTTCTTCGCCTGCAAGCTATCTCCCGGATGACGTCCACGTGGTGAATAGTCCAAATCTGCCGATTGACCCCCCGTTTTGAAGTCAGAAACTGAGAAACTTTAGGAAGTCTCCACCTGGGCCGGATTTGGCCCATCTTCTCTATCTTGGCGAGTCGTGGCCCAACTCACCAAGATTTGGCTAGCTTGGGTGGCAGTTTTGAGCTGAAGCTGCCAAAGCCTCCCTCACACGTCTTCGCGCCACGCACTCGGGTTGGAGCACTGCGGTGGCGCCCGGCATGCCCTGTCCATCGGGGCAGCCTCGCAGTCCTTCGGAGGACTTACTCCTGTCGTCGCCGTGCCGCTCCTCCGTGTACCGAACTCCCATGGCCTCCAGTCCATCGGAGGGCCTCCAGTCCATCGAAGGTCTTATGCCCAAGTCCTTCTGGGTCTTGCTATTGTTGACAATCACTCATCACTCCAGAGGCAATGGAGCCGGTCCATTGGTTCTCACCGAGCGTCCAGGGTTTTGTGACCCTTTGTCCCACCTTTCATTGGTGCACCTTATTTCACCATGTTTTGCATGTTTTTGCATCCTGATACGCATTCCTACAAGATCTTTATACACAGCTCATGGAACCAGTTAGAATGTATGAATTTGCATAAAAATCACCCTTGGAACATGCAAAGTTGGTGGTCAAAATGGATTAAAAGGACTGCTAACACCCCCCCTCACATAGATCTTTGCTTGTCGTCGAGCAAATGAGAGTTAAGCATGGTGTAGAGGGCATATGACAACCATAGCCTTAGCAAGCACAAAGGTTACTCCTATTGATGGTCATAATCTCACGATATCAACCGTCAATTATCCACCAATGTAGGACCGAGACGTGCGACTAGAGGGGGGGGGGGTGAATAGGAGCACTTGAAATCACAAAATCACAACCTCCAAGTGGATGCTCTGCAAAGCTCAATAGAAACTGAAACTAAGCACCATCCACTGAACAGATACATGCCTAGCAGCGCAAGAGTGCCGTCCACTGTGAGGATACGCACCAATGCAAGAAAACTCAAGATCTGACCAAGAATGCCCACGGGGCAACGAATTTTGCAACAACCGCCACAAGACACTCACCGCACTGAGGTGCGTCTCACTGACTCACAGCAAGCAAAGAGAATTGTCTTAAAGGGGGAATACAAAAATCTGAAGCAAAAACACAGTGGAAAAACCAAACTAGGAAGAACATAGCAGCTCCCTAGCAGGACCGGACTGTCCGGTGTCCAACACCGGATTGTCCGGTAGGACCGGACTGTCTGGTGTCCCATACCGGATTGTCCGGTAGGACCGGACTATCCGGTGCCTGCTGCCGGACTGTCTGGTGGCATAGCCCGGACAGTGCCTCACGCCGGACTATCCGGTGGGCGCTGCCGGACTATTCGGTGGAACCGGACTGTCCGGTGGCCTCTGCCGGATTGTCCGGTAGAGTCGCAGAAAAGACGATTTCAAACCCAACTTGATCAAACCTTGTCCAAACTTCACAAAATTTTGCACAAGTTATCTGGACCATATTCCAAAGCTTTTCGCAAAGGATCAACTCAAAATGACCACGGAATCAACGGGAATTTCAGATCTCATGAAATGGCAATCCTTGGGCAAGAAAGGGGAAAACACAAAAGAGGCTTGCTCGTGGCAATCCAGCAGGATTGAGATGAGCTAAGTCATCATCTCCACGTCCTTGCATGTCCAGAATATCAGCATGGAAAGGGATTCAAGCTTGGCCAACAAAAACACCCAAAAGCCAAGGATTGAACCCAAAAACCTAAGAGAGAGGGAGAGGAGAAGAACACAAGATTGCTGCACGAATTTGCTTTGATTAAGTGCCCAAGATGGGTCTAAAAATTCAGCATACAAGCAGAAATTTGTCCCAAGCAACCACCCTCACCTTCCCTCAAGATTAGGAGGCTAAATCCTACTCTAACCTCCCTAACAATGGAGCTCAAAGCTTAAGGACGAAAATCACCAAGTGAAGACTAATCCTAGCAGCCAAGAGCGCTTCTAATGACCTGCCTTCGACCTATTTATACCCGAGTGCTATTTAGACAGTTTTGCACTTAGGTCCCTACAGCTAGACAAACCCTAAGGTCTCAAATGAAAGATTACAGGATATTTCGGGACGGACGACCACGATGAAGTCTTGATCTTCATAAGTTCCACGCAATCCTCGGATGCTCTCCACGTGGCCAGTAGTCCAATCCGCGATCCGCCCCCGGTTTTGAAGTCAGAAACTGGGAAACTTTAGGAAGTCTTTGCCTGGGCCAGATTTGGCCCATCTTCTCTATCTTGGCCAGTCGTGGCCCAACTCACCAAGGCTTGGATAGCTTGGGTGGCGGTTTTGAGCTGGAGCCGCCAAAGCCTCCCTCGCATGCCTTCGAGCCACGCATTCGGGTTGGAGCACCGCGGTGGCGCCCGGCATCCCCTGTCCATTGGGGCAGCCTCGCAGTCCTTCGGAGGACTTGCTCCTATCGTCGCCGTGCCGCTCCTCCGTATACCGAACTCCCATGGCTGACAGACGCCGAGCGTGCCTCCAGTCCTTCGGAGGACTTTCCTCTACCTCCAGTCCATCGGAGGGCCTCCTATCCATCGGATGTCTTGTGCCCAAATCCTTCTGGGTCGTGCTACAGTTGATAATCACTCATCACTCCAGAGGCAATGGAGCTGGTCCATTGGCTCTCATCCAAATGAACTGAAACATGTGAAATAATAGGACTAACCCTTGCTACTAATAAGTTCCACAAGTTGTACATGAATATTTGGATGCAGGTACCAAAATATATGCAAAATGGTTGAAAACAAGCCAAAGATCAGAGATGGCGAACATGCCATGGCTGCCCGGCCATGTTCTAAGCCACCAGTGGCTGCCCGGCCACTGGTTAGGGTCCTGTATGGCCGCCCGGCCACCTCACCAGCACAACTTTGATCCTTCCGGCAAACAAACACAAGGCAATGAAGATCCAACCGTACAAAAGAGTATCCAATATATCTAAGGGTCGAAAGGACATCAAAACATGGATTGGTGATGTCATCAATCCAGGGGAACCAACAAGCAACCAAACAGTGGAAAACAAGTGGCCGCCCGTCCACTATTCTTGGCCACTCAGCCATCTTTGGACATGTTTTGCACGTGCACCAACCGTCAACCGACTTGGGGAAGCAAGATCAAGTGTTGGATGACGGAAGTCAGTGGATCCTATGGCCGCCTGACCATAGGGATGGTCGCCCGACCATGTATCATGGCCGCTCGGCCATGTAGGTGGCCGCCCAACCACCGACCTACCCCTAACCGACCTAGTGTGTCTATAAATACCCCCTCACTCGGTTGTACTATAAATAGACCCCGAGAGCTCATTTGTAAGGTGTGGAGTTGAGTTCAAGTTCTATCTTAGAGTGCTACACTATTCCCTTAGTAGTTAGGATAGTCCTGGGAGTTAGAGTTGAGTCGTGCTTTGCCTCGGAGTCTTCGGAGTTATCTTCGAGTCTGTGGTAAAGCTTTGTATCTTTTGGATTCAGATTATCCTCAATATAATTCAGTTATATTTTACTCTAAGTTCTATCTCCTGCGAGTGTGGTGTACCTTTCTTTGCACACTTGCTAGGCATAGGTTGTGTTTTAACTTTGTTATTCAATTCTTGTTATTCTTGCCGGTGCTATAACTCAACCCAAGACTAAGACGCTAGGCTCTGGATAGACCCTCTCCTCTGATCAAGGACGGTCTATCGTTGTTCAAGTTTCGCTTGAACACGTTTATAGCGTGCCATCCTCTCCACGCAGCTTTGCTTGGCAGCCCCACTCGGTGACAATGTGTTGATGAGGACATCACTTCTATGTTTATGCAAGGACCTATTACAAGAGTACGTGCAAGACAATTGAACCAACAGGTGAGCTCGTTCCTAAGTGCACGTACATACACTTTTGAGGATGGTATGCTACCTAATGTTATGGTTGATTATGTTGTACTTAGGAACTTAGGAGAGGAACATGAAGGCCTTGGAGAACATCTCAGACCAGGAGGAGGGCAAGAAGGATTACCAAGTCAAGAAGGAGGCCCAATTCTACTCGGAGTCGACTTCCTCGGCCTCCAAGACCAGTCATCCGTAAAATTGTCGCCCAGGCCACAAACGGACTCCGATTTGGATGATCCACATATACCTGGAAAGGTAAGAAGATAGCCTTTCCAAAGCCGCTAGTTTCATATCACTTGGAGTCGGAGTCATCGGGAATTCACATCGTAAGTTAGGGATCATAATCTGTCCAGGGGCTGTTTTCTCTCTTTTTGGGCTATTGGCCCATTTATCATCTTGGAGTCCATCGTAATCGCGTCTAGGCCTTGTTGGTCGACCTAAACTCTATATAAAAAATAGCCACCGCACATGTTAGGGTTTGGGTTTCTCTCAGATTATTCTGTCATCGAACAGTTTCGCCGACATCGGTTTGTGAAACCCCAACTTGTGCAACTCAATTGAGATTTGCGTTTTTCCTCATTCTTGCTGGTGTTCTTCGGTTGCATTGTAGGAATGATAGCATTCTTGGTGAGGTCGATTGCGCACGTCATGTGGTCGATAACCATCGGAGCAGTGGTGTCATGATTGCAAGGATTCGAACCTTTGGCTCGGAGCCTTTATCACCAACGTCGAGTCTCCACCCCTAAACTGATGTACCTCACGAAAGATCGGGCCTATCACATATCACGTGTGGTGTGCCTGTGTGATCCAAGCCGATCATTCGGGAGGCCTGTAGGTGTTAGCTAGACTCTCTTTCGGGACCAACTATATACCCCTGGTACCCCCGAGACTAGAATTTTGCTCGACGCAAGACCTTGACTTGTTTATTTGAATAACTTGGTTAGGCATGGATAACCTTCGCAGCCAATTAGAAATAGAGTTTGGTGACTTTATCCCACTCGTTGTCCTCCTAGGCAACTATACCTTTCTACGAATAGCTACTATAGACTTACCTATCCATGGGCAATACACCTATCTTTGTCACGTTTACCCCTGTTTGACTTCTAGTTGGTATAGCTTATTCAAGCATTACATTTCATTCGATTTGAGTATATTTAATTACACTCTCTCGCCTGCCGCTTCCCTGTGGAAATTTATGATGCTCAGAATACTCTGAGTGAAAGGCTACAGCAGTCTCCATGCACTTGCAGAGTAAAACCTATTAAGGCTAAGAGTCGCCAACAACTCCCAAGTTGGCTCATCTTCCCTAGGATTTCAATGGTGGCTACACTCTGATTTTGAGATGTTGAGTCTAAAAACAAGCCACAGGTGTCACAGCAGTTTTCACCCAACTATGAGCAAAAGAGGTTTTTTTTTCAAAAAGTAAGGTGCTCATTCCTTTGTTCTCAAGATCACCTCTCAATCTCACAAAGGATGAGAATCCTTGTGTTTCCTTCCCTCCTAATCTAGGTTTGGTGGAGCTAGAAAGGTCATAATACTGGCTCATCATGTTTGTATCACTGAGTCAAATCAAGTGTCAAAGCAAGAGTATGAATCAACTCAAAGATTTTGGCTGTGTGCAAGTGTGGCAGAAAGTTATTTGGCGAGTGTGCTTTTGTATTCCGCTTTTTGAGAGAGCATGGTACTTTTCTTCTTTTTCTTTCTCTTTTTTTAATTCCATGCCTCTTTTCCTCTCTTTTTGCATGATTGATGAGGGGTAATTGGAATGGTTGCATAGCACATCTTCCTGGAACTTTGTGGTATGGACGTGCACGTGATAGCCAAAAATCTCGAATGATTCTAACTCATTGATGGCACAAAATTTGACAATGTTCAAAACATTCAAAGATGTATTTTGATGCTTAAGATTTTTGATTTGTAGCACTGGTAGGACATGTGTCTTGAGAACATTTGGAGTAAAGCATATTTTTAACATTTTTAGCAAAACATAACTCTTTGCCTTATTGGGAGATTGCTGCTATGTTTCCATGTGACTCATCTCTTATGAATCAACATGCTAATTCAAAGTGGGCCCCTAATCAAAAGTATCCTTGGGCAATTTTACTTCAACATAGGGAGTAATGTTGGTACAAGCATAGATACAAGCTGACATATGATCATGTAGAGTAGATTTTTATCCAAGTTTCATGTGTAGAGTGAAAAGCAATGAACCATACTTGAAATATCGACAATAATACCTAGTTCGTGGTGCAAGGCGAAGTGAGAATGGGCCGGCCACCTCCTGCCAGGCCAGGCGGCGAGGGGGCCATGCCGGGCAGCCTAGTCATGGGTCAGGTGGCCTCTGAAGTGTGCCTTTTTCGACCTTTGCAATGTTCAACTATGTGGAGAAGTGCTTTGGGACATGTTTTCTACATGTGGTCCATTTTTGGCGAATGAGATAGGCTGGGTGGCCAAGGTTTGGCTCAGATTGTCTTAGGTTTTTGTGGGTAGCACGGTGGAACCCTGTACATCATGTTTCTCATTCATTTCTACAGGGTTAGTGATAGCAATTTGGGGTGGCCAAGTTCCATCCCCCCACAATGAATGCAAAGCAAGGGTAAATGAAACTTTATTGATCTAAGCATTAAAGATGGAATCAAAACAAAGATAGAGATAGGCGCTGTCCGTACAAAGAAAGAAATTAAACAAAACAACTAAGCACTAAGAAAACAAAAGGGCGCCTATACTAAAAATTATTATGAAGCCCGGGGCTTCTATGGCATGGGTGGATCATAGGCTTCTGGGTGCCCCGTGGCTTTGGTGAGGCAGCGGAACTTGGAAGAGGAGCCCTTCCTAAGGATCTCTAACTTATCGTTGATCTCTCACTTCCAAAGCTCGCCTTCCCCATAGCGCTCTTCAAGCCTAAGGAGTGCATGTTTGAGCGCTTTTATCTCCAACTTAAGAGACTCGATGGTCTCTTCCCCCTTGTCCTCTGCTGAATCTTCAAATTGGCTAGGAGGAGTTCGGATAGGAGGGCGCTTGGAGATCCTCTTGACAATCCTTCGAGGGGGAGTTGAGTCGATGGATTCATCAATGGATGCATCTCCTCGAAGGACGTCCTCCATGTGCCTAGGAACAAGCACCTTCCCCCACTTCCCGGAGGGAGTAACTCCTCTCTAGATGGTGTAGGCCAGTGATCCCAAGCTTTTGGGTGCTCCATTGTCCTTCACGAAATCATTAATCATTCGAGAAGAGCTTCCTCACCGGCACCTTGGGGCTGATCTTCTCGACCTTAGGCCGAGGAGAATCTGCCCAAAACACCTTCTTAGCGATGGTGGGTGCAGGGGACAGACCACGTGCAGGCCTCCCCGCACTACGAGAGCGTGCAGGGGAGGCCGGGTGGCCTCGCTCTAGGCTGAGCGGCCTGCTCTGAGGCCAGGCTGCCTGAGGGGGTGGCCGGGTGGCTTATGGCATGATATCGAGCACCACCGTGTCGTCTGTGATGGGGATACATCTTTGGACGCCGGTGAGTACGTCGCCGTGGTGCCAGATGTGAGGGCAAAGCTCTTGGAGGGGGTGTTGTTGGAGGCCATGACTTAGGTTTTCGCAGGGAAGATGAGATGGAAGTGGATAGAGTGACTAGAAGGAAGAATAGTGGTGCGATCTCATCCACTCAACAAGTTCCTATGGCTTAGGGATCAACTCAACTCAAAAATTTTTGAAGAGAGGCAGCTGGGCGCCAAGGTGGCAGGCTGTGCGGCCTGGTCCTAGGCCAGGCGGCTTCACCAGTGGGCCAGACGGCTTGGACCTACCTCATCGACTCTGGTTTGGCAGACCAGGGGTTGGTTTTGCCCTTCTAGGTGCTTGAGAACCCTTTTTCATCATGTTCTGTCAGAATTTCATTTGAGATTTTTGTGCTGTGGAAGGAAAAGGTGAGACAAGATAGAAAAGTGAGGAGCATGGTAGTGTTCATGGCTTCATTTTAGGTCAGAGCTAGACTATGGTCGTGTGATCATGCCATTTCTTCCAATTCATAGACGTCCACTTCTTCGAGCTGTGGCATTTCGGGCTCTAGAAAAACTTTTAGGCGTTGCCCATTCACCTTAAAGATCTTCCTATCATTGTCCTAGAGGGTGATGGCACCATGATCAGCGGCATCGAGGACCAAAAATGGTCCTTCCCACTTACTTCTAAGCTTACCATGACCAAACAAACGAACACAAGAGTTGACGAGTAGTACCTTGTCTCCCAGTTTGAATGTCTTGATATTGATGCGCTTGTCGTGCCATCTTTTTGTTCGCTCCTTATAAATCTTGGCACTGTGGTAGTCCTTCTCCCTCCATTCCTCCAATTCAGCGAGTTGAATCTGATGTCGAATTCCTAAAACTTGGAGGTCCATGTTCCACTTCCTTATCGCCCAGTGAGACTTGAACTCAAGTTCTACTGGCAGATGACAAGTCTTGCTGTACACCATTTGATATGGTGTCATGCCAATGGGGGTTTTATATTCTGTGTGGTACGCCCAGAGAGTGTCGAGTAGCTTGGATACCCTGTCTTTTCCCATAGCTTCGACCGTTTTCTGCAAGATGTTCTTGATCTGCTTGTTTGATGTCTCAGCTTGGCCAGTTGTCTACGGGTGATATGGAGTGGTGACATGGTGATCCACACCGAGTTCTGTGAGGCACCTCTTGAATCTTTTATCTATGGAGTGAGGTCCTCCATTGCTGACCCTTGGTATACCAAATCGAGGAAAGATGGTGTCATAGAACATTCCGATCGAATGCCTCAAATCTGCCGCGGAACACGGCAGTGCTTCTACCCATTTTGATACATAGTCCACTGCGATCAGGATGTACTCTTTGTCCCCACACTTATGAAAAGGCCCCATCAAGTTTATGCCCCACACATCAAAGACGTCAAGTTGCAGATTGCTGGTGAGTGGCATGGCATCCCTTGAGTTAAAGTTTCCTTGGTGCTAGCACCTTGAACATCTTCGCATGAACTCCTTGGCATCATCGTACATATTTGGCCAGTAGAATCCACTCTGCCAAATCTTGGCATGGGTTCAGTATGCTCCATAGTGACCTCCAAAGCAAGATGAGTGGCATCTATCAAGGATTTGGGGGACTTCACAAGTGGGAATGCAGCGACGCATGAGTCTGTCTACGTAGAGTTTGTATAGGTAGGGGTCATCCCAGAGACAGAATTGGCTATCATGGATCAATTTCCTCTTATCAACTCCTTTAGGTACATATTCAGTGACCAGGTAATTGACCAGATCTCTGTACCTTGGCTGGGATGATGTAACCTTTAGGAGGGTGTCATCTCTCATGTAATCATCAATCGGCAAGGACGATGTTTCTTTGAATTGCATTTGTGAGAGGTGATCTGCAACTAAATTCTCAACTCCCTCCTTGTCTCATATTTCTATGTCAAATTCTTGGAGTAGTAGGACCCACCATATTAGGCGTGGCTTTACATCTTTCTTGGTGAGGAGATATTTGAGAGCTACATGATCTGTGTATATGATGACTTTGGCTTCCACCAAATACGATCTGAATTTGTCAATGGCAAAGACAATGACTAATAGCTCTTTTTCGGTGGTGGAGTAATTCAGTTGTGTGCCAATAAGCATCTTGCTTGTGTAGGATATAGCATGATGTTTTCTATCCTTGCTCTGGTCTAAGATTGCTCCTATAGCATAACTGCTGGCATCGCACATGATTTCAAATGGAGCATTCCAGTCAGGTGGTTGGATGATGGGTGCTGTGACAAGTGCGTTTTTGAGTGTCTGAAAGGCTTCTAGGCATGCATCATCAAACATAAAGGGTGTGACTTTGACTAAAAGGTTGGTCAGAGGCTGGGCTATAAAGGAGAAATTTTTTATAAATCTCCTGTAAAACCTAGCATGACCAAGGAAACTTCAGACTGCCTTGATGTTTGATGGAGGTGGTAGCTGCTCAATGGCTTCAATCTTTGCACAGTCCACCTCTATGCCTCTCTCAGATACTCTGTGTCCTAGCACAATCCATTCTCTAACCATAAAGTGACATTTCTCCTAGTTTAGGACAAGGTCAACTTCTTTGCATCTCTGGAGAACTTTTTCCAAATTCTCTAGACATCCATCAAAGGTCTTGCCATAGACTGAGAAGTCATCCATGAAGACTTCCATTATGTTCTCGATCAGGTCATAGAATATGGCCATCATACATCACTGGAACGATGCTAGAGCATTACATAGCCCAAACGACATCCTCCTATAGGCGAAAGTGCCGTATGGGCAGGTGAATGTGGTCTTACTCTGGTCATCCGGGTGAATGGGGATCTATTGATAACCGGAGTAGCCATCGAGATAGCAGAAGGAGTGGTTGGCTAGTCTTTCTAGCATTTCATCGATGAAGGGAAGAGGGAAATGATCCTTCCGCGTGGCAGAGTTGAGTTTTCTATAGTTGATGCACTTCCGCCATCCGGTGATAGTACGCTGAGGGATTAACTCATTGTTTTGATTTTTGACGACTGTCATCCCTCCCTTCCTTGGTATGACTTGGACTAGACTGACCCATTCACTATCTTGCACGAGTAGATGATACCCGTGTCTAGGAGTTTGAGCACCGCCTTCTTGACTACATCTCTCATCGCATTGTTGAGTCTTCGTTGTGGTTCAATTGTAGGCCGATGTTCGGTCTCCATGGGGATGCGATGTGTGCACAGGTTTGGACTGATTCGCTTCAGGTCTTGGAGTGAGTACCCAAGCACTGATGTGTACTTTTCCATGACTGAGATCAATCACTGGCTTTCATTCTCGGTCAGCTTATCATTGATGATCATCGGTGTGTCCGAATTCCTATTGAGGAATGCGTACTTCAGGCTAGGCGGTAGCTATTTAAGCTCAATTTGTGGGGGGTCGGACCACAGAGGTTCACCCAGTTCTTCGAACTCGAGTAGCTCTTCTACCACACTGAAGTCACTAGCCTCTTCCTCTAGGCTATGTTGATCCTCCTTTTCCTCAAGTGAAATACCCATCACTTCTTCTAGGGGGTCAACCTCTGGCTTAGACTCTGTTTTGGTGTTTAGTGCTCGACTCATGCCAATCTTGAGCACTACTTTACCAAACTAAAGTTGTAGCTACCTTGGATTGATTGCTTTGATGAGGGAAGCAATGGGGAGCCCAATCAATTTGAATGGTATGGGCAACTCAGGTATGTCAAAGACGTGGAAGTCTAAGAACATCCGCTTGTCCCGTAAGGTGACTGGTATGACCCGAATAACTCCATGATTTACCAATGATTCATTCTTGTTCCACTTTAAGTGAATGTCAGATTTTGATCGTGGATGAGTGGGAAAATAGGTGTCTACAATATATTTAGGAATGATGTTCACCCCGACTCGTGGCTCATAGAGAATATCTTGTGGGAGCATGCTGGATACATTGCTAGGGACAAGAGCTGGTTCTGGGTAAAACCTAACAATTTTCGTGTCAAGTCGTCTCTCTTCTAGCCATTCTCGATTTATTAAAGCAGTAAGCCAGAGAAGGTCGTCTGTCATCTGATGTATCTAATGTGGAAAGAGATATGATGGTTGAGAGGTCCTTTCGAAGCGTCGCCTCACATTAGGCAATCGAGATGCATTGCCAAAGTTTGCGAACAGTTTGTCATCAAATGAGAACGGCGGAAATGACGGAGGATTCATCACGGATGCACTGACCCTCTCAGAGTCCTATGACGTGCTAGGTTTAGGGATGTCTTCAATTCTGAGAGTTTGACGGGATAGTGGAATTGGTGTTTCGGTGTTATGATTTTCTTCGGGGTAGCTAGTTTCAGGTGGATCTTGTGGATGTGAGCGTGGTTTCTCGATCTTGCTGCCATCAGAGGATTTTTTGAGAATTTTGTCAAGGACTTCCCATCCTTCTGGGGCAGTTAAGTGAGAGAATGATCCTCCCGAAGCTAAGTCCAAACATAGTCTGGCACTAGGTGAAAGGCCTCGGATGAAGTGTTGCAAGAGCATGGACTCTTGTATCGCCAAGTTTGGACTAGATGCAATCAGACTAGTGAAACACGACTAGGCTACTGCCAACATTTCATTGTTTCCTTGTCGGAAATTGAGAAGTTCACAATGGAGGTCAAGGACTTGATGTTGTGGGAAGAAATATAGACAAAACTTGATTTTAAGTCTTTCCCAAATCCCCTCTACTGCACCAGTTGCTCTGCTATACCAGGATTTCGCTGCTCCTGTAAGTGAAATCGGAAAGAGCAACCATCGCAGAGTTTCTCCAGGCATGCTGGAAATTGCGATGTAGCTGCACAGCTGCTTAAATTTTTGGAGGTGTATGTAGGGTCTCTCTGATTCTAATCCTGCAAAGGATTGATCTCGAACCATGGCTATCAAGCTGGGATGTAGCTTATAGCCATCTGTGACGATGGGTGTGGATGGTGATGAAGGCTCCAGAAAATCGCCCTTCAGAGCAGATAACTCGCAGATAGGCATCAGATCCATTGGGTGATATGGTGGGATGATGATTATGGTGGTGGTATAGCGGGAGATAGGACGGCCATGGTTCTATGTTAAAATAGCTACCGTTCCCCGGCAACGGCGCCAGAAATGCTTGTTGGCGTTAATTAGCCTACTAGATATATCTCCACAAGCGCACAGAAAACGCGTTGTACCCTTTCACCCAAGAGTATTCCGAGGTATCGAAATCCATGAGGAATGAGGAGTATGATAACACACAACACAACTTACCGAACTAGTGAAGCTAGCAATGTAGAGGATAAAGACTGAGAAGCAGGTTCTCAACAGATGCTAGATTACCTTACTATATTAAGCATGCTAAGAGATATACTTGTCATGTAAACATAGACACCAAAGCTATAGCACCACTGCCAGGCACCAGAGTGCTGATTACCCAGCCGAGAAAGGCAGGTACTACAGGATTTGGCTATATCGTCAGCGAGTCTATCTGAACGTATCGGATTCGAATATTGAGAACACAAAAGCTATCACCTAGTGTGTCTACCAACCAGAGCTGCATGGGATAGCCGACCAACCAAGGTAAATTCTAAGTACAACACCGTCGTGCCTACTTGATGAGTTCACTACTAAACTACTAATGAGCCACAAAAGCAAGCAACACTTCATAGCCAATACTATAAGCATGCATAAGGTTCCCGTAAATAGACAAGTATAAGACTAAGTATGAAAGTAAAGTAAGAATGAAATAATAAAGGTAGAGGTCAAGGAACTTTACTCAATCTTGGAATCGAATATCCTTCCTCCGAGGATACAATTATAGGGGCAAGAGAAATCCCCCTCCCTCACTCTTCACCTCACTACTCTCCGAGATACAAGAGGAACTCTCTCTACAAGCTAAGGGATAACTTCACTTCTCCAACACTATACACTTGGAGGGTACTTATAGCTGTCCTAAGGTCAGTTTTGGAGGTTAAGTCGGTGGCCGAGGGACAAGTGGCAGGCCGGGCGGCCTCCACATGGCCGGGCGGCCTAGCTTGTAGGCCGGGCAGCCCTTGATTCCATCGACTTAGTCCATCAGATGCTCTTGGTCACTTGGGTAAGGAGGTTGATAGTTAAGACGATGTGCTTTTGCATGTGTCGTCGGATTTGCCTTGTGTTTCTTCCTTAGCCATTGGATCACACTCTCCTGGATTGCTGACTTAACCAATCTATGGGCTAGATCGGTGAGGTGGAGGCCTTCTGAGGTGTTTTCTGTTGATCACTTGGATTCCAATGTGGAGTTGTGTTTGACACATCATCTCGTGCATGCAGGTCAAAAATGGTCGCATTTGGAGCCAATCACAGGTGGGGCAGCCTCGGAGGTGGGCCGAGTGGCCAAGGACTTAGCCCTAGTGGCTGGTACTTAGTGCTGAGTGGTGGAGGGAGGCCAGGTGGCCTGGATAACTGGCCGGGCGACCAGGAGACTTGGCCGAGCTGCCAGGGTTTTGTGACCCTTTGTCCCACCTTCCATTGGTGCACCTTGTTTCACCTTGTTTTGCAAGTATTTGAGTTGTGATACGTGTTCCTGCAAGATCTTTATACGCAGCTCGTGGAACCAGTTAGAATGTATGAACTTTGCATTAAAATCACCCTTGGAACATGAAATATTGGCGGTCGAAATTGATTATAACGACCGCCATAAGTGGTCCACTGAAAGGATACACACCAGATGCAAAAGGGCAATCAACTCAACGATCACCAAGATTGCAAGTCACTGTGAACACTGGATCTTGCAAAATTGCCACTCGACACTCACTGCATCAAAATGCGACTCACTGGATCACAGCTAGCAAAGAGTATGGTCAGACAGTGGGACAAGCAAAACCGATGCAAAACACAGCGGAAGAACCAAACAGCGGAAACAGGATTGCAACCCTGGCAGGGCCGGACTATCCGGTGGCAGGAGCCGGATTGTCCGGTGGCATCGGAAGTCCTGTGGCCTCTGTTGGACTTTCCAGTGGGACACCCCGGGCATGCCCAATGCCAGACTGTCCGATGGAACCGGAGAGTCTGGTGGCCCTATTGGATAGTCCTGTGGTATCGCAGGAAAAGAGTTTTTCAACCCCAAATATAACCAAATCATTTCCAAACTTCATGAGATTCTGCACAGCCTATCTGGACCCTTTTCCAAAGCTATTCCCAAAAGATCGACTCAAAATGACCTAGGGATTAGCGCGAATTTCAGATCTCGTGAGAAGGCAATCTTTGGGCAAGAAAGGGGAAAACTCAAGAACAACTTGCTCGTGGCAATCCTACGGGATTTAGATGAACTAAGTCATAATTTCCACGTCCCAGCAAGTTCAAAAGAGTGAAAAGAAGAGGACTAACTCGTCGGCAAAGCAAATCACCAAAATCCTTTGAGTTTCATCCGAAAACCAATCTAGAGATGGGGGAAGGAGATGGCTGCACACATGAACATGAATTGGGGACGAATCTTCCTTGTATTAGAAGTGGAAATCAGTTCTTACAAGGTTCCTCATAGCCTACCATCCTTCATCCTCCCATTAATGCAAAGTACTAGCTCTAGGGGACTCCAAATCCTAGATTAGCACCTGGTTTTCACTTTAAGCACATGGCTGGTTGTAAAGCTAAGCGTAGGGTTTCTTGAGGTGGAAGAGTCACCTAAATGACCATCCACTTAGGTCTATATATCCTAGGCCTAACTGACTCAATTTACACTAAGATCCCTATACTACAGAAAAGTTCATAGGGGCTAAACTGAAAAGACCCAACTTTCTCTGGGATGGACGACCACGATGGGGTCTTGATCTTCTTCGGTTGCACGCTAACTTCCAGATGACGTCCACATGGCTGAGAGCCAATGGACCGGCTCCATTGCCTCTGGAGTGATGAGTGATTGTCAACAGTAGCAAGACACAGAAGGACTTGGGCACAAGACCTCCGATGGACAGGAGGCCCTCCGATGGACTAGAGGTAGAGGGAAGTCCTCCGAAGGACTGGAGGCACACTCGGCGTCTGTCGGCCATGGGAGTTCGGTATACGGAGGAGCGGCACGACGACGGCAGGAGTAAGTCCTCCGAAGGACTGCGAGGCTACCCCGATGGACAGGGGATGCCGGGCGCCACCGCGGTGCTCCAACCCGAATGCGTGGCGCGAAGGCGTGCGAGGGAGGCTTTGGCGGCTTCGGCTTAAAACCGTCACCCAAGCTACCCAAGCCATTGTGAGTTGGGCCACGACTCGCCAAGATAGAGAAGATGGGCCAAATCCGGCCCAGGCGGAGACTTCCTAAAGTTTCCCGGTTTCTGACTTCAAAACCGGGGGCGGATCGCGGATTGGACTACTGGCCACGTGGAGAGCATCCGAGGATTGCGTGGAACTTACGAAGATCAAGATTCCATCGTGGTTGTCTGTCCCGAAATATCCTGTAATCTTTCGTTTGAGTCCTTAGGGTTTCTCTAGCTCTAGGGACCTAAGTGCAAAACTGTCTAAATAGCACTCGGGTATAAATAGGTTCAGTGTAGGTCATTAGAAGGCCTCTTGGCTGCTAGGATTAGTTTTCACTTGGTGATTTTCGTCCTTAAGCTTTGAGCTCCATTGTTAGAGAGGTTAGAGTAGGATTTAGCCTCCTAATCTTGAGGGAAGGTGAGGGTGGTTGCTTGGGACGAATTTCTGCTTGTATGCTGGATCTTTAGACCCATTTTGGGCACTTAATCGAAGAAAATTCGTGCAGCAACCTTGTGTTCTTCTCCTCCCCCTCTCACTTTGGTTTTTGGGTTCAATCCTTGCCTTTTTGGGTGTTTTTGTTGGGCAAGCTTGAATCCCTTTCCTTGCTAATGTTCTGGACTTGCTAGGACGTGGATATCATGACTTAGTTCATCTCAATCCTGCTGGATTGCCACGAGCAAGTCTCTTTTGTGTTTTCCCCTTTCTTGCCCAAGAATGGAGATTTCACAAGATCTGAAATTCCCGCTGATTCCGCGGTTACTTTGAGTTGATCTGTTGGGAATAACTTTGAAATAGGGTCTAGATAACCTGAGCTAAATTTCGTGAAGTTTGAGCAAGGTGTGATCAAGTTATGATTTGAAATCATATTTTCTGCGACCCTACTCGACCATCCGGCAGAGGCCACCGGACAGTCGGGTTCCACCGGATAGTCCGGCAGCGCCCACCGGTCAGTCCGGCGTGAGGCGTTGTCCGGGCAGTGCCACCGGATAGTCCGGCAACAGGTACCGGATAGTCCGGTCCCATCGGACAATCCGGTGTTGGCCACCGGACAGTCCGGTCCGGTCAGGAAGCTACTGTGTTCTTCCCAGGTTGGTTTTTCCGCTGTGATTTTGCTGCGGATTTTCGCATTCCTCCCTTAAGACCATTCTCTTTGCTTACTGAAAGTCAATGAGACACACCTTGGTGTGGTGAGTGTCTTGTGGCGGATATTGCAAAATCCGTTGCTCCGCTGTCACTCTTATTCAGATCTTGAGCTTTCTTGCATTGGTGCGTATCCTCACAGTGGATGGCACCCTTGCGCTGCTAGGCACGTATCTGTGCAGTGGACGATGCTTAGTATCTGGTTTCATTTGGGGGTTTGTGATTTTGTGATTTCAAGTGCTCCTATTCACCCCCCTCTAGTCGCACGTCTCGGTCCTACAATTGGTATCACAGCCGGTTAGGTTTCTTCATACCTTTACCGGTGAAAAACCAGTAGCGACTATGACTCATTCTGGGAAGATTCCGGTCCTTGGTTCCGATGGCTACTCCTACTGGAAGGGGAGGATGAGAGCTTTCTTGCTTAGCCAGGGCCAGGATATATGGGATGCTACTCAGAGTGCGAACTTTGTTGTGGTTCCAATTGCCCAGCGCACTACCCCAGCGATTGTGGCTCAGCATGAGGCGAACGCCAAAGCTGTTAACTTTCTCTTCTCAGGACTTGGTCCAGTTGATTATGAGAAAGTGAGCCACCTTGAGACTGCCCGTCAGATCTGGTCCCTGCTAAGGGCACACCATGAGGGCACTGCTACCATCAAGGGGCGTCTCGTTGAGACTTACAGGCGCGAGTATGAAAATTTCGTTCAGAAGCCTGGTGAGTCCATCGATGACTTGTTGGTCGTTTTCAATCGATCATCAACAAGTTGCGTGTTAACTCTAGCCCTGAGAGGATCCCATACACCGACCATCAGCAGGCTGTCAAGTTGCTGTATGCGTTGGACAGGAAGGTATGGGAGATCAAGGTTAACTCGATCATCGAGTCTGAGGCCTATGACACAATTGGAGTGGAGACTCTTTACAGCAAGCTCAAGGCCACAGAGGTGGATTACAAGTTGAGAGACTCTCTCGCTTGTACTGGCTCCAAGAGCTTGGCCTTGGCTTCTCCCTCCAGTGAGGCCATTTCTAACCCCCAGCTTCACAACTTTTCGTTTTCTGCTCTTATGTCTGTTACAGAGGAGCAGTTGGCGTCACTTGGGGATGATGAGCTTTGTCTGGTGTCTAGCCGCTTTCAGCGCGCCTATGACAACCGGATGAGCAAGAAGAGGGGCGAGAGGCCCAAGTGCTTCGAGTGCGGAGAGGTTGGCCACTTCATTGCCGAATGCCCAAACAAGCAGAACGACTACTACAAGAAGGGCAAGAGCCACTCCCGTGACTCCAACAAGTACCACTCCGGCAAGCGTGACCACACCAAGCACCGATCCGGCAAGATCAAGAACTTCCGGAAGGCTTTCAAGAGCTACCAGAAGGACAACCGGAAGCGGGACAAGGCCTTCTTCGCCGAGCTTGGTGGTATGTGTGGCGGATCGTCTTCCTCCTCTTCGTCTTTGTCGAGCTCAAGCGATGAGGAGATCGTCACCAAGCGGGACAAGAGGAGGGACCAAGGCGGTCCAGCCGGACTCTGCTTCGTCTCCACCAAGTCCAAGCGCAAGCACAAGATGCACCGGAGATCCTTTTGCTCCATGGCGCTTGAGGACAAGGACGACAAGGGCAACGACAACGACTCATCCGATGAAGAGGTAACTCCTGAGCAAGCTGAAATTCTTGAGATGTTGGAGTCAAATAGTCGTGAGTTGAAAGCCCAGGATAGGTTGTTGGAGAAGGCAGCTAAGAAGCTGCAGAAGCAGAAAGCCAAGTTGGCTGATGCTTTAGCTGAGATAGACAAGCTGAAGAGTGTGTCAGCCCAGCCTAGTGAGACGGAGTGTCCTACCTGTGAGACATTGATGAGAGATCTCTGTGAGCAGAAGAGCAAGTATGCTCATCAGGTAGAGGAAATGGATAGGCTGAAGGTAGAGTTAGGCAAGCTCCAGTCTAAACTGGATGAGCCTATTTTATGTGATGTGACTGAGTGTGAGATGTGTCCCCACCTCGCTGTTGACATAGCTGAGCTGAAGGTGAAGTGTGAGGGACAGCTCAAGGAGTTGGAGGAGCTTAGGGCTAGACCCACGCTTTTGGGTGCGTGCATGGTCTGTCCTACTTTGGAGAGTGAGCTTGTGCAGTTGAGAGCTGACCTTGAGATGCTTTTAGCATCCCCTGACACTTGTGAGAACTGTCTCACTCTGAGGTTGATGTTGGTGGATAGGGATGCCACCATTAAGAAGTTAGAGAAGTCTGCTTTCTGTTTTCCCTCTCTACACTGCCCTACTTGTGCTGACCAGACTTTAGTTCTGAAGGATCTGAGAGAGGAGAATCAGATTTTGGTTGATGAGAACAACCGTTTGAGAGAGGTGCTCAGTTGGATGTATGCTAGAGAGCCCCAACTTAGGATGATCTTGGAGAGCACCAAGAGAGCTGAGGGTGATATGAGTGGACTTGGGTTAGGAGAGAGTAGTACTTCGGGTGAGAAGAAGAGTTCCCCAATTAAGCTTAAGACAGCCTCTCCTCAGCCTAGCCCTACTGTTGATGGGGTTTACCATGAGCCTCTTAAGGCTGCCCCAAAGAAGCAGTTCTGGACACCCAAGCCCTCACAGGCTAAGCTGGACAGAGTAGTGACTGAGATTCTCAAGCCTCTAGTGAGCAAGGAGACAGTCCAGCAGCCTGTTCCACCCAAGGCTACTCCACCTAAGCCTAAGGCTCAGCCTAAACCCACTCCCAAGAGGCTTGTCTACCACTGTGACTTTTGCCAGCGGAATGGCCACTTGGAGGAGTTTTGCTTCAGGAGGAAGCGAGTTGAGAGGCAGGAGAGAGCCTGGGGGAACCAGGATCAGTTCTACCAGGGTGGTAGGCAGGATCTTCCCCATCGTGGTGAGATGAGAGACCGCTTTGCTGGTGAGAGAGGAGGCTGTTTTCAGGCCCGTGTTCCTAGCGGAGAGAGACGCTTTCCCGGTCGAGCTCCTAGTCGTTTTCAGCGCGGCTATGGTTTTTCTGACCGAGGCTTTGGAGGTAGAGGGTTTGAGAGCTCACGCTTTAGAGGTCGTGGGTACCCAGGTAGACGTGATGCTTATTTTGACTATGTTTACCCCACTTTTGAGCAGATGGCTGGGCACTGGTTCAGCGATTACACTAACCCCAGTGCCGGACCATTTGCTCACTCTCGCTTTCCTTGATTTTGCAGGATCGAGGCCTGGAGGACATATGGATCATGGACTCTGGTTGCTCTAGGCACATGACAGGGCGCCGCAGATGGTTCTCCAGCCTCAACCCCGTGAGCACCAAGGAGTACATCACATTCGGGGATAATGGTCAAGGTAAAGTGTTGGGTGTTAGTTCTGTTGCACTTTCTAGCAAGCTTTCCCTGAGAGAAGTTGCTTTTGTGAGGAATTTGGGGTTCCATTTGGTCTCCGTCTCGCAACTTCTCAAGGAAGGGTTTAAGGTTCGTTTTAAGGAGGGTTCCTCTTGTGTGCTTGATGCTAAGGAAAACCTTGTTTGTCGGATTTTGCCCTTTGGGCGGGTTTTTAAGGTTGACCTTGCATCTGTTTCTGGACCTCCTCGGTGTTTGGTTGCTAGTCCTTCTACTGATATTTGGAAGTGGCATAGGAGGCTTGGCCATTTGAGTTTTGATCTGCTAGTCAGGTTGAGCTCAATGGATCTGATCCGAGGATTGCCCAATTTGAAAGCAGAAAAGGACTTAGTATGCCACCCCTGTCGTCATGGCAAGATGGTTGCCGCTTCTCATGCACCTGTCAATCAGGTGATGACCTCTTACTCGGGTGAGCTGCTACATATGGACACGGTTGGTCCTGCTCGAGTACAGTCGGTCAGTGGGATGTGGTATGTGCTTGTAGTTGTGGATGACTTTTCTCGCTATTCGTGGGTGTTCTTCATGGAATTCAAAGATGAAGCTTTTGGTTTTGTTCGGGATCTGGTCTTGAGGTTAAGGAATGAGAGTCATAAAGCCATGAGGGCTATCCGCAGCGACAATGGCGGAGAATTTAGTAACTCTCGTTTTGAAACCTTTTGTCGTGACCTTGGTCTTGATCACCAATTCTCATCTCCTTATACCGCACCGCAGAACGGTGTTGTGGAACGAAAGAACCGCACACTTGTAGAGATGGCGCGGACGATGCTTGATGAGCATACGACTCCGCGACGCTTTTGGGCTGAGGCTATGAATACGGCTTGTTACATTGCCAACCGTATCTTTCTACGGGCTTTCTTGGGAAAGACTTCGTATGAGCTACGGTTTGGCAGGCAGCCTAGCGTCAAGCACCTGCCTGCATTTGGCTGCAGATGCTTTGTGCTCAAAAAGGGGGGTCATTTGGACAAATTTGAATCTCGCTGCTTGGATGGTATTTTTCTTGGATACGCCTCTAGCTCTAGGGCATATAGAGTGTGGATCCTTGATACTAGACAAGTGGTTGAGACCTGTGAAGTTTCCTTTGATGAATCTATGCCTTGCACAACCCCCGCATTTCAGCTTTCAGGTGATGATGAAGAAAGCGCTCCCATCTTTGAAGATGAGGAAGGCGAAGTAGATGCTGGTGATGCAGGAGCCACTGCACCGGCTGCAGCTCCTGCCCTCTCTGCTACGAGCTCTGAAGATGAAGGAGGACCCTTGCCTACGTCTTCCTCCTCACTCCCCCGACCACAAGCTCGAGCAGAGGTTGGCCCAGCTGAGGACGTAGGGGAGGTGACCTCTGAGATTGTTCCATCTCGGCAGGTCCAGCGGGATCACCCTCCAGACAGGATGATTGGAGACCTACACCAGCGTGTCACACGTTCTTCGGTTAACTCTCTGGCCTTTTTCTATCACTCCGCATTTGTTGCTTCTTTCGAACCCTAGGATGTGCCACATACATTATCTCATCCTAGTTGGGTGAACGCCATGCATGAGGAGTTGGAAAACTTTGAGAGAAACCATGTCTGGGATTTAGTTGAACCTCCACCAAACTGCCACCCTATAGGAACCAAGTGGGTCTTCAAGAACAAATAGGGTGAGGATGGGATGGTTGTGAGGAACAAAGCGAGATTGGTAGCCCAGGGTTTCTGTCAGAAGGAGGGGATAGATTATGAGGAAACCTTTGCTCCTGTAGCTCGTTTAGAGGCTATTAGGATTTTGCTTGCCTTTGCTGCCTCTAAAGGCTTCAAATTGCAGCAGATGGATGTCAAGTCAACCTTTCTAAACGGTTACATAGAGGAGGAGGTTTATGTGAGACAACCTCCTGGCTTTGAGAGTGCCAAGTTTCCAGACCGGGTGTATAAGTTGAGAAAAGCCTTGTATGGTCTGAAGCAAGCCCCAAGAGCTTGGTATGCTAGGTTGAAAGCCTTTCTGCTCAAGTCTGGTTTTGTGATGGGTTCAGTAGACAAGACCTTGTTTCTGTTGAGTCGTGGCGGTGACACCCTTCTAGTTCAGATATATGTTGATGACATTATCTTTGGTGGTTCATCTCACGCTTTGGTGTCTAAGTTTGCTGAACAGATGAGTAGTGAATTCGAGATGAGTCTCATGGGTGAGCTTCTGTTCTTTCTCGGGCTTCAGATTAAGCAAGGCCCAGAAGGAACCTTCGTCCATCAAGCCAAGTACACGAAGGACATTTTGAGGAAGTTTGACAAGGGAGATCTCAAGCCCATGGCAACTCCCATGTCAACACAGACGGCTCTTGATGCAGATGAAGACGGGGAGGTGGTGGACCAAAGAGAGTATCGAGGGATTATCGGTTCACTTCTGTACCTGACGGCGACCAGGCCGGACATTCAGTTCGCGGTTTGCCTCTGAGCATGTTTTCAGGCCTCACCAAGGCTATCACATCGTCAAGCGGTGAAGCGCATCTTCAGGTATCTGAAATACATTCCTGAGCTTGGACTTTGGTTCTCTTCAGCTTCGTTGCTCTCTCTCAGAGGGTATTCGGATGCTGACTTTGCGGGTTGTCGGCTGGAGCGCAAGTCTACTTCTGGCTCCTACCAGTTTCTGGGTTCTTCCCTTGTTTCTTGGTCCTCACGCAAGCAATCTAGCATAGCCACTTCCACCACAAAAGCTGAATACATTGCTGCTGCTAGCTGCTGCTCCCAGCTGCTTTGGATGAAGTCCACCTTGAGCGACTTTGGTCTCAGTTTTAGGAAGATCCCTCTCCTAGTTGACTCTACTTCTGCTATTTCTGTAGCTAAGAACCCAGTCCTGCACTCCAGAACCAAACACATAGACGTTAGGTTTCACTTCTTGAGAGATCACTATGAGAAGGGAGATATAGACTTGATCCATGTAGAAACTGAGAACCAGTTGGCCGATATCTTTACCAAGCCCTTAGACCTGAGCAGTTTTGCTCACTTGCGTGGGGAGCTTGGTGTTTGTTATCCCTTTTAGGTTGGGGTAACTTTGGTATAGTTTAGGTTTTGCTTTGCGTTTTCCTTCTTTTCTTTCTTTGTTTCTCTTTGCTTCTCTTGCATTTTGTCCCATACCATGCATTGCATTGTAACATATGCATTTCACTTTCACTAGCACGAGAGCTCTTCTGGTATGCCAAGTTAGTACTTGC
Source organism: Paspalum vaginatum (assembly GCA_030272315.1). Lineage (NCBI taxonomy): Eukaryota > Viridiplantae > Streptophyta > Magnoliopsida > Poales > Poaceae > Paspalum > Paspalum vaginatum. Next base: position 23,630,245 of record CM059015.1, on the reverse strand, counting down.
TTGTGCTAGATTGTACAGTTGCTTGCATGATCATGGTTGGCTAAGCTCCTTGAATCTGTCTAATATCTTTTGTGAGCTTAGTCACTTTTGCTTCTTCCAAATCAAAAACCATGATCACCACTTGACTTGGCTACCTAGAATGTGTAGGAATGTTGAATGCTATGCTATCTTTTCATGCTTGGATATGCTAGTTGTATGCCTGGATTGCACTGATGCCTAAGCATTTATGGCACCTTGTTCATATCTAAAATCTGAATTAATGTGATTTACAAGTGCTGTCCTATGAGTTAAATTGAAAAGATTCAGGAGGGTTCACTTGTCACACTGATCTAGTTTGAGATAGCTTGCCTTTGCACCTTGGCTTGAACTTGGACTAGGCTGTGTATGACCAAAACCTTGTCTTAAGCTCCAGATGGTTTTCTGAACCTAGGCTTGGCATTGGTTGGTAAGAAGTGGCAACGACAAGTGAATAACCCCTGGCACATGATCTGATTTGCTTGAAGTTCAAAATTGCTAAATCTGAAATCTGCAAGTCTCATATTTGCTTATGGCCTGTTGTAGATGCCTTGGTTGAGAGTAGCACACCTTGTATGTTTTGCTAGCATCTTGCTGTTCATGCCTATCTTGCTAGATGCTATTCATGTTGGTGATGCTCTTTTTTCAACAACCATGCAAAACATGCTCCTGATCTGTATAAGATAGATTCAATTGAGCTTGTTTTGCATGCTACCTTGCCCTCACTTGCTCTGTATGCTAGAACTTGTATTTACTAGCTTTTCATCCCTGCTGAGCTCTTCATGGTACACTTCCTGCATTTCATGGCATATTTTGAGGGGGAGTTGTCCACTTCAGGGGGAGTTGGGTCCTATGACCCTTGATGTGTCCATTGTCAACAAGGGGGAGAGATTGTACCATGGGGGAGGACTCTGTAGAGGTCTAGTTGAGGGGGAGATTGAGTTTTTAGCATGCTCTTGCATTGGTGCGTTGAGCTTTTTGCCTCTTTCTGGAGGAGCCGATGTTTTTGCCTTAGCATGACTGTGTTGAGCCAGTTTGCCTCTTTCTTGAGGGGTCATGCTTTAGTTTGATCGACTGCGTTGAGCGGTTTCCCTTGTCTTAGGGGGTCGATCTTTGGCTTTGTTTTTGTTGTAGTCTCAATTTGCCCTTCTCTGCCAGTATTTGGTCTTTGGGCGTCTTGAGCAACTTCTTCTTTTTCTTCT